>CM061348.1:201439467-202689467 GCA_030867105.1 Liasis olivaceus
TGAATAATATGTGGTTTGAATTTAGTTCTCCAATAGTTTCCATACTTCCCAAATGTCCCAATGCGCTTCTCTGCTCATAACATATCAGAGGCACTTTTAAACTTTATTTTAGACATACCATGGTATACCCCAATTTAATGCTGTTTTAAAAGGAAAGACTCTGGTGAATGCACAAGCAAGATAGAAGTGACTGAGGCATGAAAATGCACAAATGAAGACTGGAAATCATCTGTCTGTTACTAACACACAGTCATCACCTTCAGATGGCCCTGTACTTTGCAACTGTAATGTATAAGCAGCATGACCTTGAGACTGTAACATCTATAGCAGTGTGGCCTTGATGCAATAACAATAACAGCAACATGACCTTAAGAATGCAACATTCATACTATGGCACACATTAATTGCCACTGTACCACTTTTTTTTTTTTTTAATCATCACATGTTGCACCCTCAGTCTTCTTTCGACAGGCTTCCTTTCAAAGGACTAATGAAAAAGATCAGGCAATGCCTATAAGTGCAAGGTAATTCTGAAGATACATTTTTAGAATCCTTTCATGCAGAAAGATATCAGATGCTTTTTTATTGATGTGATCTTTGTTGTTTAGTTGCTTCTGTAGTTGAATGAGAAGCTGGTCTTGTAGCCAGCTGCAATACTTTCCTAGAATATTGTTTTTTTAGGATATATAAGAACAAATGACTAAATAACTTTGCTTTTAAAATGTTATAAAATATTAATTGAAACATAAAATTAGATGGGAGAGTAAGTTTGACCTTTTTACTTTTTTTATCAAAGTACCCAGAATATTAACAACAAGGGCATTAGGCAATTAACTGACAATGCTCAATATTTTTAAAGAGAGTTTCAAAGGTTAAATAATTTGTTAAGATCAATATAAACTTTCTCATTCTTCTCTTAAGTGACATCATTGACACTTACTCTTTCCTACAAATTGGTTACAATATAAAGAATTAGCAGGGTATAGTTGATAGAAAATTGGGTGGAAAGCAGAAAGCACTAAGTTCAAATCCTTCCTCAGGCTGCTTCCCCATCAGCCTCAAACTCTCAAATTTATTCATATAGCTTATGGAAAATCAAATTAACATAACTTGCCAAATGATTATGGCCCAATATCTCCAATTCTTATTGGTTAAGCTTTTTCAGAAGATTGGGCTTGTGGCCATTTGTTTAATTTAAATGTACCATTTCAGCTGTATCATTCAATACAAACTGACATTAAAAGTAAGCTATTTTTTTAGGTCCCCATAGTTACTCCCATAGGTGTAATTTCTTCAGGTGATTCTTCTTTTAGCCAACCTTGTGCATCCTGCAAGGCTACAGAACCTCTCAATCCATCAGGTTAAGATCCCTCTGAATATAAATAATTGTGCTAACCAGTGATAGGTGATGGGTTTTTGTGATGGGTTTTTAAGCTGTTTTGGGTTTAAAAATAAGCAGTTGACTTTTTATTGGAAATAGTTTGCAGTTGTACTATTTTGGGAATGTTTTATCAATAAAAAAATAGACATTTTAAAATAAAATAGTAATATAGGAACAAGGATTGTTTACTGCTCATGAACAAGGAAGCCAGCAGCCAAAGCACACACTTGCTTTGTATATCAAGGAAAACTATCCTGTACCACACTTTTAATATTATTTTTTTGATGTTCTTAAAAGTAGTGCATACTGTATGATTTACTCTCATCTGTCTAGATCATCCATCCTCAAAATATTAACACAGACACAAAAAACCTGAATCAAAGATTCATCCTCTTTTGCATTTTATTATTATTGGGTTCATCTTCCCCCTCATTAAAGGTTGATAGCAGGATCTCAGTGTGAGGAGTTATTCTATTAACCTTTAAGTGTCATACAAATTGTGTGGATGTTGATTTTCTTTTTCATTGCATTCTAGCCTTTTCTGCATATAATTTACATCTCAAGTAAAATCATCTTAAAATAGGCTAGTGTATTATGCAGATTAATCTTTATTGCATAATTAATAGATTGATTGATGCTCACCCCAAAGTTCATTTTTACCCAGTGTTAGTACAAATTCATTTATTCAAATAGGAGACATAACAAACATTCACTTGTTTGCAATTTACATGTGGAAACAGAACCATCAGATACCATTGGGAGAATGCATGACATCTGGATAATAATGAGATTCTTCTATGAAGAAATTGAAAATGTTAATAGAAGGATACTAACTTTATTGTGCAGTCGATTGAAAAGCTAAATAAATGCATTTCTCTACATTTAGAGGCTAAAACTAACAATTCAAATGCCTCCTGAAGAGTAGCTGACAAGAGCATGAAAGTATTGTTCCATCAGTGAAGCACTATGTCCACAAACTTGCAATCACCACTACTTAGAAACCTCTGCCCATCTTTCTTCCAGTTGAAAATATCTCTGGTTCCTCATTAGATGAACAGCAGACTGAAGAAAAAAATGTAACCCAAGCAGATAGAATAACCCTAGATGGCATGCAATCCCAAACTCTCCTTAGCTTTCCTGTCTTACATGATTTTTATATGTATAGATTTATTTTCCTCCTCATACCCCTTATTTGTTCCACACAGCTCCCTATAAATTTCAGATAGAGGAGAAGCAATTAGTCATAACAAACAAATATCAGTTTTCTTTGTTTAAAATGTTGATTTCACCAAGCTAATGGTTTCAAGTTCTAGAGATAAATTGATTTTTAGATTAAAATTAAGAAGAATAGCTTCTATATATTAATTCTGTGCAGTTCTTCAGATCTGATTCAAAAGAAATGCCATAGAATGTATGGAAGCATGAATTCAGCACCTGTTTATTACTCATTAAAGCAACTGCATATATTTCCAGGATAGCACAGGAGGAATGATAGTCTCTTTGTAAATTTATGGGAAAGATATGGTTGCTTTAATGGGTTTCAGACAGGCATTGCTTATCCTCCTAAACATTCCAAAGCACGGCTTAAACTGAATAGCCTGACTATATATTACCATTCAGGCTCTTAAAAGAACAACCTGAAGATGGAATTGTAAAATACCTTCAGTTACATTCTTCTGGCTCCACACTTCTTATCCTTAATCACATTTCACTTTCACACAACAGTGGTTCAAATGGAGAATAAGATCTTTCCTTTGCATTTTAAAGTGCAAAGTTCTATGCAAAGACACTTAGGCTATCATGGGTTTACAAATCAGAGTTTCGGCACACAAAACCTATCTTTCAGATCAGCATGGGATGACTAAGTAACTGAGCCATGTCTTTCAGTATTTATTTCTAATAGCACACACAGAGTTAAGAATAGGTTGTCTTCAAAGTAGTACTTTCAACTCCTAGCTCATCCAAACACTCTAAAAGAATACTATATTGAGTGCTCTAAGAATATCAGCAAAAGTTCACTGTTGCCCTCTCTCTCCAGTATGGCAACATTTTGGAAGTAGTTTGACATTGCCTTTTCCTAGGACTTAGAGTGACTGACCCAAAGTTATCCATCTGGCTTTATACAGGATTAGAACTCAAAGTCTCCCAGCGTCAAGACTTTAACCACTACATCAAAGTGGCTCTGAAACTCTCCAACAGTCCTACTTAAAGACCTCTCACTTGGATTTTGCACAGGGACTGCCTCTCCCTTCTCCCAAAAGAACACCGTCACTTCTGATTCTACATGTGTGCATGTGTGAGAATGGAGTTTTCTACTATTCACTTTCTCCTTGCACAGATCTTTTCTTTATGTTCATCAGAAAACATCAGCAAATTTTTGTTTCAGGTTCAAGAACAAGTGTAGAACATTCATCGCTCAGAGTTAGGAGTGATTTTATTCCCCTTTTCAGCCATGGAGTCAAGATGAAGAGACAACAATCCATTTGAGGCACATAATCACAAAGTGAATTTCATGAGACATACTTCTGAGTAAATGTTCTTTGAAGATTGTGTCCAGACAATCTATGATTACATGAAAATGTAAATCTATATTGTCTAGGTTCAAGGCAAACTGCTGCTCCTTATTCATAGTTGGACTTCTGACTTAGCTAATCTGTTTACTTATAAAAGTAAAAGAAAACCTGAAAACCTCCAAAATGGAGAAGTTAAAGTATCTAAATACAGTAAAAATTGTGTTTGTAGTCAGAGAAAGTTCAGAGAAGCCAGCTGATTGAAAGTGAAGCAAGTGATGCTATGTGTGTATAGAGGCAGGAAATTGATTTGTTCAGCAGTACTTCACTTTGCTTATCCTTCCGCTTGTTGACAAAAATACATGTAAAGGAAAAAAAAACAAAGAAAATTATAAATGCAAATGCAAATTAATGCAAATAATATATTTCAAAATGTTACAAAGCTAGACAGTTAATTATTATAGAGTCACAGTTTCTACACACATCATTCCATTTCTCAGTTTAGAAGCACAAATAGCATTTTGTGTGTGTCTGTCTGTGTCCTTATATTCATTTGACCTACTTCAATATGCCCCCTGTTCTGGGAGAATTATAGAAACCCGAATATAACATTATTTGTACTCACAGGCCTCTTGCAAAGGATTGAGCAGAAATAATGGGGGAGGAATTAAAAAGAAAGTAATAGAAACACTGATATTTTATCCAATCAACCTCCTCCAATGATGAATTACTTTCGTTGGGAAAATGGAGAGGAGTATTCCAGCAGCTCTTGCATACTCCAGAGAATCATCTCTGGAGGGTTGGAAAACCTTTTGGAGCAGACTGGGTGCAGAGCCTGTGAGGAGAAAACAAGTTCCATTGAGCAAGGAGAAATCAACTCATACAGCCTTGGATTTTATCCCTACAAATTAGATTTAGAAAGACCACTTATACAGAGTCAGTGAAGGACAGAAGCAGTATTATTAGGTTCATAGATGCCCAGGAATGTACTTACATTGCTAATTGATTGATCTGTTATTTTATATATAGTTATTTCTTCCTTGCTTTATCACATATAGCCCCAAGGCAACTTATATCACAAATTAAAACTAAAACCATATGGTAGCATCAAAACAAACAATAAAGATAGTAGGTGAGACACACTAAATCTCACTACCATTAACAACAGAAAAGCCTGACAATTGACATGTCAAAAAAAAAAAAAAAAAGGCAATAGGAAAGTTTCCAAACTTCAAAGGCTATTAAGTATACCTGATGGATTGCACATAAAACACCTTTCTTCAGTTTGGGCCCCTTCAGATATGTTAGAAAATGTAATATCCAGAATTCCCAAACAGATCATTAAAAACCTGGGGAAGACTGATTTAACAGTTTGTAAAGAAATTTTCCTTGCAAAAGAAATTGCAAGTTGTACATATCTATGGATGGAATCACAACATATTGGTACCATCGGTACAGGCATTTTTTTCCTGGCTGATAACTGAGATTCCAGTTGCTTAAGGCTTAAAAGGCTAGAACCAAAATTTTGACCAACGGTGTTACCAATGCAATTCTCCTGATAATAAGAATAAAACATTTCCTCAGTTAGGTCTAGTTAATAACCTGGACTCTGCTTTTCCCAATGCAATGTGAATTGTTAATCTAGGTTCTCTTTAAAATGCAGTTATTGCCACATTTGCTTGGTTTTACTGTTGTGTGGCTTCATACCACATTATCTGCCACATCACAAACAAGATGAAAATTGTGACCTTATTTCCAACAAGGGAAGCCACTGTTGCACCAGTTAAAAACAGGTGTTAAGCTGCTGTGTTGTTGGTAGTTGAACTATCCCATTTTATGAGTCCCCACCCCCACCCCAAAGTTCAGAATGCAGTGTATGAGCTTTGGAACAATGCTCAATTTTCTCTCGGCCTTTGTGTTCATGAAAGAAGTTTAAACATGAAAAGCAACGTTTGACAAATACTCTCCTTTGTCTCATAAACAAACATTCCCTTGGATGGAGATGAATAATGTTTCTACCTGTAGCACACATTGACTCGGTATGAGATATGAATCCTACAAGAATAGACTTCATCCCTGCCAAAACCCAGTCTGTCATTACCAAAAATAAACAGTATCCTGTCCCTGTTCTCAGGAGCACCTGGCATCTCCAGAGCTTCTGCTTACTTCCATGCAGGCTGTAACTGCCTTACTGTCACATGCAGACTTATCAGTCTAGACAACTATCATCCTTCTTCTTCATTATCTCTCTTTCTCTATTTCCCAAATGCTATGTTTTGTTGCTATTTCATTTGCATTTCTCTGGAGGCCTTCTTTGCTATATTATTTTCAAGGTATCCTTTCAGTTGCGTTTTGACAATCCTTTACGAAATGTTCATTCAGGACAAATACTGTGGAGAAAACTGTCAGTTACCTGTTTTTCTACCACATTCTCAGTGTGCTTTAGAATTTCTTTTGGGGGTCTTTGGGGAGTTTTACAGTTGCGGGACAGCAAAAGCTGATGGTTTGGTGTCTTCCTCCCCCCTCCCCCCCAGTATATATCCTACTATTGTTTTGCAACCTCCCTGGCTGTCAGGCTTCCTGATTTGAAAAAAAACCTCATGGGAGAAGTGTTCTCATAATATCTTCCCTTGGGCATTAGCTGGAATATGCAAAGAAAAAAAGATTGCTGGTCACAGGAGAGATGATACATAAATAACCATCACACTATTCCCTTTCGAAGCAAGAGGTGTTATGCAAAAGGCAAGAAAGAAGGCAATTAACAAAAGCAAATGAAGGTGGAAGGTAAATCTACCTAAATCTAATTTACACCACCATTCACTATACCTCTCCATACTTTCAGTCCTTGAGAATCATTCTTGCTTTCTTCATATCTGTACCAAAAAGTCAGGACACGAATGTGTACATCTTTTCAAAGCATAATTGTGGTACGTTTCAGGATCACCCCCAGCCCATTTGAATTTCACCATCTTTTTCTTTTCCTCTGAAAATTGTTATAAAAGCATTTTTTCTTCTATCAAATCCCATTAGAGAATGATTAAAAAACAAAGAAATGTTTGGCCTAGTGTTATTTGGGATGACGTTCATTGTAAAAGGTGAGCAAGCATGCAGTCTTATTTGAACAATTTTATTGTCTCAGAACAACAGTATGTAATTGGCTAAATTGCACATGTCACTACAGCATTTGAAAGCTGTCTTTTTTTTTTAAGCATGCATTGGAGGGAGAGGATTCTGTTCAGGATGGTAGTTTGTAAATAGAAGGGATTTCATTTCTCTGTTGAACTCTTCTCTCAGACATGTTTTGATGAAAATTGCCTTTAAAATAAAGGCCCCCGTATTTTCAGCCTTTTTGTCTTGCTGTGAATAAATGGCTATTTTGAAGGATGATAGATTACCAAGATTCTTTGTCCGTAACAATATGTGTGGTTAAGTGTGTTTATTTCATTTTGTTTTGCGGCCACATTACGATGGAATCCAAACATAGAGCTCTGTTTTGACTCTGTTTTGTTTAAATGCATTAAACATGTATTTGCTCTTCAGTTATCCCCACCTCAGAAATGTAATGTAGAAGTCTTGCAAGGTAATCCAGTTTTGCTTTAAAGGTAGCTATGCACCTACAGGAAGAGTAAAAGGAAACTGCAAATCTCAACCATCTTGTTAATAAATGAAAATCCATATTAGACAGGTAGTGTCTATGTTCCACTGCATAATAGCCTGTAGTTGCTGGGGCTTCTTCCCACTAGCATAGCTGCTTTACAAATGATCGCCCTACCTCATTATGGCACTGATAAGTTTTTCCCACATAATCTCTCTATGCCTGTTGATATTGGCATTCTTGATGGCATTACATAAATCCAGCTCACTTTCTGCCTGTATAAAGGAAGAGTTCATGCAATTTTGTAATGGGTTTAAAAATTTATAATACCCTCTTTAAAATAAAATCTGTTGACAGATTCACAGCAATCTGCCAGGATGCGTGGAATGCATTTATTGTCTGCCATGGAGGAAAAGGGAGATGATTTTGATGCTGAAACTTATTAATGCTAATTACAAAATTAATTTTAAAGCAAGAGGCTCCTGAGGGTCTTCTCTCTAATTCCCACAGAATACAAATTTCCAGAGAAATTATGGTTTCTTTGCCCTGCTGTTTATTCATCTATTGTTCTCTCCTTGGCCCATATATTACAGTAGTATTTTGAGATGCACTGATGGTACAGCTTTGGCTATGGAAACGTCTCAGATAAGGACGTTATGGCCCTGCTGGACGTGTCTTCTGATGAAGAGGAGGAAGTAGAAACAGCGACTTCTAGGGATAATAGGCCTAGAGGGGGTGATTCTAGCAATGTTGAAGCCAGTAATTCCACTCTCACTGAGGCAGATGTAGCAAACTCCCAGGACTCCCTACCTGCATCCACTAACAGCCTCTCAGACTCTGAGGTTCACCCGTCCAGTCCCAAGCAGCGGTGTGCTTTAAAGATACAGCAGCAGAAGGCTGATCTCCACAGGTCAGATAGACTGGCCAAGAAGCAGGCTGGCAAGAGAGTAGACTCCTCGGCTGTGCATCTGGGTGGTGGCTCAGCATGCCTTCTTTATTGGCCTCACTCCCTGAGAAAAACACTGAGAACTGCTTTTCAAGCCTCAGCCCTGTCATGTTTATCTTGTTGAGCTGTGCTTTGAACTCTGGATTCCACCTCACCATGTCTCTTTCTCTTTTCTTGGATTTGTGGTTTGTTTATTGGATTCCTGGTCTTGACCCAGGCTTGACTGCATTACAGTTGCTGTCTATAGCTTTAGATAAAAAGGGCTCTTTGCTTCTAAAAGTTCCACCTGAGTTTGCATATCTCTGAACTGCGGCAGGCATCCAGCTTGCTATCTTGCTGGCTGGCAGCTCATAGTGCTGGTGCAGAAAAGAGGAGGACCAAGATGTGGGTAGGCAGAAATACAGTGTCAAGGCCCAAACAACAATGGAGAAGCAGCATCAAGGCTGTCCTTGCAGATCCTGGCCCTCATGAATCTGACCTTAGATCAGAATGTCATTGGCTCAGCCCATAGGTATACTGCCCTTTCTGTGTGGACAGTCAGAGATCAAGATGGCTTAGCAAGACAAAGAAGTGCTTGGTCCAGGCAGGTCTACTCAGAAACAGCCTGGGCATATAAATCAGGACTGATCAATACTGGCTGGGCTCAAACAGAAGGTAGGACTTCCTATATTTAACATCCCATCTGAGTGCAGCCCAGCAAAGAGCAGCACTTTGTGGCAGCCTGTGCATTCCTCACAGTGGAACACTTATAGTGCGTTCCTTTTACTGGAACACTTTTTCAGAATCTCTGATGATACCTTTGTCCATGAACTTCAGTATTAGTAGGAACTAGATTCCCATTGAATTCAGACTGTTCTGATGCTTAGACCTTTGCCTGATGAACTTACAACCTTGAGATGTTAGTTAACTGGCTCCAGCTTTCAGAAACAGTTAATAATCTTGTATGAAATTGTTAGTTGGTATCATTAGAGTAAACAAACTAGTGAGGAAATGACTATACTATATGGAGTTGAAGTACAATAGAGTTGAATTCTTATCAGGGTAGACTTCAGAAATTTCCTGCCCTAATGGAAAATTAAGTGTTCACATATTTGTGCAAATCTGAGTTTCAAAGATGGCAAGATTTAATTTGGATCTGAAATTTAAGATTCAAAGCAGTAAAGGTTGCAGAGTTGGTATCCTGAGGCCTCTCATACCTAGCGGTGCTCTCTAGAAACCCTTGCCTGCTTTCCCACTGCAATTTAAAATAAAACTTTTGAAAGCTGTCTAAAAAGTAAATCTTACTAACTATTAAAGAGTTCACCACTTCTTGATCATTTGCATTTCTAGGCTGATAGGCTTATTGGCAGGGCTCATTGGCAATGTTAGCCTCTTTGGGGAATGACAAATTACGTGCTGCTTGTTCAATCATGTGTTTGCTTTTTAAAGTCTGAGAAATGTGTAAATGTGTTATGTGTTATCAGGCTAGAATTCAAAAATTTCCTGCCCTAACGGAAAATTAAGTGTTCACATATTTGTGCAAATCTGAGGTTCAAAGATGGCAAGATTTAATTTGGATCTGAAATTTGAGATTCAAAGCAGTAAAGGTCTGCATATAATAAACTACTATATAAAGAAATAAAAGTACACCTTGACTTACAAACATTTGTTTAACGACTATTCAAAGTTATGACAGCACTGAAGAAAGTGACTTACAACTGGTCTTTGCACTTACAGTATGACCACTGCAGCATCCCTGCAGTCGTGTGATCAAAATTCAGGCACTTGGCAACTGGCATATATTTACGACAGTTGCAGTGTCCTGGAGGTCATGTGATTGCCATTTGTGACCTTTCCAAGGGGCTTCCAATAAGCAAAATCAATGGGGGAAGTTGGATTCGCTTAACAACCACATGATTTGCTTAATGACCACAACAAAAAAGGTCATAAAATCAGGCACAACTCATTTAATGACTGCATCACTTAGTGACAGAAGTGGTTGTAAGTCAAGGACTAACTGTAGTCCATACTATATACAACACACAGCAAGGACTAATTCTCACAGTACAAGAAGTGAAGATAAACATGAAATGAAAAGAAAGTAGAGTTAGAGGGAGAACAGAAGTAAACAAACAAAAAGGGACTGCTGAGGAGATACAGACTGGACAGGACAGAAGAATATGTGTGTGTGTGTGTGTGTGTGTGTGTGTGTGTGTATTATCTGACTGAGAAGTATGGAATATGGTGTAAAAGGATATAGATTTAGGAAAGTTGCAGAGGATCACAGAAGAAAGAACAAACCAGGTAAAGAAATAGCGGCAGAATAAACCTGGGTCTCTTTTTCTTTCCCTCCAAAATCATTCTTGCAGAAGAATGAGAAGCACAGCAGACAGTATTGCCCCAAACACACTAAAAGACAGCATTTGCAGAGGTGATAAAACTCACTGGACATTACTCATGTCAGTATCAGAAATTTGCAAAGCTGAAGCATTCACTGAGCCCTTAAATCACCTTTGAATCTTTTCAAAGCCATTCAAAGGTACCTAATTCAATTTAACAATTTGAATCAATGTGGAGTTTTAATTGAACCACACTGAAGGGGTAATTCAGGCAAATCTCCTTTGAACTGATATTCACCTTTGAAACTTCTTACGTTAAGATGGAGTTGGCTGGGTGTTAGGCTTTGCCTATTCTTATAATGTATTTCCTATACATACATCCCCTTTCAGTTATATAACCTGTTTCATTGATTGTTTCTTAGATCAGATTCTTGCTGTCAGGAACACTCATATACGCACATATAATGCTGCAATCTATAAGTGTGACCCCAAAAAATTTTTTTTTGTTTTACTGGATTTCACTGAATTAGTGCAAATAAGCTTGAGGCTGTTTTTCTGAATCATTTCCCTTCAGCTTCCTTTTTATCTGGATCTTTCTCATTATCTGACCAGATCAGGTGAAACTCTGGTTTTTCCTTCTGTTTTGCACATTTTTAATCCTTTTAACTTAGAACTGCTGTTTTCTCTCTGAGAATTCAATAAACTACAAAACTAACATGGGTATCAATTACCTCACATAAAACTCACAGAGATGTACAGTATTAGCAAAACATCAAAGGAGTGAAGAGATCTCTGTGTTTGTGTGCGTGTGAGATTGAGAGAGAGAGAGAGAACATGTGTGAGAGAAATCTAAAACTGCTTCGAGTTATCCCTAACCAATCCAATTAAAAAGTTGCAGACAACAAGTACTCTCATAATACAGGTACAACCAAAGCTTTAAAAAGGCTGAAGCACACTCTAAAATGTTCTACTTACATCAGCCTGGGAGGGGGGAAAAAATTCTGATGGAGCTATCAATCTCCCATGATCCCCATTTCTTAGTGCTATTCAAATGAAAACAGAAAATAACCAGACAGCTGGGAGGGAGGGCAGTAGTGAAAAAACTTGAACGAGCTCTGTCAAATAATTTTGCCCAGCACAGACTGCTTCAAAACTCCAAGGTTTTATGGGTATACTGACCCCTGTTCTGAAGAAATAACCTCACTGAAGATTAGTATTTCAGGGTGAGAGGCTGCAGAAGCCAGGTGTGTGATCTCTTGCAGGCAAGACAAAAGAGTAGCAGTGCTTAGGATGAGGCCATGCCCACAGCAGCATTAGACACCAGTAGGAGCTGAGTTAATCACTGTCCTGACCATGTCACTTCAGACTTTGTATCAAGGCACCCTATGTTGTCAATATAGCACGTTTGGTGTCAGGAATAAAAAGGGAAAACTCTACTTCCACATCAGAACAACTAAAGAAGACTCAAGGCTGCCTCCAAGTGGACTGGGGATGAGATGAAGGCAACATTTTTTTACTTGTATTTTTTAAAGTAATGTTTTACTAATTGTATGCCACTGAGAGTCATTATGGAGTTGGGTGGCCTTATACATTTAATAAATAATAAATAAATCATGACGGCACGTCCCTTAAGATGGATAGCAAGACACCTTCAAGTAAATGGGATAAACCACATTTTTCTGTATGTATGTATGTGTATGTGTATGTATATATGTATGTGTGTGTGTATATGTATGTATGTATGTGTGTGTATGTATGTATATATGGATGTGAGTGTGTATATACACACACACACACATCTATCTATCTATCTATCTATCTATCTATCTATCTATCTATCATCTCCTTCTGTATCACATCTAAGTATAGGCAAAGGTATCACAAAAATATCCCACCTCTCTGCTTAACTGTGTAAGAGGTAGAAAATAATATGCCTGGGGATCTGTGTCTGTGTGCATGTCATCATGTGGAGCTCAGGTTATAATAATCATGTGACTCTACCAAAGTCCACACTTGCAAATTATCCATACTATTTACTATACATTCAGAAAGCTGGCACATCAGTGATAATTTAGTGCTAAATTAACTAAATTAAGTGAACTAAATTAAGTGAACTAGTTCTTACAGCAATCACTTACCTTGATGTAAAATTAGAATTAAATTTCTTTCTCTTACTCAAGTGTCTGCAAAGTTATACGATGCATAATAACAACATGTGAAGATAGAATTATGATGCATGCAAAATCCTGTATTCTACTCTTTAGCAGTGTTTAGGTAAATTCCTTTGCACATTAAACTTTTTCTTGAGGTGGTCAAAAAGCTTAGCTGTGCCTCTCACCAGGGCACTGCTAGCAACACACCCCAGATGTTCTGCATCTGCAGGACAAAAATAAAGGGCCATCTGGAGAATGGCCCTTTATTTCTGTTTTTCATGGAGAAGCCTTATCTGGTGTCATAATAGCAATTATTTTTTAAAATATGACCATTTTAAAAAGCATCTTTGAAAAAAAAATAGTCATGTATGGATTCATCTTTAAATCCATTCATGTATTGCTATTGTTGCTATTATGACCATCTTCATATGTGGTTAGAGAAAGATGGACATAAGTGAATGAGCATGAAATTGAGCAAACTCAGGGAGGCAGTGAAAGATAGGAAGGCCTGGCGCAATATGGTTCATGGGGTCACGAAGAGTCGGACACGACTTAACAACTAAACAACAACAACACCAGGGGCAAAGAGAATCTCAAAATTTCAATTTTTTTTCTTCCTCTGTTTTGAAGCAGGAAAAACGGGGGGGGGGGGGGGGGAGGAGTGATATAAGCCTAAATACAGTGTAGTTTGTTTGTTTTAAAGAAAATCATCTCTGGTTGTGGGGGATGTAGGACAGAAACCAGATGCTCCTGATCCTGCCCATTCACAAGATGTGGCCTTATCCATTTTGCATCACGGCCTTCAAAACACTGAAAGTAAAATTAGTTCTTCTCCCAATTCTCAAAATTTGCCTATCTCTGAAGGCAGAATTTCAACATTAGGCCAGTCTTGTTGAGGTACGAGCAGAGACACAAATCTGTGTTCTGTTTTCAGTGTGTTATACCATACCTTTAAGAGTTTGAAGCTGGCAATCCCTTATATGTTACTTCCCACTCTGAGATGTAAGATCTGTGGAACCATGAAAATGAATGGAGACAGCACCATGAGTCAAGACTCAGTGCCAAAAGGCTCAGAACAATTTGTTTTAAAGAATAAAACTTCACCATACAGTCCAAAGTTTATTTACACTCTATAATTGGAGGACCAAATATGCAATGCAAACTTAATATTTGACTCCTGTCAGCAGCATTCAGTTCAGTAAACTTTATCATCTCTTTGGATATTTCATTATAATTAAGGAGAAGCTGTTTCCTACTGTTTACAGGTGCTCAAACTCAGGCTGAGCTATATTAAAATTATAGTCTGTCTCAGTTTGAGGTCAGTAGATGTTGACTTTAGGACATTCTCCTAAATCAGCCCCCCATTTGTATTAATATATTTAGCCTTGTTTTTCCTTATTTCATCCATGCTGTGTATTATATACATCCACAGTTTTAAACTCTGCAGGGATTTATTCTGCCCTCAGTACATGCACAGAACTTCAATTAATGCTAATGGGGGCTTCATGTGCTCATTAAAGTTGTTGAATCAGCTGGAACAGAAGCCAACTTTAATTGGAACATCATTCTGTAGCATGGTGAGATTTATTTCACTATTTCTAAATTGGTTTTTATTTTTGAGAAATTGAAAAACTGGAATTGGGAAATATAGGGTATTACGTCCTCTCACCCATTCTCCAAACAAGCTTGCTGGCTACCATTTTTATTAACTTCCACAAGAATAGCACAGTGTGAGCATGTGTCAGCGAGAGGAACAGGACATTACCTTGTCCTTGGGCCATGTTAGATGCAATTCAATGCTTTTTTTTTTTTAAATAACACATTTTTCTCTTAGTACTTTTTCTTTCCTTTTCTTATACTTTATAAGTGGACCCTAACTACAATATTTTAGAATTGTGAATATTCATTGTGGCTCAACAATTGAAGCATGTGCATGGACACATGGACATGTTTGCACATATTCATGGTTATATCTTTCTAGGTTTTTTATAACTCAGAATGCTGATAAGAAGGAGGGGTACTTTTGCTCTTCTCAGTCTGACTGTTATACATTTCTTGTTCTGTGTCAGGACTTCAGGAGATAGCTCTAGGCAGCAGAGAAAATTCTGGTTATTGTAAGGTATTAGTATATGCCTGTTGATTCTCTTCAGCAATTCTCTTCTGCTTGTAGTTCGTACCTCGGTTTGGCCCCACCTTTCTCCCACATCAAATCCCTTAAGTCCAGACAAGGGAATTGATCTTTTTTTTCAAGACAATTTGCATCAATTTGGCTATAACCTGCCTTGGACTTAGAACCAAAGAAGTCCAATTTACAACACTGAGTCTAATGAATTCACAGGGAAAAATATGCTTTTCGGTAAAGTGTGAGGACTGCTCAGTCACCTCTCTAAGTACTGAAATGCAACAACTGTCTGTCAGTCCATCTAGCAATTGCAATGGGCAGAGGGAATAATCTTGATGAACACAAGGAACAGCCACAATCAAGACAATGGTTGGCTAAAAGAAACCTGAGTCTGGGTCAGAATTACATCCTGAGAAAGCATCTCAAACAAGTTCTCATGAAGATAAAGGGAGGGAGGGGGGAAGCGCATTCAGACGTTCAAGATTCTGTCACTATGACCTTATAATAAAAGTAGTATTAATATGCATGACTTTGGTTTCCTAGTCTGGTCTACCTTGAAGGCCTGATATCAGTCTACTTGATTTCTAATCTACCAATAACTAAAGTCTGGATACATTTTACAATTATAGAAACTTTTACACTGTCAAGTATCAGATGTGGTAATTTATTTATTGATACATTTCTATGATCTGATGGGAAACCAGAATATTTCATCATATGTTCTACCATCACTATGGTTAAAGCTTAATGTGCCAAATACAAATATCTATCACATTCTGAGTGCTTCTGTAATTAACATATGATTTGATGAATACTGAGCTGTAAATTAGTGAGAGAAACTCCATGATTAGCTCAAAACATAACAAAAAGTTAATTATATAACACTTTTATGATTTATTCATGTACAGCTGCATTAGTATGCAAGCACTTTGCTAATAAAATTCTGTTCATTCTGCAGTGGGATCTGTGAAAGAGCTCATTAAACTTTGGATGTTATCTTAGCAGAAGGTCTAACCTAGCAACTTATTATATGAGGACAATATTCATAGATAGATGTAGATGGTCTTTTTTGATTATAACAACTGATAATAGTTAGCATTCATAAGTGTGTCACATCATTTGAATTGGTTATTCTGACAATTTTAAATTGTGATTTCTTTAAACAATTTCAAACTATGTTTTACTAAGATTGTTTGGATAAGTTATGCTTAAAATTAAAAACCTACCTCAAAACTGCTTCTGGATGGAGAAATTTAGTGCCCCCCCCCAATCAATTTGCACTAAATGTGACAAAAATGTTTAGAAATTGTTTCAAAGAAGAACATTTTGAGGAAGGTTTTGTGGATTGGATATGCAATTTGGCTCGTACTCTAATTACAGCATTGCAGAAGCATGTAAGTGCCTTGACTTTCAATGTACAATCATCTCTCCCATGTTCTGCTCCTGCCTGGCTTCCCACACTCCAGTTAAAACCCCAGGGAAGATTCCAAGAGGAAACTCTCTCTCTCTCTCTCTCTCTCTCTGAACATTCAAAGACGAAAAAGTTTCTCCCCCCTCCCCCCCCCCCAGTTAGTTATAAATAAATGTATGGCGGAGACTGGAGATGAATCAATAAATTTCCAGCTTATGTCACTCATGATTGTTCTTTATTTCTGTATTAATCCTAGAGTTTTTTTTTTTTTAATCTTCATGAAAAAGACTTTAAAAAATATTTTAAAACCTTGTTTCACAAAACACACTTTCTGAACTCATACATTTATTAAAGAAATAAAGTATGACAGCACAATCAACAATTGGCTCCTTATTCACCATCACTGGATGCTGAAAATATAGTAAAATTTTTACTGTCTTCCCAAGGGCAACCAACCAAAGAATGGAAATCCACAAATTAAATCATGCCACTAACCTAGTCTCATTTGGCAATGACAGAGACTCAAACAGGTAAAAAAATATGAGCAAAACCTTACGGAACCATACAGATTTTCATGTACTTGGAATCCCAGCTTTTCAGAATTTTATGATGTCTTGAACTAGATCCCAAGTAAATGCACAGTCATTGCAACAACAGTATAGTCCATGGTACACACAACACAACAGGATTTAAAGATTGGCCCATATATAGTGTATTGTTATATAGTTTAACTGAGATATGATTGACACCATATTCATCTTTCTAGGAAATGTGCTTGTGTATTTATGTATGTATGTATGTATGTATGTATGTATATGCACATATATGAAAATGTGTGCATGTATATATGTAAATATTGAGCAAGGATCTTCTGGACCAGAAACAATACGTTCATTGAGAAGGAGTACAGTGCCACCCATTCTTCCAATCCTAAATCAGAGTGTAGATTAATCAACATGATCTCTGTCTTGTTTGAACTCAGATTCATAATCACTTTCAGTCCACTGCTACATGCAGATATCAATTCATGATTTCTATAGATCCCTTGGCACCAGTTGAAAAAAATGTGATAATATCATCTACATAATAATGACCCTTAATTCCAGGTCTCCTGATGATCTCTCTTAGTTCCTTCATGAAGACAAGCAATATGGATAAATATGAGCTTGAGAAATTCTATGTTTAGGAGGAAGCATCAAGACTGGACCCATCTGAGTATCCTAGGCCAATTATGCACTGCAGCCTAAGATGCTTGTCTCCTGTGCTGCTCCCAGTTATTTCTTATACCAACTTTAGAAATTCCAGTCCAGATTGCAGTGGTGCTTAGACAGTTAATGTTCACATCAAGACCTGATTGATCATTGTTCTGCTTCTTAACCTTCCCATTCATGCAGGGAAGGCAAGCCTTATTGGCTAGCTCCTATGTAGACTGATCTACCAGTTCCTCTCTTTTCCTTTTAGGGATAGTTTTCTCTTCATTTGTCCCCATGACTTTTTTTGGTTTCCCATATCTTTCCACACATGGATGCTCTCATCTCCCCCTTTATCTCCTTTGACACTAAAGCAGACTCTTCCTTTTTGTCTCCCTTTATGGCGCCCTTGTTGTTCTGATGCTGCAATAATCAAAGTGACATGGGAACAGGTTGTTGTTTTGCTTCTACATTTCCCTGTAGCCCAAGGAAGCTTTGTACCAAGGAAGAATTTTAGCTGTGCTTCATAGAAACAAACTTGCAATTTCCTAGCTTAAGAACCTAACCTAAGATTTATTTGGGAAGGGGGAGGGGGAGGAGAGGAGAGGAGGAGAAGAGAAGGGAAGGGAAGGGAAGGGAAGGGAAGGGAAGGGAAGGGAAGGGAAGGGAAGGGAAGGGAAGGGAAGGGAAGGTATGCTTTTCAATACTGTGGGCAGGCAGTGGGAAAGAGAGGGAGCATGCTTTACTGAGCCCAGGTAGAAAGCGAAAGAGTATCAGCTAGAAAATATAAGGGTTGAATGCAGCTTGAGCTTCTGAGGGTGAACTAATGAGTTCAATATTTTAATAGGTCATTGTTGGATCAACTGCAAGATTATTTTTTAAAAATGCAGCCTGCCAGCCCTGGGTGAAGTGGCTGCAATTGGGCATCCACCAGCCTCTGGAAGCCAGGGACTGTGCCAGGCACTTCAGCCAGCTGGAGCTGGGACTTCCATTAAATGGGAATGAAGTGCTAGTGATAATCCATTATGAAGTATTTAAGACAATTCCAGTTGGAAAACAGCACTTTTGAATAGAAGCTGGCAAATGCAGGCACAGGTGAAGGACAATGTCATCTGTTCTTGTACTCAGGAAGTGGTGGGTGGTTCATAGTGTTGAGAGGCCAAGCAGAAGATGCATATCTGTTCCTAATCTAGCCAGCCATCTTAGAAAGATATTATGATCAACCCCTTGAGAACCTCATATACAAGATGACAGAGATTCTTTTCTTTCCAAAACTTGACCTGGAAAGACTGGACCCACCTCAATTACCCAATTAATATTATCTTTCAGAATACAAATTTTAAAAAGTTTTTTATACATTTTTTTAAATTGAAAACTTCATCAGAACCTTTGAGAAATGCACTGGATAAGTAAATTGCAGCCTCAAATTACTTTGAATAGCATGGATCAGAATTAGAATTTGTAAACATCTAGTTCCTGAAGCGTCTCTAAGATATAGCTTCTTATTCTTGAACTCTCTTGAGCTTTTTCTGCTAACTAAAAGGACATACAGATACTTTTATTTGCATTGGTTTACAGTTTTGAGTTATGTCCTCATAATAAATAACAATGCATCATATAATTGATAAATATTCATAATAAATTTTGTGTTGGAGATTTATCAGTCAAATTTCTAGGCCTCTGTAGGTGAAGTCAATTGCTCATCACTTTTTCTGACAAGATGATTCAAAAGCAAACCAAAATTAATGCTGCTGCTTGTATAAAAATCAGAACAGCTCAATAAATATTGAGTGTGGGCATTATTTGCATTTATTCCTTATTCTGCATAATAATCCTGCAAGCCTCAGAAGATCTCAAGGAGATATTCTCTTTAGTGTCCTGGACCCAAGCCAATAGCACAGATTAAGGTGGAAAATCAAAATTGGTAAGAATTGGGTTTTTGACAGAGTTCCTTATCTCTCCAGATAAGATGAGGCTAATCAAATACTTTGCAAAGAGTCAAATTTATGGAATACTGAAACAAAGTGAATAGGATTTCACAAAACATCAAGACTTCTATTAAAAATTTCACCTGGGAACTGGCAACTTATTTAAACACGTTCACTTTTCCAAAGCTGCAAAGAGAGTTCTTAGGACTAGATATAATATTCTTCCATCTGCATTTTTAAAAGGTAAATATTCTAAAATTTGCCTGGATAGGAAAGCCTGCCTGTGTGAATCTGGGAAAATTGAAACAATAAATCACGTTTTATTATACTGCCATTTCTATAAGGACTTGCATTTAAACTACATTAGCTCTCTATTGCTGGAATACTCGGGCAGATCTGATGGGGTTGATATCATTCTGTTTCTTCTGGATTCAAGTTATTACATAACTCTTATGTAGCCAATGTCTGCATAGCTTACTGTGAAAACACAGCAATAAATTATTCAAGACAATGCCTTGGATTGGACAGGTTCCCATTAAAGTTGAAGAGTATTTCTATAAATTTGTCTTTTGTTTTACTTTTGATCATAAATAAATGTGTTTATGTTTATTACTGGCATATCAGCCCATTCTAAATGTAGGGATTATACCATCTGAGATAAGTGCCGTTCACTTTTGCCCTCTGACTGTATTGGTCTTCGAGAACACCCCTGCTGCTGGTGCTAATTTCTTTGCAGCTCAACTGCTGATCAAGAGGAGCACTATACACATTGCAGGATTTCACCTGGTACAAGTGGTTTTCCATTGGTAGGGACCCACTCTCCTCCTGACCCTCTGCAGGGAGTCAAGGTGCCATTGTGCCTTGCTGCTCTTTCCCAGTTAACTTCTGTTGAGCAGAGGGGTGGCCTTTTTCCACCCTTTCTCATATGAAATGTCCTTCACATTTTATCCAGAAACTAATTAGCTGCCAGTGCAATGCTTTGCTGATGAAGACTGTGCCACACCAGACATAATGGCAGCCCTATATATAGCACATTATAGTAGGCAAACCTGAAGGTTACCAGAGTGCCCATCGAAGTTTTAATGTCATTTTCTTCCAGGAAGATCACCTATTGGTATATTAACCAAAGCTGAGAAAAGACCTTCCTGGCAAGTGTCTTAATCTGAGAAATCAGAGATACATGGTTACAGGAGGACCTTAAAGTATATATCTGTTCATTCTGGAGAAGTGTGACAAGTATATGGCAGGGACTGGAACACATTTCATGTGATTTAAGGTGAAGTTTATTCTATTTGTTCTTATTTCAGATTGCTATGAATGGATCTGAGGCAATCAGTTTCCACAGTAACGTTTAAAAAGAAAACCAGCCAATAAACAAAAGCCCTGGCTTTTTAAAATAATGTCATGCAACCATCAGTACATGACTACGTAAGACATGATTGAATTTGATGGTTGGTAGTATCTGCATACCTTCTTTTTCACTAGCTGTTTCTAGCATGTTCATCAACTGGCAAAGTAGATAATAAGATATTCTTGCAGATGAGCTCTAAATAACAAATAAGACATGGTCAGAAAAATTGCTGATTTTTAAAAATCCAATGTCATATTAATCCAATGCCATGTCAGTCTGCTTCTGAATCTCTCTCTCTCTCTCATTTAAAAAAAATAATTTCTCACTAGTTGGCAAGAGGGGTTGCTATTTGAGAAGAAACACACATTCAAAATTCTCTTGAAGGTATAAAAGAAGATGAACAATTGGAAATCAACTAATTTCATCTCACTGATAAAGATTGTCAGTTTTCCTAGTCAGTATGTTAAGTCTCTTTTCTACCCCACCTCGCCCCCACTCACCACCTTCTTATATTTCTTAAGCATGGGGGAATGGAGCAGAATCAATTATAATATTTTTTAAAAGGCCATCATTAGCCAGTTGTACACTCTCTTCCTGCTAACCTGTTCTTTCTAGATTAGAATATAATTCTAGACTAGCATGTGCTTTCTTAGTGGCTAATGAGGACTGATGACAATTTTTCCATGACCTAATACCACCTTTTCAGTAATTTCACACTGATGAATCTTTACAAACAGGAGGAATTAGAAATTTCCTTTATAATTAGAAATGCTTGTTGAGTGCTTTGTTCTAAATGCAAATATGTCCTCCAAATTACTGCTAAATAACTCCCATTTCATCCAGAATCCCAACCACTGGAGTTTCCCTTTCTTTGTCAAACCAAAACTACTCTGGCAATTTACTGCTGTTTCCTGATTGCTTTTTAACCATTCTGACTAGCAACTTGGCCTTGTCCCTTGGGGCCTGCTGATTTTTGCTGTTATTTTTATTTTGCAAAATGGTAACATGGTGAGAGAAGAACAAGGGACAGGATGCTCTCTGGTGAGAGAAGTGACCATCTCAGAGAGGGGAAGACACTCGTGGAACACTGTGGAGCAGAACAAAAATAAATGATGCAGATGTTTTGGACATTAAAGCCAGGCCCATGTGGAAAGGGCATAAATATTTACTGGAGAGAAAAGAGAGCCTCTAATTCTTCTGTTCATTAACTTGCTATACCAATTTATGACCTAATTAAAATGCAACTCTCAAAAAGTTCTTAACAAGTTGCATTTTTTCTTATATTTCACCATTTGGACCACTGTTGTCCAAACTTGGTCACTTTAAGATGAGTGGACTTAAGTTTGGACAACACTGATTTGGACTATGCAGTTTCACAACTCAAAACAAAAATATTTGCAGACTGAAAAAATATTCATTTTGTGTATTATCAAATGTAAACCACTGATGGACTATTTGCAAAATGCAGGTGGGGCGAAGCTTACATGGGGATTTGAAGATTAGATTATAAATGTAATGGGATATGTTTTGACAAAGAATTATTCCTACTAAATGCATTAAAAACTTGCACCTCTGACATTCTTATTATTCTTAAGACCAGAGATAGATTCGAAGCTATCTATTTCCTATGTCTTTCTTCCTTTTCTTTACTTTATCTCATGTTTTCTTTTTCTTTTTCTTATAATTTGTATTTTTCATTTTCTTTTTCATTTCTAACTTTTAACTTTGTAATTTTAAAACTTTAATAAAATATTATAAAAAAAATGCTTATAAAATTCTGCCCATCATATTTTTTTCCAGGACTTGTTTAGCCCTGCTCCCTTTTTGTTGGTAGGATCTGTACATGCTTGAACAAATCTGAATCAATAGTAGATATTCTCAGTAAGCTGAACTGGAAAACCAGCAGAGCAAAATGTGAGATATACCTGATTAGCATTAAAAACTGAGGCAAACCCTGAATCTAGGTAATCAGCTTGGCCCACAAAGACTTCCAGAATCCCCACAGCATCAGTACCATTACTCTTCTTTACGGAAGGGCCTTACTCTCTCACATGCTTCTATCTCATTATAGTCAAAAGCTCATTAGGTTGAATGATCCCCAATTCATTTAAGATTTTAACTGATTAGACATGCATTTTCACTTAAAAGTTAACACCACTGTATTCCACAGGGATTACTGAAATAATTTTGGCTGTGACCATAATCTGAGGCTAAAATTCTGCACAAAATGGATGCAACTTCTGAGCTTACAAATTCTTTGGTGAAGAAGGGAATCAGCAGCAGCATCCACAGGGGAGGGGCAAGGGGAAAGTCTTGCCTCTTTTCTCTATGCCTTGTGATTGTATATGCATGCCCCAAAGGGGTGGAGTTGCAACACAACATTGTAACATGCAGGGGGTTCCACTGGGAATTAGTCTTACTGTTGTGTAAGCAGGGCCATCTGCAGCTAGCCACATTGATGCCCAAATGACAAAAGTTGCTTTGTGATGTCATAATATACCCTCTGCCATTTTGTACTAGTGTGATGATGTGGCATGCAAGTCAGTAAGTAAGGACTGGGGCTTGCATTGCAAAATCTTTCTTCACTTACACCTTCCTTGCACCACCTCCAAATGCCTATGTACATAAGCATGAATATATAAATTTCATTAAAAAAAAAAAAGTTAGCACTTACTTTAGCTGATGTTAGATACAAAACTGGTGAGTGGTTGAACTATTCCAAATGTATAATCTGTCCTGGGAAATTGTAATTAAACAAGAACCTCCTCTGCAGATTGTAGATGTTCAGCTTTGCAATCATGAAAATGAAAAGAGATAGCTGGAAGCACAAAATCTGAGTGTTGCCATAATTTTCACATTTTAAATCCAAGCACAGCTGCTGCCCAGTTTTGCTACTTACTACTACAGCCAATTAATGGTTGTCAAGATTTATAATTAAATGAAGCTAATGAAAATCAGTTGGCTGATAATGGAATTTTTCTCCCATATTTGCATACTATTACTCCATTCAAATATTAAAATTGCAGATATAATATTATTTTAATTGATTATTTGATCCATTGTCTGACTCTTGATAAGTTTATCAATCTGCATAAACACAAGCACATTTATTAATAATGAATAGATTGATTGGTTCATAAACTTGCAATATATTCAAGATAATTCTATTTCCTTTTTTTGCATATTACTGTGATCCAGGACAGGACTGGATCTCAATGAAATGATTATTCTTGTCATTATAAATGCCTCCAAACCAATTTCACATATTAAATGCACCACTAATTAATGAACAGCTATGATTGCATGATGGCATGGAAGGAAGTATAGAGAAAAGTAAATGAGCATTCTACTGTCATTAACATACGTCTTATACAAGAGTTATCTGTCCTAATAAGATAATAGGATTGCTTAGTTTTAGTGGATCATATAACCAGAAGCAGAATCAAAATTCCTTAACATTGTATATGATGTCTGCATTTTTGGAACTTTAAAAACAAAAGAAAACTTTTATAGGTGTGCCCAGTATTTTGTCAAACAAGAGATACCTACCTTATTAATGTTTTTCCACTAACGTCCTCTTTTTTCCATCTCAGTGAAAATATGAAGCTAAATAAATTTTAAGCAATGTCTTTGTTCTTTGACCGATAAAGCAAATCTTTAAAATGTTCTGTGTTGTCTATTGAGATAATGTTATCTTGGTTTATAAACCAGATACAGAGTATGCTCCTATTCAACATGTTGGAGCATAGAAATACAAAGTAAACTTGTGCACAATTCATCAAATGTATAAATAAATGACCACATACACTGTGGATACTCATATAGTGAATAACAAAATAATCTCGGCATAAATGTTAATGTGATGATTACAGAATAAATCATGTCTGTATTCCTGAGTGAAGTAATGTATGACACAGCAACATGCCCATAGCTGTGCAGTGACATACAAAAAATAATCTCAAGCATGAAGGAAAACTTGTCCAATACACTCTTGAGTGTAGTGGGATTGTTCTGCTCTGAACCAAAATATCTCTGCCCTGATTCAGGAGTAATGTCATTACAATATTTTACAAAAGAAAATCTACAAATGGAACGATACACAAAACAGTATCTGCTTTTACCAATCCTTATGTTGTAATGAATTTATGCAGAAATATACAGATTGATAGAATTGGATCAGTTCATACATATAGATTGCCTTAATATGCAGTAAAACATTGTCATATATTTAAATACCATATTTCTTAAACACAGTATCATTTATGCCTGTGATTATTTTCTGTCCATGCATCTTATGGTCATGTATATATGCTCACTTTATAAAAAGTGAATATTTTCATGGCTCTGATTGACAGATTGATACATAACTCTATCAGATAGATAGTTTAATACAGTGGTACCTCGGGTTACGAACGCCCCTCCTTACGAATTTTTCGAGATACGACCAGCTCCAGCCCCAAAAATTTACCTCGACATGCGAACTCTGCCTCGAGCTACGAACCGGATCCGCGGCCATTTGCCCTGCTGCCACGCAATCATAGCTTCCTGTGGGCGAGATCGCGGTAGCAAGGAGACATTTGGTGAGGCTTTATGGGGAAATTTGCCTTGTGGTGCGACCAAATTCGGAGGGCGGATTAGCCGTATTTACATTGAACCTTATGGGGAAATTTGCCTCGTGGTGCGACCAAATTCGGAGGGCGGAACGGATTAACCGTATTTACATTGAATCTTATGGGAAAATTTACCTTGAGTTGCGACCAACTCGAGTTGCGATCAGAGTCACGGAACGGATTAAGTTCGTAACTCGAGGTACCACTGTACATTGAAACATTGACCGTAACAGGGCTAAATGTATATAAATATCCAGGAAATTTTGTGGGATAGCCGCTGACTTCTGTAAATGCAGGTATGTTCATGCTTCAGATTTTGTATCACTAACTTGGAACTGGCAAGCTATTCTCTAATTTAAACGACATATCAAGTAGACACAGTTCAGCCAGCATCACACTAATGCACATTTGCTAAGTGTATGGTCTCCTCTTCTGGTATCATTCACCCACACTGGACCAGTGGCATGGTTCCTAAATGTAGTTAGATCTGATTTTTCTCCTTCTAGAAATAATTATTTGGAATTACAATTATTTTTATCAGATGGAGCAACATCTGCAGGGGGAATGGGTGTCAGACAGCAATGTCACCCCACCTCTTTCCTACATATGTTACTATGTCACATACATGCCCAAAGCAGTGGAATACTGTGTTGCAACATTGCAATGCTGCAATTTCATCATTCTGACAAATAGAGGTTCTTCCTATGGATGCCCCTGATCAGATAGGAAAACTTGAGATAAGGAAATAAATTTGGGCTTTATATTTATGGGAAAGGGAAGTCAGTGACAGAACTGAATTATTATTATTAGTCAAAAAATAATTAAGAATAAAATCATACATATCACATGGTACCAACTGCTGAAGTCTTGCAAGTAGAGCAATGCCAGTAAATAACAGCTAAGGCTTCAATCCAATATTATGAGGAAAAAGCAGTTACGCCCTTGATTGTTCCACTGTGGGGTGCCACAAGATTTGGTCTCCTCCTGAGATCTGTATGAAGGTCCTGGGAATAGTTATCCATTAGTTTGGGGTTAGATGTAATCAATATGCTGATAACACTCAGATGTACATTGGCATCCAGATGGAGTGGGAGATGCTTTTGTCATTTGAACCAGCATCTGAAAGCTGTTAGGAACTTGATGGAGAGAAACAAACTCAGAGTAAATCTAGCAAGATGGAGTTACTGTATGCCTGTAAACAACACAGCTACACAGATTGGCTTCAGTAATTGTGCTCAGTGGGGTCATGCTCATCTAGAAAAAGCTGGTCTGTGATTTGGGGAAAAGAGGGTCTCGTGGATTCATAGTTCCTGCTTCAACAGCAGGTGAGGTTTTGGGCAGGGTGGTCTTTGCCCATCTTCAGCTGATGTACCAGTTACAGCACTACCTAGACCAGGATGTCTCAGTCACAATGACTCACATCTTGATTACCACAAAACTGGAAAATTATAATGTGCTCTACATGGGGCTACCTTTGAAGACGACTTCAAAGCTGCAAGTGATGTAAAATGTGATGGCCTGACTGCTAGTTAGGAAAAAAAATTCTGATATGTCCCTCCCTCCCCCTCCCCCAACTAGCAGTCTGGCCATCACATTTTGCACTAGTGCACTAGTGACATCTTTGAAGTCATAAAGCCAATTTAATTTCATTTATTCGGTTTGATATAGCCACCCACTCCAGAAGACTCTGGGCACCAATTTTACATTAAAAGATTGAGTCATCTGACAGCAAGAAGAGAATGTAAAATTATTCACCCAAAATAAAAAGTTACTATGAGCTGAAAAAACAGTATTTCCCTTCTTTGTGTTGGAGACTGAAGTACTATCTGCGTGCGAACATTCATGAAAGCTGGACTACAACTTAAACAAGGATTAGTGAAGTATGTTTTATAAGGAGGTTAATTTACAGGAAATACTTTATTTATTTATCTATTTATTAAATTTGTCCCTTGACCATCTCATCCCAATGGGGGACTCTGGGCAGCTCACAACACATTAAAACAATAAATTAATATACAATTAAAAGCTATAACAATTCACATTTACAAAAATAAAAGAGAAATAGGAGGTTATATTATAGGGGTTGGAACAGTCTCACATAAAGCAACCAACTGTTTCCAGGAGAAAAGTCAAAAGAATATGTGCTCATGGTGTGTGCATGTGCATGTGCCTGGAAACAAAAGGCAGAAGGAAGCGACCTCAGATTAGCTATCTCTTAGACATAAAGCTTCAGAGTGACAGAAAAAGAGGAGACACAGAGAAAACCCTTAACTCTCTACCTACATCTTACTGTACCATGTGGCCAGTAGGTCATGAGATGCTGAAGAATCAATGCCATTACAGCCACAGCTCCAACATTTGGAGTGTTAAAAGTATATAGATAACTCAACTGTGCTTTTCTGAGCTACATAACACTGTTTACCCCCACATGGAATAGTGTGGTTAGTAAGCATATAGATAACTCAGATCTGGCCTTAGCTGAAATTGCTGCCAGAATTCCTTATGCCTCTTCCATTTTGCAACCTACCCAAACACACCTATTTATACTTCTTCACAAAAGAATGCTCCTGATTTCTGCTGTACCTACAAGGTATTTCTCTCCAGCATCTCTTTACCTATCTGTACAGCTTTTACAAAACCATTGTGAAATATCTACTTAGGGTTAGGGTTTTACTGCCCCAATTTGCAAGCCATAAAAATAAAAAATATGACTGATGTGTGTATGAAGAGCTCCCTGAGGAGGATATGCTTAATGCTGCTCCTGGGGGTGGACGTGGCAGTTTCCCCCCCCCCCCTTAATCTTGCAATAATAGCAGTACCAAAGGCCATCAGTCATCTACTGGTAGCTTCCATGCCTCCCCCCCCCCCCCATGGAAAGCCCTAGATCAATGATATCAGGTTTTTGGAGCAGTGGGTTGCATTTGAGTAACATATCCAGGCAACACTTGAAAAGTTTAGGCAGAGTGGGCAGATACATGACAACTCTTGATCTACATTACATTAATACAATTACTATTACAGCTAGAAATAATAGTACAAAATATTCAAGGGCACCAAATAGGGGAAGCCTTCTTTAAAAGACTTCAAAAACAGAGTACATACATACTATAACAGAATACATATGCCTATTCTAGTTGCCTTTTACAATGTTCATGTCTAAAAAGATCAGTTCAGAAAAAAAAGCCTAGAGACCTAAACTAATTCGTTTGGTTCACTTTTTCTAAGACATCCGGTACAGCAGGGCACCAGAATGGAGAAACTGGCAGAAGATACATAAAGTATTACCCACCTGAACTGCCATCAGTAATGAGGCAGGTTCCAGGATTCCATCAAATGATGAACATGCTGAAAACAACATGCAGCTGATGTAATTTATTGATCATGTAAAGCAGCAGCACTAAAATGTTACCCAAAGAGGACTAAACAAGAAGGAGAAAGGTGACACCTGTTCAGTTGCAGGGAATCCCCAAACAGCAACAGGCAAAACCTGACTGATTTTTTTTCCCCATGGCATACATCTACAGATCTCAATCAACAGTGAAGGTTCTAAATAAATAGATAAATAGATAAATAAATAAATATCCATTGTCTACCCTTTTAATACATTCAGACATTCTCCAACTTTTGGATACGAAGCTCACAGGTTGCCATGCCATTCTTAACTTTGGGAAGCTTTCATTCCCATCTTGCATCTGACCCTCAAGAATGCATTTATATCACATACAGGGAAGAGCAGATGTAGGCTGCAGCTCTTCTAGTAAAATTGGATTTTCCCCATAAGTAAACAGCAAGCAAACAAGTAAATGAAATGTATAGGCTACAAAGCCTATAGCAGACCAAGATACGTACTTCAGCCTGTATCTACTATTATAAGATCCAGTAGGGTCTTCTACAACATCAGGACAAAATAGATGTGCTCATTTTCCAATATGATATTTGCAATCATCTGTCAGCCATGTCCCACTACACTCTACATTGACCAATCACTATACAACAGAATAAACAGACTCATATCTGGCATTAGACGTGTGACATCAAGGTAGCCCTCCCTGAGCAAAATAATGAGAAAAACCAATTTTACTGGGAAACAGCAAAGAATTCAGTAAGAAATTCAACCCATTTTTCCAGGCATTTAACTCGGGTACAATTTTAAA
The DNA here is from genome assembly GCA_030867105.1 of Liasis olivaceus. Lineage (NCBI taxonomy): Eukaryota > Metazoa > Chordata > Lepidosauria > Squamata > Pythonidae > Liasis > Liasis olivaceus. Next base: position 201,469,137 of record CM061348.1, read on the forward strand.
TGTGCAAAGTCAGATGCCTTATAAGTACAGTAACTTATAAAAGACAACAGTTTGTAAATATTAAATTTGTAGCTGTTAATTTATTGGGGTTTCTTTTCTTTTCTTTTTTCTTTCTTTCGCTTTAAAAATAATTTTGGTTTGGTGCATTTAGCTGGTTTTTGTTTTGGGGTTTTGTGTGTGTGTGTGTGTGTGTCTTCAAGTTAGTTGTGACTCCTGGTGACTGGTCAAGTCCATACAATTTTCTTGGTAAGATTTTTGGAACTGGTTTGCCATTGCCTGCTTCCTAGGGCTGAGAGAGAGTGGGCCCAAGATCACCCAGCTGGCTTCATGCCTAAGATGGGACTAGAACTCCCAGTCTCCCAGTTTCTAACTGGGTGTCTTTAAGCACTAAATCAAACTGACTCTCTCATCTGGTTTTAGTAGTGTTAAAAAGGAGTATTAAAAGATAAATTATATTTTTTAAAAAATCTAATATAATTTAGAGTCACTCTGTTCTTTTCATTATTTTCCTCATTTCTCTTTTTTCCACAACTTCTAACAAACACTATTGCAATTAACGTAATATTACAGTCACAGGACTAGATTGCATGCCTCTCATAAACAGATCCTGATCCAGGAAAGTTTAAGCAATAATGCCTTGGATTAAGTATCACATGACTCTACTTTTGGTAATGATTCTGTTAAAATTCTTAGGTTTTATAAGCAGCCATTATAATGCAATTATTAAATCAGATCCACTAAATGTAGACGCTTAAGTTATTAAGTTAACCTTGATATGAATTTTATTCATGATTTAAGATGCATGTATTTTCATTCTTTTTGGTGTCAGATAAATGAAATAGTTAATATAGAAGAAATAAGAAAATATGAAGCTATATATAGTTTGGATCTGCAGTCAGTTTTATTTATATTTACTATTCTCGTGCAATAGTTAGAAATGCATTTCAAAGCCATGTAGACTACAGCTATGAAGATATCTGATGTTATATGTTTAATGTCAGTTGTGTTGTTTGTGTAGTCACTAATATTTAATTCTTGGAAAAAGATGGTTGATGTTATAGAAAACATGCTTTTTGAATTCTGTTGTATCATCTTTTTTTCACTCTCATAAAGTTAAGGACAAAGGAGTTTCCTATCTATCATCTATCTATGTATCTATGTATCTATGTATATCTATGTATCTATGTATCTATCTTTCTATCCTCAGAAGACTTATGAACATCAGAAAAAAAAATTGACTCACTTCTTCAACATACAAGATCTAACAACATACAACCTCAGAATCGCTAAGCCTGGCAATTTCCTAAGCCTTGATTCAAAAGTGCTATTTTTCTCCAGACAGTTGGAAATGTCAAAGATGAAATGAAAAGCCCTAAAGGGTTTGAGGAATGGCTTTTACAGCAGATGCCAAAGATGCTCTTGTTACTTAGAGACAGCAAAGAGTTAGTGTGCACAAATCCTTATGAAGTCTAGCAATTATGAATTCCTCTAAATGAAACTATCTTTTTTTTTTTTAAGTGCAGACTTCATTCTACATCTCTAACTATACACATACAATATATGAACTAGAGAGTGTTCCTTTCATATCCCAGAATCTTATGAAATGAATTCACTGTTGGTTCTCTGCCTTTTTTAAAAAAGAAAGAACCATCAAGAAACAGTTCATAAAGTCTTTTCTAGCTTTCTACTCTCTTGAGTTATATGAAGCTGCAATGAAAAGCAATGATTCCTCATTCTTTTGTACAGTATTGTTCCTTTAGATACATGACTGCAGCATCTTGGGGCTATTTAAAATCTTACAGTTGTTTTCTTTTATACTACTGTTCTTCCATTGCCATGGGACATCATCAAAGAAAAGAGGGAAATTGTGTAATCATCTACGCTTTTGCTTATGCTATTCACTATTCTGTTTTGTGCTGGAAAGATACCAGGCATGTGGAAGTCTGTATGCAACTCAGAGCTGAAAACTCCATAGCACTTTACCCATTGTGACTTGCTACTACAATGGTCTGCAGATCAAATCAGTGGTATTTAAATCATAAGAGCAGAATATTCCTGCAGTGGAACTGTATAACCCTGATGGTTTAGTTTCAGCCCTTGAAATTTAAGACTATAACAGAGTGCTTGGAGAGGTCTTTTTTAACCTTTAAACATCTAGCTAAAAACAAAGGACTGGATAGGTTTGTTAGCAAAATTTGAGAGTTTCTGACTCTCCCCAATTAGGATTCAGTCCAGCAGAAGATCAGACACGAAAGTACCGGCTGAGGTTTTAAAGTTTTATTGAAAGTAAGCCAATAGAGTCAGCTGGGGTCTCCCCTTAAGGCAGAGGAGTACCCCGATCACACTCAAAGAAGAAGATTTTATACATGTTTCTTATACAGAGATACAGCAATTAACAAATTGATTGGCTACAATTGGCATAAATTTGGGCTCCTCCTTATTATTGGGGGAAACTTCTCTCCCTGATGACCCATTGGTTGCCAGCCAAAGTTTTGGGCACCCCCTTTGGTCTTCTGATATTTATTGTTTCCTGGAGTGCAGAGGCATCTCCAGAGCAGCTGAAGGGTGTTCTGGAGGCTATCAATTGGGGTCAGTTCCCCCCCCCCCCCCCCCGGTATCTTTATGGCCTGGACACTTAAGGAGACAGGATGTCTGCCCAATGTCTTTCAACAATAACAGAAATGAGAGGAATGTGTGGAGGTCCATGAACATTAGTTTCCTTGTCATCCCTTGACTCCCCACAGGTAAGGAAAAGGACGAGAGAGACTGAGAGCCCTTTTTCATAAGGTTTCAGGTTCACTAAAGCTGTGTTGTTGTTGTCTGTCTTTAAACAGTCTTTTTTCTAAAGAGGAGGCAGTTGTTGCAGGCCACAGAAATGGAAAAGGCTCCATCTAAAGTCTGGGTCAGATCTTCAAAGGATTATGGATTTTTTTTTTTCCCAAGACAAGGGTCAAAAAGGTAACAGTTAAAATGTAACACAAAGAGTTATTTCAGTAGTTTCGGTTCTCACCCTGCATTTCCATTGACTAGCTCATTGACCTCAATGGACCAGAAACAATTCTGGGGTGGGGGGATTATTTGTTTATTGGTATTTGTATGCCGCCCCAGTCAGAGGCTCCAGCCAGCTCATATCAGGTAAGAATTGGGTATGTCATAAGAAGAAAGTGTGGAAGGAACAATTGAAATAAAGCATCTGGTGCCAGGCCTCTTAGAATCTTATAGGACCTAATCTTTAAAATATAGTTTATCTTATTGACATACTGATGCCACACAGAGCTTGCCTTATTTATTCATTCCTCCTCCCGCCTTCACGCCAAATTTGAATGTGCTATTTGAAGGTGATTTGGGACTTCAATGGTCTTGCTGGGATTTTTCTTGATTTTCAAATCACAAACCTTGTTGCAGTTTTTCTTCTATGGACAAGGCTGAAGGGGAGTTGAGTTGATACTGACATGAAGAGCCTTATCACTTCCAAAAGCCTGCCTATCAGGAAACTTGAGGGAATGCACTGTATTTCCTGATGGTTTGCATTCTTCCAGTAGAATTTGTTTAGAACGTGTTTAAAAAGATAAAGAAGACCCACTTTTTTCCTGTGGGACTTTTAGAATTTTATTTCTTTCTTCTGATCTTTCTTTTCTCAAATCATAACTTTTCATCCTCATCCTTCCTTTAATGCTCAGTCTTTTTTTCCTGACCTATAATATAGCTTTCGTTAATAGCTGTGCAATCTATCTGCAGTTCTCTACAAAACAAAATCCCCTTATTTTCTTCTTCTCTTCTGCCTCTGTCTTCTCTTATATTGAGTGAGTCTGCACTGCATGACTGCACCTGAGCATGCTTGTTGTTGGATGTTTATGTAAAGTACGACTGTGTGAAATTTTGAATGGGCTACTTGATGAAGTTTCACTCAAATCACTCCTTCCAAGCAGATTTGCAAACTGATGCAGGGACATGTTTTACAGAAAAGAATTAAATTGGGTGGTCTGAAGCCTTCCAAAGCAATAAAGAGATTCAATAGCTGCTTTCCTGCTGCTTCTGAAATTTTAATAGACAATATACAAGACTGAAACTTTAATTCCCATATGGAGAATGCCGGTGGGGGTAGGTGGTGAGATGGGCTCTCTGTCACTGACAGGAGCAGCCAGACTATGAGATTTATCACCTCATTAAGACCTCTGCCAATCCAAGCTCTTTTTGGCCTTCATTCACTTTCTCAATTCTCAACTTCTTTAATGAATCCAGCCATAAGGCTTAACTTTGCTTTTTTGGGTGCTAATGGAATGTTACCCTTCTGTGTTGCTTCAGCTAACGCATGTGGGAGCTCTCCACATTTTGGCTCAAGGCGGATCATGCAGTAGTGTGCACAGATCAAACTTCATTTTTACATTCTGCATGATGGAGGAAGTTGTAGTCTCCCCAGATTACAATAAGCAAATGTGTGCTAAATTAGCAGACACTGGTCCAAACATTCACTACTTTTAAGAAAGGGGGGAGTGGATGAGGTCAAAATCATGGATGTCACCAGTTATGTGTACCATCCTCTTTCTCTGTCCATCATTTTTCATTATATCTCACTTGTCCAACCTGCTTCTGTTCTGCTAATTAACTAAATAAAGTATTTCCAATGAGCAACAATTCTGACTGAATCAGTCAGCTTGGTCCAGGACACCCTGTTGTCTGTTGATTAGGTGCCATCAAGCTGGTGTTGACTCTTAGCTACCGGATAGATTTTCTCCATGATGATCTGTCCCGAACCTGGTCTTTCAGGTCTTCCAACTGTGCACCCTTTACCACTGTAACAGTCTATCTACTTTGCATGTTGTCCATTACCTCCATTCAACATATACAAGCCAAATATTCTTGTAAGCTGCCTGGAGTCACCGTGAGTGAGTTGGGTGGCCATATAAATGGTATGTATGTATGTATGTATGTATGTATGTATGTATAAATAAATAAATAAATAAATAAATGTTAAATCGTACTTCAATACAGTGGCACCAAGACAGTTTTTTCCATCAGACCTGATGGCAGCTACTTTAGAGGGTGCAGGAGAAGCACCCTATAGAAGTTCTGTTCTATAAGAAAGGATAATTTCCAAGAGCTCAGGAGAAATGACAAGGGAACTCCCAGTGGTCATCTCCAGCACTTCCTCCTGGGACAACTGGTTCCTCATTGTAAGGGCTGGCCCTGATCACTGGTATTACTGTACCATGCTCCTATGCTGTCCTTGCCATCTCTCTCTCTTTATTCAGAACTGAGCCATGCTGTCTTTATGTGTTTAAATTATATTGTTGTGAGAAGTGACTCTGCTGCTTTGAAAAGCTGATGCAATGCCACAGTTTATGACGTTACTCTAGATCATGATTCTGTCCTTGCTTTTTGCCTAATGAATTCCCTTAATACAGTAAGACCCAGCTTTTCACTGACTACATTTCTTTTTCCTTTTCAGTTTTTGTTAATTTATTACTTACCACTGACAGTGTTTGTTGGAAGCAAGTATGCACTTAGATGGAAAGAGAATGATTATTCAACACATGCTATATGACAGTCATAGAAGTCAGCAAAGGGGACTTCAAATGAATTTGAAAAAAACAACAGCTTTGAAATGAAATAATCCTGCTTCATTTTCATCTTGTTACATTTTCCCTTTGTGTAAGCAGGAACAGACCATCTTTACATACAGATGTGATATGTTTTGGGGATTACCTTTTTAGATCAACCTTTTAAAGAACAAGAAATGCAGAATTGTTAGTCACCGCAAAATCCAGCCATTACTTACCAAGCTAATGTTTGATTCTACTGAAGCTGCAACGTTTAATGGCTAGGAAAACAGAATTGCCCTCTTCATAGCCTATTAAATACCAATGATAGCTAGTGCTGTTGTTATTGAGTTATAGCTTGCCTTTCCTCTAGGAGCTCTAGGTGATAAACATATTTTATTTTCTCTTCTAAATTTATTCCTGCAACAATTCTTCATGGTACACTGGGCAGAGAGAGACTGACCCAGAGTCACTGAATAGGTTTCTGTGACTAAGGAGGGCTTTTAACATGATTCTCAAAACCCAAAAGTTACATCACACTAGTCCTCTCAAACGCATAGAATTCTCGTATGACTTGCAAATGCCAAAGCATTGTTGCCATTTATTGGATATTAGTGATTGTGATTTTACTGGCAACAAACCAAATGAGTCTCCTGCTGATGTCTTAAGTTGTTTTGTGCACATAGCAACAGAATCTCTCCAGAAGCAATACTTCATCCTTTCATCTTTTCTAAATATTGTGCAAACCAGCACAGATAGGAAGTATAGAAAAGAGATTTGGGTAGACTACAAAGGTTAGCAACTACATGTAATGTTTCTTAATCTCTTCATAGAGATATATATCCTAATACTGACTTAATTGCAAATATGTGGTTAACATATATTCTCACCGTAGGCCACAAAACTTCTATATAATAATACCTTCTATCATTTAAAAGAGAGACCATTCAAAGAAGAAAATTCTACCGTAACTGGATAAGCAATGGTTCAGATATTTCCAGATGAATTCCTACTTGAACTTCCTTATCTAAATCTGCCCCTTCATGGATCACTGCCTTGTCGTGGCGAAGGGGCTTGTGTAACTCAGTGAAGCCATGAGCTATACCGTGCAGGGCCACCCAAGACGGACAGGTCATGACAGAGAGTTCTGACAAAATGTGGTCCACTGGAGAAGGAAATGGCAACCCACTCCAGTATCCTTGCCAAGAAAACCCCATGGACAATGTTAAAAGGTTAAAAGATATGATGCCGGAAGATGAGCCCCTCAGGTCGGAAGGTGTCCAATATGCTACTGGGGAAGAGCGGAGGGCAATACCAAGTAGCTCCAGAAAGAGTGAAGCGGCTGGGCCAAAGCCAAAAGGACGTTCAGCTGTGGATGTATCTGGAAGCGAAAAGAAGGTCCGATGCTGTAAAGAACAATATTGTATAGGTACGTGGAATGTAAGATCCATGAACCAAGGCAAGCTGGATGTGGTCAAACATGAGATGACAAGATTGAACGTCGACATCTTGGGAATCAGCAAATGGAAATGGACGGGAATGGGTGAATTTAATTCAGGTGACCATTATATCTACTACTGTGGGCAAGAAACCCTTAGAAGAAATGAAGTTGCACTCATAGTCAATAAGAGAGTGGGAAAGGGAGTAATGGGGTACAACCTCAAAAACGACAGAATGATCTCAGTGCATATCCAAGGAAAACCATTCAGCATCACGGTAATCCAAGTCTATGCCCCAACCACTGATGCCGAAGAAGCTGAAGTTGACCGGTTCTATGAAGACCTACAACACCTTCTAGAACTAGCACCAAAAAAAGATGTCCTTTTCATCATAGGGGATTGGAATGCTAAAGTAGGAAGTCAAGGAGTAATCGGAATAACAGGCAGGTTTGGCCTTGGAGTACAAAATGAAGCAGGGCAAAGGCTAATAGAGTTCTGTCAAGAGAACAAGCTAGTCATAGCAAACACTCTTTTCCAACAACACAAGGGACGACTCTACACATGGACATCACCAGATGGTCAATACCGAAACCAGATTGATTACATACTTTGCAGCCAAAGATGGAGAAGCTCTATACAGATGGCAAAAACAAGACCAGGAGCTGACTGTGGCTCAGATCATGAGCTTCTTACTGCAAAATTTAGGCTTAAATTGAAGAATGTAGGGAAAACCACTAGACCACTCAGGTATGACTTAGATCATATTCCATGTGAGTACACAGTGAAGGTGATGAATAGATTTAGAGGATTAGATTTGGTAGACAGAGTGCCTGAAGAACTATGGACGGAGGTCTGTAACATTGTCCAAGAGGCAGCAACTAAAACCATCCCAAAGAAAAAGAAATGCAAGAAAGCAAAATGGCTGTCTGATGAGGCTTTACAAATAGCTGTGGAAAGAAGGAATGCGAAAAGCAAGGGTGAAAGGGAAAGATACAAACAACTGAATGCAGATTTCCAGAGAATAGCAAGGAAAGATAAGAAGGCCTTCTTAAATGAACAATGCAGAGAAATTGAAGAAAACAATAGAATGGGGAAGACTAGAGATCTCTTCAAGAAAATTGGAGATATCAAAGGAACGTTTAGTGCAAAGATGGGCATGATAAAGGACAAAAAAGGCAGGGACCTAACTGAAGCAGAAGAGATTAAGAAGAGGTGGCAAGAATACACAAAAGAACTATACAAGAAAGATCTTAATGTCCCTGATGTCCATGCTGGTGTGGTCACTGACCCTGAGCCAGACATCCTAGAGAGTGAAGTCAAGTGGGCCTTAGGAAGCATTGCTAACAACAAAGCTAGTGGAGATGACAGTATTCCAGCTGAGTTATTTAAAATACTAAAAGACGATGCTGTTAAAGTGCTGCACTCAATATGCCAGCAAGTTTGGAAAACGCAACAGTGGCCACGGGATTGGAAAAGGTCAGTTTACGTTCCAATTCCAAAGAAGGGCAATGCCAAAGAATGCTCAAACTATCGCACAATTGCACTCATTTCACATGCTAGCAAGGTTATGCTCAAAATCCTACAAGCTAGTCTTCAGCAGTACGTGAACCGAGAACTACCGGATGTACAAGCTGGGTTTCGAAGAGGCAGAGGAACTAGAGATCAAATTGCCAACATTCGCTGGATCATGGAGAAAGCACGAGAGTTCCAGAAAAGCATCTACTTCTGCTTCATTGACTATGCAAAAGCCTTGGATTGTGTGGATCACAACAAACTGTGGCAAATTCTTAAAGAGATGGGGATACCAGACCACCTTACCTGTCTCCTGAGAAATCTGTATGCGGGCCAAGAAGCAACAGTTAGAACCAGTCATGGAACAACCGATTGGTTCAAAATAGGGAAAGCAGTACGACAAGGATGTATACTGTCACCCTGCTTATTTAACCTATATGCAGAGTACATCACGAGAAATGCCAGGCTGGAAGAATCACAAGCCGGAATTAAGATTGCAGGGAGAAACATCAATAACCTCAGATATGTAGACAATACCACCCTAATGGCAGAAAGTGAAGAAGAACTAAAAAGCCTCTTGATGAGGGTGAAAGAGGAGAGCGCGAAAGCTGGCTTGAAACTCAACATTAAAAAAACTAAGATCATGGCATCTGGACCCATCAATCCCTGGCAAATAGAAGGGGTAGAAATGGAAGCAGTAACAGACTTCATTTATTTGGACTCCAAGATCACTGTAGACGGAGACTGCAGCCATAAAATTAAAAGATACTTGCTCCTTGGGAGGAAAGCTATGGCAAACCTAGATAGCATATTAAAAAGCAGAGACGTCACCTTGCCGACAAAGATCCGCATAGTCAAAGCTATGGTTTTTCCAGTAGTAATGTACGGCTGTGAGAGCTGGACCATAAAGAAGGCTGAATGCCGAAGAATTGATGCCTTTGAACTGTGGTGCTGGAGAAGACTCTTAAGAGTCCCCTGGACTGCTAGGAGGTCAAACCAGTCAATCTTAAAGGAAATCAACTCTGATTGCTCATTGGAAGGATTGATAATGAAGCTCAAGCTCAGATACTTTGGTCACCTAATGCGAAGAGAGGACTCTTTGGAAAAGACCCTGATGCTGGGAAAGATGGAAGGCAAAAGGAGAAGAGGACGGCAGAGGATGAGATGGCTAGATAGCATCACTGAAGCAATGAGCATGAAATTGAGCAAACTCAGGGAGGCAGTGAAAGATAGGAAGGCCTGGCGCAATATGGTTCATGGGGTCACGAAGAGTCCAACACGACTTAACGACTGAACAACAACAACATCTAAATCTGGTTTATAGACATTTTCTGAGTGAAGAACTAGCTTGCTGGGGAAGAATTTGCCATTTCTTCCCCTAACAGACTTGCACTACTGAATTTGCATGACATGACAGAAAGAGACTATGCTCTTCAAGCTTTGGAAGAATGCTGTCCTTACCCTTCCAGATGTGGTGGCTTGCTGCCAAGGCCTTTAAGAATAATATAAATTATTATATTATATTATATTATATTATATTATATTATATTATTATTATATTATATTATATTATATTATATTATATTATATTATATTATATTATATTATATTATATTAAGTGGCTGGATAGCATAGTGATTTGAGCTTCCTCCTTTGACATAGGAGACTGGGGTTTAAATCCTGGCTGGTACCTACCTTACCAGTAGGATCCTTGGGCAAAGACCCCCCAGCCTACCTTAAATATGAGGGTGACATGAACTAAGAGAGTTATTCCAGTTTGGAAATTGCCCGGATTAACACGGTAGGTGCCAGATGTTGGGGAATTACCAGTGGGCCACACAACAGACCTACAGACTACAGTGGTGCCTCAAGATACGAACGCCCCATCTTACGAAAATTTCAAGATACGACCAGCTCCGGCCGCAAAAATTTACCTCAACATGCGAACTCCGCCTCAAGCTACGAACCGGATCCACAGCCATTTGCCCTGCTGCCAGGTGGTCGCGGCTACCAAGAGGAAGTGCTAATGAAATCTGAGCGCGGGGGGGGGGGGGGCGAGCTCCCGCTCCAGGCTGTGCGTGCGCGCTGATATTGCTTTCACTGTGCTTTTGTCGCTATGGAGAAAGGAAAAAGGAAAAGGAAAAGCCATTTGCCCTGCTGCCACATGGTCGTGGCTTCCTGTGGGCAAGATCGCGGTAGCAAGGAGGCGTTAGGTGAGGCTTGTGCTGTGTTTTGTGGCGTTTGGAAGGTTTTTGGTGTGGTTGTCAGCATGGCTCCAAAGAAAATGTAGAGTGGGCGTGGCAAGAATAAGGCTTTGCAGCTAAGAGGCAAAGAAGAGAGGAAACCCCTGAAGGAGATCTCCCCGAAGTCCCTTTGGAGGGGGACTCTCCCTCCAAACAATAACTGCCTCCCCACCCCATTCTCCCTCTTCATACTGTGCTTTTTTTCATGTTTTTGTGGTTTAAAAATAAAATGCATATGTTTCAGAACTGTTTGTATTTACATTGAACCTTATGGGGAAATTTGCTCTTTCCTCTGGCCATAGCCCTTGGCCTGGTGATTGCTTTCACTGTGCTTTTGTCACTATGGAGAAAGGAAAGAGCGCGGAGGAATGGGGGGGGGAAGCTTCCGCTCCTGGCTGTGTGTGTGCACGCTACATAAGCCTTCCCCCCATTCCTTTCAGTGTGCTTTTGTCCCGCGCGCCAAGGGCTATACAGGGAGGGAAGAGCTAGGAATTAAGCAGTAGGACGGGGGTGGGGAAGCTCCCGCTCCGCTGTGCGCGTGACATAAGCCTTCCCCCCATTCCTTTCACTGTGCTTTTCTCGCGCGCACCAAGGGCTATGCACAGAGGAAAGAGCGCGGAATTAAGCAGCAGCACGGGGGTGGGAAACTCCCACTCCGCTGTGCGCGCTACATAAGCCTTCCCCCATTCCTTTCAGTGTGCTTTTGTCCCGCGCGCCAAGGGCTATGCAGGGAGGGAAGAGCGAGGAATTAAGCAGCAGGACGGGGGTGGGGAAGCTCCCGCTCCGCTGTGCGCACGACATAAGCCTTCCCCCCGATTCCTTTCACTGTGCTTTTCTCGTGTGCCAAGGGCTATGCAGGGAGGGAAGAGCGAGGAATTAAGCAGCAGGACGGGGGTGGGGAAGCTCCCACTCCGCTGTGCGCGCGACATAAGCCTTCCCCCCATTCCTTTCACTGTGCTTTTCTCGCGCGCACCAAGGGCTATGCACAGAGGAAAGAGCGCGGAATTAAGCAGCAGCATGGGGGTGGGAAACTCCCGCTCCGCTGTGCGCGCTACATAAGCCTTCCCCCATTCCTTTCAGTGTGCTTTTGTCCCGCGCGCCAAGGGCTATGCAGAGAGGGAAGAGCGAGGAATTAAGCAGCAGGACGGGGGTGGGGAAGCTCCCGCTCCGCTGTGCGCACGACATAAGCCTTCCCCCCGATTCCTTTCACTGTGCTTTTCTCGTGTGCCAAGGGCTATGCAGGGAGGGAAGAGCGAGGAATTAAGCAGCAGGACGGGGGTGGGGAAGCTCCCGCTCCGCTGTGCGCACGACATAAGCCTTCCCCCATTCCTTTCACTGTGCTTTTCTCGTGTGCCAAGGGCTATGCAGGGAGGGAAGAGCGAGGAATTAAGCAGCAGGACGGGGGTGGGGAAGCTCCCACTCCGCTGTGCGCGCGACATAAGCCTTCCCCCCATTCCTTTCACTGTGCTTTTCTCGCGCGCACCAAGGGCTATGCACAGAGGAAAGAGCGCGGAATTAAGCAGCAGCATGGGGGTGGGAAACTCCCGCTCCGCTGTGCGCGCTACATAAGCCTTCCCCCATTCCTTTCAGTGTGCTTTTGTCCCGCGCGCCAAGGGCTATGCAGAGAGGGAAGAGCGAGGAATTAAGCAGCAGGACGGGGGTGGGGAAGCTCCCGCTCCGCTGTGCGCGCGACATAAGCCTTCCCCCTCGTTCCTTTCACTGTGTTTTTCTCGCGCATGCCAAGGGCTATGCAGGGAGGGAAGAGTGAGGAATTAAGCAGCAGGACGGGGGTGGAAACTCCCGCTCCGCTGTGCGCGCGACATAAGCCTTCCCCCCCATTCCTTTCACTGTGCTTTTGTCCCGCGCGCCAAGGTCTATGCAGGGAGGGAAGAGCGCGGAATTAAGAAGAATCAGCGGGGCGGGGGGGAGCTCCCGCTCGCGGGAGCCTTTCTCAGATTTCATTAGCACTTCCTTTTTCTGTGCTAGGGCTGACTAAAATGCGCCTGGGGAATTTCCTAGCCACTTGGGGACATGTGCTTCAGGATGCGACCAAATTCGGAGGGCAGATTAGCCGTATTTACATTGAACCCTATGGGAAAACGTGCTTCAGGATGCTACCAATTCGACTTGCGATCAGAGTCATGGAATGGATTAAATTCGTATCTTGAGGTACCACTGTATCTACAAGCATCCATCTATCTATCTATCTATCTATCTATCTATCTATCTACCTACCTATCTATCTATCTATCTATCTATCTATCTATCTATCTATCTATCATATTTACAGTATATAGCTGCCCATCTGACACAAGGTGACTCTTGTGTACCAAGTACCTTGGTATCCCACAGTCACATGGGAACCATGATGAGGAGGCAAGAAAGAGAGCAACATCTAAGTACCACCAAAGCATAAGGCAGATCCTGAAGAGCCAGCTCAGTGGGAAGAACAAAATCCACACCATCAACACATCACCCTGACAGTCATCAGATACCCTGCTGGTATAGTGAGCTGGCCAAAGGAGGACATAGTATAGTGAGGTTGCCAATGTGATGACCTGGAAGCTTCTCACAATCTACAGAAGTTTCTACCCCACATGGTGGGCAGGGTCTGGTGAGTGTCAAAGTCACTGTCCTGGATGAAACCCAGAGCATCCAGGAGTACATCAGTAAGATGGCACCCAAAGATGAGCTGCTGAGAGAATGCCTGAGGTAGTAGCACACATGGGAGGAAGTTCAAGCAGAGGAAGTGCCATGGCAAGACAAGACCCTGCATGAGATGTACCATTGACAGATAGCTAAGGTGGCTGACGCTGGGAAATCCTACCAGTGCCTGGAAAGGGCTGGACTAAAAGACAGCACTGAGGCACTGATCATAGCAGCACAAAAGCAGGCACTAAACACCCCATAAAAGCAGGGGTCTACTACACCAGACAGGCCCAAAGTACAGACTGTGCAGAGAGGCCTCAGAGACATTCCAACACATAGTGGCAGGGTGTAAGATGCAGGCAGAAACAGCATACACTGAACAGCACAACCAAGTAGCTGGCATTGTGTACAGGAACATCTGCAGAGTATATGGGCTAGACCCTCCCAAGTCCAGATGGAAGATTCTACAGAAGGTTGTGGAGAATAACAGGGCTAAGTTCCTATAGGATTTTCAGATCCAGACAGACAGGCAGGTACTGGCCAATCATTGTGCTAGTAGACAAGGACCAGAAGACAGAGGTGGTGATAGATGTAGCAGTGCCAAGTGACAGCAACATCAGGAAGAAGGAGCATGAGAAGCTGGAGAAGTACCAGGGCCTGAAGGAGGAAATCGAGAGGATGTGGAAAGTCAAGGCCAAAGTGGTCCCAGTGGTGGTAGGAGCACTCGGGGCCGTGACTCCTAAGCTGGGAGAATGGCTCGAACAGATCCCAGGAACAACATCAGAGCTCTCTGTGCAGAAGAATGCAGTGCTAGGAGCAGCCAAGATACTGCACAGAACTCTCAAACTCCCAGGCCTCTGGTAGAGGACCCGAGATTGAGGAAGACTCATGCCACCCGCAGGGGTGAAAGAGGATTTTTTTTTGAATGTATGTTTCTGTGTCTGCATGTGTGTGTGTGTGCATGTATAGTATCTCTGTGTGTGGCTGGAGAGAGAAACATGCATAAGACTAATTACCTAAAATTCTGTGATGTATATTGCAATCCAGCACAATCTCCAAGAAGATATAAATTCATTAACTATTTTGATATCTGTCATCTTATCCTGTTTACTTGTTATCTGCAAGGCCTTTAACAGATGCTATGACATTTATTTCTGCTACCTTCACACCCAGTAGGGACTGGTACTCTGACATCAAGGTTTTTAGTATCTGCTTAGATACTGTCGGGCTTAGTTTGTGATAGTAGTTGATCCTGGCCATAATATTTCCCATCGTCTACATGACGTCCTACTACTTTCAACTCTAATCCATGTTTCTTGATGTCATTATATATCTGCCATGTACATAAATGCCACATAGGTCTGGGCAGATCTTAAAAGGAGAATGAAACTGTGAAGCCAAGCACTAGCCTGCTTCTTTCAATCAAGGTAGAGTAATGGGCCGTCATGAGGTGATGCACCCTATAGAAAGGGATCATAGGCAATCTGCACACTTTAATTCCATATGAGCAGTTTTGCTTTCTCTTTTTCTTTTTACTTTGATGGAGGGCACTATGTCCTTCCCTATTGTTTGGTCAGGATTGATAAAAATACAGCACTACACAATGTAACACAACAGTGTGCTCTGGATGGGTCACTACAACACATTGTAAATGAAGCTTCCTTATAAAACAACTCAGAAACATCAGCAAATCAACAGCACAGCATCCAGGTTACTAACTGGTTGCTTGAGACAACTGCATGATTCCAGTGCCGCCAATCTGTTTTCTGGCTCAGTTCAAAGTGTTGGTGCTGAATAGATTTTGATAATTTAGCTCTAAGTTTGTAAGTGTGGATATTCATAACTCCAGGATAATTCTCCCACTCTGCTCCAAATGAACTTGTGGTCGCTGCAGGGGCTAATGGGGCATGGTGAAAGATCCAGGAGAAATCACATATTCAATTGTACTAACCAGCCAAATCCTTGATTACAAATATCTGGCATTTCAAGAAGTTTGTTTCAGAAAGAGCTAATTAATTTTCAAATTTATTTAGAATCTTCCCAGTTGGCAAGACACAGTTTTCTTATAAACTAGTTTGAAAGCATTTGATTATATGAACAGCAGGAGTTCAAAGCTATTACTTTTGTTGTCATGGGAAGTAGCCATCTCAAAGGGAAATGAAGCAAGAAGAGACTCTGAGGGAAAAAATATTGAATTTGTAACCAAATCGAAAGCAAAAATGAAAAGGATGGTCAACTGCAATAAGAATATCGGGATGAAGAGAGCAAAGTCAATAAAATAAAATAAAATAAAATAAAATAAAATAAAATAAAACATCTATGAAGAAGAGATCATATTTGCACTAGCACTAATCATATCTTTATGCTGGTGGTAGAGTGATAACCCTTCTCCAAACAGAACAACAAACTCTTTCAATAGGGCAGAAGGCAAAAAAAGGCCTCTACTTCATTACCACACAGATGACTTATGCATCTATTACATGAAGGTCCAAAAATCTATATTTTTGTTTTTATCAGTCCCTAAAATCATAATGTACTCATGGTGATATTGACTGAGGAAATTGAAACTGTTCCTACTAAACAGCATATAAAATATGATCAATCTATGAAGTTTAGCTGATTGTATAGATTCTATCTCCCCCCCTGCAGAAGATTTTCAGATATTTGCCCTTCCATAGATGGTGTCTGTGTACACTAGAGTGGGCTTCCCAAACCTGATGCCTCTAGATACATTGGATTTCAACTCTGTGATTGCTAACTTGTGTAGCTTTTGGAAGGTGAAGTCCAATAAATTAGGAGGCCAAGTTGAAAAAAAATTAGCATAGGATTACAGGATGCATGCATATATGTATGTATATATTATATATATGAGTATTTTTAAAGAGTAAGAAACCCCCCCAAAAGCATGGTACACAAGGAAGTGAACTTACACACTTTAAATAAATTTTAAATTATTTATATTTAAAACTCAGAAGGAAAGATAAGCAGTTTTGAAGAAGGGAGATTGATATATATATCATACATGCCTGATTTTTTATTTAAAAATATGTTCCAGGAAGGTGAGATACTTTTTATACTAAGCATTATTAAAAAATGTTTAATGTTTGTCATGAATGATACACAGTAGTTTATAAGAACAATCACCAATAAAAGAAGCCACAGAACAAAATCAAAATTAAACCATCCAGAGTAAAGTACAAAATAGAATAAATAAATAAATAAATTGGTATTCAAATTACTGTTGCTACTGATGAAATAAATAGAAGTATAATAAGGTAAAGTCAAGATAAAGATGCAACAAGATTCCTTCAAGTGCTCTTTACAAATTTCTGTCTTAAGTAATTTCTGGAAGGTCAGCAAGATGGAGCAAGAATTCTGTGGGAAGCTATTTCACAAAGTGGAGCTGAAAGAAATACCCCTTTGCCTCTCTTCCCCACATCTCATAGATATAACTTGAAATACCGAGCAAGTACCACAAAACAACAACTTTTTATGATGAATGATATTCTTGCATCCTTCCAGCCTTATGGTCTTTGAATGAATTAAGCAGTATTTTGGCAAGGTTAAACTCTTTATTTTTTTTAGGTGAGATGGTAGCATTTTAACAATCAGGGTCTATATAAAACTGCCATCTTCTCACAGTGGTACTGAGTTAATATTAAGTGGGACAACAGGAGGTTAAAGGAGACGCACCGGCCTTAAAGCTTTTTTTATTGTTTAGTGAATAAAATAATATGGAAAAACAAATCATTGGGACCTCCATTCACAGCTGGGATAAATACAAATCTTCAAAGAATGTGTGTAAATTATAGAGCACGGCAAGAGGCCTGTTTCTCATTTAAAACAAATAGTCCCCCCTACCACCTATTCCTAATCATGTGAGCAACTGAGGAACAAAGTAGGCTATTTCCATACAGATGACTGTTTGGTAGTCTGAAGGGAAGGCCTATAGAAATCCAGAAATAATTGATTTAGTAAGAGGGCAAGGAAAACCACCATGGCTTCTGTAATCTGTTAACATTCTCAAAGGCAGAGCAGCTTTGTCGTCTCTCATTCTGTATCTCTGAAGTCTAGGGCTATCAGATCTGGACTATAAAACTCCAGATGATCACTAGATGGTAGCCAAAAGATACAGAAAACTCTTAACTCCTTGCTGCCATCTGATGGGTGTTTGGATTATTGTAGCCCTGCCTATCATGGCCTTGAAAATAATGCAAATAATACAAAAGTTGGCAGTCATTGATCAAAGAAAACATATGCCTAGCACAGAAAGTCTACTTTCAAATTCTAGAAAGTATCAAACGCTTGTTCTTTTCTTCTTTTCAAGGAACTTTATATAATAACTATATAAACCTCAAGAACTGAGAGGGATTTTTCATTTTCTGTATCACATTTATGATCAATATAAGAATATTGCATATAGTTGACAGTATATCTGTTGTTCAGTGGGAAGCTTACTTGTATTATCCACTAGGCACAAAGTCACAATGCCTAGGGCCTTCAAAACTTTGGGGGCTTATCAGTTTTTTTGTTCGTTTTTAAACAGAAATATAAAAAGCAACAGTAAAATCAAAACATATATCCTGGAACAAAACATATTTCAGACATTATTACTGCTTTATTGCTCATATCCTTACTGTGACTTATTTCCTGCCACTTTTTGAAAAATATACCTCTAGGGAATACCTTCGTAACTCTAAAAATTTAGATTATTACCACAGCAAGGGTGTGGCACATGGGTTTTAGTGGCCTGGCATGGATGCTGTTGTGATGGTGTGAGCCAACCATTGGAGTGAGTAAAAGGAGAAAAACAAGCTCACTTTTGGCCTTGAAGGACAGCTGTGCTGTCACAACAGCTGATAAGCCCACCTGGCTGCTAGCCAGAGCTGTTGTGGGGTGATTTTGAGACAGTAGTCCCATTGGTCCAGCCTGGTATATAGGAGTTGAGGACTAAAGCCCTGGAAGGACATCCACCTCCTTGGTAGCTGTGGGTCTGACCCAGAATTGGAGAGATAGAGAAGGAGACGAGAGAAAAATCTGTACAAAACAGAGTGGCTGGAGAGGAAGGTTGGAGAAGAAAATTACACTGGTATGCAGACCAGTTGTCCATTCCTGGTTGGGAAGGGAGAAGAAAGGTCTGGGGTGGCTTTCCTAGAAGATGGGAAGTGAAGACCCAGAAGGACAAAAGTTCCATCCAAGACTCAAGATGGGAAGGAGGGGACTGGCTGTTGGTGAAGGAGCCCTGGTCTCTGGGGAGGGACTGGGCGTATGAAGATAAATGTATTAAGGACCTTCAAAGGTCTTAATGCAGCCCTGGTGGGAAGATAAAAATGATATTCCACTAAGTTTTATGTATATCCATAACTGAAAGCTGGTACCCATTGTGGCTTCTGGGGCAACTAACTAGTTGTAAGAGCAACAACCAATAGAAGAGACCGAGAGTAAAATAGAAGATAGGCAAAAAGGCATTTCTTCTTTCTATGATACATTAATGCACTTGTGCCTCCTGTGCTATTTCTTCCTTTACTTGATTTGCATCTTTTTCAAATACTACACTATATATTTACTCAGGAGCAAGTCCATTACACTTAGTGAGCCTTACTTCTATATATATATATATATATCTACATAGGATTGAATGAACAATTCATTTATACATTATGCCTCCTCCCTCCATTCCACATAAAGAATCCAATTGGACTGGCATTTTAATCTTTAAATCTTACTTCAGTGCTGGGAATAGCATAGAATCTGCTACCGCATCTGAGAGAAGGAGGCCAGTTGACAAAATGCAGGACAGGCTGTCTAGAAAATTGAATGGAATATTCTGGAGAGTCATAAATGAACAGTGGGAAAGCTTCTACTGATGCCCTCTAATATCTGTATCATGAGATACTTGATTCATTCTGCTTAATGACAGAACTGGCCTTGAGGAAAATCCATCACGAAGACACTTGAGTGTCACTATTACATAGTAATGATACCGCCATTTTTTAAAGATCTTTATTCATGTAATTTTATCTTAGCAACTAAGTGCTTTGGCTAAGAACAAATGATTGCTAGATTTCTTTGCTTCCTTTCTTCCATCTAGTAGTTGGCTAGATTTCTGGAGTTCAGATCAGATGGCCCTAATCTTGGCTATCATAAACTGATTAAGATGAAGGTCATGTTTATACCCAGCATTGTGCCCATAAAGTAAGGCGTGAGAACAGTTCTGTGTGATTCTAGTATGATTTTTCTGTTCTCCCCTCATAAATTTAATAAAAGCAGCCCAGAGGAAACTTAAAAGCAAACATGTGGGCCACTAAAGAAGGACTACAGCTTTATCCCCCACCCCACCCCGACACACACACATATTGGCTCAGATATCACCATGCTCTGGAAAGCAAGACAAGATGTAATATGTTCTATTTTAAACTTTGTCTAATCTTGTATCTTGATGACAAAATGTTCATACCAAGCTGTGCTGTTGAACATCACCCTGGCGCAATGCCCCATCTCAGCAGAATGTGCTTTACCAGGAAAAAAGAAATGCTATAATTAACTGCTGTTAAAAGGCATCAACTGGTTATTTCTAATGATCAGTGTACCAAAATGCTAAATGACATAGCGTGAGTGAGTTTGTGTTTTAATGCTTATAAAGCATTTACAGCATTGATTGGGATAGTGCAAAAGTAAGATAAATAATTAAATGAAAGAAAGGTATACTTTTTTGTTTTACATTTTGATTGAATCAGTGTCATATTTTTAAAAAGCTGATTCTGAAACCTAAGCTAGTTGGAAAACCTGAAAACCACAATGGTCTCTTGTGTGCTAGAATGTATCAAATATATCAAATTCAAATCACTTTTAAAATATGCAATCTTCTGCACTGGACATCAATTTAGAGTCACAATTCAATTGTAACATTTTCCTTGAATTATGATGAAAACATCTTTTAATTGGAGCTTTTGACTGAATGAACCTGTGCAAAACAAATTAGGATCCATTTCATGACAGCATTCCTAGAGCCATCCAGGGATCCTATCAATCATTCAACAGGTAATAGGTGGGGCATTTTGTAAAGGCATTTGGGATATTGTGCAGCCTATAACTAATTCACTAAGACATGAATGCACATCTTTGATTTCAAAACATGAATGTTGACAATGGCATTGTCAGTACTATACAAGTACTGATAATCAGTAAGGTGCAACTTTTTATTAGTTGCTGCTGGATAACAATATCACTGAATTAAGCATTCTGTGGATTAGAAAAAAATCTGGCCATGTTTTCACTATTGCAGTATTATATCTTCACATAATGTAAACCACTGGCAGCGTTCCACTTATGTTAGGCATAATGGTGACATGGCTTTCCTCCCCTCCCCTTTATTTTCTTGTTCAGATGCAAAGAGGTGATTAAATGCCTTTGCTTCTTTCCCAAAATACTTAGTTTGTCATTCATCCAAACCTGATACTGTTTCAAAATTGGCTTCTTTGGCAAGCCAGGGTTAAATAGCCACAGATCTGTAGCTTCCCCTGTTTCTGAAAATGGAAGCAAATGCTGCCAGATTTCTTCTTTCAGCCATATAAAATGAGGAGTGATCAAGCACAAGGCTTGTATACGTAGCACTAAATGAGTCTTTCTCACTTGGCGCTCACCAGATGCTTTGGGCTGCAGTTTCCAGTAACTGGCCATGTTGAATGCAGTTGGTGGCATTTGCAATCTAACATATCTAAGCAACACCAAGGAGGAAAAAGTCATGATTTGGGGCTCTTCAAAGCAAAGTTGTTTGAGCAAGAGGAGCAACCTCCCCTCGCCCTCCCAAAGTCATCAGATGATGTTATGGTCTTTGGTGAGAATTTTATAACATCAGTTAAATCTCTCTATCTATCTATCTATCTATCTATCTATCTATCTATCTATCTATCTATCTATCTCATTGAAAGCACAAATTATCATTAATGGAGATTTAACAAAACCATGTGAGATTCAAAGAGGTACAAGAAATGAATGTCCACTATCCCCACTCTTGTTTATCTTGGTCTTGGAAATTCTAAATAGAAATATAAGACAAGATGAGGGGAAAATGGGAGTAAAAATCAAGAAAGAGATATACAAATTTAGAGCTTTGCAGATGATCTGGTACTGGTGTTAGAAGACCTCCTGAAAGGGATAGAAATACTGATGACAGAATTAAAAGAATTTGGTGCACTAGCTGGATTTAAGGTTAATAAACAAAAGACAAAGATGTCAACAAAAAACATGAAGATACAAGACCATATAGAATTGATGAATAAAACAGGTTTTAAGATTGAAAAAAAGGTAAAATACTTGGCTGTTAATCTGACAAATATGAATTGTATGTTGTTCCAGAATAATTATGTTAAGACATGGAATTAAATTAAGAAAGATATGTATAGATGGGAGAAATTACAACTAGCATTGTTGGGAAGAATCTCTGTTATAAGAATGAATGCTTACCTAAGATACTATTTTTGTTTCAGACAATACTGATCATGACTACTGATTTACGATTTAAGCAATGGCAGAAGGATATAACTATATTTATCTGGCAAGGTAAAAAAATTGCAAGTTAAATATAAGATGTTGCAAAATCCTAAAGAAAGAGGAGGTCTAACCTTGCCTGATTTCAAATTGTATTTTGCCGCTTGTTCTTTAGTTTGGTTGAAAGAATGGGTGCTGCTGCAAAATAGCAGACTATTGAATTTGGAAGGACACGAATTGCAGTTTGGGTGGCATGGCTATTTATGGTATGATAAAATTAGGGTTAATCTAGATTTTAAGAATCACTTTATTAGATGTGCCATTTTGAGAATTTGGAATAGATATAAACCTAGATTGTGTCCAAAAATATCCCTATGGTTATCTCCACAAGAAGCATTTTATAAGAAAGAAATGGTAACTAAGCAGAAATGGTTAACTCATGGTGATATTCTTGAAATTCACCAAGGAGAAATTATTTTACTTGACATCACAAGGACATTCATGTCATTGGTTTTCATGTGTACAACTTGGAGAAAGATTTAAAGTTGATAAAAATACATATGGTTTTGAATGAAACAAAGCTGTTTTTGAAACTGAATTGTGTACTAATGATGAACATCTTGTTGTTAAAATGTATAAACTTTTGCTGAGGTTTGAAACAGAAGATGAACAAGTTAAAGATTGTATGATAAAATGGGCTAAACATTTTGGATATAATATACAAATGGAACAATGGGAAAATATGTGAATGAAAGGGTTAAAATTTACACCGTGTTATAACTTGAAGGAGAATTTCTATAAAATGATGTATAGATGGTATTTGTCACCAGAAAGATTGTCAAAAATGTATAAAGGGGTTTCAAATATCTGTTGGAAGTGTGAACAACAAGAAGGGACTTTTTAAGATCTTTGGTGGATATGTAATAAAGCTAAAAAAAATTGGACTCAAATTCATATATTAATCCAGAAGATTTTGAAGTTAATGTACAGTAAAAACCGGAGACTTTCCTTTTGGAATTGATGGATAAACAATTGGAAAAAGCTCATGGATCTTTGTTTTTATATATGATAACTGCAGCTAGACTTTTATATGTTCAAAGGTGGGAAGACTTGACATTACCTACAATGAAAGAATGGATAGTTCCATCAATGAAAGTTGATGGAGTTAGCCGAGATGGCAAAATTGATAGCTTTACTTAGAGAAAAAAAATTGATTAACTTTAATGCCGATTGGAAGCCCCTTTTGGACTTTTTGCAGGAGACAAAAAAAATGCAATTATGATTATATGGTTTGATGATTAGTTAAATTAATAGATTATACAAAATATGTATGTTAAGAAGTAGTTTTAGAGTAAGAGGTTATTATATGATTTGTCTACATCTGCTGTATAAAGAGTCGGAAGTTATTCTTTTTTTATTTCTTTTTTTCTCTTCCTTTTCTTTATTTTCCACCACTTTTGTATTCTTTCTCTATTTCTAACTTTCTTGCTCTCTACTTTTCTCCTCAACTATTAGATCTTGTTTGCTTTTATCTTTATGCTTTTTATAACTGAATAAAGCTCTTAAAAACAAAACAAAACAGTCATCAGATGATGTAGCCAAAGGCTTATAACTGAGATAATTTCTGAGCTGTGTTGGTTTGTGAATGGGAAGAAACTGTTTTAAGGGATCAGTTGCTGCACTTGAATTGGAAATGTAGCACTGCCTGGTTTTGAACAGCAATTCTATGCTCTTCTGCACCATCTCTCACTTGTTCTACATCTGTAGGAAGGGTGGGTTGACAACTAAGCCCACATACAGTAATCCTAACCTGCCAGCATTATTAAGGTGGAGGTTTGCCACTCTGTCAGCCCAGGCACTTCATTTTATTTCTGTTTATGTATTATTATTATTATTATTATTATTATTATTATTATTATTATTATTATATACTTAAGGGAAAAGAGTATGAATTCAGGCCTCTCCCTGAGGACATGGGGCAATGTAGTTATTTACTGCTGGCAACTGAACACTGATTATCAGGTACTGGCTGAAACAGGCAAAGAATGACTGTCTTGCAGTTTCCCAGACTAGCAAAAATATTCATAGGCTGTTCCTTGTAGTATCCCTCTGGATTCTACATAGGACAAATGGGGCAAACTTTGTGCAAAAGAATTAATGGACACAAGTTTCACATCAGGACTCAAAATAAGGACAAAATAATATCAGAGCATTTCAACCTCCCAGGACACTCCACAGCAGACTTCAAAGTTAATTTTTGGAAAGGAGGGATTTTACCAGCCCCATTGAATGAGAAAATTGTTGAACTCACTCATCAAAAAGTTGCAGGCAATCTCAGAAGGTCTCAAAACACAATGGGTTTTTAACACTAAAATTGTTAATTGATAAGACACTTGTAATCTGTTTCACATATAATCTGCAACTGCATAGCCCACCTATTTTCCCTACCCTTCCCCCCAACCCCCTCCCACCAAATTTAAATCCTACATCAGCTGAGCCACACTATAGATCTAAAGAAGTGAGCTGCAGCTCACAATCCCTTTTTCTTAAGTGTGTAAGTTGGAAAAGGTGCTATCAGACTCCTGATGTTTTTGTAGTAGCCACAAAAATCAGGAAATAGTCTGAAAAGCTCAGATCAGATCTGGGTGAATTTTAAAGAAGTTTCAGAAGGTTGGGAGGCAACTTGCTTAATTGTCTGGAAGTGATCCAGAGTTATGTCAGTGTAGCCTTTGTCTGATGGATTTTTTAGGACATCATGCTATTGTATTCTCCAGCTTTTTTCCACATACAAGGAAAAGGACACTTTTAAAATTATTGCATTAAATGAATAGAATGGGCAAATTCTCTTTGGCTCAGTTTGCAATACACTCAGTACTTATGTCCTGGGAGAGGGATTTACTTAATATTTCAGCTTGTAAAGTTTTGGTAAGTGCCCTGATGATGCCCTGGAAGGCTCTTTATTGCATAGATTCTCATTGCTATGGCACCCCTCCCAGAAACATGCAGGAACAAGAAAAGGTTTTAGCTCTAAGATAGCAGCAAGAAATAATTGAGAGAAATCCATAAAAGGAACACATAGAGATGATATTAGTGCTGAGCAGACAAATTACCCTTCTTTTTTTCCTACCAGATCTCATTCAGCTTGATGATAGGGAATTTGTTTTAGAAATTACTTTAAAGGAAAAGAGAAATTTGGGTGGAGTGTGATGTTTTTAGACATATTTAATTATGAGGTAGTCAAAGGGCCGTATACAAATATCTCTCCACATGCCTGCACCTATCTGGCTTTTTAGCATTTTAATTAAATCCCAAGAGAAGATGGGTATGGGAGACTGTTGAAGAACTTCTTCTTCCTCTGGTTTTTTCTTCCCCAAAATTTAGTGAATGTAAAAGGGCCATTTGTGCTCAACCTTAATGTTAACTGAACAAAAGGCTGCTTGCTTGGATTATAGGCCCCTATTGTTTCCCAACCTTCAAGATATTTCACTTTTATAAAGTGTTTCTTCCCCGCCCCCTAGCAGGCTGCTCTTTGACAAATTTCGCTCAGAAATCTGAAAGGAAGGTGTAAAACATTCAGATGAATGCATTTTAAAGTTCCATGTTTTCCAGAAACATGTCTTTCACAAACAAGAGGTATCTCATTTTTATATTGCAAAGCTGGAGAACATTTGAAACTATTTGGGCCCATTTGTTTCAGTCCTTAAGACTGAAGAAACAAATAGCAGTCATGAATGAGTGCTGTCTTTTCATTAGCTCTCATTTCAGAAGCCATTCCTTTCTCTCTTTGTTTGCTCTAGTAGCCAGAACAGGTCAGCTGGAGGTTATAAGGAGTGAAAAGAAAAGGCAGGGAACAGGTGACTGACCGTATAAATTACCCAACCTTCTGCCCCAATGCATTTTAACAGAAGTGCCTGTTGTGTCTTCTTTTGAGCAGAACCTTCCAATTAAAATAAGACAAGTTCAGTATTCAGCTGAGTCCATGAATGGCTAAAGTCAGGACAGAGAATAGGATGCCCATGTAGCACCACTCCTAATTTCTTACTTCTATGTGTTAAGCAGAATCTGAAAGAGTTCTATGCTTGTATTTGTTTGAAATGGAGTTCAACTGTTTGTCCTATCCTAATGAAATGGAATCCCAAATTACTTGGATAACTGGTTTTATGCTTGGAAATCATAGAGAAAAATGGTCTGAGAAAAGAGCTAGTTTGCATGTCCCTTTGCCCCACTGAACCCTCCCTGTTTTCAAGTTAAACTGATGAACCGGGCTTTAGAAGGAGAAAAGACACCTATATTCTTATGTAGTCTGCTCACAAGACAGCTACAAGGGGAAAGAACTGCATTTGGGTTCCTGAGAATGGGAGTTAAAAAGGACCTTTAACACTCCTTGACTGTGATGGAATGGACTTATGAAGGCCATGCTCAGGGAGATAAGCAT
Source organism: Liasis olivaceus (assembly GCA_030867105.1). NCBI lineage: Eukaryota > Metazoa > Chordata > Lepidosauria > Squamata > Pythonidae > Liasis > Liasis olivaceus. The sequence continues at coordinate 201,495,445 of CM061348.1, forward strand.
GTTCTTAGTCCCCAACAGGAGTGTGGGAAGTTCAAGAAGATGAGGCTGGCACCTCCCTAAAGAATTCACGGTGTTGTGGCTGGCTGGCTTGGGAACTAGGGTTCAGTCTGGGGAGATTTCTGTCTGGAGGTTGAAGCTAATAAACACAACAGAACTGTATTTGCATTGTCTCTTGGAGTTCTTTGGGCTGAACCTGACATTGACACCATGGACACAACCCTGCAATTTTCTTGGCAAGAAAAGAAAGAAGGGATTTTTCACTGTTATCTTCTTCACTGTTTTTTGCCTTTCCGGTCTACTCTGTAGCCCTAATATATCTGGAGGTTTCCCCTCCATGCGCTAACCAGGACCTGCCTGCTTTAACCCATTGAATTCAATTCAGACAAGGTAGCAATTAACAGACACATAGAGATAAACAGCATTTACATATTATTCAAAAGAGACAAAAGACCAGAAGATCACCTCACCAGCAATCATCACCCAGACAAGCAAAGGTTACTACCAGGCACACAATCAAGCAGTGAACATATGCTAATCAAGGAACTACCAGAGGAGCAAAACAAAACCCCCACCCCCACCAGCACTGGCAAGGCAGGCCACAGTATATAAACAGAGAGCAAACCCCATCCCATTTTAGCACTGAAGATGTTACCTAGCTGGGTAATGAAACGTTTGCCAGAAAAGAACCAAGCTCAGAGAACCCCAAGGACTCCACAGTTCAACCCTGAGCTACACGTATTCATCTCTATTGGAATTCAATTAAGCCTATTTCCAGGAAAACTTGTATAAGATTCCAACCATAACATTACAAAGGCAGAACAACTTGACTGTAATATCACAAATTTAATATGCTGTTATCAACACCCTGAACTGGTATATTGGATTGAGTTAGAATCATGCCTTTGGGTAGAGCTTTTCTCTGCCTTTGGATCCACAATGTTTCCTTTCTGAAAATGCAGTGCCTTTATATATTCATGTTTATGATTTACTTGACTAAGAAAATGACTTTTTTTGCTTTACTGCATAATAAACCAGGCAGCTAATCATGAAATGCCACTGAAAAGGTGAAGCTTGCTTTGTTGACTTTAAAAATAAGCTTCTCCCTCTTTGTCTCCTATAAATCTATTCGTATGTGAGTCTTCACTTTCACAATCAATTCTGTAGAAAATAAAATCTTTGATTTCTTACTTGCTGTCCTAAAATATAAAGCCCATTTGTTCTTTATAGAACAACCAGAGCCTTCAGGATGGCATATTTTGTTGTGATCCGTATAAAATAATCATCAATAATCTGAGAGCTTTTTAATAATTCTCTTTTTCCTGGTGTGACATTTCAAGATGACTTCTGCTTTCAAGTCTTTACAAAGTCTTCACAGAAGAGGGTCCCCCACCCCCCAGGTTGATGACCATTTATATTTTCCATACTTATCCTGAGTAACATAGTTAGGCTTGGAAGCTTAGTTGCATTAGGTCTGGTGAGGACTTCAATGCTGCTGCAAAGAAAAATGTGTGTAGTCACTAGGGGTCTAGTTTTACTTTTTATTTTTTAAAACAAAAACAAAAACAATGCTATTCTTTCCCAAAGGGCTTTTCTGTTTGGTGACAGTGAGACAGAAATTTGCAAGGTAAGGATTGATTAGGGTCTGTAGCTTCTGACAGATGAACCAGAAATCATGTTGGCTGCTTTAGTTAAACTAATCATAGTTTAGTTAAACATAGTTACGCTATGAAATTAATTACTAGAAGATGTGACAAGGACAACCAATTTAGGTGATTTTAAAAATCATTCATGGAGTACAAGGCTCTCTATGTTTACTCATATATATTCCAGACAGAAGTACATGCCCAAGGAAGCAACAGTTAAAGAAGCTAGTGCGATCATACCCTATTTGTGAGCTTTTCATATTCAACCTTGTGTGACCCAAAGTGCAGGACTAGACTAGGCCCAATCCAGTAGAGTTATTCTAATGTTTTTACAGGAATCTGAACTCAGTAAAATGAATGAGCAAAGGAGTAGTTCTATGGTAATGCAGATTCTCAAAGTGATCAATACACTTTTATTGCAATGACTAGAGAGAGAGCAGTACAGCTAGAAGATTCTTCTTGTATAAGTGTGGATCTGGCTTTTGCAGTACATACTGCATACCTATACCTATAGGGTATATAGTATAGTATATACTATATACTATATAGTATAGTATAGGTATATATGGGGGACGCGGTGGCGCAGTGCCTTAATGACGCTGAAAGTTGCCGGCCAGAAATGGCTGACGCTTCGGTGGTTCGAGTCCAGCCTTCGCGTTAACAGGGTGAGCTCCTGTTTCCTCCCCAGCTCCTGTCAACCCAACAGGTTGAAAACTCATGTGAGTAGATAAATGGGGACTCTCACTCCGGTGGGAGGAAAAATGCTGGCAGCACCTGCAAAAGGAGTTGGGAGCAGTTGCCGGTAAGCGCGAAACCGCGCTTGCCCAAAAAGGGTGCGAAGCAATGGAAACCCCGCCTCCTGCGCTCGCCAGCTGGGCTCTGCTCTAGGAAGGAGGCTCTGGCAAACCACTTCCGAAACACTTGCCTTGAAAACTGCAAGGACTCGTCCAAGCATGAAAAATGCAAGGACTTGTCCAGGCAGTCACTGCAGAGTCAGTAATGACTGAGTGCAGATTTAAAAAAAAAAAAAAAAAAACCTATAGTCACACACAGACATGTTTACATGCACATTATTATCAGTACATTAAAAAAAAAAAAACCACTATTACAACTGTAACATTTGTTAAATCTCTGCATGTGTAGTTATATACCACAAGGGTTGTCCCCATACTCTTAGAACATAGGAATGGAGTCTTTGTCTGTGACGTTACTCAATATGTATATTGATTCTTTACATTGCAAGCCATTATTTTCCAAACACTAAATACATGTAGGCAAGTAGGATAGAAAGGAGAAGTAATTCACACATATTCTTAAAGTTCCTCTCTTTTTCACTGCTAGTTCACAAGGTTTATTCCTGTGGCTAAGCGCTGAGAAGAAAAGCAGGTTCTTGCCTCCTGGCACTAATGAACACCTGATCTCAACAACGTTATGCAAAAGTGACTGAGACGCAGAGCAAAACATATTTTGTTTTTATCATTTATCCTAATGTTTAAGAGAATAATTGCTAAAGTGTACAAAACGTTCCATTCTGCCAATCCTTTCACACAAGGTGTTCTGTAGCCTCCTTACAGCATCTCTCTGTCAAATTATTGTTCCACTTCCCATTGCTGGTATCAAAATGAATGGTAACCAAATCAAACAGAATAGGTTTTTCATGGCTATTGCTAAATATATATCTAGACCAGGCAAAGGGAATTATTTTCAGTATCTGTGGAGTTAATCACAGCTTGCTTTGTCTGATAGATTATTAATGGGATACACCACTGAGTTGTTTAGTTAATTGACAAAAAAGGTAGTTGAGAAGCTGCCAGTGCTATCTGTGTCTAGACTACAATGTGCTTGAAATATTCAGCTGGGGCATGCTTTAATATTCATTCCCTATTTTTCTGTAAAGCTTTACATGGCCTGTTGTGGGCTATAATATGGGCAGGAAGAATCTGTTTTCACTTGCAGGTTGTAATACAATTTGTAACACATTAAAGCAATGATCCTTCAATGTGCTGCCTCTGATAGTGGTTCCAATATAATAACCACAGCATGGCATTGAGGGAAGCATTGGCAGTATGTTCCATTGGTATTAAATTAACCATGAATAGTGAGGGCTATTTGGTTCAGTCCTATTATTCATGCATATTTTTTGCTGTATTGTCTCTTTATCCCTTTGAAGTTATACATATCCGTATTAATTTAAATAAGCATGACAAAAATCCTGCAGTGCTACAAAGAAGGAATTACTGTTTTTTTCCCTCCCTGCTGAAGAAGCATTCTTGTCCATTCATATATTTGATGCCTTATGAGCCTTAACAACAAAGCAACAGTCTTTTGCTTCCTGGATTTCATGCTACCTTGTTTGCTAGCAAATGTGAATAATATTAATATTAATAGCAAAAGAGGATGGGGATCATATTATACATAAAGAATGACTACACCTGTAAAGAAATTTATGACACTAAGGATGAAAATCCTGCTGAAAGTATTTGGGTGAATATTAAGGAAAAATGAAACAACGTCAATGTTGTGGCTGTGTTCTACAGGCCACTAACCAGGTAACAGATATATATGAAATCTTTGCAGATCAAATGGATGAGGTGTCCAGAAACACACCACTGTGGTAATGGAGGATTTCAACTACTCCAAGTGGGGATAAAACTCTGCAGCAAGTGGGAGATTCAACAGGTTCTCAAGGTGCCTTGCAGATAACTTCATCATCCAAAAGCTAGAAGAAGGAATTAGAAGATCAATTATACTGTACTTAATACTTAGTAACAGGGAAGAAATGGCTGGAGAAGAAGAAAGTTGTAGGAATCTTGGGTGACCATGTAATCCTAGAATTCACACATTACAGGGAGAGAGAACTGAAGGTATTCAGATGAGTGTTCTAGGTTTCACAAGAGCTGACTTCAATAAGCTATAGGAAAAAGTAGGAAGGATGGAAATCCTGAAGGGAAATACTGTTCTGGAGGATTTGTAAAATGTTGAAAAGCGAGACAACTAAGGCCCAAACATAAACAATACCAAAGAGAAAGAAAAATGGGAGACAGCTGATAAGATCTGTGTGATAAAGAGCTCTCTCATAAACTCAAAACAAGTTTTAAAAAGGAGGCATATAACAAAAGCAGAATATAGAATAAGGCATACAATGAACATGTAAAATAACAACAACAGGTCTTTGGGGGGTTGTGCGGAACAAGAGGAAAGTCAAGGAAACATTTGGTCTACTGGATAGACCATGATAACAAGATGATATCATGTTAGTTGGATAACAAAATAATTCTTATTTTATCTTTTAGTAAAGTGAAAAAGAGGTCCAACTTGTCAGAAGTTGGACTGTGTGAAGCAGAAGAGAAATGCAGATAAAAACAAATAAGGGAGTGGAGAGAGAAGACCTAGCTGCTTTGAATGATTTCAAGTCACCAGAGGTGAATGACTTACATCCCAGAGTGCTAAAGAAACTGACAAAGATGATCTCAGAACCACTAACAGTAAGTCCTGAGGTACAGAAGAAAGACTGAAATATTGGATAAAAGCTAAAAGTGATTCTTTCTCTTCCTTCCTTCCTTCCTTCCTTCCTTCCTTCCTTCCTTCCTTCCTTCCTTCCTTCCTTCCTTCCTTCCTTCCTTCCTTCCTTCCTTTCTTTCTTTCTTTCTTTCTTTCTTTCTTTCTTTCTTTCTTTCTTTCTTTCAAGATGGGGTAAGACCCAGGAAACTACAAACCAGTCAGCTTGACACCAATACTTGGGAAAATCCCAGTAAAGGTAATTAAGCAATCGGTTTGCAAGCACTTAGAAAGGAACAAGATGATTACTAGAAGCCAGCATGGATTTACTAAAAATATGTCATACCAGACAAATCCTATTGCTTTTTGCATCAAACATCTAGATTAGCAGACGTAGGGAACACTGTAGTTGTAGTGCACCAAGATTTCATTAAAGAATATTACCATAGCCTCTTTCTTGATAAAATGAAACAACATGGGATGGATGGTCCCGCTCCAGATAGATTTGCAGTTGGTTGAACTACCATACTCAATGTGTATCCTTACTGTCTATAGTATGTCGGTAGAGCTCTGTCTTGGGCTCAGTTCTCTTCAACATTTCCATAAATGACTTAAGGAGATAGAAGAGATGCCCAACAAGCTTGCAGATGACATAAAGCTGTTTCTAAGCCAACATCTTAGAAGACGGGCTGAAGGTACAGAAGGATCTTGATAGGTTTGAACACTGAGCCCTATCCAACAAAATACTATTTAGTTGAGGGAAATATAAGGTTCTCCACTTGTTTATTAGGTTGGGCACCCATAAACAGTTGGGAGTTCTGCTATTGTACCAGCCTCCCTGCTGCGTGGCAGCCTCCCTGCCTGAGCTGCTGGAGGCCATCTCGAGGCTGGTGGTGGAGTTCCCCAGGCTTATGATTCTGTGGGACTTCAACCTACCATCCCTGGGGCAGTCCTCGGAAGTGGCTCAGGAGTTCATGGCTACCATGGCAGCCATGGGCCTGTCTCAAATTGTGCAGGACCCAACTCGAGACAGTGGCCACATGCTGGATTTGGTTTTCTTGTCAGAGCAATGGCAAAGTGATCTGAGGGGAGATCTACAGCTTTTCCCATTGTCATGGTCAGATCACATCCTGGTGACCCTGAGTTTCTCCTATACCACCCCCTCTGCAGGGAGGCCAGACCCATGCAATTGGTCTGCCCCCGGTGCCTGATGGACCCATCAGGGTTTCAGAAGGAGCTGGGGGATATTCCCACAGATCTGCTGCATGGTCCAGGGGAGGCCTTGGCTGCTGCCTGGAATAGGGAGGCGGCCGGGGCCTTGGAAAGGATCACGCCTATGCGACCTCTCTTACCACATCGGTCCCGATACTCCCCGTGGTTCACGGAGGAGTTGAGGGTACTGAAGAGGGTTAAGAGACATCTAGAGTGCCGCTGGAGGAAAACAAAGACCGAATCTGACCGAACACAGGTTAGAGCTGCTATCAAGGCCTACCTTGTGGCAATAAGAGCGGCGAAGCGCCACTACTTCTCCACCCTTATTGTATCCACAGAATGCCGTCCGGCGGCCCTGTTTAGAATCACTAGGTCCCTCCTTGGTAAGGGGGATGTGGGGGTTCATTTACAGGGCTGTGCAGAGGAATTTTCAGAGCATCTGCAGGACAAAGTCGCTTGGATTCGTTCCAAGTTAGACTCCGAGCGTGGGGCAGGGTCTGGGGAGATACTGGGGGACTCTTCTTGCCCAGTTATCTGGGAACGGTTTGATCCTGTTGCTCCTGAGGAAATGGACAGGATCCTGGGGACTGTGAAGGCCACCACTTACCATCTTGACCCATGCCCCTCCTGGCTGGTGAAAGCAGCTCGGAAGGTGACATGTGGTTGGATCCAGGCAATGCTTACTATATCCTTGCAGGAGGGAGTGTTTCCAGCTGCTTTTAAGGAGGCACTGGTGCACCCCCTCCTCAAGAAACCCTCCCTGGATCCTACTGTGCTGGACAATTTTCATCCAGTCTCCCACCTCCCCTTTTTGGGGAAGGTGGTTGAGAAAGTGGTGGCATCACAGCTCCAAAGGGTTCTGGAGGAAATGGATTATCTGGATCCCTTCCAGTCAGGTTTCAGGCCCGGATATAGAATGGAAATGGCATTGGTTGCACTTATGGATGACCTCTGGCGGGAGCGGGATGGTGGAAGTGTGACCATCCTTGCTCTCCTTGATCTCCCAGCAACCTTCGATACCGTCAACCACAGTATCCTGTTGGGACAGCTCAGGGAATTGGGGGTGAGCGGCACGGTCTTGTGCCTGTTCGCCTCCTTTCTCCAGGGCTGATCCCAATCGGTGGTGATAGGGAGCAAGAGGTCCCATTCTCGGCTCCTCCTTTGTGGGGTGCCGCAGGGCTTGGTTCTCTCTCTGCTCCTTTTCAACATCTACATGAAACTGCTGGGTGAGATCATCCATCATCATGGGATGAGGTAACATCAGTATGCTGATAATATGCAGCTATACATCTCCATCCATGGTGAAGTAAGTGATGCCGTGGCCACCCTTTCGCGGTGCCTAGAGGTTGTAAGGGTCTGGATGGGGAACAACAGGCTTCGGCTGAACCCTGGTAAGACGGAGTGGCTGTGGGTTAATGGCTTCTCTGTATCCGGGATTTTGTCATCTTTGGTGCTGGATGGGGTGGCACTGTCCCAGACAGACCCAGTATGTAATCTGGGGGTCCTCCTAGACTCACGGCTACTGCTTGAAGAGCAGGTGGCAGCTGCAGGAAGGAGGGCCTTTGCACAACTTTGGGTTGTGCATCGGTTATGCCCTTTCCTGGATTGGGATGCCCTTCGAAAAGTCACTCACGCCCTTGTTATCTCCCAGATAGACTACTGCAATGCACTCTATGGGGCTACCCTTGAAGTGTATCTGGAAGCTACAACTGGTCCAGAATGCAGCCGCGCAGGCTATTGTTGGAGCCCCAAGGAGGGCCTATGTAATGCCTCTCCTCCACGAGCTGCATTGGGTGCCAGTTTGCTTCCGGGTCCAATTCAAGATGTTGATTATCACCTTTAAAGCCCTACATGGCATGGGGCCAGGTTATCTAAGGGGCCGCCTCTCCCCTATGACTTCAACCCGTCCCACCCAATCACACAGAGAGGGCATGCTTTGGACCCGCTCAGTGAAAGAACTTCGACTGGCGGGGTCCAGAAGGCAGGCCTTTTCTGCAGTAGCCCCCGCTATTTGGAACATTCTGCCCCCAGAGGTGCAATCGGCCCCCTCACTCCTGGCCTTCTGTAAGGCTTTGAAGACCTGGTTCTGCCACCTGGCCTGGGGTGGGGAGGGAATACCCCAAGCATGGGGATGGCTAGCCCCAGAGAGGCCTTCTGTCTTCAGCCTCAGATTTTTCATCCTCTTAGACTCTCCTTCTCCTTTTTAGTAATGTTTTTAATTAATGTTTTATGTATTTATATCTATTTATGTTTTTAATGCTTGTTGTGAATCGCCCAGCGTTCCCCCATTGGGGGGAGATGGGCGGTCGAAAAATTAAATAAATAAATAAATAAATAAAGAATACATACATACATACATACAGATAGGCAGTACCTGGCTCAACAGTAGTAGTTGTGAATACTAATAGACCGCAGATTAGGCATGAGCCAGAAGATCTTGATTTTTTTTCCATTAAGGAAAATTCCAAACACATGATCAAGAAAACCTCAGCATCCCCTGAGAATTCCAGGTGAGACTAAAAGGGTTGAAGTGGGAGGATCAGGCTATGTTACAAGGCCATAAAAGCCATTGCCTCCAAAAGGACATTGTTCTTGCTCTCAGTCCTCAATTGCTGCTCTTTCCCTGGCCCCTCCGTTAAAGTCCCTATCCATATTTCTTCCCAAGTATTGTGTCAGGACTTAGCTATCAAAAGATCCTGTGGAACCCTGTCTCATTATTTCAGATAAGTCTACTCTCCAATTTTCCCCTCAAGTAGAAATTTAGTACTATATTCCACATCACTTTCTAACCTGTATTTAAGGTCTTCTGAAAGCCCTGCTTGACCATGTGGTTATCAACTCAATGCCAGTAGAATAAACTTATTCCTCTTTCCTGAATCCATTATAAATTAAAGTCCTAGCATAGTTAGGGTATTTTTCTTCTCACTTGCATTTACCCAGCTTATATCACAAATTCCTTTAACATGTGATTTCCCCACAGATTGTAACAATCTTCAGTTAATATTTTCTGCATCTGAAGTATTCATATGAGAAGATACTGTATTTATTTATTCATTTTTGTTTTCCTGGTTAGCATTGCAAAGTCTTTTTTAAAATCTTGGAATTTGAAAGGCAGACTGACATTCTACCTCAGTGTGGGATGTATCTTCCCCAAACGCTATTTTCCTTCAATCAAGGTTTCCAGGAATTGTTCCACATGCAAGATTTTTTATATATATACTGTACATACATATATATGCATGTATTAATGTAGAAAAGCACAGTTATAAAGTCTGCTTTTAGTACAAAAAGAAAAATAAAAGCTATTGGTATTTAACATGAAGATTGCCTGTTAGTCACAACTTTTATTGACATCTCGTTGTGTTTTTGAAAGAACTTTTTTGCTTGGCTCTTTACCAATGACCTTTGTTCTTGTGATTGCAGCTGAGAGAGAGAGAAGAAAGAGAATCAGCAGTTATCCTTCTTCTCTTCGCTTCTTCTGGTAAGGTTTTTGGCTGATGTTCCAGAACATGCAGTGAGAGAGGATTAAGGCCCATAATAGTGGATGGAACCAAATCACACTTTTATGATTTCCCCTTTCTTTACCGTGTTTCATACCGAGCTTTGTTCCACTCTAGTAGCTGTCGGCAATGAGCTGGAGAGTGTGACCACTGAAGCTTCTCTGAGGAAAGAGGATGTGTAAAAAATTGTGATGGCAAATATATGCCAGAGTTAATATAACTTCTTGAACAGAATACTAATGAAATGCCAGACTGCAATGGAGTAATACAATCTCTATAGGCACACCAAGCATTCTATCTGTAAAGGAGATTTCTTAAGAACAGGGACCTTGCACCATATATCATTCCCAATGTCAGTGAAAGAAAAAAGTGTATCTGTTTTTGGTCTGACACTGCAACTTAGCCCAATCACTTATGCTGAACAAGGGCAAAGGAAACAGGACAGGAAAGAGAGGGAAGGGTTGAGAGTAGCTATTACCAGCTGTTTTGATTTAACCAGAGGCTAAATATTGCATTGTTAAAATACTGAAGTAGGAGCCTCTAATGAGTTGTTTCTGTATGCATTTACATGTAATAAAATGTGTGAATACAACAAAAAAGTTGGCAAACACATTAATTACACAGGTATGCGCATCAGGGACCTGTGATTAGTGGAATCATGGTTCATATTTTCTCCTGTTGCTGCCTTCAGAATATTAAGCTAGCTAGTTATTTTGGCAACAGTAACTTATCAGTCAGTTTTGTTTTGCTATGTTCTTTTCATATTAGATATAATTTTTTAAGTTAAATATATCATTCTCATCATTATATCAAATGACACAAATGTTTTGTTGGATCAGGCAAAGGGAACCTGAAGTCACTGATGCCATCTTGTACAAGTAGCACCATTTGGAAGTTATCCATGCTTTGAACAAGGTTGGACCATCATCTGTAATATCTTGCTCCACTGATCCCAATTCCTGAAATTACACAGGTTCAACAAGGTCAAGGCCAACTGTTTATTTTTAAACAGTTCTAAGTGTAGGTATTTCACATGGCCTGTATCCTTGCAGGGCTTCCTTCTGTATGTAAGATTTCCCATTTTGTTATATGGAAGTGATAGTTTTGCATGTCAGAAGAAAAGGAACCATATTTTTGTACCTGTCATGCTGAGTGTACTTTATAGAGAGCAGTAGCAGCTCAGCAGATGATGTTGGGGAACATCCTTGGAGAAGGATTCAGAAAGACTTCTGACAAAACAGTATGCTGATTGGGTAGCAATTAAAACTTTACTACAATTATCTGAGGGACTGCCTATTTCCAACTGTTTCTATCTGCCTGGTATGTTCGAGCAGAGTGGGTATGCTCCAGGTCCCATCTATTAAACGTTGTCATCTTGTGGGACTGAGGGAGCAAGCCTTCTTTGTCATTGCCTCCGCCTTCAGGAATAGTGTCCTCCCAGAGATACGGATGACATTCACTCTCCTGGGGTTCCAGAAATCCCTTAAAACCAGGCTCTCTTCCCAGGCCTGGGGTTAATGTTTGGGGGGGGGGGGGGCCTGCTGTGTTTTAATTGTAGGGGCTGTTTCTAGTCCAGGATGTCTCATTTTGTTTCTGTTTTTAACAGTTTTAAGCATGTACAGGTAGTCCACAGTTTAAGAATGAGTTCCATTCCCAAGGTCTGTCTTTACGTCAAATTTGTATGTAAGCCAGAACAATATTATTGTATAATACTGTATAAGTAGTATTGTGTGATGAACTTGAACCATTGTGCATTTAACTCGAATCACCATGTATATAACTCAAATTTTGCCACAATAGGTTCCATTCTTAACTATGGGTTGTCTGTAAACTGGGTGTTCTTAACCCAGGGACTACCTGTACTGGATTTTGTAAGCCACCCAGAGTCTATTGGACTGGGTGGGTATAACAAATTGAAGGAAGGAAGGAGGGAGGGAGGGAGGGAGGGAGGGAGAAATAAATAAATGGACTATGTTAGCTATATATCTTCATAGTGGACTTAGGTACAGAAATCCTTGTTTTTACCTTCCAAGTGGAGGCAATCCTAGATCAAAGTGTTTTGTGTTATAATTAACTTGTTACAAATGTAATCTTTGTACTCAGATAAATAAAAATGGGCATAAATATGATGATCAGATTTATTTATGTATATGATTTATATGGCCACCCATCTAGCGCAAGTGACTCCGGGTGGCATACAAAGATTAAAAGCACACGCACACACACACAAAACTCAACTACAACATATAACCACTGGGACCCAAGAATAAACAATAGCCCCACTCGAAGAAGAAATAAAATCACATCATCAACAGTAGAGCTCATCTAACCTCCTCATCTAAATGCCTGGGGAAACAACCAGGGTTGGGGCCATCCGAATCTCCTGGGGAATGTTGTTCCAAAGGGCAGGTGCAGCCACACAGAAAGCACAACTCTGGGGTTCAACAAGATGGCATTGTTTAATAGAAGAGACCCAGAGCATGCCTTCCCTACTAGATCTTGTGGAACGAGCAGAAACATTGGGAGAAAGGCCATCCAACAAGTAGGCTGGCCTATACCATGTAGGGCTTTACAGGTGACAACCAGCACCTGGAAGTCTTCTGGGAGTGAATGCAGCTCATGGAGCAGCAATAGTACATGGGCAGAACAAGAAAGAGCAAAACCTGCCCACATTGCTGCTGCTGGCCCAATGATGGTCTTTTATGCGTCAGATCAACATTTCAATGAAAAGTCATTATAAAAGTTTGAATTCTCCTTTTGTCATACAAACTATGACATTATGTCATAATATGTCATATTATATATATGTCATGGAACTATATGTCATGGGTGTTTTTGTGTTTTTAATCTTTGTGCACTGCCCAGAGTCACTTGCATGAGATGGGCACCCATATAAATAATATAAACAGACAAACATTCGGGGAATATATTGATTACAATATTTCTGTCTGTGAATACTGTAACTGGTCAGGTCTACCTAGCTGGCATAAAATAAGATAGGATTTTTTTTTTTTTTTAAGGTGTCTACAGTATCACACAGATACTTTTTTTTTCTTTTGCTTTCAACCACCAATTGGGTTCCACTTTAATTGCTTCATTAAACTATTTCAAAGTCCATCTGAAAACCTCATTTGTTCCTCCTTAACTTCATTTCCCTTCTGATGCCATGCTCTGAGAATGAATTATGGAAATTGGAGAAAAAATAATTGGTTGCCAGACTAAAAACTGGTGGGAATATGCAGGGAATGCTGTATATGAATAATAACTCAGAGGCATTAAATAATAGTAGGAGAGAGAGAAGTATAGGTCAGTGAAGAGATGAATCTTCCTAATACTTCTTCAGTGTTAAAGAAAAAAATGTTAGGGCTTTTTAATTAAGTGTTTATAGACAAATCATTTTGGGTTTAATTAAAAAAAACTAAATATATTATGTAATAACTTTAATTGATTTTTTGCACTAAGAAAAATTTAAAGCAATCAATGAAAGCAAATGCTTAATTTAAATTGGTTTTGGGAAAATGCTAATCATTTGACTGAATGGATCACAAATGAATGCATAAAAAATTTATGGTACTCAAAGGATGTTCATAATCTCCCCAAGAGTTGTTTAATATTAAAATACTTAAGCATTTAGATTAGGTTATGGTTAGATCAGAAAGTTTTGATTTAATTTTCAACAATCATTGTTAGCTTGCATTAGAGGAAAACTTGAAAATTCTAAGGCATCAGCTAAAATTTCATTTTGATTGAAAAATCAATTTACACAATGAAAGTCTGAGACTTTAACAATGTTATTAAAAAGTTATTATTTTAAAGTAGTGTATTTTTTTCTGTAGCTGCAAAGCATAACTCTGCTATATAAATATGATCCCTTCTCTTATAGTGTCTATTTTTGTTGGGCAGGTATTGCTCCAAAAATATTGGTTTGGAAGTCATCCAATATCAAGTCAAAATCTTGATTCTACAAGAATGCACTCTTTAAACTGTGTCCAGATTCTACTCAGGGATTCTCTAATCAAATGAAGAAATGCAGCTGCTTTGTGAAAAGATGATGAACAGATGGAGAGTATATCATATCTGAAGTACTGAATTTTACCTGGGCATAATACCATTAAATGGAAGAAAATAAGTAGGAAAAATGATGGAAGGGAGATTCTACATTATAATGAAGAACATCTTGGAGCTTTAACTTGGCAAGCTTCTAGTATACCTTTATTAAGGCTAAGCACTCATTAAATTGAAACGCTAAAGCTTAGCAAACCAGGGAAATGAACAGCAGAAGGTCATGCGATCATCACGCAACACCTCACCGTCACTGATATTGTAATGCTGAGTGTTGCATCAGCACTAGTGAACAAGTAGCACAGTTACAGCAACTTCTTGAATTAATTCATAAACAAGGTGTATGATTTCTTGGAGATGAGGAAGTCAATTGTTCAACACGTGGGGTAGGCAAAATACCTCTGTCTCTATGGTGTCTGCCAGATTTCTTTCATACCTGAGTTAATTTGATTTTTTGGGCCTTGGTCTGATAGCCTTCAAGACTGATCAAGTTTATAAGTTGTAAACTTTCATAAGCAGCTCAGTTGGTTAGTCTTGAAGGTGCTAGCAGAATCCATGTTTATATGGCTCTTCCCTTAGCTCCATTATGAAAGAGGGGTTTTTTTTAGATTCTTTCATTTTAATTTTTCAAAAAGGAAGTTGACATACAGCAAAGCAAAGTGTAATACACAAGAATTATTTTTATTTGTAGGAATGTTTATGGCTCTGATATAAGTTTCATAGGCATTCTTAGAAAATAAAAATGGTGCATTTGGAAGTGTGTCTATTTGCCTAAGGAAAGAAAAAAGAAAAAAAAATCCTTGGAAATCAGAAGGTGTGCTAATGTGCAGCCTCCAGTGAACTGATGATTTGTTACAGCCATGTCTGCTGTGACATTCTTTTTGTGACTATATAAGCTCCCCTTCCTCCATGGCAACCATTTTTTGAGAGCATCTGTGTCACAATTTAAAAATTCTAGATGTTTCTACTGACCCATAAAATATTGCCTGTCCTTGTTCAATAGACCACGAAAGGGTTTCTGCTTGCATCAACAGAAACAAAGTATTAGATCTGATACCAAGATAAACATGGTGTTTTTTCTGAAATGGTACAGTTTATGAAGCATTGACTCCAAGAACCAGGCTGCCCAGTAAGTTTATCTATAGGTAAAACACCAACATGGAATAGGGCTTTTTCCACCTTCACACTGACCTCCCTGAAAAAAAAGTGACAAGATAGAATAAAAACTCATTAAGACAAAACATGACATGCTGTTTCATCACAATTTCCACCCTCTTTTTGTCAAGAAAGCAATTGCAGGTGAAATAAAGGTGGGATATAACTTTCTATAAATCTTGGCATACCTTAGATTTTGTAGTTAGAATAATGGATGGCCAACTGCATTTTGCTGACTGACCCTAAGAACATAACAATATAAGCAGTGTTCTGCTGGATCAGACTCCTGGCCCATCTAGTCCAGCAGTCTGTTCTCTCAGTGGCCAACCAACTGCACAAGGAAGCCCACTAGTTTCCCAGAAGATGGCCTTCAGAGACAGTCACACTGCCATCAAGGCTAATAGCTATTGATCCCCTTGACTTCCATGAATTGGTCCAACCCTTTTTTTAAGACAGCCAAGCTGATAGTCAGCACCACATCTTATGGTAGTGAATTCCACAGTTCAATTACTTGTTCTGTTAAAAAAAAAAAAAAAAAAATCCTTTTGTCCGTCCTGGTTCTTCCAGGATTCAATTTTGTTGGGTGACCTCTGGTTCTAGTATTTTGGGAAGGAGAAAATAGCTTCTCCTTGTTCACTTTATCCACAGCATGCATAAAATTGTACACCTCAATCATTTGCCTCCTTTCTAGACTAAAAAGCCCCAAATGTCACAACCTTTCCTCACAGGGATACTGCTCTAGCCATTGTTCATCTTAGTTGCCCTCCTTTGAAACTTCTCTAGCTCCACTATAAACTTTTTGAGGTGTGGCAACAAGAACTGCACACAATAGTCCAGATGTGCTTGCACCATTGATTTATATAAGGGCATCATGACATTGGCATCTCTATTTTCAGTACCATTTCTTATTGCCCCTAACATGCCTTTTTTTATATAGTTGACACACTATGCTGACACCTTCATTGAACTGTCTACTATTAGTCCAAGATCTCTTTCCTTATCAGTCCCTGCTAGTTCTGATCCCATTAATTTGTATGAGTACTTAGGATTTTTGGCACTCATGTGCATCACTTTACACTTGCTCACATTGAATGACACCTGTCATTCAACACCCACTCCAATAATGTGCAGAGATCCCTTTGGAGCTCTTTGCAGTCCCTTATTGCTTTTACACTCTGAACAATTTAGTGTCATCAGCAAACCTGGATATTTCACTACTCATGCCTGATTCCAGATCTTTTATAAGCACTGGCTCTAGGACAGAACTATGAAGGACCCCACTAGTTACACCCCTTCATTGTATGACACGTCCATCTACTCCCGCTCCTTGATTTCTGTTCTTTAGCCAGTTGCTTATCCACAAAAAGATTATATCAGCAGAATAATGCAATGTTGTAAAATCCTACTGAGCTCATGCAAGATCAGCAACACACGTCTAAACCAGTTTTCCTGATATGAGAGACTTCCTTTTTTCTACTGTCATTGTTTTAAAAGACAACACATCAAAAATAAAAAATCACATAAGGCATAACCTCTAAACAAAGAACAAAAACCATGTATGAATCAGATTGAATTTAGGACTGTACAGTCACACACAGAACATATATTTATAATTATAAATAGAAGTATAATTCTGTTTTTCCTTTACATCGTATACTACTTCCTTGTGTATTATATAAATGCTGAATTTCTGAGAGGTGAAAAAAAAACCCTATTATACATTTGTTGACTCAAAGACAATGTATGATGAAGTGAATATGCTTGAATTATGGAATGTTTGTACTACAGTGAAGTTGGTCATTGGTCATGGAATGTGATATAAGTTGGAGGTGAAGCATGTGCAACAATAAATGGAATGCTTAGTGAATGAAGCAGGAAGAAGGAGAAAGTTGTGTGATGTATGACCCCTTGATTGTTTAATCTATTTAGGGATAAATGTATAAGGAATGCTATCTATCTTTCTATCTATCTATCTATCTATCTATCTATCTATCTATCTATCTATCTAAGATTTTTACATAAGTAAACGATAAACATGAAAATAGGTAAAGAAAAATTAAGAAAAAGGTAAAAGATAAAAGATAAAAGCGCAGGAAATAATACATGTAGAAAAAGATATTTATTTACTTGTTTATTTTTTTATTTAAATTTCTTGACTGCCCAACTCCAGTGGACTTTGGGCAGAGTACAAAACTAGGAGAAACATAAAAACAGAAAAAAAATTGAATCACACCATCAGCCTAGGAAACAACAGCATAAAACAGGGGCCACTGAACAAATAATAAACATCAACCCCAGACCTGGGACCAAAGCCATATTTTCAAAGCTTTCTGGAACCCCATATAAAGAAGTGACTTCTGATTTCTTTACAGCAGTTACAAGCAAACTTAATATCTCTCTTCCCTCTTCAAGATTATGTTACATGGTTCCCTTCTTCCCATATTCAACCATTTTTAATCAGGAAATCCATAAATCACCAATTCATTTTTTCCCATTTTCAGCAAAAAGTCATTTTATGAAAGTACTTTATGAAAGTACTTATTGTTTTATCCCTAATCAAACAGATTGATTCTGCCATCTTCATAATCCACTCCTCCCTTGTGGGTATTTCAGTATTTTTCCACCTTTGTGCAAAAAGTAGTGTCACTGTATAAGGAATGCTTGAGGTATTACCAAAGTAGTTGTGCTTGACAAGGAAAGTGGAATTAACATAAAGGTGAAAAAATAATTTTTTGTACTTTGGTAGAATGTTTACTAAATATGGGAAAATCATTGGATAAAACTGAAGATACACAAAAAAGTGAATTGTATGTGGTTTAAATAGTGTAACATATGTGGCTTCAATAGAAAAAAAATGAGTTGCATGTGATCTATTTCAAGGAATGCATGTTTGTCAAAAGAAGCAAAAATGGCAATATGCTTCCCATTTTCTCATATGGAACTGACATTTGGGAATGTCAAAAGAATCATAAAAATAAGCTGAATTCAGTGAGAATAATATATTTATGAAGTGTATGTGGACTTATGAAGAGACAGGATCAAGAATGAATGGGTGCTGAATGAATATGGACTGAATGCAAAAGTGAGTCACCAGTACAAATGAAGAATGTTGAGTTCATTTGGCTATACACAAAGAATCAATAAGGATAACATTGCAAAACAAATGTATGGAAGAAGAGTGAATGGATCAAGAGGAATGGGAAGACTGAGAAATTTGTGTTAGATGGAGTTTATGAGATCTTCAAAACGACAGGAGTGGAACAAAAGCTAATGTGTGAATGAATGTGCTGGAAGCAAGGCTGGATTCAAGGATGCAAATGTATAGAGAGATGTCATGAATGGTGTTGGTGTAAACAAGATGTGGTTAGATGTTCTATTGTTTTTATTTTTCTCCTGTCTTTAAATTCTGTTTGCTTACTGCTTCTTTTTTCCTTTCTGCATTTTGCATAGCCATAGCTTCCCCAAAAGAGAAGCAGTGTGATGCTTATGCAAACATGTAAGCTGTTAAACAGGATTATTGACAGGGCTCTATATTTTTAGAAATGCTTTGTCAACATTGCATCATTTCTAGCTGATATCACAGCTGATATCACTATCAAGAGCTCTATTCATTATCAATTAGGAATGTAGCGAATCATAGTATTTGCCACCTATATAGTTGTGAAAAAGTAGGATAAGTGACTATTTGGAGAGAAAGGGAATGGGATTTTCTAAAACTTCATAATTTCCAGAAAATATCTATTTTAGTCTCTAGCAGCAAAAACAAAACAAAACCCTAAAAATGAAGAAATGTATAATGACCTCAGTTTTGTGGATGATGGAATGGACTGAGATATGCAAATGCATCCTAATCTTATTTATAATTAAGATTAATTAATAGATTGAAAGAGGTTTAACAGATTTGGATTTTAGAATAACAGCAATTTCTCTAATATAATGAAGTGCCTTTTCCTTAATGCTGCATTTTTATGCATTTTTTGAAGAGTGGATAACTGCTTCATAAAAGTGTGAATTTTGGCACCTAGCTGAATTCTTTCACTTTGGGGAAGTATGAGTGGGATTACATAAAAATCCAAGCTAAACAACAGCAGCAAAAAGTCACCTTTCATTATGCTTTTTTTTTTTAAAAAAAATTCTAGTCAGTTATCTTTAAGGCTGCTGGGAGATGGAATGAAGCCACTTTCATTTCTCTTCTGAGACTTGGTTCCCAACTTCTGCCTGCTTTTAAAATATAGTTTTTCTCCCTGGAAGAAAGGAAGGAGAGGGAATCCCCCTGTGTATGTGATCTCCAGCCATGCCTCACTTAAGCCTAAGTTGGCTTGAATGTGCATTGAAACTCAGAAGCTGTTGGCTGTCAGGGAATGTGAGTGGGGGTGAAAAGCTTCCAGTGAGCTGTTATGGCAAACTAGAATAGAGGAACACATTGCAGCTGAAAACAGCACCCAAATGCAGGATTTGGCTGCTGAAATCTTTCTGGAGTAGAGCAAAATTGCAAGATTACCCACCTGTACTCCGTACAGCTATTTTTTTTGCAAGCAGACAACAGGAACTGTGTTTCTGTGGTTGGCTGTGATCAGCTGGGAGTCACAGGATTCCATCATGCTTATAGCTGCTAATGTCCCCTATATGGGCTTTAAGTTTGATGGAGGATCACCTCTTAATCACTTTGAACTTAATTTTTTCCCCCTTTGGCTGTTTTTTTTTTATTTTTTAAAAAAAGTTTGAGAACCTTCAGACTGGCAAGTTTATTGAAATCACCATGTGAGTCTCTTTCAATCCTTTTTAAAAAAAGTTTAAGTATAAGTTTAAAAATTTGTACTTTTTGGAATATACAGCAAAAGGATGATTATTGTTGGCTTTAGAAATTTTTAAATGGATTAAGGGCTCAGATGGGCTTGATTTAAGACTTTGAAGTTAATTGAAAGGATCCTTTCTCATGGGAAATTCTTTTTGCTTATACTCTGAAACTCATAAGATGACTTTGAAGGTTGGACATTAGAGGGCACCAGACATCTTAAAAGAAATGTTTGATCTATGGGTACAGGAAGTTTTTGAACTATTTAATTCTATACTAAAATTAGAAGGTGTTATTGAAAAGGAACAAGCCCCATTGAATAAAACTGAAATTGACTTACAGGTGGATTTAAAAATTACAGTTTGCAAGAAAGAGATGGAAATAATGGATTTACAAATGAAATTGGATGATGACTTAAACATAAAAAATATATGCAAATAATAAATCAGAAGAGCAATGTGGATTATTTTCTTATACTGGATTTACAAAAGGAGTTTGTTGGAGTTGCCACACTGGAAGTACAAAGGGTGCCTGACAAAGGTGATTCTTGTCTCAAGAATTGAGATGAATTGAGACAAAGGTGATTCTTGTCTCAAGAACCTGGTAGCCTAAGTGTTTTTGTGGAATTTGAAGGTGCTACATTGGATTTTGAGACAAGAGGCAAAGAGAGTATGAGAAGGCAGATGTTATAACTTTCTTTGAGGAATGTAATGATCATTGGGAGAAAGAAAAAAAGAATACAGAATCGGTTTATCTGATCAAGGTTAAAATAATGGGTTGCTCTTTCTGGTAATGTTTAACAGCTTCTTGATTGGGACTGGATGATGATGGTCATTTCTGATAATCTTTTTTTTTTTTTTGACTGGGACTGGACTTTGATTATTTGAAGAGGAGAAAAAGGGGGGAACTGTTTAAATGGAAAGGAAGGATTCAGACTGAGTGTAATAGATATAAATTGTAATGCTTATGTTGTTGTTTCTGATACTTTTGCTGATTAATATGGAGAAATGAGGTTTTAGAGACCAGCTTGTAGAGAATGGGGTTAGGGATGGAATGAAGAGGTGTTTGGTTGTATTTTAAGAGATAGTGATAAATTGTTAATCTTGATTATACTTGCTGGGGATGAAGGAGGAAGTCTTATTTTCTAATTTTTTTCCTTTTTTTTTCTTTTTCTGAACTTTTAAATTTTTTAAAAAAACAAATGTATTTCTGTATTATGTAGTTGTATTAGTTTTATTTGTATAATATAATCTTTAATAACATTATTGGAAAAAAAAGGTAATGTGAGTGGGCACTTGCTTGCCCATTTATTGTGGACCAGCTTGAAGCTCTGTTAATATTCAGTGACAGAAGGAAGCAAAAATCTGAAAATTCAAAATGGGTAAATACTTTTCCACAAAACTGAATGAATTTAGTTTTGGGGAAAGTACAGTTTCCACTGGGGAGGACAATTCTTCACAAGGTAGTTTCCAAAATCAGGTCAAGTTTATTTGTCATTTCCTGAAGAATCCCTATTTGAGATATTTAATTATTAAGGGGGCTGGTGCTCTCTGAGCTTGTTTTTTTCTTGCACATGTTTCATTATCTAGCTAAGTAACATCATTAGTGCACACTGATGATGTTACCCAGCCTGATAATGAAATATCAGCAAGAAAACAACCAAGCTCAGAGAGCACTAAAAACTCAACCATTCGGCCCTACGGTACATTTGTTGTCTTCTACTAGAATACTTAATTATGCTTTACTTGGCCAGCCCATATTGTTACTAAAGAACCTGGTAGCCTAAGTGTTTTTGTGGAATTTGAAGGTGCTACATTGAGCAGCCAGAAGGGGATAATGTACAAAATTGTGCACATATGGCGTAATAGTTAATAAATAAAGGGGAGGGAAAAATAAGAATTTGGACTAAAGATTGGTATAAATATCTTTACTGGAAAGGCTCAGAGGCAGGCTTGAGAAGGGAAAATCTTTCCATTGCTTGTGTCATTTCAAATGAAGCAGGGCAATGCAATCAAGAATTCAGTATAAGGAATAATTCTGTACACTCAGGGCAATGGGAAAGATGACCCTTTTCAGTGCTTGCTTCTATATAAAAAAAGACAATCTCAATCCCTTTGCATTAAAAGAAGCTGAAATAGATGAAAATGTAAGAAATTGCATTATCTATGAGGAAAAGTGGGTTGGATTTTACAGAAAACAGGGTTGCATTTCTTATTCATGTATTTTCTTTAAACTTTTTAAGCAGAAAGTGGTTGGGATAGTTTTCTAGTCCATACAGAACATTTTTTAAAAAAGCCTCTTGTTGAACTGCAAAAAGCAAGGTTGCCACTGCAGAAATTATCTTTCTGTTTCCATTTTTATTTATTACTTCATTTTATTCTGCCATTCCCTAAAGGAACTCAGTGTAGCATGCACAATCACACACTCAGACGCACATCATTCCCATCCATATACCCAAACTGTTGGATAGATTAAACTGAAAGAATATACGTGGGCCAAAAGGAATCAGAAAGCTTTGTATCTTTTTTTTATTATTATTAGTCAGACGTTATCTTTCCCTGAAACAGAATTAATTTTTTATTAAATAACTGCATTCTTGTATGGCAATAAATGCTTCCCAATAAATGGGTTTGTGAGACAGTATCCAGGGCAAGCCCCTTCATGGATCACTGCCTTGTCGTGGCGAAGGGGCTTGTGTAACTCAGTGAAGCCATGAGCTATACCGTGCAGGGCCATCCAAGACGGACAGGTCATGACAGAGAGTTCTGACAAAATGTGGTCCACTGGAGAAGGAAATGGCAACCCACTCCAGTATCCTTGCCAAGAAAACCCCACGGACAATGTTAAAAGGCTAAAAGATATGACGCCGGAAGATGAGCCCCTCAGGTCGGAAGGTGTCCAATATGCTACTGGGGAAGAGCGGAGGGCAATTCCAAGTAGCTCCAGAAAGAGTGAAGCGGCTGGGCCAAAGCCGAAAGGACGTTCAGCTGTGGATGTATCTGGAAGCGAAAAGAAGGTCCGATGCTGTAAAGAACAATATTGTATAGGTACGTGGAATGTAAGATCCATGAACCAAGGCAAGCTGGATGTGGTCAAACATGAGATGACAAGATTGAACGTCGACATCTTGGGAATCAGCGAATGGAAATGGATGGGAATGGGTGAATTTAATTCAGGTGACCATTATATCTACTACTGTGGGCAAGAAACCCTTAGAAGAAATGGAGTTGCACTCATAGTCAATAAGAGAGTGGGAAAGGCAGTAATGGGGTACAACCTCAAAAACGACAGAATGATCTCAGTGCGTATCCAAGGAAAACCATTCAACATCACGGTAATCCAAGTCTATGCCCCAACCACTGATGCCGAAGAAGCTGAAGTTGACCGGTTCTATGAAGACCTACAACACCTTTTAGAACTAGCACCAAAAAAAGATGTCCTTTTCATCATAGGGGATTGGAATGCTAAAGTAGGAAGTCAAGGAGTCATCGGAATAACAGGCAAGTTTGGCCTTGGAGTACAAAATGAAGCAGGGCAAAGGCTAATAGAGTTCTGTCAAGAGAACAAGCTAGTCATAGCAAACACTCTTTTCCAACAACACAAGAGACGACTCTACACATGGACATCACCAGATGGTCAATACCGAAACCAGATTGATTACATACTTTGCAGCCAAAGATGGAGAAGCTCTATACAGATGGCAAAAACAAGACCAGGAGCTGACTGTGGCTCAGATCATGAGCTTCTTACTGCAAAATTTAGGCTTAAATTGAAGAATGTAGGGAAAACCACTAGACCACTCAGGTATGACTTAGATCATATTCCATGTGAGTACACAGTGAAGGTGATGAATAGATTTAGAGGATTAGATTTGGTAGACAGAGTGCCTGAAGAACTATGGACGGAGGTCTGTAACATTGTCCAAGAGGCAGCAACTAAAACCATCCCAAAGAAAAAGAAATGCAAGAAAGCAAAATGGCGGTCTGATGAGACTTTACAAATAGCTGTGGAAAGAAGGAATGCGAAAAGCAAGGGTGAAAGAGAAGGATATAAGCAACATCTGAATGCAGATTTCCAGAGAATAGCAAGGAGAGATAAGAAGGCCTTCTTAAATGAACAATGCAAAGAAACTGAAGAAAACAATAGAATGGGGAAGACTAGAGATCTCTTCAAGAAAATTGGAGATATCAAAGGAATGTTTAGTGCAAAGATGGGCATGATAAAGGACAAAAAAGGCAGAAGAGATTAAGAAGAGGTGGCAAGAATACACAGAAGAACTATACAAGAAAGATCTTAATGTCCCTGAGGAAAGCTATGGCAAACCTGGATAGCATATTAAAAAGCAGAGACGTCACCTTGCCGACAAAGATCCGCATAGTCAAAGCTATGGTTTTTCCAGTAGTAATGTATGGCTGTGAGAGCTGGACCATAAAGAAGGCTGAACGCCGAAGAATTGATGCCTTTGAACTGTGGTGCTGGAGAAGACTCTTAAGAGTCCCCTGGACTGCTAGGAGGTCAAAGCAGTCAATCTTAAAGGAAATCAACTCTGATTGCTCATTGGAAGGATTGATAATGAAGCTCAAGCTCAGATACTTTGGTCACCTAATGCGAAGAGAGGACTCTTTGGAAAAGACCCTGATGCTGGGAAAGATGGAAGGCAAAAGGAGAAGAGGACGGCAGAGGATGAGATGGCTAGATAGCATCACTGAAGCAATGAGCATGAAATTGAGCAAACTCAGGGAGGCAGTGAAAGATAGGAAGGCCTGGCACAATATGGTTCATGGGGTCACGAAGAGTCAGACACGACTTAACGACTGAACAACAACAACAACAACATCCAGGGCAAGAAGCTGGTGATTTATTTATTTATTTTATTTTATTAATCAAATTTATATGCCACCCATCTCACTATATAAGTGACCCTAGGTGGCCTGGCTAAAAGTGATAAAAGCCTATAAAAATCTTTACAAAAATATACAAAAGCTAAAAGACAGAGAGAGCATCCTCAAACCACCAACCACCACCCCGTACTGCAAACCCCGTTGGGTCCCCATGCTAATTGATATAGCCAGGTCTTAATGCTCTTCCAGAAGGCCAGAAGAATGGGGGCCAATCTCACCTCAGGGGACAAGATGTTCCACAGGGCAGAGGCGATGGCAGGAAAGGCTCTCTTCCTAAATCTTGCCAGTCAAAGTTCTCTAGCTGATGCGATCTATATCACGTCCTTCCTGCTGGACCAGGTGGGATGGATCAATGTAACAGGGATGAGATGGTTCCTCAGGTAACTTGATTATGAACGAGAAAATGGCATTGATCAATAATGTGTAGGCATTCATGTACCAGTATTAGCATACTGCTAGTGTGTATCATCTCACCATGAACATCAATTAAAAAATGAATGCTTTGGTCATTAAATCATCCTTCCTGAATTCCATGTTTTCTTAACATTATTAATGACACAATTCAAAATGGCACAAGCCAACTTACTGCATGTATCTGCAACAGAGCTTTTCCCTCTTCTCTATCCATCTTCAGGTGCCACTTACTCCAACTCTGCCCATGTGAGAATTCACCAGTATTTCACAGCAAAATTGAGGATGCAAATGGAGCTGCAGGAAATGGAAACGTGTATCTTGGTCTCCTGACTGCAACCACCCTTGTACTAGACAGCCTAATTATAGATGCATCTTTATGGGCTTTGCAAGATTCTTTTCCAGGGAGAGCTAATAATTAATTTGGCTCTTTCTTCCTTTTTTCCAGATCCTGAGTAAGTCCATCCAAGGAACCTTTGTAATTAGTGAGGACAACAGCAACAGGGAAGCAGCTTTTGGGAGAAAAATCAGCATTAAAATATTTACAGCCTTTTTAAAAAATAAATGCCCAGTTTCTCATTCCCCTAGGACAGTTCTGTTCTAAAATCTGTCTATCCTAAGAAATGCTCTACACAGACATTGCCAGGATTTATTATTGCTTTTGCCAAGCACCATGATGTTCTTTCCTCTGCCATAAGGACTGTTATTCTTTTTCATATGGGGTATTTTTCCCCCCACACAAGGCTTGCAGGCAATAAAGAAACTTCCTTTCACATTTCAAATACATAACATAATGAAATGACACTATCAAGAAACAAGAATAATGGAGTCCTGGGATACATATGTGCTAGTGTGAGAAGAAAGAATTTTAAAGACAAATATTGAGTCAGAAATGCTGCGGTAATAGTCTACTAAATGCTCCTGATAGGAAAGGATTGGCAGGATAGATGGCACCTTTAGGGTTGGTCATGCTTGTGTATGGTTTAAAGGAATTAAGAAGGATTTATCAGAATGACACTTCCCAAACAGCCTCATAGATTTTTTTTAAAGGTATTTTATGTCCACCCCTTTGAAGAGTGGAGCGTAAAGGAAAAAATTGGAGCAGGCTGCCCTTCAGGCCTTCTGACAACACATCCAATGAAGGGTGTGCCTATTTCCAATGGCTGGCCCTCACTCAAATGCATCTCCTGGTGAACACTCCCACCCACCCATCCAACTTTTGACACCTGCCATCAACACAGGCTAGCTGAGAAGCAAAGATTGCTTGCTCCTGTTCCATGCAATGTTGAATTAATCTTTTTTAGTCTCAAACAGAGCAGAATGATCAACAGGCCAAGCAGTCAGGGCTGCAGACAATCCAACAATCCTGTTTTACAGACAATCTGCTCTTCATTGATGTTGCAGCACAATTTACAGGGGAGAAGGGGTTGTTCACCACCACCTGTATGGTCCGCTCTATGCTGGGGTTTAACACTTGAATGGGATCAGTGCCTTGTTGATATCCTATTCAATCCCCATTTTGTCTGTGTGGCAGAGCATGTATATGAATGCTGTCTGTGATTTTCCCAGCATTGCTTCATCTCATTTAAATTTTATGCTGATTCTGTGCCCCTATGGTGATAATTTTTATCGGCTACCATATATATTTAATTTTTCTACTGTATTGTAATTGTCTTAACTGTTTTTATAATTGTTTGCCACCCAGAGTCACTTGGTTGAGATGGGCGGCTATAGAAATTTAAATAAATGAATGAATGAATGAATGAATGAATGAATGATCATGTACAAATCAATCCCTTTCACTATTCACACCATTCAGTACAGATGATCATAGGATTTTAGGGATCACAGGATTTTAGGGAAAGTTCTAGAATGCTAGGTTGCAAATGCCAGCATGTTATCTGGATCTAAATTTTATTGATTCTTTAATTCAGAAGTACAATCATGACAGCTCTAAAGCAGAAACTGCAAAGGGCAAAAAATTACTATTATTTTAAAACATTAAAAAGGCTTTTCAAATGTATCTCCATATAGCTTCTTATTATCTATATCAGAGGTGTCAAACATGGAGCCTGCAGACTGCATGTGGCCCACAACACTCCCAAGTGCAGCCCATACCAGATTAAAATGCAATTGGATAATACAGTGGTACCTCAAGATACGAACGCCCCACCTTACGAAAATTTCGAGATATGACCAGCTCCGGCCGCAAAAATTTACCTCGACATGCGAACTCTGCCTCAAGCTACGAACCGGATCCGCGGCCATTTGCCCTGCTGCCACGTGCTCGCGGCTTCCTGTGGGCGAGATCGCGGTAGCAAGGAGGCTTGCTCCACGAGGCAAATTTCCCCATAAGGTTTAATGTGTCAGCCGGTGTTGCACGGCTAGGAAATTCCCCAGGCGCGCTTTAGTCAGTTTCACCGCTCGAGCGCTAGCGCAGAAAGAGGAAGTGCTAATGAAAGGGCCACCTGGCGCCTCTTCTGAGCGCGTGGGGGAAAGGCTTTCCTCGCGCGCACCACGCCAAGGGCTATGGACAAAGGAAAGAGCGCGGAGTTGAGGAAGAGGAATCAGTGGGGGGGGGGGAAGCTCCCTGTGCACGCCACAAAAGCCTTTCCCTGCATGCTGATTGCTTTCACTGGGCTTTTGTCGGTGCACCACGCCAAGGGCTATGGACAAAGGAAAGAGCGCGGAGTTAAGGAAGAGGAATCAGCGCGGGGGAAAGCTCCTGCTCCCGGCTGTGCGCGTGACAAAAGCCTTTCCCCCCCAGCGCACTGATATTGCTTTCACTGTGCTTTTGTCGCTATGGAGAAAGGAAAGAACACGGAGGAATCAGTGGGGGGGGGAAGCTCCCGCTCCCGGCTGTGCGTGTGTGCACAAAAGCTCAGATTTCATTAGCACTTCCTCTTTCTGCGCTAGGGCTGACTAAAGCGTGCCTTGGGAATTTCCTAGCCGTGCAATGCCGGCTGACACATTGAACCTTATGGGGAAATGTGCCTTGCAGCGTGACCAAATTCGGAGGGCGGAACGGATTAACCGTATTTACATTGAACCCTATGGGAAAACGTGCTTCACGTTGTGACCAATTCGAGTTGCGATCAGAGTCACGGAACGGATTAAATTCGTAACTAGAGGTTCCACTGTATTTAAGAACATAAAATAAAAATGCAACAAAACATAGATAATATTACATTTTGAAATTAAATAATAATACATTTAGTGTGGTGGATCAGAGGGGAGAGCAAGTTTCATTCCAGGAAGGGCAGAGAGGTAAAAGACAACACAGTCCAGAGCAGGAGTGTGGGAAGTATAAGAAGTTTAGAATAGCCACTCCCTCGAATCTCCCAGGGTATATCCACTAGTTGCAATAGTGTAGATTTAGTCTGGCAAGATTTTGTCTATATGGTGTAAGCAATAAAGAACTGAACTGTTTCCTTGTTGTTCTTGGGCTAGGCCTGATATTTAGTCACCAATCATGCTTTTCCCTAGACAGCAGGCCACTAGCCAGCCTTGCACTAGTAGCTGACCTGCTCTGGACCCCAGAGCCTCCAGTGCATGAAGAAGCACCTCTTTCCAAAACAGGTGGAATTAATTTCTCTACTCCCTTCAAAAAAGGTTTAATTTCTCTTCTTCCCACTAAACAGGTTGCATTCATTTCTTTTCTTCCTTCAAAACCAGCTCAATTAATATCTGTTGAGTTTCAAGCTGCACAAGGTCCATAATAATTGGAAGTTTATAAAAAAATCAATTTTTAAATTAATAATAATTGAAGTTTAAGAAGGAAAGAAATGGAGAAAAATGATAAAGAGGAAGAGATCTAAACACTTTGTGTATAATACTTTCTTTTTTCTTTTTTTTAAATCTTTCATT
Source organism: Liasis olivaceus (assembly GCA_030867105.1). Classification (NCBI taxonomy): domain Eukaryota; kingdom Metazoa; phylum Chordata; class Lepidosauria; order Squamata; family Pythonidae; genus Liasis; species Liasis olivaceus. The sequence continues at coordinate 201,524,489 of CM061348.1, forward strand.
ACAATGTCAAATTCCAAAAAGAAAAAGAAAGGAAAAGAAAGGAAAAAAAAGAAATAAATGCTTACAAAATATTGACTGCAGTTATCAGTGACTAGTGAGTTTATCTTATAATATGTAAGCATGTACAGAATGCAGTGGCGTGGCAGTTATGTGCGCTCCAAGAACAGCACACGTTACACCTCTGCTCCATGAGCTATATTGGCTGCTAGTTTGCTTCCAGGTCCAATTCAAGGTGCTGGTTTTAACCTTTAAAACCCTTCATGGCATGAGACCAGGCTATCTGAGGGACCATCTCTCCCCACTTATATCAGCCCGCCCCATCCGATCTCGCATGTGGCAGGTACCATTGTCTAAGGACCTGCTTTTGATGGGTCCCAGGAGATATGCCTTCTTTGCTTTGCTGCCCGCCTTATGGAATACCCTTCCTCCTGAGATTAGATTAACCCCATCCCTTCTGCTGTTCCAAAAGGCCCTCAAGACCTCGTTATGTGATGCGGCCTGGGGCTCTCAGGGAACTGGAGACATGTTTAGATGGCTCCATTCCTGAGGGGGCCACTTTTTATTCTCTCTCCCCAATGGTTTGTATCTTGGTTTTCATGATATTTTTTAAAGTGTTTATATATATATTTCATGTTGTTTTTATATTTGTTTTTTTATCTGATTATTGTACGCCGGCCGAGTCACTTTTGGTGAGATGGGCGGCTATATAAATTGGCTTAATAAATAGTCCTGCCTTGGGCATGAAGCCTGCCAGGTGACCTTGGGGCAGTCATTTTCCTCACCCCTAGGAAGAAGGAACTGCCAAATCACTTCTGAAAAATGCTGCCAAGAAAAGTGAAGGGGGCAGTTGCCAGGACTCCAAAATGACTTGAAGGCACAACTTTCAAGTGTGTATGCGACATACTGTTTTACTTTCTAGTTTCTATACTTTAACTAAGAAATACATAAATAATTAGCATGTCACTATTACATATATTTGCAATTTACTCATATTCTTGTATTGTGGTGCACAAATTTGTACTTGTTTGGGAAATATATGTGTGTGTGTCTGTGTGCTTGTATATACACACACACACATATATACACACATAAATATTGAAAACAAATCATCAAATTCATAATAATAATAGTTTCTTTTCTATGTATTAGTTATATCTAGTTCCTATTTGATTTTAATGTGTTGGTGTATTAATAAAAGAAGAAATTGTAAGCTTTTTTATCCTGTCTTGTTTTTACTTTATTTTTATTTTTTAATGTGCTTTTGTTTGTAATTCTGGTCTAACTTCTATTCTATTCTTAAAAGAAAACTTCTATTCTATTCTTAAAAGAAACATATAAACATTTGTTTTCTAAGTCAATATATGGCCCACAGAGATCCTTATGTATAGTTTAGTAGCCCCCATTTTTATCTGAGTTTGACACCACCGAGCTACATAATACTAAGATGGACCTTAAATGATATTGGAAGCACCTTTATATTATGGGTTATGACGGGGACCATATTATTTCTGTTATTCCCTCTGCCCCCAGTCAGAAATAAGCATTTTAAATGCTTAGAAGTAAAGGGAGGAAAGGGAGGACAGAATAGAGGCTTAGAAAAGATGCTTGATGCTACAACCCTATTTCAGATGGTAGTGATTTGATGTTATATTCCATATACCCTGTTTGCAGTAGAAAAGTTTATTATGAGGACACAACTTTTTTTTCTGATTTTTCAACAAGCTTCCGTTCACATGTCATGATATCAGATGGCTTCAGCTTAATGATATCAAATGAGATGAGTTAGAAGATAAAATATAAGCTTCAGGAAAATATCAAAAATAAGCTCAGTATCAACTAACTGCTGGAGGATTTTTTGCCTATGAACACATTCCACTTGCCTGGCTTCTACGCTTGCTTATCCTTCGTGGAGGACATGTTCTCGCATTGGTGCTTTTGTGTCAGGGCCAGTTTACAAATCAAGGCGATTCATTAGGAAGACAATATTTCCCATTAGGAAACAGAACAATCCCTCTTGTATGTGAACATTCTATTCCTTTTCTATTACTTAACTAGAAGTAAAGTAGTAGCATTTCTACTACTTTACCAGAAGCAACACCAATGCAGATTCGTGACATCATGTTAGGTATATGAAGTTCCTTCACTGCTGTTCTTCATTATTAATGTTTCAGATGTTAACCTTGCTACAACATACACCATTGCCAGGTTCTGTACATCCGCACTCAAGTTTTGTTGGATGACGACTTTTGGCTTGTGCTTGAGGCTCAACATGATAAACTATATTCAGTGTGGACCTTCTTTGTCATATTAGGGTGCTTTGTAATTTGATATTGTCTTCCACATACAGTGGTACCTCGAGTTATGAACTTAATCCATTCCGTGACTCTGATCGCAACTCAAGTTGGTCGCAACTTGAGGTAAATTTTCCCATAAGGTTCAATGTAAATACGGTTAATCCGTTCCGCCCTCCGAATTTGGTCGCACCACGAGGCAAATTTCCCCATAAGGTTCAATGTAAATACGGCTAATCTGCCCTCCAAATTTGGTCGCACCACGAGGCAAATTTCCCCATAAGGTTCAATGTAAATACATACGGTTAAACAGTTCTGAAACATTTTCTTTGGAGCCATGCTGACAAGCACACCAATAACCTTCCAAATGCCACAAAACACACCACAAGCCTCACCGAACGTCTCCTTGCTACCGCGATCTCGCCCACAGGAAGCCGCGACCGCGTGGCAGCAGGACAAATGGCCGCGGATCTGGTTCGTAGCTCGAGGTGGAGTTCGCATGTCAAGGTAAATTTTTGGGTCTGGAGCTGGTTGTATCTCGAAAAATTCGTAAGGAGGGGCGTTCGTAACCCAAGGTACCACCGTACTAACTTTTTATATTTCCGTCTAATCTTATCCCATCTAATGCTCCCATCTCTCCTTTCTAGATTCTCAGTTTTTATATTTTTATATTTTTATATTTACATATGTGTATATTATTTATATATACACACACACACACACAGTGTGTGTATCTTTTATACCTTCTAGCTTTTTATAACTCCTTTTAGATTTTCACTATATCTCTATCTCTTTTATATTTTATGCTTCTTTTTAATGACTGTACCCCACTCTCTTATGCTGGTCTATGATACTGATAAAGATTGTTTTGATTTAGAGATTAGGGGAAGGTAATCGCAGTGAGTAGAAAACCAAAACTTGTTATTATAATTTTGTTCTGGAATATCACTTGAGGAGTGATTACCAGCCAGATGAATTAAATGGAATGCATTTGCAATAGTGATAATAAAAAATCATCATACAAACCATGATAATGATGTCTCCCTCTTTGCTTACTGTTGATTCATCTTTCTGGTTCCCTGTTGCAGATAAGAAGGGACCAACTTGATTTTCTCCTTATTCCTACTGCTTTTTTTTAAAAAAAGTTTTCCTTTCCTTGCCCTTTTTCCTATTTTTCCTGTAAACTCCAGTTTTCCAAAGCTATCTTTTCCCTTTAAACTCCTTTGTTCAACCTTCCTTTCCTCTTTTTCTTTTTCTTCTTCCTCACCCCAGCATCTGTTTGCCTTTCCAACTGAACCACTGCTCTGCACCACATATCATTCCATGTCTTTTTTTCACTGTTCAGCTTCACTCCTTTTACACTTTTTACTTCAGACTTCCCTCCTCCATTTTTCACCTTAGCTCTCATTTTTCTGTCTTGACTCGGGTTCCTGAGATTTGGATCCCCTTTAGTAGCTTTCTGGGTCTCTAATCTATCTTGACCTGTCTGCAACAACAGTCTATGCTTCCTCTGATCCCCTGCTTATTTTGCCCCATCTCTAAAGGGCCTTTTCTCCCTGATTTCCCTAACAGAAGAAACCTTTTAGCAGTCTTCTAACTGGTTATTCCAGAATCCCTTTGTTTAAACTGCAACTGCATTTGTTGCTATCAATTCTAACAGCAATGCAATTTACTTTTTTTTTTTCCAATCAGCCACTGGATACATTATGTTGAGCGGGAAGCAGCTGAAGGGAATTGAATTTCTCCTCTATATGAGTGGTGATGCCAATGCAGATGAGGGAATGTATTCAAAATTCTTATTTTGAAGTAAATAAAAAGGGGTGAGAAGAATGTTGGCTACATAATTAATATAAGCATGATGTTTAATGTTTATTTAATTGTACTTAATTCTGATTGACATACATGGGACTCAAGGGACCTTCTTCAGAGTATAGGACTGTACAGTTAGTCTGGATAAACTCAGTATGTTTAAAGCAATAAATCTTCAATTGTTTTGTGTTTATTTTAGACTTCAAACTGCTTTTATCCCACTTCATTTACCTGTTTATAGAACTGAATTTTCCTAGCACCAGACAGCAATATTTGCTGTCCAAAGGGAAAAGAAAAAAGAAAGAAAGAAAATGACACACATTCCTTCATTTGTTGAACATTTACTAGCAAACACAAAATACCAAATTCTGTTATGGCCTTGAGTTACAAAGCAGCCTGTGGCTGCTGGAGAAAGAAAAAAACTATTTATTATAATATAGCTGAAAGGAGAGGGAAAGATAAATTCCAAATGCACGGAAGCCAAATAAGAAGAAAATAAGTAGTTCTTCTAAGACAAATGATTTAAGAGACTGGTATACCATAAATTATTCAGCTTGCAGATGACAAATGTTTCCAATCTTATTTTTTTAAAACAGTATTTTAGGGAATATAGAATTTTACATAACATCTTCAAATAGAGTGAAGATATATAATTCACCATGGTTACAAGAAAAAGCTGTCAGCCATGGATTCCTGGTGATGTGTCAAAAATACAAGAAAGAAAGTAGTTAAAACAGTACCAGTAAGCCAGGGAGATCTGTCAGTACTATATTTCATCACTATTGGTTGCACGCACCTTTTACACAAAGGGGGTGAAAAGCAGTTTGTACATCCTAAAAGCAAGAAAGAAAAGTTTAAAACAGGAACCCAGGTTTCCTTAAATGTTCTGTATGAATCAAAAAAGGAATCACATTCTGACTGATCTGATCAGGCTTCCTAAAAAGACACATCAAGGTTTCCCCAAAAGTGAAACAGTACCACAGAGGGCAAAAAAAAAAGTTGTGGGTTCTGAAGGTATCTGACATTTTCCATCATTTTTGATAGACATAAGAAGAAGCTGTTATGAGAAAAATGTGTTGTAGATTCAGAATTATGCTTTCATTTGAATTGCACTGATTCTCTGTCTATCCTTTTGCCCTTTACTTTTTAAAATTAATAAAAAAGGAGGCAAGGTGACCACTCTTTCTGAAAACCCTGCATGTCCCTCAAACAGCATATGAAAAATACAACAAAAAAAATTCATATCATGATGCTAAATGCTTGGCTTTGTGAACTTCATTTTTGTACTTTATATCAGTTCCTTCCAAAATGGTTTATCAAAACCAATGACCTCAATAGCCCCATGCAAACAAGTTCAGATTTAAAGGGACCTTTCTGATAAGCCCTTGCTCCAAACAGCTTTCTGAGATGGCTCATGAAAAGAACAAAAAGTTTAGGTACCACTTTGTCAGTATCATGATAATAGCTAATTCTACTAAATCCAATGTCAGTTTGGCAATTCCAACTAGCCAGACATGCCACTCTCAGGAATATGCTGAAAGGACTCAGATAGACCCATTTTTATTAATTATTTTCTGCCTGGTTTTCTTTGACACTCAATGTTCCATGACCCATGCAACATTTGACTCTCAGTCTTGCATAGCTTTGTTCACTCTCATTTTGCCCTCATCTCTTGAAAATGAATTATGCCACATTGACATTTAAATGACTCAGACAGCTATTAGTGGAAATGAATTTTTTCATTGAAATATATATATATATATATATATATATATATATATATATATATATATATTTTAAGCTGTTAGACTCATTAGTGGGTTTTTTTTTTAATAATGGGACAGAAATTGTCAAGAATTTTAATGGGGTCAGATAGAGTATTAATTTCACATCCTCCCTCCCACTATGTTATTGTCAGAGATTAGAAAATGGAGAAACAACCACAGCTGTAATATATATCTGCTTTTGATAATTAAAAAAGATCATGCTACATGGTAAGCAGTATTTTCATTGGTTAATTTCTTCTTAATGTATACTTTAAATAAGTATTAAAAGAGATGTCTCAATATTGTTATTCTCCCGGCATCTGCTAGCTGCCCTGGACATGTAACATTTCTACAGTAATTTGGTGCCCACACAGCATTTTTTATTTGTGTGCAATCAATAGTTGCTTTGTAATTTTTCCCCAAGCAGCTTATCTATATTTCAGCCAGGAACCCAAATTCTATATGAATCTAAAAAATGTAGCAGTTGGATTAGAAAAGGAGGCCCTACAAAGTCTTTAATGGAAAGGGGAAAAGAAAATTAAAGGTGAAAGATGACAAAAACACAGAAGGGATGGAAATGTTACGTTTTTGTAGAAGGTCCTTGCGAAAATCATGTTCATCATTAAGGGTGAAATGCCAATGGGAAATTTGCACAGGTAAAAAGAATAGAACAGTAGCATCAAGATTCTTCATATTGATATAAGAACAAAATTGAGCAGCAAGTGATTGAAATAGTTGACTGCTGCTGAATGTGTACCCAGAATTCATAATCCAAAAAAGTTTCTAAACGAAGGATGTATAAAATGACTGAAATAATTGAATGACTTGTTGTAAGCACAAATGATCACACTGCTGCTTTAAGAAAGAGTTGAAATAACCTCTGTGGAGGTCGGGAAAGAAAGAATCAAGAGTTAGATATACATTAATAAAAACTGCTCAAGATTATAATATACAACGACTGTTGGGACAATTGATGAACATATTCAACAACTACTCTGAATGTTTTTTTTCCCCTCCAATTCAACACACTTTCCTTTTGAGTGAATGAGTTTGGCATTTACTTTCAGCCACCTGAGAAATTTCATAAGTGCATCACAATTAGGTGTATGCACAAAATGGAAAATGTACTGTGTTTCAAACTTCTACTGAACTATTCCAGATTGGCCACAGTTTGGAAGAACTAAAACTCAGAACCATAGAATCATACAGTTGGAAGGGACTCCAAAGGTCATGTTTTTATTGTCTGGGATTAATGTGGTTACTGCAATAAAACATCTAGAGATCCTGGAGGGATTTTTCAGGGGAAGAGTGGTGCATATTGTGCCTAGCTTCCTTTCCTTCAGAAGCAAGTATGCACAATGATGGTGTTGCCTCCTTCACATGATCTGTGTGCCTGTACCTTGATGGTCTCAATATCACTCAGCATGGCATTTTCTATCAGTTCACCTACTCATTTTTGCCCATATCCAGAACAGCCTCATTTTAGTCTGTATCCAGACAAAACACACAGACCATCCAACATTTGAACAGAACAGCTTGTGCATGAACTATTCTGCACACCCCTATGAGAAATGAACATGTATATGCTGAAGGAAGTAATATTGGGATGGTAAGTCTTAACCAGTTTGCATTGGTTTCAACATTAGAAACAAACCCCAAACTCTAAAGGGCAACTATACTGGTATATCTTCAAGCAACTGGAAACCCTACAAAGAATACTTTCAGAAATAGAAATTAATGAGCACAGAGAAGAACATGCTAAAGAGCCTTCTTAAAGGATGTCCCAAAACAGATCTCCAGATCATTCATCCACTCAGAATCAATTGCTGGACTTTAGTTAATCCAGGAATGCCAACAGCTTGAAAACCACTTTGGACTTTGCATGACATATTGAGGGCCATATTCTGATAATGAAAGAGCCAGTTTGGTGTAGTGGTTAAGGCATCAGGCTAGAAACTGGGAGACTGTGAGTTCTAGTCCTGCCTTAGGAACAAAGCCAACTGGGTGACCTTGTTACGGGTGGGAGCAACGCAACATTTATTGATGACGAGACTCTCACTGGGTCATTCAGGGAGAAGCTTTATTTGCGCAAAGGTTCAGTTAGGACTCGCAGGTCCCTGCAAAGAACTGAACCCCAAAAAGGAGTTCAGCAAGCCTTTTTATCATTACAAGAGCCATTTCTCCCCAATCCCCCCTCAGTGCCCTCCCCATGCCTTCCGTACTCCAAATGTAAAACTTCACAAAATACCAGTTTCATACAAAATATAGGATATAACAAAGACTTCTTCTCATATTTGCTTCCGAGACTTATCACTGCAAAGCCTCTAGCTAAAAAAACACTTCCAGAGAAGAGGTTCACTACTTGGTTACTAGTGAGGACTACATAACCCAAAAATGTAGGATAAAGATCAGAATGACGTTACAAATAATTTTCCATTTGTATCCTGCCACCTCAACCTTGGGCCAGTCACTCTCTCTCAGCCCTAGGAAGGAAGCAATGGCAAACCACTTCTGAAATCTTGCCAAGAAAACTGCAGGGATTTGTCCAGGCAGTTGCCAGGAGTCAACACTGTCTCAAAGGTACCAACCCCCCCCCCCCCCCCCCGGTATTTGGTGACCAAACCCATCTTGGAGAGAAAGCTTTGAAGGAGTTAAGGGATGAACCGCACTGAGAAAGGGCTTAAAGCCTCTATTATGGCCCTTATTGCCACCCCAAAAAACCTCTAAAAATGCAAAAAAGTCATTATACTCACTCTAAGGTACTGAGGACCCAAAAGGGATGATAGTGGGTGGCACATACCCCATAGGCAGCACTTTTTGCATCATTGGTCTAGTCTCTGTTTTGTTGGTTTGTTGTCTACTCAAGAACACAAACTAGTTATTTTTTGTGAAAAAAATGCTGTGTAATGCATATAGTGCTTTCAGATATTCTAAGCAGTCCACTTGTATTACTTAGTTGTAACCCTTAAACAATCTATATTATTGGGCATATCCACACTACCATTTAAAATGCTCCTGTCCTGTGCTCATGCCAGCTTGACTCTAAAGCCAATCTAAGAAAATCTGTCTAGGCTAAGATACTTTGGCAAGTTTGCAAAGTGTTTATTCTGGACAGCGGACTTCCACATCCTCTCATTAGACCGTTTCCCTCCTGCGGTGCTCTCCCATACTTTTGTTCCACAAAACAGTGACCAATACTAGTGAGGTTTTGCCTTCTAGGAATATTTATAATTTTCCACGAAGTAAAAAATAACCAAAATACAGAGTGCAAATATGCTTATTTTAAGGCTGTGTGGCACTGTATTCTTTGACCAAACTTTTCCTATTTTCAGTCTGGATACAGTAATGGGGGTCATGCATCCTGTTACAGAGCAATTGAAAGCTCTCATGAACTCATTCAGGTCATATCCACACTGCCAACAACCACCAACAGTTTCCACTTTGTTTTACTTCTCGTTGAGTGAACAAAAACAGAAGGTAAATATCTTTTCTCAGAGTTGAAATCATAAAATCATAGAGTTGGAAGGGCTGTTTAGGTCACCGAGTCCAAACTCTTGCTCAGTGTGGGAATTCAACCCAGACGGATGACTGTCTAAACTTGGCCTCAATGCGCCTAGTGAACGGACGTTCAACAGAACCCTTAGTAACTGTCAAACTATTGTTAACTGTTGGAAAGGGTTTTTTTGTTTGTTTCTCCTGACATTGTTTTCTCCCTTATTTCCAAGATGCTAAATTTGGGCCTGCTGATTTAAATCTATTCAAGGAAAAGAAGCATTCCCTAATCATATTTCTATCATTCTCAAGCTTCAGTTCTGCTCCTTTATCCTGCCCTTCACAATTTCCAGGTGGAATATTTAGCTCTTTGTTGGAGAAGTCTGAACCAAAATAGGAACCAATTAACTTTGTGATTTCATTGTTACTGGTTAACATTTTGCTTGCTTCATTGAGAAGCTGGTATACTGATTCTTTTCTTTGAATATATATTTAAAAGCCTTTTTGTTTTTCCTTTCCATTCATCATTTGCTAATCTCAGCTTACTCTGAGTTTCTGCTTCCTTGACAACTCTACAGTTGTGGCCTGGCTCTGTTTTCATTTCCTATATGTGCCCTTCAGTAAACTTTTTGTGTGTCAGTGTTGGCATTCTTTGTTGCCTTCCATTTTTATCCTCACTGGAATTGTTTGCAATTGAGCCACCCAACTTGAGCACCTTTTCCCATTAGCTTCTCCTGCTTTGGGATCGTACTTATGATTGTTCTGATTTTATTTTTAAAAATGCTTTTTTGAAGTCCAAGGTACCTATCTGATTATGCTTAGTTTAGTTTCTCTTAAAATCAAGAATTCCAGCACTATGTGGTCACCTTCCCCCACTGTTTTTGTTACCTCCACTATGTCAACTAAATCTTCCCTATTGATTAGTATCAGATCAAGAATAGCTGATCCCTTCTGCTTGATCTATCCTCTAAAGGAGAAAATTACTAGCAAGACTAATCAGGAATTTCTTAGAATGACCATGCTTGGCAGAGTTTCTCTCCCAACAGATGCTGGGGGTAATTAAACTCTTGCATCATTATGACTCCATGCCTCTTTGAAAGATTTGCCTTTGCTTTTGGAAAGCATCATCCATGTCTTTTCCTTAGTTGGACAGATGGTAGTACAGTGCAAAAGTAGTTTTGCTTTTATTTCTTTTTCTACTTACTTTAACACAGATGCTCTGTGCAGAATTGCCAAATTCATTCATTTGGATTTCCAAGCAGGTGGGGGTATTTTTTAACATCATCCTCTTCCTTTTCTATTGCTTCTGTTCATTTTGAACAAATACTCTCCTTTAATTGCTACAATCCAGTCGTAAGTGATCTGACCAGGTTATACATATGAAATCCTATTTCTCCTTCTGTACTAAGAACTCAAGCTCGTCTTGTTTATTACCAAAGTCTGAGCATTAGTGAATAAACAAAGGCCATATGTATGTGCTTTCTGTTTTTTTTTTATTGACTAGTTTCAACAACATTCCTATTGTCTACATACTACATATGTTTTTATCTGAGGTCCTTACTTCAGAGCTTTCATTTCCAACCTATTTCCCAGATTCAGTTTAAAACTCTCTTAAGCTCAGAATGATTTAGTCAAGAATACTTTTAACAATCCTTGTAAGATGCAACTCACCTCATGCCAACAATCCATCATCTAGATGTCCCAAATCATGTCTCCCCAAACCAAATCTTGCCTACTGACAATGTTTGGGTAGCCAATCATTGACATATGGTATTCTTTCACTTTCTGGTCCTTTTCCATGGACTGGAAGGATGGACAAGAGGATCACCAAAGCAACAAAGATGATAAGGGGTCTGGAGGCTAAATCCTATGAAGAACAGTTAAAGGAACTAGGTATGTTTAGCTTAACAAAGAGAAGACTGATGGGAGACATGATAACAGTCTTCCAATACTTGAAGGGCTGCCACAGGGAAGAGGACATTGATTTATTCTCCATAGCACCTGAGGGTAGCACAAGAAGCAATGGTTGGAAGCTCATCAGAGGGAGATTCAATATGGAAATAAGGAGGAATTTCTTGACAGCGAGAACTATTAAGCGGTGGAACACCTTGCCTCCCAGAGTTGTGGGTGCTCCACTGCTGGACATTTTCAAGAAAAGATTGGACAATCATTTGTCCGAGATAGTATGAGGACACCTGCCTTGGACAGGGGATTGGACTAGAAGACCTCTAAGGTCTCTTCCAACCCTGGGATTCTATGATTCTATGATCACCTGAAGCAGTAGGGGCTTGTTCCAAGATTTCTAATTCTGTGGTGACAGAATTGTAGCTGTTTTATGAAGCATCATTTGTCCCCAGATGTATCAACAAGAGGGGATAATCACCAGTGGACTTGATAAGTTTGGGAGCTATTCTGTTATGTTCCTGACCCTTGCTCTGGGAAGATACAATACTACTTTAGCCCAATATATGTTCAATATATGCTTGTTTCAGTTTCTTCTTCTTGACTTCTCCTATGACCTAGTTGCATCCTTTCTGCCTTTTATGGTCCTTCTTCCTATCTCCCATTCTGCAGTGACTCTTTGTCTTCCCTTGAACACTTAGAAACTGTTTGTTTCATTTTCAAGGATCTGAAAACTGGTTCTGAGGATGCAGAATAATTTCTACCTATCTTGCAGTTGTTACTGTCATATATTATACCCCTCTGTTTATCTCCCTTACAGAAGGCTGTTTCAACTATCTGTTTTTGTTGTAGAGTCTACTTTCTTTGAAATGATAAATAATCATCCACTCTCATTGACTGAAATGTGGTCTCACTGCTCCAATCTTTTGACTTCAAGGACTCCCATGAGCTTGCATTTGTACAAATATAGGCTTCCCTATATTGTGACATTCCCCCCCAAAACCTTCCTTAAAGTGAATTGATATAAAGCAGGGTTTATATCTGAACCAGTGAGGGAAAAAAAGGGATTGTGTGATATGGTATCAAATTTTGTAACCCAAAGGCATTGACATGCACTCATACATTTTTAGAGCCATAACAACTACATTACTCAAGCATATTTTCTTCTCTGTCTCATGATCTATGTACAGTGAAAATATTTTCTCCATCTTTTCTACACCTGGATTTCTAATGTGCATGGTTATCATGGTAGACAAAGTAGTAGAACGCACCATAGCAGTATGAATTTGATTAGCCTTCTTCATTATGTTGTGCACAGTAGGTTAAAAGCTCATCCTAGAGCTAAGGTTTCTTCATGCCCTTTGGCACAATGTAATATGTCTAACTATATTTTTAGAGTGACAGAGGTCTTTTCCCTTTCCTTTTGAGGAAGGGATTTAACAAGGTATTGATGGCTGTTTTGACCTATATTAATAATAGTAGCTATTGCACAAGCAGGAATAATTCAGAGAAAGTACACACAACTAGAACAACTGCATGACACAATGGTAAATGAGGGCAGACAGGGGTTTGGAGGGAGAATGTTTAAACTGTTTTGGTGAAAAGAAGCCTTGACATATTTTAAAATCTTTGGTGCAAGTTAACTATCCTGGCACAAATCCCATAATAGCTGTTTTCAAAAAGGAAGGCAGATAAGGCACAAGCACCGCAGATCACAACTGCAGGCTTCTGTTCACTCATCTTCATTTTTTCTTCTTAGAGCATCCTCTCACAGGTAGAGAGGTTTTATTTCTTATTCTTCCTTTCTGAAGTTCTCATGTTAGCCACAAACTATGGACTCAGAGGAAAAATTTGTTCAGTGTCCCCTTAAGCTACTCCACCTAACTTCCCAGGCACATTTGTTTGTATTTCCAGTAAGCTTGTTCCCTGGAGCCAAACTACCTTATATTCCTGTTACAGTCTCTGTTTACTCAGCAGGAAACAATCAAGTACTTACCCCAGAACATACATTCTCTGCTGTAAAAGCTGCTAGACATTCTCTACTACTGAATATGACTCTTATCTACCAATCTGTCAGGAGACGAAGTGGCTGAAGTCACTTGTATATTTGATCTGCAATATATATGACATTTGAAGCAGACATGCTCCACTTTAATGACAGCCTTTATAGCACAGAACTGAAAAGCTTTGCTTCAAATGCTTGTTATAAGCACTGAAGATGGGCTGATTAGCCTCAATCAGCCATCTGTCCTATGGAAGCCTTAGACCAGTGTTTCTCAACCTTAGCCACTTTAAGATGAGTAGACTTCAGCTCCCAGAATTCTCTGGCCAACCCTGCTGGCTAGGGAATTCTGGGAGTTGAAGTCCACTCATCTTAAAGTGGCTAAGGTTGAGAAACACTGCCTTAGACTAATGCAGACAGAAAGCTTGGCAATTACAAGTTGGAGAGCTTTTATTCACATGTTGTAAATTTTGAGGCAGAGATAAGGCCTGGCAATTGTGTCAGAGAGAAACCAGGTTTGAAGAATTCTTGAGAAACTGTTTATCTTGTAATTATACCTAGTACTGCAAGCTGCTAATCAAGAGAATTTGGACAGGAATGCTAAGAAAACAGTTCAAGATAGTCTGTAGGCTAAGCACTAGAGAGTTCCATAAAAGCTTGTTGGAAAGTAAAGCTGAGAGTCCAATTACAGGGCAAGAAGCAGAAGATATTTGGAGCAGGATGTTACAGAAGTCAGGTCTGTAAACAGGAATGCACATATGTGTGTCTGGAACATGCTTTTAAATTACTGTGCTTGCTTAGAAGAGTTGACACCTATTCTTGGCAAGGAACCATGCTGACTTCATCTGCTTAGCCCTCTTTAACTGATGGTGTGACTTAGGGCTTGGTAGTTTCCCAAGTTCAGACTCATTTCCTTACTATTGGACACATGGCCAGCTGCATCAAATCAGAACCATTACTTAGAGCTGGCTGACAGCCTGCAGTCTAATGAAGTTAGAACTAAGTTGCTAAGTTCTCCTCTTCTGTCTCCAGATCAGTGGAGTCAGAAGACCCCATAAGACCATTTAGGTTAGGAAAGTGTTTCTGTACATGTATTGTGCATAAACAGAAGCCACTTTGTCCAATGAAGTAAAGCAGCAGTGCTGCTTAGAAGAAAGGGGGTGCTTCTCTATCAGGAGGCATTGGTGGGGCACCACAACTGAACTTTTTCTCTAGGCAAAGCAACCCTTCAAAGCCTTAATTCATAGCAAAAGGAACATGGAATCAGGGCCAGATCCCAAGAGATATTCTTATATTTTGTCTGTTGTAAAATAGGTCCTCTGAACTTTAAAGTGGTGTGAGAAGAAAAGGTGAGCTTGTGACAAAAACATATTAACATTTCTACCATTGTACAGCAGTGATCTATTGCCATTCAGACGGTAATTCCAAATGGTTTTCAGGGACCTGCCCCTTCACAAAAACAAAACATGTTTTATTGTTACATTTGACTACTCTGAGATGTTTTGCTATACTCTTATTCAATGTATTCTAACTATCTTTGGAGGCTGTTCATCTAGCTGTCCAGGAAAAGCTTGATTCTCTTTGTATGTTGTAGTTTATAAGGTACTGGTTCTCATCAGGATATATAAAATGGTGTTCTAACCATATGCAAAAAGTCAAGTTTAGACAGTTACAATAATGCTGTACTAAGCATTAGGATGGTGTAGTTCTTTGCATTCAATCTCCCAAAGATGCCTCAGAGCACATGTGTGTGCAGCACTGTAAAGTGGCTGTGTCTTTTCCTGGGATTTTGAAATGGCTGGGGAGGGTGGCCACACAAACCCAGGGAAGACACAGGTATGTTTAGGTGTTGCAGTTAGGTACTATGTACCTGTTTCTACATGCTCCAATAAACCTCTGGAAGATCAAATATGAAACTGGCAGAGACCCTAGTGGACAGAGAGCTGTGGAAGTGACTCATGCCTACCAGAAAGCAAACACTGGACTCTCCAAGGATGTAGAGAAGTTGCTGAAGTTATGAAGTAACTTGCTGATGTACAGAACATTCAGGGACAAGGGTTGAAAACAAAAACAGACTCCTTGGAGCCTCAGCAATCCAAACCAAGAAGTCAAAGTAATACTTCAAATTAAAAAGTCTGTCCAAGGCAGTAAATGGATCTGGCAGCAGCAGTTTAAGGCTTGGTCTCCAGCTTTGACCCCAACAGTCTCAAGAAGGCTTCCAGCCTCAGCTGTGAGCATATAAGCAACTAATTCCTTCCCTCTGAGGAAGGGTTTCCAGCATGAAGTGCCACAATGTTCTCTACCTGGGCAATAAGCTGATCCCAGCCATGCAACACAGAAGGCTGGGGGAATTTGCTTATATAGGCCTGATAAGGGTAATCCAGCCAGTGTTGTCTCTGCAGGCTTCTTTTTGTCATCCCCTAGCATCTGCCGTCTTCTTCACCCCCCCCCCCCACATCTGCCTTTTCTTCAGAGAGACTTTCTGTGTCAGCAGACACTGAATCAGCACACACTCATACTCTGCTGCTGTGACTTACGTGTAAGGAGGCTGTGTTTTCCCTTCACCAAACTAGCACTGGACAGCCTTATTGTATGTTACAGCTACTCCAAACAGACGGACAGATATATCTACTCTTTTCTAGTTCATTCAAATATATGTGCAGTGAGCCCTTTAATGAATGCTCATAACATTCTATATATTAGAGTTCTAATGAAGTGACCCTGAAGTGACACTTTAGTTCAGTGTTGTCCAAACATGGCCACTTTAAGATGAATGGACTTCAACTCCCAGAATTCCCCAGCCAGCCATGCTGGCTGGGGAATTCTGGGAGTTGAAGTCCACTCATCTTAAAGTGGCCAAGTTTGGACAACACTGCTTTACTTGATACCTATTGGTTCCCTCACCAAGCTGACTTTAAATATGTGTATGTATATACGCTTGTGTGTATGTGTTCTCAAAATTCCAAGCATGCTCACTGCTCCAGAAAGGATAGAGACCGCTGCTAGATATGTAGCCCTCTTGCCTGCCTCTTTAGGTTGGCTTTTGTGTACATGGTGGTGGTAATAGTGGTTGATAATAAACATCAACATTTCAATCTGATGTTCATAGACATAACATAAATTGCTGTATAATAATATCTCTGGTCTGTTATGTTTTTCTGATATTCAGTTGATTTTATAATTTCTTCAGTCTCTATCAATGAACTAGTGATATACTGATGGAAGTTTCCCATCTGTTCCAGCCACTACTTAGGCTGGTAGGTGATGAAATGATCTGAACCTAAAAACATACTCATAACTTATCTATCTACTGTACAGCTTAATGCTCTGTGACTGTAAGCAGATGGTTGCAGGCAGATGTTTCATCAAATAGATTATTTTCAGGAATGCCAACTGAGCACAGGGGGTTATTATATTTGTTTGAACTCTTACAACATACTGCAAGGAAAAGAATTGAATCAAAAACTGGTTCAAGAACTAGCTGACAACTAGAAAATTAATAATAGTTTGTTTCCCGTTGCCATTTAATAATAATTAAGATTCCATCAACTTTGCAACAAAGATTTTGGTTTAAAAATAGTACAAAATAACAGGACTTTTAGGGAGCTTAAAAGTGTACAATGTTGGTGAAGACTGAACTTGGTTGGCTGTTACTTATAATTAAACTTCAAGAAATAAAATATGAAGCACAAACTAAAAATACATAGAGTTAAAATAATAGATTGGGGACAAATAAAAGCAAATGGAAAAAAAGAATAATGACCTGGGAATGCTTTCTTGCTTTACTTATTTATCTATTACCTCAATCCTCATAGATTCCAGGTAGTTTACTATAGGTGGCATTTATGCCTCGATATGAAAATGTGTTGAGTTTCTGTTTCTCTCTCTCTTTGCATGTGTGTAGGCATATATACCCACAGTATATGTGATTGCATACATGATTTTAAAGGATACAGGTAGTCCTTGCTTACCGACCACTCATTCATTGCCATTTGAAGTTACAACAGGGCTGAAAAAGGAGACTTATGACAGGTCCTCACAGTTGTGGCCATCACAGTGTCCCTGTGGTCATGTGATTGCAATTTGGGCACTTGGCAACTGGCACACATTTACGATGGTCACCATATGTGATCACCATCTGCAACTTTCACAGCTGGTTTCCGACAAGCAAAGTCGATGGGGAAGCCACCAGGAAGTCACAAGTTGTGGTCACTTGTGGACTCAAGTTGTGGTCATTTGCTTAACAACCCTAGCTGGAACTGATGAACTGATGTCATAAGTTGGGTGTCATCACATGACATTTTACTTTATGACCACACCACTTAGCGATGGAGTTGCCAGTCCTAATTGCAATTCTACTTGTAGTAAAAACATTGAAAATTCCATATTCAATGTTTCTATCTATACTGACATTTGTAGATTTGAAGGCACTCTGTTAGAAAAAACATTGCCAGAAGAACTAGTACCTAGATATTTAACCTTCATTATAGGATCTTTACAGCTCTCTATTCTTATTTTAATTTCTCAGCAGGAGGAATTTTCCACACTTTTAAATACTACTGATCCAAGGAGAGAAGTATTTTATTTTTTCAGTTTTTTGTGCTAACAGATGTGGCACCTAGCAACAAGAATTCAATTCATTTTGTGTGTTGTGTCAGTTTAAATGGCTTAGGAAATACGAATGATAAACTAACAGCAGGATTCTTCCCAATTTCTAAAGTGACTAACTGAGCAGTGTCAACAGTGACAGGAAGACGTACCGGTTTGCTTACAGCCTGGGCAATATAGATTGGAAATATTACAATTTGTATAGAGTAATTTTAGCAGAATGTGGATAATTGTCATGGTAAATTCTAGAGGTGTGCATTTTTTTAAAATTTCAAAGCAGGCAAGGATGCTTCAGATCTGATGTAACAATCCTCCCAATATCTGTCAACTGTAAAGGAATTGCACATTTTCTAGGGCTTACACACTAGACTTGCAGACTCAGAAAATGTAATGGTGGGAATGACCTTGGGAGATAGGAGGAAGAGCTGCAGCCTAGACGTTCACCATGCAAAAGGTATCTCAGCTGGCTTCTGGGTGATGTTCCATGGTGAACTAGATGTCCCTGAAGGAGCAGGGATGGTACTGCGGCTGAGATTGGTGGCCAGATGGTAAATTCTAGCTGGTGGAATCTTTCCAGATAAAGAGAGATTGTGAAATCACCTACCCGCACTCTGGACAGCTGCTCCTCAGGAAAGTTTTTGTGGTCAGCTTGTGAGTCAAGCAGCTGGGAGTTGAGGGATTCCAATCAGGCTCATAACTGCAATGTAGCCTGTAATGGACATAAGTGTGATGGAATGTATCTATGAGGAGGAGAGTGATGCGGGAGATCAAGGCTATCAGGAGGGAGGGGTTGCACTCCAGGAGGGGAACAAGAGACAATGCAGTCCTCAAGGGGAGTGTGGGAAGCAAAAGAGGTTCAGGATAGCCACTCCCTAGAATGTCCCAGGGTATATCCACTAGTTGTTGTAGTATAGATTTAGTTCGGCAAGATTGATATCAGGCCCAGCCCAAGAACAATGGTGAAACAATCCAGTTGAGTATAGTTCCTTTATTTGCTTATACCTTATAGACAGAATCTTGCCAAACTATACTACAAAAACTAGTGGATATACCCTGGGAGATTCTAGGGAGTGGCTATCCTGAACCTCTTTCGCTTCCCACACTCCTCTTGAGGACTGCACTGTCTCTTGTTCCCCTCCTGGAATGCCCCCCTTCCTTCCCAATAGCCTTGATCTCTCGCATCACTCCTCGTAGATACATTCCATCACAGTAGGGTTCACAATAGCCTTACTTTCTTCATCACTATTGGATGCAATCAATTTACAGTTAAACAGAAATCTTCTGATTGTGTCAGGTTTAGCCCAGGGAACTCCAGGAGACCATGCAGATTCAATCCAGCAAGGTTTATTAGCTGCAACCTCTATACAGAAATCTTCCCAGACTGGAAATAGTTCCCGGGGTCAATCAGTAAATACCGCTTGCATTCCTCAGGGAGGTGCCAGCCTCATCCTCTTATCTCTCCCTCGCGGCTCAGGAGACAAAAGAGTATTTTTCACTCCCCGACTCTGGCCTCTATCTTCCCATATCCCCACAGATTGGCAGGATAAGAGAATGCCACTTGGTGAGTCAACATTCTTTCTGGATTAAAGAAGGAGGAAAAAAAAGTTTTAAAGGATTTAAATCTCTAGCAAAAAGCTTAACAAGTATTGGATATGAGAAAGTTTAAATGGATAAAAGGGACAATAATTCTGAAAGATTAATTTTTGGCAAAACTGCTTATGAAAATATTGGAACTAAATAGATAAATGGACTGGACTTTCATTGGAACATTGTTTGTTTAATATTAAAGAACTTAGACAATTGGTGGATTTTACAAAACAAAGAACATAACGTAACT
Source organism: Liasis olivaceus (assembly GCA_030867105.1). NCBI lineage: Eukaryota > Metazoa > Chordata > Lepidosauria > Squamata > Pythonidae > Liasis > Liasis olivaceus. The sequence goes on from CM061348.1 coordinate 201,544,196, forward strand.
ATGGAGTGCCAATTAACACTAAAGTATTAAGGTTACAGAAAGGCAAAAGAAGGGGAAAAAAAGGAAACCTGCCTTTTACTTTTTATCTTGTAATTGAGACACTTTCACTTTTGGATTACAATATTAGAATGTCACCCACCAGAAAAGTGGCAAAAGCAGGAGAAGGCAGGGGAGGATCATTAGAACAACCTGCAGAAAGAGGAATTACATCAGAGTTGTTGCAGAAAATGTTTGAGGAATTGGGTAAGAAGTAGTCTGAATCAGTTAATGCTGATTTGGCAGCTTTTTAAGAGAGAATGGAAGAAAGACTTGTAAAGATGAAAGAGGAAATGAAAGAAGAAATTAAGAGGATGGAAAGATCTGTAGAACAAGTAACTGGAGATATAAAACAAACTAATGGCAAAATGGAAATTGTGGTAAGTAACACAGAGAAATGGAAAGAGATTTAGATAATCTGGCATTACTAAAATTGAGAGAGAAAGAATTCTGCTTGAGATTCATAGCAATTTTAGACGATTTTGGTGAAGTTATTAGAGAAAAGGTTATTGAAGCCCTATCAAATTTTTTTGGAATCAGATGAAGAGAATACAGAGGCAGAAATTGACAAAGTTTATAGAATAAATATAAGATTTACAGAATTAAGAAAAGTTACAAGGGGTGTAATGGTGTGTTGGTCAGGAGGAAAACAAGAAACCAAGTTCTGCAGCAGCATTTTAATAGAAGATTGAAGATTGATACTACAGATGTAATTGTGCTTAAAGAAATTCTGATTAGAATACTGTGTAAGATAAAAGAGTACTTCTTTCTGATTGATAGACTTAAACAGAAAAAGATTCCATTTCAATGGGATAAACTGGAAGGAGTGATTTTTACTTTCAAACAGCAGAGGTTTTGACTGAATTCTGTGCAGAAAGCGAGAGAATTTCTACAAAAATTCAAAGAACAACTGGAGGCAGTACAAACAGTTGTGACAGATGAGACCACACAAAAGTTTTCACAGGTACAACAGGAAAGTGAAAGGGATGATACTGAATTAGGTACTACAGATACTGTCTTTTCTAAATTTTTGGCCTAATTATGGATTACAAATGCTTAACATGGAATATAAATGGAGCAAAATAATGTTCCTCAAAAGAAAAAAAATATATTTTGGGGGAAAAAAAACAAGATATAATTTGCTTACAAGAAACCCATATTAGAAAAAAGGATATAAAATATTTGACTTACAAAAAATTGGGTGAAGAATTTATGTCATATAGAAGAATTTTCTATCAAAAAAGAAAAAAAGAAACAAGAAAAGAAGAAATGGAGTTGTTTTGTATATAAACTTCCAACTACAATCAGAACTTATATTGACTGAGGAGCATGGTAAATACATTGGGGTGGAAGTTAATTTGCATGAGGTTAAGACTCTGATACTGGGAATTTATGCCCCAAATGAGGATAAAACAATTTTCTATAAAGGATTCATGGACAGACTAATGAGCTTTTCTTAGGAAAATTGATGTTTAATGGGAGATTGGAATGGAGTCATCTCTCTACAAGTAGACAGAACTTCTGAGAAAAATATTAAAATTATACAAGGTAAACTACCAAAAGTCTTTTTTGATCTAATAGACAGTTTAGAGCTTGTTGATACGTTTAGACATAAAAAGGGCAATTCAAGAGAATATACTTATTTTTCTGAAAGACATAGATCTTTTTTGAGAATAGACATGATTTGGATTTCGAAGAATTTGACTACTAAGATTCATAAAGTAGAGATATAACCAAAGACCTTTTCAGATCATAATCCAGTGAGTTTGGTTTTTAAATGGAAACCCAGTTCTTTCAGATGTTGGTTAAATGAAATGCTGTACAGGAAGAGGCAATAGTGGAGGACTATAAAAAAGAAATTAAAAGTTTTTTTTTTTAAACAATCTTAGGAAAGGTACAGATGTAAGAATGGTTTGGGATGCAAGCAAAGCTTTCATGAAAGGTTACTTTATACAACATAATAGTGAACTCAGAAGGAACAGGCAAAAGAAAACACAGACTATTTTGGATGAAATAAAAAGAAAAGAGAAATTAAAGAAGTTTCCAGAGAACTATTTCTCAACAAATTAAGCTTCTACAGCAACAATGATCTATGTTAACAGTAAGAGAAATGGAAATAAAAATGAATTATGCAGAACAAAACAAGACTAAACAAAACAAAAAAAACCCAGTTTGCAAATAAACCAGGAAAGTGGTTGGCATACAAATTACGAAAAGAAAAGAAAAGAAAATGATATTGAAATTACAAGAGGGAGATACTGTAATAACAGATAATGTGACTATGCAAAAAGTATTTCATCAATATTATTTCAGGTTATATAAAGGACAAGAAATTGCCCTGGAGAAAATAGATGAATATTTAAAGAAACAAAATTCATCAAAGATTACAGAGAAACAGAAACAGATTATGAATGGACCCATAACAATAAGGGAAATTTGTGAAGCTATAAAAAAGACTAGAACAGGAAAGGTGCCTGGACCAGATGGGTTACCGGCTTCTTACTATAAATACTTTGAGGATGAAATTTTAAAACCTTTACAAAATGCAATGAATTCTATTTTACAAAGGGGAAATTGCCAGAGAGCTGGAAAGAGGCCAGTATAGCATTAATAACTAAGGAGGGACAAGATTTGACTTTAACAAGAAATTATTGGCTGATATATGTAATTATTGAATAATGACTATAAGTTGTTTATAATGATTATAGCTGAGAAGTTGAAAGTAATTCTGCAAGAATTTATTCATGAGGATCAATGTGGGTTTTTACCTAAAAGACAGTTGAAAGATAATATAAGACATTTTAGAATACTTGGAGCAACATAATGAAAAACAAGTCACATTGATTTACTTAGATGCAGAGAAGGCCTTTGACAGTTTGAAGTGGCTTTTCTTATTCAAGGTTTTGGAAGATATGAATTTTGGAGAGAACTTTATAAAATGGGTAAGATCAATTTACACTTCACAGAAAGCATAAATAATGTAAATGGAGACCTAACAAAACCTTATGAGTTACAAAAAGGACAAAACAGGGATGTCCATTGTCTCCTCTCCTGTTTATTTTAGTTCTTGAAATATTGAATAGAGATATAAGACAAGATGGGGGACGCGGTGGCGCAGCGGCTTAATGACGCTGAAAGTGCCGGCCAGAAATGGCTGAAAGCTTCAGCAGTTCGAGTCCAGCCTCGCGTTAACAAGGTGAGCTCTTGTTTCTATACCCGCAGCTTCTGCCAACTCAGCAGATCGAAAACGTACGTGAGTAGATAAATGAGCACTCTCACTCCGGTGGGAGGAAAGTGCTGGCAGCGGCTCCACAGAGAGACGGGACAGTTGCCGGTAAAAAGCGCGAAACCACGCTCGTCCGAAAAAGGGGCGTGAAGCAACGGAAATCCCGCCTCCTGTGCTGCCAGCTGGGCTGACGCTCTAGGAATTAGGCTCTGGCAAAGTCTAATTCCAAAACTAGAAAGATGCAATTGCCTTGAAAACCGCTAGGGGGCGGTCACTGCAGGGTCAGTAATGACTGTTAAGCAGATTAAAAAAAAAAAAATAAGACAAGATGAGAGAATTGTCAGAGTAAAAATTTAAAAAGAAACTTATAAGTTAAGGACACTTGCTGATAACTTGGTGTTGGTTTTGGAGGATCTGCTAAAGGGAGTAGAAACATTAATGGGAAAATTAAAAGAATTTGGTACAACTAGTAGATTTTAAGGTTAATAATCAGAAGACGGGGATGTTACCAAAAAAATGTAAAAATAGATGATCAAACAGAATTGATGAAGAACATGGGTTTTAAGACTGAGAAAAAAGTGAAATATTTTGGGTATCACTCTGACAAATATAAATTGTATGTTATTTCAAAATAATTATATCAAGACATGGAATTAACTTAAAAAGGATATGTTAAGATGGGAGAAACTACAATTGTTATTGTTAGGAGACATTTCTGTGATAAAGAGAAATGCCTTGCCTAAAATGATGTTTTTGTTTTGAACAATACATGTTTTGGCAACTTATGTACCATTTAAACAGTGGTAATCAGATATATCTAGGTTTGTATGACACAGGAAAAAGCCATGAGTTAAATATTACAGGTTACAAAGAAAAGGGGAGGATTGGGTTTACCTGATTTGAAATTGTATTTTGCAGCTTGTTGTTTAGTTTCAATAAAAGAGTGGGTATTGCTGAAAAATAGAAGCATTTTAGAGTTAGAGGGCATGACCTGAGATTTGGGTGGCATGGATATTTGTGGTACAATAAAGTCAAGGTTAATGTAGATTTCAAAAATCATTATGTTAGACATGCCATACTGAGAATTTTGCCTGAAACCACTTTTGTGGCTCTCAGCACAAGAAGTAATTTATACATGAGAAATAATATACAAACGTAAATGGTTAACATATCGTGAGGTACTAGAATTTTGTCAAGGGGAATATAAAATAAAATTGAGAGAACAACTGATGGCAGAGGGACACTGTTGTCAATGGTTTTCTTATTTATAGTTATCAGAAAGATTTAAAGTAAATAAAAGAATTTATGGTATTGAACACTGTAAGACTAATTTTGAAACAGAATTGTATACAAATGATGAACATGTGATTGTTAAAATGTATAAACTTTTATTGAAATTTGAAACAGAAGAAGAAGTTAAGGAATGTATGATAAAGTGGGCTAAAAATTTGGTTATAATGTACAGATGGAACAATGGGAAAATATATGGTTGAGAGGACTGAGATTTACATTATGTTACAATCTTAAAAAGCATTTTTATAAAATGATGTACTATTGGTATACAACGCTTGAAAAATTATCTAGCATGTATAAGGGTACTTCAAATTTATGTTGGAAATGTGAACAAGAAGGGTCATTTTATCATGCTTGGTGGACATGCAAAAAAGCTAGAAGATTTTGGGTTCAAATCTCCATACAGTGATTCAGAATGTTAAAGATTAAGATTCAGCTGAAACCAGAACTTTTCCTCTTAGGACTGATGGATAAGAAGTTGGAAAAGAGTCATGGAACATTGTTTTTATATATGATATCTGCAGCAAGATTATTGTACGTACTAAGATGGAAAGATTTGGCAATACCTATGACAGAGGAATAGTTGATGAAGATGACAGAACTCGCTGAAATGGCCAAACTGACTTGTTTGATTAGAGAAAAGTCAATATCTACATTTATTGGTGATTTTTGATTATTAGATAGGATAGATTATAGAAAGAAGAGAGTCACCATTTAACTTTAGAGAGAAAGGTCAATTTATAATTGTACTTATAACTGCTGTGAAAAAATTTGGAAGTCACTTTTTAATATATTTTTTCTTTCTTTTCTATTTTTCTGCTACTCTTTTTCTTTTTGTACCTTTAGTTTTTTCTTTCATTTTTTCCTTTTTGTCTTTCCTTATTCGCTCTATTTTAGTTTGTATTAGTCTCATTCTTGTGTTTAAATTTTTCAATAAAATTATATATAAAAAAACAAAATGTATCAGCCCACAGAAGGAAAAGAGATGTGGGAAGTGTCTCAGAAGGGACCCTCCCTTTAGACAGAAAAATATCCATCTGAATTAAGCAGAGGCAGCAGTAATTGGGACCATATTCTTAATTCAAACATGTGTTTTCCTATGATAATGCAACTATTGTGTAAGCTCAGGAAAAGGCATGCTGAAATAGATATAAAAGGGTTCTATGGGACAAAAAGGTCCGATGAGATTCATTAAGTTCAAGTCCTCCAAATCTTCTTCAAGAAAATCTATCACACTTCATATAAGAGTTGATCTTGGTTTTAAATGAAATAAATGTACACCATTTTTCAAATATTCTTAATGGTCTGCTTAGCTATCTAGGTAGCTTATGAAGAAATGATTGAATTTGACTTATTTGAAGTCAAGTTGGAAGTTGTGACTAATTATTTTGGAAACTATATTCATCTGTTACAAGGCTGATCAATAATTAAGGCTGTAATTCTGTAACACCCCTATCTTTTTATTCCTTGTAAACAACAACTACTATTTTGTTTTACAGAGGATGATTGAGGAATACAGAGAAGAAGATAGAGATCAGAAGACACAAATGATTTCCACCTTTTTCAAACCACTACACTTAAGTTGGATTTGGGCTAGTGGAAGATCAAGAGACGTTAACCCAAATGCTCAGTGAGAAATTGGGGGGGGGGGGGGGGGACGAAGCTATGAATAAGAGAACCAGTTGTCCAGGCAGTCACCAGGAGTCAACACTGATTTGAAGGCGCATACACACAAATGAGCAAGGCAACTTTTTATGGCTCAGTCTCTTGTGGCCTGTCTCTTCACTATGGTATTTCATTATGCTAGTCTGTTTCTGCTATTGCCAGCAAGCTATAACTCTAGCACAACTAAGTCCTTCCCAAAAGATGCCATACTTTGCCAGTGTGCTTCAGGGTTGTGCTAAGCCTGGCATCCCAAAAAATCAAATGGAAAAGTAAGAGTTTATTTTTCAAACTTTTTTTTCAACTTTTCATTTTGATGTTGGAGACTTTCTGCATAGATCTGGCACAGCACATATATAGGCTGTATACTGGACATTAGGGCATTCTTCTATGTAAGGAAATCCCATGCACATAGGTCATCGTTAAATGGGGGTGCAGCTAACTCTCCATACGAAAGGCCTTGAAATACTTCCCACCTGCTTATCCTCACTGTGGATCAGGATGAATGTCCCAAATCCAATTCTGACCATGTAACTATGACATAAGGATATGTCCAAAAGTGGGTTTTAATAGCCGCAGCCTTTGTAGATGATATCCAGGTCTAGCTCAGCCTCCTCCATGCCTCTAACATGGGATCTCTCCACTGAATCAGATGAGCAGAAGAGGAGAAGCTAGTCTTACCTAACATGTACATTGGCTGAGGTTGGTGAAACCCACTGTGGAACAACTCACTCCCCACCTTGGCTTCACCAGTCTTAATCTCTTTAGATGGTGACCAAAGCTTAACCTCAACATCGTCTCTTAACCTCAAGAGGTTAGGACTTTCTATTTTGCCCATTACAACTGGAGGCCTGCTGCATTACTTTTTGTTTACTTGCACATACTTGATAGCTAAAGCTATTACTTGTATAAAACTGCCTTCTCTGCTAGCATGATTTAAGGATGTTTGTATTACAATCATCAGGTTTTTATTTCAATTATAAGTTATACAAATTACTTTTATTAATGATGCATTGTGATATTTTCTTTCTTGTGCTCTTCATATATTATTTTTTTCCTCTTCACATTGCTGAAGAAAGAGTGGATAAAAGTGTGTGTGTGTCGGGAGGGGGGTGGTATCAGCATATTCGTCTAGTAAATTTTTTCATATTAGGTTATTCAAGAATTTTGACTACCTGTGAGTAACATCAGCTCCTTAATTTAGTCTTTTCCCGCTCAGTTATTTATTTTTGTTTCTGCAAGAATGTAAGTATTGCTAATTATGTGGGCTTTCTCAAATTATAGATGATGTTGATAATATGAACTGAAATTAAAATTCAGCCATAAATATATTTCCCTACATTTAGAGTCTGAGTGAAAAAATCTCAAGGATTTATCTGAACTAGTTACGTATAGATTTCTCATGATCACAAACATATTTTTCAGTAAAAATAAGACTAATATTTGTTTATATTTTATTGTCTAAAATATTTTAGCTATTGATTCAATTCTAAATACTGTGATTAAAAGTTATATGTGAGAAATCTGAAGCTGTATAACTGTATAACTTTATAAATGGTAAAATTTTAAAAGCTGTCTTTTATTCAGGCCTTTTGGCTATAATTTTTTTTTTTTTAATTACAAGCTGCCTTAAATAATAAATCTTATGTGGATTTCTTTATTTTTAACACTTCTATGCCATATTACTAGTCAATAGATGTGTGGAACAGCTGATCGGCCTCAACATTATCTCAGTGAAAGATAAAAATTGAGAAATGAGTGTTTACTGCTGATCTAAAAGCATAGAAATAAGAGTATGGGGATATTTTTTTAAAAGATGCCTTTAAGGCTGTTGCAGATTTCCTGCATGAAAATTACTTTTTTGCTTAAGGGTCTGTAAAGTGTAATATGCACAGACAGTTCCATGCATGGAACAGCTAGATTTAGGTCATCTGTGCCTTGACGAAACTTCATGTTTTGTTTATCTGGGTACACCTGAAAATCAATTGTATTAAAATTGCTTCCTCTAAATTTCTAGAGGATTCGCAATGCATTTATATCTATTATAGCAGCCTTTTTTTATATATATTAAGCAGTACTTTTTAAGCATTCTGTATATGTACAACTGCATTTGCTTAAGGTACACATGAAAGGCCCCCAACCAAATCCCATGTGTACTATTCTTACCCTCTTTTTCAGCTTGGGCACCAATGACATATAACATTCTCACATTCAAGCACATTTCAGTATAGTATGGACCTTTTCAAATATGGTTACAATAAGGCTAACAACAGGCATGCCAACACCAACTCACACTCACCTCTGAAAATATAAAAACTGGGAACAGTTTATGAGAACTGATTTTAAAAGGGTTAACACATGCCCAAGTTCATATATGTGCTCATTCAATGCACATATTATTGCAATTATTGCAAAGCTAGAGTCAAATATTTCTTCGGGCCAATAGATTTGGAGATCTGGAGGTCTGTCTGCCAGGCATATCTTTGTAAAGGGAGATTTCAAGAGCAACAGGTGCAAACTGAATGAAACCATTAAAACAAGGTCATTCTCTTTAGGGATCATTTCCTCAGTGGGGAGTCTGAGTAGAAATATTGGATAGACCTTTCTTCCCCATGAACTTGGGTAATCAAATGTTTTTTACCGTTATTTTTAAATTATGTGATTGTCTTAGACTTGTCTCATTCATTAATTGTAAATTATCTTATTCCTCCTTGTCAATGTGCTTCTGATGCAATGACAACTTGCATACTTCTTTTTCAACAGAATCTAATCTCTTCAGGCATGATGTTGGTATTTGATATTTTCTTGATCTCTTAGCTTGAACTTTATTTTACTTGGAATATATCTGACAGATAAATCACAAAGCAGACATCTTCCAGCCTCTTGAGTAACTTCTAAGAGAAAAAAGGTCCAAAGGATTACAGAATGAACCTCCAGAGTGTTGAAATTTAGTCACAGTTTTGTCATTCCTACCATTTCTTTCTTCAGCAACTCCTGTAACTGACATGAGGCTGCCATTTCCACAAACTCAGTATAACCTTCTCACCCAATCTGTGTGACACAGAAGCATCATGACTTGCTGGAAAAGACTAACAGACCAACATTCTAGAGGCTCAGCTCTAATCTTTGACATTTATAATTACTTTTCAGAACTGGAAGATAAAGCCAAGTGAGTGGGTCTATGGAAGGTCTGACTGGTTTTGCTCTTGGATTTTTCTTTGGAGTTGTCTGTGTCAAAGTCACAGAGTCACATAATTAAAAAGAAGACAGTTCTGTCCTATTAGGCTCTGTGAAATTTATTAATCAAATCTAGCTAACAAAGCTTCATATGATCCAAATTGCTTAATACCTTAAGTCACTAGTATTATCTCAAAAGGATTCATGTTTAATTCACTGTTGGTGCCCTGGTTACTTTGGTGCACTTTTGGTTACATTATGCCAACAGCTCAGAAGCTTCCTCTCTGAGTATGTAAGTATTATGAATGGTATTTCTAATGGTCCAGAGTAGGAATAAATATTCATCCTGACCTCCCTGATGGCTACAGGAAGCCTCCTGGTGATATCTCTGGCAACAGAAGAGCCCTTTTCTGGCTTTTGTTTTCCCTTTTTCATAGGTATTTAAGGCTAGGAATAGAGCAGGAGACCTCTAGGAGACAAACTGATCCCATTTTCACCCTTAACCACTCCCTACATGTACACCTTGTCCAATATGATGCTGAAATTCAGCCATTTGCTCCCAGAATTTGCTGGCATGATTTCATCCTTTTTTTAAAGAGTAGAACCAAGACAGGCAGTTCACATCCCATAGACATCCAGCTTACTCTCTCACACTCTTTTTTTCTTTTTTTTGGGGGGGGGAGCTGAAAAGTTGTGTCACTGAAAGTAGCCATTTTGCTATCAAATTTTGCTGGTGTGATCTCAGTGGCCCAGGAACACTAATGAGGTTCTGAAGTTGAGCAGACAGAAACTGCAGGTTGTCCATCTCTGCTATAACTAAGCAGAATTTTATACTTTTTTTTTTTTTAAAATGTCCACATTATAAAAAATTCAGGATACTATTTTTCTGATTTATTTATATTTTACCAACCCCATCCCTAAACTTCTTTAGATATCTATAAAAAGTAAAGACCAGTAATTTCTTGATCTCTAAATAGGAATAGGTGAATCTGAAATATTATAGGAATGAAGAGCACACTGAAAAACTAATAGTTTTTAACAATCACCTATTTCGTTATGTCATACACAGGGAACCTCAAAAGATGAGGCAAATTTTTCTATAAACACCTCTGCTTTCTATGCATGATTTCCTTTAAGCATGAAATTTCTTTTTCTCCTAATGTTTCATTGTGTTACTCCACTTTTACTATTTTGTCCCAAAATAGATTTTGACTGACTTGAGATATACAGGTGAAACTCGAAAAATTAGAATATCGTGCAAATGTTCATTTATGTCAGTATGGCAACTCAAAAGGTGAAACCAATATATGAGATAGACGCATTACATGCAAAGCGAGATATGTCAAGCCTTACTTTGGTATAATTGTGATGATTATGGCGTACAGCTTATGAAAACCCCAAATTCACAATCTCAGAAAATTAGAATAGTGTGAAAAGGTTCAATATTCTAGGCTCAAAGTGTCCCACTCTAATCAGCTAATGAATCCATAACACCTGCAAAGGGTTCCTGAGCCTTTCAATGGTCTCTCAGACTGGTTCAGTAGGAATCACAAGCATGGGAAAGACTGCTGACCTGACAGTTGTGCAGAAAACCATCATTGACACCCTCCATAAGGAGGGAAAGCCCCAAAAGGTCATTGCAAAAGAAGTTGGATGTTCCCAAAGTGCTGTATCAAAGCACATCAACAGAAGGTTATGTGGAAGGGAAAAGTGTGGTAGAAAAAGGTGCACAAGCAGCAGGGATGACCGCAGCCTGGAGAGGATTGTCAGGAAAAGGCCATTTAAAAGTGTTGGGGACTTTCAGAAGGAGTGGACTGAGGCTGGAGTTAGTGCATCAAGAGCCACCACACACAGACGGATCCTGGACATGGGCTTCAAATGTCGTATTCCTCTTGTCAAGCCGCTCCTGAACAACAAACAAGGTCAGAAGCGTCTTACCTGGGCTACAGAAAAAAAGAACTGGTCTGTGGCCCAGTAGTCCAAAGTCCTCTTTTCTGATGAGAGCAACTTTTGCATCTCATTTGGGAACCAAGGACCCAGAGTCTGGAGGAAGAATGGAGGGGCACACAATGCACGATGCTTGAAGTCCAGTGTGAAGTTTCCACAGTCTGTGTTGATTTGGGGAGCCATGACATCTGCTGGTGTTGGTCCACTGTGCTTCATTAAGTCCAGGGTCAACGCAGCCGTCTACCAGGAGATTTTGGAGCACTTCATGCTTCCTTCCGCAGACGAGCTTTATGGGGATGCTGACTTCATTTTCCAGCAGGACTTGGCACCTGCCCACACTGCCAAAAGTACCAAAACCTGGTTCAATGACCATGGGATTACTGTGCAGCAAACTCGCCTGACCTGAACCCCATAGAGGTTACTGTACAGCAAACTCGCCTGACCTGAACCCCATAGAGAATCTATGGGGCATTGCCAAGAGAAAGATGAGGGACATGAGGCCGAACAATGCAGCGGAGCTGAAGGCCACTATTGAAGCATCCTGGTCTTCCATAACACCTCAGCAGTGCCACAGGCTGATAGCATCCATGCCACGCCGCATTGCGGCAGTCATTGCTGCAAAAGGGGCCCAAACCAAGTACTGAGTATATATGCATGCTTATACTTTGCAGAGGTCCGATATTGTTCTATTTCCAATCCTTGTGTTATTGATGTCATGTAATATTCTAATTTTCTGAGATTGTCAATTTGGGGTTTTCATAAGCTGTACGCCATAATCATCACAATTATAGCAAAGTAAGGCTTGACATATCTTGCTTTGCATGTAATGCGTCTATCTCATATATTGGTTTCACCTTTTGAGTTGCCATACTGACATAAATGAACATTTGCACGATATTCTAATTTTTTGAGTTTCACCTGTATATCGTTTTGATTACATATTTGTTATATCTGCAGCATCAGGTTCACTGATGGCACAGATGAGGTCATAATAAATAGAAGCTGTCTAGTTGGTATTAGAAATGATAGTTGATGAGGGAATGTTTTTACAAGTCTATAGCAATGGCAAGCATAGTAAAAGCTTTAACAGCTTTTTAAATTTCCCACCAGCTTTTCATTAAAGCAATGAACTCAGTCTTCCTCAGTCTATTCCTTCCAGATTTGTAGGAATCACAGCTCCTTGAATTGGCAGCCAAATCAAAGAATGCAAGCAAAACCAAATGAAAGCAACATTACACCGATCACAACCAACCAGCAACTGCTGGATCAAAAAGAAATCATAGCACTATGAAGTGTTCAACCCTAGCAGTGTCTGCAGAGGGATCACAATGAACAAGATGGCAGGTGCAGCATTGAGATGTAAACCCCACTGATTTTATATGGACGAGCGACACACGTACAAAAAAGGGATTGCAATGCCATGTCCACCACCTTGCCTGGCAAATTATGTATTATTCAGATGATAAAACAAATGCTTAGTGGAAACTGTTAAAATATTTTGTTAGGTCTTCTGCATTTTTGCAAGTGATTGTAATATGATGCTTGAGGTTTGTAATGACTATTTTGTAATGTCTGTCTTGGGTAGAATATGCATTGTTTTTTCTTTTTTGAAATGGTTCTCTATCCTCCATCGATAACATTATTCATATAAACAAGTAGCTCAAAGAAGACCTGAATAAAATGTCAATAATGTTTGATGTACATGCTGCCTATGTGTGACCTCTGTTTTCCATTTTGCTTTGTTTCTTAATTCAGAATTGCCACACAGCACTTCTACTTTGCTCACAGAAAACAGATGTATTTTCCCCATGGTACTACTAGCCTGTAGTTTTTTAAAAAACACACCTGTAGTTAAAAAAAAAGGCTGTAATTAAAAAAAAATAGGCAACACATCTGTACTTGTTTTCTTACATCTGTAGAAACTCTAGAGATGATTAGAGGAGGATTATGGGATGTGATGTTTTTAGTTCCACCATTTAATAAACAATTGCATCTGGCTCCTTTGAAATAAAACTAATATCCCAATGCACTTAAATTCAACCTGTAATTTGCTCACTTTGTCCTAACCATCACCATCTCCTCAAGTAGCATGGATCTGGGGCATACGGGGAGCACCTTCCACTAACCGTTGCTCTGCCCAGGTAGCCAATGGCTGAGCAATGAGAATGCCACCTAATCAGTGATCATTCTCTGCTTAGACTTGTGATTTACTGATTATACTGTTCCTTGAAAGCTTCCACTCCTCCATGAATTGACATGAAGCCCATACTTCTTGCTTCACAAGAAGCAAACAACCCTTGGTTCATGGCTAGGATTACCAGATATCTGAACAGGCAAAGGAGGACATAGACAATTTGAAAGTAGGACAAAGGGGCGGAGGGGGAGGACACACTTAATTGTTTAACTTTCTTAGCATCAGTGACAAAAATGACAGTGAAAAACTGCAAAAAGGAAAAAAAAAAGTATGTAGGCTTACATGTACACCATTACCCTACAACTGGGGGTGGGGGGGAATAGGTTTTGTATTGGGATTTTTATTTTTGTAAGCTGCCTGGAGTCACTGTGAGTGAGTTGAGTGGCCATATAAATTGTTTAAATAAATAAATAAATAAATAAAATGTCCATGAAATTATTTTTTCCAGCACCAGAAAAACTGTTTTTTCTATGCAGGAATCTGTTAGAGCCAGTTAGGAGGCAAAAGCCTTCAGCATGTAATTGATTAATTGATTAATTAATAATTATTAAGATTAATTAATAACAAGTAATTGTTAATTAATTAATTAATTAATTAATGTCTTGTCAATTGCAGGCAAGTAGTTGGAGGGTACTAATCAAGGTCACAGATCTGAGCTGGTTAACTTGCCCTTAGCCCTTTTTAGAGGCCTGCTGGGCCACAGAGAAAAGCTGCTCAGGAAGAGATACACAAAATCTTGACAATATTTGATTCTAAGGCTATGCCTGCTGGATGGAGGATATGAGGAAAAAAAGGAGTGCATGTCCTCCTTTTGCCAGACAACCCTATTCATGGCGCTATTCTAGAAAATCCTGTGAAGTGTGTTCTCCCAGCAAGTTCTTATAGATACCAGTGAAGCTGCATTGAAGGACTTTCCCAAGAGCTGATCTGTAAAAATCAGATTTGTGGGGTGTTTCAGGATCTCACCCACAAGCTGCTGCAAGGAGACCCCCCCTCCAAAAAAAAAAAAGTTTTTCAAAGGATGGTAAGGAAGCAAAGTTTTTAGAACTGTTATCTGTACCCTTTTGCCACTGGTAATTTTATGCAAATGTACAGCAGCAAAGGTAGATATAACTCATTGTATGCTAGACATATAGGTTTATAGCCTTAGAAGTCTGCTATGGTGGCTAATCTGACTAAATGTGAAGGTGCTTTGTTGGGTTTCGTAAATACAACCCTTACAGTTTGTAAGCCATGATTTATATCTAGGCATGCTGAGTGAATGTCATCAACTGTCATGTATTCAGTAAATCCTGGTTAAACAAGCCATTAACTAGTTTAAGTTGCACAGCCAGTCATGTGCAGAATTTATTTGCTGACATTTACAAAGCTTCCTTCTATTAAAGAAGGGACAACAGTTCATAATATGTATTTGAATTTTGAATTTAGATCCTAGTCATGCAAGTTCCCACCTCTGCTTTAACAACCCTAGAAAGCCTGTTTGGAACCAATCATATTATTATCAGTATTCTTCTCTTTTTTGGTGATTTGTCTTATATGTTTAATATTTCCTGTCTAAAAATTCTGCATCTACAATTTGTACGTATCTTGAGCATATGTCACAACACTGTTTGGGGCACACTGTTAAAAATGTGCCAAAATTGAATGAAGCTGTTCTGATCTTATGGAGTAGAGTTGATTAATACATATATGGAAGTGAAGTTATGAAGTAAAGGGCTCATAAATGTACATAATAATAAATAATAAAATTATTAATAATTAATAAAAGTATTAATGGGTGTAATTTACACAGTTGTTTGAAACTAGGAATTCATAGGTTGATGATAGTTTAATGTTACTGTCCAGTGAATTGTGAAAATAGAAGAACTAACTGTGGGGACAGAAACTGTGGAATCCAGGAGAAAAAGTATTCTCTTACATGATATGAATGGATGGATGAGTAGAAACAAGACAAGAGAGTAGAGTAAAGATGATTCTGCCATCCAGAGACCCACGAATGGATTAGAATGGTGTCTGTTTGGTGAATATCTGCTTAGGAAAAGTTCTATTTCTTTCATTTACACATGCAAAAAGAGTGAATAAAAAATAATAATTAATTTGATTGTTTATAATGAAAGATGGAATGAAAGGTGATGAGAGGTTTTGAATTTTGGACACATCATTTTGATAATGATGTGAGTAGATGTTGTGAAAAAATAGACCTGGAAGAAAAAGAACATTGTGAAAGAAAGTCTAATAAAAGCAGAGTGACTGCAGGGAGAGAAAGTATAAGTTCTGCAGGAAATCTTCCAGTAGAATGAAAGGAAAATGGATAAGGGAATATGATGCAGACACTGTTTGGAAGAGTGAAAGAATTATGTTACAGTGCACCACATAGTTGTATGAGTTGTGCTACAAGAAAGTATGAAAAAGAAGCTTTACAGAATGATGAAAGAAACTGTGGACAAGAAAAAGAATCTATGTAAGATATCAGCTGATGCAAAAAAATAAAATGAAATAAAATACTGTATAATATGCATAAAGAGCAAAAGTTTATTCTAAAGCATGTAGTCAAAGAGAACATGGAAAAGTTAAGAACATGGAATGGTTCAGAGACTGAGAAAATGCAGAGCAAATTTGATGAAAATTTAAAAAATGGAGTAAGTTGATGAATTTATGTAACTTGGTAGAATGTTTATTAAAGAGGTGAAAAAGGGGTGGGAAAATTTTAAGACATGCAAATGCTAATAGTAAGATAGTGGGTAGCATGTGATCTGGTGTGAAGAATGTTTGTGGGGGGGGGAATTGTGTATACGAGTTTGCATCTATCTACTTCGTCATATGCAAGTTAGTGCTGGGTGTGCCAAGAGAAAGTAAATTGAATGTGGTGAAAATGAGGTACTTAAATGTGTGTGATAAAACAAGAACAGATAGAGTGAAGAACAAATTGGTGCTGAATTAATGTGATTGGTTACAAAATAAAGACCAGTATAAAGAAATACGTTGAATTTGTTCATATAGAAAAAAATGAGAGAATTGCAGGACAAATATATTCAGGAATAATGAATAAGCTGAAAGGAAGGGGAAGACTAAGAAGGAGCTGATAAGATCTTCAAGAAGGAGCTGAGAAGGAGAGAGAGAGAGAGAGAAAGTATGAATGAATGAATGAATGAATGAATGAGTGGATGGATGGATGGATGGATGGATGGATGGATGGATGGGGTATGAGCAAGATTGGTTTACAAGAATAAAAAAAATGAAAATATATAACAAAAAGTGTTGATTTAAGTGAGATTTAACTATATTTACTATTTTTTTCTTGTGTCTTTTTTTGTTTCTCTTATTATTTTGTACTACTTTTCTGTGCTTTGCATACAGTAGGTATTTACCCTGAAAGTGAATATCATGATGGATATTTATGTATATGTGCATAATTGACAATCATTTTAGTGGATAACTTTTGAGTCTTCCATGAAGTTCATTAGGTCATGGACTTTCATTAGAAGCTTGGGATTGTACACAAATTTTAATGTACCAAAATGTTGTTGATATAAAATAGCATTTTCCTTCAGCACACATTTAATTTAGCAGCTGTAGTATTTCTAGCATTTACACTGATTGCTGACTGAAACAAAAATTAACATTACCTTTGTGCTTGGTTTCATGAGGTTTGTGTTCAGCTAAATTAAATGTTAGACAGGATTGACAGCTAATTTAAATCTAACATTTCCTGCATGACATATGTATTTGAGGCTAAGTTTGGAGACAATCTAATTAGTTTAAAAATATATGCAAAGCTAATAACTTGTCTGCCCCCAAAGAACTCCATTCCAGGGATTCATCTGACATGGATTTAACTAGGACTTTGTTGTTTGGGGACTTACAGTCAAGGAACTGGTATAAAATGGTCTATGTAAAGTTAACATTCTGCTTTGCTTTGAAGCCTTTGATGAGACAAAAAGAAAATGGAGAAAAACTGAAAAAAATGCTGAAGTCTTGTAATATGATATTCAGCTATATTAATTCAGATGAAGCATCCTTCTATTTCTTCCTTAATATTCGCTGCTAGACATAATTGCTCTCAAACTCACAGCTATTAAGTCTTCAGTTTTGATTTGTGCTAATTCAAAACAAAAGGCATCCCCCATTATGAAAGCAAAGCTCCCTTCAAATATAGTCCTCATCAGCATTTTCCAAATTGGTACCATCATGATGTCTTGGGGAGAGAACTGCCAAGTCATTTGAAGAATACATTTTTAGAGATGACTAGAGTGCTTTGTTCTGGACATTCTATTGTGTTTATCTGCAGGTAAATGTCAGAGTAATCCCTGGTAGGATCTCAGGGTTACCCAATTAATGATGCAGCTAATGGTGAAAAGCAAAGTATGATTAAATATGAAGGAGATCTACATTTTGGGAGAACATCAAACTTAGAAGTGTGCACGTGCTATAATGTGGTTCTTTTATAGCATGAGGCATGGAATTGTCAAAATCCCTCACCCTGCCCCATACCAATATTATGCATTTCTGAAAAAAAGCTTTCCTAAAGGTTTACAGCATATCCACACTGCTGCTTTAAGCTGCTCCTGTCTATGTTCATGCCAGCTTGTCTCTAAATCAATTTAAGAAAATCCCGTCTGGCACTTTGGCAATAGCTTGCAATGTACTCAGTTTGGATAGCTGGCTACCATGTCCTCCCACTGAACAATACCTCTGATGTTGTGCCACCCCAATTTTGTATTCCAGAACAGCACCTGCCACGCAGCACCTTTCGTTCCTGTGGGTGGGTCCTCCTGGACACATCCACACACACATATGCATTTGCCCATAGGCCTGTTTTGTGGATGACGTGTCTTCTGCTACAGGAGTGGCATTGAACAATGTTCTCTGGCTTATGCATTCTCTCATTTTGTTTCATAATTAAGTGAACTGCAAGAATCAGCACTGCTGTCAGAACAATTTATTTAAATGTTGGATAATGCCCACAACAAATAATGCATCTATAGACTGATAAAGAGTTTATTGATTTCGCAATGTATTAGTTGCCATAAAGTTATTCGTTTGCAAGCATTATCATTAATTTTTTTCAAAAGCTATCTTTCAGCACTCTTGCCACATAAACAAAAAGATGATAAATTGGCACATTTCCTAACAACGAATAATTAACAAAGTGAATTATATACCCAATGTTTGAAGGCAGATGCTTTTTCAGAATGGAAAGGTGCTCCTGAAAATGCAGAAAACCTCTTAAGATTTGATATTTTTCTACCAACCTGCTGCCCTGATTGTTTTTTAAAGCCATCTTTTTAAAAATTTCAAGTCATTCTTATTTGTAGTAAGAATATAATCTTGAAGCAAATCGCATTAATTATTTATGCAGTTATGAGTTTGTTACATTCACATCTTGCTTTTCAATTAACATGACTTAAAAAGCATTATCACTTTTCATATTACAACGTTAGCTTCTAGCTAACATGTTTCGATGCTCACTTAAATTTGTCACCTCTATGACAACCCAAGAACACCAAAGATAAGGCAAGGCGATTCAAAGTGAGGGCAAAGGTAATACTATTATCTGTGACTACTGCTTATGTGCTTGTTTTTATTTTGGCAATTAATATGATGCCTTTCAGAGTAAAAACCTCCCCTTATTTGTACTTTAAAATACAAAACTAAAATTAGCAGCAACTTCACAGACTAGCATAACACTTCTTAATAATACACAGGTACTTAAAAAAAAACACCAATAGAATTATACATAGCCTTTTTAAAAGAGAAACAACCACTTCTAGCCTAATGAACCATGATATGATGTTGGAATACTATCTATCTATCTATCTATCTATCTATCTATCTATCTATCTATCTCCTTTATGCTGGTCTTTGAAGATTTGATTTGAAACATTTTTAAAGACTTGATCTGAAACATTTTTGTTCATTTTAAATCATGGAGTAGTTCAGGTCACGGTAAGATCAAGTCTCTTTAAGTCAAATATAATTCCTGATGATTTCATGAATACATCCATGTAGTTTTTGTGGTGAGAATATGGGAATAGTTTACCATTATTTTCAGGATATTAACTTCAATCTCCTGCTCTGCTGTATAGCCCTGCTATTTTCTGGTGATTTCCCATCCAAATACTGAGTCTGACAGTCCTTCAAATAACCTGGAGGTTTTAATCAAAAACACTTTAAATTGAGTCTGGAAGCAAAGAGGCAACTAATGTAACTGGTAGAATATTGGTGTCATATTGTTTTAATAGTAATTTCATTAAAGATTACAACAATAAAAACTAATGCAAACTAAAAAATAAAAGAATAAAGAAAAATAAAAGGTGCAGAAAAGAAAAAAAAGAATATAGTAAAGGAAAAAAATTAAATAAAGAAGTGACTTCCCCTTTCATCACAAGTATAAACAATTTTAGTAACTTATTCTCTTTTCTTAAAATACTCTCTTCTTCCCGTAACCCATCTCTTACCTATAAACAAAACCTTAAAGCCTCTTTGTTTCAGTCCTGATCAGCAAAAGTCCATTAAGGGTTACCAGAGATAACAAGGTATCTATTTTAATCTTGATCAAATAAACCAACTTTATATTCCTTCCTTTGACTTCTAACAATCTTGATCTTTAGTCCCTTCAAATAATGTCCTAGAACATGATTTCTTTTCATTTTTTCTTTGTCCCTTCTCACAATTTTTTTCAAAGCTTTAACAAGTCTCTTTTGTAGATCCAATATAGGATAATTTTCTAGGTCACTCTTTTGGTTTGTAATTTGTATATCTGTTTTAATTATTAAGACATCAGCCGGTTTCTTTTGTATGTCCAATGTAACATCTTTTTCCATGTCATTCTTGTAGCCTGTGATTTTTAAATCCACTTTTAAATCAGTCCCAATCTTATCAGGTAAAACTTGTTCCTCTTCCATAACATCTTTTAAACACAGTCTATCTATAGAGGCAGACATTTTAAAATTAACTTCTCGGTCCATTGTTCAAAAATGTCCTTCAACATGTCTAATGTTAAAATATTTTGCTTCATTCTGTAATTGTGAGTTGAGTTTGAGTGTTCTCCTTTAATTATCTTTAGTTCCCTCTAGTGTCCAATTTTTAAAGTCATATCTGATTATGTTTTTTTAAAAAAATGAAAACTAGCATTTTCCCATGAGAAGGATTCTGAGTGAATCTATCCACGGTACATCCTTAAGCTTCTCCTGTCCTATGGTTTAACTCTGAGCTGGTCTATGAAAAAACTGTCCAAATAGATGTACTTTGGCAGCCGTTTAAAGGGATTTAATCTGGACTGCCATATCCTCCCACTGGACAATTCCCCTTCTCACTGCCCTCCCATTTCCTCTTCAGGTAAGCAATTACCTGCATTACTTTGAGTTCTTACAATGAGCAGGGGACGGCTGAATGATCTAAAGGACCACTTTTTCTTCACCTCCTTCTTCAGTAGTAATGGACCTGTGAACTGACCATCTGAATATTTGTTATTTGGAGGCCTTCTAGTATTACATCTGGCTTTCTCAAATTGCTGTTTGTGTGGATTTTTTTTTTTTTTTGGCACAGCTGTACAGGCAAAGTCCATCTCATTGGAAATCTTGGCAACAAAGTCCTAGATGCAACTTTTGTCTGCATTTTGTTTGGGTGGCTCAGTTGTTCCATTAGTTCCATAACAATTGAAAGAACTAATCAGAAATATGTTATTAAGCATTATCCCTGATTTATCTCCAACATATCCGATTAAAGTCATAGATTTGATGTTGGAGTGTGTGCAACTTTAGATTTCCTATCGTCCCATGATAATGAAGCATCGTGTCCTGATTGCACAACTACAGTTTTATGATCCGTTTGAAGCATTTTCAGGGGGAATATAAGGAAAATCTTATTTTAATGTAAATGGACTGAAAAATCACTAGGGCATTGAATATGCAACTGCTTTCTTGTTAATATGTTATAATATGAGAAATGTTTCAGTATTCAAATACCATTTAACATAGCATCAGTTTAATTAGCTATCATTTAATATTAATAAGGTCAGAATTTTTAACAGTAGATGTCTAATTAACTATCAGGGCCTTCATATTCATATGTGTTCAACTCATGCCACTGCTTAAACTTTCATAGGAGAAATAATCCAATTTCCTCCATAGAAAAAAATAATCCAGTGACTTAATTTTCTCCATACAGCAAACTACAATTAAAAGACTATTATATCATGCTTATGACACCAGATATATGGAAGATTTACACTTTCAGGAGGGGAAAAAATTGCATATGTTGAAACAATGCATACCTATTTAAAAGCACACCACATCAGGAGAATTAAATGTATCTGAAAGGCTTTAACAAAATTAAAGAATGCTGAGTGACGATTATATGAGAATTTATGAGAATTCAGACCAGACGCCTTGTAAGATTACATTTTCTTTGCTCATAGATGAGAGGCAGGACCTTTGCATTCTCAGTGGTCTGTTCTTTAAATGACATACATTGCAAACCCATTGAGAAAGCTACGTTTCTGTTTATCATCTATAAGCAAAGAAAATTTAATGCAACACAATGCAATACTTTTCAAAATGTATAAAACGGTATATTACCTGGCTTGAGTTTTCATGCAGTTACTTAATTGGATTTTTATTCCAAAGAAATGAGATATGCTAAAATGAGCCATGAAGTTCTAATGATAGCAATAGAGTTGTAACAGGGTTGACTTTAATTTTAGTTTAGTTCTTCATTTTAAAATGATGCCCTATTGTCACATTTCTTAGCATGCAATGTATGATTCTATTTTGAATAAGAGCCTTAAATAGTATATCAAAATCGGAGGCGGCAGGAAGAAAGTTACTGCTGATTTAAAGAACAGCTGAGTCATTGTATTTTATTCTTGATGAGAATGTAGAAATGTAACTAAGATGCATGAACTGGAACAACTGCATGAACTGGAACCCATCTACAAATATCTATATGTTCTGAATTTACTGAACAAAGCAGAAGGAAGAAAACTGTCTTTTTCATGCCAGTGAATATTGGCAAATGGTAGTCTGTCTTAGTCCATGCTTGCCTTGGAAATTAAGCAGCATTGGCATACTTAGATTGGAAACTTGAGAGAATACCAGAGCTAAAGGCTGCACTGGAAATCTGATATGAAAAAAGGAGGCAGCAGCAAATCACTTGAGCTACCACATCTTGGATCAACTACAGCTTCCAAGTGGTCTTCAAGATATACAGCTGGGTATCATCAGCATACTCATTTCATTTATTTATTTGTACCTTTGAGTCAGTCTTAACTCCTGGTGACTGTGTGGACTAGTTCATGCAGTTTTCTTGGCAAAATTTTCAGAAATGGTTTGCCACTGCCTTCTTCCTAGGGCTGAGAGAGAGCTACACCTGGCCCTGAATCAACATACTGAATGACCTCACCCAGCAGCCTCAAGTTGATGTTAAATAGGAGGGGTGAGACTATTTGTCCTGTCAGAGCTTCTGATTCAATCTCTTCCATCTTATCAACACTTTCTGGAACCAACCATCAAGAAAGGAGAATTACCTCAGAACAGCTCATGCTACTTTCAGTCCCCAAAGATGGTGCAGACATATCCCATGATCAATATTATTGGAAACCTCTAAAATCAATATCAAGACCACTGCACCGGCCCAAGTCCTCCAGAGGTCATCAAGTTTAATCAATGCCATCTCCATACCGTGTCCTATTATATATTGCAAAAGAAAAAAAAAACAATGAAAATGATTATGATAATTATAATTTTCTGTATCTCTCCACTACCATTGGTACAAAGAAAATGACTATATTCATGTTGCTTGATACAGTAAAAGGCAATCAGAAGGAATGAAAGTAGCCTGAAATTCCAGAGATCATCAACGACATTTGAATAGCTACTTCCATGGGTTCATCTGTTTTGATCAGAAACTGTTGAAAAGCAGGGAGATTACTTATTTCAATACTGAAGACTATAGGTGAAAAAAGAAGCTACTGACTACATCTAACAATGCTTCAAGGGATCTTAGGTGGAATTATTTTTTGGCCCTCACTTTGGCCATGTGTTTTAAACTTTTTCTTTCACTTTTTCATGAAGATTTATTTATTTATTAGATTTTTATTCCACCTTTATTATTTTTGTTTTCTAAATAACTCAAGTGTCAGGATTAGCCCAGGAAACTCCAGGAGACAATACAGATTCAATCCAGCAAGGTTTATTGGCTCAACTCCCGTTACAGAATCTTCTCAGAGTGAGAGCAATTCCCAGGGTCACCCCACAAACATCCTCTGCATTCCTTAGGGAGGGGCCAGTCTCATTCTCTTATCTCGTGTTCGTTCTTCTGGGAATGAGAGTCCATGTTTCACACCCTTACTCCACACTCCCACATCAAGGCAGCGAACATACCTAATACCCCTTCCTCCTCCTATTTTCCCCATAGCAACCCTGTGAGGTGGATTGGGCTGAGAGAAAGTGACTGACCCAAAGTCACCTAGCCAGTTTTTCATGCCTAAGGCAGGACTAGAATTCAGAATCTCCTGTTTTCTAGCCTGGTGCCTCAGCCTCTAGACCAGACTGGCTCTGGAACGCTTTGGAAGGATTTTAGTGAGTAGAGAATATCTTAAGGAATGCCACTATGGGGAAAAACCTTCACTCTTAAAGATAAATAGAGGTGGGAATAGTTTGCTTGATTTTTCTTTGGCTTAAGAGTGTTTTGACCACCTGAAAGGGAAACGCTTTCTCATCCATGAAGATGAAGTTAATTCCACAGTTTGTCATTACCCTGATTTCTGAAGACACATTTATAAGAGCTGGTGAACAAGTTGACTACCTAACAAAGACAGTTTGCATATCTCATGCTGATAATTTTTTTTAAAAACTTTTGCCTGCTACACAGATGTCAGAGGCACAGAGGAAAAGAGTAGTCAACAAGTCTTCTAGGAGGGCAGGAGGAATATGGATCTTATCTGTCTCAGCCACCAAAGGTGTCTCACCCTACTCCATCATCAAAAATTAATTAATGTTTGGTTCACTTAGACAAAGTGAGTTTGAAACCACTATAATTTGTTCATGTGAGCCTTGGCATACGTTCAGTTAACTTTTCAAAGAAAAAATCAAATGGGATTGGAACTATATGAAGAAGTCCAGGAAGTTAGGCACATAATGAGGGTGATCCCTCTGGAATTCACAGACTAACTTACAGGAGAAATGGAAATGACTGCCTACTGTGTAAAAATAATTGCTTCCTATACCAGCTGGTGGCAGTGTGAAGTCATGTTTGGTTTCCTTAT
The DNA here is from genome assembly GCA_030867105.1 of Liasis olivaceus. NCBI lineage: Eukaryota > Metazoa > Chordata > Lepidosauria > Squamata > Pythonidae > Liasis > Liasis olivaceus. Next base: position 201,568,997 of record CM061348.1, read on the forward strand.
ACTTCCCTTTCACATGGAGAAGAAGGCTTTAACAATCTGAGGGATACTTCATTTTAGGCAAAGTTCACAAGTTTAATTCAAAACTTCTCAGGGCCAGGGATCAATGTTTGCAGTTTTATGAATAACAGGGGCCTGGGTTTTAACTCAATCATAATGTGGTTAGCTTGTTTGTGACTTGTGAGTTGTATGAAACCTATCAACTATAATTCATTAAACTATGGCTTACCTGGTATCTTCCCCTGATATCCTCATTTTAGCTTAGTGGACTTTGCAAACCCAGCCAGAAGTATTAGTTTATGGCTCAGTATGTAAACCCAGGAAAATGTATTACTGAATAAACCATTAATTTAACCAAAAACAACGATGATATACAACCAGACATTGAGAAAACTTTTCAGTAAATAAAGAGAGGAAAAGGACAGGGGAAGGTTACCTCATAGTGTATTTCTTTCTATTCTCACAAAATCAGTTGCTACCAACTCTTCCATGGGAAGGACCCCCCAAATTATTATTTTTAAACTGCTAATTATATTTAATGTACAATTGCTGATGCTATATGTACATCTTTTTGGTAGGACTTATAACTGTAATGGTGTGATACGACTAAATATCCATTTATTCAATTATTTCATGAGGGAATAGTATGCATTTGGAATACTCTGGGTGAAAAAGACACTGACATTATATTCACAAAAGCTACTAACTCATGGTTAACTATCCTGTGGTTTACTGAATTAACCTGATTTCTTGAATTTTGCACAGGATGCTGAAACATACCAAACTGGCTAGCTCCACAAGACAGACTAAGCTACAATCTAGCCAACTACCTTTAAGGCTAGCATGTATTAATGCATTCTTTCTACCATTCTCTAGCTACCTTTTTCCATCTATATTTGGACTTTTCAGATGGTAACGTTAAAGTAGTGCTGTTAGAAGCTGGCGATTTGAGGCAGGAACATGGCAAGTGTGTTCCTCTTCAATCTGATTCCAATTGCCACATTCTGAAATGGTTTATTCAGTTGGGCTACTACTATATACATAGATTTATTCATTTAAGTTGCTCTCTTATTATTGTTAATCTTTCAACTTAAAAATAAGTGGAGAATGTTTCTTTTTGCAGAAGGAGGATTTTCACTTTCAGACTGTTTGCTGTAGAGACGCCACTCTTCAAATCTGGATATTTCCAAAACTTGTCCAAATAACTATACTTGTCAGTCCAGTATAGTGTAGGTTTATTTTGAATCTGATGCATACATATGCATACATTAATATATAATGCTAAATTAAGATCAATGAGAAAAAGGAGAGACTTCACAGACTGTGCTCCCTTCTCACTCTAAATTTACAGTCTGTGATCTGCAAAGGTCTAGTATTATAGCCCTGGCAGAATTTAAAGAGCATATATGAAGAAAGTTCTGTTAAAAGCCTATACTGAATGTTTCTTATTATATCTTTCTTTAACCCAGTGTTTCTCAACCTTGGCAACTTTAAGACATGTGAACTTCAACTTCCAGAATTCTATAGCCAGCATGCTGGCTGGAGAATTCTGGGAGTTGAAGTCCACAGATCTTAAGGTTGCCTAGGTTGAGAAACACTGTTTTAACCAACTTGCCATTTTTGCCTGTTTGAGTTACTTGAGTTAGCTAATTTCCTTTTCATGTTTCTGCCTTGATGGCATGCCAGTGTGCCTTCCAACTGTTCTGAACTTTTAACTACCCATATCTGCTCCTTGATTTGAAATGCCCTTATTCATTAATGATATACTATCCAGACTTAAAATCAACCCAGTATTGGTCCTGTAAAGATAACTGGCTTAAAGTTAAGAGCTGATTCATATAAATTTGTTGATTGATAATTACTGTTATCAGGATAGATGGAATTTCAATTTTCTAGATTCTTGGTTGCCTTGTGCCCCAAAACCCTTTATTGTCTCTTGCATGCCAAAATATTTCTCCTGTCTGAATCTTTCATAACTAGGTATAATCGTGTTTGCTAAATTACAGCCAACCCCATAATTTCACTATTTCAGGGATGATGTAGGAGAAACTGAGCCTCTGAATTTTTATAGCAGGACCATTTACTTTGGTATGAAACTTTTTTTATGCATCAGAGAACAAAATAGCAAGATTTAAACTATTGCAATAATTCTGTTTTCCATACTTGGTTTTCAGATAAAGGCAGTAGCAGAATTGTATGGGAATCAGTGCCTCCAAAACTCCTAATGCTGGTATACTGACAAGTCTACAGCTTGGCCCTTTTTCCTAACCATGAGAGTGTGCTGCTATAATGCATGGTGAGCCAAGAGCCACTCCAATAGGAGCATAACACAAGGCAGCAATCCACTGCTCTTTCTAAGGGGCATATTTTTGCTTTGAATCGGTATTTCCCCTCCATGGACACAATGCTGCCCCAGAAAATAGAAAATGCCCCAGTTCAACATAATTTGATCAATTGTGAGGATGGGGTCATCTTGGTTAAGAGTACTGTAATTACTCTTACTAACTGTAATTTTCTACAATTAGTAGAAAAATGGAAGCGATTTTTCTACTAATTGCTATCAGCTGCGGTCTTGGCCTAAACTTCAGTTTAAGAGTTAGGTATGGGTATACTCTGTAAGACATAAAGCCAAATAATGAATACACATCACATTTATGCAGAAATTATGCTAAGGTCTTAAAAATTATGCTAAGGTCTTATGTTCTGCCTAGAATGATACTTAAGTTCCTTTGCTACAGACAGACACAGACAACAAACATTTAGATGATGCATGTTGGGACAACTACAGTCCAGGTCAGAGTAGGCCAGAGGGAACAAATGCTTTTATAGCTCAAAATACATAAACCCTGCAGTGCATGTTCATAGAATATGCATTGATAAGCATAAGGTTGCAAATCCAGCCTCTGTCATATAAGATCATGCTGTGGATTGTGATTAATGTGAAAAAAATAGTAAATGGTTATGACCAAATAATTTATTTTTATGATGAGCAGAATCTGTTCACCAAAGTGGGTACTAGAAATTCTACTTTCTTACCATGGAAATCCAGATTTATTTTAGTGCAATAAAAAATGAGAAAATATTAACAATCCCTCCAACTGGATAAAATATAAGGTGATTTACATATTTTTGATATAGCCTATGTAGAAGCGAAAGCTTTCAAGGGACAAGTTGAAACTGGAATGGGACTGGAAAGAAAAGTGGCAAAGCTGTCACCCAGTTTCAACTGTGATACATTTGGCATATGAGCCTTCACTACAAAAATATGTGGGCACTGATTATGAGGCCTTGTGCCTTCACTGCCAGCTTGTGGGTTGCCAACCTCAAGAGTCAAACATTTTTTACAGCTAGCTACATCTAAATCAAAATACCCCAAAAGAACTGAGAAAATGATCATGAGTGAGTCCTCAAAGATCAAAACTCCAGTCTTTAACAGAGAACAAGGAAAGAAAAGAGGAGAGAGACATGGGGTCACCTAACAGAATGGCAGGGCATTAAGCTGGAAATAAGTGTCAAATACCAAGTGGGGTCACAAAGTTATATCAGTTGGATGTGTACAGTGTTACCGGGTGATGGGGTAACAATAAGGTAGTAACGAGAAGCCAAAGTTAAGGCCAATGAATGAACATAGCCATGCTCTTCAGAAAATGAATCTAAATGAAGCCCTAAAGGCCATGGTGTTCTAGGACCATTACAGTAAAGATTAAAATACAGCTTTGTAGGAATTGCTATGCATTTCCTTGGGGACAGAGTTCTCAGATTGTGGGGCTACTGCTGAAAGTATCACCCCTAAAATATCCCATTCTGATAAATCTTACTGCCAGATTAGGAAGCATAGTTCCAGATGTTGAGATTCATGCTCTGGCAGGCATATATCTGTACACCCAGACTTTCAGATATTGTCAGATAATCCCAAAACATTAGAAGGGTGTGTGCGTACATAGAGAGAGAAGCCCACAATGTGTTCTTCATACATTTACAATCCCTTTGGTTTTGGTGTTTTAGCACTAGGGAATGGGTGATTTCTTCCTCAAGGTTGGTAAGTTTGAAACAAAATCAAACTTTTTGTAACCCAGTGAACATTTTGATTGCAACTGCTTCATTTTCCTTTCTCAATGTTCCACTCTGTGCGATGCATTTTTCCCCTTGAAAGAGTTTTGTTAAAATAGTATATTTGCTTGTCACTGGTAGCATGACTTATATGCAAAGTCAGGCTACATTGTGGCGGTGAATGTAATTACACTGGTGGCAAACTGTAATAACACAGTTATCGTATGAGTGATCACAGTCAATTTCACAATGCTTTCTGATAACATCATAAAATGGAGCTTAGTAGTAGCACATTCATGCCTGCCAACAAACTGAAGTTCAGGGATTGGTATTGCAGCTCATACTTTATAATATTCTATTTATTACATTATCTGTTTATTCCAACATCTAACCAATTACTTTGCTACCAAAAAGGACAAAAAATCCAGACTATAGAAATGCAAGTATGATCAAAGAGAAAATGAGTTTTGTAGTGGATGTCAGTACTAGAAATACATATGTTATGATCAGAAGGCTTTCAGTCAGTTCAACTGAATGCCTTGTGATTAAAAATGAAAGTCACTTGACTTTTTAAAGAATAGTCACTCCTGTGTACATAGAATAAACTAGGGAGCAAACTGTAGGAGAATAAACCCTTAGCAAAGTCTATTGTCAGTTTCATGAGACAGCCATTAAACCTGATGCTAAATTAATTAGTCTGCACACATTGTATTAAATGGAAAAGTTGATCATAATTCATGGTCGTCAGACAAAATTGGAACCTAAAATTGCATCAGACATGTGGAAAGCAGTGAAAACTCATTTGAAATGCAGTCTTATTTTCACTTTGTAGTGTATCTGAATTATCTCTAACTGGATTATTTATTTAATATATCCCATTTTTAATTCAATTGTGGAACATAAGGTGCAAACATGGAGTTTTCCAGATAGTGTTCCATTCAGGCACTGACATAAACCCAACCTATCCTGGAGCTCACATTCAAAAGTCCAAGTCCTTCAGCCCAGAACATCCTTGGTGAACACCTAGGGAGCAGAGGCACTGGAAACAGCTAACATGGTGTTTTTCAAACTTGTCAACTTTAAGATGCATGAACTCCAACTCCCAGAATTCCCCAGCCAGTGTGCTGAGGAATTTTGGGAGCTGGTCCACACATCTTAAAGTTGACAAGTTCGAAAAACACTGAGTCAACAGAACGAGCAGCACTTACTGAATTGATATATCTTGGCAAGAAAGGTTTGATCCACTGCTCACAACATCTTTTTTTCTTATTTTCAAAAGACTTTTATAAACTAGAGGTAGACAAGAGGGAATGTTCCTAGTGACAGATGCTCATTTATTATTATTTTATTTTTATTTTTTTTTCCAACAAGGAAAGAGTTTATTTTTGAGTAATACACATGGGGTTTAAAAGGACCTCACTGCATTGTGACATCTGTTTAGCCTCAGCAAAAAGACTGCACTGTATCTCCTGAGCACGTTTGACTTTTACAAACTAAGAACAAAAAAGAAATCATCTCATTAGCAATATTACTTACATATCCAGAGATAGAACTAGATGTAAATCAAGTGCTGCTAATAATGCAGATATTATTTTTTTGAGTTATTATAGATTAAAAATGACTTGCTATTGCCTATTATGCTTTTTTGAGATACTCAGAATACCACAGATTTCTTTCTGGTCATTTTTCCTGTTTCAGGCTTCAAACTCACACATACGCACAGTTGTTAGGTGAGAATAGAAATTTACTCGAGGCTGAGCAAATAACAGCAAGGGAAGGAATGTAAATCAACAAAGTATCTTGGAAAGAAAGCTTGCCTGGGTGGTTTTGCTTTCAGCAGGAGCATACAGAAGAGTAACCAAAATCCAGTCTGAAGTTCAGACAGCAAAGTCAGGTTTGTGAACCAGTCAAAGGTCAGAGTTTCATGAGCAGGATTCACATGAATGACACACCACACCAGGAAATCAGACGGTTGTTTCCAATAGAGAAACATAGGTCAGGGCTGACTCTTGAATCAGGCTGCAGCCAGCTATCTTAAGACAGTTTCTTCCTTGCTCAGCAAGGAACCTCACTGAGCATCTTTGTTCTGCTCTCCACTCCACTGTCCAAGTCCAAGGTCTTGGGGGCCATGCTTCATCATCTGACTTCTCCAGCTGCTCAGGTGGTGCCTGTGTTTGATCAGCCTCAGGTGATTCCTGGCTCGGTGTCTCCTGAGGCTGACATTCCACTGGTTCAGCTGGATCAGCTTCTTCAGAGTTGGAATCGGAGTCCTGGACCTTGGCATTGTTAATTGTGGAGTCAAGTTTAATTTTTTATCTGTTTAATCCTGAAGGATTTTATGACAACTTCTGTATGTTTCAAAAAGAATATACAGTGTGGAGGTATAACTCTTATCAGTGCCATCCCATGTGTTTCTTTGAAAGACCCCCTTTCGGTGAAATAAAGATGAGTGTAAATTTAATATTGCATACCCTTTAGTATGTCTCGTAAAATCTATATTTTTGCATGGACTCTTTTCTAATGTCCCTATTTTATACTAGCAAAATTCCATAATATAAAACATTTGGTATATTATATTCATATGCATATTTTTCATGGACTTAAAAAAATGTGGAATAGGATAAAAAACAAATGTGCAAAGTTGAGGGATAATTGCAGTATTGGTTCAAGGTAGAAAAAGGTATGTTTGCATTGAAATGAAAGGGGTTGCATTTTGCTTTCATTCTTAGGGGTAAGGATAACATTTCCATGGGACAGTTCAAGATTTGAACACCCACATTTTGTTTTGGTTTATTTCTCATGCTAATTTAATCCAGCATGTTTAAATTTATTCTAATCTTGCCATTATCTCAAGTGGTATCCTTCTCCCACCAAGGGCGCAGGCAGCTCCATTTTCTATTATTTCCTTACAGTCTAAGCCAACAACATTTGGTCCACCCATCCTTAATGAGGAGATGAGAAAAAGAAAAGTAGCTTTGAGAAATGAGACCAGAGATCAAAATGTAAGTAGAGAACGGTTCAGCTATTCTTCTTGAAAGCAAGAAGGCAGGTGGTCAAGTCTCCTCAGTTGTATATACCAGATGTCCACTGTAACCCAATCAGGTTACTTTCTTTATGTTCTCAGACTATCATGATCAGAACAGCGTGCTTCATCTGATGCTTTTTTTTTTAAATCTTGGAATCTAATCAAAATCTGTAAGATGTATAAAATGCTTAGCAGAGGCATGTTGCTTGTCTTTGGACGAAATATTCACATAATATAATTAACAAGATAAATCATACCTGGCAAACTAGATGGTACATGGAAACAAGTTTATCAATCTGTACAGCAGCATGCTTTATTTCTTTATTTATCTTGAAATAGACATGAAATTGGTTGGACGCCACTCAGCTCTCTCAAAGATTTTTAGATGCATATTTATAACAATTAGTACAATAAGGGTATTATTTATTAAGCTTGAAACCATTACAGTGGATTTTGGTATTAGTATCTAATGCTTATTGAGATATTATTCCAATTTAAGATCTGTTTGAGTTTTTCTTACCCTGCGATGATGACAAATTATAGGAGACCTCTATGTGAGACCTCTGCAACAGTTCTGAAAGAACTCTAGACTTGTCCAGTTGCATTACCTTAATGCATTGGAGAGCTAAGTCAACATATTTCTTTTTCTGCACTGGTTATTTGAAATCAGAATAAAGCTGAGTCTTCTTTTACTAATGCTGCAGCTTTGGAGACCTGACTGTTTCCTCTGTTTTCCCATTAGCAAAAATGTTTGCCTATTTCCAGCTTTTAGTTTCTAACAACTATAGCATTGCTTTCTCCATGCCTTCCTCTGTCTCTGTAAAGTCACCATAGCTGGGAAATGTACTAACACGCTATTTTTTTACCATCACATGCAAATCGCTAGACAAAGGCATTAAATATTCTAAATATTAGATCACGGGGGTGGGGGCAGGGAGAGACAGCATTAGCAATGTATGTTATTTTCTTTCGTGTGGAGTGCAGGTAAGAAGTCTATAGTGGCTCAGGGTACATGGAACATTTTTTTTTAACTTATCTATTGGCCAGCTGGAGGTGAGCACTGAACTGGCTTCTGGTGCATGTGGCATGTTCTCTGTCATGACAGTTGCAGATTGGGGTGGTGCCTCTCCCTCTATTAACATGATGTTTTATTGGTGTAAGAAATGTTGAGGGGAATTTTGAAATGCATTTTGTGCTACTATTTATAGCTGAAACTGTAAACAGTAGTTTACTTGGTTGTCTGTGGCAAGTAAAAATCTCTTGCAAGGGATCAGGTATTATCACCTGAAGATCGTTTTGTGGCCAAAACCTGGCTTACCTAAAGCAACCAAATCACTTCAAAGATGCAACATAGTTTTATTAGCGTATGTGCAATAATACAGTATATACTGAGTTCTCAGCAAAACATTGGCAGTTTGCTGGGCAGCCCTGAGGAAAGCCAAAACCAGAGCTTTGGCCTACTCCATTGCAAAGGCAAGACCAAAAAAAAAAGAAAAGGCGGACACAGTGTAAATTACAGCATGGCAGGGGAATGTTTTTGATAAACCCATCTGGGTAACCTTGTTATTTATCACTTCCTACTAGGTCAGCATGCTAGCCATACTGAGATATGGTCAGTGAATATAAACAATTTGGTTTATTGGGCCAGAGGTTCCTGACTGATTCTTCTCCCTGTTGCTACCTAGGGTCAATTCAGTTTACTGTGAATGTTTTCTTACAATACCACTTTAAGCAGCTCATGTGTGTGTGTGTGGGGGGGGGGGGGGCATCTCATAGATTTGGTAGTGAATGCACATCACATATGTATGGGGGGGGGGTGTCAGGGCCAGCCCAAGAACAACAATGAAACAGTCCAGTCCAGGTCCTTTATTGGCTTATGCCTGATAGACAGAATCTTGCCAAACTAAATCTATACTGCAGCAATAGTGGATATACCCTGTGAGATTCTAGGGAGTGGCTACCTCTTTTGGTTCCCATGCTCCTCCTGCAGACTATGCTGCCTCTTGCCTCCTCCTCCCTCCTGGAATGCACCCCCTCCTTTCCGATGGCCTTGATCTCCCACATCACTCTCCTCCTCGTAGATACATTCCATCACATCAGGGTTACCTTTTACCACAATATTAGCTAGTTAGATAGATTTATTTCAAATCAAAATAACCAACTTTGGCATACTGATTATCTAGTGATTAGATTAGCTAGTGATGTCATTGTTTTGAGTTAATAACTGTTGGCAACTTGCTTTCAAATTTTTCCTAAGAACTGCCTGTCTACATCAACTTGATCCTATACAATTTGCATTAATTACTTATATGTTTGGGAGGCAAATTTAAAAGTTGGTTATGACCTTCAATATCCTAAATGTTATGGAACTGATATCTGAAGATTTGTCTATTATCATGGAAAGTAGGAACATACTGACCAAATGATCCATAGAAGCCATAATCTGAGTACATTTAGCTGTTGGCTTGGAGACTCTGACAATAGGTAACAAGGCTTACCTACTTACATATAGCCTCATATTTGCTACAACTCAAGTAATGCAATTAGCATAATCCATCCTTATTTTGTTTCAGATGTCAAGTTATCATTTTCTCTTGAATATTTTCTTGACTGATGACTTATGGTGCTTCATCTTCTCTTTCTTCATGTCAATGTTTTGTCTGTGCCATTGTTTTTTGTTTCTGCATTAATTGTTATTTGTATGATTTGATGTGTGCTTGCTCTGACACTGACAAACAGAAAGGTGAGTGCATGAAGGCATGCAGTTAAACCAAATGGCTAATGAGCGAGGCATGGATTACATGTACTTTGACACAACATCAGGATGTTCTACAATCAGTTACTCAATCAGTGAATCCTTCTTTCAATGAATACTCACCATTGGACAGGTAAAATGAAACAGGCATATGTATGTGCATTTAAAATCATCTGGTACTGAATGGGTGATAAACACATGGAAATCGTATCAATGCATCTGTGAGAGACATCTGTGAAAATAAGCCTTTTGTCTGTAGCCACAGGCAGAATAATTGTGCTAAGAATCAGGATTTTTTTTTATTTAAAAATAACACAGAGCAAGGAAGAGGGGCTTCCTGATCAGAATAAAAAGGAAGAAAAGAAAGAATCTGTAAGTAACAGGTGGATGATCTAATGAATTTTTTGAAAATGTATTGAACATTCTTTGCTATTGACCATCTCTGAAAAGATTGAACTCAGACATCATCACAGGTTGAAAACTAGCCTACATTTCTAAGGGCTATGGCTTATCTGTTGGAATCTAATTGCTGTATTCAGCCCAATATTTAACTAAAGGAAATATCTCCCCAACATTTTTGTGTGTTTATTAGGAACTGATTCTACACCTGAATGTGCAGGCCAAGCAGGATCATGCAACTAATACAACATTGCTGTTTGATGTACTTGGCAGCCAAAAAAAGTTCAGAATTTTTTTTTTTTAAAAAAAGATGTAACTAGAGGTAGCTGATCTGGTAAACATAATAATAATGTGGGATAATACGGGTGGGAAGCAAAATTCTCCACAACTTCAATTACTGTCAATAGAGTACTAGCTGCTTTATAGAAGTGGAATTGATTGATTGATTGATTGATTGATTGATTGACTGATGTTTATCAGGGTGTTTATCTATCTCCAGTCTGGAGGAGAAGAGAATGGGCAAAATGCAAAACCACAATTCAAGAAACATGTGTTAATACCCATATACCCATTTTTTGGGGGGAGTACCTAAAAGTGCAGCAAAAAATGTCTATAAATCTTTCTTCCCAAGGACAGCTGAAAGCTGGTGCTGAAATGGGAATTAGCAAATTTGCCTTGATGAAATGCAAATGTTATAAAAAGTAAAGCAGACAAATTCATCTCGGCCTATGTGCAGCCTTTGTATGGTGAATTTTGGGATAATTTTTCAATGGATTAGGCAGGAGGCTGAGCTGAAAAATAAAATTCTCTGTCTGATAATAACTGGGAAAACCATAGGAAGAAATGCCACAAAGCAAGGGACAACCTGAGTGGGACGTACAAGATTTGATTGCAATACAAAATAACTCTTGATCATGAGTGATCAGGTAAACCCAGGAACCATGTCTGTATTACAAGCACAGATTGACTTTTGCTATTTCAAAATTACCTTGAATGGAATAAACTACACTGGATCTTATTTTTGAATTGAAATGCACAAGACTGTGCTGTAAATTTTCTACTAATTATCCTAAGTTTGGTGGATAAGGGTGTAGAAAAATCCCAGATATTTATTACAAGTTCCCCATTCCCTGGCCTCATCTCTAGGAAGAAGAAATGGCTGATTTGTGTGTGACTTTTATTAAGCCAGTTGATGTATGAATACAGTTGATGGGCTAATGATTTTGTGTACTTTTTCTGTGGGTTCAAGCAGCCTTGTTAGCCATAAGCAGGTGTGGGCTGCATGTATCTTAAAATGGCAGTCATTCCATTTTTTAACATTTGATCTCCGATGAGGGAAGGACTATTTTGTAGTTCCATCAGAAGAATTGTACTCATTAACTAAGGTCTAAGCAGAGGCTATTGGTGCTTTCTTAGGAACATAATCTCTTCTCAGTTAAAAAGCATAAATCCCCTTTCTGAATGCCTTAGTTACCTATTGGTTGGAGGAAGAAAAAAGAATCTTGATTAAACGGGAGCCAAGAAAGCAGATTGCCCTTCTGATTAGAGCAGATTGACTTAAATCTCCAAATCCACCTTTCCAAGCTAGACTGGCTTCTTTTTCCTGAAAACAAAGCTGCAGAGGTTTCCTTTGCCAGTGGAAATTTGGTAATTTTCAACAGCTATTACAGTCACAAATATTAGTTCAGAGCCAAATCCTAGGTCAAATAAATGTCTGCAATTAGTATGCAGTAGCTCTCCTCTGGGAAGGAAAGACATTCCCCCCAGCCCGCCCCCAGCATATCACACTGTTCTCTTTCTAAAGCATAATAATATACATGGTGCATTTGGGAGAGCTTAAATGGCTTGTTTCTAAAAGGCTGTCTTGCATCATCTGCAGAGGGACTTGACAGACAGCAGCTCTATAAGAAATCTTTGAATGACCTTTCAGTAGTTTAGGTAGGAGAGTGAGCTGATCCAAAGGAGCCACAGCTCATAATTGTCTGAGTACAAAAAGATCTGAACTGCAGCTTTCTAATTTTGCTAAAGACATCAGCCATTCCTGGTTGGTAAAAGAAGCACTTACATTTTTATTAGTTTTGTACCATTTAACTCCATTCTGTCTAATCTGATCGGTCAATTCCAGCATGTTTTTAGATGGAGTGAAAAATAGGAAAGTGCATCAGATTTGTTCCATACCCAATTTCTGCAGAAGAGCAGAATAATTTGAAACAGACATTAATGTACCCAGACATACAAAGGAAAGGAAAATAGAAGATTAGTTATTTACTTAAAATATGATGATGATGATGATGATGATGGTGATGATGATGATGATGATGATGATGATAATTAAAATCAATCACTGATCTTCCCAATCATGGTGTCTTTGTTTTTAAAATACAGAATTATATTTAAAAGGATATTGTTCATAAGCTCATATGGAAATTTATGTGAAATCTAGTAAGGGTCATGCACACATAACATTTTTGTGTATCTAAAATTATTGTTGGTTATACATGAAAAGAAGCAAAAAATTACAGTAGTTCATGTTTTTCCCATCCATCCTATGGGAGAATGGAGCCTTACTATTCTCAATGAACTTTCCAGATACAGGCATTGAGGTGGATTAGATCAATTCCAGAGTGATCCAGATTGGATCAGGCCATCATCAGAGCTTTGAATACTCTAGATTGGGTAATCTTTACATACTTTGAATGAAAAGGTTAATTTTCACCTCCAAAAAAAATAAATAAATCAACAATCTAGTGTTGCTAGGTCTATATAAATTATATCAAATCCTAGTTCAATTGTTAATTCAAGTTTTAAAAATTCACCCAACTCAATTCTATAATTTGAATCCATGTGGATAATCGATTTGATTCAGCTCAGATATTTGAACCAAATTGAATTAATATGATTTAGGTGTCCAATAGATTCATAAGATGTATCCAAAACAGCTGAAGCTATTCTGATTCGCTTCAGTTTTCTGATTGAGGTCAGAATGTCAGTTTGACTCAGAAATTTAATAAAATTGCCTTTGAATCAAATGTTTGTATAGTCTTACTATTTGTTTTCTATGTCTGACAACTAGTGCATATTATGAATGGTTCATGTACATGTTAGTAACAACCATTGTTCAACTGCTTGTGGATTATACAAAGGAAGAGTAAAACATGAATAATAAGCCAAAGTACATACTTCATTCAGAACTTTGATTTAGATCCCCATCAGGATGGCAGAAGTCATGAAAGGTGGTTTTTGTATAGCTAAAAAAAAATGCTTAACACATAGCGCTAACTAGATAATTTCTAGGACATGAGATGGAAGTAGTTCGTCATATCAAAGGCAAAGACTGGATCTCCTTTGTAAAAAGTGTTTAATAACCATACTTGCAATTCTTCCTGCAGTAAAAGAGCCTTTGATAGTTTAAATTCTGACAAGATGTAAAGCATAGGCAGTGTAGCATATCATATTTTAATCAACTGTTTCAGACCCCCTGAATCCAGCAAAAAGCATGCTTTGTGTAAAGAAAAAAAAATAGGAAGACAAAATATAATGATATGTGTTATTGCAGCATACTACCTATTTCTAGAACCCTATACTGTACCTCCTGAAACTCTGCATATTTCTGGATGCTTTGCATTACAGGCTCAGTAGATCTTCCCATCAAGTTTAGCTTGTGAGTGGTGGTGTCCACAGAAACATATCTGAAACAAGAACTTATCAAGAGGTACATCAACTCTCACTTAACTATTGGCTATCTCTGCTTCATCCTATTGGTCAAAGCCAGCTAGATAACAGAATCTGAACCTCACAATTGTATTAATCTTTACACTGGTTTATAAAGCCACTTGATAGATTGTAGACCATTAAAACTTTCAACATTTATTTTGCTGTAAGTTTTTAACTAGGGAGTATGATCTGGTTTTAAGTACAGAAAGAAAAATGTTCACTGTCGGACAAAAATATTTTGAAAATAATCACAGGTAATTCTATATTAGGGACCCAAATTTTCAGACAAAATATCATTTTTAATTATAATAAAACATAATTTTAAACATAATTTATCTGTAAGCATTTATTTGATAACTGTCAGAGTTCTGACAGAAGATCTGGTCAACAGAACAAATTGTGGCTACATTTGGACATTAAGCTAACCATGGTTTATTATCACATGCTTTCACATGCTTCTCTAACATAATCACAGATGGCTACTAGAAGTTTTTGTTTCAATATACTTAATCATAGTTGAACGCTACATATGAATGGTCAATCTTAGTTATGTTTCTTGCAACAAATACTTTCATAAAGCAGACTTTGGAATGGTCTTATTTCAAATAAACCAATTGTTTCTGTGGTTCAGATTATGCTTTACTGAAAACAGAAGTGAAAGCTTCAAATTTCTCTTTGTGATCTCACTACAAAAAAAGGATGGAAGTTCAGTTTACCATCTGAATGCATTAAATTGTAACTGGTTGGTTGAAATGTGATAGCTGTGTAACTATAATTTCATAACATGAATTGAAATTATATATCAGAAGCCAGATATTTTTAATTGTCTTGGGCATTAGATTTATAGCATATCTTGTAAACTATGCCAGAATGAAAAGTATATTCAAAAAAGTATGACCAAAATGGAAATGAATAGCTGGAATGCTGATTTTCAGATCTGATCCTTCTGACAGCTAAGCATGATTTACCTGTACTAATTATTGTGAAATTATTTCAGAGCTACAGCATGTTTAAAACAAGTTTTGAGTTAAAAAATAACATAAAAGCAACCCAGAGGGAAGTTTGGCCTGTGGCACTCAACATAATTTTGCTATTGCTCAGAAGCAGTAAAGATCAGTACATTCCAAATAGGGTAAAGTGGTCATTCGTGGTAGATTGGAGGCTAATAGCCATTGATATTGATGTCAGTTAATTATACCAAGAAGTTCACTTTCAAGCTAGTAGCTGGAATTGATCTGAAGGACTTAAAAAACCTACAAAAACTACTGCAGAGCTAATTAAATAATGTGGACACTTTTTTGGGGTGGTGGTGTTAGGTGTCATTTTATAATCAACAGAGTGGAAGAAAACAGATTACTGATGGTATTATTTATTAAAAGAATGCATGCTTAAGGCAATTTATTATATAAATGTTAAAAAATGTTCAGCTAATAAAAATAAATGAATAGTGGACAGAGACAGAGATGACTAAGATTAAAGTATTTAAATATTTGGATTAGCACAGGCATTATACAAAGATTTATGTAGGCCATCCACTGCCTCTTTCACAACAGATGACACTGACACATGTACACATACACACACATATACATAAAACAAATAAAGAGGGGCTCCAAATGACATCATGATGAAAATTGCTAACATCTGAACAATATTATCATTGCTACTTGGACAGCAAACATATTCCAAAAAGAATACAAAGAGTTTCATGACACTGACTTTGGGTCCTTCCTTCCTTCTTAAAATAATGTGCTCATTTTACCTCTGCCTATATGTTCAGTTATACTATAAAATAACTTGTTCAGTTATTGCCATGGGCAAGTTATTATTTCAGAATGCTTTGTTTGCAGATTTTCTAATGAAACCACATGTTCCAAGAATACAATATTCTTCCAAACAACAGTGTTTCTTGATGAGGAAAATGGTTGCCTCGTCTCGTTAACTCAATATTCATTGACTGAAGTCACAATCATTTCTGCTCTTTTTCTCTTCAACATCCACTTGGGAGGAGAAATAAATTCAGTAGGAAATCTCTGTGACAAATTCCATACACATTCCATGCATACTGCTTCTGACAGCTGTGGGTTCTCATCAGCAACCATGGATGAGGGCTATTTGGACATTCATTTGCCTTCTGTCTTACCCCGATAGATAAAGCCAGGAATTAATAAATAGTTTTAAATGTGAAAGAAGAATATCAATAAGAATATATTTTCAAAAAACAGTCTAGAACTGATCTAAATAACCAGAAGACATTATCAGACCAAAGGCTGTTTCTCCAAATGTTCTTCTCATCTAATTTAGAACAATCAATAATAATTGCTCCAAACTAAAGTAGTTAATGCATTGAAGTTGTAATGCATTTGATTTTGTACTTTGGATAGTTATATAGCCATTATCCAAGAGTGAGGAGGTGTTCCCGTCATCTATGAAAGAGATATGGTCCCTGTTCATGAAGCCTTATTCTGGATAATTTTATATCTGTCTTCAACAGGTTATAGATAAAGTTATGGGCCTACAGTTCTAGAGGACTCTTGAAGAAGTGGATTATATGGAACCTTGGCAGCTGGATTTCAAGTCAGGGTACAGCACAGAAACTACACTGGCCATACTACTGGATGACATTTAGAGAGACTGGATCAGGGGAGTACAACCTTCCTGGTCCTTCTTGATCTCTCAATTGCTTTTGATACCTTCAACAATGGTATCCCTCTGGAACACCTCTGCAAGGTTGGAGTGGGGCAGCTTTTTTGTACTTTTTTGCACTTGTTCTCCTCCTTCTTGAAGGGGTAGTTTGACAGGGAAGAGAGATCTCTCAAAGACCTCCACTCTGTAGAGTGCCTCAGGACTCTCTCTATAACATCTAATGCTGGGGGCAGTCATCCATTGGCACGGGATCCAATATCATCAATATGTTGATGATGCTCAGCTATACAACTTGGCCTCAGGACAGACAGGTGATGTGAAGTGCTGCCCCAATGCCTGGAGGCTGTCAGGGTCTGGATGGGGAATGAACCCCTCAAAGATGGAGTGGCTTTGGTGTGTGTATTAAATGATTCCAGGGAAATATTGTCTTTGACTTTGAATAAGGTTGTACTTCATCATAGTTCACAATTTGAAGGTCCTTCTGGACTCATAGCTTCTGGGTTTTTGTACCATTACATCTAAGTCACTTCCTGCTTAGATTACTGTAATGTGCTATTCATGGGGTTGTCCTTAAAAAGCATTTGAAAGCTACACTAGTACAAAATGCAGTGACTCAATTCTTTGGGAACTGAACTGGATGCCAATTGGCTTCTGGTGAGATTCAAGATGCTGGTTGTCATTTTTAAGGCCCTGGACTTGGTTATCTAGGTGCCTGCCTTCTCCCATGTTCATCTGCTGTCCAATCAGGTCATATAGGGTCAACTAATGAGACCTTGAAAGTGAGTATTTTCAATTGCTGCATCCCATACTCTGGAATTTGCTCCTTACAAAGATCCAGTCTGCTCCTTTCCTTTAGAGTTTCACAAAAGCAGTTTAGACAAAGTTATTCCTTCTAGCGGAAGAGGAAGGCATGCTGTGACTGAAGGTCTGAATCTAGTGAATGCATGATTTTATTTTCTTATTTGCATAATTTTGAGATTGCTGACTGTTTTGTTTATTTTATGGGTGGGTTTATCTATTATTTTTAATTTTTTAAATTCTGTGATGCTTTTGACTGTTAACCTCTCAAGTCTTCAATGAGTGGCATAGAAATTAAGTAAACAAACATTTGTAACACATTAAAAGGAGATAATACTAAGTAATTGTGGCTCATGCATATCAGGCTGATTATTCATCTACTAACACTTTTTGAGTAGATGGGGGAGAATTTGTTTTGATTCATAACACAATCAACATTTATAAGCTGGATACATTTGAGTTCCAAGCCAAGTAGTTATATCATTTGGTAATATTTTTTTTAGATTCCAGAAAGAAGAAAAAAACCAAAAGTTCATGAAGGACCCTTATTTAAAAGACAATTTATATTATTCCACTTACTTTGAAATGAATTAACCTCTATTTCACAGGCCTTTCTGGGCTGGAGACCTAGACTTTGTCCCAAAGCCTATTCTGATGGCACCTTTGGTGATATATGCTATAATTTAGCATAAATAGTAAGACAATATTCCAGCAGACTAGCTGTGGTGTTCAGCTCCGAAAGGCAGTTCAAATTTAAATAAAATCTTTGGAAAAGTTTGGGGCAAGTAGGAAGGCATATACCTGTAATTACTTTTTTTTGGGGGGGGGGGTACTTCCTGGTTGTAAAATTCTACATACATGCTCAATGCAGGCAGGTGGAAATAAAAGCATATTTGCTACAAACATGGAGTGTTATCAACAAGATTTCTTCTTCTTTCCTATCTGATATAGATGAATATTACAGTCTGCTCGCACCATGTTGCAAAAGTCTGGTTAAACCTGCTTTTATGCTACTGAAGAAATGTGTTGAGTTAGTCTGTTTTAATTAAGTAAGTAAGTAAATAAGTATAGGGATCAGAGTGATGTGTAACACATCACTTACAGCAAAATGTTGTGAGCCACTTCTTCTGTGTTAGGGGCCCTCCTGCTCATTCTGCAGAGTGAGTACTTATAATAGGTGAGATACTCGAATAGAAATAAATGTATTTTGGAGAGGGAAATAAATTATTTCACCTTCTTATTTAAATGGATTTCTGCAGAGCTTTATAAAGCAATGACCAAGCCACTTTGGCTTGAAGTGGCAGCAGTGGCCCCCTGTGAAGACCTAAGATCCCAGGCTCAGTGAGTAACTCCCATCCTTTCCTCCATCCTCGGCTGGAAAATGAAATAAAGGGCTGGGGACTTCTGGGAGAGGAATGGTGAACTAGCACATCTCTGAAGGAGGGGTGATGAAACTGTGGCAAAGCCCAAAGAACTGGTGAGTAGACCAGTTCTACAAAACCTTCTGGATAAGGAGAAAAAGGAGATTACCCACATGTGTTCCAGGTGGCTACTTCTCATGAGGAGACCACAGGACAGTGGTCTCCCATGGGTTCCAGCACCAGGAGATGAATGGAACAGCCACCATGCTCACAACTGCGGCAGAGCCTTTTATAGGACACTGGGTTCACTAATCTCACTTTCTAATCACTTTCAGAAATTACCTATTTAACTGTCTTAAGACTATTAGAAATCTTTGGAATGACAAGTTTGAAAAGCCACCTGGTGAGTTTACCTTCATTCTTGAACAAAAGAAAAGTTAACTATAAGCTTAAGAATTTAAAGAATTGGAAATAAGCAGCAAAAAGCTAAATAAGACTTTGATCCAAAAAAGTGATAAATGAGTTAAGGGTCCAGACAAATTTAGAATATTAAGATTTTTACTATAAGATTTTGGAAATAATTCTATAAATAAACAGCCTTTTGTGGGATCCAATTTTGTTTGTCAATCCTAAGTCATAATAGAGATTTGAGACTTTATGGTTTCAGAAATTGGAGACTAGACAGGACTAAAGATTTCAGGCAGAAAAAAAAAATAGAAAAGTTGCCTTTTCTTTTTCGTTAGTACTGGAATTTACAAAATGACACAAAATGTTATGATGTGGGAAATACTCTAGGAGATTTTTGAAGAATGGGGTCAGAAACTAGCAGCTACAATGTCAGTAATGATGTCTGCTTCCATGGATAGACTATGTCCAAAAGATGTTAATGAAGGAATGACAGATGTGAAACAAATTTTGTCTATGTAGAAATATTAGAAGCAGAAATATTGGAAAAATTTTAAAAAGTGTGGGTTATAGAACAGTGAAGACAACTAAAATGGAAATACAAATGATAAACCAAGAGAACAACCCGGATAATGATTTTTATTGGGTTTATAAAACAGGTTTGCTAAAGCCTTGAAGGAGCCTTTGGGATGAGGGGAAAAAAAAAATAGAAGAGAGGTCAAATCTGATGACAACATCTGAATGAATTAAAGATGAAGATTGCTACAAGTAAAATGAAGAATATAACATTGGTTTGTTTGACCAAAGTTAAAATAAGACATGTTTTTATAAAGCTATGGTGACCCTTTACAGATTTTTGCTGACACCAGGAATGAAAAGTTGATGATTTATGGATTTGCATATAGATAAGGGACAGGTTATAGGAAGAAGAGTTATTTGCTGGTAACCTTATAAGGGATGAAAACTTAAGTGTATTTATACTTGTGATGAAAATCGGAAGTCACTTCTTTAAATATATCTTTGCCTTTTCTTTATCTTACTTTCTTCTTTTTCTTTTCTTCTTTTTCTTTTCTTCTTTTTCTTTCTTTGCACTTTTTATTCTTTCTCTCTCTCTTTTTCTCTCTGAGTTTAGTTTGTATTTGCTTTTACTATTGTAATCAAATTCTCAATACAAATTATTTAAAAGAAAGAAAGAAAGGAAAGAAATAAATGGCTGTATGGCACCCAAATGGGTTTCACCCACTCCCAGTCTGTTAAAGGGGAGCCTAAAGGCTGTAGGCTAAACAGGATAGTCAACCAATACCTAGCAAGAAGACAGCACCAAGCCATTTCTGTATGCTGCCAGCATTCTGGACATGTCTATGAAGTCATGAAGAGTTGAGTTTGTACTGATTGACAAGGGTAAGGATGCTGCTGCCGCCAGCAGAGTCCAACTGAAGCAACTGCTTTAGAAATGATATATGAACAGCAGCTCTATCTTGGATGAATTTTAGTTTGCTTCTTCCGATCTAGTACCTGTTCCTAGACACCTATTCAAGACTTCCACAGCTTCTCCAGTATACCCCAACATGGCAATGTACAGTCATCACCACCCCAAACCAATAGAAGACCATCCTGAGATTTCATACTGATATTAAAAAACAAAGCTAGAGGACTCAGCTGTCCTCAAGACAATGGCAGAGGAGTCAACTGGAACTCAGTTAAAAACAGTTTTTCATACACTGGATTTAAAAGAAGAAAAAGGTTAATTTATTAAAAGTGCAGATTTTTGGAGAATGTAGATTGCAAGTTTATTTTAAGACAGCAGCAATAATCAGTATGTTGTGTTCCAATGTGTGAACATTTTACTCTCCTTTTAGAGGTACTGGTAAGCAAATGGACTGATCTTATGCAATATAAAAATAAATTTTATGAGGAATATTTAAAAATTCACTTCTTAGGTTTTTACTTAGCTGCATCCACAACAGCACCCATGCTTAAATATTCACAATAGTTAATTTATTTCTTGTCTACGTATATATACAAAGTGACATAGCAGACATATACTTTTAGTGCCAGAAATGTAAATATTTGCCTATGTTCAGATTTTTCTCCTTATTCTCTTAAAAATAAAGCACCAGATAAATATGACATAAAACACATTGGAAATTAATAACATTTAAGAAAGTATATAAATAAATGTGCAGTGCCTTGAAGTATTTGCAGGTTTTCTTTGGGAGAGGGGGTTTAATTTATTCAACAGATTTCACAGGGGAAGTCTACTGTGATAGTGAGATTGAGTAATCTTACACATCTCCCACTTTTTTATATGTAAATAAGATTAAAATCTTTGGCTCCCAGGCTGCCTTCAACACACAAAAGCAGAATGGACAACATGGCTATAATAGCAAAATGTATTAAACTAATGGAATAGCCTTAATAAAAGAACATATGGAATCTTTACATAGCAACAAAAATTTGTATGTTAAGTTCTGAGACAGGCAACATGTGTTTGGTAAACCATCTGGACTTCTACCCTCTTGACACCATTATAGTTTTGTATAGATTACCTTAATTAAAATAAATACATGTAAAACAGGCATGTTGCAAAAGAATCTTCACAGACATATTTTAAAAAAAATAAAAATGGTGGATAGCTGCAACCCAGTGCTTTCTTTGGAAGAACACTTACTTGCCCAGGAAAAAAAAAAAGATAAAGCTTCATTGGAGAGGTAGAGGAGACAAGAGGAGGTAGGTGTATTTTGAAAAAAGAATTTGTGATTGGACCTGTTCAGTATAATAGACATTTCTTGATCA
Organism: Liasis olivaceus; assembly: GCA_030867105.1. NCBI lineage: Eukaryota > Metazoa > Chordata > Lepidosauria > Squamata > Pythonidae > Liasis > Liasis olivaceus. Next base: position 201,590,943 of record CM061348.1, read on the forward strand.
GTTAAGCCCGTTCCATGAGAGTAATTTGGTGGTAACACCCATAACTGCCTGAAGTTGTGACCAAGTCACTAATAAAATGTTCTGCCAAGCCATTTCCAGATGTTATTGTTTATACTCCCTGTCCCTTAAGAAAATATAAAAAGGTGGCAAAAGCCTCCAGGTGCTAAATCTCAGTATAGACTTAAAGTCCTAGGAAGAATTGTGCTGCCCAACAGCTGGCCCCAATGGGTCTGTCTGCTGCCCTTTCTGGGCTCCTGGCAAGCTGAAGAGATGTGGATTTGTTTTAACTTTCTTCTCTGTAACTGTCCTAATAGTTATTCAACAGAATCCTTTTTGGCATTTCACCCTGATTGGAGCCCATTGTCTCTGAATCCTAAAGAACTTATTGGCTCCCAGCTGGCCAATCACCTGGCAATTCCATTGCCTGATGTCTTGAACAGTTGATTAACGTGTACATGGTTAGTAGCTCACTGTGAACATTCCGAGAGTACAATCCAATTATATTTCACCACGATCCCAGTGGGATTTGGCCCTTCCTGAATGGGACAGAAAAGTAAAGAAAATGCTGTTGAATTAGGTCCTAGAACAATGCAAACACTGTCACCAAGTCTCAAAGGCCAACATTTTAAAAGTGTGCAGGAATAAACTAAGGAAACCTCAATTTCAGAACTTCTTTCAATTAGAAATTATTCCACTTGGGAGTTAACTATATGCAGCGTAATAGTTAATTAAGCCCTAAGATATAAAACTGTTGAAGCAGGACTTGTATGTCACTGCAAAATATATCACACAATCATCAGCATTATATGATTGCACAGATTTACAAAATGCTGTAAAATGGAAATTGTGCAGTTAATTACCAGCAGCTGAAAGAACGTCTGATAAGCTTGTTCACAGACCTTTTATCTATGTTGAAGTTATACAATTTGGCCATAAAAACGGCATGGAAATCTTGCTATATTCATTTTGTAAGCAGTTTCCCAACATGAAATCAGAGTAACATACTATAATACCTTGTAACAGTTGTATTAAATTGATCAGCAGGTATTTAAAATGCGCTTATCTCAGCCAATAGTAAATGTGTGCATGTTTGTGGATATATGTGTCTATTTGCATTGTAAAAGCAGGATAAATTTAGCAGTATTCTATGTATAATTCAACAGGCAATGTTAAGTGTTTCTTCAGTCTTGCAGCTTCTTGTTGTTTATCTTACTCAAGGGGGAAAATATCCCAAGAATATTCCCATTTGCATTTAGCATTTTTAGTTCATATTCATTTCTATTGCTACCTTTCTTCTACCTCTCTGGTTGCATATTTTGGCTGAGCTTAGATGATCATATTGATGTTTGAAACATGATACATATTGAAATCAGAATTTAAATGAGAAAGTTAACTTTAACAGTAGCCAGTGGCCATGGAGTGGGGGAACCCCTCATCTTTTGAATATTTTGAAGATTCTATTCTGCAAGCTGTATTTTAAGTTTTGATTTGTAAGCACAACATTAACTAGGGGCTTTATTAGCCTTGGTCTAAGAGCTGCTCCATGTGGCATTGTTTCCATTCCCCAATCCTCCCAAGCCATTTTGAAGCAGGTCATGTGATCATTTTAACTGTTGCCAGCCAGTGAACCCTGAGAGAACTCACACCATGACCCAAACAAAGCTGCCTCCAGCTGGCCAGTAGCTACTGCAGATCCTAGGATAGCAAACTCTCTCCCTCTCTCACCAAAAAGCACATACTCTAAAGGAAATGCTTTCATTGCCCCGCCCAAATTGTTGTGATGGGCAGTTCTGAGGGAGACTGTGAATCTCTCTCTCTCTCTCTCTCTCTCTCTCTCTCTCTCTCTCTCTCTCTCTCTCTCTCTCTCTCTCTCTCTCTCTCTCTCCAAACTGCCTAGGCACTTGGATGCTTTTCCTTTGTTGCACTGAATAGCCTCTGAAGATGAAATGACAGTATATCAGTACTTTTACAGACAGGCTCTTCCCATAATATCGCTCCATCCATTGTGGTAGAGTGGTAGAGAGGAGGAGAGAAATGTCTGTTTCAGCTTCCAAGAACAAGTTACTGAATCTCTGTGGAAGGGAAGAGCTAAAACTCACATCCTGGAACTACAGACACAAGGCCCCCCACAAGGGCCATGGAGTCATAGTGTTGCAGGGGAAAAAAAAAAGAACTTTGCTTTTGTTTCAAACAAATCAATACCAGAAAAGTGCCAGAAAAATCACTACTAGAAAAATACTGTCTCAGCTTTCAAGTCTGCTGACATCATACAGTCAGACAGATTCAGAGTTGATTTCCAGCTGCCTGAAAGCCATTGTACAGAACTGCCTTAAACCTGTTTGGATATCTATAACTGTATATAATGTATCTCCATATATTTTTGTGTCTGCCTCTGTTTTTCTATTTTCTGCAGGCCTAAAGAGTACATTTAAGAGGCAATATAAGCTCTTGTCTTATGTTTTAGTCTTTAGGGCATAGAATTAGAGTGTAAAAGATGTTGGAGAAAAAAATGGCAAAATGTCATAACACACACCCTCATCTTTTGCACTTGTACCTTGATGTCAGATGAAATTATGTCAGTGCAAGGTCATAATCCACATGTCATCATTTGCCTCTGCCCTGTCCCTCCTGTGGGTGCCTGTGCTCACATTTTCTTCTCACGTTGGAACTGGGCTGGTTTGCTAGCTTGATTGTTCTTTCTGCATTCACTCTTGGCTAAGATAAAAGTTTTGGTGGAGATTCTTAGCAAGTCTAATTGAAAATCATCCCCATGACTGAAAATGATGTGCATTTGTCTTCCTGGCTGCACTGAGAATTTAAAATAAAAAATCAGTCCGAAACCAGTCAAATGGGGTCAGGTCTGGTGTATGAAGCCTTGTTCTTGATCTTCTTCTGAAGAGAGGGCTATACTCAGCCACAAAAAATGAGATCATTTCACAAAAGGAGGAAGATATTAATATGTAGAAACTTTTTGCTTGTACAAATGAATGTGGTTTTTGGAAATTACAGCACTAGATTACCAGATAGCATAGCAGGATATGGTTTATTTCATAACAGAATCAGAGTATTCTTCTGACATGCTTCAGGCTTACAAGGAAAGGGTAGATAAGATCAAATTGCTTTTCTTCATCAAATGCTTTGTTAACTTTTCTCCTGCTCTGCCCTTTCAGTAAAAGACTTTTATTCTATTTTTCCTAACATATTTTGTTTTAGGCTACCACAATTTTGCCACAGATTAAACCACCTGCAAGTCTCCAATCATAATAACTATTTTCCATTATAAATGACTCTACTGGAAGTATATTTGACACTTCTTCCTCTTCTTCCTTTTTTTGATAAAGGAGTAATCAAAATATTCATACATTTCATTCCTATTTTGGGCTGCTGCAGCAATTTTGAAGTTTAAAAACATCCTACAGTCAGTATATAGTTGCTGTTTCCATCCAGCAAATATGTTATAGTCACAAAGCTAAGTTACACTGATGAATATTTAGCTTAGGAAAATAAGTGTGTAGCATACTTTCTGCTGTATTCTTGCAGACTTTGTATATGACATGGGAATATGGATGATCTCTTCTGTGTGTTTAACTATGAACATGCTAAGAATGGGAAACACAAGTAGAACCTAACAACATTCAGCATAGGGATAAATAATGTATTCTTTCAGGTTTCCCCTGCTCCTGGTTGAAGATAATAAAGTCACCTTGGTATCATACTTCTCTTTGATCTCATATAGCTTTGATTGTGAAGATTCTCAGTCTGTTTCAATTTAGTTCTAAATCCAAGAGGAACTTTTACTTTCATTGCATTTTTAGTAATGCTCATGCCATACCCAGCTCATACTATTTGATAACTTCAGCTTAGCTTAATATTTTGATCAAATATGTTCATTGTCATATCTTCTTGCAGTACAGGTAATCCTTGCCTAACAACCACAATAGGGACCAGAAAATTTGTCATTAAGCGGGGAGGTCATTAAGCAAAACATGTGACTGCACCCAATTTTATGACATTTTTGTGGCAGTCATTAAGCAAATCACTGCAGTCATTAAGTGAATCATGCAGTCATTAAGTGAATCACATGGTTCCCCATTAATTGTCCTTGCTGAAAGCTGGCTGGGAAGGTCGCAAAAAAACCAGGATGTTGCAAACATCATAAATGAAAGCTGGTTGCCAAGCACCCAAATTGTGATCACATGATCGTGGGGGGGGGGCTGTGACAGTCATAAGTTCGAGGACCAATCATAAGTTACTTTTTTAGTGCTGTCATAACTTCAAACAGCTTCAAACTTCAAACAAATGGTTGTTAAGCAAAGATTACCTGTACCAGATAAAGGACAGTATAACTTGGTGTTCTGAGGTTATTCCCTGTCCTGGTAAATTATGTTCTGACAACAAATCATGTTGTGAAAAGAGGTTAGGAGGGAGGAAATAAGACAGAGAAATTCATATTCAGTCAAAAATACAATAGAGGTAATAAATTGCAGTTGAATACATTCCTTATTAAGCAACAACTCAAAAGAATCATGTAATAAGATAAATATTTTCAACATATTAATTGAAAAGGCAGCCAAGAAAAGGAAAAAAATGCATTTTATAATTTAGCTTTCTAATGTTACTGATTTACAAAGTTAGATTAAAACATTACTGCAGATCTTTTTTTATTAAAATACTTGATCTTATTCTTATTTCAATAAACCATAAATAGTTGCTGCACAATCCCAATTATTCAGTAACTGGGATGTTGCAGTCTTCCTTCCAGAAATTATTTAAGTGCATTATTTTTTATGAAATTGGCGAGACAGGAACCAACAGTTCCAGACTCAGGAGAATCACTATATCGGGATATCTTAGTTGCCTCCCATGGCCTTAAAGCAAATGACTCAGAAAGGCAGGACAAAAAGGGCTAAAATTTAAATCTTTGCATATAGAACTATATACATATACTTCGTTGGGTACTGAAGAAGGCAAAAGTGTTGTAGATGGCTTCTTTCAAGTCTGCAACAAAGTAACTAAACTAGTCTTCTGTAAACCACCCACTGACTAAGCAAAGCCCTGAATGAGGAGCTCATATTCTGGTGACTCTAGACTTATGCCAGATGATGGCCCTGATAGCAGTAATCTTTTAATTCTGTTCTTCTTTTCAGGTCTCTCTTTAATTATTTACTTGTAAATTTAGCCATTCTTTAGAAGCAAATACCAACAGCATAGTCCCCTTTAGAAGAAACCCCATAGTGTCCAGTTGAATCTACTTCTCAAAAAGTGAGTAAAGCCAAGGGCATCTGCAGGTGGGGGGAGGACAAGGAGCTAAGATGGCACATACAAAGGCATGGGGCTTGGATCAGGAGGTCACATCCATTGACTTGCCCCAATTCTTCTGTGTGAAGCATTGCAGTACCAGTTCTATGTATGTATGTACATATGTACGTACGTATGTATGTATGTATATATTTTACCTGAGGTAGTAGCAAGTGCAGTGCTGGATGATGAATGAGAAAAATATGACAAAGCCCCTTCTTCTGCCTGGTTGTTCCATATAATCCTAATAGCAGCTACTCTTAAATGAATTTGCACTGAAAAGTGTTAGCCTATTGCACGTCCAGATGAAAACTGTGCATGATTGTCCCCTCATGTCTTTTCTCTACAGGGAGAAATGGCGGAGGCAGTGATGCAGACACAACTGTGTTAGTTTTGTCTGAAAGCAATATTGCATGGTGTGACATCTGGTGCTTACACAGCAACTTCAAAGTATACTTTCCCAGTCATTAATTACCTTTGTGATTGACCTGGGAATAAATGTTTATTAACTGGAGGCAGTGCAACCATAGAAATCACTGTTCTGAGGAAGAGTATATAAGCAGTTTATTATTAGACCATGTAATCGCTCAGTCGACCTTTATTAGAAAATCACTTACAAAGTTGTGTGCCCAGGTAAACAACAACAACAACAAGGACGATAAAGAAGAGGAGGAGGAGGGGGAAGAATAATGGCCAAATAAATTCTTTTTTCAGCAAATTGGCATTTCTCTCTTCTTTACATGCACTTCACCTTTGTTATACTTTCTCAGTTACTAGCATATCCACCAATTCAGAATTTTAGTGAGAAATAGTGGAAATATATAACAATAATACTTTATTTTATGAAATCATTTTTAAAATCAAACATAGGAAGTATTGATGTTGGGAAGTTTGCATCTGAAGCCAGTCAAGCCACAGGCAAAGGGGGGAAAGTGTGCCTACCATTAAAAATGGAGAGAAGAGACTGTAGTTATGTGATAGAGCAGATTTTCAGGCCAAGCTGTGGTCCTTTGCTGTCTGACACCAAACAGAAATAGCACTCCCCTGCTAGGCTGTATAGTTCTTATAGCAGGTCATATTATTTTAGTAACCCCACAAGCATACAAATTACTCCATGTCATAAAATCAATTAAGTAAATCATAATTATCTGTCTATTCATGTCTAAGAAAATGTGTTGCCTGTAGAAACAATTTAACATTTATTTCCATTCAAAGAACCCAAGGTCAACCGTGATGAAAAGCAGTCTTCTTTGGAGAATACTTCTTAGAACCGATAACAAAAAAGACTAGATTTTCTCAACCTTGCACCCCCAGATATGTTCAACTGTAATTCTGAGAATGTCCAGTTAGCATGGTCAGCACGTGGGAAATTGGGGGGTTGCAAAGTCCAATGCTTCTGGAAGGCAGAATCGTGGGAAAGTTAGAGCAGGTGATTCTGGGCAACATTACCTAATAAAATGTTGTTTTATATATCCCTATGATTGCAGCAAGTTGTGGCAATTGGTATTGAATGAACTGGCCTTTGCTTTGAATGTTAAATAAGCCTAGGCTGGGTCTCAGGAAAAGAGGTCTAAAGGTTGTAGATTAATCATCAAGCAGATTTTCCTATATAAGCCTAAAATAATAATGTGTCATAGTGGTAGAATTGATGACAAAACTTTTGTCATGGGAATTAAGAAAGGTGGCACTTATTTATTTATTTATTAAATTCATATGCTGCCCATCTCTCCCAGAAGGTTTTTTAGACATATTTTTAGATATATTAGAGTCAGGCCACAAACAGAAAACAACACTTGTCCTGTACACTTCAGTCTCCAGCCAACTGTGGCCAAAGAAAATAGTGGCACCAGTGCAAAAACTCTGCAGCACCCAACTTTCTGCAATTCATTTACTCTAAATAGAATTATCAAAAAAAAGAAGAGAAGTGACCTGTTTTGGGACATATCTGTATGGTACAATCTTCATTCTGTTTTCATACCCCCAATGCCTCACAAATTAGTCTGCAACTGACCTTGAATCCTTTTCACTTCTTGGGCCAGCCTCAGGCTACTTCTCCCCAGCAATTTGTAGCATCTTCATAGCATCCCCTGACTATTGCTGCAGTGATATAAAATATGACTTCATTACATTATATTGGCACAATGATAATTTTCTGCCATGTGCTTTCATCCTCCTGCTTGCTTGGTGCAACCTGAAGATATCCCACTAACCATTTTTGGAGACATATCCTCATGACATGGCTTTTGTTTTATCCCCAGCCCCATATGGAGGCACATCCTTGGCTGTTAGGGTTTGCCATCTTCTCCAACACAAATCTTGACATACAAGTGATCTAGGATGCTTCTTCATTCATAATCATAGCCACAATGGAGTCAGGGTCTGGCATCTGCTGAACTTCTATGGGCTGGATGAGGCTGCTTTTGGCTCCCCTCCAGTCATTTGGCACTGCCCTCCATGGCCATTTTGGCTTGAGCTTCAGGAGAAACCAGACAAGTAGCTTCTGTGGACGCATCTGCCTATATAATGCCTGATGTGTTTGACAATGCTCCATTCAGGTACTAAATGAGCAATTTATATGCAGTGGTATATTGGTCTTCTGAGAGATTGCTAGATCTTTTATTCAACATATATTCACTGATCTTTCAAAAGATTGGTAGACCTGTCTGTAAAATAAAGAAAATGAAAAGGCTGCCAGTCAATTGAAACTGAGAAAGAGATCCATTGCTGGTTCTGTCCCAAATAAGTGCATTACAGATTTTTTTCTGCTAATTCTGCCAACAAGGGGTTTTTGTATGGTCTTGCTTTTTATTACTTTTATTCCCTTGGTAGGGAGGCTGGATCATTTGCAGACTCTGATGTCATTTTGAATGCTCCATGGGTGCTGCTGACTGTAACCTTTTGCTGCCAGCACTGCCATTCCCTAACCCTTGCAGCACTTATCTGTTTGGGATAACTGGGTGAAATGAATGAATTCTGCCAGTTTTCCCTTCTAGACCAAGTGACATAAAAAAAAAAAAATGTAAATCTCTGTGCATAAATAGCCCAGCTGACAGACTGGGGAGGAAAGCAATTTGGGAAGAAAAGAGAGAGTACTCTCTCCAAGTGCCATAGTCTCTTTGTGCTTCATCCTGTACACTTCATGCATCTGATTGACTTGTCAGCCAGGCTATTTTGGGATACAGAAGCCTGGAGATCTGTGTTCAGAAAGAGCCAGAGAGACAGATTACTGGCATGGAGAACCTCCATGCTGGCAACCAGTTACTTGGGTAGCTTTGAGGGCAGCTGAGGCCTGTGTCCCAGGCACCAACCCACACTCACCCAAGCCTACCACACCACACTTTAAGGAGAGCAATTGCTGGTGGTTTTTCTTGCTAGCCAATGATGCCGGGTAGGAGGGGAAACAAAACTAAGGAATCTACCAATCACCATCCTTCAATGTTATCGTAGTAGAGCAGTAAGAATAGGACCATTCACAGGGCTTATTACTAAAGCAGATTAGATCTTGGCCATTGGGGTAGCTAATTAGTTCTCCCTCTAGCTGGTAAACTGGAGGATTTAGAAACAGGATTTATTCAGACACAGTTAATACAACTGATTAACTAATTACAACAAATACCTTTTCATTCCCATAGCACAGACCCATGTAGAACCTTCCGAACTACATTAAAAAAAAATACAGTAAAGCCTTGATTTAATGGATCTCAGTTTAACAGAGTCTGGATTCCATGGACAAAATCTGTATGCAACCTATATATTAAATATGTAAAATGTGCATGTAAAATATGCATATGAAATATGCAGTTTTTTACACAAGAATTGTGAAACTGATTAAATTTAGGCATATCCATGCTGCCAATTGTCCCATCAGTTTGGCACCTTACTCTATGTATCAAAATAGAAAAATAAGTTAGTAAAAACTATATCAAGTTATGCAGAGCAATCCATCTGATGTAATACTGAAAATATGGAGTGAGTTCAAAGCTTGCATTCCTTTTATGATGTTTCATTATGCCAATTTAATATAAATCCTGGGGTGCTCATATTTGGAAATCAGCGTAACAACTATGCTTTGGTTTATTTTTTTCCTACATTAATAAGCACATTTTTAAATAGTTTTCACAATTGTTATGATCTTACAGTAACAAACAGCTTCCTAAATATTTTCTTTAGATGCTCATTTGTTTTAGAATATACCCGCACGCATACATGATGCAAACACACATCAAGAGAAGGTTATTCAATATTCCAGGAGAGGACTTTGAATGATAAAGATGAAGTCAAAGTTAAATGATCCAACTACAGACCGAAAGCTCTCATGACCCCTGGGCTAATGATAAGGTAGGTTGAAGACAGAATGGAAGTATGTGTAGTAAAAGTAAGAAATTTCAGAGGTATTTCTTTAAGATTTCTTTCTGAGCACTTCATCCTTTTATCCTTTCAAGTTAAGATCATCAGGATTTAGCCTGACTTTTAACGCTTGACTTAGGAGCTGAAAGGCACAACATATTTGTAGTTGCCAATCTGTTCTTTTCAGTACAAGGAATTCATCTAGCACAGTTAGGGATCCTGTTCCATAGAAATTATCCTTAGTACAGTTGGATGAGTGTCTTTAAAGATCACAGGCTTTCTCTGTTTGTAAAAATAGAATGTAGAAGACTGAGACCAATACATTAACAATTTATATGTCACAAATGATGTAAGTAAACTCTTACTTGAGAGGATTAGTGTGTGCATTGCCACAAAATCAGCAATGTAAACAAATGTTTGTCACTTGTTTGAAAATCCATGTAGGAAGGTAAGGGTGGAGAGTGATTGGATTTTGTGACTGACTGGTCTAGCCTCAAATAAGAATGAACCTTCTATTCAGACTGTTATCAATAACTGGGTCTTAGACAGGATGTAGAGATCTTGAGAGAAAGATTTTAGGTTTGCAGTACATTCGACTTCATTATTTCCCAGGCTCTGATGTCTGGAAGCTTTATGATGATATTTTATGAGATGTTTTAGCTATCTGAATGGCCTAATGACTATTATTATTTATGAGGGGTGGGGGAAGCAACTTAATCTGTTAGACTTCTTTCCTCCCTCATGTCCCAACAATCAGATTCATCACATACAGAAAATATCAGTATTATTTCTTATTACAATCCCTTTCCTTTGTACAAAAGTCTTTATTTGAAATAGCTATTCCAGAGAAAAGCCGCCATTATTTTCTGCAGATTTCATCACATTCTTTCTCAAAACAAACAAAAAGATATATCTACATTTTAAAATCAGATTGAAAAGAAGCATATCTCAAAAACTTCAGCAGTGATTTTAGCATGCTTCACGCACAGGTTGTGAAAACGTCTTTCCATTCAGATCAAAACAAAACATGGTCTAGAAAATGGGATGAAAGAGCTCAGATTTTCTGAATCTGCTTGATCAAGTCAGACCATATTATCTCAAGAACAACCCAAAGCAGTGATCCAGAGCAGACAAAGTCACTTCAGGATCTCCTTAGCTGACTCCTGAGTATCTCCTTGTTCATAACCAAGAGTCATCATGGAACATTGATGGGTAACACATTTGTACCACCATAAGAACCTACTTCATTAGATAAAACTGATAAAGTCATGCCTCTAGAGACTCATGCCAAATAAATTCACTAGTCTTTAAACTGCCATTTAATTTGCATGGGAGGGGGGGAGTTTGCACCATATCTTTATTTCACATGTAGTATTTTTACAATATTAGTAATTCATCTTAAACTGACAAATATTGCCCTCGCTCAAGGGTAGGCAATCTGTGGTTCCATGTCTGCATCAGTGGAATAATGGTTCATCTCTGGCCTGCCCAAAGAGTACAAGATTTCTGAATCTTAAGGAAGAATTAGAAACTTTTCACCATTTCCTTGTGATGTTATCTTTTATCACTGTTTTGTTCATTGTTCTGAAGTGACTTGAACTGGATGCCAGAGAAAATAATACCATATTTTAGTTTATTTCATTATAAATATTTCTAGATTGCCTTTAATGACAAAATTTCTCCCAAGATGGCATACATATTATAAAAGCACTAAATACATAAAATATAAAATACCAAGTAAACCAACCTTAAAACTAACCAACGTGATAAAAAGTTAAATCCTACCCTTCCAAAGTACTTAACCCCATTTCCAACTAGAATCTATGGCAAAACAGATATGTTTAGGGGAAAACCTATACAAATAAATGGTCTAATGACCTTTTTGCATAGAAGATTGCAGTTTGGAATGTAAAAGAGTAATAAATGATAAACAAAATACGAATTAAGGAATAAAATAAGCATACAGTATATATGTTGCATGCCTGTGAAAATAAGAGAATGGGGAAAGATATAATAAATCTAAAGGAAGGTAAGTTAATCTTGTAGAGTGGAATTGATAAATACATGCAGGAAAGTGAAGGTATTATAGATAGTCCTCGGGTTAAGGCCACTCATTCAGCAACCATTCAAAGTTACAATAGCACTGAATAAGTGGTACTTACAACTAGTCCTCAAAGGTCTGGCCATTGCAGCACCCCTGCAGTCAAGTGATTGCAATCTGGGGGCTTGGTGCCTGGCTTGTGATTCCAATGTTGCAATGAGCCACAGTCATGTGATTGTGATTTCTGATGTTCCCTGATGGCTTTCCACAAGCAAAGTCAGTGTAGAAGCTGACAGGAAGTTGGAATTTGCTCCCGCTTCTGCTGCTTTTTTGTCTGCCTGTGCTTCTAAGCACCTGTCCGCAGCACTCCTTGCCTCCCTGTGGCACCCGTGCATCTGCCTGTGCTCCATAGCACCTGCCCATGGCATCCTCCAGCCTCCCCACACCACCTGTGCACTCACCCACTGGCCTGCTTGCCTGGGACTCCCGCCTCTTCCCACTTAACAACTCAGGCAGACCTGGGGTTATGATAGCAACTGGGGCTGCCAGGATTTCCATTGCTAAGTGATGCAGTCATGTGACATTGTGCTTTACAACAGTATTGCTTAGTGACAGAAATTCCAGCCCCAATTGTCGTTGTAACCTGAGGATTACCTGCACTCTAATTTTGAATGAAAGGCTAACATTTATTCAGAAATGAGGAATTGTAGTTGTGGGTAGGTATGAAAGTAGGGATCCATAAGGTATGAAAGTGGTGGTAGTTGCATGTTATGCTCCAGCAAGTGGTGATCACAGAAGAAGCAGATATGAGTTTTTATAACAATTTTGCAACATTCTGAATGGATGCAATCCAGGGGAAAAGAACAGCAGCAGCAACAATAAGAATTCTATTAGATGACATGAATGGATTGGAAAAAAAATAAATAAGAGAGAACAGAAAAAGTGATTGGGTTATTAGGAGACTTAAGAATAAATGAGAATGGTGACCACTGAGAAAATGATCTGTTTCTTTCAAATATGTTAAGCACGTCTATTCATATTAGCATATGCCAAAGGAATGTGTCTAATGTCAAAAATCTAAAACCATGACTGATAAAAACTGAGAAATTGAGTGAAGAATACAAGAGTAGAAAGTGGTTAGGGTTGCCTAACACCAGTGCCATGGTGCAACTAACACAAGATCTGGGACAAGGTTCACCTCAGCTAGGAGTGGCACAGCAGCTGGCAGCCCAGCCAATATTTCTGTGCTCTCCTTGGAGTTTGCTAGAGAAGTCTGAAGGAGCCCAGGATCAATTCTTAGCTTGCAGAATTGAAAGTTCGGTGTGTATTGTTGATGGTGGATTGACCAGCAGAATTCCCTGTGGATCACACCAAGATTGCACGTACTAGAGAATAGTGAGGATTTCAAGATTGATGTCAGCCTTTCAAGATAGGCCAGGTCAGGATAGGGACTTCACAAGAAATACTGGAACTCTACTTCATTGATATAGGTGATAATAACAGAGTCTTGAAAGCCTGACAGTGTTTTTTCTTCCCTCTCTCTTATACCAAAGAAAGTCAAGGCAGGCCAACTTTAAGATTCTTTCTGAGGCTATCTTGCCTTCCTGGGCTTAATTCATGTTTTGCTAATGGTCTTTGCATTCCTTCTCCAAGGTCAGTTCTGTGGTTCTCTACAGCCTGGAAAGATGTATGGCAGAGTTCATACATCTCTTGTGATAATAAGCAAGGTTTCAGAAGTCCAGTGAGGCTTTATGACAGGCAGAGGATATGCAGAGAGGAGTTCTGTACTTGAGCAGGTCATTGAAATGTATACTAATCTGAAAAAGCAAGTTTATTGTATGCTTGTTGATTTAGAGTAGGCTTTAATTATGCAATAGCTTGTGCGACTATGGAGTTGAAGGTTGGCTATTGAATGTGGCAAGGGTATATATGATAGAAGTAAAGCATGCATGAGAACAAATGGAAGGCTTAGTGAATCATTCAACATTAAGCAGGGAGCAAGACAAGGATGTATGACATTCTCCTTTTAATGTATTTATGGATAAATGAGTAAGGAATGCTTATGGTGACAGTAGAAGTGTGTGGTTGAGAATGTGAATGTACACAGATGATGCTTAGGTTTGCAATGGATGTTAGACAGATTATATGATGGAATGAGAAGTATGGACCTGAAATTTAATGTATCAGACTCTAAGGTAACTACATTTGTCACAGAAAATGGAGTGGATTATTGTAAGTTATTCCAATGTGATAAAAAAAAAAGCACATTTAGATGAATTTATGTATCTTGAAAGAATGTTTACTAAAGAAATAGATGGAGAAATGTTAAGATATGCAAATGCTGTTAGAAAAGGGATGTTTAACATGGGTTCTGTGGGGAGGAATATATGTCAAAATAAGTAAAAACAGTTGGGCATAAGAATGTTCTGTCCATTTTATTATAGAGAAGTGAGAACTGGATGTCATAAAATAAGTTGAATGCACTGGAAGTAGCATACTTAAGTGTGTGCAATAAAACAAGAATGAATGGGTGTTGAACCATTGTAAATTGAATACAGAAATGGATATCCTGTATGAAAGAGGTATACTGAAGCATTTTTGGTCATATGAGGTTTAACCATAACTGGGGTCTAGAGAACAGCAAAGGATAGAAACAAATGAAGAGGTATTATTTGTCTCTTGTAACCTGATACTATATAGCTAGAAGTTACTTCTCATTATCTTTATTTTGGTTCTGGTATATCAAATCAGGGCTGCCAAAATTCAGATCATTGATAGATGGCAGCAAAGAGACACAGAAAATTCTAACTGTTTGCCACTTTCTTGTGGCTATGTGAAATTTGCAGCCTGGATCTGGCAGCCCTAACATAGAACTTAGTACAGAAGATAATATCAGAATAGTTGAGATTCCCTACTTGCACAAATATGGCCTTCTCTTGGCTCACTTAAAAAAAAAAACAACCTACTGAAATCTCAGTGGCATGGAAATTAATGTGCCATGCACAATTTGACAAACAACATTAACACTTTGGAATGTTCAACCTGCAAAGGAGAACAACTTAGTAATGACAAAATATCAATAACCAGTTTTTGAAAGCTATGTTTGAGCTACTAACGGTTCACTTTTTAAGAAACTAATATGTAACCCAACTGTTTTTGTATTGGTCATTTTTTTCTGCCTCCATATTATTCTGGTTTTTAAAGCCTTCATTTGCTGAAAATTACCCATATGCATCAATTATATCACACAACAGTTCTTTACTTTAATTAACTGTGTCATTCTCTCCAATGTGGTGAGAGCCATAAAAAATTGAAATTAACAATCAATACAGAAACTGTTACTTTGGGGTTGAAGTACTGTTTTGGCAAACACCTTTATCTGCATAACTGCAGAGCATGTTAGCTATGGGAAAAATCATCTCTGCAGTATGATGGATATGTGGCTCATTAAATAGAGAGAGTTATTTGTTTAGCCTTCATTAACTCTTACCAGCTGTATTGTCCAATCTCTTCCAGCCTCACGTACATTGAGAGCTCTGCACCTTTTAAATACATGATTGATGCTTCATGTACATGTTAGCATGGTTGAATCAACAGCTGTTAGGCAACAAGATGAGATAACTATTTATTCTACATACCAAGCAGTTGTCAAGTAATATTAATATCCCTTAGTCAGTAAAAGAGAGCAAAACAACTTTAACAAGGTTCATGATAAACAGATGGTAAGAGTAATGGAGTCAATCTTGTATTGACTTAACCAGTTTTGTTCTATTTCTCATGTCCTGTCCCTTAGGATGGGCTTTTATTGGAAAGCAAGTTAAAAATTCAACCTCCTTAATAGCTACAACAATCTAACTGCCAATATAAATGTCTGCATTATTTTTTAAAACTTCTTCACTGCATAAGAAATTGCCTGCATATCAAATCTACAGAATATTACTAGAAATGTAGGTAGTGACAGTGCTCATTTTAAGTAGCTTAAAATCATCAAGGAAAGTATTCTTAGAAGAGAAAAAAAGTAGGCTTCCTGGATTATACTATGTAAAGTCAGTTTCTAGAACATTTTATTGGCTGATGCTTCTTAACACCGAATATTATAGATGATGGTAATATTGTAAACGGTTGCCCTTTTTGTTATCCAAAGGGTCTAAAGTATTATTTGCATTATATTTCTTCAATAAAATCTGATTCTGCAGTCATATTAAAATATGCTCCAAGGTAAACATTTACATGACTTTTTAAAACCACCTGTTTCTGCTTTTCAGACTTAGGTACGATTAGTTAATGGAATGTATCAGTCCTGAAGACCCACGTGACATGAACCACAAAAGAACAATTACTCTAATATTTAGTGCAAATTGGCATTAATACCATTCTTGATTGCTTAACGTGAAATACTTCCACACTAAGATTCATTTTTAAAAAATCCTCTGCACAGACTAGGTAGTAAGGGATTTTTCTTTCTGCAGGACCTGTGGTTGCTTGAGATAAGGAAATTATTATTTTTTTTTTTTTAAATCCTTATTCTCAGTGTTTTGAAATTATTTTGAGTAAAGCAATGGCAATCTGAAAGTGCTCAAATAATATTCCAAATGTGATCTTTAGTACAACCCATGAAGGATGCATTAAGCATTGCTCATAATTTACACACCGGCATGATGATTTTATGAACTGAAGGTTTTATTGTCAGATAGACTATATGACATTGACTTGACAGCAGGGACATCTGGAGGATAAAAAAAGTTAAGATGGCAGCTATTACACAGTCAAAGTCCTTCCCCTTTTTTACATTTATCTCTGCTTGAGTATAATGTATAAAGCAATACAGAATTATATTCTCTACTAATATTTATATTATTATTGTTTTAATGGGGGTTTCAATGTTTCCCCTGTGATGAATTTATAATAATTCAGAAAATATAGAATCAATCACATTATTGTCTTATCACATTAGTAGGATTTCCCTTTATAATATTTAACATTCTAATAACAGAACAAAACAGCGCTCTGAAAATTCTGTGGAGATGAAATTATGAACATACATGGACCTCAAGCCATCTTAAATTGCACAATTATAATCAAGGTACAGATTAAGTTGCCAGCACAATGAGTGCCATTTTCATACTAATTCTGTTTCCCTCATATAGCCTCCTCATACTCTAAAATCTATCCTACAGAAGTTGATTTGTGGGATATGAAAAGTAGAGAAAAGGAAAGAAAATGCCGTTCCCTGAATGGAGATTTACTCAGATGATATTGGATGTTCTCCCAAATTTTAGTAGTAAATCCAGATGGAAGAGGCAAGATTTTCCTTCAAAATTACGTGAGGCTGATTAGATCTCACAACGTTCTTCCACTTCTCCATGTCAGCCTGAGCTATGGATAGCGAAAGTGAGCGTATGAGGAGCAAAGGTTTTCTTTTTATTATAATATTTTATTAAGATTTTAAAGATACATATTTAAAAGTTAGAAATGAAAAAGAAAATTTGAAATACAAAATATAAAGAAAAGGAAAAGAAAAAGTGAGGTAAAGTAAAAGAAAAAAAGTTATGAAAAAATAGATAACTTCCAATCTATCTCTGGTCTTAGAAATAATAAAGCTATCATAAGTGCTAGTTTTTAATATATGAAATAAGAATAATTCTTTGTCTAAACATATCCCATTACATTTATAATCTAATCTTCAAATCCCCGTTTAAGCTTCACCCCACTTGCATTTTGTAAATAGTCCATCAACGGTTTCCATTCTTTAAGATAATAATTGTTTGAGTTTTCTTTTAATAAGCAAGTCAGTTTGTCATTTTCTGCCATGTCCATCAGTTTTAACAACCATTCTTGTATTGTTGGTAGTGTCTGGGTTTTCCAAAATTGTGCATACAAAAGTCTTGCTGTGGTAATCATATATTGAATAATTCTGATAAGATGCTTTCCAATTTGAAAGTCCATTATCCCCAACAGGAATACTTCCGGCTTAAATGGGATCTGTATTTGTAGTATGCTCTGCATCAACATTTGTATTTGAGTCCAAAATTTCTTTGCAATTTTACATGTCCACCACATATGGTAAAACGATCCCTCTTGTTGGTTACATTTCCAACAAATGTTGGAAATTGTCCCATACATCTTTGATAGTCTTTGGGGTGTCATATACCATTGATACATAATTTTATAGAAATTTTCTTTCAAGTTATAACATAAAGTAAATTTTAATCCTTTAGACCACATATTTTCCCATTGCTGCATATGTATATTATGTCCAATATTTTTTGCCCATTTAATCATGCATTCTTTAACTTGTTCTTCAACCGTTTCTTCTCTCAACAATAATTTGTACATTTTTGCTATTAAATGTTCATCTGTTTCACATAATTGGATTTCAAATTCCGATTTATTCTGTTCAAATCCAAATTCTTATCAATTTAACATTTTTCTTTGTACTGCATATAAGAAAGCCATTGAAAAGTATATCCTTCTAAAACCAATTGTTCTTTTGATTTAATTTTATATTCTCCTTGTTCTTTTTCTAATAAGTTGAGAGCAAAGGTTTTCCATATTGTGACTATATTGTTCTGAATGGAGCTGAAACTTCCAACCAGATATTTTATATAGTTTAATGATACACTTTAGTTTTTTTACATTTTGGTGTTCATCATTATGGAATCTATTGGAAAGATGGTCCTCAGATATATTAAATAGGTAAAATGTAGGTACAAGTATTTTACAAACCACACATAAATTCTGCGTATATTTCCAAAGAATCTTAAATCACTCTGATAATCTTGACTTGAAATTGGGTGGTACTTTTATTTCTTGTTATTTCTGACTGAAATGCATCATTGTCTTGAAATTTGTAAGCATTAATGTGGGGTTTATGAAAGTGCTCTGTTTTGTCTTATTTCTGTGAAATCCATGTTTTTTTCATTTGCTTGCTGGATTTCAGCAGTCTCTAACAAATGCTTATCTTCCTTAAATATCTGTGGCAGATTGAAAGCATCAGCCCTGACTTACGGCAATCTGCACCATAAAAAAAGAAACGTGCTCTAGGTTGACAACTATACTTACATATTTTAAGGTGGAAATTACTAAAGTGATTTCTCTGAACAACAGTAGTTCTATAGACAGTCCACCAGAATTATAGGTTATTTATCATTCTTTCTATATTTTCAGAGATGTTTATTTTTTGTAATAATGTATCCTGTGAAGAACATTGCATCATACATATAAAAATAATTAGCAGTGATCTGTCTTTTTCAATCACACACAGAGACATTTCGCTGTGTGAAAACAGCAATACATTTTGCTTTCCATTTTCACCAAAGAGTTCAAGAGGTGAAAAAATAATTACACTGAAAAAGACTGTTCTGGTTTTAGTGCTGGTTAGAGAAACTTTTTTTTTTAAGTGACATTCTAGGGCTTCCATTTTGCAAATTAAATATTTTTTTCTTATTGGATAAAAGACTCCACTGTAAGACCTTGACATACCACTCAAGGATATTTTGCAGGTAGATGAGTTCATCATTGTTTTTTTCAATTAAATATGATAACTCGAACAGTCTGTTTATTCTTATCTTGCTGAGACCACAAAGGCAAGACTTTTTAAACCTGGGCTTTTTTCTTTCTTGATGGCTAAAATTTTCCTTCTTTATATTAAAGACACGCATGTTTCTCTGCTAAATATTTTATTTACTTCATGCTGATGACATTGTCTTCCAGCTATCAGATAAGCACTTGGAAAAGTTTAACACTATTCATACTCACTTCATACTGTATTTGTGAAAGCAACCAACTCCCTTCATAAAAAGCAGCAGACAGTTTACAGAAGAATACTGGGTTATTGTTCACTCATCAGCTTCTGCCACAATGTAGTTTACAAAGTAATAACAACAGAACAAACAATCACATAGTAGATTCAGGAAAGTATGCTTAGAATATGGTAGTTTGTTATTTTTCATGTAAACCTGACATTTTTATAGGGAAAAAAAAATCCATGAATGGCATTCATGATCTAGTGACATAATAAAATGTAATAATGACATAATGATTGGTCACTTTTCACTCTACAGATATGAAATAATTCCCGCTCTGAAACTGAAGGTACATTGAAACCTGACTTACACAGAAGCATGACCCAGCAGACAGAGCTGTCCTTTATAAATTATAAAAGTAGGTGTGCTACTCCAGAGCCATCGCAGAGATCACGGTGCTGTGTGCAGAGAGCATCCTATCTTGATAATTCAAACCTAAACTGGCCAGCTAGACTTGAAGCTAGGTAAGTTCAAGTAAGGGTAAGGATGGGTAAGGGTAAGGATGTATCGGTGTATGAAGAGGTGGGCAAGTGGAGCATTTGGTACAGAAAGTGAACTTTAAACCCAGGAAACCTACACACTGTTTGATTATTTCTGAGATATATAATCAGCCTAACCCTAATCCAGATGCAGAGTGTCTTCAGTATTATAATGCAAAATCTTAAATTCTAATTTATTTGGAAACACTACCAAAAGCTTGGTGGGGGGGAGAGGGAAGAGTGCACTTTAAAAGGGCCCAGATGTTTTAGTCTGAAACATCATGAGGAAAGAATTGTACAACATGCTTGAAGATAGTTATGGAAAGGAGGAGTCTGTGATAGAAATGTCCCAGAATAGATCCTAGTTTCCTCCCTTACTGGATACTGTATCCACTCACCGCCCCTCCCCCCCAATTCCATTTCACTCGGCCCAGCATGTGGGAATTCCCTGGAATGCTTCCCTGCCTGCTGAAGCTCTTACTAGATATGTAATACAGTTCACTTGTAATGCTGATCTGGCGCCATGGAGAGACAAAAGAGTTTCAGGCTTTTTAGTTTATTTGCTAATAGTTTTAAAAATCAATTTTCCCTTGCAACTGCCTGCCATATCTGCCCCTCAGGAGGAATGTTTTGCAAACTATCAGACAAATGCATACAAATATATTTGGATAAATGCATGGGCTCTGTCTGCTGTGTGAGGAAGTAGAAACCTATGTGTTTGTCTTTCAGTGAACAAAGGAGAAAGGGCTGTTTGTTCATTCACACAGAGCTAGACTCTTTTAATGGCATAGGCAGTAAATTCAGGAATCAGCAAATTCGATGGAGAGATACTAGGGGCTAATTCAATGACATTCTTGGTGCTCAGCTACTAGCAATCTCACCCTCTTTTTTGTAACATCCTCAACCGCTCACCCACAGCTCCTTTAACTAAAATTGCTGAAAATCAGCAACACAGTCCCTTCACCCAAAGCAGGTTGGAAAACTTTAGTCTAGACTTTCTGTTTAAAAAAGAACTAAATTCCCCAGAAATGCTGTTCAAAACCTAGGGGAAAGGTGATGAGTTCATTTGGCATCATTGTTGCCTTTATCAATTGTTAAGTGAGGGCCTTAGTCCCTAAAGATTGCCTGCATACACTTCACAAGATGAAGCATAACAAAAGAAAAAAAATTTTTTTTAAAGCTCTATCCACAACTGCCACAGGGTTGTTACAATCTGTGTGACTCTTTTTCCACTCTAGGCCTGTCTTTTCTCTAATTTTTGCCTACATAGTTCCTCTTCAAAGTCTCGTACATGGGTAATCCTTCACTTTCTAACAATGATTCAGTGAAAGCAACACATCAAATGCAGTCTGATCCAAAGCCACAGTTAGTACAATGGAACAGTCTTTCACTGTTCCTCCCACCGCCTTTGCAGTACTGGATACATCATCCCCACACACCAAATTGTTTCCTTTATGGCACAGAATAGAGGAGGGATCACCTGGTGTCCTCCTTTCCATTTATTCAGCTACTGCTATATACCAAAACGGGTTAAAGCTGGAACAACCTAAGGCCTTTCCCTTCGGGACTGTCTATACTAATTACCTACTGTATTGCTTCCAGGAGCTCTGGAAAGTTCTGTGCCTTTTAATATATATAGATACATACAGTAGATATATAGATACAGCATATAAATAATGTTGCCTTGGTATTCAAGTTTCAAGACCCCTCATAAGTGATGTCGTTGATCAGTCCTTAGTAGCTGTTCTGGTTTACCTATCGCTTGTTCTCAAACATCGATCATTACGCATTTGTCCCTATTATGGCTGTTGATTATCACAGAGATACATATTAAGCTCAGGTGTCATTTCTTGTGTAAGTCCGAGATGCATCTGTCATTCTCTAGTCAGACTCATGTGGCCAACATGGGAATGTTTCTAAGCTGTGCCAAAACCTTTCCTTTGTACAAAAATCATTATTTTTGATAGCTATTCCTGAGAATAGCTGTCATTATTTTCTGCAGATTTCATCCCATTATCTCTCATAGAAATCAGTAGCATCTGCACAGGATGGTCAAAATATGCAAGATGGTGGACATGGTGTCAAGATCCAAGCCCTGCCCCTTTGTCCATGCATGTGACATTGATGTAGGATTGAAGGGGTAGGACTTGGATTGCAACATCATTTCTACCATATTGCTTGTTTTGACCAACTCTGTGACACTGATGGTATGATAATTTACACTAAAATTTCTCAGCTGAAATAGAAAAAAAAAAGGCAAAATCTGGTTGAAACCTTTGGCAGTTATGAGCTTTTATAATATTGGTGTTAAGAAGGTCCAAGCATCAGGGGTATTACATGAAATTCTCAGTGTTCTTCTCAGTGTATCCCTTTTCTAGAATCTTCAACTTCACCAGACTAACGTTACTGTAGTTCCAGAATATTTAGTTGAGTAATCTACTAAAATACTCCATGTGGTTTTCCAATATGTAACATAGTTTACATTGGTTATTGCGAGCCACAGAAAAAGACATTAAATGCATTTGGGGAATGGATGCACCTCTTGTTTCCATTAGAAGCACTTTGCATAATGATGAGAAATCATACTATAATGTAACAGCACCCTGTTGTTTCATTTAGATCAATATTTTATGGTGAGAAGGCAAATTTCAGACAAATAGACCTACTAGACAAAATACTAATGAAATAAAATTAATACTGAGCTGGAGAAAAAAAGAAAAGAATATAGATAAAGATAGTGTCTGGCTGGCTTTTTAAAGATGTCAGCTCCACTATGACAAATGTCTTCTCTCATCTAAAGAAATGCGCCATTCTGCTGAGGCGGTGGTCAACATTTGATGCAATCATAAACTCTGTTCAATTTATGAACTGTATTGCATAAACTTCAAATAACACTGGATTGTGAATATGCCCCTGCTGAATGACAGACATTGGTGAAGCACAACTTTGTCAGCAGCTTCAGCTAACATGCTAAGGGATATTGGGAATTGCAGACTAGCATGTGGGTCAAAATCCACCCTAAATGGAGGCATTCCAAGTGCTAATTTGAGACCCATCCCGGTGTAATGATTAAGGCATCAGGCTAGAAACTGGGAGACCCTGAGTTCTAATCCTACCTTAGGCATGAAGCCAGCTTGGTGACTTTGGGCCAGTCACTCTATCTCAACTCTAGGAAGGAGGCAATGGCAAACCACGTCTGAAAAGCCTTGCCAAGAAAACTACAGGGAATTCTCACCAAGAGTCAACACTGACTCAAAGGCACGCACAAAAAAGTGCTCATTTAGGCCATAATTCCCTCCCTACATGCTTATCTGGAAGGAAGGCCCATAGAATAGACTATGAACACCTCCTTGGTTCTTATAGCAGTTTTGGAGGGAAAATACAGAAAAGTTCCTTTTAAAGCTTGGTACATCTTTGTGGTATGGGTGCCATAGAAACTATGGCAGTGCCCCCTTTACTTGCCAGTTTTTCAGGGATATTCACCTTCAGCTGATTGTCCCCCAACCCCATCTAAATTTCCAGAGTGTTCTGATTAGTTTTATTTAGATGATCAAGATAATTTTACTTCCCTAAATGTGGCAACATTTTGTTTTATTATAGATATTTGAGGGTTATTTGAGGGACCACTTCTCCCCAATTTTATCTACCCATCCCACTAGATCGAGCAGAGTGGGTATGTTACTGGTTCCATCATCTAGAGAGATACATTTGGTGGGCCCTAAGTGGCAGGCCTTTTCTGCTGTGGCACCTGCATTGTGGAACCTTCTCCCCCCAGAGATGAGATCGGTCTCATAACCCCTGAGTTTTTGAAAGTCCCTCACGACCTGGTTATGTTCACAGTCCTGGGGACCCCAGGGGACAGGGGAACTAGTGAGGTGGCATTATTATTAACATCCCTTCACCTATTATTTTCCTTTTCTGGTTTAGTCTGTTTTTATAGTTTTGTGTTTTTAATAATTACTATACTGTATTTATTGTTTTATTGGACTGTTGTACGATGCCCAGAGTTACTTTTTATGAGATGGACAGCCATATACATTTGATTAATAAATGAATGAATGAATGAATGAATGAATGAATGAATGAATGAATAAAATAAACTTTGCCTGCAGATAGCCATCAGAGCCATAAAACTGATGAAGACTGTGCTTATAAATTTATATTTTGTTTATTATTTTAGTTCACTAGGCTTTTAGAGTTATTGCCATTCCTCTCTATACGCCATTTTACACTATACTATTATAGTATCAATATTAAGTATAGTTTTACTTGTACATTTTAGTAAGATAGTGATTTTATATTTTCTGTTAGCTATTCTTAATTATTTTTAGTTGTTATTCCACAGTTTGATATATTAACATCCAAACTATGTAAATCTATACTGCACCATACTCATACATGCCATCCAGCATGCTGGGGAATTCTGGGAGTTGAAGTTCACACATCTTAAAGTTGCCAAGTTTGAAAAACACTGCACTAGTAGCTTAAATCTTAACCATTCATACAGTATACTATCACAATTGCATTTCTGTAGTTTTATCACTGAATGTTCTCTTATGCTGGTCAATGATTGAAATAAAGATACTACTATTATTACCACCACTGCTACCTCCTGAGTAAAGATACATAGTAAATATGTTGTAGGAAAACATTACAGTTATAGAAGAAGAGATGGGGAAACACATCTGTCTCTACAAGGGATCTCATTTGGATTTCAAGATATATGATATTCTAAAGCTATAAGCATATTATCAAAACTCATTTATGCACATTTTTATTTTATGCACAAGTACAGAACATTACTATAAACAAGAAAGAACTCCTCACACTGGCCTGGATTTGAATAATTATTCTCACAATTGACAGACTTGTATTATTCTACATAGGTATTGCTCAGCATATTTCTTGATAACTTAGCAAACACTGCCTTGTATTTCACCCATATATCAAATATTAATATTTTAAGAAAAGAAATAAGTAACACTATTTAAGATTATCCATTGCTATCTTGGTTTTCTCTCCCAACCCTAATGGGAACTCCAGCAACATTCATTTTCAAATGTCTAAATCCTTCTTTACCTCTTTCTCAGCTTGTGAAAAGAAATATTGAGAATCTAATGAAGTGGGTAAATAAACTCAACATCCAATCTTCATCTAAAAAAGTGCAGAACAAAGAAGAAATAGAAACTGCTAGAAGTGAATTATTTCCTGGTATGGGGCTGTTGCTCAGTAACAAGAAAACTCCTTTGAAGAAAAAAAATGCATTAAACAGGAGGCTTTTTATGGCTGTTGAAATAGTACATTTAATTATTGATCAGGCACATTCCTAAATGCAGCATATCAATTAATAAAAGAGTGTTAGCCCCAAAGTCTAAAAACACAAAAGGTGACATCCTATGGATTCTACTGATTGATGGAACGTCATCTACCAGTGCAGCATATTTCCCTTCCTGTGAAAGTCTTTTTCCCAAATACTTGTCGAACCGAGGCTAAGCCTAGCTGAAGATTTTGGGGTGGAGTGGGGGAAGGACAGCCATGGTGGTTCATGCTGCTGCTGCTGCTGCTGCTGCTAAAGTTCATCAAGGTGAATTAAAGGATCTAAATAGGGAAATTGAATTCTAATCCATCACACCTGCATTTTTAATGATCCATCTAAGCATTTTCCAAATTTCAATCAGAAAAAAAATAATATGCAGAAAACCAGTCCAGGAGAACTCAGACACAGAGCTTCAACATTTCAAGTCCAGAATATGTGTTGGAGAATATGCCAAGAGAAGCAGCCAACAAACTGGAGAGAGAAAGTCACACGGGCAGCTTTATTAGAAAAAGAGCAATCATCAGGCACTTCTCCGAACAGGGTAAAGGCAGCAGAATATGTATGTTTCCAATATACATATCCATCTAACTAATATATAAACAGCCATACAAGGTTATCATATGTCACCTGCAGTATGCTCTTCTAGAAGATTCATATCACCTTCATTCTGCATAGACATTCTCTCTTTATCTGTAGAGAAGGACCAATTCTGACCAGTTTTGGACTAAGGTGGTTGTAACAACACTAGGTTACTAGTGTTTGCTTTCTTTAAAGCTTTGTAGCTTCCAGCTAGTGTTTGCATATACTGCTTCCTTCATCTATTTCTCTTTCTTAACCAAGCTGCCTCCACATATGCTGCCACCTATGACCCATCACAGCAACTATAGGGTTTTTCAAAAATAGAGGGTATGAAGTTCAGCCATAACGTGATCTTAAGTATGACTTCATTCCAAGTGATCAAAGCTATCAGATTTGAAGCAGTTGTTTCACTTTAGAGAAGTGTGCCACTTCACTTTGACCCCTCTAATCAAAGCAGGACAACTCCATTTAAAGCCATTAAGTCAAGGCTGTTTCAGCAAGGCTTTGGGGCTTGAAAGGCGAAGCGGTTCCTCCTGTAAGGAAATGTTCGGGATTATGGGATTTTCTGGAGCTAGGCTTTACTTTTTGTTAGATTGTTATTGTTATTAGGTGGTTACTGTTATTATGATTGTGACTCTTTTTAAGCTGATTACTGAATGAGGTTTGTGAGCTGTTCAGAATCAATTATTGATTACAGTACCATATAAACCTACTAAGCAAAATCAATCAACAGTGAATAAAATAATTCAGTAAGCATTTCACTCTGGAGAAAAGTGGAGAAATTTTCCATGTATGCACACGTCCGCAAAGTCCTCTTTTATAAACCTGATCAAAGCAGGGCAGTGCTCTGATCTGTCAGGCATTGCTTCAACTCAGCACTTGGCTTCAAAGGGACACTTCTTCAAATCAAAGGGCTGTTTTGAAGCTCCACAGAACCATGCCTGAAAGCACTAAAAACCATAGTATCACCCTTAAAAGATTAATAAGGGAATATATGAATCCCATACAGCAGCCTTCAGTGCTGTGATGTCCTCCAGATAGTTTAGCTTACAATATTCACCATTCCTGGCCATTGATCATGATGGCTGGGAACAGTGAGAGTTGTAGTCCAATACTTTTACAGGGCAGCAGCTTGGGGAGACATCCACAGGTGATGTTTATTTTAGGAGACTTAAATACTTGTATGCATGTTAGAACACTGCTCTTCCACCCATTTTCCCCTAAATGAATAAACATGGTAACTATATATTACCTTCATTACACTATTCTGAACCTAGGCCTATAAATTAAGGACCAGGTTCTCCCAAGCAGACACTTTCCAAGATGTGTTAAACTAAAATTCCCAACACTCTTAGCTGGCTATATTGTCTGGGATAATAGAAGTGGCTATGTACTTTATCTGGAGGAAATTATGTTGGGGAATGTGTGCTACATTGCACATGTACACATGCATGTAAAAACTAGAGCTTGCACAAATATTCTAGAATATGAGTAAGTAAAAAATGAAATAGATGGTTCTTTGAGCGGATGTGTGATTGAATGTGCCACTCTGTCAATAGCAGAGGTGGGGAACCTGCTGTCTTCCAGATTCTTTGGACTTCAGCAATCTCTTGCCATTGCCCATGCTGGCCCAGATTGATGAGAGGACCAAAAATTGCCTACTGAGGTATTACAAAGTATGTACTGGAATGAAATCAGTGTATTGCTGCAGTATTTCCTGATTCATTTTAAACTTCTGATTATAACAAAACTGGACCAGATAAGGCAGCACATGTTGGTCTGTTAGGAAAGAAATATACTTTTAAGTTTGTCAGGTTAAGTGTGTTCTATTTTTATTTATGCCACCTTGAGCTCCTGAAATCTAAATAGTTTATTGGGTTTTTGTGTACTTTAATAATGCATGATATTGTATTACAGCACATGGTTTATTCTCTTTCCTACTTAATTTTTGTTTATGAATATTAAAACATCCATTCATTTTTTACTATGACCTGAGGGACACCTTCAACTTCCTTTTTGCATCACATGCCCGAAGGCTGACCTTGGAGATAAAACACTCAAATGTTTTGGGATTTGTGTTATAATTCAGAAAAGCAGAAGGATAACTAGATTTCATGACACTGCATCTTTTTAACACACAATAGTTTTGAATAAGGCTTACCTGATTTTCAGTATGAAAAGGCTAATATGATTGAACTATATGACAACAGGTTTAAGTCAACTTCTCTGTTTATTCTCAAGAAGCTTGCTTGTTATGAATTTCATACATGATCTATGAAGATGATTCACCAGGTAAGTAGCCTGCTTCATAGAAAATGTATTTCTTTTATTGCATTTCCCAATAAAAGAGATCCATTCAAGGCCTTAGACAAGCAACTAGTACTAGGGAGATCTAGGGACCATATTTGATACTTCAACAAAATAAGACATGTTCTTTGTGCATTTTATCAAAGCAAAGTGAATGTCATTGCTTAACTAATTTGTATTAAAAATTAATGCTGAAATTACTTCACACAGAATCAGTACATTGCACTAAAGCTGTGCATTCTGATATAGATGCTAAAGTTTCTGGGATGCTAGAATCTGGCTGAAAACCTCTTGTGTGAGTCTAGTGAATCTTTGATTTTATTTTCAAACCTTTATCTCATTGTACATCATAATATTGCATGTATTAAGTAGATATAGAATGCAGCCTAATAAAACAATTCTATAAATTGGAAGTAAATGGGCTTACTCTGAGGAAAATACTATAAATTTCTTCCCTCCCTGTAAGCCCCTGCTCTGAAGTATTCTTGTAATGATTATTCAAAGCAAATAGAAAGATGGAGCCATCCCTTAAGTACTTTTAAGATTCAAAGTTTAAAATTCAAAATACTTTATTTTGGTCATTGACCAGCCTTATATAATGTGTAATATTGTGATTGGCCAACTTGATTGCTTACATCTGAGATTAAGCTTATCTTTCCATTGATTCAAACTATACCTCAATTTTCAAATTCCCCTAATTAAGGACAGCACCTCATTTAGAAACAAATAAATTAATTGAACATAAATATTCTCCAGAAAAAAATGGCAAAGAATTCTACTAGTATTTATGTTCAGAAGTCTAGTGCTGTAGTCAAGCAAATACATAATTTGGTTGACTTACATTTTTATTTTATGCAGTGTCTCAACCTATGTTCCAAAATAATGTATATTCAATACAATTCAGAGTAAGTAGATTGTATTTTAGCTTCCCCACACCCCAAATCAATGGATAAATTAATTATGTCTAACTTAAGACACAGTTATTCTTTCTTGTGCTTTGCTGCAATGCGTTTATTAAAAGTATCCATTAATCTAAATGTCCATTTATGTCTGGGCACAGGTGTTTGCAGGGGGGCAAGTGACAAAATATGTGCCATACTATTGCAATACGAACTTGCATTATATATTGGTATGTGGCATTATGACACAAGTACCAGATGGAAAAGGGTTGTGCTGTGTTACCATAATGCACATTTTGTCATTCTGGCATCTGTGTGGTTAGGAATGGGCACCTACTTGTGTACAGGCCAGTTTAGGAAGGGAATTTGACACAAATTTCCAACATGCTACAAAAAATGATAAAATGAGCCTTGATTCTGATGACTGATTTTTTTTTTGGAAAAAAATCTAATTGGCCCATAGGAAGCATATGAATGAAGCAATATATGTATATATGTTTATGAATGGTGTGTGTGCATGTGTGTGTAAAAGTCAAAGAAACTACAGTATTCAGGAAATGTACCTAGGCCAGACAACTGCAGCGTGGTGGCTCAATTCAGCTGAGTTTATTCTCAAGTGAAAGTATATAGGCCTTTGTTAATATATTTGCATTCATTGCAAAACAAACAAACAGAGAAGACAAGCAAACCAACCAACCCCCAAGATTGCCTTCTTTTCCTTTTCTCTAAGGCAGGGGTTCTTAATCTGGAGTCCATGGATAGATTTCAAGGGGGAAAAAATACAATTTTCACATATATTACCATATTACATATTTGTTCTTTTTGAATATTTTAGATAACTGTATTTGAACATTATTGGGATCCATTGGTTTTTTCCACAAAAAGGTGAAAAAGCCCTACTCTAAGGAGTGTATCCTGGTGCAGGAGATCTGTGGGATGTGCCTGTGTATGTGTGTAAAAAAGTGAAGATGATGGTAATAACTGTTTGACAGAAGCCCAACCTCTTCTTATGTGTGTTGATGATCATGCATCTACAAAGGGGTTGGATTTCAATTGCATAGTCATGACTACTATCTTGTTTTTTGGACTCCCTCTGCAGTATATATGGAATATTATTTCCTTTTTTAAAAAATCACAATAACAACCTTGAGTGATGGGTTTCGGTGTGAGATGGTGACCAGGCCAAAATCACCAGTGAGTTCCACAGTCAAGAAGAGGTCTCAACCCACTGTCTGGTCCCCATCTAACATTCTGAGAGCAGGTTATCTAATGGCAAGTAACACCTACCTAATAGCAAGAACAGACACCTTGAAATGCTCCAGAAGTTCTAGAGCAGTGTTTCTCAACCCTGACAATTTTAAGATGTGTGGACTTCAACTCCCTGTAATATAAAGGAAGACACACTTTTCTTTTTTCTCTTGTATGGAAAACTGCATTATTTTGGAAACTTTGAATAGTTTGTTTTGTTGCAAAATTCCTTTGGTTTTCACCACCAATTAAAATGCATTAATATTTCATGCTTTTAAAATCCGTGAATTAAATACATGGGGGGGATATTGAATAACTGTCAGAAATGCAGATGGATGAATATTAGGTAAAGTTACTTTGGATATTTTTGTAATCATCGTATACTGCATTTAGCTGAAAGAAATGAAAGAAGCTGACATCCTCAGTTCTAAACCTTTCTATCCCAGCTTAGTATTAAAAATACAGTAGAATCTTCCATGTGACTATAGAAGTCATCCTAAATTGCTGGAGTTTTCCTTCTTCATAAATAAATAATGATCCAGCAGAAAAAAATATGTATGACAGCAGTGGTTAAAAAAACATCCACAATCACTGTCAATACTGTGCCCCTCTAGCAATTCTTATCAGAACTGTTCTTCCCAAACATCTTTAGGCAGAACTAGGAATTTGTCTTAATTAAACTCATATTACCATTGGGTAGACATAAAAGTGGCTGGTTGCCAATTGATTAAATCTGCATTGGGGATTATCCTGCTACTCAGAATGTTTTCTTTTCTTTTTTTAATGTTTATCACTTTAGTCAGCTTTACACTGTACTAGCATTCACAAGTCTACTGATTAAAAGGAAAAAACAACAACAACCACCCCAATCACTATATTCATATGGATATACAATTCCTTGTTCTTTCTGCAATTTTTTAAAAATAAAATGTAGGTGTTTATATGGGATATTTCCTGAAAAAGAAAGGGAAGGTGGTGGTCCCCGAGTTGATTTGTAATTATGCACAGAAGTATATAGATAATATCACTCTAAATTTTGTCATGCATTTGCATCTATTGAAGTTTCAGTAGGTTACAACAGTCAGGGCAGATATAACTGAACACTTTACTAATGGTGCTGGCCCTTCCATGAGTAGACTAGAGCAGCTCCCTAGAGTGGTGGACTTGGAAGGTTCATACTTTATATCAAGTTGGCCCTATTAATTTTCCAACTCTGTTGCCTGTTCCTACAGAACTGCCGGCAAAGTGGTTTGATATTTCAGGGAGACTTATCTTTTCCCACTTCATCTCCTAGAGCCAGACACTGACATCAGAGTAGATTCCAAGCACATTATGCCTTGCTCTGGAAGAGTTCTTACAGATCAGCTCTGCTTAGAGCTTTAGGCACTTCATCAGGAAACAGAGGAAGAGGTGTGCTTCTTTCAGAATAAATGAGGTCACTCAAAAGCCTAAAGTAATATTGGATCTTTACATGCCAATACAATTATGCCCATGAGCAGGCCTAGTTTTAAGACCAGGACTCTAAGCACAGCTTAGCATTTATATACTACTAAAACTCTCATGTAAGTAACCTTCAACTGGCAACAATTTTTGAACCAAGATACCTCAAATGGGCTAAGTGACAGAATGCATCCAAAATCCAAGACCCACGACTCCCATGCGATTGAAATTTGGGCAATTTGTGGCTGCTTCAGCACTGCTCTGCTGCTGCACCACCATGGTCAGCCCAGGTCATGGACATATTCCCAATCTCTTTCCCACCTCCCTCTGTTCCCTGTGCCCAGTCAGCTGGCATCAAGGCCTGATGGGCAAGTGGTGATTGGCTGCTTTGGAAACAAGGCAGAAATCTGAAATCTCTTAATGGCTGTGGGAATTGAGGGAAGGATGAGGGAGTGACTGGATGCTGCTGGCAAGGTAGGGCTGGCTGGGGGGCATTGGTTGTCAATGGGTGAGCCCTCTTCCTCCCTTGAAGCAGGGAGCCCTTGGGGACATGCCAGAATGAGGAGCAGGGGTGCAGTTTTCTTCATGGTCTGCAGCTCCCTTTGTTCCAACTCCTCCCAGCAAAGTGGCAGGCAGTTCCATGGGTCAGTTGAGGAGGAGGAGGAGGAAGAGGCTTCGCGGGGGTTCTCCTGAGGGTTGTGATAGGAGGGCAAATGGTGCAAGCCTATATTATATGTGCAAAGGAGGGGGGGAGGGAGGGAGGGAGGCAGGCAGGCAGGCAGGCAGGCAGGCAGGCAGGCAGGCAGGAAGGAAGGAAGGAAGGAAGGACACTCCCTGCCAGCTTCCCACAAGCAAAGTCAATGGGGAAGCTGGCAGTAAGTCATAAGTTGCTCACACTCCCACTGCTTTTTTGCCCTTGGTCATTTTGTTTCTCTGTTTAAGTAAAGAAATATCTCTGAAATGATGACCCAATGAGTTACGGGTTGTATAGTAATTATCTAAAAAGAGGATATTCCAGAAAGGGGGTGGTTTTATCTAATGTGTTGCCTGCAATCTGTTTTTCAAGCCCTAAAGGCATAGCTCTAACAGACCAGACTAGGTTTCCTGAAGCAGAAATGAGACTATGAAATCTAAGAGGATACTGCAGTGGCTAACAAACTGTAGAATTGGACAAGATATAAGTAAGGGAGAAATTAATCAAAGAGAGAGTTTAAAGAGCTCCAAGCAGAATTCTCCAAATATGGCAAATGGGCTTCAAAATTAAAAAAAAGAAAGAAAGAAAAATCATACATCCATTCATACCCACAATACAAACTTTACCTATATATTAAAGAAATCTGAGCTAGAAATGACTGGCCATGAAAGAGAGTCTGGAGTTTTGAACTTTTTGTTTTATGAAATTTCAGGCTTTTCATATTGAAAAGTTGTATAAAAAAATATTTCGATCCTGTTTAAATACTCCTATATTAGACCATTAAAAGTTTAGGCTATGTTAGTTATATACTGGTGGGTTATTATGCTGCATTAAGTTTTGGGGTTTTTTTTTAATGAAGAGCAAGAAGCATGCTCAAAGATTTCTCTTCATTAATTCATGCTGTATGAATGTAACACTAAATTCATCTTATTGTACTCTGTTGAAATACTGTATATTAATATAAACATTTATATTCCAAAGCTTCTAGAAATATAACTGAACAGAATTTTAAAAAACCAGTTCCTAATAAAGTAAGCAGGTACAATTCTGTATTACTAGTCCCAAGTCTATTATATAACAAAATGCATTATAAAAGAATTCTGAATAATCTCCAGGGTTCAACCAATCAAAACTTTTCTTCTTCCAGCAGAGGAAAGACCTGGGGTAACTGACTCTGTATGAATAACAAAGTCATCTATGTACTGTGCATCTAAGGTTACAGGCTAGATTCACAACACAACCATATGCTTATATATGTACACTAAAGTATATTTAAAAAACGTAAGAACAAGTCTTCTCAGATTGAAAACCTTTCTGGTTCAGTATTCTGTTTGCACAATGGGCAATGATATGCCTATATTTGACAAGAATTGTGTCAAGAAGCTTACCACAATTCCCCTTTGTCCAAGCCATGAATTATTATGCATAACATGACCCTTCTCTTAATAGTATTTTTTATAAACTATAAATTTTTGTTATAAGACAGTTGTTCAAACCTCTTAGTTCAAGTTGCCTTTTTCTGCATAAAATAGATTCTACTGTTTTTTGTTTAATGCAGTGACCAAAATTATACAAAGTTACTTGGGTATGACCATATCATACATTTGTAAAACAGCATTATGGTATTACTTTTTTATAGTACTGCTCAATGGCTCAGTCTTTTCAGTCTTAATATCCTTTCTTGAGAAGTAATATCATTCTGTATAAAAAAATGAATAGATTCTCTTTCTTAAATTTTCCCCAGTATGTATCATTTTATATCTGCTCAAATGTTGTTTACCAGAGTTCTCAAGCTGAGTAATTATTGTTTCATGTGAATCAGTCACAAGACTTCTTAGTTCCACACTCTTCAGCTGCTTGGCCTACTTGGGTTATGAGAACAGATTTAAAAGGCAGAGAGTAGGAATAAATACATAGTTCTCATGATGTTCAGTTCAACTCTATTGATTTAGTCTATTGACCATATCAAGTATAAAGGGAATAAGATAAAATAAAATAAATGCCATTATAAACATACAAGTAAGAATTAATAAAAATATAAATATAACTAAAACTATAATACAAGTTCATGTCAAGCCATCACCCCTGCAGTCAACACCAATCTGCTCTAAATAATCTGCCCTCTTTATAACTGCCTTTGATATAAAGAGTGCAGTCTTACTGGTGATACGGAGGTTCTTGCCATGTAAAATGTAGGAAAGTTTCTGCTGGCCACTCCAGTTTTTTTTTTTTTTTAAATATAAATCTAAATGGTCAGTCCTCTCTACTGAATATAATCTACAATCAAACAGGATGTGTTCAGTATCTTCAATAGCTGGGGCGCCACAAATACATAGTCTTTCTTCATATGGGACTCCTTGAAATCTCCCATATCTTACCATAGAGTCTAACTGGTCGAAACGAGCTCTGGTGAAAGCTGTTCTAAGATATTGGGGTAAAGGAGTTGTTAGATACTTTTTTAATTGGAAGACTGATTTGTGTTGGGCCAACCACTTCAAGGACTTGAGATGTTTAAGGTGTGCTATATCCTCTTGTGATTGCTCATTGGAAGGATTGATAATGAAGCTCAAGCTCAGATACTTTGGTCACCTAATGCAAAGAGAGGACTCTTTGGAAAAGACCCTGATGCTGGGAAAGATGGAAGGCAAAAGGAGAAGAGGACGGCAGAGGATGAGATGGCTAGATAGCATCACTGAAGCAATGAGCATGAAATGAGCAAACTCAGGGAGGCAGTGAAAGATAGGAAGGCCTGGCGCAATATGGTTCATGGGGTCATGAAGAGTCGGACACGACTTAACGACTGAACAACAACAACAATATCCTCTTGGGCAGCCACATCCAAAACCCTTTGTTTAAAACTTTTTTTGGCTTTCAGGTCTGATTGTACTGGGAAATGGGTTGAAAAACCATATTGGGAAATTGTATTGGTAAGTCAGGCTGCCCAAGCACGAGGAGGCTTATTGTGCAACTGTTCTTCAAAACAAAGCTTTGGTAATCTTTCTGAGTCCACAGATAGGATCTTCAGCCAGTAATTGAATACTTTTGTTACCAAATGACTTTGTATGGGGGGAATGCCTAACTCTGCTCTTACAGCTCGGGTTGGGGTGGACTTATCCACCCCCAAAGTACATTTCAGAAATGAAGACTGTATCTGTTCAAACAAAGGGACATTTGAGCTTCCCCACAATTCTGCCCCATAGGTAAGCATTGGGATGATTTTACTGTTATAAACCTTTATAATTGGTGTTAATGATCCTGGGTAGCTGTGGTTAGTTAACTGCCTTAAGGCATTGGCGCAGGCTATAGCTTTTATGGAACTTCTCTTGTAGTGGGGGAGCCATGAACCTGTTTCAGTAAAGATGAGTCCTAGGTATAGATGGAACTTAACCTGTTCTATATGTTCCCCGTCCAGGGTCCAATTGTATCTGATCCTCTTTTTCCCAAAGACGACTACCTTGG
Source organism: Liasis olivaceus (assembly GCA_030867105.1). Classification (NCBI taxonomy): domain Eukaryota; kingdom Metazoa; phylum Chordata; class Lepidosauria; order Squamata; family Pythonidae; genus Liasis; species Liasis olivaceus. Next base: position 201,626,856 of record CM061348.1, read on the forward strand.
TCTTAGATTTGTTAATAGACAGGTAGTTACATGTACAATATATACTAATCTTACATAGTAGCCTTCTCATTCCTACTTGGGTGTGTGACATCAATACCATATCATCTGCATAGAGCAGTAGATTTACGTGTTTGTTTTTAATTTTGGGCATATGTGTATCTGTTGAATATAAAAACTTTGGGATCTCACTTATATATAGATTAAACAAAATGGGGGCCAATATGCATCCTTGTCTGACCCCTTTGTAGGTATTAATGGTCCCCGTTAGGGCACCATTTGCTCCAGTATGTACCCTTAGGCAGGAGTTTGAATATAATGCCTTGACTAATAGAAGGAGTCTGGGTTCCACATTCATGTCCGTTAGTTTCTTCCAAAGAGGGTCCCTATTTATTGAGTCAAATGCTGCCCTAAGGTCGATGAAGGTAGTATACAGTTGATTCCCATTAGCTGAATATTTGTCTTTTAGGTGACATAGAGTAAAACAGTTGTCAATGGTTGAGCGTCCAGGTCTAAAACCAGATTGATCTTCAGGTAGCAGGTCTTTTTCATTCACCCAATCCTCAATCTTATATAGGAGATATTTAGCATACAGTTTGGCTACTATGTCTATTAAACTAATTGGTCGGTAATTTGAAGAGTCACTCTTGTTCCCCTTTTTATAGATGGGGATCACAATAGAAAGCTCCCAACCATCTGGAATTTGGCAGGAGTTATTTATGTGGGTGAATAAGCCTGCAAGTAGGGGTGGTTCTCATGATGAAAAGAAGTAAATAGTAAATAGTGAGATTCCCCAAGGAAATGTTTTGTCACTAATGCTTTTCTTTTTTAAAGCTTGTTTATAAGCAATTTGAAGTCAGGAATGAGTAATGATTTGCTGTAATCAAATTATATAGGATGACTGAATCAAAAAGAGGTAGTGAAGACTTAAAAAAAGAAGAAAAAGGAAAACAACTTTCCAACTTGGGTAAATGAACATTAAAATGCCAAATACAGGATCAAGTGACCCATCTACAGGCACTTTACACTAGAAATCTATTCCATATGCAGGAGAACTAGATTGGCCTATATTAGCTTTCATGGAAAAATGTAAATGTGAGATTTTATCACTGTAGCCAGAAAACAAACTTGAAATCGAAGCTGCTTATCTTGTAGGTTTCTTTTTCCATTTAGCTCAAAGCCTATTTCCATTCTTTTGATATTCTTGAGATCTGTTGTACTGTATTGTATTTTCCATTTGTCACAGCAAGGGGGGAATCCTTGAAGTGAAAGCAAAGAAAGCAAATATTTTTTTTCAGATCTTTTTCCAAATCTTCAGAAAAATTATTTAATAAAGTACACATGAAAATATATTATGACCCAGATGCTGCTGACTTTACTGTCATGAGATCATATGTGAAATGTTTTATTTATTTTTTTGAGGGGGATAGGTCAACCTGGCTTGAGTGGATGGAGGAGTTCAGAAGCTACAATTGGTCCAGAAGGAGTGGTGTGGATAACTATTTGTATTCCTTGATCCTCCCACATGATACCACTACTCTGTGAGCTGCACTGGTTTCCTATAGGTTTTCAGGTGCAATTCAAGATGCTGGCTATCTCCAATAAAGCTTTACATGTCACAGGACCTGGTAACTTGCAGGACCCCTTTTCTCAATGCTATGCACTCATCACCTGCTCTGACAGTCCCTTCTCTGAAACAATGTCATCTTTTGGGACTTAGGAGATATGCCTTTTCTCTGGAATGATCTCCCTTCTCCCAACAAAGAACTGGTGTCAGCCCTATGAAGTAGATCAGACCAAGAAACAAATTCCAGATGTGCCTAAAACTAATTTTATTAAGATTGGCTATAGTAACAGAAATACAAGTCTGAATATGTTTGTCCTTCTCCTCTTCTTTTATCTATATGTGAATTTGAGGGATGTCTGTCTCAGACATTTTTATACCGCTTCCCCCTTGCTTGAGCTTCTGCAATGCTTATCTACTCATTGCCTTGGTAATGGATTTCCCCTCTCTCTGTCACGGCCATCCTCATTACAGCTGGCCCCAACCCCTGCAGGTCTTTAGAAAGGCAGTGAAAACCTTGTTCTTTTCTCATTTAGGTCAGAATTATCAGTGTTTCCATCAGGAGGAGTGCAATACCTTTGAATCTCTGATCACTGCCTATCTGTTATATTTGTTTTTAGTTGTTATTGGTTATTGGTTATTTTTCTTCATCAGGTTATTGTACACTGGCCAGAATTGCATTGCTCAAATTGGGTGGCCATATAAATGTTTTAATAAATACATTCAAATATATGGGCCCAAATAATAATAAGGGAGGGGGTGTTAGCTGGGAATTGGCATAAAGCAATCTGAATGTAAACTCATTTTAGGCCACGGTTCCATGAATGCTAAGTACACCTTAGCTGTTTAGTCATAAAAACAATGCTTTAAAGAAAAGACATGATAATTTTTAAATGAAAATGAGGAGGCTAGGAATTGAGAATGAGATCTATTGTCTTTGCTCCTGATCACCATATTGTAATATTTTATGCATAGAAGAATCAAAACATATCACCTTTTGTTGAATAGAAAAAGTTCCCATTTGTGCAGATCACAGCATGTTTAGAACAGCAGAGGCTCACGATCCACACCAGTATATTTCTCCAGCATTTATTTAGTCACAGCTCAAAATATTGCAGTGGAATCGTAAATATTCCATGATAAAGAAAGAATTCAAACAGCTGCAGGAATGTTGCTACATTTCTCCCCAGGTCTAGATTAGTAACCTGATCAACTATATTAGTTGATAAGAATTAGCTGAAGTTAGCCTCACAAATGATAAATTTAAGGTGGTGTATGATATTCAATGTTTTGTGAAAAGTGAAGATTGGCACGTTTAATAGAAAGATGCATTCATGCAATAAATGAAGATGTTAGGAAAACCCAGCTTATGGTGAAGTTATTATTCACCTGAGTGGTTTCCTCATCTCACATCAGTGCAGACACCCTCAGACTGAACAGTGTATTAAATATTGTAGATAAAATACATATATAAGATTTCACAAAATGTCTATGAACATCCTATTCACTTCCTTTTGCTTTCTAAAAGGCCTCCTCACTCGCCTAACAAAGTAGAAGAACCTGGCCAGGCATACCAAAAGGTTATTGGATGTATTACATTGGAAGTGCCATCTGGAGCATTGAGAACATGTTCTCACAGATGTGCAGATACTGTCTAATGCTATGTTTTAAAATGAGAAGTGTTTATCTTCCAAATGGCATTTAATGATCTTAACTCCAGAGCAGATAGCAATAATTCAGAGGATTTATCTGGATATCCTGACCAACTTTTTCTTTTTGTAAGACTGATATGTATTGCTTGTGCTCTTATAATCCTAAATGTTGACAGTCATCCATGTATTCCAATTAGAAATGACATTTACATAAATACTGGTTAATATTATCCTCTCCCATAGATTTAATGGTAGTGCATAATGACAGGCAGGATTTATTGTAGAACATGTTCTTACTCTTGCTACCACATTGCTAAAAGAAGTCTCTGCATGTTATGAGTTTAGCTGCATCACACAGTCCACAAGAATTTAATCAGGCATTCAGTGTAACAGCACTTTGGAGTATGTTGTATATTTTTTAGTAAGCTGATTTTCCAAAACAAAACATTTTCCTAGCCTGAGAGGCAGACTATCCAATATGAAAAGAATTGTGTTAAAGCAGTGTGGTAATGCACAGTAAAATGTATTAATTGGGGTCCCAGAAGAATATGGTCAAATGGATAGATAAGAAGCATCTGAATTGTTGATATAAATATTTACATATACAGCAAGCATGAATAGTTTACAATACACCCCAAAGTCTGGCTAGATAACATTTTTATTGTTGGTTGCAGAGTCAGCCAGATGTTTAGACTGGATTTAGCATTTTTATCCACCTATCAAGTCCTTCCCAAGGACCTGGGATAGGTAGATGTGGTTGTTTGATGGCGTTAAAGGTATCATTGCAGGATGTAAGCTGTTCTGAGTAAAGCTGCCTTTTGCAATTGACTGATGGTGGTTTTGTCAGTAGTTTTCATTGTTTGGGACTGCACCTAAAGCACCTATTACTATTGATACTATCTTTGCTTTCTTTTGCCACAGTTGTTGTATTTCTCTTTGCAGGTCTTTATATTTTGTGATTTTCTCCAGTTCTTTCTCTTCTATTCTGCTGTCTCCAGGTATTGTAATGACCACTTTCCAGACTTTTTTGTCTCTCTTATCAACAATTGTTAAATCTGGGGTGTTCTGTGGCAGGTGCTTGTCTGTTTGAATTCTAAACTCCCAGAGCACTTTAGCTTCTTCATTTTCTGTTACTTTCTCTGTTTTGTGGTCCCACCAGTTCTTGCTTGCAGGCAAATGTATTTCTTGCAGTTATATCAATGCTCCATTGTTGCTACTTTGTCGTGCCGTTGTTTGTAGTCAGTCTATGCGATCTTCTTGCTGCAGCTAACTAGGTTTTCCACTGTTTCTTCAGCTTCTTTGCAGAGGTGGCATTTGCTGTCTGTTGCTGTCTTCTCAGTTCTGGCTTTGTATGCATTTGTTCTTCTTCTTATTTTAAAAGGCGAACCCTTGTTGTTTGTATATTATGGTAAAACTGCCTTGTAATAAGAAAATGTTTTCTGTGTCTGTTGTCAGTGGCTTTCAGCAATTCTTCACTTTCAGTGAACATCTTTATTTAAAAGAGCAGCAATGTTTTGTTAATTATCTCCTAGATGTTTTGAAGTGATCTAATAAATGATGAGGAAAAGAAGTCTTTGTGCATAGTTGATAAATCTATTTTGAGTTCATGTCAAATTAGGGAAAGGCTCAGTAAATCTTCTAATGGGTAGGGAGTTGGGAAAATGTAACCTATGTGAGGCAAATGTAATATAAAATCATGTAGTCATGACATTGAAGCAGATCATAGTTTCACACAACTTTATAGCCCTGTTTAGGTGTTCAGGTTACCATGTTTCAGGGTTTTGAGGTAGACCAGCCTTGGAAATCAAAGTTATGAATATTAAAGCTATTTTTATTATAGGGTTACAGTAATAGAATATTGCAGCCTTGAATGTGCATTCCCCCCCCCCCCCCGCCTATATCCTAAAGAGAAGTAGGGAGGGTCATGTCTGAGACATTTTCTCAAATTACATTCCTGCTTTGGACTCAGATTTCTCTTATCTGACCATTGTCTTAGCTGCAGTTCTTCCTCCTCTTCCTCCTCTTCCTCAAGGTTATTCTCCCAGTGCATTATACCGTGTCAGCTGCATTGGAATACTCTATTCATTAACATCACACCCACCATGTCATACCAGAATAGGCATTTGTATATAGAGAGCAGATGTCTAGACTGAGAATTTGGCATGTACAGCACAAATGCCAACATAAGAAGGATGCTCAACTGTGGGGGTGATCATCATTCACATGGTGATTTGAACTCTAATTTATAATGCCTAAATTGACTAATATGTGGAAAGGGATTCTAAGTATGGTAGATAGGATAAAGTTTCATAGTTTTCTACTTCTTTTCCAAATAATTTTGAATTACTTTGGCTGAACTCTTCAGCTTCAAGAAGCATTTGTTGTCTTGCCAAGCACATCTGAGGCACCAGCTAGGAATGAAGGTTAATTTGGTTATTCTTGCATTTTCAATTTTCATGTTTCATTTGTCTGGTTCATATATGTTTCTTTTTCTGAATATAGTTATACATTCAGAGCATATTTTGGATTCTTTGTACTGAGAAACAGTATATAAATATTTTATTACATACATTAATTAATTACATTAATTATACCTGTTATGCATGATTTTGCAAGTATTTCACTAATATACTGTTTGCACATTTTATGTATGTTTTACTCCTAATATGTATATGTTGGTATGAAGAATTTGGAAATCTCTGTATTTTGAATCAAAACTTCATTTCAGCTCATATATGGTTGGAAAATATGAAATTAGGTAAATTTCCATTAACATGTGAAACAATTATTGTTCTCTATATTCTAGCTGCTGTGATTGTTTCAAAGACACAGTCTAATTTTATACTTGGCTGAGAATCCCTAACCCTTTATGTTATTGTACCTTAACTTCTTTACTCAGGCAAATTGGGATCACTATAAGAGACAAATAACATTTTTTCCGTATTCTTCTCTCAAATCAAATATATTTCATGGTCAATATTGAAAAAAAAAAATACAGCAGTTAAAAGACATTTGTAAACTGTTCTGTAGCTTAGTTTGTTGTTAATAATGATGGGAACCTGTGAATTAAACTGCAGTAAGAGTTGTTCTATCATCCTTGTGTGATAGCAGAAGATGCACATAAAACTCTTTTGGCCACCTAGACTATGGTGAGAGAAGTGGTGTCAATAGAATAATATGGGAGTCTCTTTCTCTCCCTTGCTTTTGAGTTGAAAGCCTTCTTAAAATCAGTGAAGGCAGCGCACAAAATTAATTCATTACTACCGTGTATTTTTTGATAGATAGTAAAGCACTAAGTCCATTTCTAGAGTGGGTCAACCTGATGTAAAGTCTGCCTGCTTATCTGGCAAAATAACCTCTTCCCTCCAACCAGTCTAGCAGTTTCATGTAGAAATGTCAGGTGTAGAATTTGCTAATGAAGTTGATAGATGGTTTACTGAGTCATTTTTTCTGCCCTTCTTGAAAATATAGATAATTGGGACTAAATTCCATCCTTTTTGCCTACAAGTTGAAATATCAGGATAAAAGAGTGAGGCTCAGAATTGTACGCATCAGTCAAAATGATTTTACATCAGCTTGGAAGGAATTAAGTCCCTCCTGGGATCTTTCTGGATTTTGGTTGCTATCTACAGTAATTAGTTTGATACTTCTGAAACATTGACTGGTGGCCAGCCAGGCAGCTGATCATCATCTCATTCCAACCTGAAGAAATGTAAAGTTTCTTCTTCATAAAGCTTTCAGAAATGTTCCTCTCTCCCAGATTTTTGCTGGGATATGGCAATCCAAGCAGTGCTGTAAGTGTCCAAAATCTTACTGGGTATTTGCTGCTGCTGCTGCTGCTACTTTCAGCAACTTGTACAGCATTCCTTTCTTTTTAATTGCTAAAAAAAGATGTATTAGCACTTCTCATGGAGGATAACTTTCAAATAAGAGGCATTCTATGAATCCTGCCTATGGGCCCTATAACTGACAGATAGTCCTGTATTTGCACACAAGCAATTCTGATCAAACCAATTAACTGATCTATTCCACATTGCTACAATGTAAAAAAAAAAGTGTTTTTCATCAGGTTGGTTTATTTGGGAATGGGCCTGTAGTAATTTGTCAGAGTTCAAAATCTCAGGCAAGGTTGTACTTATCTTTGATGACCCTCTTATATGAAATGGCCTGATTTCTACAGATGGGAGGGATATTTCTGACAGCTGGATGAAAGTTCAGGACTATTAGGAGAGAATTGCTACCTGGGCAATAAGCAAATGTAAAATTTACTTGATGAGTTAAAAGTCCCAGAGAAAAACCTATGCAAGCAACAATGTTCGGTTTGGGCCCAGCCTCCAAAGTAAATTTCCCTCTCCTATCTCCACAACAGCTTCATTTCAGATGGACAGATCTACTTCACTGGTGAAGTTGCTAGGCAAAGTGCAATGTAATTGCATTTTCATTTTTGGATTAGCATATACATAGCTATCTGGAAGCTTCTGTTATAATTTCAGGCAAAGGGATGGCCCCAACCTGACATTAAAGCCACTACCTAAGTTAGGGGCTGGCTGGCTGTCAGTGTAATCATGTAATTTTGTAATCTGTGCATTAGATCTCTAATGTGCAAGTTCTCTATTAAAGGGAGTAGGTAAACACTTATGAGCAATAGACTAAATTTGAAAAGCACTGCTACTGTGAGCCTTGTGAAGAAGGAAGTTTTGTGTAAAATGCACGTAGTCTGGCAAAGTTAACAATATATAAATCTTTTACTTTGTCTCTTTATATTACTCTGTCTCATATCATTAACTCCCAGAAGCTCTAGAGGATTCCCAGAATCCCAGAAACTCTAGAGGATTCCCGATTCTCAGTTTTGGATTTACACAAACTGGATTTTGCCTCAAAATTTGGTAAATGCAATGCACGAGGCAGAGGATAAGTGGAAGCACTGGTATTCATTATTTAGGCTTTTTGGTTTAGTGGGCTGTGTGAACAAAACCTCTGCTTTGTTGATGCAGTGTAAGTTCTTTTGCCGAGCCCAAAGAAATCCAAGAACCAGTGTCATACCAATTTTCTTCCTAGCAGTGAGCTAATTATATTCTTACCACTTTTCCATTATACTGTATCAGAAGCCTTACCTTTAATATTATCCAAGTAGTCCTCGTTTAGTGACTGCCTTGTTTAGCAACCATTGATAGTTACAACAGTGATGAAAAAGTAACTTGGAAACCAGTCCTTGTATTTATGACCTTTGCAAGTCTGTAAATCAAAGGAAAGCTGAAGTAAGATCATAAGCACAGTCACAGTTTCACTTAGTGACCGCTTTGCCTAACAACCAAGTTGCCAGTCCCAATTATGTTTGCTAAACGAGGTCTACCTGTAATGAGATTTTGGGTTGGCCTTCTATATTTCTGGCAGAAGCTGTCAGTGTATGCTGGCCTGAAACAATGTCTCATCCTAATTTCCTACTCCTGCCCTAAAATCAGTGGAACAGATTAATCCAAGTCTTTTGTGTAAATAGGAAACAAAACGCCTAGACAGTTATGAAACTGAAAGACACACAGAGACTAGAATTTGCCCTTCTTAGAAACCTAATGAGGAAGCCATGACTGTTGATGTGATAATGCTGTGAGCCTCCATTTCTGCTCAGTGGATATTATATTTGTAACTATATTATCACAAAAAAACACCACAAACTTCCAGTGATTTCTCTTCAAGGAAGTAAAACCTTAAAAGCCTGCTACTAAAACAAATGGGGTGCAAGGGCATAACTCTCACTCTGTACCAGAAAAAAGAAAGGGGCAACATAGTATTAATATAATAGCAGTGGGATACTGAATATGCATATTCTTTGTTCTTGTTATTAAAAAAAAAACCCACTGCATATTATTGACATTTTAGAGATAACATTTTCTACCATTTGCCTCTGATTGCACAAAACCTTTTTATTTCTGTTTGTTGCCACATTGTTTAATGAAAGCAGTAGATTTTCAAACAGAACATAATTGAGAGTTCTCACTGGTGTTATGAAAGCTTATCTTTTGTGTTAGCACAATAGTAGCAGTTAATTTCTCATTACTTAAAACAAGTCTTCACAGCAATTATTATTATGACCGGATATGCAAGGAAAGCTTATACTGCTGCTATTGAACAATACTTGTTGGTGAGTGTATGTGTGTGCACACACACACACACACATACATACGACAGGCAAAAGTCTGCTAAAATAGGAAATTTTACATTTCCCCTAAGAGAAAGAAAACAAAGAGAGTGCATATTATAGGAACAGGCATGTTTATACCGGTTGCTAATTGCATTGATGCCAATGTTGCACTCTTCTTTTTTGCTTTTAAAAGTCATTGAACGCACATATATTTGGACACAACCATAACAGTTGATAATTTCAATTCATTTTTAATATTCTTGCTTTTATCTTCTTATTGTTAACTATTGAGAAACCATGATGTAGTCAGTACCATATGAAGCATAACCACGACAGTGACAACAATTGTACTGTGCAAAGGATTGCAATATCCTTACAGGGAATCAGTCCTAATTTGGAGGACTCATATTAGAAACAGAAAGATTTGGAATCTCAGATTCTGAGATTTATAGTAATAGGCTAATCTGTACATATTGGGATACCAGTTAAAAGCTCATATATAAGTTTTTAGACTCATATATGCCTATCAGTGCTTATACATGGAAACTAATACAGTGCAACATAAACCTATAGCTATGTAAAATGAAACAGGGGAACAGCATTTTATTGGAATGTTTAATATCTAGTCAATTATTGAGAACCATGAAACACAAACTTTCTAATTATATGACAGAAGCAAAACTGGGCACAAATAGCCTTCAAAATTCTTCATATTTGTGGACAGGGAAATTGATTTCTCCAAATTTGTCCAGAGAAAGAAGAATTCTCCAACAGTTTTTTTTTTTTCCTATAGTGGAGATATTAGTATCAGTATTTTAATAAAACCCAGTGAGGAGATTCTCAGTTATGTTTATCAAACTAAATTAAAAGTGGCTAGAAAAAAGCAGACATTTCTTGCCTGACCATAAGCAAAAAATCTTTCCGCTTCTGACTATATGTGTGTACCTTACACAAAAATGCTTACATGTACTTACAAATTCAGACTTATTGTGGGAATTCTGCCTCCTATTCCACTGCATTATTTTGTGTAGAAAAAGCTAAAACGTTTGGATGTAAAATCACAAAGATTCAGTGTTGTGCCTATTGTTAGGCTCTTCCACAACTGTAAAGTGCCCAAATATTTTCTATTTTTGGTGTTTCTAATTGATTGTTAGTGAGCAAAGCATTATTTTACATCCAAGCTCTTTTAATCAACCTCCTTAATAATTTATGAATTGCATCTTTACAAACTAGTATAGGAATCACCATTGTGTTATTTACTTTTAAGTAACTGAAAGTATCTACTTTTACTGTAACTACCAAAGAACAATTGCTATGGAATTGTTTCAAATCTTTCAAAGACAAAATGACATAAAATTAGTAAACAGTTCTTGTCTGGATCAGTTTCTTTATGTTTGCTCAGACAGTTTCTATCCTTTAGCATTTTATGCTTATGTTTTACCTCAGCTCAGGATCATGCGTTTGAATCAAGACACATTACACAAACAGAATAAAAAAGTATTATTTCATTCTCTGGTTTGATTCACACATGGATGTGCTTTTTTATTCTGTTTGTGTAATATGTCTTGATTCAAATGCCAAAGGGTCCTTTCATTTTCATATGAACAAATGAAATGTTTTCTGCCTCGATGCAACTCTTGTCCCACCTTCTCCCTGTTGAGCTGGCCTGTGCTCTCTCCAACAGTCCAGTGATAAAGTGCTAAAATAGTAGCTACTTGGCTTTCCACTCCTGTCACTGTTCTTCCCTTATCATCATAACATAACATAACATAACATAACATAACATAACATAACATAACATAACATAACATAACATAACATAACATAACATAACAAACGAAATGAAATGAAATGAAATGAAATGAAATGAAATGAAATGAAAAAGATCAGTCATTGTGTGGGGTACAACAAAGCTGTCCTTGGGTATCGACACTGAAGGAGATTGGCAAGGACCTTTTTTATCCCTTTGCACATACAAGAAATACCTCTGCAGAAAGTTTTTGGGTTTTTGTTTTGTTTTGTTTTGTTTTCCTGGCTGAGGCAATTTGTATTTGTATACTGCAGATTGTCCCCCACAGTTCCTTAGCAGAGCTCTGAGGATTGCGCGACTGAATTGCTAATGGTTGCCTCTCACACCCCAGCTTCTCCGCTGCTGTCTCCTTTTTCATTGCCTCTTGCTCAGCAGGACTCTGGCTCTGTTCCTGCTGCCTCTTCTTCAGTTTTACTCTTTCGTTTTACTCCTGGGCTTTCGGCTCTGCCAAAATTCTACCTATTCGCTGTGAGTGGGCGTGCGATACCATGGGTGCACTATATGAACTTTAGCATTTTCTCTATCTAGTCATCTGGAGGTTTGCAGCCAAGATGTAGTATGCCTTCCCTACTATCCAACAGGTGTATATCAAGGACATGCCTTCTATATTATGGCCCCCCAAATCCTGGAATAAATAATATGGGAAATGTATATAGCTTCTTCTACACTGGCTTTAACAAAACTATGCCTTTTTTTTTTAAAGAAAAGCTGTCTTTATTGTGAGGATTTTATTAATTTAACTATAATTGTTATAATATAATAAATATAATACAATAAGTATAATAATATATAATGATTATTATATTTAAGAAATAGTTAATCTTCTGCCTGATATTGACTTTTTATTTTTCATTGCCAGGCAATATCCATTTCTTCTCTCTTTTATCCTCTTATAATTCTGCTGTTTTGTTGGATTTTAAGTAGTTTTATCCCCCATAATAAAATTCCTATTTTTTGTGCTGCCTATTTTAATCTCAGCAGATGTTGGACAATAATTACCAAACAACAGAAATTCTTTAAAATTGTCTATTTAATTGCATTTTAGTTTGTACATGGCTATGTTTCACAATAGGGTGATTTATATATCTTAGAAATAAATAAATCCTTTTGTTCCTATTATTTTTTATATTTTGAATGTTAAGATGATGATAGATAGATAGATAGATAGATAGATAGATAGATAGATAGATAATATAGACACATACTTGCTTTCCAGCAGTCTACATCTGAAAGATTGTTTTAAATACATTAGAATCATGGTAGTAGTATTTTATGAGGTCTACTCCACATATGAATGTTTTAAATTATTATTTTTGTTGTTTTCTTTGATGTTGCTGTTAATTGCCTTGATGATTCAGTGGAACAGAAAGTCAGACTATGATCTGAATAAATGAATACAAATGAATAAATAAATAAACCAGATTCTGCTAGTGTAGTTTTTGAGAGATGAATATAGAGGCATAAGCATTCCCACTGGGACAATAATAATTTATAACTCCATCCTATGGGACTTTTTAGCAAGAGCAGGAACAGTACAAATGGAGATTAGCAAGATGGTTACTAATGCTGTAGCTTAAGCTTGATGAAAACTAAGGCATAGCTATTTGATTTCTCTTCATTGATCAATGAAGCCTCCTGGGAGATAGGAGCGTCTCTGTCCTCCACAAGCAAGTGCTTGCTGCTTGTGTGAAGTGGTGGCAGCATGGGGGGGGGGGGGGGGTTGCACACACTGCCTACGGAACCTGGTCTCTTTCAGATATTTCAAAGACAGTCACCCAAGAGAGGCAATGGATAGGCAACAGTAGCATTTGCCTATAATGTTTGAACTTTCTCATAGCTAATGTTTTGGTACACAGAATTATTTTGTCCCTTACTGATATCTGGCTCCTCATTTATTTTGGAGTCATCAGTAGTATTGGGTTTGGATTCAACAACCTGGATGGTCATTGACTTCAAACATTAAGACATTCACAAAGTAGGTCAAAAACTGTCTGACATATTTTTTTATAGAAAGTATCCTGTGCTGTTACATATGGATAATGTACCACAGTTTGAATACTGTCTATTGGCATCCTTTGTCCCATACACCTGTTTTAGGTATGATAGTGTATGTCACATAGGGACAAGGTCACGCTTTCACAAAATAAATGCACTGTTAACTTGTAATGGAACTTTCCCCAAGGCTGCAGTCTTTCCAGCTACCAACTGGAAATTCTGAGTTATAATCCCAGTATATTTAGAGGACACCAGAGCTGGAAAGTCTTCTATTGTTTATATGTTATAAAATACACTGGATCATATACATAATAGATTCTGATGTTAATCACAAACACCAGGAAGTTAATAGTTTCATCCAAGTGCTTAAAAATGTATATTTATTTCAGTTTCAACTCATTCAGTCAAGTCTAATATTCCTCCCTGCCTTCTTTAAAGGATACCTTCACTTCATCACAACCAATTGACTAATGGAGACTCAGGTATTGCAATCAAATCTGCAGTCAGATCGGAAGGCTACCCATAAGTTCCATTAATGTTATCTTAATTGCTTTGCAATTTCTCCAAAGTTGTCTTCCCCACCAGAAGCTTTTATCTTTCTACCTTCTTCTTAAGTTGCTTGGCATTTCTCCTACATTTCTCTTGGTGATCTTTTTGACTTTACTTTCTTGGTGGAGGGTGCTGAAAACTGAAAAGTGTTGTTTTCAGTTAGGTATCATTTCATCATTCTAAAGCTTCACAGGCTACCCTCATCTCCTGGTCTGAAAGAGCCTAACAGGAGGAAGTTTCTTCTGTTGTCTTCCCTTTGGATTTAAAGGAAACCTGGGAGGCCAGGAGGTTACAGATCATGGGAAAGATGGACATACAATAAAAACAGGGATATTCACAAGCCATCTTGCCATTAAATAAGGATAAGAACACTGTCTTTCACCAAAATTTTCTTCTCCTTTGAAATATGATTTATATTATTTTTCATTAAATTAAATGAAAATAGGTACAAGAAGCAGAATTTTTCTGTACAGCAGTAGTTTAAAGTCCAGCTAAGGAGTATATTTTTACGTATAGTACTGTATGTACCCTATAACCGTATTTTACACTCTGTAGCCAAGCTGCTCAAGAACCTTACTATCCTCAGTAGATGGTGGCAGATAATACTCCAATGGTTTACCTTATTATGGGCTTGCTTTCAGCAGCAAAGATAGGACCTTGAAACAGCCACTTGATTAGCTTTTTTGTGAGTCCAGAGGAGATAGCAGGATACAGAAAAAAGGAAGGACATATAGGAGGGGAAATATTCTCTCTTTTTTGAGGATGAACTGGTAGAAGTTTGTAACTTTCTGATTGATCTAGGATAGATCAAATTTCACCAGAGGGTGAACATGCTGCAATATGGTGGCTTTCCTGACATGAGGTATGCAGATACAAGTCTGGGACCCATTATCTACATATTCCATTGCTGATTCACTGGGTCTAGCTTCAGTGAAACTCTACATAAATCAGCAGTGGGACAATCTGGCATCCCTACTAGGCCCCTAAATGATATGGATTGAGTATACTGTAGGACTAACCTATAGCCTAGTTAATTCCTGAGGCTTAGTACTTATAACTAATTCTATTTGTTCACTCCACTGGAACACAACTTTAGTAAAACATTTTTCTTTCTCTGCACCATTATCAATAATTTCCTGCTAAAAACATTTTTGTCTTCTCAGATAGACTTAAGCCATAACCCTGAAATTGGACTGAAAATCCTTTTAATAATGTGATGGCAATAAAATAACTTCAGAAGATTAGCCAAATAGCTTTCTTAAACAACTGCTTTTGGATGAAAATGTGTGCAGTGATCTATTAATCCCAAACTACTTTAGAGAATGTTCATATCCTGGGATTCCTAGTATGATTATAGTTTTCCAACACTCCTTAAGAATATTTGAATTGTTGCCATACTAGCAAGAATAATACTGCTGGGAACATTTATGATTGCAATTTAAATTAGTTTCACATTGAAAAGAATGAACTTGTAATTAATAAAAAAATCCCTTGAATGGTTTGATACTTGCATCATATTAAAAACATATTGCTTGAAAATTATATATCTTTTAAACAGGAGAAACAACTAAAATAGGTAATGAGTTTCCTGCATAGTACATGTTATGACCAAGTTAATTATGTTCTCTTTAATACTATTATATCTACACTTATCTGGCAATTATCCCTTTATCTTTCCTCTAAGGACACTTCAAGACAAATCAAGAACTCTGTTGCCTAAATAGTTCAAAACTGAAAAAAGCCAGGTCTGATTGACTTGTTTGCACCATTTTCCTTCCCAGAGTTATTATATATATATATATATATATATATATATATATATATATATATATTCATCTCACTGAATGAATCTGAGTTATTTGTTTTCTTGATTTACTGTTCCTTGAAGAGCTTCAGAAAGTATCACAGGAATATTTTACACATCAGTAACTATCACCCTGATTATTTTGTTATTTATTTCCATTAAAAACTATGAACTTTCTTCTTTAACACATGATTCTGTATAAGTCCACACATATGATTATCCATCACTGGATGAATGTAGAGTAAGCACTAAGTTTTGCATTATTGAGAATGACTATCTACGTTGCATGTATGCAGATCCTCCAAAAATAGAAACAATTAAGCACTTTAGTTTTTAATTGAGAAATACCCAGGTAGGGGGCATTTATTTATTATTTTGTTGGGCTTATATGTTGCTCTAGTTGCTGTCAGATATGAATGGTATACATCCCTGACATCCATAAATCAAATTAAACAAAAACAAAAGGTATAGTAAAATAAAAACAAAGCACATCTTCTTATATAAGCACTAGGAATATCAATTACATTAAAGAAAATTTCCAAAGCCAGAGGGAACAACTTTAAAAGAGACCAACCCCCAGGTTTTTCTGGAACAGCCAAGTCTTAATGGACTTCTTAAAAAACTATTGTGTAGGAGGCACTCTGATTTCTGGGGGAATGCTGTTCTGAAGAAGGGAGGCAATTAGGAGTAGGCAGCTTCAGAGATATGCAGGTTCAGAGCCATGTAAGTCTTTAAAGCAGAAGACTGTATAGCCTAAATCTTGCCTAAACACAGGTAGTCCCCAGTTTAAGAACAAGTTCTGTTCCAAGATCTGTCCTTAAGCCAGAACAGTATTATTGTATAATAGTATATAAGTAGCATTGTGTAATTAACTCGAACCATTGTGTATTTAACTCAAATTTTGCTACAAAAGGCTCCATTCTTAACTATGGGTCATCTGTAACCTGGGCATTCTTAACCCAGGGACTTCCTGTACCATTAAGGTTTGCTCTTACTTCATGAGCAACCATAAAAGATCCATGAGCCTGAGGGCTCTTCCACCTGGCCTGATACTCACAGGTAGGCAATACTTGTGCAGTCACACTAAAGGGTTTGACTGAATGATGTCAACTTCAGCTTGCCCCTGTGCTAGTGCAGAGGCAGCCTGCAAGTGTGCTTTCTGACTACTGCTTCAAAAGTTATGTTTTCCAGGATGAGTAGCCATGCTGTTTCTCTGCTGTGCTTCACTTTGATCTATGTAATATCTGCATTTCTACTGGTCACAGCCAGTATGGTTGCTGGTTCCTAGTTCCTGATCACTGCCCTCCACAGCCATTTTCAGGATGACTGCATTGGAGGAGTGGAACATGCTTATACAAAGATGAAATACCACCATGCTTTGTGAGACAAGTCACAAGCATTGCATAAGTTCTTTTTATATCTCTAACAAACAATGGTCTGAAGTACTAGTCCACCAATTCGTATTCACAAATGCAACTGGTACATCAACAGTTAGGGCAAGTGAAACTTGCTCCAAGAGGATCAGGAAACTGACGGCCTCTTTCCCTCCACCAGCCAGGGGAGAATTTTTTTTTTCAACTTGATGAAATTGAGAAGAGTTTGGTCAGTTTCCCTTCCTAGCCCAAGTGACAGGCCAAATTATAAAACTGCTCTGTCCCTCCCTCCCTCCCTCCACCTGTGGATGCACCAGTGGGAATGTGTCAAGTACAAGGTGCAAATGAATTTACCTGGAAAGAAGATATTGAGTGAATTTGAGATTAAAACATATTCTTACAAGATTAAAACTACAATAATTTCAGATTACTGTCTAATTAGTAAATTGTCCTTTGTTTTTACTGTAATTGCTGTTTATTTAACTCATAAAATTATTAGTATACATTCCACACTGGGGTTCAGGAGACTATTAATCATGTTTCAAGCAAATCTCATGCCATCATAATAACCTTAGTGTGAAAAGCCTTCACAGCTAGTTATTAATTGATTATGAAGAGCTGTTTAAAATGTATGAGGTACTTGGAATTCTGGACATGTATCAGATCATTTTCACATCTGTCTGGAGAAAGGTCACTCTGACCTAAACACTCACGTATTAAACAATTAAAACAGATCTTTATGTCATTTTTAGGCTTTACACACATATTTATTTTGTTGCTTTTGATTGTTATTATAGTAGGTTTGCTTTGGTTTTAATACTTGTTTGCCATGTATGAGATGGACAGATATATAAATTGTACAAATAAATGAATAAATAAAATAATGTAGTTACAAATTTGTAAATGTATATGTTTGGATTTTATTTATTTACTTGTTTATAATATCAATTTATATAGCCACCCATCTTGTAATTGCAACTCTGGGTGGCAAACACAAGATAGTATAGTATTACTTATCTGAAAGTCAGTTCTTTGTTTTACATTGCTTCAGCTTATCCATCATGCTTGATAGGGACATAAAAGAGAACTAACAAAAAATAGGTGCACTTTCACCAACGTCTTTTTCTCCCTATTACCAACAACAACATCACTTGTTGGGTTAGGAAGATGTAAAAAAAAAAAAAAATCCAAACTCCACAATAAAGTAATATTTCTAAAAGAAACCATAAAATGACATAAAAGAGTTCATGCTTTTATGTTCTCCAGAACTTTTCATAACACAAGACATTTCAAGATTCAGGGAAGAAACAAGAAAGGACAAAAATGAGACCAAATGTTACAGCCCTAAAGTCAGTCTTGAGACTATAGACTGAAATCTAATCTCTGTCAGATTTACCAGCACTTCATTGATAATAAAAAGGGCAAGGCCACCCCAGCCCTAAAAATCCAAGTGCCATTACTGCACAGCACAGGAGCTCCTGAATCTAATATAACTCAGTATAAATGCTCCAAACAGTGCTCAGAACCAGACATTTTTAGGAAATAAAATGGTGGAAGGTTGCATTTTAGTGCTTTATTTGGAAGAGTTGTAACTCTCAGACAAAAGTCAAAGATATGCTGAGACGGTAAAGCATAGAAAGTAAAAGGAATATGTCTTTGATGTCTGTTGTATGCAGTGATAGAAAGAAATCTTACCAGGTTCGTTTCCGAGCCAGGAATACAATGTAGAGGCAGTTGCTTGAACCAGAGGTGAGGTTTATTTCTGAAAGCACAACATACAGAGTCAGCTGTCGGAGGTGGCCATGCTAAGTTTTCCTTTTAAAGCCCTTTATATAAGGGAAACTTTGCTATTTTTCCCTGACAGTACGCAAAAGTGCACCTCTAGAAATTCTGAGAAAGTGCCCTTAGCTGGCGTTCCAAGAAGGAGCACTCTGTAGTCAGGCACCCTGCTGAGTTGTGATTTCCGCTTGTTTAGCATTTGTTGATTGAAATGGTAATCTCTTCAGGGAAAGGATCTTTTGTTATTCGATCAAAGAGGCCTCCTAACTTCAGCTAGGAAGGAATGTTATTAAATTGGCATCTCTCGCTGCATTTTAATTTATGTATTGGGACCATTCTAGTAGTAGTTTCTCACCTTTTGCTTTGATTATGGCAGGAAGACTGCATGGCAGGGAGGGTTTGATTTCCTTCCTACAGAAGAACTGTTATCTAGACAAAAGGGGCTGAAGCATTTTTTAAGTCCACAATAATGAGTTTACATTTGGAAGTGCCTCAGGAAGATGCCTTTCTAATTCACTGAACTATAAGAAGAAGGAGGAAGTACAGCGCAATGAAACTTGCAAGATTCTGTTACAGACAATCTCAATAAAAGTAGTTTTAGCCTTCCTGTGGAGTTGATTTCCTGGTCTGGTCCACCTAGGGGGGGGGGGGGGGGGGGGGGGGGGGGGGGGGGGGGGGGGGGGGGGGGGGGGGGGGGACCATGTTGGGAGCTAGAAAGTAAAGTAGTAACAAGTGACTTCACCAGTTTGTCTTCTGGGAAATAAATGTTCCATGATTTTCCCTCTATTTCTAGAGTGCCCATAACACACTCTCAAAATGCCAAATGACTCAAAATATTTGGTGAGTCATAGCTTATGCCATTTCAGCTCCCACTGCTATTAAATGAGTGGTCTAGAGAAATATAACTTTGGTCATTCTGGTTTAGCAATGCCTTCAGCACTCAGTCAGATCTCATTTACTAGTTTTAGTTTATTTAAGATCTATGATTGTATAGCCTGGGCATAATCATCATACTGGTCACCTCCAACCTTGATTATTATAATGTGGGTAATATACTTTGAAAGCAGTCTGCAAGCTCCGTTAGGTCAGAATGTGAGTGGCAAGACTATTCAGTACTTGCCATTTTGAACATATTCTCCAGTACCAAAAAGACTGATTTCCTGTCAGTTCTCCTCCCCATTCCAAAGCTGGTGCTGATCTTTAAAAACTAAATGCCTTAGAAGAGGACCACCCAAAGGAGAACATTTTCCTTGCCTAATTGTTAAGGTTATCATTGGAGGCCCTTTTCCATGGCATTTACAATGCTATGATGGATTATTGGTTACCAGGGAAAGCTCCTTCCTTCTATTCCCTCCACACCTATGAAATATACTCCCAAAGGAGAATCATGTTCCTTCTGGTAGGTTGAGAACTTGAATGTGTTAAAGTTTTGTTGGCTTTTTAACATTTTAATTTATTGGCTCTCATTGCTTTGGATTTATTATAACTTATTTGCTGATTTTGTTTGTACATGTATAAAGTATTCTGAAGGGATTTACCAATTGGATGTGGTTGTGGCATAGGTGTGTATATATAAAACCGAGACAGCTATTCTGATTATTCAGAGTTCCCCAAAGACCACTGGCTTCCAAATCTTGATTAACAACTTGATTGCCTGTTTCTACTAAATGCTTCATTCAAGAAAAATATATAATTTCTGGAATTCTGAAATATATAAGATAAATTTTCACAATGAAGAATAATAAATAGTTCAGCCCCAAAAGGATTTGAAGTTACATGAATATGCGGAGGCTTGGAAATTAGATAAAAGCTAATCATGCAGTTGGACAGGTAATTATGGATTTGTACAATATGTTCCTGCATTTTTGGCCCATTCATTTGAGGTATTTATGGAAACTCCAAAATTAATCCTGATTTCCTTTCTTTTAATAATAATCTAAATCTTGCTCTTTACTGTACATTCAAATATAGGAATGTATATTTGTATTTTCCCTTCTTTTCAATGAGAAGCCCATTGCTGTTCCTCAGAGATAGAATTCCCAGTAGCCAATAATTTGTTTCTTATCAGAAAACAATGTGAATCAAATAGAGCAGATGGTGGATCAACAATAGGTGTCACTGTATCAGAACTTCAATACAGTATCTGCCAGATCAACATACCTTTCTTAGTACAGTAGGTAATTTGAATTATGATGACTGAATACATCACACTTCAGTCTGTTGTTTTCATGGCACTCAGTGCTCTTTCATGACATCTTTCTCTGTTTATGTCCATATAGCTACCTCAGTTAATAACTGTCTTTGGTTGCAAGAGTACTTTGCTCATAGAACTACCTCCATTCCTATGAATGTTGGGGGAGTTGCCACCGAACACTTTTTGTTTGTCCCTCTGTAGATATTGAAGAAGTCTACTAGCACAACTGTTCTTTGTGCTTGCTGAGTCACTTCAAAGAAAAACATGCAACCTAAATAGGGAAAGGAGAGCTTGAGTGTATATTTAAGAAATGAAGTGATAGTTTTCTATATTGAGTTTAAACAAACCCAATTATTTCTGGAACATGTTTATAGAAGAAATACAGATGTCCCAAATAAGGCAAAAATCATGTTTTTGAAAAATAATTATTAATTCACCATACAAAAATGAAAGCCTATAAATCTATGGGCAAAGTGAAGACTTTATCATTTCTTTATTACTGGAAAGGATGTCTTTGCTTAGTTCTACATATTAAGTCATCTAGAGTGTTTCTCCTATTACAGAGTCAGTATCAATCCATGTCTGGAAAAGAACATAAAGGGTAGACTGAAACATTCAGCCTGTATCCTGTTACCCAGTTAATGGCCAATAAGCCTTGGGTTTTTTTGACATTTATCAAGAAACAAACCCAATGTTATTTGTTTCCTTATTTTCCTCCTCCTGTATGTTTTGGCAATTTTCTTAATTTTAGAGTCCCTCTAGGACTATCTGGTATCAGAGTATCTCACCTCAAATTAGATTTCAGTGAGTCTTAATGTAATACTCATGACAAAGCATTACCTCTAATCTTATTTCACTGTCTAGTGTGTGCATGAGTGCTGGGTTTATCATAAAGAATATCTTCTGTGTATAATAAACAATTTCCAAACTTTTTTAAATAAGAAAATATATTAAGCCTTAACTTTCCCTTGATTTTTTTAGTCAAAGCTTCAATCTCCATATTTTATTTATATTTAATTTCTTTTAAAGTAAATTCTATTACTGAACTGATTTTAAGCAAATCTAATCCTTGTGATGTATTTTCTGTCATTTCACATATATTTACTCTTAAGGAATAAATCCTACCTGAAAGTGTGCTGATTTAGAAATTTTGTGCCCTTCAGTTTTCCCAAAGAGTCTTAAGTTTTGCTACTTATTTTCAGTATCCTATTAGATTTGTTTTGCATTTATTTTGATGGTGATTTCAATTTTGCTTTATATATAGTGAGCTGATATGTCTGATACTACAGGCAGTCTTCACTTAACAACCCTAATTGGGACTGGAATTTCCATCACTAAGTGATGTGGCCATTAGGTGAAGCATCACATGACTGCACTGCTTAGTGTCAGCAGTTTTGGTAGTCCCAGTTGCGGTCATTAGGCCTGGATCATGCCTTCGTTAGGTGAGGTCCTTGCGCTTCTTCTGCCCTGCTGCAGTCACCACTGCTTCAACTTCCCTCACCCATCTCTCTGCCCTTTTGGCCACCCTGCAGTTTGCTGCCCCGATGCCCCACTGCCCTGTACTCTGCTCTGCAGTCTGCTCTGCACCCCCACCACCCTGTACTCTGCCATCCCCCACTGCACCCAGCTGACCTTCACCATCTTCTTT
Source organism: Liasis olivaceus (assembly GCA_030867105.1). Lineage (NCBI taxonomy): Eukaryota > Metazoa > Chordata > Lepidosauria > Squamata > Pythonidae > Liasis > Liasis olivaceus. Next base: position 201,649,360 of record CM061348.1, read on the forward strand.
CCCCAACTGCTGATGAGATAAGCCTGGCCTGGCCCTTTGCAAAGTAGCTGCTGGCCATGTAAGGCCTTCCCAAAGCCTCCAGAGGGAAGGAAAGGCCTCGCGTTGATAGTAGTTGACTTGCTAAGGGCCAGGCTGGGCACATCTCATCACTAGTGGAGGAAGAAGATGGTGAAGGTCATTTGGGGCTGCAGGGGGGCAGCAGAAGCAGTAGAGTGCAGGCAGCCAAAAGGGCAAACATGAAGGGGAGAAAGGGGGAGTTGAAGCACACCCTGTGGTCATAAATGCTGGTGGGCTGCCAAGTGCCCAAATTTTGATCATGTGACCATGGGGGCACGGCAATGGATATAACTTTGAGGACTGGCCATAATTACTATTCATTCACTGCTGTCATAATTTTGAACAGTTACTGAACAGGACTTCTAGGGAAGCTGTGGCGAACTGAAAACAGTTCCGCTGAGAAGAGCCGATGACTGCGGCAGAATGAGGAACCAGTGAATGGACCGGGTTCCCAGAATTCCTCTCTGGACAAGGAGAGAACTTGGGACTCCAGAAGTAGCTTCCCATGAGGAGACCGTAAGACAGCAGTCTCCAACAGGTTAGAGCTCTGGGAACCAAGGGAATCATCATCTTTGCGCAAGCTGCGGTCAGTGCCTTTAAAAGGACACTGGGTTCACATACTTCTTTTCTTATTACAGTTTTTTGGATATTAAGAACCTTCAGAACAGTAAGTTACATTACATTGGGTGAGTCTCCTTCAATCCTTGGTGAAAGAAGTTTTATACAAGTTTAAGGACTTAAATATATATATATATATATATATATATATATATATATATATATATTGGAATAAACAGCAAAAGGATGATTAGAATGTTGATTTTGGAAAGTTACAAATGCAGTAAGGGGCCAGATGGATTTGAAATCAGATCTTGAAATTAATTACAAGAATCCTTCCTGTGGATTGTTTAGAATTTGAAACTAAGTATAAGAAACCATCCTGTGAGGATGCTGTTGATTAGGGGGGGAAAAAGCATGATAAGATGTGACTTTGAAAATTGGACACTAGAGGGAACCAGAAAGAACTAAATATTATAATTAAAGGAGAAGACACCCATTAATACAGAATGGAGCAAAATATTCTAACTTTGGAAGAATTCAAGGGTATTTGGGAACAATGCACTCAGAAGTTAAAAGGGACATACAAATAACAAACCAGAAGAGTGATTTTGATAGTTTTCTTATTTTGGATTTACAAGAGAGATGTGTTAAAGTTTTGAAGGAATTTCTGAGAAGAGACAAAGAGAAAATGAAAAGAAATCAAGTTCTAGAACAATATTTAAAGAGATTAAAGATCAAGATTTTTAAAAGCAAAGGAAAGGAATATAAAGTTGGTTTAACTGATCAAGGTTTATTTTTATATACATATATATATATATATATATATATATATATGTATGTATGTGTATATATATATATATATATATATATATATATATATATATATTTGTTTCTGGAAGCTGTTAATGGATTTTTGTTGATCAGGACTGAACGATGAGGCTTTAAAGATTTATTTATAGACAAGAGATGAGATATGGGAAGTTGTTGTATTTTCAGACAAAGTGATAAATTACTGTGTTAAAAGTAAAGTAAAGGAATATAAAGTTGGCTTATTTGATTATGGATAATATATATATGTTGTTATTTCTGGTAACTCTTAATGGACTTTTGCTGATTAGGACTGAATGATGAGGCATTAAGAATTTCTTTATACATAAGATATGGGAAGCAGAGATCTCTTTATTGTAATATCAGAGGAGGTGATAAGTTACTGAAATTGTACTTGTCATGATGAAGTGGGGAGTCATTTCCTTATATATCTCTTTTCTTTTTACTTTATTATATATTTTTTTCTTTTTAATTTTTTTCTCTGCACTTATTTATGTTTACTTTTTGATATTTTTCTTAGTATGTATTAGTTTTTTATCTCTATCTGCAAACTGTATTAAAAATTATTATTAAAAAAAACAACAACTTTGAACGGTCACTGAACAAATGGTTGTTAAGCAAGAGCTACCTGTATTGCTCATTTTCTGTTATACATTATTTTCCCACATCTCTGGTTTTCATTACTTGCCCAGTCCACGGGAGGATTTCTTTGAACAGATAATTGGGGCTGCCCTTGAAGACCATCTGGAAGCTTCAGCTGGTCCAGTATGCAGCAGGATGAGAAGTGACAAACATGCTTTGGTATGCCCATGTAACACCTCTGCTCCGCAAGCTATACTAGTTGCCAGTTTGCTTCTGGGTGCAATTCAAGGTGCTGGTCTCTACCTACAAAGCCCTGCATGGCATAAGGCCTGGTTACTTGAGGGACTGCCGGTCTCCCATAGCATTTGCCTGGCTGGTTCGATCTGGCAGGGCTGGTGTGCTTTGGGTCCCCTCGACTAAACAATACCACCTATCAGGGCCCTGTAGCAGCGTCTGCCCTCTGGAATGAGGTTCCTGCCAAGGTTCAAATGGCCCCTACCCTACTGGTATTTAGAAGGCCCTAAAAACCTGGCTCTTTGCCCAGGCCTTTGGAGAGGATGACTGATGCCCCTTTTTTCCTTTCTGTTCCTCTTTGTGTTTGTTTTCTTTGCCATCATTATTCTTTTGTCTTGTGCTGTTTTTGTGTTTTTGTATTGTCCTTTGTTTTTAAATGTTTTTAACAATTGTAAACCACCCAGAGTCACTGGAAGTCAGGCAGCATATTCTTCTTCTCCTTCTTCTCCTTCTTCTCCTTCTTCTCCTTCTTGTTGTTGTTGTTGTTGTTGTTGTTGTTGTTGTTATTATTATTATTATTATTATTATTATTATTGAAAGATAGGATGCTCACACATAAGCTTTGAATGCCCTGTAGAAAGATATTCAGGAATAATGGTTTGACAATAAGTTCTGAAATCTGCTTCCCATCAAAGAGATTTTGATGCAAAAAAGTATTCTCCTTTGTGGGAATATATATATTTCTATCAAATTGAATGAGAATGGTTGAAAACAATGCAGAAAAATTTTCATCATAGCATTAACTTTAACTCTTCAGGCCTTACTTACATCCTTAACTATAGATAGTAGTTGACAGCAGTGATATTTTGATTTTGGAGATCCAGATTCTGATCCCCAATTGGTCATTAACTTTACTAGGTGACATTTACTAGATGGCCAGTTTGTCACCATATTTCAGATTAATGTACCTTGCAGATACCTTGCAAGATACCTTGCAGTAATGGAGGAGCCATGTGTGTTATGCAGAGGTCCTTGGAGAAAGGTCAGGAAAAAACTAAAATATCCATTCTATATTCTTCAGTGTTTGAGCTTCATAGTTCAGTTCAAAAGCTAGTCTAGTCAAAGAGCTGTTAATACCCCAGTGCAAATACTATTACACTACATTCTTACCCAGGACTATTAAGGGTTGCAATAAATTGCACTCAATCCTGTGGGACGTAGACCTAAATAAGTGAGGGCAGGATTGCAGTTTAAATTCGTAGATTACCAAATAGCATACACAGAAGAAAATACTGTAGGACAACAAATGTGTGCAGAAGGACTGCCTTGGAGAAGTCACCATGTACAACTTTTCAAATACTTTCTTCATAATAAATGGCCATATAAAGGGGTCTTTGGACAGCACATACCCACTGACTTCATTGTTCAATGAATTCCTAGAACAGCTCTGTATCAATGACTTATGGGAAGATTCAGGGTAAAGGAAGTAATTCTTTATGAAATGCTGATTAAATTATGGAATTCACTGCCACCATGGTGATGGCCCTCAATTTAGATAGCTTTTCAAAAGGAATTAGACAAAATTCATGGATCAGTGGCTTCTACTCTTTATTACTATTTTCTGCCTTCAGAATGAAAGGCAGCATGTCCTAAATATCAGTTGCTTGGAGGCATTAATGGAAACGAATTATCATCCTTATGTCATGCTTGTCATCTTTCTGGATGCATGTAGTTGGCCAGTCTATCACAAAGCTGAATTTTGGTTCAATGTAGTTGGGTCCTTATGTTCTTACATAATATTCATGTATTCAAACTTGTAAATATTGTGTATGTGGGTGTGTGTATGTGCGTAGTGAGACCAGACAGCATTTGAAACATTTCAGCAGGTGAAGCAGCTTTTTTGTAAAATACAGCAGCCAGGTTTTTTTAACCCTTTTATCTTGTTTTGTCGCCTAATGTGATTTCCCCCCACAAGAAGACAACGAAGAAACTATACTTTTAGCTAAAACAGTATTTTGCTTGTGCCTAACAAATTATGACAGAAATGTTTTCAAATAAAGGAATGAACAGAGGTACTAAAAATGAATTGCCTTTTGATGGAAACATCATATCTTGCTTAAATGAAGATAACATTTTGGGAGGGGCTTCTGCTTGCCTTCTCCTTTCCATAAACTGGAAAGAAAATAAAAAACTAACCCAACACCTGACATTTTTAAGAAAACTGACTGTGATACAGCTGCAACCTTCTGTATCCTCAGTACTGAATGTTTCCAAACCATAAGTCATAAGAGTTCAGATCTGCCAAAGAGGGATCATGTCCCTAGATAATATAATGCACTCAACTGTTGAAACATTTTGCTTTCAGCTTCACACACCTGATATACTTTTTCAGCTGATTCAGCTGCATTACATAACTATGCAGCAGACCAAATCAGCACATTTTACTATAACAGTCAATGTATCTGGACACATTACCTTTGCTGTGTTGTAGTTAGGGTATTAGACTGGAACTGTGGAGACCCAAATTCAAATCCATCCTCATGGAACCTCATCACACCCATTCTTTTGGACCAGACACTCCCTTCCAGCATTGAAGATGTTACCTAGTCAGGTAATGAAACATCTGCAGGAAAACAAACAAGCTCAGAGAACCCGAAGGACTCTACCAGTCACTGTTTCTCAGATCAACCTGTCTCATGGGAAAGGAAAAACAACAACAGCAACCAGGAGGTTGGAGTGTTATCTATGCCTCCTTGAGCTTCTGGAGAAAAGGCAGGAAATAAATCATACATAAATAAACTTGCTAAAATCTGTTCTTCAATGGTGAAAATGAACCTTCTGAGGACAAATTCAAATCCCTTGGTTTGAAGCTTACCAGTTGTTACAAAGTGGCTGACAAAGCTCTTACTTTGTCTTATTTTGTTTTTCTGGAACATATCTCCATCATTCCAACTTCTGGAGCTGAAAAAAAGTATCATGGGAATCCTCCTGCTTTCTTCCCTGGGCCTGAATTGACTGCAAGAAGCCTGCAGGTCATTGGAAAGAAAGATCTTTGTACAATGAATAATAGGACATTCCCATGCACTAGAGTAAAGGTATCACATAATTCCACCACATTTTCTTCTCTTGAGGTAAACCTTCCAAACTTATTTCTTTTCCATTGTTGAATGAGAATGGTTATTAGTATTATGGTTGGTCGCAAAGTCAGCCAGATGTTTAGACTGGATTTGACATTTTTATATATCTACCGAGCCCTTCCCAAGGACCTGGGATAGGCAGATGTTGTTTGATATTGTTGTAATTATTATTATTCAGCCAAGCAGAATATATTACGTAAAATATCTGTGGTAAGGTTTAGGGGAGCAGATTATCTACTGATCTATATATCTCTGCAAATTCATTCATTCATTCATTCAGTTATTCTCAGCAATGGATATAAAAGCAAAACATTCCTAATTGACAAAGCTGGTATTATTTTTCTTCTAGGAGATCAGCATTACCTTTATTAGAATCAAACCAAATGCCATAAAAATATGATTTCAAGTTGGTGATACAAAAAGTTGAAAATTGGGGAAGAAACAAATAAACAAATCCACAAATTATGTCAGACATTCTAGCTATATTGTGAAGTTTCCAGCTCCGTGTCATAGGATCTATGAGGATTATTATTATATTTGGCATAGCAGCAGAGAAATGTAGCAGTAAAACATAAAAGAAGGATGTGGATGGATATGTGATAGCAAGCAGTTTAATTTCCCTTTTGTGTAGACCAGAGGTGGTGATATGATTTTTGCCTCTGTAAGATGTGTTGCAGCTCAGGATAAAGATAAGATGGTGATTTTTGTTGCTAGTTCTCACCATTGTGAAGTCAGCAGGTTTGGAGATAATTGTGGATCATTTTTAAACTCCTTTTGCAGAATTGGGGATTGGAAGCTATGGAGCTATGAAAATCCTTTAAGATGCCATCTAAAGATACAGACTATAAACTGGATAAATTAATCACTAGTAGTTATTGCAGGTTTCAGATGCCACTTGCATCATGGGATCACAAAGCAATGGTTAACTGGTCTATGCTGCAATTTCTTTCAAAGAAAAATGAAGTTTGCAACTGATTGTTACAATCTGGGAGTCTAATTAACTAACCAGTGAAAAGGATAAAGAAGTTGGTAATTTTTAACTTTAGCTCACATTTTTATCTGTCAATCTTGGAGAAAGATGATATTTTTAAGTTTACAAGTTGAAATGTTTTCAAATCCAGTTCTCCAAGTTTAATCTTTGCCGAAGATTATGCTTCTTGTTTGACAGACAGAGAAGCACACACAGAGCTCGAATTGGGGAAAGAAAGGAATCAAATTAAAACTATATCTTCCCTTTAGATATCCCATGTGGTGTGTGAACAGTAGAGAGAAGGTGGGATTTCCCACCCCATTTTGCATTCTCCACAGGCCTAGAATGGTCTGCCTGTCTATGAAATAGTCCCAGAATTCCTTTGTTCTTGCCAGCATTTTATTTATATTTGGAGAAGTTAATAGGCTCACCATTTGGTTTCAGGAGAGGGAACAATCAGAAGTAACCAATGACAATTATGTTTGTAGGCTCAGAAGCTAATGTAAAAAATAAACTATCCTAAAACTCTATAAGAAATTCACACCAAGGGCACATTATTTTTTTCCCCATATAGTTCCCTAATACACTCTGCATAAAAGCAATTGTTTGAATCCTCCCAAACCTTAAGCTTTAGAAATGTCCTGTTTCTCCTCCTACACCAAGAACTTTCCAATATCATAAGCAGTAGAAAAACTGCTTCTTCTGGTGCACTCATGAGGCATTCATCATTGCAAAGCACTTCATGCTGCAAGGATAAGCATAATTTAACAAAATATGACAGGATAAGCTCCACCTGGAGAGCCAGTTTGGTGTAGTGGTTGAGACACCAGGCTAGAAACTGGGAGACCTTGAATGATGATGTGACTGATGCCACTCAAATTACATCAGCCTTTTCAAACAATCATGGTTACATCCTAGGAATCTGCAGGGGAAGCCAGTGCAGGAGAGATCTCATTTGATTGATGATGAATGCTCCCTATATTTTATCCCCTGAAGGTAAAGCCCAGTGGCTTCCAAGTAAATGAGTGTGCTTCTCCAGCCTTAAGGAAAGAAATGTAGCAGCTACATTCTTAGTTTTAAAAAATACTAATGAGCAATTCATCATATTTCATGCATTACTCACAAATTGAGGTTTAACTAATTTATCTCTTTCTAATGATTTCATAATAGAAATATTTACATTTATAGCTTAAGTTAATTTTAAATGCTACTAAAATTTAACATCCCACTACTTAATTTTTAATCAATATTCTTTTCATGACTATATTAATCTGCTGTGTAATGTACTCATGTATGTGATCAGCACTCTCAAGTACCCACCGCAAAGCTCCATCATGTATTTGCTAGCTGTAGCACAAAACTAATTTTTCTTGCTCAAGAAGACTTGATGGTTCTCTCATGGAGTAAAGCTGAGGTGTATCTCCAATTTTTTTTTTTTTTAAGATTGTACTATTCAGTGTAGGATAAATATATGTGTAACAATAAAGTGAATAAGTTTTAAGAAGATGAATACAAGATCTGCTTAAATCAGCGGTGCATATCAACCATTAATTTAAGGGCTATTCTTGGTTTTTCACTGTATATCAAGGACTGCAATCCAAATATGAGTGGGACCAAGACTCACGTTGTGCATGGTGTATTGGGGATGGGAGAGTTTAAGTCAGAAAATGGGAGTTCTAAGCTTCTGGAAGGCCTAAAGCACCCATTCTGTTTGTTAATATCCACCAACCAATTAAAAAACCCATTTAGGGAGGAATTGTCCACTCAGAAAGACATTCTAGGGGCTATAAAATAGGATCTGGGGATGAGCAAGTGGCCAGCTGGCCAGCTTTTTTTAACTTGGTACTTAGTTTATTGTTTTTCTCTGCTTTAAAACATGAGTCAATTCATAAATCTCAACTCTTGTCTTAAAACTGATATTTTTATTATCATAAATCATATCATTATTACCATAAAAATATAATTCAAAATATATAATATGTTTAGATATTACAGCTAAGAACAGCCCCAACCCGTTCTGTATGTTACTGTAGATATGATAACCAGATCTGAAGCACAACTGTTTGTTGCAGTGCAAATCTCACATTTTAATTTGCATTTGAAATCAGTTATAATGATGTGACATATTTATTGTCATTAATAGTTTTGGTACTCATCTTGAAAAAAATCCTAACCAAAATTATATAACTGTGTTAATTACAACAGTTGATCTTCTAAGGTGTTATGTTCTAGTAAACAGAGGCATACTGTTAGCTCAATTTATGCTTCTAAAATACCATTCATTCCTATTTTTCTATGGTTTATTTACATCAAGTCTTACAAATATATTGGTATGCAATTATGTCTCAGCAATGGATTCTACTTAGCAGACAAATGGAAGTGGGTAGCTAAGACTCACTATGTTGGCAGGTGCATCAATTTTACAGAATTATAGTTGTGGGCCAAAGTTTAGGCACCCCTAGTCAAATTGTATATTTCAATTAATCCCTAAGTGAACAGAACTGAACACAAGATGTATATAATGCAAAGCTAAGCAAGACATCTTTCTATAAATTTGAATACTTACTATTTATGCACAGTTATACTAATTCAAAATAATAAAACAGTAAATACGGCAGATGCAGAAGTCTATATACTCTTATAGCAGTACTCTGGTAAAAGTAAGAGCTTCCCAACATTTTCTGTAGTGGTAAAAATCTTTCAATTCTTGCTTTTGGAATTTTGGAATTCCACTCTTCCTTGCAGAACTTTCTGGTTTAGAAATACTGTTAAGTCTCCCTGCTTGCCCTCTATGTTTGAGGTCTCTCCACAGATTTCCAATACATTTATATCTAGGGATTATGAAGGCCATTCCAAAACCTTTATTTTTCTTTCTTCTAAGTACTTCATGATGGCTTGTTTCAGATTTTTGTCTTGTTGAAGTATCCAACTTGTTTTCAGCTTCAATTACTTTGCTGACTGTGGGACTTTAGGATATTTTAATCCATCGTTTCTTCCTTCTGCAGAATATTTCCTGTATCACTGGCTGCCATATAATTCCAAACAACCCTTTGTTTGGCAGACTTTTCTTTAACATATTTCACTCTCTCTCCGCCCCTCCCCCCCATGTATCTTGTAAAATTGTGGCCAAACAATTCAGTTTTTGCTTTATCAGTCCAAAACACTTTGTTCCAAACTGTTATTCCAAGTGTAATCAAGGTTTATTTTTGCATACTTTAGATGATATTTGTGATGAGGTCAGAGAAAATGTTTCCTTCTGACAACTCCTCCATGCAGATCTTTGTTGTGTAAGCAATGCCATATTGTGATCTGTGGATCACTCCACTGTTGGCTAAACTTTTCAGCAGGTTATTGGCAGTGATCTGTGGGTTCTACTTTATTGATATAAGTTTTAAGCAGGGATTTTCTTAATTATCCAGACTGTGCCTTGCCTTCAACAGTTCCATTGTAACTTCCATTTCTTAATACCGGTAGTCCTTGAGTTATGACCATTCATTCAGCGACTGTTCAAAGTTATGATGGTGCTGAATGAAGGGACTGACCAATGGTTGTTGAAGTTCCAGCGTGGCAGCATCCCCACAGTTACATGAACAAAATTTGGGTGCTTGGCAACCAGGTCATACTTACGACTGATTGCAGTGTCCCGTGGTCACATGATCACCATTTGAGACTTCCCTGTCAGCTTCCCACAAGCAAAGTGAATGGGGAAGCTGGCAGGAAAGATCACTCAGGTAAGTCTGCCCCATGCCCCCCCACCTGTCTTCACTAGCATGCACCCATGCCCTCTTTCCTCTGCCTCCCTCTACTCACACACATATGAACCCTATGCCCTTTCCCCCCAGCCCTCCTAAGCTCATGCCACACTACAGCACCCCTCTCCCCAGCTTGTGCATGGCCTGCACTGGCCTCCCAGGGCCACCCCCACCACACTATGGCACTCCCACGGTCCTTGTCTGGAACTCCCCCACTTCCTGAATAATGACCCACATGTCTTGGATTACAATGATAACTGAGGACTCCCTGGATTGCCATTGCTAAGTGATGTGATCATATGATGTTGCACTTTGTGACTGCATTGCTTAGTGATGGTAATCCTGGTCCCAGCTGCAGCCGTAAATTGAGGACTACCTGAAGTGTTTTTCATGGATGTAATTGCTATCTGGAAATGTTCTTTATAGCCTTCCTCTGCTTTGTAAGAATAAATTATCTTCATTTTCAAAAGTTCAGATATCAACTGTTCAGAGGAACCTACAGTTATTGAAAATAGACAGAACAACAATTACAACCAGAGAGGTTAGAAGGGTCAGAATATTTGTTCACTTGTAGAATTTTCTTCAGCTGGTTATTTTCACAGTAGGCCTAACAAGCCAACTTCATTGTATGATTTTTTTTTTTAAGTAATCTTGAATCCTCTAGAAGGATTTCCAAAACTTTGTCCGTGGCATATTCACAATTTTCTTTTTCTTTTTGTTTTGAATAGGCAAAGAACTGTACATACATAAAAGTATTCATTCAAATTTGGAGAAAAATGTCATGTTTAATTTTGTGCTACATAGAAATGTTATGAAATGTTCATGTCAGAGATGCATTGAAACACACAATTTGACCAAGGGTGCCTATTATTTTATTTATTTATTTATTTACTTATTTATTTAATCAATTTATACAGCCACCCATTTCACCACAGGCAACTCTGGATGGCATACAACAAAGTTAAAAAGAGTAAAATACATTAAAAATATATAAAACAAAACAGAGACTAAAAGGAAGTTAAAAATAAGGGAGCCACCTCACTAATTCCCCCATCCTGGGGGTCCCCAGGTCTGCTGGCTTAGCCAAGTGTTAAGGGACCTCCAGAAGCCTAACTATGATGAAGCCAACCTCACCTCAGAAGGGAGAAGATTCCACAGTGCAGGTGCCACAGCAGAAAAGACCCACTGCCTGGGGCCTGCCCAATGTATCTCCCTAGGCGATGGAACCTATAACATGCCCTCTCTGCTGGATCTGGGAGGACGGGCAGATAAAATCGGGGAGAGGCAGTCCCTCAGATAGTATTTAAGTATTTAGGTTCAACATTATTATGTATGATAATTTTTTAAAAATCAGAAAGTTTATCTGCTTTCAACCAAGGCACAAAATGAAATATAGTTTCAAATATCTGTAAAATTTGCTTAGTTATCTTCATGAAAGACAGCTCAAGCTCAAATGCTTCCCCTTCTCTGCCCTTAAGGCATCAGCAGAATAGCAAAGGGCGATAGAAGCGTAACTGCAACTCTTGGTGTGTTACTTAGTACAGCTGTGGGATGGAAAAAGTGGCACAGCATGCAGGGTTACTGTCTCTACCCTGCAAGGGCACCTGGGAAATACTGACAGACATAGCTAAAGTGGCCAGTGTGCTGATGCTCAGACTGGGATGCCAAAAAGCAGTTCTCTCTGCCCTAACAATACTCTGCTTAAGCACCAAACCTGACTCAATGAGTACTGTACTTTAAGGCTGTTAACTAATACTGCCTGTGGATTCTAAGTAATCAAATACTTTCTAGGGCCAATCTCAGTGAATCACATGCTCTAAAGCTCTAAAGGCAGAATGTGCTCTTCAGTCAGAACAAAACCAAATTTCTTGGATCTTAATGAGCACCTGACTCCACATACATCCAATTATCAGCCTGATGGATGACCTTTGCTGGGAGAAAGTGTTCGTTTTCTTGGACTTCGTAAGAACGTGGACTTGCTCTATGGCTGTCTAAGTCAAAGGTGGCTGTGTAAGACAAAGGTCTTTTGTTTCAGAACTTCCTTAATGCCTGAATACTTTTTTCAGAAAGTGATGGTGGAAGATTGATTACATTGTTTTACACATATATGCAGTATGATAAGTAAGATTATCCAGATATTTTGAGTCTTGTATATTCAGTTATTCAGTTGCTATAAAGAGCTTCATAGATTTAGCAGAAAGATCTGTTGGGGAATTTTATGTGCATTTGGACAAATGAGCTTATAGTCATGTGCTTGTTCTGTTAAGGTATTAGACTATTATATCATCAATACTTGTTGAATGAAATCCAATAGAAATGCTGGGGGGCACATGATTTACTCCTAACTGCAACTTTTATGTCTGTGTGCCTGTGCATGGTAGCACAACCCAAAAATCAATAGGCCTTAATTTATATATGCAGCTATACATATATGTGCACAATATAGCCAAACTTTGGAGATACGTTTTAAGAGCAAAGAAGGAGCATAGAAATTATTATACAGAAAAACATACATTCCACAGGAAAGGCTCTGTAGCCAACTAGCGGTAAAGAGCACTCTTAATCAAACTTGTTTGGGCTGATTATCCTCACCCAGTCCAAACATAAAATATAGAAAATATATTGACTTATTCAGTGTCATAACATTTCATCTGAAGTTTCCTAAAGTGATTATATACAACAAGATTTAAAGGAAAAAGAAGTTCAAGATTTTAAACAGTTCAGAGGAAATGACAAATACTGCATCTCCATCATGTTCTTAAAATGTTTAAAACTTATAGCTAGTGAAAAGCAGAAGCTGGTGACATTTGCAGCATGATAGCCACTACATGTTCCATAAAACTAGTCTCTTATACATCATAAAGATGTTTTGTATACTATAATATAAATTCACAGAAAGTGTGCAGAACTGCGATAAAAATGCTTTTAAGTTCTAAACCTCATGCAAGGTTTCAAGTGCAAAATTGAAACTGCTAGGATATATAAAGAAATTAGTATTTTTTCTCCTTATGAAGTCAACTTACAACTAAGTCCCATTGATTTAAATGCATCTAATCTAATTATCTAGGTCAAACTTATTATATACAGGGTAATCAATCTGATGCCATTCTGGTATTTCTTACTAGAAGGTCTGTCCTCCCTGAACTTTGCCCATGCTGGCTGGTGCTTATGAGATTTGTAGTCCCAAATATCAGGCCCCACTTGTTTACTCCTCATGTACACAATAAATTAAGTCTGAACTTAAATATGCTCAAATGCTTAAGTATGCTTATATGCTCAAACAACCAAGTAGTAGTAGTAGTAGTAGTAGTAATGCTGCTGCTGCTGCTGCTGCTGCTGCTGCTCTGGGACTTCAGAATTCAAACAGACAAGCACTTGCCATCCAACACCCCAGACTTAACAACTGTTGATAAGAAAGGCAAAAAAATCTGGAAAGTGGACATTGCAATACCTGGAGGCAGCAGAATAGAAGAGAAAGAACTGGAGAAAATCACAAAATATAAAGACCTGCAAATAGAAGTATGCCAGCTATGGCAAAAGAAAGCAAAGATAGTACTACTAATAATAAGCTCCTTGGGTACAATCCCAAAACATCTGGAGTGCCACTTGAACACCATCAGCATTGACAAAATCATCATCTGTCAATCGCAAAAGGCAGCTTTACTTGGAACAGTTTACATCCTGCAACAATACCTTTAACACCATCAGACAACAACATCTGCCTATCCCAGGTCCTTGGGAAGGACTCAATAGGTGGATAAAAATGCCAAAACAAATCTAAACATCTGGCTGGCTGTGCAACCAACAATAATTTATTATATTTATTTGCACCCAGAATCACAGGGAGTTGGGTGGCATATTACTTTAATAAATTATTGTTATTGTTATTGTTATTTGATTGTTTGAGCAGACCAAAATTTAGCTTATAATCTCATGCATTTTTATTTGATGTGTATGGTTCAACATAGCAAGACTTTGTCCTGAGTAAACACATATAAGATTGTGTAATGTACTTTTCATGTTTTGTTTTGTTTTTCTTGTATCTTTACCAGTAACCTGAGACTAGAAAGTATAATGGCTGAATCTCTGGCTGTGCTCCTACATGGCATTCCAATATTATATGAAAAGTGAAGCTTCCTGCTTCCAATGCTAATGAATATTTTCCCTGGGACATTTGGAAGTAGACATATTCTAGAAATAGACAAGCTCAGATGTGAAGATGGCTATTTAGTAACTTACGAAGGTTGGCAGGATATGTGATCAGAATCCCATTTTACAATCAAACTCAAGGTTCCTGAGTTAATATGAAAACTTGGATTTCCTCTGAGCAGTAGTAATGCTGATTTCATTAAAATGCTTTCCCACAGAATAAAAGCATGCAAAACTACAATAATTGCTGCCTCAATTATTTTCATTGCATTGCAAGGTATTTTGCATGAACTGTTTTATTCATGGTATTATCACACCTCGCTAACAAGGTTATTTAATTTCCCATTCCCCATTCATCTGTGTCTGATTACTTAAAGCAGACTGTATGTTCATGCATATGTATATTGTACATTTTCACATCCTTTGCTTTCCAATCCTATGTGGAAATTGTATATCAAGTACATGGTTGTAAGAGAATAATGCACAGTCTTCTATGAGGTAATTCAAACTACAGCAAAAGTGACAACAGTCCTTTGTTTAGGAAACCTTGAAAACAAGAGCAAGGTAGGGCATAAAGCTATAAAGAGGGACAGAATGTGTTTTCTGTCAATAGTACATGCCAACCCGTCATGATACACGCCAGATAGCAGGAGCAAAAGCTACCATTGATTCATAAAGGAAAAAAAGTAGAAAAAACTCAATAAGGTAACAGAACAGGGTTACAGTTGTTATTGGATACAATATAAGGTGATCATCTTTGAAAGACTTTGATCCCAAATAAATCTGTTGACAGTTGGACAGCATCGTCTGATATCTATTAAAGGTTTGGTTCTTCCCTGCCTGTTCCAATAACAAGGTGTGTCAGCTGAGTCTTTTTAATGTTTAATGTTTGTATTGTGTTATCTCTATTTGCCACATTTATAGCTCTTTTGCCTTTCCTTGACTTGCTCCCAAAATAGTCATTGATTTGAAAGGGGTTTTCTGCTAGCTAGAGCCATTTGGATCTATCAGTCATGCCATTAGTTATTCACAAAGTAACCATGGCTGCTTTTTAGCTTTCCTTTGTTTGTTCTCTTTGGTTCCCTAATTCCCTTTTATTTTTGGCTGAATATTTCTATTGTATTTTTCAAACTCATCTATATCCACTTTTGGCCATTCTAATAGGGGCTAATGCACTGACTATGTTTCTCTGGCTTTGATCTCATGGCTTTTCATATACTCTTGCAGGGTATTTTAGTCGTTTCTAGGTTCTTCACTCTTCAGATAATGTCTTTTTTTCAAAGTTAATATCTGTTATACAATCACAACACCATTCATCTCTGGAGGGAAAAAGAAATAGATGAGGATATATAGAAAATAATTAAAGTTTTGTCACTCCTAACTAGTATGTTTGAAACAGTTGTGCTATCTTTTACTTTCATAGGGGAAACATTACTTATTGTTACATTTATGATTTAGGAGATGCCTCATTAAAACATTTTAAAGTGAAATGCATTTGGAAAATATTGGAGATTTAATATAGAATGGCATCTTCTGGTCTTGCTAATTTTATCTAACATTAGCATGAAGCACTCATTTAAAATGAATTAATATCATGGTGAGGTTGATAACACTGTTAGCATCTTGAGAAGGTTATAGTTTATCTTTGTTCTCATGTTGCTTCCATTTAATTCTCCCATTGTTTTTCATAGCTATCAAGGTCTCCTAATTTAAGACAATGGTGCTTGGAATATCTTGAGCAACATTCACTCTCCATTAAAATCAGAATGATTTTTGTACTACCAGAATAATTCAGAGTAATTGAGATGCTGCTTATATGTGGGGCTAATCCACACAGACTTCCTACTCTGGTTCTGAGGTACCCAGTTATAATTTCTTAAGGACATGCCATTGCAATGGGGCCTCCATCTTTGGGTCTGCTTGCTGTTGAGGCAGGTTAATGCTGGATCAATGTGATCTGGTAGGAACAATATATTTTCCATCAGAAAATAGAACATCTCTTATACAAACATTCTATATCGCATGGAGTAGAAGATGGTGGGCCAACAATCTGTGTGGTTCCACTGCAGGACATACCCCCTCCCCCAGGCTGCAATGTTTTATGTCTTCACAGCTCTTTCTGTTTTGGTTGCCTACTGTCAGCCCTTCAAAGTAGATCAGACTAGTTGAATGTGCTTCCCTCCTCCCTCCCTTTATCTTCATGAAAACTAGTGAGGGCTTGTCTGAAACATTTGCACAGGTTACATTTCTGCCCCAGACTCAGTCATCTTTTATCAGACCATTGTCTTGGTAGCAGCTCTCTCTCCTGCCTTTCAAGGTCATTCCCTCTTCCCTTTGTACCTACAAAACAGAACCTCTCCTGGCAACTTTTTTCTTGTGGAAGGGGATGTTCAAGGGAATATTGGTCTACTGATATTCCATTAATAGGATACAGCTGGAGGAACTTTCTCCCTCTGCTTAGTTATTTTTCTCACCCTGAATTTGGCCTGGTTCTCCTCCTTAAAAGCAAAGGACAGGATCAGATCATTGCCTATGTCTGGACTGCAGTGATTGGCAGCCAGTGGAGCTAACCGGTCAGCATGCTTCCAAGAAGCAGGAACTGTGAAGCCTGCCAGCATCAATGGCTGCCCATTGGCTGGTCTTAAAACGAAACCCTGGAGTGCAAGGAATTAAAATGCCTGGCAAAAAAATGAAGACATGGAAAGGACCCAGCACTAGAATCTGCACAAGCAAGGAAGGAATCCGCTGTCCAGCTTATTTCTCTACAGGGACTGGAGTCTGTTGATCTAGTATAAGAACGGATTTGCCAGTTGCCCGTAACCTTGCTGCAGTCCAAGGCATTCACACATCCTATTGTTTTAACTTGCCTTGCCTTGCCTTACAGTAGGCAACTGCCTCTATCAAGGGAGGGGAGCAACTCTACCAGCTTCATTATTTCAATGCGGTAAGAGAAACAGTGTGAAGGGACTGTTTTTCAGAAAGATATACTTTCCCCCCATCTTGAAGAAAAGAGGAAAGCACATTGACAGGGTATATGAATGAATTTTCCACCAATTCTTTTTTCTCTAACTACAAACACTAATTAGTGACACTCCTAAGACCCCTGTCTGTCTTAATGACTTTCCCAGTTTTACTCCTGGCAAATCTATTAAGCATCAACCTAGCTTGCTTTTCAGAAATCAGTCCTAATGTCTCTACCCTTTTTGTTCCCCATGAACATTAATTTTCAGTATTGATTATGTGCCGTCAAGTTGTTTTTGACTCCTAACGACTGCATAGATAGATTTTCTCCATGAAAATCTGTCCCTGACCTGGTCTTTCAAGTCTTCCAGTGGTGCATCCATCGCTACTGTAACTTTTTTTATAATAACTTTATTAATTTTTTTAAAAAGAACAATAAAAACTAACCAAAACTAATATTAAGAATAAAAAATAAGAAAAAAATTGAAAAAAGAAAAAAGAAATAAGAAAAAGAAAAAATAGTAAAAAGCAAAAGTGCAGGGGGAAAAAAAAAAGAAACAAAACAACAAGAATTGTCTTTCGACCCACCCCACAACAGATATAAGTAACAATATATATCAAACTCTCGCTCTAAATTTACTACATAACTTCCATTATTTCTATTAACCCATATTATTTCTAATCAGCAAACCTATACAACATTTCATTTTTGTGTATCTCTCAAAAAGATCCCCCCCCACACAAAAAATCCAATTAACACTAAAATTGCCCAATGTCTTATCTCAAACCAAAACTGTCAATTTGCCACCTTGTCCAAGTCCATCAACCTCACAAACCTTTGTTTCACTATAGATAATATCTTTTTTTCCTACTTCTGTGCATTTAGTTCCCCAGCCTCCCAGCTACTCGACTCGAGAGCCATTTACAGAGGCTTCAGTCTCCATGATTAGCTGTTGAGGAATAGCTGTCAGGAGACCAAATATGTTGATTTCCTTGCTTCCTTCTTTATCTGGAAGAAGTTGGGCAGCCAACGCTTGCTGCCAGCCACCAATCTAGCTGCAGTGTCATCTCTCCCTGTCACAGAGGTGTTTAAGCCACCATATTCCCATCGGAAGTTGACCATCGCTACTGTAACTGAGTTCATCCACCTCGCTGCTGGTCACTCTTTCCTTCTCTGTCCTTCCACAATTTTCAGTATATACCCATATGGTTTGTTTTCATTTATTGCCATAGTAATTAAGGCAACAATTTATTTATTTTATTCAATTTGTTCAATTTATATGGCCCTCTGTCTCACCAAAATGACCCTGAGTTGTGAACAGTTGTGGTAGATATCCTAATCTTTTGTTTTCTTGAAAATATTGCAATTCACTTATTGTTAATCTCTTGTTTCCAAGTCCTACTTGAAACTACTTGCTGGCTACTTATCTTTCTGCTCAATAATCCACAATCTTGCCTAATAGAGGCTTTGCTGTGGCTTGAGACAACTTGAGTTTCCCCATTCCCACTGAAAACTCCCAGTTCATTGGTGACTGGGATTTTGTTTGTTTGTTTGCATTTCTATTACTGTACGTTTCTATTTGTTAGATGCCTTACAGGGAATATGCACTCTATCACAAAGGATTACTTAGGTAATAAGTTCTATTTCTCAGTCCTTCCTTGTCTCTTCCTTCCTTCCTTCCTTCCTTCCTTCCTTCCTTCCTTCCTTCCTTCCTTCGACTAACTGATTGATGATATGCCATCAAATTGTTGACTCTTAGTGACTCTATAGATGGATAGATTTTCTCCATGTAATAAAGATCTGCAAAAAACCATTACCAGTAAAGCTTTGTAGGTAATTCCTTCTAGTCCTGCTTGTCTTTATGGAACCTTATGGACATGCTTTTTCAATTAAACAAGAAACCCTAAATTACTCATATCAGCTCCTGTTAATCTGTTTGAGGTTCATCGTTACAGTTTGTCTGCCTATAAATGTGTTCATCCATCTTCATCTTAAAATCCTGTAAGAAACAAGAATCCTGTAAAATCTTGTAAGACACAAGCATTCAGTGCTGAGTGTAGAGCTCTTCATAGTCTTAAGATGTGCTTCTTCCTATTTATATGAAATCTGCCTAATTATGATGTCATTGGTTAATATGAAGAACAAATTTGCTTTTTTGTCTGCAAAGAATCAAGAAATCTAAGGTATTATTTAAATGCTATAGAATGTAATAATTCTGTAATTAATATTTAACTTATTTACATTGTAGAAAATGTAAGTGCATCACTGACTGAAGTTAGACAGTCAAAAAAGAATCCTATCAGTTTATATAAAGCATAGGATTTTTTTATTATCACTTATTTACTTATTTATTTTGAAATGTTAACTTTTGCTGGGCCACTAGGCTGATAGATATAAAGTTAGTAGAAGGTCATTTTCAGAAAGTCCAGATACAGAGAGGTTAAGGGAAACTATCCAGTGCTATTGGGAGAGTACGTCAACCAGTGTGATTAGTTTAAGCCAGTGTTGTCCAAACTTGGCCACTTTAAGATGAGTGGACTTCAACTCGCAGAATTCCCCAGCCAGCCATGCTGGCTGGGGAATTCTGGAAGTTGAAGTCCACTCATCTTAAAGTGGTCAAGTTTGGACAACACTGGTTTAAGCAGATGAAAACTAGAGAAAATGAGAAGCAACTGCAAAATGGTAAAAAATTAGAGTGGAACTGAAATTATATAAGGCAGAAACTATGATAACTAGCAAAATCAGCAAGACTCCTGAGATACAAAAGCCACTAGCCAGATTAATGGTAGAAGGCACTCATCCTTAAAAGCATGGGAATATTGGATGAATAAACAAAGTAATTCCTTTGCAGTGTCCTGGTCATGAAATACTTAACTAGAAGGAAGGTGTCAGGGAAGTTGAACCAAAATGATACTACATCTCAAATAGATGAAAATCCAATATGGGAGCCATTGAGATACATGGCTCAAGGATGCTCAGTTTGCATCCTTCCAGTGTGTCCTAGATCAGTGTGACCTAGATTTTGTCTTCTGAGTGAAGAACTAACTTGAATGGGATAAGGGGAATTGGAATTGAATTTTAGGCAAGGACATGAACTTGAATAATAATATCAACAAGTCATAATATATCTGCTTATCTTCCATCCTGTTATACATCAAAAACTATCAGCAACTTTCATCAAGCTTTACCTTGATTAAACTAGCCAGCTTTATGAAAATGAATAAATTAATACAAATCTAACATCAGAAATGACAATATATGGAAATCAGTGAAGGAATGTTTAAATTCTATTATTCAAGTGGCTATCCTTGAACAAAGCAATTATAAAGACTGATTTCACCATCAGAACTAGAATTTATTAAAATGTTTAACAACATTTTTCATAGATGAAATAGAGTTTCTTTTCATTCTATATATATTAACTATCTCACCCACACAAGAATATGACTTGTTCATAATCTGTAATATCACTATTATATAGGTCTGTGTTGCTGCTTTATACTCCAGATTACTGAATTATTCTGCTTTGATTTGATATCTCCACTTTAAAAAACAAGTATCTCCAACTAGGGCATATAAGCAAGCCACCACTTTTTTTTAGAATATTCTTAGTAAGAATAGAAATATTCTTACTAAGGTAGATATCAAAGTTTTAAAAATGAAGTGAGATTAATTTGATGAGACTTGTTCTTGATAAATTTATTCAGAATTTATCCAGTAATCCCAACATTATCTTCAAGGTGATTTCAAATGGAGTGCTCTATTTTTTTTTCCCCCTGCAGAATCAATGCCTTCTCTAAAAATAAGGAAATTAGTTATCTTCCAGACATCTTGCACTTTATCCATTCTTCAGGATTTCTCAAATATGACAGATAAAGATTTGGCCAGACCATCGTGAATTCCTTTAATACACTAGGATGAAATCCATCAGGCCCTGAAGATTTGAACTCATTCAAAGTCAGTTCAAATTCCCTGATTACTTTTTTGTCAAGCTTGAGCTAGAAATTTGCTCTGTCAACTAGCTTTTCACAGTTCCCTAGTCAACACATATCTTCTTCTCTGAAAAGAAGGGCCCAAATAGAAGTTAAATAATTCTGGGTTATCTTTCTTATCTTTTACTCTTTTCCCATCTCCACTAAACTGATTCTTTCCTCTTATTTTTATTTTGAATATATCTTCAAAATAAAGAAGGCCTTTTTGTCATTCTTAGCTTCCTTAACTGACATCAGCAAATTCTGAGCTTCAGTTTCCTGACACTACTTTGTAAATCAAGGCTATCAATAATGAACTAATCTCTCAACATTTTCTCAGAGGAACATCTCTGTATTTGTTGTTCTTCTCTGGTTTGTTGATACCCTTCTTAAACTTTACAGCCCAGAATGAATCACAGTGCCCCAAATTAAGCCTGAGAAAGCTAGAACAGAACAGTATGGCCCAATCTGTATAATTTTGTTACTGCTGCTTGGAATGGCATTATGTGGTCTGCCGAAACCTCTAGATCTTTCCACTGTGATATATTATAACCTCAGAACTTTTTTAGACTAAATGTTAAAACTTGGAATTAATTTATCCCATATCTATGTGTTTCCTAAGTGCAGATTTATTTATCTTGTTGGAATTTATTTTCTCAGTTTTGGTCAGTTCTCTGACAAATAAATAGAATTTTGAATCCTGTTTCTGTGTTCTGATTTATTAGCTACCTTTTGTCTGCAAAGTTGGTGAGCGTTGTTTTTCTTCTTGATCTTAGTCATTTATAAAGATGTTGTGGCATCTTTGTTATCTTTCTAAGTTGCAGTGAGCCACTAAGGAGCACTTTTGCGTAATGTCCTTTGCCTAGCCATAACTCTACCTATCAAAAGCATCATCTCACCTATATTTTACCAGTTTGTCAACAAGTATATTGTCGAGAAATTTTCCCCAAGCTCAGCTAAAGTCAAATAAAAATAAATGCTGTGCTGAAATCATTCTCCAGTTTCTCAAATCTTTTTTCTCTTCATGAAAAGAAGTATCTGTTTTTCTTCCTCACTTGTCAGGTGCTTAAGAATTTGAAGCCAGGTTACATGATAGCAATTAGCCAAACCAGGCTAATTTTAAAAAGCTAAGAAGCTTTTAACTTTTTCCACCTATTAATTAATAGGTGGAAGGCAGACTACTATGAAGTCTCTAATCTAGACTAGAAAATTTTTAAAAAAAAATGAAAAAAGGCAATGACAAACCATTTATGCAATGTTGCCAAGACAGCTGCATGCATATATCCATGGAATAATGAAGAATCATTTGACTCAAAGGCAGTTTTGCTTTCTTTAATAAGAATTTTGCTTTGTATGTCTTTGGATTGAGTTTCTGAATATGTTGCAAGGTATTATCGGTGTTTTCTACTATATCTCACCCAGTCTTTCTACAGCCTCCCTGGGGTCCCATGCTTTTTGACATGAAGAAATGCCAATCCCTCATTATGCCTTTCCTTAGGATTTAACGGTTCTGTGTGAAACTAGGGAAGGTATAGACTTCTGGTTGTACAGTAAGGCACACTCATATACCTCTTAGACTCCTTGAAACAATAGGAAGACCAATAAACTCATACCCGATTCTCCTTTAAGAAAAAAATGAAACATGGTTTCTTCTCCATTAAACTGAATGAGAACAATTGAGAAAATGCAGCAGAATTTTCAGTACAGCACTATGTAATAATCAATACACTTTAATATGGTCATTGATCAATTCAAAAAAGAAGAAACAAGAAAAATTCTGAAACAGCAAATACAAATCATAATAAAAGTAAATAAGTATAACATTGATGTACTACATATTTTACAAATGATTAATTGATTGATTACATGCTATCATGTCGTTGTCCAATCTTAGCGACCACATAGATGCATTTCTCCATAACGATCTGTCCCTAACTTGGTCCTTCAGCAATTCCAATGGTGAAGTCATCACTACTGTAACTGAGTCTATTCACCTTGCTGCCACATTCAGAGATTTTTTTTAAAAAAAAGTTGATTGGATAATTATTGGATAGAATAAATCTAGTTGCCCTGGAAATCTGACTGGTAGGAAATTATTAGCTGTAACAGGCATCTTTGTAATAAAAGCAATAAAACAAAACACACTTAATATTTCAATAATTTCTTCACCACAGAGACATAATCTTTGTTCCGATAGAATATCCATAAAATTTCTTCCAAGAATAGCTGTTGTTATGGGCATTAAACCTTGAGAAATTTAGGGCTTTTCCGTATTTGAGATTCATTATTTGGCTAAGATATTTTGCTAGCTTTTCAGCCACCTGTTATATTTTAATACAACAATATTAACCAGAAGTTATTCTGGAAATTTAGCAATTTTAGCATGACTAAACAGCACGCTGTAATAACTATTTACTTCAGACAACAATGGGATTCCTTTTATTTTCTTTATTTTCTTATTTTCTCCTCAACAATAGTAATCCTTTAAAATATTTCTTGGTTGAAGATTTTAAAATAATAAACGCAACCCAATTTTTATCCTCCTTAAATCATCGTACTAGTTACATATTCCTGGCTGAACATGGCATGTTTAAAAATGCTATGTCAACATTTTAACTCCAGATTATTTGTTGCAGTTCCATTTCTGAGAATTTCAAACAGAGAGATAAGAAATTAATAGCAGAAGATGTAATCAAAGTCTCCAACATAGTGCCAATGTATTGAACTGGGAAGACTTTAGAGGAAGATGGTTGAGTACAGCAGTCTTAAGTTTGTTTCTTTTAACATAATACTGTATCTGTATATGTGATAGCGCAACTTAAACTGCATTTCTCAAACCAGCATTGCATACTCTTCACTGGACAAACAGAACAATTTCAATTCACCTGATTTATTAAACCTTAGAAACTGGGAAGCTCAGCAATTTTTCTTTTTGAAAAAGAAAGTTATTTAAAACTTTCCAAATCCAATTAAGATTTTTACCTAGATATTCAGGTATACGTGTTTCAAAAATGATTTGAAAAAGAGTGTTTTGGACCTAACGTGAGCCCAAGCACAACACCTCTTTGCTAGTCATTAAAATAGCTTGGCTTTTTTCAATTTTTTCATGTGAGTCTGAGAATAATTTTCAGCTGACTTAAGAAATGCATTAACTGTAAGGAGTGGACTCTTTAAAATAGCAGCATCTCTCTTTCAAAGAGAAAGATAGCAGCATCTCTCTTACTTTTACAAAGAAGTTGAAAAAGTTGGGTTGCATTTAGGAAAAGCAGAGAGGTTCTGTGCTTGCCTACTAGGTATACTCCTGAATAAAAAATAAAACTATAAGGACATAGAAGCCCATATTAAGGGAAGGGTGGGGGGCAAATGACAAAAGTGTATTTTGCAGTGCAAACCACATGACTTAATGGATGTGAGGATGCAAGCAAAAAGATCAGGTTTTGCATTATGACATCACAATGCACATTTGGTTATGTTTGTGTCATCAGATGCTTGTGTATAAGGCTTATTTCATCATCATTGTGTCCTCCAGCTATGATGGATTACATTTCATGCTAGTTGGGTATAGATACTGTAGTCCTGCATATCTGGAAGATATCAGATTGGGGAAGACTGCAATAAATGTGTTTGTTTATTAATTTCTATTCTACCCTTTGCCACACTGCAAACAGAATGTGGGTAAAACTTTTGAATAGGCTCTGGAGTCAATCCAAAGACTTTAGGTAGTCCTATGTCACCACAATGATAGCAATTTAAACTCTCCCATTTCACTTGCTGAAGTGAACCACTCTCAACATTGTTTACTCATTTTGTTGCAATGGAAGTCTAAAGAATTCCTTCTTCTCCTCCAGTATTATAGGCTTCACATCTCATTTTTCTGTAGCTAATGGGAAGCCAGCTCTGAGTTCCCCTACTCTTTGCAAGCCTTTACGTATTCCAGGGATTGTCTAATGTCTGAAGTCATTGACTATGCAAAAGCCTTTGATTGTGTGGATCACAACAAACTGTGGCAAATTCTTAAAGAGATGGGGATACCAGACCACCTTACCTGTCTCCTGAGAAATCTGTATGCGGGCCAAGAAGCAACAGTTAGAACCGGTCATGGAACAACCGATTGGTTCAAAATAGGGAAAGCAGTACGACAAGGCTGTATACTGTCACCCTGCTTATTTAACCTATATGCAGAGTACATCATGAGAAATGCCAGGCTGGAAGAATCACAAGCCGGAATTAAGATTGCAGGGAGAAACATCTATAACCTCAGATATGCAGACAATACCACCCTAATGGCAGAAAGTGAAGAAGAACTAAAAAGCCTCTTGATGAGGGTGAAAGAGGAGAGTGCGAAAGCTGGCTTGAAACTCAACATTAAAAAACTAAGATCATGGCATCTGGACCCATCAATCCCTGGCAAATAGAAGGGGTAGAAATGGAAGCAGTAACAGACTTCATTTATTTGGGCTCCAAGATCACTGCAGACGGAGACTGCAGCCATGAAATTAAAAGACGCTTGCTCCTTGGGAGGAAAGCTATGGCAAACCTAGATAGCATATTAAAAAGCAGAGACGTCACCTTGCCGACAAAGATCCGCATAGTCAAAGCTATGGCTTTTCCAGTAGTAATGTATGGCTGTGAGAGCTGGACCATAAAGAAGGCTGAACGCCGAAGAATTGATGCCTTTGAACTGTGGTGCTGGAGAAGACTCTTAAGAGTCCCCTGGACTGCTAGGAGGTCAAACCAGTCAATCTTAAAGGGAATCAACTCTGATTGCTCATTGGAAGGATTGATAATGAAGCTCAAGCTCAGATACTTTGGTCACCTAATGCAAAGAGAGGACTCTTTGGAAAAGACCCTGATGCTGGAAAAGATGGAAGGCAAAAGGAGAAGAGGACGGCAGAGGATGAGATGGCTAGATAGCATCACTGAAGCAATGAGCATGAAATTGAGCAAACTCAGGGAGGCAGTGAAAGATAGGAAGGCCTGGCGCAATATGGTTCATGGGGTCACAAAGAGTTGGACACAACTTAACGACTGAACAACAACAACAAAAAATGTCTGAAGACAGCTCTCTTTAATGGGTTTGACTTACCCCAATGGTCACATTGGCTGAAACAAGTTTCAGCCCATTCAAGGTCCTCCACTAAGATGAAGTTACAACTGCAGCATCAAGAAGGTTGCTGGGCCTTCCAGGAGCTGAACTGAATCCCACCAGCTGATTGCCTCCTTAGACCCAAGAAACAGAGAAATTTCCCCAAATTCTGGGAAAGCCTCTGTGAAATTGGGTGTCACAGACTGAATGAGTCAGTTGGCTTTGCTGTATCAAACAGGTCCAGATCAAAGTATATCTGCATCCATCTTCTGAACTGGTCTAAGTCCCCAGTTCTAAAGCTAAAACTATGGCTTTAGCTTCAGGAAGCCATGGAGTGCCATGAGCCATGCTATTTCCCCAATGGCTGTGACTTTTTCCTTCATCATCTTGCTGTGCCTTTCTTGTGTGTGTGACTGGAGGTGTTTGTGTGGCTACCATTTTGAGGTTCATATCTGTTGTTAGTTTTTAAAATCCTTTTGGTTAATAGACCTTGGTGGTCCCTGCTGGATAGTCCTTCATAACATAGATGACTTTTTAAATTAATCTGATAGCAATTCCGCTCCTCAATTCTACCCCACAAAAGGACAAAAGTTTCTATTGCAATAACAGATACACTTGTGAGTGGGATTCAGCAGAAGAATTCAGCTGAAGATGTTTTGCTAATCCCACCAACTAAGGCTAATTATGTAAATGGACCCCAGGCCATTTGATTTATGAATTATGGAGAACAAGTTATCAGTGCTCTGAGAATCAATCTGTATCTGAGCATGGTAAAATCAGTCAGGTTTCTATTTTAAATGCTGGCTTTCATCATAGCAATTAATTCCTTTCTGATATTCCAATATTTTTCTTTCCATTCTGCCTTATATCATTTTTAGTGCTGACAGAGATTATAAGTGAATATGCAGCAAAGAGTGCTGAGAAAAGCATTTTTGGAAAATGTTGCCTGACAATTTAAGATATGCTGATTTTTTTTTTTTTTTAACATTAATGGCGATTACATATGAGTGCTGGTTGAAAACAGAATCACTGATCGGTTGGAATAAACCCAAGGGAAAAAAAAAAGAAAATGAGTTGAGGGCATTTAACCTGTAATTCACAGTATAGTCATAGGTTTATTTTCCATTACTGATTCTTTGGGAAGCAATAAATGAAAGAATGCAGTACAGTTCTGCAATCAAATATAAGAACTGGGCTTCTGCAAGAGGAGTCAAAAAGTCAAGATGGTTTTATTTATGTTGCACTTATCATCTTGACTTTTTCACATACACCCACCTCACTGAAGATGCTGCTATAACTGGGGTTCAGTAAAGGGGCTTCTTGGTAGGACATGGGTTATGAGTTTCAGTT
Source organism: Liasis olivaceus (assembly GCA_030867105.1). NCBI lineage: Eukaryota > Metazoa > Chordata > Lepidosauria > Squamata > Pythonidae > Liasis > Liasis olivaceus. Next base: position 201,676,999 of record CM061348.1, read on the forward strand.
CCTGCACTATGGAATAATCTGTTGGGAATCACTGCAGAGTTGCAGTAAGTGGTGGAAGGATTAATGCCAAATATGGCTTTGTGAAGCCAAGGAGTACACCATTGAGCAACTATTGATGGGGCCATCCATTTTCTTTTTATTATTTTTCTTATTATGAAGAAAAAGGGGGAAAAAATCCTTCCCCCCCCCCCCCCGTCTTTCTAAACTGTTCTCTGTGCTCCTCTCCTCCCTGTAGCAAACTGCTTATTAAAAAACAGGTCACCCTTACAGACAGTTTTAAGAATTGTACTTATTGACAACAACATTTAGTAATTTATTATTTGGGGAACCCCTGAAGACCACCCCAAAACTACAATTTGTACAAAGTGGTGAACTATGGTACTAACAGGTATGAATCTCCAGAAGCACATTCATCTGTGCTTGAAGGCCCACATTGCTTGCCAACTGGCTTCTGAGGGCAATTTAAGATGCTGGTTTATGGTTTGGTGCCAAGGTTTTTTTTAGGACTGCATTCTCAGAGTAGAACTAACCAGTCCATCATGGGAAAGCTCTAAGGATCTTTCATTTTCATGAGATTCTGGGGGCTGGAGCCAAGAGATGGTGTTTTTCTCTAAGGGTTCCAATATCACAAAGATTTGGAGCAGTTTGAATTTAATTTCAGGGGATGAGTGTGCCAAATACAACTATAGTGTGATGCCAGGACCTGAAGTGTTTGTTGATATGTATGGTGAGAAATATATAATTTCTGTGCCATGGGGAGGAAAGGAAATTGCTGATGAATGATCCCAAAGGTGATTTAGTCTGTGATGTCTGATTATCTGTAGTAGTCACATACAGGTAGTCCTCAGTTAACAGTGGAAACTCAGACTGGAATTTCCATCACTAAATGATGCAGTCATAAAGTGCGACATCACATGACCACACCACTTAGTGATGGCAGTTCCAGCACTTCCAGTTACCATTGTTAAGTGAGTCCTGCACCGTTGTTAAGTATAACATCATGTGGTCACCATTTGCAACTTCCTGCTGGCTTTCACATAGACTTTGCTTGTTGGAAGCCAGCAGTGAAGGTCACCAATAGCAATCATGTGACTGCGGGATGTTGTGATGGCCAGAACTTAAAGGACCGGTCATAAGCACCACTCCTTCAGTGCTGTTGTAAGTTCGAACGGACACTGAACTAGTGGTCATTATGTGAGGATCACCTGTACAGAGCTGTTGGAATGATGGGGTAAGGTGGAAAATCATTGGAGAAAACACACATCAATGCCCTTTTCTGCCTGGTAGTATCAGATGGTCAAAGGATTGCTGTGGTGTAGTAGTATTTCAGATGAAATGACAGAAAAGTCTTATGAAATAAATTTATCTACTGCAGTTCTACTGGTAGCTACTTGAACTTTAACACTTTCCTTTTCCTTGGCTCATTATGGAAATTGTCCCTTAATGGCTGACAAGCCATTTGAGCTCTGATTGCTTTGCATGTAGTGATGTAAATTTGAGGGTATCGGAGTGCCAAATTTTAATGGTGTCTGCTAATGAAGCCTGCTAACATCTCTTTTCTTTTCCTGTATTGGAATCTTTGAAATGGTAACATTTTAAATATCTAATTAAGTTAGCTTAAGCAGTTCTGTCTTTCTTTTGTAATAATAATATTTTTTCCCCCTATGGCTGTAATGCATGATGAATCTAAACTAAATCTTCCTTCCCTTCTTCCCTCCTTACTTTCTTTAATCTTAAGCAGGTTTAAGAAAGTTTCTTTTCAAGTTATCAGAAGCATCTGGTTAAGAAGATTTCTTAGCTTTTTAACTGGGTTTTTCTTTGAGACGAGGAGTATTACTAATTTAAGATATTGTAGTCTAATTAGGCAGATACCAATCTCAAAGAAGATTAATTGCCATCTAGCTAATATTTTAAAGTTCATCTGATATTCAGTAACATTCTTAGATCTGAAATACTCTTAAAGCAAAATAATCCATTTTTTTTTTAATATACAGTAATTGGAGGTGTACCTAAAATGCATTCCTTATCTTCTGATTAAAAACATGCATTAATCTTTGTGAAATTAGCTCACTGTTTTTGTTTAGGTGGCTTTTAGGCTATGCAATTCTGATTTGATTTGTGCAATAAACAAAGCATAAGATATTTCCAGCATGAGATAAAATATATTTGCTTTTTGTTCTTTACCTTGAATTTTATAGAAGTAAATTTCAAAAGTATTATAATGTTATAATAAACTAACCGGTAAGAAATCTGTCTGCATATTGCAAAGAACATATACTTTGTTTATATTTGGTTTAGTTCTGTTTTTAACTGTTACAGGCCCCACTGATCTGTGAATAATTAAAAATATTAATTCTAAAAAATAATTTTGAAAAAAAGGAAATTTACATATAAACATTTCACAAAATGATATAATATCATTTATATGTTTCTAAAATTTACACTAACAGATCCAAAAAAGAAAGCGGGCCTGGAAATTAAAATTATCATCCAGCATTGCTGGAAAACTTTCTTCCTTTCCTTATTTTTGAAAATAAACAAATTCAAATGTTAATAGATCACTTCTATCTGCAATCCAGGTATCCTCCCAAGGCTGTATAATAATTCTTTTGTCATACACAAAAAAAGTAATTGATGTCTTCATCAATTCCACATATAAGGGAACATCTGCATTTTTACTAGCAGTGATTGAGTAAATGTCATACCAATAGAGGCGAATAACTGTGGCATCAGTAGGACAAGTCCAAACCATTTTTATTATTTATTTTAATATACAACTACATAACAGGAAGAAAAACATGTGAAATACTAGATAAAGCAAAACTGTGTGTGGTTAGATAGATAAACATTAAATCAAATACAATCAAAATGAATTACGTAAGAGTTGCTACAATTTCCATTTTTAAACAATGAATTGAACTTTGACCATATCAAAGTGATTTGTCCAATCTTTCTTTTATACAGATAAAGAGCTAATCCAATGCTAAGAGTTGACACATTTCATCAAACCAACCTTTGGTATCAGCTACGCATGTATCTTTCCAGGACACATTGTGATCTGTTTGGCAATTGGTCAGGCATAGTAATTCCAAAGTTTTTCATAAACAAACACATTCCTTTTTTTTTTTTCTGCATATAATTTAGCAGCATACTGGCAACTTTAACTGGAGGCTTCTGAGAACCTAGCTGACATACTGTGAATATCCAACCAGTAAGGAAAATGCTAAAGGACTCGACCAAAGAATGTGTATTAGCATACCTTCAAATTTGTTTCATCTCCACCATAATAACATCAACCAATCTTTTAAAACTGTAATTTGAAGAGGACAATAAATATCCATATTTTTATTGAAATAATCTTGTTTTAAGATCATAACAAACAGATTTTACAGGACTTAAAACCTGAAGCTATTTAGTTGCAGTATGGGTAGTCCCAGTTCTATATTCCAAATTACTTGTTTATCGTCCAAGTTTATTTCAGTATTTTGTAAACTTGTTGATAAAACTGAATTATCATTTTCATTTTTATGTATTCAAAGCTATGGGGGGTTCCATGGCAGCCAATACCTCTGGTCCAAAGAGCATAACAAACATTTGAATTGAATGTATTGCCATTCAGCAGTTTGGGGAAAATGATAGTCTTTTTATAACATTTCAAAAGTTTCTAAAATGTCATTGATAATTTGCTAGTTAAAAGTAGCTGTCTTCTTTGCAGTCCATACTTTGCAATAATACACACACACGCACACTTTTGCATGAGAATCCTTTTAATGTCTTATCCCGTATTATCCAAATACATCAGACCGACTTTTCCACTGGAAACACAATACAGTCCCTACTATACGTAGAACTAAGTACTTGCCAAGACTTCAAATGTATTAAATAATAGTTCTCCAATTGGGCTTATAAGGGCACATAATCAGTCTTGTTTTTATTCCAATTCAATACCAAGGTTAATGATATAGCTAAAAATTAGGGGGTTTAACCCTTCCCCTCTATTATTATACGAAAGTGATAAGGAATATACTTGAAGCTTGACCATTCCACAAAAACAATTAATAGCATCAATATTAATTAGATATTTTAAATACACACACACATACATACACCTTATCGTATATCATAGTCTTGAGATAGTAATTTTCACAACATTTCTTTTACCCCATTGACTCTTTTGAACCATTTATTAATGTCATTTTATAATGTGATTATGAAATCTGACATACTCAGGTCTATAAAGAAAGGTACTTTTCTTGCAATAATTATCCTCAAGTATTTCATAGAATCTGAACAAAATATTGTGTGGCAGGTGCTTGTCTATTTGACTTTGAAAGTCCCAGAACACTTTAGCTTCTTCATTTTCTATTACTTTGTCTGTTTTGTGGTCCCACCAGTTCTTGCTTGCAGGTAAATGGTATTTCTTACAGATATTCCAATGTACCATTGTTACTACTTTGTCATGCTGTTGTTTGAGGTCAGTCTATGTGATCTTCTTGCAGCAGCTAACTAGGTGGTCCACTGTTTCTTCAGCTTTTTTTGCAGAGGTGGCATTTGCTGTCTGTTGCTGTATTCTCAATTCTGGCATTATATGCATTTGTTCTTAAGTCTTGGTCTTGTTCAGCCAGAATTAGCCCCTCTGTCTCTTTCTTCAATCTTCCTGCTCTTAGCCATTGCCAGGTCCTGTTGTTATCTGACTTGCCTGCTAGTATGTGTGTGTGTGTGTGTGTGTCTGTGTGTGTACTGGCCATGTAATACTTTGCCTTGCCATGTCTCTTTTCTGTTCTTCAATTGGTCTTTCTTATAGACCAGTTTGGTTTCTCTGGTATTCAGTAAGCCTTCATGGTGTACTAACTTCAGTGCATCTTCTTCACTGCCCTTCAGATATTATTTTTTCTTCTTCAACTGTCTGGTGTACTTGTAACATTCCACACCCACCTATGCTCCTTGGTAAGTAGAGTCTGTCAACATTGCTGTGTGAATGAAGGGCATGATTCATTGTTATTATTTTTCTGGTCTTCCTATCCAGGGCTTTTAGTTCAGCTTGAGTTCAGTCTACTATTCCAGCTGTATATCTAATGACTGGAATTGCTCAGGTGTTAATCGCCTTGATGATATTTCCACCACTGAATTTGGACTTTAAGATCTTCTTCACTCTTCTGATGTATTCACTACTAACCTTGTTCTTGACTTCAGTGCGCTTGGTTTTGTCAGCCTGAAGGATGCCCAGGTATTTGTATTGATCTTCTTCATCCAGACTCTTGATGTTATTTCCACTGGGCATCTAGATTCTTTCAGTTTTCACTATTTTTCCCCTGCTGATGGTAAGGGTGGCACATTTGTCCAGTCCAAACTCCATTGCAATATCTTGATGGTGTATTTGGACAGTGTTGAGCAGCAATTCCATTTCAGATGATTTTTTTCCCCTACAGCTTCAGATCATCCATGTAAAGGAGGTGGAATAACCTGGCAGATGTTTTTGAAGTTTGATAGCTGTGGCCTGACTTGTTCAGTATTGTTGACAGAGGAATCAATGCAGTGACAAACAGTAGTCATGATAGTGAGTCTCTTGAAAGATTCCTCTCTTGATGTTAACCTCTCCCAGTCTATCACCATTGGCCAGCAGCTGTGTCTTCAACTGTGCCATTGATCTTTGCACAAAGCTTCTGATGTTTCTACTGACTCCTGTTATTTCTAGGCATTTGATTATCCAGTCATGTGGCAGGGAGTTGAATGCCGTCTTGTGATCAATCCAAGCAACATTCAAGTTCGTCTTCCTTCTCTTAGTTTTCCAAAACCATTTTGTCAATTAGGAGCTGATCTTTTGTCCCTCTGCTGTTTGGGTGGTTTCCTTTCTGCTCAGATGGAAAAGGCTTGTTTTCAACTAGATGCTGTTGGACTGTATCAGCTACCACGTCAGTTAGCAGTTTGAAAGTCATTGGCAAGCAGGTAATTGGCTGTTGTTGCCTGGTGCTGCCCCTTTTGTTGGATCTTTCCAAGGTTTTGCCAGATGTTAACCAATCTTCAATTTCACCTCCTTGCAGTATTTGTTAAACTGCTTGGCAATGAGTGGGTGCAGAGCAGTCAGATGTTTCAATCAATAACCATGCAGTTCATCTTTACCTGGTGCTGCCCAATTCTTGATCTTCCTTGCCCTTTTCTCCACTACTTCTGCTGTTATTACAAGTTCTTTCATTTCAACTTCTTTTTTATTCATCTACCTATTTTATCCAAGCTGCATTCTTGTTGTATTTCTTTGGGCCGTCCCATAGCTGCACCCAGAACTGCACTGTTTCTTCTTTGTCAGGTGTTGACTGGTTCATTGCAGTCTCTCCATTGACGTATAGGTAGAAACATTTCTGATTCAGCTGAAACTGGAGATTCTGCCTATAGTGTGCAATTCGAGCTTCATATCTGTTGATCTTCTTGGCTACGGCTGTTATTTGCTGCTTTATTATTTCGAGTGCTTCCTTTAACTTCCTTGTTTCTAGGTGACATTTCTTGATCAGGTATTCTTTGGTCTTTTTGTTCTTCAGCTTCTTTTCTTTCATATGTTCTAGCTTGCTTGCATCTGATCTTATCATGCTGATCTTATTTTCCAATCTGATCTTCCATTTTGGCAGTGCACTGTTTGGCTTTTTTCCTTGTTTGTTGATTTTGCATCCAAGATATTCAGTTATAACTGCAGCCATGTTATACGTCAATTGGTTTTTTTTCTTGCAGTGAGCTGGTGCTTATATTTGACAGTACAGTATTAGCATCTTTTAATACTTGTGCTAGCTGTCTCTTTGTAACAAGCTTCAATGCAGGCAATCTTATTCTGTTGTTTTTGTGCTGTTCTAGATGCTCAGTTATTCCTTGTTTTAATTCCTCTTGTTTTTTAGTTAGAGGGCTTTGTTCTGAGGAGACAGCTCTACTGTCTCAGCTACTTCAATTTTTTTGCCCTGGGTAGACCTTTGCAGTTCTTCCAATTCTACTTCTGTGAATACTTTATATTGTATTATAAATTGACATTGGTCTACTAGCCTCTGTTCTGTTATTTCTGATTCTGGATGTTGTTCTTTCCAGAACTGGTGCATTCTTTTCAGATATCCTCTTCTCGTTGGACTTGATTTTTAATAGCAGATCATTATTTCTTTCTTTTCAGTCTTTGTATATTTGCAATGGGTAATTTTTCTTCCAGTAGTTCTGCAGCTGTTGGCCCTGGTTGCTTAGCCAACAGTCATGAGCCCACTTGTCACCAGTTGTCCAGGAACTAGAACACCTAGTGCAGTCCTTGTTGACCCAGGTGACAACTGATCTAGTATGGGTTTCTGTAAATTACGTCTCACCATATTGTTTGTGGGAGAGACACTATTTGTCTGGCTTCTCTGATGAGACCTGTCCAATATGGTTGAACCTCTGGCATAGCTCTCATCCTCCTCGGAGCATGCAAGCCTCACAACCATGTCAAGGTAGTGCATCATCATCATCATCATCATCACCATTATCATCATCATCATCATCATCATCATCATCCTTGTAATGAAGTTTCTCTTATAACAATGTAGCTGTTATTTTTGCAGATCAGAACTTCACTGAGAAGGATTAAAGGTATTAACAAATACTATAAAATATGAAAAAGGGAAGACTAAAAAAATCTGTTCAGCTTAAACATTCTCCTATGAAGACTAACTCACTAAGACTATTGGCAATACTCTCCTTCAGAAAGCAGACATTGATATGTGTTTCTTTATGTAAAGCTCCATCCAAAAAGCCTTCCAGAACAGCTTACAAAAATCAGCAAGTAAATGGTCACTGTCCTCAAGTTTACAATTTGTGATATGCCAGACAAATTGAAAGGAAAATGGATTGGGAGGGAAGAGGAAGAAAAAATCAATATGCAACTATTAGTTCTTGGGTACAAAAAGTTCAGTATTATTGTTCATTCCAACAATAATTATGTGCCAGTTCACATGGTCCACATAACTCATTTTTACTTTTCATGCAGAACAAAATCAAAGCATCTTGCAGCCAATCATGCTGTAGGTCAAGTTCATCTGTTCACAGCTGGCATATAATGAAGTGGGCAGAAAATGACTTGCTTGTGATAAACTGATCAATCCTGCAAATAGAGTAATCAGCTGACCTCTTCTGTATATGGCCACCTAGTATGCATTTGGAATTCAATAAAAAATCAGAGTTGTATAAACCTATAAACCTCCAATTTGTAAATAACTTGGGGTAAGAATAGAGAGATTAGCAGAAATAATGTTACTGTAGCCTTTAGAAAATCTGTAATATATTCATTCATTCATTCATTCATTCATTCATTCATTCATTCATTCAAGTTCTAAGCCATACATTCATCTGTGCAGTAGCTACACAATTTGTTTCACACCCCATCAACTCGATATTCTTAATATTTGGCCCACAGAGGTCTGCTTGGAAGAAATTGGGTGTTCTAAGCCAATGAAATTTGACACGTGTGTGGTGGGAGAGGCATTGTGTGTTTATATACAATATTAAAAAATATCATACACAAAGTATAATATGGAAAGCAATGCATTTTGACAAAAATAAATATAAATGCAATTATAACCTTTTAAAAGATGACTTGCCACACATAAATGCAAACTTTTAAAAAAGTTATTTGCCAAACCCATTTTTATTTTCTTAATTCATTTTCATCTATCTTTTCTGTTTATTTGCTCAAAGCATGATTGGTTAGTATAGATATTAGAATTAAATATTGGCCACTGTGGGGAATCTCTGACTATCAATATTTAAAACACATCCTTTTAAATATGATAAGACTGCAGTCCTATACAGTATAAACTTACTTGGGACTTGCTGGAGAAGACATGAATAGGATTGTGCTGTAAGACCATGAGGAGAGGTTATCATTCAGACAAAGGACTCATGTTTGTACACATAATGTTCCAAGTAAAATGTCTCAAGTTAAATGGACCAAGCAACAGATCATGTGAAATATTTGCCCTACTTGAGATTTTGAAAAATTCAGATAAAAATGGTTAGTCCAGATATCTAATTTAATATGTGCATCTTCATATGCTCATAGAAGGGCCTACTGATAAGACCAGGAGTCAACCCAGCCCAGCCTTTTTCTGTGGTGTCAATCAATGTACCTCTGGACAGCCAGAAACCAAGAAAGTTGGAGTCTTTGAAAGAACATTCAAAACCATGATTCCAAGCTCAGCTGGACCACATTTACCCTATAGTTTTGTTTTGTTTTTTCCTAAAGCCACTTAGAGTCCTAGGGTTTAGGAATTCATGGTTCTGAAAACAGGAAGTAAGTTATGCACTGCAGGAACAAAGAAATTTCTTTCCCTAAACATCCATGTATTGGTTAACTTAACTCCAGCTAAATTAACTTAGATTCAAGTCATAAGCTGTTCTATATTTAAAAAAAAAAAAACAACCCTTAATGGTCAAAGTAACCACATTTAGTGTCCGAAAACTGTCATAAGACTAATTGTTGAGCCAGTACCACCCTGGCTGATTAGATCAACCAGGGAGAAACTAATTCCACACTTCCAGGAGGTTAAGGGACTGTAGCAAGGAGTTGCTACTTCTCTGTGGCAATGGCAATGCTGCAGAACAGTCATCCTGTGGAAATTAGGCTAGTCTTCTCTTTACTGATTCTTGGAAAGAAAGAAAGAAAGAAAGAAAGAAAGAAAGAAAGAAAGAAAGAAAGAAAGAAAGAAAGAAAGAAAGAAAGAAAGAGAAAGCAAGCAAGCAAGCAAGCAAGCAAGCAAGCAAGCAAGCTGACCTGTTTTGGAGAGTTTTCCCCTGATTTGATGGTGCCATCTCTATTTTTATTTTCCTTTTTATAGTTATTATTGTTGTTTTGTTGTGTTGCTTTATTGTTTTTTATATGATTTTTATATGATTTTATATGATTTTTATATGATTTTAACACTGTACCATGGATGTTTTAAATTGCACAATTTTTTCTAGGTAAACTGCCAGGAGTGTTATGATTGCACTGGCATAGAAATATGTTTAATAAATAAGTAAATAAATAAATACATTCTAATTCTGTGGATTATACATTGATAATACATATGAAGCATTTTCCCCTTTTTAAAAATAAAGATTATAATTTATTCAGCATCCAGCATCATATTTAAATCATATTATTTGGAATTATAATAACAACAGGGTAAGGAAGTTATTGCTTGCTAGATGCCACAAAAACTGTTTCCCATCAGCAGTTCCAACACTTCTTTATATTAACATCTATGATGAGAAGAGTTGCTTTAGTTAGGACTTTGTATATAGAACCATCTTAGCTTATTATCTTTTTCCAAAATTCTACTTTTGTATATCCTTAAGAAACCTGCCTAAACCTGCAGGAGGAACATGATGATGAAAAAAATGTATTCGTGAAGAACCAATCTTTAAAGCTAATATGAAGAGTAAAAGGGTTTCTAGTCAGTAAATAAACTTATAATTCCCAGGTTCAGTGAAATCCATTAAGATCAGAGAAATTTTATTTTCATTTTACTACCATCCATTTATTGCAGAGAGCAATGAATTTTTCCCTTTTTATTTTATAATAAAACAGTCCTTGAACATTTTATGCCTGAAATTGAACTAATAATAAATAGCTGATATGAATGAGAAAATGATTAACCATACAATCCCTTAATTTACCTAAGTTGCACAACTACTTTCACTTGTTCTTTTTAGTCTCCAATGCAAAGCCTATTTCATCATGTGCCTGATTGGGATTTCAGCAATATCTTAAGGCAGAATTTTTAATGGTGGGCTGGTAGGGGAACTAGCAAGTTAATACTGCCTGGCGCTATATCAATGTCAGGCACCAAGAGAGAAGAAAGAGTGAAAATCAATATATATAAAATACTAAATTAAATATCTTTAATAATAGCTTGGTAATGCTGAGGTATGTGACATCAGAGATTAAATAGGTTTTCTATTAATCTTTACAGGGCAGAATATAGAATTTATGGAATGTCCAGAATAAATAGGAAATTCCAGAACATTGTGGATGTTGTTGCTGAGAAGGCTTGCAATCATCATGGAGTAAAGGAAGGCAACCTCAAACAAGGGAGGGAGGGAGGGAGGGAGGGAGGGAGGAAGGAAGGAAGGAAGGGAGGGAGGGAGGGAGGGAGGGAGGGAGGGAGGAAGGGAGGAAGGGAGGAGTGTCATGACAATAGATCTCTGTACAGAAGCAAATGCATGATGCATCTTAAAATCATTTTTCTCTCTGGATTTCAAACTAATGTGATGAAATAAGAAGCCACACTTGTATCTCGCACATAGGTTTGTTGGCATTCTTAAATCATTGTTACTTGTTTGTGTTTTCCACAAGGAGTGAATATTTTAAAAAGAAGAGGGTGGAGAATACTTAGAGAGGAGATTTATATACACATCTACATGCTCATGCACTACAGAGGGGTTGCTTTTATGACCTTTTGAAACAACTGATTTCCATAATGAAACGAGCCAATATGAATGAGTATCCAGCAATAGGGGAGTGGAGGTGGGGAGGGGGATGAAGAAACATGCACTGCAACATTGTAATGCAATGTAATGCACACTCCACCCCCTTGTCCATGCATCATGATGAAGCACACAAGTAAGTTCTGGTTTCTGCAGTCATGCATGTCAAAAGGCAGAGGCATCCACATTTCTTCAAACAATGAAATCTCCATTGTAGCATCACATCATAAGCTCTGCCCTTTGGGATGTGGGTGTGATATTGTGATGCATGTAAAAGAGAGGTGACCCTAACCCTACCCCTGACTCCTCTTGCCTTCCCTTGTGAATACCACGAACTAAATGTGCTCTTGAATTCCAATCCAGTTGTAATTTCCCTGTGACCATCTGGTATCTCTTGTTCTCCCCTACTCCTTATGTGACATTAGGCTCCTTGCCCATCTGTCCTACAAATCCAGCCACATAGCCACTCGCCGCATCTGTACATTGCCTGTGCAATTATTTTTTCTTTTTTTTTTAAAAAAATGCATAGTATTTTTTTATAAATTATGCCTTGATTTCAATTTCAGCTGTGGTGCACCATGATTTTGTTAAACATTATTGGTATGTGCATGGTTAAATATGTAGACAAAGATACATGGTAATATAATACATAGGAAAGCATGAGTTCATGCAATCACACCCCAGTGAATTAAACCTCGAGACAATTCTATGAAACCTGTTTTTTTTCCCCCAGTAACAATTAGTAAAACATCCTACAGTCTTATGAACCCTTTCAGTCTGCAGTACCATCTACCTAAACAAAACATGATTAGAAAATGGAATCTAACTAGGAGTTAAACTCAGTTTGAGCCCATCCTTATCTAACCATGTAAAAGAAGAATAACGCATCACTCACTCTATTCAGGTTACAATGCAACATTGCCATTTTCCCTAAAGTATTTTTTTACAACATTACCTCATTCTTTAAAATCGTGACTGTATTCAGAGATAAAAAATTAGGAAACAAAACAAAACAAAACCAAAGGAAAAATAAAACCTTGACTAACCTCCCAATGGCTCCTGCTTGTCAGGAATCATGAACCAGAAACACATACTTTGGTTATTTTCAGTGCAGACAGTAATCAGATGCTATTTTGTCTGGTGTTAGAATGCTTACAGGTAGATGTTTAAAGGTAATGTGGAGAAGGGCTTGATTCTATTTGCATGACCACTGGGGAGAGGAGGGAAAGTTCATCTTCTTCTGCATCCCTCATGCTCAATAGCTTTTCACTTTTCTCTTACTGTCACCTCATCAAAAGGTACACGGAGAACACAGCTGGCATTTTAAAGAGTCCTTGCAAAGTGCCGTGGGGGAAAAAGAGATGTGAGAATAGCTTTTCAGGAGCAAATTGCAAAAGCTCAGCTACATGCATATACCTGTCCACACATGGAATTACTCGTTTACAGCCCCTATTTCTAGATTTCTGTCATCAGCCAAATACTTGAGTTCCTAACGTACAAATTCTCAACTGGCTGTATGTAGTGGGCTATTCTACTGGGCTGTGTTGGAATGACTAATGGGCAGAGAAATAAAAGACTTTAAAGAATGTACAAATTGATAACACCCACCCAGAGAGACATCTGCCTGTTGCTTCTCTGCATGGGTTCCTGCTCTAAGTTTGTCTCATTCCTCTCAGGACACGTACTAAAGTTGTGACAGGATAGGTATTATTTATTGGTCAACCTCTAAAAGAGATGCCCATTTCAGACATGGAAGTAAAGGACATGTTAAACCATTTGAGGTATTGCCAAAACATGTGGATTGCCTAACACTGTAAAATGGAAACATATTCAATAATAACATATCTTGAGTTCACAGTTCAGCCCAGATGTTTCAGCAGTTCTAAAACTCTCAAATGACTATAACTGCTGGAATGTGTTTTAACTGATTCTACAGCTATAGTATATTTTTAATAAACAATTAAAGAATATCACTAGGAAATTATTTGCAAGAACTCTAGAATAAAGAGTTGAATATGGCATATTAAGAAATCAATGGTCTTAAAGTATATTGAGTATGTTGCTTATGATCTTGACATTAACTGTATACAGTATTATTTTTCACATTTATTAGACCCTTCGGATGTTTTAAAATAGCAGGACAATAACTTCATTAGGCTGGGAGTGTAAAGAAGGACACCTGATTATGCTGGGAGTGTAGAAAAAGACACTTACTCATATGATATCAGTTTATCCTTCTGTAGCCCCATTTTAGTTTAATATCCATGTATTTATAGATATGCTATTACAAACAAGTTTTTTTACCAAAAAAAATATTTTTTTTTCAGCAGGCTTGGGGATCCCATGGTAATAGGGAACCTGAGAGATGGTTGCATTCTATGTGGGATTTTGATGCATTCTTCCATGATCTTATTTATATTTTATGTTAATTGTTTTAATGGTTATTTAAGATTTGTTTTAGTTGTTTGTTTGATTGTATACTGCCCAGACTCACGTCAGTGAGACAGGTGGCTATATAAATTTGATAAATAAACAAATAAGATTAATGCAGTTTAAAGAGAGGAATATATTTTAATTATGTACCCAAATCATGGAACATGCATGTATGTATGTGTACATACACACACACACACACACACAATGTGGATTTATCAAATATCTGTCAAATATAGGGCCAGCAAAAAAGATTAGTCTTCAGTGTTGGAAACACAACGTGAACCAAATTTACAATCTTGGATCACTAACGTGTATTTGCTTTTCTATACATAGCATTTTCCTGGGATTTCCCCCCCTATATTCAAACAATTTAAAAAAAGAAATAGACATGTGTATCAAATGTTAATGCAAGGAAAAATATATCTCAACAATATTTATTTTCAATAATTTGTTGTTGAGCATCCTGAGCAATTTGGATTCTAAAAACAGGTTTGCTGATCAACATATATGTACTATATATCAGTGTAGCTGTTATAGTTATTTGCAGTAACAGAAAACATTAGTGACATCCTATAGATATTTACTATGTTGCAAGTTAGAGGGAGGGCTATCTCTATTTTGTCGCACTACTGGTGACAAAATGCTGTCACCACGAGCAATATTTGCAGTAAAATAAAAATGGTGGAGAAATCCATGAAAGAATCTATAACTGTTCTGTAACTGTTCCTGCAGAAGGAACAAACTTCCTTTGAGATTAAAATTTACAGTCCATTTGTACAAAAGAAACAGGTTTGTATGAAATGTATGCCAATCCTCCCCCTGCCTTTTTCCCCCCATGGCTTACTGCTATATTGTAGAACATACCATTTACTGCCCTGAATACAAATATATTCAGGGTATTTCACAAGTGACAGAGTCAAAATCTGACAGTAAATCAGGAAAAAAAGGTATATATATTTCAAAATGCAATAATTGTATATGTATAGATGATGATGATGATATAAATAATATTAATAAAATTGCAGGGACTGATATTTATTTTGGTGAATGCCGTATCATTTCTGGGACATGTCAGTGTGTGTGTGTGCGTGTATGTGTATGTAGAGGGAGAGAGCATGCGTGTTTGTGCATATATGTACACACACACATACTGCACAAAATCCTATTTAAAAAAGCTGAGTGCAACTGATCGAAAGCTCTTCTGCGGGGAAGGGAAGTCATTTGCCCTGCTAACTGCAAAAGCAGTTTGCCCCGAAAATCATGTTTAGTTTAGTTTTTTTTTTTTTTAACCAAAAGCCTAAATCAGAGAAATACATTTGGCAGCAAACATATACTTAGAATCTATCATAATACATTTGGATAAGAAGTCACCTGAACTGAATATATTGAGAATGCAAAGTAGCTAATTCTATAAAAACTATATTTAGCAGTATA
Source organism: Liasis olivaceus (assembly GCA_030867105.1). NCBI lineage: Eukaryota > Metazoa > Chordata > Lepidosauria > Squamata > Pythonidae > Liasis > Liasis olivaceus. The sequence continues at coordinate 201,692,335 of CM061348.1, forward strand.
TTTATACCATTCAGTTATGAGATCTCAAAACTCAGAGAGAAAGATAATGCTTACATGTGTTGTCTTCACTTCTTAGCTCTGGATCTACCCACTGCAGGAGTGTTACATGTGAGTACAACACCGAGGTTAAAATAATGCTTGTATTATATTAACACATTAATTTAAAGTGCTAATGTGGAAAGTGAAATATTGTGCATAGCTGATGGGAGCGGCACTCAGATATCTTTGAAAATGAGGTTTGTATGCACTTGAACTTAAAATCATACAGAATAATTCCCCGGGGGAAGGGGCCCTGATAATGCTCTCTACATTCCGCATTAAGCATATCTGCATGAAAATAGATATTTTGAACTTTGGCTCTATGTAATGGAGTCTTATGGGTTGCTTGGAGATAGATGGCCCATTACATAAACTTGAGGGCTGTGCTCAGCTTTCTATTCTGTGGGCATACAAAATAACAACTGCCAGTGAAGTTTACCTTTGCAATAAAAGATCTTGAGTTGGGAAAGCAAAGGAAAGAATTATGTTGGTTGGTTGTCCACAACTGACCCCTCCTGACTCTCAGTTAATACAAAAATAAGAAATAAAAGTTCACAGCTGTCAGAAAAGAGAGATTGCGTTCAAACAATTGATTCCCCCCCCCCCCCCCCCAGATTGAATCCAGAGTTTGTGAAAGATGGGAGATTGACAACCTTGGAGACTAAACGTTTTCTTCAGAGGTGTGATGTTAACTTTTACAACATACTATAGTCATGACATGCACCACCCACTAAAGTTGACAGGATAATTCAGTTCACATAGTAAATTATAATATTGTTTTTGCTGGGACAATGAAAATGATTTGCTAATGTATCAATTAATACAAGTCATCTTAACAGTTTCTAATTTATGATACCTGCTTTGAAATGGACTAACACATGCAATTCTAGATAATGTGAGTGACTTCATAGCCATAACTTTGATTTATATAGTTAAACCTCAATCAATTTTCTTGTAACTTTGTGGCTTTGGATACCCTTTCTGAGCTCTAAACAAAATACTTCCTAGCAGTTCATGTCTCAGATATGTGCCATGGTGATTGCGCATTCAAACAGAATGTAGTCATAATATTAGGAGATTTGATCCAAACGTGATTTGATTGAATTTTTTAATTGAAGTGACTTTCTGAATTCGATTTATGATTCAGATCAGAAAAAATGGTTGGAACTACATTAGGTTGAAAAATGGAACTGAATTAACTACTTTGAATAAAAGTATCTCAGATCATCAATGTCAGATGTCAATACAATTGAATTGTCAAGCGAGGTTGAATTTTGATTCAGAGCAGATCGTCATTTTGAACTGGATCTCAGCATTGCTAATATTTTAGCTCTATTCAGGACTTACAAAAAGTCCTAACATTCACTACATGAGCAGTATTGAATAGTTCCAGCCTGATCATATCATGCCTGCGATATTAGTTAAAAAGAGGTGATCTATGCAGACAGCACCAGCCTGGAAACTATGCAGGTCTTTATCCAGAAGATCATATTTACAGTATGCTGGCCTGCAAGCTAAACTCTCACAGCACAGAGTTTTATGATAAATGAAAGCTAGCATTTTACACAAAGACTTCCATGATGCAGACTTTTTACATTGTACATGCATGTGTGTATCTTTTAGCTTATGTCACAGGCACAATTTATGGCTTCTGACTCCTGCTCACGTGATAAGCTTTACTACTTTTTATAATGCCTGAATGTCTTTGACATTCTTTGAGTCTCAGGATAGGTAATATGTTTGATAATATATTGGCACATACCTGTCCAACATATAGTCAAATAAAATACTTGGCTAATGAATTTCATTTTCTATGCTAACGCCACGTCAGAGTGAATAACTCACCACTAACAGCACACGTATAGCCACTGAAGTATCCATTGTATCATCCAAATCAAATGTTGACATTATTTTTGGTAGCACCATTTTTCACATTATTTGGGTGTGTATATATTTTAGGATGTTTTGTAATCTTTCAGCTTTGATTCCAAAAAGATCCTTCAGAGCACACAGAGGGATATCAAAATAATACCTGTCTGCAACTCTTTAAAGCAGCTGCATCTTTTCCTGCGATCATATAGAAGCATAGTGTGATTCCAGAAAAATGTGGCTGTTTTAAAAAATTGCAGAGTAGTACTACATTTGCACTCCTACATATTCCAAAGCACTTTTCTTGAATTACGTCCAAATTACATATTCATTAAGCTATACATTTTTGGATTAAACCCCTTAATTCCACCCCGAAAACTCTGAAATATACGATGCTTTTTGATCCCAACTCCTACAGATTTGTGTTGCTTCCCTTGGAGGCCACTGAAAATGAAAAAAAAAACTGCAGCCCTAGAACTCAAAACAGTTGTCTTCTCTTGGTCTTTATGCTAGGCAGAATACATTCCTTCTCTGCAACAGTGGCCATGCACATAATATTACTTTCACCATGTTTATATATCATTCTAAAAGGGGCTGAAACTGATAACAACAACGCCCTATCACCTACAACAACCATGCAATCTTTAGTGTGATCTCTACCCTAGACTACAGATACCATGCAATCTTTTGCCCAAATCTCATTAGCGATGATACCAATGTTTAGTTTGTTGTTGATATATAGTTGTCTTAGTCTATGACTACTGGAGCTGGGGAATCACTTTTTAAGAGCAAGCCATATAAGAACAGGAGAACATAAAGAACAGGAGTGGCAGTAGCACACAGGTTGGGGAAAATTACTTTAAACTGCCACATCAACTTAAATATGAGTTCAGTTATTTTTATTCCACCCATTGTAGGGTGAGTGGTTTCCTATGTATATAAAGATGCAGCAGACAGATCATATTTGCTTTTACAAAACTCATGAAAGATGCAAAAAATATGTTCTAACCTCAATAGAGGAATAATGTGCATCCAACTGTATGTTAATAAGGCTGTGCATAATAAGACTGTCATCAGTCCCTGGCATACTCAAACATTGCTTGTGACTGATGACACACCAAGGCATTGAAGCTCTGGTGGCATTTTCATGTTACCAGAGCCAGCAAATGGCATTACGGTCCTTTTAAAGCACAAGAGACATTTGCTGCAGCATTCTAATAGTCCTTCATGACGAATGTTCTTTGAAAGTGTTAAGGTTAAAGGGGTGCTTTATTAGATCCCATATAATACAAAATTGTCTCAAGACAATCTCATTGCATCTGTTATACTACCTAGGCCTGGAGCATTCATAAGGAAAAAGAACCATAGCTTAGCTTCCTTTTTCTTTTGTGACGTTTGTCTTTTTTAGATCTCAGCAGGTGGCAGCATATGGCCAATGTTCCTGGATTCAGAAACTAATTAGGCCTGTTAGTACTTGGATGAGAGACCATCAGAGAAGCCCAGGACTACAGGCTAAATCGGGAAATCAAAATTTAAAAAAACAAGCAACAGCTACCACTTAATATTGTTCCCAAGAAGATTAATTGGTTGTGTCCAATGAAAGTATTCATTAGGAGTGAAATTGTCTCAAGGAAACCTGTACTTTTATCTTTCATATACAAGTAGTCCTTGGGTTATGACAGCAATTGACACTGGGACTGCTGTTGTTAAATAATGTGGTCATAAAGTGTGATGTCACACAGCCACATTGCTTAGTGATGGTAATCCTGGCAGTCTCTGTTGCTGTCATAACCCATTAAGCAGGAAGAGGCAGTAGTCCAGGTAAGGAGCATGAGGATGCCGTGAGGGATGGAGGAAGTTGGGGGATGGGTTTGGAAGGCTGGCGCAAGCCACGTGCAAGTCAGGGGAGAGCCTGCGAGGGCCCTCAGAGACTGCTCACAGGTAGGAGTGTGCTGCAGGTGGGAGAAAAGTGAGAACAACTTACTAGAGTGTCTTCTGACCTTCCCTGTTGCCTTCCCCATTGACTTTGTTCGTAGGAAGCTGGCAGGGAAGGTTGAAAATGGCGATCATGTCACCATGGCTCCCTACAATGTCATCATTGCAAGCCAGGCACCTAAGCACCTCGATCATGATTACATGACTGTGGGGATGCTATGATAGCCAGAACTTCGAGGATTGATCATACATCCATTTTTTCAGCACCAACATAACTTTGACCAGTTGCTGAACTGTGAATCCAAGGACTGCCTGTACGGAAAGAACAAACCAAAAAGAATTAAAAGACAGGAAAGAGAAGACATTTTTTTGGAAATATGCATAGGGGAAGTCACAAATTTATGTTACACTGCAGATATTAAGCTCTCCTTCTTAGGGTACTCTGAAAAACTGTTCTGTGAGAAGATAATATACAATGAAAATTGTGGTTGTCAGAATTCTTCTGGAGAAATTGGGACAAACCAGTTTAAAATTACTTCAGTATCAATGCAAAAGTGTAGAAAGGTTTGTGCCTTTATGTACTCCATTCATTTGAATAATAATTTCTTTCTCATATATCATAACTGTTAAGAAATTACATTGTACTTTAATTGAACCTCCCCCCTTGCATACTGTCACAACTGAAATTTTTGATCTTTTAATAGTTCACCTCCTTTATCCCTATACAAATATTTCCAAATGTCACATGATGCTACTGTAAACAATTCTGCACATTTCAATCATTGTTTCGAAAAGGAGCACAAAGGTTAATAGACAAGTCTTTTATGAAAATTTCATTAAAGGGCTTCTAGAAAAAGAGACAATTAATTATTTCAAAACCACTGAGAGACAAATAAATATGTATATTTTAAGGAGCAAGAGATGGACAAATGAATCTCAGTGAAAGCTACCAGAGATAGGGATACAAAACGAATAGTGTGTGTGTTTGTATGTGTGTATGTTTATATACATATACATAAACATATGCATATACATATACATATATATGTATGCATGTTTATGCATACAGACAGACAGAACATATAATAGAACATGAGGTTGAGAACAGCTTCTTAATTGATTCAGTATCTGCTGTTATTGCAGCTAAAACTAAAGCTAACAAAGCATTTGTAAGCTAGTCCAAATTGCTGATTAATTATACATGTAATTACATATCAGACATATACCCCACACTCTCCATAAATCTTGAATGAACTTCACCTTTTATGTAAGACTTGGATGAAAAAAGCATCGATTGAAATTTAAGCCTTACTAGTTAAGTTTTAAAATGTCTCTGAACAGAGTGGAATTTCTTAAAGCTGCTTCAGAACTTACTTTTTAACATTTGAAGTTTAAAGTTATTTTTTACACTTCAGCAAGTATTGCCTGAATTCTGTTTTTATTTCTCTATTTTGTTACAGAGCTTTTTTAAATTATGTATTATACTGCAATTAAACATGGAAAGCTGGACAAATTTGAAACTATTTTAACAATTCTTTTATGTTTTCAGAAGTTAGCAAACCTCTTTTGTTTATGAAAAGATAGATCAAATACTATTAATCTCTTTTAATGTATCTATTCAGCTTATCATATTCTATTCAAATCTTGTCTTGTTTGAATCAGAGCACAGTGAAGCAAACAAGACATTGTACACTGAATTCAGCTGAAGAGATTTCATGGGGATTTTTAAGGCAGAAGGGATGCCTCTCCATTTCAAATAAAGGTTCTTCATGAAGTCCCAAATGTCCACTCTTTTTCTCTGAAGCTTTGATGTGCTACACTTTAACAACAAAATAGACAAAGCGATAGTGAGAGATAATGGAGAACCAAGTTAGATCCACTACCCCCATCCTGCTCCTGCCAGGAGTCATCTACAAGTGTGATCAGTGCTGTTTGGACTGTGTCCATGCCTAAAACCAGGGGTCCAGATAATCTGATTCCTCCAGGGGTCTCTGAGGCTGCACTGTGACTGCCTTCTCAATAATCTTCCCTAAAAAGGGAAGGTTAGAGGCAGGATGAAAATTGTCCAAAATGGTAGGGTCCAGTTATTGTTTCTTGAAGAGTGGGTAGACCACCACATTCTTAAGCAGCAGTGGGATCACCCCCTCTTTCAGGTATGGATTCACCAGTACCAAAACCCAACCACACATCACCTCCTAGGAAGCCAAGGAACCAAATAGAATACATTGGTGTCCAGGCCCACAGCCCCAAAAAGTCTGTCCATTTCCTCAGGACTAACAGGATCAAACTCATCTTAGAATGGTCTCTTCCTTCCTGGCTCTTAGAAATATAACTGCTCCATCAGGCCAGCAGATGGTAAGAAGAATGTAATAACTGCTCTGTTTCATGAGGAATCATTTATTTAATTTTAGGTCAATTAATTGTGGTATTGCTGTTCCCCCCCCCCCCCATTGATTTTTCTTATTATTTAAATTGGTATGTTTAATTATTTGTTTTTCATTTGGATTCACAAACATGGGAATTTTTATGCCACTCAGTGTGGCTTTTACATCTTGAAAAACAAGATAAACAATAGATTGTTGATATGTTTTTTTTTCCCCCCAACATTTGAGGTAGTCCTTTTTTGCCAAAGATTATCTAGCAATATGATCAAAGTTTGTTTTATAACATAATGTTCAGGCTCTTTCTCCCTCTATTTTGTGTTTCTTAATTTTGGAGTTATGTCCAGTCTTTAATTCAGTTATACAGATTTGTACATTTTGTCATTTATTTGTGTAATAAAACTAAAAATTTCTACTTTCCTATGAATTTAACCTTCCTCCTTAAAAGTTATAGGTACTTTAAACATCAGATAATGAAGTAGTGCTTTTTAAATCTTGCTGTATCTCCTGCACCAATTTCTATTAAAAATGCAAATATATTTCACTTATTTCATCCTGTTCTAGAGAAGGCGGGGGGGGGGGGGGGGGAAACACCCTACAGCCATTCAGGCTTTTCTCAATGGTAGAAGACTTTCCTGATCCAGGGATTCAGTCAGATCAAGATTCACCCAAGATGGATTGTATAATTTATAGAGCTGGGGATCCAGCTCGTGAAGAGGATCAAGTTCAGCAAATATTGTTGGACTAAAAAAGGGCTTCAGGGGAAAAGCTGAATCAATTTGATTTATCGAGCACTTGAATATGAAGCATTAGCCCTGTGAGAAAATTGTTGGTGAGACAACTCTTCATGTTCTAGCTTCTCCTTTTCATTCAGTTGATAAGCCTCAGCCATTTATTTTGAAATTTCTCCAATTTGCTGTGAGGGAAAGCATAATCCATTGGTATTCTTGACTGCAGAAAGAAATCTTGTATTCTTCCCAGATTATATTAAGAAAGTCCACCAATATAGAAAGTCATTCATTACAGCAAGTTTCAACATCTTATTGGTATTCCATTATTTATGTCCTAAAATCTTTGGACCCTTCACAATTCAGCAGAAGTCCCCCCCCCCCCCCCAAAAGAAAGAATTACCTTAAATTCCTGTTGAAATCTCATCAGAAGACTGAAATATTTCTTTTTCTTTCTTTTGTTGATTCTCTCTCTCTCCCTTTCTCTCTCTCTGTGCCTACTATTATCAACTTCAGGCACCAGCTGTTGAACTTCTAATTAGGCATTCAGCTACCAATTAGGAATTCATTTATTCTGTGTAGTTGACCTTGGTTAATAGGAAAACATGATAAAATGAAGTTTCTTTTGCAACTGTGATTACCCTATTTTTTCTCTCAGTGCGCCCCCCCCCCCCCCCAATTCTCTTTGTTTCTTTCCCCTATTTGGAGTTGTTGAAGGCACACATTATAGAAGGACATTTATGAGAAAGAATAATTCTCTGTTTCTCTGTTTTGGTTTTGTTTTGCTTTGTTTTTTTTTTTTTTTGTCCTGTCCATTCCTTCAGCATTAATGCCATTCATAATTAGGGGCTTGTGAAGCTTCAAAAGATGGCTTATTTCCACCAAGCTTTGAATGAAGCATCCTCTTGAAGCTGCTTCAGGAAGGAATATGGTTACCTTACTTCTGTCTGCAGAACATTCACCATGGGAGAAGATGGAGAGGACCCTTCGCCTGCAGGCCACTATCTGAAAGGCCTTTCAGGCTTGGGGCTCTGGCATGGTTTGTAGGCTATGAGGATAATAGACTAGAAAAATCTATGTTGTGAATGGCACTTTTGGAATGTTTAATAGATGTTGGATATTGTCAGCCTTACCAAGTAGACCATACAGAAAATGTGACCAGATAAACTAATTCTACTTTATTGTAAAGCTACAGAATCTTGCAAGTCTGAAAGTACAATTCTCCTGCCTTCACCCTTACAGTCCGAGAACTTAGGGAGGGTCCCTTCTGAGTCTCTTGCTCCACCCACTATGCAGCTGCAGGCTATGCTGTCTCTTATCTGACTATTCCCTAGGCAGTATCTCTTCCCCCTGTCTCCCAAGGTCTTTCCCACATACCATTACAGATATAATTATGTCACTGCTGGAGATGCAAATTAGAAATTGAAACATTAACTCAAAGGGTTTGGACTCAACTTTCAGCTAAAGTATGAACAAAGAGAGCTGCAGTTCCTTCTGTATACCACTGTGGATCTGATTGTATTTGGCTGTGCTGGAGTGTTTGGCTTCTTCTAAGATGCAACAGCTTTGACAGATAGCCCAACTGATGATCACTTGGGAGGTGTCCAGAGAGCAGTTCTGATTCTGGAGTTACTGTCAGGAATTGAGCCAAGAGTACTTACTAATTGTGAGCTGCTTATCACGCTGCAGTCGACAAGCACAAGGTTTTTAAAATATGTATTAAACATTGAAGCGCTTGAAAAACATTTGAGAAAATGCAGAAATATCCAAAAGAACTTAGGTGAGCTGGAATCTCATGAAAAAAGAATGCAGGTATTGTAGGTGACAGATATAACACTTAAAAAAATGTGGGCAGCCTGCCATGACAAGCTGGCTCAACTCCAAGGTCAAATCTGTAAATGTCTTTGTATCTTATGCTTTCTGAATGAAGAAGATGAATAACCCTTAGTAGCTGTCATGGAGACACATCTCACAAGAGCTGTTTAATCAAAATCATGGAGAATTTTTGCATACTGGAAAGTTGCATACCAAAGTCAATCCAGATTTAAATCATATTGTACTCTGAGTCCTTCTGGAATGTCTTCAGAGATCTTGACATGATAACCTTCTGCAGCTATCCAGCCGAGCAATTGTCTTTGAATATGCTAAAAAAAAATTAATTATTTTTCCAGCTCTACCTTCTGGGCATAAAATGTATTCAGTGAGTCTGCAAAGCGATATGGGATAAAGTCTTTTTTTTTTTTAATCCTTCAATTTTCTGCCTATCTTTGTATTGAAGAGAAAGGAAACTTTATGATCTTGAACTACTGCCAATAATTTAAAAATAAGGTCTGAAAATTCAATTGTTGTGTTTGGTACAACACAGTACCCCTCACCGTGCTCTGGAGATGATTTTTGTTCTTCCTTTATACTCAGTTAGGAATTAGAAGATGCCTTTGATGAGGGCGGGGGCAGATTTTAACTGAGAATAGGTGAGACTCTCAGTCTGGGAAGAAAGGAGATGTTAAGTCTGCCATCCAAATTCTGTCTCCACTGAAAGTCCTTCAGAAATGTTGTTGTTGCTGCTGCTATTGTTAATATCAACAGTCATGATTTTTATTTATTCTTTTTATCTTGTATTCACTCTTACGTTTTTTCTATTATTATCAATGTCATTATTATTACTGTGAATTTCAATTTACTCAAATATCATGTCTTCTTTCTTCTTTCAACTGATAATTTGGATAAATAAGAACAAGTTTCCACTTTCTGAATATCACATTGCCTTTGTTGTGGCCTTGGTTTGGGATCATGTTGACTCTTTCCAATATACATTTCTGTAACTTTTTCCCTAAGTAATAAGATTGTTTGTATTGTAGAATGTTGAAGGTCTAAGAGGTATCTCTATTTTTTGAAGATATGTAAGGTAGGGTTTTTAATTTTGCTGTGCAACATATTCATATTCTCCCTGATAAGAAAAGCAATTACTTATGAGGAATTAGATTGATAAGAGTTAGATTACTGAAATTCAAAAATGGCCAGAGGTGTGGCTATATTAATTTATGAAAGGTTTTATGAAAGGGCACCAGCTTCTGATAATATCAGACTATTGGTAAATATTTCAGTAACATAGTTTGATGCTCCATAATGACCTGGTTGGTTGTCGTAAAAGCCTTTCATATGTTACAAATTAAATTTTTGCAGCAAGTTAAATTTAAAAATTCTATTTAATTTTATTTCTCAGGTGAAAAATTATTCTTGTAGTCCTTTTGCTCAAAGACAGATAGTAAGAAATGAATTCATGTCATTATTTTATGCAGGTATAATACTGGATTCTTTTAAGAAGTATTAACATGTTCTACTTAGCTTTATGGAACGTGTAAAACAATGTGATAAATAATATAGATGTACAGTAAAATAAATGGCAATAATTCTAGTATTTTGCCAATATGTAACAAAGTTTCTTTGGAAACATGTAAATAATCTGCAAAGTGGACATTGCAATACCTGGAGACAGCAGAATAGAAGAGAAAGAACTGAAGAAAATCACAAAACACAAAGACCTGCAAATAGAAGTAGAACAACTATGGCAAAAGGAAGCAAAGATAGTACCAATAGTTATAGGCACCTTGGGTGCAATCCCAAAACATCTAGAGCGCCACTTGAAGACCATTGGCATTGACAAAATCACCATCAGTCAATTGCAAAAGGCAGCTTTACTTGGGACAACTTATATCCTGCAATGATACCTTTAATACCATCAAATCATCAAACAACATCTGCCTATCCCAGGTCTTGAGAAGGACTTGATAGGTGAATAAAAATGCCAAATCCAGTCTAAACATCTGGCTGACTGTGCAACCAACAATAATTTATTATATTTATATGCACCCAGAATCACAGGGAGTTGGGTGGCATATTACTTTAATAAATTATTGTTATTGTTATTGCAACCAACCATCAACATTATTATCATCATCATCATGGTGGGGTTTTTTGGCAAATGATTCAGCATCTTAACTTTGACAATGCTTTTCTTTAGCTTCATTGCCCAATAAAGAATTGTTCTTCATTTTTCTCTCTTTGTGATAAGAACAATACATATTTGTTATATGTTAGTCCTCCTGGTATATGAACTTATACAACTTCTGAGACTTATTCTTCTATCAAGTCAATTGCTGCCTACATCATTCTCCAACATGATGCTCTTTAGATTCTCTGAGATGTTAACTCCCAGATTTCCCAACTGGTATGGCTCTTTTTCTGTGAAAATTTGGTTTATGATATAGACAGAGGTCAAAGAGCATCCTTGGTATTCATTCAAGCTTGGAACATTTGTAATGGTTCTGGGTTTCCATAAGCCTAGAGGTGCACTGATATTGTATTCAGGGTTGGCTTGTGAGTCAGTGTGTTGAAGTGTGACATTTATGGACACTCTTGTTTAGTGACTACTTCTATTGGGTCTTCTACCAACATAACTGGGTAGTTATTTACAGGATATTGTTAAATAATAGGTGTCCATACTTTTATTCACAAGTACTTGCATCTTATTAGCTTGGCCATTTTTTTGTTCACAATTAGATGATCGTTGAGGACCATATTGTCCAAGTCAGAAAAAGGAAATCTCTTTGGAGGCACCCAGGTGGCACCCCAGCAGAGCAGGTATTCACATGAGAAAATGAAACCCCACAATGATAATATTTGGCCCTCCACACCTTATGGGCACTAGCATTGTCCAGAATTTAAGGGCAAGATGGAATGTAAACTGCTAAAGCACTGGATTACAAACGTACTTTTACTCAATCATCTGAGTTGCAACTTGAAATATGCAATTAAGGTCAGAAATCTTTCGAATTTTAATTTTGCAAAAAATCAATTTTGGACAATCTACCTCTTGATTTCCTAGTCCGTGTTGGAAAATGCAAGAGGTAGCCCAATCGTACAACTGAGAATTAAATGCATCCACATTCTCTTTGTTCTGCTAGTAAGCTTAGCAAGCATATGTTGCTTAATGTTTATGTTCTTAATATCTATGAAATATTCTGTCACACCTTTTTTTGCTTGGTGATAATCAGAATTGTCTTCTGTGTCATGTAAGTCTGCTATTTTTCCTCCCTGCAAAATGAAGAACAATTTCTTCTTCATGGAAGAAATAAGGTAAAACTTGATCTGGATCCTTTAAGCCCAGAACATTATAACCCTGTTGAGCTCTCCCATTTTTCAGGATGGTCATCCTACCCCATCTTCTAGTCAGGTGGGCATTGTTTTGATTCAGGTGGGCATAGTTCCAAACAAAGTATTGGGTTGTACTCACCTATCTTGATTTTCCCTATCAAAACTTACTTCAAATCTCAAAAGAACTGTGGGAAACAAAAATATTATTGGAGTAACATTCTGTTTGCAGCATTCCTGCATTTATATTTATGTTTTCACGCACACATACCTGTCCTTATATTTATATAAATGGGGTTTGCAGCAAAATATTATCTTGTGGAGAGTCCATCCAAGCAAACAGAGAGCTTCGTGGATGCCAATGGATGTGTCTGCAGCCTCACTGGCACTCCAGGAGGCCAAATGGGAAACCTAGGTACAAAATTATTAACAGGAGAGGCTAGTTCTAAAGGGATGTTACTATGATACGACCATTACTTTGTTGTTCTGTTCTGTTCTGTTTGGTTTTGTTTAGTTTTCTACTAGCTGTAACTTTGCTTCTTTTATTTTCTTCTCAGAAAATCTTTGGTGCATAACCAGCGGTTCACATATTTTCTAAATGTGTAAATGACGGATTATATCTCTAAAATATTTCATGATGACTTCAGGCTTCCAAGAAAGAACAGCAATTTCATTTTCACCAAAGTAGATGATGTTTCAGCATACAAATAACATTACCTTCCATGAAAGGGGATCAGAACTAACAAAGCATCTGGTTCTTTGAACTCAACTAATGGTATTATATTGACTAGTGCATCAGCCTTAAATAATGCCATATGTGAGGGTATAAAATCCCTTCTATTATAGTATAGATAAGTAGTTATCCACTGGAAATATTATCCATTTTTTAAAAATGGGGACTTATTCTGATTGAAGAAAGGAGTGATGCTGTAAAAAGACACCCCAGCAAGTTATCCTAGTGGGAAAGTACAGAAGGTTCCCAATATCAAGAAAGGCCTACCTTGTTCTGTCCATCTGAAGACTGAAAAAGTAGAAAAATATAGAACATAAATTTGAAAAGCATCCTGAGTGTAGATGACAAATTGTGGTGAAGAAAAAAACATTGAATTTAAATTGTTGAGTTTCACTGATGTTCTTCTATGCATCACACTGATTGAAGCCTCCAAACTTAAATCAATATAATATAGGTTACAGAGTGTTTTAAAATATTGTTGAGGCACTTTTATTTTCTTTTATTTTAGTGTGATTGCTATAATATTCACAGTGACTTGGAACAATACATACTGGTGTGCTGAAAAACTGTGAATTGGGTAGTAAATCTACTTCATGCTTCTTCAAAGCCAGATGGTGTGAATGTTCAAGATGGGAAACCCTCTGGCAAGTGCACTGCCTTTTTGTGATCTTCCTTGCTAATTTGTACTGGAAGGAATTTTCATTCTATTTTTCATTATTCCACACCCCCACCCTGGGTTGGGAAAGGGAGGGGGATGGAACCAAATTGGAGAGAGATGCCTAGAAAGAAGGAATTCCATTGCACCTTGGGGTTTTCAAACACATTTTATTTTCCTGAGTTAAGATGACTTTTGCATTCCTCATTAGTTTTGGAGTAAAACAAAGCCACAGGTCAGGGACTGGGTCAGTCTAATACGGGAATAAAACATGTAGTTCACTGCAAGACCTGATGCATTTGCTTTGTGGAAGTGTGTTGTAACTTATTTATGCTGAGTGGTTTTCCATTGTGGAACTATGGCTATAATAGAATATACTTCATTTACTCCTTTCCTTTCCTTTCCTTTCCTTTCCTTTCCTTTCCTTTCCTTTCCTTTCCTTTCCTTTCCTTTCCTTTCCTTTCCTTTCCTTTCCTTTCCTTTCCTTCTTCCTTCCCTTCCCTTCCCTTCCCTTCCCTTCCCTTCCCTTCCCCTTCCCCTTCCCCTTCCCCTTCCCCTTCCCCTTCCCCTTCCCTCCTTCCCTCCTTCCCTCCTTCCTTCCTTTCCTTTCCTTTCCTTTCCTTTCCTTTCCTTTCCTTTCCTTTCCTTTCCTTTCCTTTCCTTTCCTTTCCTTTCCTTTCCTTTTTTCTTTTCTTTTTGCCACATTTCTTAAATTTGCTTGCTGCTGTTTAATCTGAAAGGAGAGAGATTTGTTTGAAAAAGAGCAGTTCTGAATGAATGTCTGTCCCAAATGCAAGTTGCTATTTCTCCTGCACTGAAGAAGTGGGGAAAATGAAAAGGAATACTATCTGGGATCTTGTGTTATTCACTCACAGAGTTTGTTGCTTTATTAGATAAAATCATGGTTTTTAAAATAAGGATAAAGTCTAGCTGGGTATTCAATTGCACAGCAGAGAGACTAGGTTCTACTAGAAGGAAGAAGCCATCCAAAAGTCAGGAGTGAATGGGCTATAGGTCCTTGTTCAGTTTCTCCTTTGGAATAACTTTTGTATACTTCATTCTTACAAAAAGTGAGAGGCATGCCTCTATTCTGAAACTGGATTAATTTCATACATTTGTATCAGCTAGTGCCCATCAAGGTCATTCAGATTCAAGGGAGTTAGAATACAATACCAATTTCTTTGATGTTCTATATAGGTGGTCTCCAGTTTAAGAACGAGTTCTGTTCCCAAGGTCTGCCCTTAAGTCGAATTTGTATATAAGCCGGAACAGTATTATTGTATAATACTGTATAAGTAGTACTGTGTAATGAACTCGAACCATTGTGTATTAACTTGAATCTTTGTGCATTTAATTCAAATTTTGCTACAGTAGGCTCTGGTCTTAACTATGGGTCATTTATAACCTGGGTGTTCTTAATCCAGGGAGTACCTGTAGTTAAAGAGTTTGTGTGGCTGCTTTAAGACTAATGGATCAATCATATTTTTGAGGATGAAACAATGATCCAGAAGCCAGTTTTCTCAGAACTGACAAGAAAGGGGCCTTAGAGTCACCATGGCAGGACCTGGAAAAACTCCTAATTCTAATTTAGTGGATGAAATTCTGCCAAATCCTCAAGGCTATGAATAGCTAATATTGGCAAATCAAACAATTGCTAAATGAAAAAGGTTAGGCACAGGAAAGAATCTCACTTGAAAGAAGCCATCTAGTCAGCCTATAGAGACTAGCAGGTCACTCTGGCTGGGTCTCTGCAAGATAGAGTATCAAACTCCACTTTTCAGCAGACCCTCCTGGGTGAGCTAGCTCTTGTTCATGTTCTGCAACTCTTAATTATTCAAGCCCTGGCCTTGGGTAATATTAGTTCTACCACTAGTGGTACTCAGATATGGCAGTGTCTCATAGACCAGATAAGGAACCAATGAAATAACATAGCTTAAAGTCCCATTGATTACAGGAGGTCTTAGGGCATTTCTGGATGTATGCCTCCATGCACTAATCCTCTGCTGTAAGCTTGAAGCAAACCTGCAGGGAATTTTCCACATGAGAAGGCATATTGAACTGTGATTTCTAGATGGAAATTGGTGTGACAGAGCTGGCGCAGGACGAAAAGAGCAAATTTACCCGAGTGGTCATTAAAAATACACACACACACAAACACACACAGATTGCCTTTTTCTAAAATCAATCAATGACTCAATCTAAGACTGATAGGGAAACAGATTTCATTAAATCCATGCTAACCCATTAGATGAAGTTCCCACTGTTTTAACTGAAGGGTTTGGTTACAGAGAAACAATACCAAAGAACAGCATGTATGCAGTCTGTGTTCCTACAGTATGCTTAACCAAGTTAAAGACCTAGCAGATCCTAACTTGGTTAATATATATCTTGGTAATTTTCTATCACTTAACATGCTATATAAATCCAGCCTATTTGGTTAGTTTATGGTTGAATGCATTGTACAAACTCAGACAATGGGTTAATTCAATCATGAGGTTAAGTGTGATAAGTTAACATACATCATTTTACAGAGGCATTTATCAATCTCTCAAAAAGCTGCAGGTACAACAGGTTAAATTAGGAGATAAACAATAGTCAGCAACAACAGAGAAGAACTATGTAAATTACCCTAGGAAGTATAATCCAAACTTTCATGTAAATATAAGTCCAAAGGCCTGGAACTGAGTAGCCGGAGTTTAACCACAGAACAGCATGGATAATAACAAAAATATTTGAATACTAGTCAATTGCATACAGAAGGCTATCAGGTTGGGCTACCAGATCTGGGCTGTAAAAACCTGTATAAGCAGTTGATGGCAGCAAAAGGTTGTTTTTTGTTTTTGTTTTTCCTGCTACCTTGTCATCTGGATTTTTGCAGCCTAGATCTAGTTGACCTATTTTAGGCTTTTGTTTTCAAAGGCCTTCTATGAGCCATCGGAGACTACCTGATAAAGACTGCTTCTTGTAAACAAGCCCTTACTTCTCAGTAAAATTGTTATGCAAAAAAGGCCTTCCCTTAAGTTAAGCACTATATACCTCTTCCCCCACTTCTCTGGCTTTGAATTTTCATCAACTTGTACATCTTTTGGACACATGGATGGTCAAACTGAGACTTCATCCCTGATCTGCAGCTTCCAAAAATAATTTAAGGGCTTCTTAAAGCCGGGAACTCTTTGGGAACATCTAGGTCAGGTCTGATTTTTTTCAGCATTGTGTAAAAACAAGTTATTACCAACTCTGTTGTGCACTTCACTACCATTAAAGTATGTCATTGTTCTCACAGAAGTATTAACAGAGCATTGTTCATGATATACTCAGCAAAATGGAATACCTGTATACAGAGTAAAATATTTTATTTATTTTTCATCATGTATTCTTTAGATTCTCTTCTTGCCTTGTTACTGTCATGAATACAGTATATGTGATTTTAGTACATTCACAAGAAGACACCTATATTTCCCTACTTACCCTCACAAATAGGGATCATTTTGAAAAGACTCTGTTTTCTTGCTACATATATCCTTTTATGAACATATATAGGCAAACAACTTCATTCTAGTTTCTGCAAACTGAAAATTTAATTGTGTAAAACATTTCCAAAGGACTTCACTATTTATTTATTTGTTTATTTGTTTATTTGTTTATTTGTTAATTAAATTTGTCCCCCGCCCATCTCCCCCCAGTTATACAGAAACATTGTCTCAAATGGCCTCTGTGTTTAGTGAAACATGAAGATTTTCTATCCTTGGTTCCATCATATACCTAAAAGTCACAGAAGCCATGCCAGAAGTACATTACTGCTCAGATGGGGTTCTAAGAGCTAGAACCTATACCATGTACATTTCCAATATCCATATAACAATGTAATTCTTGAATAATTGATTTATATATAATGAATATCAGCTACTCTGAACAGGCAAAGTTGGGGAGAAAATTGGTGATCAAAGGGAATAATAATTCTGAACTGCATTTGATATGCCAGAATAGTCTATATATAAGGAAGCTTTAACTTGGGAGTACATGCATCAAGCATTATAAATTCAAAGTTTCCTGTATGTTATATGTTCTATATATAATATTTCTACTTTATTGTCATTAAGGGCAGAGTGAAGAGAAAACTGGATGAATAAATTATGTACCTATTTTCTCAGGTTCTTTATGTAATTTCTTATGCATGGAAGTAGGTACTTGAAATCCAACAATCCAGTATAATCACACACACAGGCTTTTATTCAGAACTAAATCTTTCAACTGTCCCTTTGTCTAATGGTTCAAGTTAGACATGTAATGTTCATACCAATATACTCATTGGTAGAAAATGGAAAATTAATATTTATCATCAGTATGTATTACTATGGCATTTTGAAAACCTAAAAGTTGACAGTTTCCATTATTAGATGTTAGACTGAAGTAGTCCATTTAAGATCTTGCCAATCTATGCAATGTTCCATTCTATGCCTTTAAGCAAACCACTTAACATTATGATGCTTCTCATGATAGCACAGTCTTAACCCTACGTAACAAGCAATACCTGCATTATGAAATGCATGAAAATCAAATAGATGAGAATGCTTCTAAAGTGTTCTAAATTTTCAGCTTTGTGATAGAGGGCTTTTCAAGGATTATAGTTCAGCTACATAATCTTTAGATTGACTTCCCAGATGCTAACAATCGTTCAATTGTCCCTAATGAGTTGTCACACTTTCATAATTAGGCTATGAAGAAACTGGTCTTTCATCCTTTTAATGAAGATGACAGTTTACTCATTCTCAGGGTGACTGACTTTGTAGCTTGACAAAAAGGCCAATTTGAGTCATAGTATTTAAAAGTAGTCATGACGTTACACCATTTTGAAAGGACACATAAAATTCAGACACTAGAGTAACTAGATTCTGCTTGTGTGTATGACATCATTTATTTATTTCATTTATTTATTAAACAGGAAAAGGAAGCTAAATCTATATTAGAGATTGTTTATTATTTTACCAGAAACTGACCTCCAGAATGAAGCTGAGTTCTAATCTTTTCAGGGGACCAGTGCAATGCTGGCAGCAAGGCTGGAGACTGTATTGAACTTGGGGGAATGTTATTCCAGATAGCAGATACAGCAATGAAAATGAGGATGAGTACAATTAAATGATTAAAATAATTAGCCCCCCTCTTTTTTTTAAGAAGCTGCTACAAAGAGCACATAAACTTTTTTCAGATGTTCGGTATAGAATGCTACCTGGCTAAATCCCTTAATGGGTATCTCTATCTCTTTTCTGATATGCAAAAAATGTATTTTATAGATTTCCCTCCTTTTCCCCCCTGCTCTTTTCAGAAATGCCAACTAAACAGCTAACATATTGGTCGTGGTGGTGAATTATTTTGATGAGTTGTTTCTCTTTATTATTATTCAGTCCATTTCTGACTAGAGAATGAGGACATTTTATGAAGGCAATAAAATGCAGGTTTTGAGAAATACAAGGGCTCAGGAGAAAAAGCCAAGGTTGCATACTTCAAAGCACTTTTAAGCTCTTTTGCATATTGCACAGATCTTTCATTGTGATTCTTATTATTTTTTTATTATTCACATTCAGATGTTCTATCTGCATAGTGTAATAGGAATGGGTACTTGCGAAAGTAAATTGTACCACTTTTCCAGAGAATATGGGATTAATACAGTACAATTTTTAAATGTATTACCCCCCACCCCCCACCCCAAATATCAATCTGGAAGAGACTTTTGTTAACCAGATCTCAGCAATTGCTGCTCTCATTATGTCCTGGCAGGCTTCTGTATTTAAAATTCCTGATCAGCAAGACCATAGCTGACCAAACCCAGATGGAAACATTCTTGACAAAACATCTTTCCTAGCATAAAATACAGGAATATTTGCCAGTCTATTAGCTGCTCTGCTTCAGGAGTCTGTCTTCAAGGAGAGTGAAAGCAGTTTGCTGCGAAGAAGGATATATAAGATGGACTACTCAATTCACAACTGTGATTGTATCAAGTATGGGGGGGGGCGGGGGGGCTAAAAGAATTATATCAAGAAATTGGAAAAGGGATATTATTCCAGATGTCAAGGAATGGTTGTTGGAAATGTGTGATCTATCTGTTTTGGAAAAGGCAATCTTTTCTACTAATCAAAGGATGCCACATTA
Organism: Liasis olivaceus; assembly: GCA_030867105.1. Lineage (NCBI taxonomy): Eukaryota > Metazoa > Chordata > Lepidosauria > Squamata > Pythonidae > Liasis > Liasis olivaceus. The sequence continues at coordinate 201,711,973 of CM061348.1, forward strand.
TGTGTTATTATGGCAGATGTTTTATTATATCTTACCATAATATCTTATATTGTTTATATTATAGTAGTGAATTCATTGGTAAACCAGTGACTATTGATAAGTATAAATACAGAGATTTTTCCTTCTTAGTTTGTATCTTTAGTTTGTATTTTTAATTTTTTTAATTTTTCTTTTTTTATAAGATTCAAGATTGTTTTGTTAAAAATAAAGATACTAATTAAATAAATAAATTTTAAAAAAGATTGAATACTCTTTTTAGGCCTTCCTCTCTATTTTTCATCGATACATATGAACTCTGACTTTTTTACTGACTTCAGAATTATTGCCTGAAATTGTACATCATTCTAAAATGAGGGATGAGCAACATCTCTGGGCCAGACACTACAATTTTTTCTTGATTGCTTTATCCTCCAAGGATTGCTTTATCCTCCAAATGACATGCTAGTCCTATGGATTTTAAAATAATTTTTCAGAGATAGTTTTTTTGTTTTTTGTTTTAAACAAAAAACACTACGCATCCTGGAGATTACAACTTCATTGTATTGTTTTGTTAAGGTTAAAGTCACAGCAGATGGCAGCACCTAGCTGACCTTGGCTGACCTTGGCTGACCTTGAAAAGGTAAGTACAGTCAAACCTGGTTACGATTTGAATGGGAAACCACCAGGAAATTCATTTTTTTCTTTAGGCTAGACTGGGAAGTTGAAAAAAATGTTATGGAGGAAGGCAGTGGCCACAAAAAAGACATGGAGATATCCACGGAGTCACCTTGAACTGAATTTGACTCAAGGAAGGCTACTTTAAAAAACAAAAAAAATCGAATCCTTCTAAAGAGAATGTTGCTGTTTTTGTTCTTGTTGTTGTTGTTATTATTTTGCTGACCCTTAATTCCAAAATCTTATTTCAATTAATCTGGATCCTTAGTCTGTTTGTAACTTTCTAAAATCAATGTTTTAATTACCCTTTTGCTGTTTATTAAATAAATAAATAAATAAATAAATAATTTTTTTTAACTTGTAGTTAAAACTTTTTTCACTAAGGATTGAAGGGAAACTCACCCGGTGCTGTCAAACTTATCAAACCAAAGGTTTCTAATAGCTAAAAAGTAGTCAACAAGCAATTTCCGAAAGTGATTAGAAAAGGAAGTATACGAACCCAGGGTCTTTAAAAGTGGATTTTGATACACAGAATACATCATGCATGGCATAAGAGAAAGGAAGCTCTTCCATTCTGGGAGGAAAGGTTTGGCTGTTAGTGTTCCTAAGGATCCAGATTGTATGTTATTACCGATAAATTTAGCTCGATCAATTTAACATAATTCATGTACTGGATAACTTGTAACTTCATGTTTCTTGTAAATGGCAATGGGTTTGTAATTAATAAACAGCTTTTGCTTTAATCATATCTCAGTCATTTTATCCATAATGTAAATGTACCATAGGATTCCTAATTCTGTATAATGTAGCCTATGGAATAGTATTATGGAAGGCAGTACAGAACTGGTAAATTTAACTTGTTCTACCCTAGATTCCTTTTTTTTACATAAACCAGCAGAGATTATGACTGTCTTCCACCAAAATATATTCAATTGTAGAAGGAACTAATGTGGAAAAAAAAAAAATAATACTCTCTCAATGTCAACACATTTTTCTCTGTAATTTTCTAGTAAGCTTATTGCAATATAGACAGATGGTTTGGTGCACTCTGGAGGACCAAGACCTCAGTGCACCACTGGATTTTCTTTGGCTGTATCCTTGACAGCACATCTGCACTCTGTTCTTTATTTTTAAAATTAGTCTGATATATAGACAGATAGATAGATGATAGATAATTATATTTGTACAGTATTCTATGGAAGGATCAGAGCTCAGTGGGAAAGGACAATTTTGCATCCTGAAAGTCCTAGCTTCAATTCCTACTGTCTCCAGTTAAAATATTTTCATAGAAGATTACCACACAGAAGACAATGTTATGGATGGAATAGATTAGTATTTCTCAACCTTGGTTGAGAAGATATGTGGACTTCTTGGGAATTCTGTGAATTGAAGTCTACTCATCTTAAAGTTCCCAAGGTTGAGAAACATTGGAATAGACCCACAGCTTTATTAATTTAACTGCAGTGAGCAAGAACAGGAATCTGGGATAGGGCAAGTGATGACTTTCTTTGCCCATCATGTAGTGTATACTACAGATGATTCTTCAAAGGTTACAAAGAAACCTGAGGAAGCCTTAGAGATCACTAATGACAGGAACCACAACCCAATGGGATACTCTGGGAAGAACTGACAAACTGAGAGGATGTGTCCCATATTAATACATTACCTATGGTTCCATATTCATCAGGACAGCCTCCAAGTCTGTAAAAGCACTGGTGCTGTTGGGGCAAGAATCTGATGAGCAAATGGCAAAAAACCTTGAGACTGTAGGGGAAGGGCTGACTTTGTTCACTCTGATTTTGTTTGTACCTAACTTTGCTTTTGCCTTTGACTCTTAGATTTGGGATTTGCATTAACTGGCTTGACTAAAATATTGGACTGCCATTGGATCTCTGACTGCCTGTTTTATCTTGGAAGGAACTTTGTCCACTTTATATTCCTGCCTGCTTCTTGCCTAACACAACTTGTTCAGATGGGACAATACTGAGCAAAATGACCCACCTGTCAAACTTAAGTGTTTCATGAAGATTCAATTTTTGACTCAGCATTTGGGGTATCTTGACATTTTGGATCCTCTCAGACTGGCTGGCAATAAATATCAGGCTATGTAAGGCCTTTCTAGTCTCCTAGGTCTCTCAGATTACTTATCAGGATAGGTAATACTTGTGCTTCCTGTCAGCTTGACTAAATAAAGTTGAAACTGGATCTTGTTGCAGTGTTGTTTATAGACTGCTGCAGGAATAGCTTCTAGACTCCTATTTGCAGGCTTTTAGTACAAGATTTGGGAGCCAAATTTTGGTTGTTTCTCCCCCCCCCCCTTCAAGAAGAGGAGGAAAAGGAGGAGGGACACTTTGGGATGGAAACTGCTCCAAACCTTTAACCCATTTAAATATTTAAGCCTCCCCAGATGGGTTGAAATACCGTGCCGGAGATATTTTAATTTATTTTTCAAGGTTTTGGGAGTTTAAGGGTAAATTAGGAGCAGCTTGCATCTCAGAAGCTTCCTACTGCTATGTCCATTCTTACTTCTCCTAAAAAAGAAAGGAACAAGAAATTTCAGATTTGATGTTACTATATCACCCAATGTTTTTTTTTTAACTCTCTAGCAGGTTGAAAGGCTGCATTGTGGCTTTCAAGCCTTCAGAAGTTGTCCACCCATTATATTACACCCATTATATTATACAGTAATAGTACCCAAACCAATAATTTTCAGTCAAGACAGCATTGTATTCAGATGGATATCAACATTCCTTGGCACCTGCTACCATTTTCATCCTGGTAATTATTTACTTTCTATGCTAATTGATACTATTACAATCAGAAGCAGATGATTACTCTGTTTTTTGATTATCAGAAAGGGCTTCATTGTTATCTGTTTGGATAGTTCCCAAGAAAGTTTGGCCACCATCTTCTCCCACTAAAGCAACAGTGCTGGCAGCTACTGAGGAAGATGTGATGGCTATTGTCCTCAAGATGAATGAGAATATTAAAGCTATTAAAGATACTATGAATACTATAAATGCCAGCTTGGATACAGCTGAGAATAGAATCTCTCAGTTGGAAGACTGTCAAAGTCAGTAGATATATCTATAATTGATTTACTAAAGGCTGTTAAGCTGCTTTAGGACAAAATGATGTCTCAGGAATCTCACTCTCCCCTAGTCAATTTACATTTCTTATCGGCTGAAGCCAAGAAAGGTGTGCCTATTCATTTATGGAAGCGTTATTTCAGGAACTACTGGCCTTGCCTGACAAATATGAAGCTTTGGGAATTTCACTGTCACTGGATCAATTTACATTCCTTTCCAGCAGAAACCAAGAAAATTGTGCCAGGTCACTTTAATTTAGGAAGTTCTGGTTTTGCCTTAAATTATCAGCTAGATATCAACATGGCTTATCCTTTGCATTGTTTGATGCAAACAAAAGTCCCCTCCATTCACTGTGAAGCTCCTTAGATTGCCATTACAAATGAAATTCTTTAGAAAGCCCACACCAAATGTATGTGAATAGAGAGATAAAAGTCTCATATATATATTTTCCCTGATTTTGGTAATGAATTCAACAATGCAGAAAAATGTCCCATAATGCAAGAAATATTGTTCAAGGACAGAACCTTCAATAACAACCCAAGCCTAACTAGAAAGTATTGATATCCTGGCTAGAGAGAATCAATGTCTTACAGTGAACTAATGCTCAAATCTGAAAAACAACACTGTCTATCCCTGCGTTTTGTAGATTTTGAGCGAAAAGGTGCTATCTGTATGCAAACCATAATTTCATCCATGAAGCTGTACTTGAAGTAGCAACCACTGTTACTATTATGGTTTTTCAATATTAAAAGTTTCTTATGCATCATTGCTAAACAGGACTTGATTTAACCTGATTCTGCATTTTTTTCTCAATTCTTTGAGAAGAACTATTTATAGCAAACCATTAGCCATTGTATAACATTGCCTCATCTTAGAAATCATACCACCCCAAATACGGAATATCTACAGTATGATGGAGAAGTATTCAAGTTGTTCTGTCAACACATGTGACAACATTTTAATATGGATTGATTGTAATACAAAATTTGAAATAATAGTCTCTTTCCAAACATGAAATCCCTTCAGAGCTCCAAAAGGGTTTATTATGGATCTTTGTCATACAGTAGTTTGAATAATCTGATCTTTTGCAGGAAATATATCTGATTAGTTTTAGAATATCTTTTCTGACACAATTGTCTCAAACATTTGTTTATAGTGTCAATTACTTTGTTAGTACTTTTGACTGATTTTTTCCCCCCTTTAGAAAATGAAACTTGGCAAAAAGCTTCACTGATCCCCCAAACTGGCACCCCCCCTAGAATTCATAGCCTTTGATCACTGAAGTCCAGCTGCAGTTTAGAGGATCAGAAAGGCCAAAATACACAATGAAAAAAAAAATCTGTTAAACTTGAAGGGAAAATAAAGTTAAACCAGTCTTCTGTCATCAAGAGGGAGATTAATGCGAAGTGTCAGTTTTCTGGCTTCTCTCCTGGCAGGATGATGCGTTCAATAATTAGTTTGGCCCATTGCATGCTGGAGATGGGGTTAAAGTGCAGTCTCAGAGAACCCCAGTGTTGGCCTCAAGCCTAGAATAAACCAGAACAGACATTAGGTAAAACATATGACACTCTCACATTCTTTTGTATATGTGAACTGGCTTGAATCTCATTTTAGTCCTTCACAACTTATTCAGAAGAAGAAATGGTAAAATAATAATGTTCAAGAAGAATCCCTTGGCATCATTAAAATTTGGGTTTCTGCATTTTGATGAAGAAGTGCTATATTCTGGGAGTTACTTTGCAACATTAACAGAGGCCTCATCTACCCAACCACTAATATGCTTATCTCCTTCCCTAAATTGAGAGGAAAGTACGTTGACATAAATTGTGCTAGGCATGCAACTTAGCTTTGCTGCACCTCAGAAACAAGGGAGGATGGTGTTGCACTCCTGCAATTTTTCCCTTCGAACTTAGCATCATTTACTGGCAGGAAAGCTAACCAACTGCTCTCTTTGACATTAGAAAGGCAGGATTATTATTTATTTATTAATCTTAATTTTTAAATTAAATCCATGTTTCTCAAAGCAAAAAGGTTGACCCGATAGGCCCAGATGGGGTAGCTGGGTTGGAGGCATTTGAAGATGGCTACTGGCCCAGGGCTGAAGCTAATCCAGTATCATGGTCCTAGGACCAGGCTCCAAGACACAGATGGATTGGGCCCTGCTGGGCATTGAGCTTGAAGATTCGTCATTGTCAGGCCCTTTCTCCACCAACACAAAAGTCTCCTCAGGGTCCTCTTCAGCCAGCACTGAAACTTCTTTGGCCAATACAGGAGCCAAGAATCAGGGGACTGTCAGCTCTGCAAGATAGACCAGATCAGGAAACAAACTTCACAGGAAGACTAGAAGTATACTTTATTGAGAAAGGCTATATAATAACATCTTGCAAATCTGCTGGTATTTTGCCTTCTCTCCCTTGTATAACCCACTGAGTCAGGAAGGAGCCAGCTTGAGTCTCTTCTTAATCCTATTTCTTTTCCCAGGGCATAAGAAATGTTTCTTCAAAGCCATCTCCATGGCTCTCCTCAGGGAGAGATGTTTAACTGATCAAAGATTTGGCTCAATGGTTGAGTATTTAAACCACACAGGGACTGCCTTCCATTGCTGGAAGCAACTTTCCAGTTTCATGTTCTGTTTCATGCTTTCTTGCTCCTGACTCCTTCTGGACCTTGGTGTATCCCTGACCAGGTTTCTGGCTTTTCTCTCAGCACTTTCAAGACATCATCTATCTATCTATCTATCTATCTATCTATCTATCTATCTATCTATCTATCTATCTATCTATCTATCTGTCTGTCTGTCTGTCTGTCTGTCTGTCTGTCTGTCTGTCTGTCCGTCCGTCTATCCAAATTACGAACTGATTGATTGGGCTTTATGTCTTGCGGCCAGCCACAAGTAAGCTGTCCTGCTTAAGCACATTCTTCAATCTCTTTTCCCACCTCCACTCTGTTTTTTTCCTGTCCCACCTACCTACACCCATATTGTCTTCATGCCTCTGCCTTGCCCTCCTGCTGCTAATTCTCCAACCAAGCACTCTCCCAGCTTGTACCTGGCACCCTATGCCTCTGTAAGCCTTGCTGCAGTTGTACCACTCCAACTGCCAGACCCAGCACTATCCTTGCACCTGCCCCTTGCTCCCCCACTGCTGCCTCTCCTAACAAGTCCTTTTCCTAGTGGGCCTGGTCACTAGCACCTTTGCGAGCCTCTCATACAATTGCATGGATTGCAGCTGCATCTTGCCTATCTGCTGCATGGGAATTTGCCCCTTCTACTGAAGCCAGGAGATGAAACTTAGGGCTGAGGCTGGTTCTGGACCATACTGGATGTAGGAGTTTGTTGGAAGACAGACCTGTGATTGAATATCTAGCAGATCCTGGGAATATAGCAGGGAGAGTAGGACCATTGCAGAAGAGAGGAGAATTGTTATAGAAAAGATTCCTTAGTCCAGGGGAGGAGGGAAGAATAAGAAACTCAGAATAATTCTACTTCTATTATGCTAGGTATAAGCCGATTTGAAGAATTATCGTGTCAGGCTTTCAAGAGTCTGTTGACTAGCAAAACAACTGATTCCAGAAATCCAAGTAGTGCTTGTTTCCTGAGTTGGCCTGCCTCAAAAGGCATAATTGAATCCTGTCCTAGATCACAGGCCAGTCTTCCACTTGAAGCTCGTCTCTCTTGCTATATGTCTCCAGACTTTTAGACTACTTAGGTGAAGTATCATTCAAGATATAATGGAGTAAATAAATACATAAATAATAATTAAAAAAAAACACTAATCTGGAAGGATTTTGACGTTCATGTAAAAAAAATGTATTCTCTATGTTTTGGATTTAAAAACATTCCAAATGTCTTATGGGACCTAAGAAGCATGTCCTTTCAGTGGCTACCCTTGTGCTCTGGAATGCTTCCTCATATGACAGGCCCCAAATATGTTCACCTTGAGAAAAGACCTGGCTTTTTCTCCAGGTATTTGGGTCCAATTTAGTGAAGTCACCCTTCTGATTGTCTAATTATCCCATTTGGTCACCAATGTTTGTTTATTTATTTATTTATTTATTTATTTATATTTATATTTATATTTATAATGTATATATTAGCCTGATCTTTTTTTAACATTGTATGGTTATTTTAATTTTTTTATTGTTTATTTGTGCTGTACCCCACCCAGAGTCATATCATTTGAGTTCAGTAGCCCTATAAATTCATGAAATAAATAAATAAATATTAACTTAAACTCCAGTATGTGTGTCTGTGTGTCTGTGTGTGTATTTATTGATAATAATTTTCAGTGTTTTTTTAAAAAAATAAATGTTTGTGCTTCTATCTGTGAGTCTTAAATTGAAATCTCCAGCACAAATTATATATTGATGATTTGCTGAATATGGATTAGAGAAACAGCTATAAGATGCAATTTCAGTAGATATAACTTGATGATTAAAACTTCCATTAAGTCTTTGGAGCAAGATTAATATTATTAAAATGAATATTACATCAAGATTAAAGTATATTAGATAAGTTAATGATAATTTTTTTTTTATGGCAGGCTAAACCCCTTTGAATAACTTTGGCCAAACTGAGGTTACTATATGATGATGGTAGTTTCAACCTACCAGATTTTCAAGTATATAATTAAGTTTGGTTTTAACATATGTATTCTTTTGGATGAGACCTTTTATGAATATTCCCCTCTTTGGGACTATTTGGACAGTAAGTGTTTAACAATTCTGAAATCTTGGCAGGTATATTAAACGTAAGTCTTTGTTTCCAGCCTTGAAAGCTGCCAAGCACATTTGTTCATTAATAGATAAATTATTACATTTTGATCTTGAATCAAATAATAGACAGTATGGAATAATTCAAATTTAAAAATAGCAGGGAAAATATTTTATGGGAATGCCTGGGCTAAACAAGGGTTTCATGTTTTAAATCAGTTGATTACCAATTGTTGTTTTATAAATTTTGAGAGATTGTATATTGAACATGTGATCTTGAATATGACTTACTCCAATATTCTTTTGGTAATATTACAGTTAAAACATGTGCTAATTCAACTGCATAGCATGGATGCTCTAACAACATCTAGGCACCTGCAGTTTTAACCTCCTGAAGAGATAAAGTGCTATTTATTTATTTATTTAACATATATAAAGCTATAATAGAAACCAACAATTCAATTTTATAAAGAATTAAAAAATGAAATGAAAGTTAGCATTACAGTACTTACATTTCTGAATTGTGGAATAAATGCCGTATTTTTCCGACTATAAGACAATACTTTTTTCTAAAATCCTTACCCTAAAAATTGAAGGGCGTCTTCTTCAAGGAAGTCAGCTGAGGAGAGAACCGCACGGTGGCAAAACTGCCCATACTTTGTTTCTGCAAAGAGGCTTCCTCCTATTGCTAGCCTCTAATCACGAGTGAAATAGCTTGTCTCCCAAACAGACTTCCTCCAATCACGAGCCTTATGTAACTGACGTCAGCTGATGCTGAACAAACCAATTAGAGGAAGGCTGTTTGCAGAGACAAGCTATCGGCAGTTTCACTGGTGCTTGAATGTAATCAGTTATGCAAAAGAGCATGGAAATAGAGCTGCAGATAGACAGTTTGGACCTCCTCCCACCGAGTGTATCAGGTAAATGTTAACTAATTACTAAATAAAAATGTGTTCTGCACTATCTTTAAAATATTGATTTCTTAATTTTGGGTTGGAAAAGTGGGGGTCGTCTTGTACATGGGGACGTCTTATTGACGGAAAAATACGGTAACTGAATATCCAAATTTAGGAAAACAATGGGTCCAGGGATGTAAGATATCCTTCTTATGACTTAAAAATGACACTAACTCATCAGAAAATATTATTTCAAAGAAAAGAGAATGAATATTAGATTTGTGTACGTGTATGTGTTGACACAGTAATAAATTGAAAGTTCTTTAACTCATATAATCTGGCCATGTCTAGCTAAAGCCTTATTTCAGTTTCAAATCATTATGTGTGTTATGTATATATGTATATATATATGTGTGTGTGTGTGTGTGTGTGTGTACATACATATATCTGAAATCATTATACACACACACACACATACACACACACACAAACACAAAATTTGGGGAAGAAATATTGTTAGCAAAATTTGAGAGTTTCTGACTCCCCAATTAGGATTCAGTCCGGCAGAAGATCAGACATGAAAGTACCAGCTGAGATTTTAAAGTTTTATTGAAAGCTTGCCAATAGAGTCAGCTGGAGTCTCCCCTTAAGACAGAGAAGAGCCCCGATCACACCCAAAGAAGATTTTATACATGTTTCTTACAAAGAGATATAGCAATTAACAAATGATTGGCTGAAATTGGCATAAGTTTTGGATCCTCCTTATTATTGGGGGAAACTTATCTTTCTGATGACCTATTGGTTACTAGTCAGAGTTCGGGGCACCCCCCCCCCCCGGGGTCACTTCCTCCCATATCTTTATGGCCTCGACACTTTGGGAGACAGGATGTCTGCCTAAAGCCTTTCAACATAACAGAAATGAGGGAAATGTGTGAAGGTTCATGAACATCAGTTTCCTTATTATCCCTTTGGTATTCAGATGTAAGGAAATAAAGATGAGAGAAACTGGGAGCCCTTTTTCATAAGGTTTCAATATTACACTTAAGAACCTTAATGTGATGTTGAACTATACTCCTAAAACATGAATTTTGTCATTTCATATAGAAGTTTGGCACAATCAAGCCTGGGCATGACAAAAAAGATAATTTAATAAAAATAGGAAGAAACTTACCATTATATGATCTACATTTAATATAAGCTTAATGTTATGTCACTATCAATATCTACTGCATGGATCACTTCTTCTTTTTCCTGTTAATTCATTCTCTTCTTTTCTCTTCTTTTCCCTTTTTCTTTTGCTCACTTTATTTTATTTTTCTTTTTGTTTATTTATCTATCTATTATAGTTTCAAAGAAATAGAAAAAGAAATAATGCTGATACAAATACAGATTTAAAAGAATATATAAAATATAGTTAAAAGAGAGAAACAATATAAGCAATAAAATACACTGAATAACCAACAAATCTAATATATTCTAATGCACCATTAATGACTTAGACTACTATTGACATTTCATACCCAGTTTCTAGTCAGGACATGTCTCTATTAAACTGTAAAAATATTTGATTAGCACAACTGAAATCAATAAGAAGAAAAGAAAAGCTATAAATAATAAACAATACCCTGAAAAGTTACTGTAAACAATGTGCAGACTATGTCCTATTAAAATATGAACTGCAGAACCCAAATTTGGAATGCAGCACAATTCCATCTATAAATTATAGTCCAGAAATGGTTCCCAAATAGAATTGAATTGTACAACATACTTACTTTTTTTGCTATGAACTTATTCTAGACATTGAAGTATATTCTCACAGTTTAATTAAATATTTTTCCATGGAAGGGATCAGAGATCTTATACAATTAAAAGCATATAAAATCCTTGTAACTGGTATTATATAAAATGCCATTTCAGTGTATTTTGAAGAAATATGTGGCTTGGTGAAGTTTAATAAAAATATCTTAGTTTGAAATGGATTTACAACTTTCAAAATGTGTTCCTTTCTATCATCAATTAATTTTCAATATTGTTTAATTTTGCAACATTGCCACCACATGTACCAGAAAGATCACATCTGTTCATTGAATTTCCAGCATTTAGTGGAAAAGGAGTTACTAATTTTAGCAAACATGAATGTAGTAATGTACCAGCAATAAAACATCTTATCTAGTTCTCTCTAAGTATGATGTCTGAACTAAATTTAACATTCTGTTTCCACTGAAATTCTCACTGTTCCATCTTTATAATTATAAATTTTCCCCAGTAAATATTCAGTATTATGAGTTATAAGATTTTCAAATTCAGCAAATTTCTCATTTTTCCTCCTTGTTTCCATAATTCCATAATTCTCTTGTCACTATACTGCTTATTTCAGATTATTGGAACCAAATTAGTATGGAAGAACACTGTATAGCAAAGAGTTGAGAGACCTTAATTTTATCTTAATAATAAAATCTTGTATTCTAAACAGATTATCGTCTCTCCACTAAGCAAGTTTCTTAGTGTTTTCTTAATCATAAAGGTAGACATACAGAAAGGAACCAAGGGAAGGGGGAAATCAGTCTTAATCTTTTCCTGTATATCTCTGAAATATTCAATAAGCTGCTTAATATTTCATAGTCTTTTCAAAACATTTATTTATGTGTATATCAACCCAAATACTGTATAGCTACATAGCCTCTATTGAAAGTCTACTTCTTCCATTATGGTTATGGAACCCTAAGGAGATATCATCCATTCTGAAATCCATGCTAGGCAACTGGCATGATATGAAATTTGGGGCTGCTAGTCCAACTTGCTCTTTTGAATCTTGCAAGTTCTTGAATTTAATCTTTGGCCTTTTGTTACACCACATTTCATTACTTGTCTATGCCAGTCATCTACTACTTTATTCTCAATAGGAACTTGAATAATTTGAAAAAGAAAATTCAGTCTTGGTAAAATAATAGTTTTAATTGCTGCAATTCTTCCTAACCAAGACAAATACTTATCTGTTCCATCTAGAAATATATGTCATTATATTTTCCAAGTTTGTAAATAATTGTCCTTGGATAAATCCTTATCTTTTTTAATCAAAAAGATTCCTAAATATTTGACTTTTTAAGAAGTAATATTAAAGCCAGTTAGCTGATACATAAATTGCTTTTCATTTTCTGTAAGGTTCCATATCAACATCTGAGTTTTTTCTTTATTAATTCCATACCCTGACACCATACAATATTGTTTTATATGTACCACCAGTAATATTACAGACACTGTAGGCTGAACAATTGTTAGTACAATATCATCAGCAAATAATTTCAATTTAGGTTCTTGCATGCTAGTTTAACTCCCAGTATTCTATTTTCTTAACTTCTTTGGATTGCCAAGTTTCTAATATTACTGAAAATAAAGAAGAGGAAGGACATCTCTGTCTTGTTCCATTCAATATAGTGCATTGCTGTGAAATAAGACCATTCACAATAATTTGAGCTTTTTGTTCTTTATAAATACTATAAATACTGTTTTCAATCTGTTTGATTCTAGAAAAAAATATTTTGGGTTAAAAACACCCACTGATGTATAAATTTATTTGACTCTAATGTAGTTTCAATTTGAATCCATTATTTAGAAGAGTCTTCCGTAATAAATGGGATCATATGCCCTAACTGTGCTGCTTGATAATATATTTTAAAAATGGGCATGTCCCAACCTCCATTTCTGAGGTCTATGTAAAATTGTTTTATTTACTTTCAATTTTTTTGCATGAAAGCAAAAGTTTTCTTTTTCTTTTTCTGACAATTTCTTAAAGTCTTTTCCGGAACTACCACTGGGAGGCCTTAAAATAAAAAATTAAGCCTTGCAAGAGTGTTCATCTTAACTGCTGCAATTTGCCTTAAAATAGTGAAATCTTTTGAAGCCCAATTTTTCATTTCCTTATTTAAGTTCTTCCATATTGGTATATAGTTATTTGTAAAGATTGCATTAATATTTTAGTAATAATAATACCTAAACATTTTAAATATTTATATACCATTGGAATCCCTAAAACTGTAGAAATTTCCTTTTGAGTTTTTGGGGGAATATGAAAAAACAAAAGACGTGATTTATGAAAATTGACTGATAGTCCTGACACCTCTGCAAATTCCTATAACTCCTTCTTAATATAGCTAGCTGAATAAGAGGCATTTCAGAGACTCAGAATCATGTCATCTGCAGATAGATGTTATGTCTTATCTCCCGTTTCCATCCCACAAATCTGATTATTGGATCTAACTGCTATTGCCAACACTTCTATGGTTAGGTTGAATAGTAAAGGTGATAAAGGGCAACCCTGCTTGGCACCTCTTAAAATTGTGATGGGATCTGAATCATTAACTCTTAAGTCTTATCTAGGCTTTAGTTGGTCCATAAATATGTTCAATCATCTTACAAAAACCAGCCCTAAGTTTAAATTTAATTAATATTTGTTTTTAAAGTTGTATTTCCAGAGAATCAAAAGCTTTAAATATATCTAAAGAACAAATGGCTAGGGAAGATTTATTAATTGTATAATATTTAATAATTTCCTAATAAGGGTATGCATATTTCAATTTGGAATAAAGTCAGATTGATGCATATGAATAATTTTACTTATAATCACTTTTAGTCAATTAGCTAAGTTTAGTGTACAGTTTATAGTCTATGTTGGGAAGTGAAATGGGCCTATAAAATGCCAAAACCTGGAAACTTTTACCCAATTTAAGGATCAACATTATCTTAGACTGTTTCCAAGACTCTGGTAAAGGGTCCTCTTGGTGCAAAGTATTGCATACAAATAAAAATTCAGGTATTGAAATCTCTTTAAATTCTTTATAAAATTCCCCTGCAAATCCAACAGGGCCAGGAGATTTTCCATTTTGAATAGTATTGAAAACTTCAGAGATTTCTGAAATAGAAACAGGAGATTCCATATATTGGATATCTTCTGGAGCCAATTCTAGGAATGTTAATCTCTTTAAAAATTGATTAATTTTTATTGGTGATGGATTATTTAATTGTTCACTTATACATTTGGTTTTGGTCACAATTTGACCATTGCTATTTTTAATGGCACAAATACATTTTTTTCTTAGCTTTTTTCAATTTGTTTGCCAATATTCTAGAATTTTTATTGTTGTGTTCATAATATCTTTGCATAACAAAAATAAACTGAGATGAGATTTTATCTGTCTCCAAATCATCTAATTCTCTCCTTTCCCATTGTTTGTAAATACTATCTAATCCCATTCTATTATAGATTGCTAATAAATTGTTAATTTCTATATAAAGCTTACTGGTCTTTTGTGCTGATGTTTTTTTTTATCGTACTCATCTGATTCATACTCTTAATACTGCCTTCATAGCATCCCACCTTGTTCTTACCGATGTTTCATTTGTATTAGTTTCTTGAAAAAAAATTCTTAAAGTTTGAGTTAGTTATTGCTTTGCTGCTACATTGTATAGTCATATAGGATTAAAACACCAATTATAAGTAAATGAAATAGCTTCCTCTAATTTAAGTGTAATAATAACTGGAGCATGATTTGATATAAGAACTGATGCAATTTTACATCATTGAGGAAATTTGAAAAAGTTTTAGATATCTGTACGTAGTTCATCCTAGTATGAGATTTATATTTACCTCAATAAAATGTGTGTGCTTTTGTTGAAGGGTTCATAATTGTCCATGTATTTATGAATGCATGACTGTGCCTTAAATTTTGAAGTCTCTTATCTGAGGTCTCCCATCTGAGGTTTTAATCATCAATATTAAAGTCCCTTCCTATTATAAAATTATCTGTGTTACTTTTTTTACTGTTCATAATCTTTTGTAGGAAACCGATCTGACTCTGATTAGGAGTGTATATAGATGCTACAGTTAATGTTTTATTGTCAAATTTCCCTTCTTTAAATATATATCTACCTTCCTTATCTTTCAAAATATTTTGAACCTTGAAATTTATGCCAGCTTTAAAAAGAATGGCTACTGTCCTTGATTTATTAGACCCTTGTGCAAAAAAATTGTTTATCAAAGTACCTATCATTCAACCTATTTGTTAAAGATATTTCTTGTAACATAACCACATGAAGTTTAAATGATTTAACATAGTTAACAATCCTTTTCATCTTAATAGGATCACCCAGACCTCTAACTTTTAGAGATATGATTTTACATTGTTCTCCCATTACCTACATTTTTAGAGCACCTCTAACTAATTTCTTTATGCAATGGAAATAATAGCACATCCAGCAAATTTTTGAAAGCTTATTACTACATAGATACCCTCCTCCTGTTCTCCCTCCCCCCTTTGGAAATTGCCATCCTCCCTTGCAACTCCCCCCATCCCATTCTCCACATTAAATGATGCCACCGTACCCAACCTCCCTGCCCTCCAGTCCCAGTTAGACTGATAGCGAAAAATTCACAGGGGATCCTTTAAGGATCCTCTACATGGTCTAAAGTGGGGGTGTGGGTGACCTACTGAGATTCCATTTCTCCCTCACCAGCCAATAAACTCCCAAATTCAATTACAACAGTTCCTTAGCCATAGTTTTACTTACATTATTATTTTATATAGTTCTTTTCCCTTATTTAACTCCCTCCTTTTCCCTTTTCCTCTAAACCTAAAGATTCAAAAAGAGTAAAACAGTCAACATAATTTTTGTTACTCAGCCGTCAGTGCAGCATTCTTATCTAATCTTCAGCTTGTGGCTGTGCCTGCTTTCCACAGTTCCAAGGACAAGTCGTAGGTAGCTTCCTTCATCCCTTTTCAGAGAGCTCTGCCAATAAACTCTGCATCTGAGTCAAAGTTGAAACAACTTTTCATCCTTGTGACATCAAAACAATTAATTTGAAAGGGAATCCCCTTTTGTATTGAATCTCGTTCTGCATAAGTTTTTCTCTCAGGGGTTTGAATTCCCTTCTTTGCTGCAATGTAGCTACACTGATGTCTTGGAAAAAGAATATTCTCTCACCATCCTATTTAATCTCCTCCAGGTCACGTGCTGTTCTTATAATTTTATCTTTTACATTTGAATGTAAAATTCTGATCAAAATGTCTCTGGATTTCTGTGTATTCCTGGGAAAGTAAACCTGGCGACCACATTCAGTATCTTTATTTGATAAGTTCATAACAGAGCTCAGGTCATTAATTTTAGAGATAAGTAGTCAGATTGGTTGTTCCAGTTTTCTCTGACACTCCTTTGATCCTTAAATTATTTCTCCTGCTACGATCCTGTAAATCTGCCAACTCAGTCTTTAGTTCAGAAATACTCTTTTGAGCCTTACCTATCTCTAGAGTATTTTTTGTAGCCATATCATAAGTTTTGCTGGCTACCTGAGCAATATCTGCTATTTGCCGTGGCATTTCCTTAAATTGTTTATTCATTTGCTCAGACATATCTGCCAAGTCTTTAGATACTCCCACCACATGTTTTTCCCATTCTGTCTTCAGTTCTTTTTAAAATTGGTTTATCAGTTATCCAGTTACCTCCATATCAGCTCTCTGGCCTTGCCTGTGGGCAGTGCTTTCATCCTCCATTACTTCTTCATTGCTGGGAAGGGGTGCCTCCTCAATCTCCCTTGGGTCTTCCGAATAAGCTTTGATCCCTTTCCCTTTGCACAGACTCTCCTTCCTTAACATCCTGCTTAACACATCTTACTAATTGATAAGATATTTAATAAGGTAAGATGACTATATTAAAGAAAATAGCTGGATCGGGGGATGGGTGGAAAACTCAGCACACCATCCTTGTCAGTGGCTAGCCACGCCCTCCAGAATTTGTAAAATGACACCTATCTTAACTAATGAACCAGAAATGGAGGCTTGAAATACACATCTTCTCACATTCAACACCTCTAGCTGTCTTAACTAACAAAAGAAAGAATCTGGAAATGATCAGAAGTTACCTTCTTCCCCACAACAGCTTCTCAGCCACACAGTAAGCAAGCCCAGGTACATTTTAACTGCTAAGGAGGAATTATGATTGTTCCAAACATGGGGGGGGGGGGGGGGGGAGGAGAATTATACTGACAAATTGGAAAAAAATATATTATTCCAGGCTTTATTCCATAACTTATCCATTTTAGAAAAGGGAATATTTTCTACTATCCAAAGATGAAACAGTATGTTCTTTTTTGGATAGCTGTTTTGATATTTTGTAATAATACAGTGGTATCATTAGGTGATGTTTAAAATAATAATAATAATAATAATACTAATAATAATAATAATAATAATATTATTATTATAGTATTGTATGGTGTGTTTTGTATACCAGTGACTATAAGTCTGATATATATGTTAGACCTTTAGTTTTGACTCTAACCCTCTCCCTTCAGTATTATAATTTGTTAAATGTTGTTAGGGTCATTTGGTGGGGGAGCTATTTGTTTCTTCTTTTGTTATTGTTGTGTATTCTGGTACTCTGTTTATATGTTCACATTTTGTAATATTCTAAAATATTAGAATAGTCACTTGTATAGTGAGATGGGCGGCATAT
This sequence comes from Liasis olivaceus, assembly GCA_030867105.1. Lineage (NCBI taxonomy): Eukaryota > Metazoa > Chordata > Lepidosauria > Squamata > Pythonidae > Liasis > Liasis olivaceus. Next base: position 201,729,827 of record CM061348.1, read on the forward strand.
ATAAATTTGAAAAATAAAAAAATAAAATAAAGTAATTGCTAAATGCAGCCCATCATTCTCAGTTATTCTCTTTGCTTCTGCTCCAAAATCTAGCAGCCTTAATTTAAGTTCAAAGTAATTGAAAGGACTATTTGGATGTCTTTTTAAGAACACAGGAATATAAGTTTTCCTCTATAAAACATTAGCAGACATTATGTTCCAGCAGATACGTCTACTCTGTGCAAGCCAGGTGTCTGGTCTTTTTCACAGCTCAAACACAGAAAAACTATCCAGAATATTAATCCAGATAATCAGCTGCTGATGTCTGAAACACACTTCTCTGGCAAGAGGCAAAATAGCTGTCCTTCAAGGAAAAAATTCCGTTCTACAGCTTAAACTTGACATTTACACTTCATATTGATTCTGACTCCTTTGTTTGGATAAACTCCAAGTTGAAATGGCCGGGCATAAAATTGGATATGCTCTTCTCACACTATGATTCATACATAAAATATTTTTATGGAGCAATATATGAGGCAAGAATAGTTAGCAAGTTAAGACAATGGGTTTTTGTAGACCGTTAAAATAAACACAAATGAAGACCTGGCCATATGTCTCTCTTTAGTATATTTATGTTTTCATTGTACATGAACATACATTGTCTCTACTTACAAGATTGCAATGCCCAGCAATGGATGGGGAAGGAGACATTCCCATGACAGTCTTGCTAAGCCAATAGGAGCTGAGTAGTTGCTGTCCATATTATACCCAGGCTGGCTGCTGAGGTGTTCTAGATTGTCTTCATGGGAAGTTCTATGTCAGGAGAACATCTGAAACAATTGAAGTCTGTTCTACAGTGCTTCAGTAGGGGGCTGGAAATGAGGCAAAGCGATGGTATGAAACCATAATGTGATGCAGCTAGAGAAGCCAGGTTTTTAGGGGATCTCTTTCCCTGAATTTTTGCTTTCTAGGCAGGTTAGTAAAATAGATACTTAATACATAGATCTTGCTATGAAAAATATTGTGTTGAAACTATGTGGCAATCAGCCACTGAATTTCAGTGATGCAGTATTTAGAGACTCTTAGAAACATGAAAAGGTGGAATGTAGACCACGGGATTCTCTACCCTGCCATAAATTAGCACGGCTATCTTTTTGAAACCTGTACATGTATTCAGTTCAGTTGAAATCTTTCTTATCAGCTAGGCAGATAGTATTCAAATATCCTTTATATGCCCAAACTCTATATTTCTTATAAACATCTTAGAAGGTTAAGAGATTTATAAGTCTAGGTATATTAATAGGAACCCAAATGTAGCTTTTCAAATGTCAGTTTACATATTTAATAGCTATTATAACTATAAATGGCAATAGACCATGTTAAGAGCAATAAACATGCCCTGAATGCCATAAACACAAATTGCACAAAATGTTAACAACTTCTTTGTCCATAAGGGTTATTCAGCTATGTAAGGAAGCAGCACTGTAGAAGTGAACTATATATCCTGTGGACACAGCATCTTTATGCATTATCACCTTACAAGGTCATTTTCATTCAAGTATTTTATGGATTATAACCTTGTATAAGAAGTGCTAGCTATATTTGTCCCACTATCATTTTAAGCAGATAACAAACTATGTTATCGCAATTCAATACACATAAATAATTCTACTGGTTTCATTGATCCAGTAGTACTATAGATCATTGGAAATGCATTAAAATATTTTGCTTCTTATGCTTTAGAGAAAGGTTACCACTCATGCAATACTTTTCATTAATCAACCTTTTCGGGGGGAAAAGCCCTGCTTATTATTAATAGCTTCTGGAAATCACATTCATGCTTGTTTACAATACTCTTTGACTAAGAGTACCCATTTATCTCTAAGATACTTTGATTTTCAACTTGAGACTTCTAGAAATATTGCCTAATTTTATGCAACTTCTTATTAATTAAAAAGAGAAAATACATACAATAGCATTAATAATATAAGGTGAATTTATTTTATTTAATGTACACAGACATACACACGTATGTGTGTCTTTTGAATGTGAACATCTTGGTCTTTGATACATGAATTTTCAGGCCCATAATCCTTGTTGCATCATATAATCTATGTCATATTTTCTGCAAATCATTTGAAGTATTCTTTATACATTTATCCATAAGCATATTAAAAAAAATCGTGGGGAGAACAAACATCCTTGGTTTACTATCTGCTTAGTGTTGAATCACTCACTAAGCATTTCTTTTATACTCATTGCATTTAGCAGTCAATCTTCAATTCCATATTTGTGCAAAGCATCCCATAATTTAAGCCTAGTTTTTCATTCATTTTCTGTTATACAACAAATCTACAATACGCTTTCTTTCATAGATTCATACATTTTTTAGGGACCAGCTGAAGAGTAAAAATCTGGTCCACATATCCAGTGCCTGTTGGAAAACATGCTGGGCCCAGTCATTCTGCCCCAGTCATAAAAGACTTCCTAAATTTTGCTCATTGACACACCTCATATCCTCATGCTCAGATTTCAGTCACATACTTTTCCAGTCACACTTAACAAATTAGCTCTCCTGTACTTTGCATTTACTCTTGTTACTTTCTCTTTTTATAAAGGGACATTTTCCATATTTTAACATTTGTCCAGTTATCTATATCTGCAGGGGGTGGGGAGGTGGCGTGGGGACATATTCTCCTTTTTTTGATTCACAGTCTGGAATCTAAACCAGCTAGACTGCCTGCTGGACTGGCACAATGTGTGTTGAACTGCTTTCTGAATCAAGGATCTGGCTGTCAAACCGATTAGGTGATCCTTACATAACCCTATTATTTAGTTTCCCCCACCCACCCCCAGTATTTCTGGATATATAGGATGAGAAGATTTTCCAAATCTCAACCATGTGTTGGTCCAAAGGATAATTTCGGCTGTCTTGAAGTTGGCCTGAAATAATAATCTCTGTCCATGAAGAGAAAATAGTTGCTGGTGTTTTTTTTTCCCCCCCCACCAAAGAAAAATGCCAAGAAATATAGCAAATTAGACTCCCCCTCCCTGTTTGCAACTTCTCAGTGACTGGAACACTCCAGAGGAACGAGAAGAATTAAAAGGAATATAATGAAACATTAATGAAAATGGGTGACAAGAAGAATAATGTATTTTAATTTCTCATCTACACAATTCTTTTGTAAAATAAGCATTGTCCATAATGTTCCACTATTTAAAAGATTTAAGCTTTTTTAAAAATATGATTTATTTATGCTTCTTTGTTTTTTAATTGCCTTCCAAAAGATCTTCAAGTTCTTTTTAAAATGTAACAAAGTTCATAAACCTTTTCCCCATTTTTCATCCCTTGATTTAACACAAGCTTAATGGTTTTTATGATAGGAAACATTTTCTATCCATTTGTACCTGATCCTTTCCTAATCAAAGGTATTTTATGGGAAAGACATGAAAAATGTGTTCCAATTATTGATTTTTTTTTTTTTTTGGTTAATAGCTGGTGGTTTTGCTAAGAATAAATTGCTTTTTGAAAAGTTGATGTGATTTGGTGGAGGGGGAGACAAACTTCCACAGTATTAAAGTATGAAATATAAGCTAATTTTAATCACATGCTTCAGCTGTTCTGCTTGCAAGCTTCTAGAGTGGAATTATTCTTGTAAACTTTGTTTTGCTCAAATTTTAATAATTTATAAAATGTAATACAAAATGCCTATAATTTCCAAAAACTGATACCATCTGTCGACCACAATGAAAAGTGTTATTTTGGCATATCTGATCTTTTTCTGTAAAACCAGAGCAACTTTAAACATTTTTCCTAGATGACCAGACCCTTATGGGGTATAACCATGTACTTTTGAATCTTGAAAGTCCTTGACTTGGTAACATTTTTCTCCATGTATGATTCTAAAATTCATTGTCCAGTGAAATAGACTGGCAAAGAATAATGATGGACTAATTGCTGAAGTATGTAGCTCTTGATCACCAGCTTGGGTCATCTGAAAATAGAAAATAACCAAATTAATGAAAGATAAGCATTCAATGTTTACCAGTCATAGTAACTTAAGAAATTGACATATGCAGAGATGCAATACATTCGTAGTATGGGCACAATTTGTCTACGGTCATTTCCCAGCAAATCTATGGATAAATATGGGAGGAATTCCTTTATGACAACTTGGGAAGGGATTTAACTGAAATTAGAGAAATTGTAATTTAATTGAATAGGGGAAGGCTATAGACTGCTTGACCAATGATAGAACATTTCATGCACATTCTTGTTAATCTGACAACAGTGCAAGAAACTCCCCCCATGAGACATTCTCTAAAATTCTCTCCTGTGAATGAATATCAACAACACATTTTCTTTCATCAGACTGGATGAGAATTGGCAGGGGGAAAATGGTAGAGATTTTCTCTGCTTGGCATTTATTCATATTAGCTCTGTTAGCATCTTGGAATGGCATTTAGAAAATTTCTCCATGTTCACTCTAAGAACTTTAAAGTTCTGAGTGCACTCAATATGGATATAGACAAAATATTTTTGGATTCTTGGAGAACTCTTGACAATTTTTGCTTCTTTTCTTCATCTGCCTGACTTACTTTTATGAACAACAGGGAGGAATAGAAAGAAGCAGATGATAGAGAAGGTTTGTGTTCCCATTGAGCTTTGCAAGAATTATGTTGTCAAATGAAATCTTCATATTTTAAAAACATATTTTATTCAGTTTTAATACAGGATATGTGCCTAGATTCAGAGTTGCCTATTAGATAGAAACCTCTGTATTGCATGAAAGACCACAGAAAGTGTTTGTTTATAAAAAGTAAATTATAAACAAGTAAACATAGGTGTCCAATAGACCCTGTAATGATATCATGTGCATCATGATGCCATGATGTGAATGACACAAATAATGTAATGTGCATCATTTGTGTGATATCATCATGACATATGTGATGTCACTTGTCCCCCCATGGATGACCAAGTAAGAAGATATGAGATTGTAAATTGGGCCTAGTCTTTGTACAAGGTAGAATTTAAGGAGACATTTCCTTGCTTTTTGGCATGTAGATGAAATTAAAAACCCCAGATTCCTGGCCTTAATCAGGGGTGTGGTCAGTTTTTATCTGCATCTTAATGCTAAAATGTAGCCACTAAGATAATAAACCACTTACTGATTTCGCATTTGCAGTGTTTAAAATGCCAAACATTTCTGTATCAAACTCCAAAGTTGAGGAGGCATTTTCATGAGGCATTTTTCTATATACTATGCAACTCAAAAACTTTGCTTAAAGAGTAGATTTAAAAGCAATTGCAAAAGGAAGGTAATATGATATTGATTGTTTTTTAAAAAATCAATTCATACACTGGATAAGAAATGCTGTGCCTACAAATTGTTTAAACTTTCTTGAAAGAGAAACATTGCCAACATTACTATGAAAACTGCATAATGCTTGAACTACAAAAAGTTTATTGGAAATAGGATCTTGGCACTGTAGGAATCTATGGTTTGCATATCACACAACCATTCTTTGTTTAAACATGGTTTATTAAATAAACTGCAGGTGGCTAGGTTCATTCAACATACTTAGCCACAAATCATGGATTACAAATTACGTTGGCTGAGTTCATACAGTAAATATGCTAAGCAAAACCCAGTAGTCTTTATTTTGTCCACATATGGGATGTATTTACTAAACACTCAATCAACAATTATTATTTTACTTTCTTTCCTTTTAACAATTAGCATTTGTGTACATTTCACTTCTACTGCCTTTCATTTTACCCCTAATGAAATGCCGGCTTCTTCAAGATTGCTGTAGAGAGCGTGTCCTATCCTTTGTGATCTTGAAATGATAGAATTTCACATAATTTTAGCAAATTGGGAAAGTTTAATTTACTGGGATGATCAGGTTTACATGTTGTACATCATGTATAGAGTTCCAAATTGTGTACATTTAATTCCCCACCCTTTCTATCCACCTTTCTGTTAAAAAAGCTAAAACCCAAAACACACATTACCATTGTTAAAGTTCCAGGAGAGTTCCAGAAGTTCTCAGGAAGAACAGCTGGATGCTAAACTAATTGAAGATTCCACTGGCCTTGCTCAGAGGCTCTCATAGGGATTCCCTCAGTAAGCAGGGATTCGGGGCTTTTTGTTCTTCAGTATGTTCTGGGATTCTGGATATGAATTCTCATCATTCTTCCCACATAATTAAGAGCTTAATAGACCTCCTTCACCCAACTGCTGAATGTCCTCTTTCACCTTCTGCCTTTATATTTTTCATGAAATTCTGGTCTCCTTTTCTGAGCAGAAATCTTACTAAACTTCTGAAGCAAACATTTCTTCTATGAAATATTTCCTATTCACTAGTTTAGTTTTTGATAGGTCTTACCACCACCTAATGTTCCCATTACTCCTTTTAAAGCTGTCCTTTCACTTCTGTTCTAAAATGTTATAATAGCTATATTCATAATGTATTACTATTATATTTCTTGAATGTTGCACACACATTATCAAGGTTTAGCAGCCTTTCAGTTCATATTTTTGGAAGGAATGGAAGTTTATCATAGATTTGCCAGTGCAAAATGATTAAGGCCATGTCATGCATATAGGATAGAGGGGTGTGTGATGAGATTTTCCCTTTTTCCCACTGATGTTTCCTGCCTCAAAGTGGTGGGAATAATGCCACTGATCTTTAGTAGCCTGATCTAAAGTCCTCTGAGGTCTCACCCAAGGGGCGATAGGGGAGCTCAGGCTGCATACCTCCCACAAATTACAGGTTCCAGATCAGAAATTTGTATGCATATTCTTGCATTAATTGATAACAGGTTTATTGCTTTGCAACATTCTAACTTAAGGATTAGAGAGCCAGTTTGGTGGTGTGGTTAAGGCATCAGGCTAGAAACCAGGAGACTATGAGCTCTAGTTCCACCTTGGGCACAAAGCCAGCTAGGTGACCTTGGGCCAGTCAGTCTCTCTCTCAGCCCTAGGAAGGAGGCAATGGCAAACCACTCCTGAAAAACCTTGTTAAGAAAACTGCAGGGGCTAGTTCAGGTAGTTGCCAGGAGTAAAAAACTGACTTGAAGGCACAAATATCTAATATCTATCTAATATCAACCACTTAGGTGTGGGTGAGAAAAAAATAAAGACTCCAACAACTTGTCAAGGAAGGTGGTGCAGAAGTGACCCTCAATAAAGTTAAGAAAGCATAGAAACACTTCAGTGCAGCTAAAGAAAAAGAATGCACTTCCAATAACTGGAAGATGGCCTCCAGAATCTCCAATGGCCAAAGAAAGGAGTGGGGTATAGGCATTAGAGGTAAAATACTTTGAATTCCTTTGCTTTTCAGAAGGTGAAATGGCAAAAACCAGACTTCACAAAGCTTGATCCACGAGTCTACAACAGCAGTGTGCTGTCAGCTATATCATCAACACCAATACCATGGGAATCTGCAGTCTTACACTTTGTTCTTCACAGCTTTCTTAACAGGAAAGGAAATTGTACAGCATCTTCAAAGCCAGGAACAAATAGTTCTGCACAGTAGCAGTCAATGCAGCTTGGCAGATAGAATGTTAAACATGGAAATTAAAAAAAAAAAAAAAAAAAGCATAATATGGTGACACAGTCCTGCTTAGTCAGAAATGCCTTGAGGAGCTTCAACCAAGTGAGGCTCAATTTTCTATTTATAAGAATATTCATTACTTTCATTGTCACAGCAGGTGGCAGCACATGGCAGTTTTGTGTAGATTCAGCAGCAGTGGTAGCAGTTGGGTATAGTTACTGCAGAACTTGAATGGGATTCCTCTAGGGAATATCAGGGCTGTAAACTAGATTGGAAAGTCTAAAAACATCCCATAAACAGACAGTGGCAAGTTTGTTCCATGTTGGTGCCAAGAAGATTATATGGACATGTTCATAAAGTCTTTAGGAGTTAAGTTTTTAAGTTAAGTTTTTCTATTTATATATAAAAAATACTTTTCATTACTTTCCCCAAAGAATTTTTCGGGTGGTACAGTATGTGAAATAATTACTGCAAACCACTTGGCAAGTCTGTATTTGGAAAGACATTCAAAAGAATGACAGAGTCATTGTTATTTATCTAAAGAATGACCAGTATGTCTAAAGATGTTTCTGCCTATAATAAGTAGTGCTATACAGTTGTCTATAATGGTAAATTCTGACAAAATACTCTGCAGTCCAATTAAGGGGTTCAGCAAGTGAACTCACATTAGTGATCATAAAACGTTTAAATCAATAATTTGGTCAGGCGCTAAACGGGAAACAATCTTTAAACATTGCCAGAGTTTACTGATCTATGTTAATTATGTGTGGAATCAGATGCTGAATTGAAGATTTAAATACCACTTACTATTTTAAGGCTAAATAACTTGAGGTCATTCTACGTGATTGAGGAAGCAAGGCATGGCACCAGACTCTTCTGTAATAGCTCAGAACAGATTTGATATTATTTGCAAGCTTCTTTGAACTTTTGAAGAAAGCTTATCTGAGAGTTTCCGGATAATTCGTGTGTGCTGGTAGTATCATATTCTCTACCTCCATCTATGCACACTGTAGTTTCATTTCATCTGCTGTACATCAGTTCTTGTCAGTAAGCTCCTTGGAAAATAATACCTCCCCATTGCTGTATTTTAAGAATAAGACCATTTTTTCTACTTGGTTGTTGCTGCTAACTACTTCTCTTGTTACTCCTATTGTAATTACTAGCATCAGGCACTACAGCAATGTATCTCATGGGTGTTTGCTTTCCAGGGACTTTTAATAAGGAAGAAATATTTTGGACAAGATGGGCTGCCTCCTTTCCAAGTAAATCCCACAAAGATCAAACCTAGCTTACTCTAAGATGGTTCTTAGCTCTCTCTGCATTCTTAAATGGTTTCCAGAATTACCTCCATAGGAGAATTCTGCATCAGTAATGAAACTGCTCCAGGTTTCTCTGATCCCACAGTGTTGGCAATATTGGGGAACACAACTGATATATTTCCAGCTCAGCTCTAGTGTATTGAAACTGCTGCAAAGTGAGTGTTTCTTTTCCTAACTTTTGAAACATTGCAAGCCCACAGAGTTTATCGTCGGTCTGTTTCCCTGCTGAAGGAAATTCCTAACTCAACCTTACCTCTCTGCTCCAGGGCTTCATCTGTCCTGATACATCCTTTGTGGGAAATAGCAGCTTGGAGGATTTACAGTTTAGCCACCTTTTTTTTTTTCCTTTCTGAGACCAGATAAATGAACATAATGAAGCTAGAATGTGGAAGGAAAGAGGATAATAATATTAATATTATTTCCCTGTTCTATAGAGTAGAGGAGAGATTTTCCTTTTTAATGCCCACGGGTTTTGTTACAACTAGAGGTAGGAAAATTATTGTTGGCTTCTTGTATCCAGCACTGTAAATTTCACACCTGTAGAGATGACTGCAAATGAGGTTGAAACAAATGCTGAGGAAGTGGAAACAATGTGGGAGGGACCTAGGCTTCATCTTTTCCATGAAAGGCAGAAATTCAACAAGCAGAGTTTTACCCATACCTCAGTTCCATAATGCAGAAAGGTTGAGCCTATTGCATTTCTGCATCAGTTATGAAGGCCTCAGGGAGCTTAATTACAAATCTGAAATATTAGTGTTTAGAATTTTCTAAATGACACTTATCTGCAGCTTGGACTGGTCCTCCAGATATATGAGGCCAGTGTATTTAACTTTACATTTAAAAGATTACTGAAACTAGTGTTGGATTGATGTTCATACCTGTAAATGCTGTATACCTTTCCTGGATTCTAAAGATGTGAAAGAAAATTAGAATGTATGAAGCAATCCAAACCATGAATGAGATGGAGCTGAACAATTAATCCATAAATGCTTTCAAATTGTGCTGGTTTGGAGAAACAGTAGCAGAAGGCAGAGTATAATTTGGGTATTTTTCACTCTCAGGCCCAGATCTGGTATAACTTATTTATTAGCCCAAATGAGTCCACTTTGAACACCTTTTTATTATTAAAGAACTGTTAATTTACTGTGAATTAAATAATAATAATTGCAGTGTAAAGAGAATATTAATTTAATTATAAAAACTGTCATTATGGTATATAAGCTTTAAAAACAATAACAAAATGTCATAGAAAGAAAGTGGACATTAAAATAAGAGTGAGCATTTGAAGGAGTAAATGCAATATGAAAAACATCTCTTAATCAAGCACTTTGTTTACAGACTCCCCCTTGATTTTATGATTAAAGATATATAAGTCTTTGACTTTGATAAGTCAGCATGGGTGAGCTCTCACAACACATTCTAAGGCCATTGGAATTAATGGAGAAGTTTCTATTCGTTGTAAGAGAATATACCTATATCAAACTTGAACTGGGATGTTTTCTTTTTGCCTTGCACCATGAACACAGCTATTAAAGAAGTCCCATTGTATTTACCATATAGTTATGTTGGAGTGTTTGAAATAGGGTATAGTTTAATTTCTGTTTTTTGTTTTTTTTATCCGCACTTAGTTGTTACCAATTCTGTGGTGACTGCCTGGACGAGTCCCTGCAGTTTTCAAGGTAAGGTGTTTTGGAAGTGGTTTGCCATGGCCTCCTTCCTAGAGCAGAGCCCAGCTGGCAAGCGCAGGAGGCGGGGTTTCCATTGCTTGGCGCCTTTTTCGGGTGTGCGCGGCTTCCGCGCTACCGGCAATTGCTCCCGATTCCTTTTGCAAGGTGCCGCCAGCATTTTTCCTCCCACCGGGGTGAGAGTCCCCATTTCTCTACTCACGTAAGTTTTCGAGCTGCTGGGTTGACAGGAGCTGGGGAGGAAGCAGGAGCTTGCTCTGCTGCGTGAAGCTGGGCTCGAACCACTGAAGTGTCGACCATTTCTGGCCGGCAACTTTCAGCGTCATTAAGCCACTGCGCCACCGTGTGCCCCCTAAAATTTCTGTTTAAGAACGTGCTAAAGATAAGCTCACTCAAATCACAACCATCAGTTATAAGCACTTGGGAGTTTTATATCAAACCCTACAAATAGCAATCTCATTAGTGGTCACTGGGTGGAGGTTTCAGAGAGTACTGCAGTAGGCTCCATACATATTACATATCAGTATTGGGCAGGCAAAAACTAACAAAGGTATTTCAGATAAAAGCACGAAGCTTCCCATGGGAGTTTTCCTACAGGAAGAGGCAAGGAAACCAAGAAGAAATTGCCAACCACAGAACCATTAAATGGTAGCCCATCTTCTAAGAACATGCTGCTTTTAGACAAGTCTGGAATGGATTTTTTCCCCAGATGATGCCATTTGGTGCATTCTACAAAACTGTCTCATGTTCATACTGCGAAAGAAAAGCTGTTGTTAGAGTAGGAGATACTGAATTTCCTTGCACTCTGTCAGGCCATCAAAACATTGAGCCTATTATAATGGACTAGTAGCAGATCTCTACCTTTCCTGCAGTTTGTCTCAGTCCTATTACATGCGAACTGGATATACAATGTTGGACAAATTTCATGCTTAAGCATACATTTTACCATGAGCTCTAGGCTGTGCCTGGCATCAAGAGCTTGGGATTTGCAGTACAGAGTTTTGATATTAATATTTGTCTGATTCTCTGTCTTCTCAAAAGCAAGTAGCCAAGGGAAAATCATGTGCTTTCGAATGTTACGTTCAATGTAAGAGGTCCATATTTTCAGTTCAAACTGATTACCAAGTGTCAATTTGTCTTGGCCTCAATTTACCACAATATTTCCACTGAAAGAATCCCTGTATCTTTTCATCTTTGCCCACATTTCTATCTACTAACTTCCTCCCTTCCCATCATATTATTTTCTTTCAGAAGGGATAATGTGCTGTAATTCATTCCAACATCTCCTTTTTGTCCTTTGAGGGGGAGACCTCTTTAATCAAAACGTTAATCACATTAAGGGTAGAGCATATAAAAATTTCTCCACATTTCTGTCTTTACAATCAAAGAAAGAGGCAAACATTCTCAAAGATGTGATCTATATATAGGCTTTGTAGAGCCACTCTTTTTCATAACAAGAATTGTCTGCCACCTAGCCAAAGATGCCTATATTTTTCATGATGCAAAAAAAAAAAAAAGTGGGGAGATTAACAAGATATTTGACTTCAGCTGTCAGGGATTCAAAGTGATTCTCTGAGCTGAATATTCTTGCTTGGATATTGCCAATTGAGAAACTAAAGCGAAGGAAGAGGAGTTTGTGTTGAATTATTCATTGAAAAAGTAAAAGCTATTCCTTCTATATAATAAGGTGGGAAAAATATATTACTACCTTGTGTCTCCATCTCACTGAATGCAACCTTCATTAGCTACTCAATGTAATCTAACACTACCATATTTTAGAAATGTTTAACACTTGTTATAATACATACAGAGATATTCTTTTCTAGGTAAAAGTTAAGGCTGACTGGCTTAAATTAAAATATTGTAATAGTAGTAGAAGTAGTAGTAAGTTAGTTCCATTATCCTTCAGACCACTTAGTTTTTATTAGAGATTTTAGTGTTCAGTTTAGTTCGGAAAAGAGTATGTTATATTTATGCAAATATGTCCTGAGGAATTTGGGCCAAATAATTATATAAAATTGCTTAGGATCAAAGCATTATTCAATCTGGATGCTTTTTAGGTCCTTTTATTGGAAGCAGGTCTAAAAACCTATAATGGAGTCCAGTTAATTGTTAAAAGAAAAGAATACACTTATATTACAAGCAGAAGAAGGGGTGGATTATTGAGAGTTACAGCATCTATAACCACTCTTCTATTCACTTGGGTTTAAAACTGTGCAGACAGTAAAAATTGCATGAGAAAACATGTATTTACAGTAAATATCGGCATATGAATTTTTGGAGACAGCAATGCTAACTAAAATAGAAAAAGAAGATACTGAAAAGATTCAGGACATTCAGAAGAATATCATTTTGGAAGATGCCTCATCAAAGAAAGGTCTTTTGAGGTGGTTTGATTGGAAGTGCCCCCTTATTACATACAATTAAATAATATCTAACAGTTTAAAAAGGTAATGTTAGAAGCTTACCAAATTATCTCTCTTGCTTCCATTTAAGGAAGTATTTCTTTCCGGTTGGGAAGACTCAGGGAATTGGGGGTCTTGTGCTGGTTCACCCCCTTTCTTCGGGGCCAAACCCAATTGGTGGTGATAGGGAGCAAGAAATCCCATCCTCGGCCCCTCCATTGTGGGGCGCCACAGGGTTCGGTTCTCTCTCCACTCCTTTTCAACATCTATATGAAACCGCTGGGTGAGATCATCCGCCATCATGGGATGAGGTATCATCAGTATGCTGATGATACTCAATTATACATCTCCATTCCAGGTGAGGTAAGTGACGCCGTGACTGCCCTCTCGCAGTGCCTGGAGGCTGTAAGGGTCTGGATGGGGAACAACAGGCTTCAGCTGAACCCTGGTAAGATGGAGTGGCTGTGGATTAATGGCTCCTCTGTATCCGAGACTTTGTCATCTTTGGTGCTGGATGGGGTAGCACTGCCCCAGACTGACCCAATGCCTAATCTGGGGGTCCTCCTGGACTCACAGCTCCTGCTCAAAGAGCAGGTGGCAGCCGTGGCAAGGAGGGCCTTTGCGCAACTTCAGGTTGTGCATCAGTTACGCCCTTTCCTGGATCGGGATGCCCTTCGAACAGTCACTCATGCTCTTGTTATTTCCCAGATAGACTACTGCAATGTACTTTACATGGGTCTACCCTTGAAGAGTATCTGGAAGCTTCAGCTGGTCCAGAATACAGCCACACAAGCTATTTTTGGGGCCCAAAGAAGGACCCACATAACACTGTTGCTCCGTGAGCTGCATCGTGTACTGGTTTGCTTCCAGGTCCAATTCAAGGTGTTGGTTATCACCTTTAAAGCCCTATATGGCATGGGACCAGGTTACCTGAGGGACTGCCTCTTCCCCATGACTTCAACCTGTCCCACCTGATTGCACAGAAAGGGCATGATCTGGACCCCCTCGGCAAAAGAGTTCTGACTAGCAGGGTCCAGAAGGCGAGCCTTCTCTGCTGTAGCCCCTGCCCTTTGGAATATCTTGCTCCCAGAGGTGAGATTGGCCCCCTCACTCCTGGCCTTTTGGAGGGATCTGAAGACCTGGCTCTGCCATCTGGCCTGCGGCAGGGACAGAAGTCATCAAGTGTGGGGTTGACTAGCCCCTTAGAGGCCTGGTGTTGCTGCCCTGAACCATCAGCCTCCTGGACTTTTTCCTTCATCTTTTGTAACTGTGTATAAAGGCTTTTAATTGTATATTTATTTATTGTTTTTAATGAGTTGTGAGCCGCCCAGAGACCCTCATTGGGGGGAGATGGGTGTCAGGTTCAGCCGGCACGGCACTGCTAGAAAGCCCGGCCAGCCGTGCTGAGCCAATTCTACCGCCCACGCACTAGCCGGGGAGAAAGAGGAAGTGCGAGCCATGGCTAATTGATCAGCCACCTGAGCCCACTTAACAGAAGACCGCAGGGTGGAAGTTTTGTATCCACTATGATAAGCAGCGTGAGCCAACAATGAACGGAGCTGTGAGCCGTGGAAAGGAGATCACCATGTGATCAGGCAAACCCCGGTTTTGCACGCAACTGAAAGGACCCCGAGGAAACCAGCCCACGCCGGAGGGGCATTCAATCAAGGGACAATGGGATATGGACTGAACCTGCCATCTGGACAATTAAGGGGGATTACTGGGGCCCCAATAACCCACAGCATGTAACACGATGGGGCGAAACGCGGGAAGGGGAGAGGTATAAATTGTACAATGCAATGTGCCAAGCCAGTCCTGGCTTTGTTTGTAACTGTTGCGTTATGCTTGAGTAAACCTCTTTTGTGAACCACACGTGTCACGGGAGTTTCTCTTGATGAACGGGGCATTCCTTACAATGGGTGGGGACAAATTTAATAAATAAAATAAATAAAAAATTCTTTTTATTTGTGCATAAGAAATGACTGAGCACGGGCAACGATGTCAAAAAAGTTGAGATGATGGCTACAAGTGCACAATTGTTTATGTCAAATAACTAAAAAGAAAAAAAATCATATATACACACACACATATACACATATTATTGCAACATATATATACTCAGTTTTCAAACCTTGTCCATCTAGAATACTGCCACTTTGGCGTTGGGGAAGACTCCTGAGAATACCATGGACAGTGAAGACAACAAATAAATGGATCAATAAATGGATCATCAAACAAATCAACCCAGAGTTCTCACTCAAGGCACGTATGAACAGGTTCAAGTTATCCTACTTTAGACATGTTATGCCCAGCTCTCTGAAGAAGGCTCTAACGCTGAGAAAGGTGGGAGGAAAAAGAAGAAGAGGATGACCAGCAGCAAGATGGATGGGCTTAATTACAGTGACAATGGGTACACCATTGGAAGACCAGGTTAGGGACAGATTGTCCTGGAGAAAATCTATGTGGTCACTAAGAGCTGACACCAGCTTGATGGTATATAATCTATCATGTAGAATCACACTGATCAATCTTTTCATTTTGTCACTAAGAGACAAAGAGACAGTTCAAAGGCTGAACAAAAGCACATATCTTCAACTGCTACAATCCCCCCCCCCCCACGGCTTTTCTTACTCTAGGGGTCACAAGCTTTCATCTAGCCAAAGAGCAGAGAGAGGAATGACACCCAGTCCTGGTGTACAGTGGGTTTATTTATTGGAAAACATATATTCATACATTCAGTGGCCTCATTAGTTTCTGTGTAAATTACTCCCCTGGTATTAAGGTTCCCAATGAATACCAAGAGTTTTTTCCAATAATTGAGAGTTTCTTTATTAAAGCAAAGCAAAATTATGCTCCTCAAACACACTGATAGACATGCACCATACTTACCGTGCTCCTATGACTACTGTTGTCCAGACAGAATATAGAAAGTTTGAAGAAGTCAGGTCTGGATCCCAACGTTTCTTCATTTCTTCCTGGTTCTGTCTCCTTTTCTTGGACTTGTTTTTACTTTGCTGATCTTGTGTCCTTTTCAGACACCCTCTAGCAACTAACTCATTTATTTCTCACTTCATCCTTTTTTATACTTCTCCTTTCCTGAGCTCCAGTTCTACTTCCATTTTGCTGTTGTTTCTGATGGCCTTGCGTAACTTCTCTTTTCAGGCTGGCTGTATATTTTATTTTACCTTGGCCTCATTATTTCATCCTAGTAATTATTTCATCCTAATAATAATAATGCTGGATTATTATTATTAGAGTCTGGAGTTTCCTCACACAACCCAGGATCTTAAGTTTTGAATAGCAGCTTCTTTCTAACATAGCAAAATCAGCAAATTTATTAAATCGATAGGTCTTCAAAAGCAGGTGAATTCTAAGTTTTCAGTATATAATGCCCCATTACATTAACATGTTTAGAACTCATATCTCATTGCAAAGTCATATTAACAATGCTTTGAATGTCAGCCTCCTGCAGCCCAACTAAAGAGTAAACCCAAATTATATATCCTTTTTAATCATATATTATTGTTTTAATTGTTGATTGTCTATTTATATTGCTATTTTATAGTTTTTTTTTTAATTGTAAGCTGCCCAGATTCACATTCTATGAGATGGGCAGCTATATAAATATAATTAATTAATTAATTAATTAATCTCAAGGTCATGTCAAATTCATTACATCTCCAGCATAAACAATTTGACACCCAGCCTCTCTTAAACAACTGAGGTATTCAATAAACATGGGAAAAAGAGTCTCTTGATTAATTGGTCTAATCTTCAGATCATAGGAGATGTACTTAATATATTTGTAATGTCAGACCATTGATTTATTAATATAGGATACTCCAAACTTTAGTGCAAAGTTCTTGCCAATTGTCCATATCTATCTTAGTATTATTTTCCAGCTGTCTATAAAACACATACAGACAAAACTTCCAAAACATTTTCCAATAAACAAACAATTTGGGAATTGCTAATGCCTCAGGTCTGAACTGAGCAGTCAAAAAATATATTAATCAAATATTTCACCATTTGGCATATTTGATGAATGTATTAGTTCTGTCCCCTTTCTAAATTTGTTTTTGATCATCCACACATAAAAAGTGAAAAAGTGTATCAAGAAGCTTTCTTTATTCTTGAAGGCCCCAAAAGATTGGGAATCCTAATTTTCTGGACTCCAAAGTGCATGGAAATTCAATAGTTGTCATGTTTACTTTAGGTCTGCATGAGGTCACACTGGGCTTTGTATAGAAAGACAAGGGCCAAATTCCAAAGTTGGTGGAGTGGGACCCCCCACCTTCAGTCATTTTTATTTCCTTTGCTTCATATTTTATTTGCTATTAATGCTGAAATTAGCAACATTTAAAAAAAATAAATCTTCTAGTGACAATGGGAAAAAGGAGAGTAGCAGCAGAGGAAAATATGATGGGGAAGATGGGCTGGGAAGGAAGGGTAGTATGGAGAAAAAGACAGGAGAAAGAGAGGCAATAGAAAGATAGTCAGAATGAGGCAACCAGGAGAGAAAATTTGATAAATGGAAAAAAGGTAACACATAACATGGGGATTGCTGGGGAGGGGACAGGAGAGAAGAGTCTGTATATGTAGGGGGTATTAGGTATTTGGGTATTGTAACTATCCCACCACTCCATTTGCAACCTGGAGACTACAGATATTGTGCTTCTGCTGTCCAGATGGAAGAGGTGGTCAACTAGACAATCCTTCTCTATTCACGAAGGTAGACAGCATAATTATGGAGGGGGGACAGAATTAGTATGTCCATCCTTGCTCCAACTTATCACAAGTATAGACTAGATTCTTGATTGCTGTTTTTAACAAGGATAGTGAAAAGAAAAGGGGTGAATTATCCTTTTGAGTCTGAAATGCCTAACTACTAATATTTCTGTAAGAACTTCAAGAACACAAACAGGCTTTCAACAAATAGTAGGAAGATAGGGGAACAGCATGATGTTTGAAATCTGGAAAGCACGCTCTGATTTTATTCCTTCTGAGAAGCAGCTGGAGATTGGAGGCCCACATGTATCAGTTCTTTTTACTTTTATTAATAAAACTGGCCTTGTACCTGAAATTTGGCATCAAGCTGTACTTTTCCCTCTTCATTAACTGGGATGTAAATCTGAATTTTCTAATTATAGGCTGAGTCTGCTGTCTCTCATTGGAAAATTATAGACTAACTTTTGATACTAAATATGTGTTTTATTTTAGCAGCTCTAGAGTAAAAATATTGTTTCTGCCAAAAAGCAGCTATTTGTAGCCTTTGTAGATCTTAAATCAGCCTTTCAGCTGATGCTTAGATAGAAGTGATAGGGTAAATTAAGGATAAATGGTTGTTTTATCTCACAAAAGCAATTATAGTGTGAAACATCCATGCAAATTTGAAGTCATCTAACAAACTCTCTTACATCATCTAGCAGAATTAGATTAGAATTTTAGTTCTTTGGTTTAGTGTTCACCACAGATATTTTGCTCCCTGTCTTAACTGTCCAGATTTCATCCATTGACACTTGAAGTGACATAGTATGTTGATGACGTCCTTCTCTGTTATGTTCAAAAACATTACATCAAAGTTTTTCTAATTGTTGTGGGGAGTAAAATTTGTCAATCCATTGTAAATTGTTAAATGTATATTTGTAACCAAATTTTAGAACAGTAATAAATATCCAGTCTTTGCAACAGGAATTAGCAGACCAGGCTCATTTGTTCCAGTTAAGTATAATTTAGAGAGGAGACATTCCATATTTGGCACATTTTATTTTATGCTGTTGTTGTTGTTATTCTGAGAGAGCAGCAATTTTTCTTTTTTTTTCTTTGTGTTTGTAGTAGTTTTTTTCTTTTTAATTGTAATGTTCAATAAAATTACCATAAAAAAAGAGAGAGAGAAGGGGAGCAGACTGGGGACCAAACAAAAGTTTTCTTAATTTTCTTTTCTTTTCTAAATTCTATAACGTGGGCAAGACATTTATTTATTTACTTATTTACTTATTTACTTACTTATTTACTTATTTACTTATTTACTTATTTACTTATTTACTTATTTACTTATTTACTTATTTAAATCTTTAAAAATCTCACCACACTTTCGATAGAGTAGACTGTTTAAAAAACAGAAGTCTCTTTCCTGATGTCCTGGAAGGATTATTTATTTATTTATTTATTTATTTATTTATTTAGTAGATTTCTCTCCCGCCCATCTCCCCTACAATAGGGGACTCTGGGCGGGTTAGAAAGACATTAAAACTATAAATATATATTAAAATATGTACCATATATACAATTAAAACAATACTAAAAACAAAACAAAAAATCCAAGATGGAAAATCAGGGAGGGGACAGCCAGCCACTATGGGGCTGGCCATCTCCCTGCTTGAGGTGTTCCCTCCCCACGCCAGGCCAAGTGGCAGAACCAGATCTTCAAGGTCCTTCAGAAGGCCAGGAGTGATGGGGCCAATCGCACCTCTGGGGGCAGAATGTTCCAAAGAGCGGGGGCTACTGCAGAGAAGGCCCGCCTTCTGGACCCTGCTAGACGGAGTTCTTTTACTGAGGGGGTCCGAAGCATGCCCTCTCTGTGTGACCTGGTGGGACGGGTTGAAGTCATAGGGGAGAGGCGGTCCCTTAGGTAACCTGGTCCCATGCCATGTAGGGCTTTAAAGGTAATAACCAACACCTTGAATTGGACCCGGAAGCAAACTGGTACCCAATGCAGCTCGCGGAGCAATGGTGTTACATGGGCCCTTCTCGGGGCTCTAAAAATAGCCCGCGCGGCCGCATTCTGGATCAGTTGTAGCTTCTGGATACTCTTCAAGGGAAGCCCCATGTAGAGCGCATTGCAATAGTCTATCTGGGAGATAACAAGGGCGTGAGTGACTGTTCGAAGGGCTTCCCGATCCAGGAAAGGGCGTAACTGATGCACAACCCAAAGTTGTGCAAAGGCCCTCCCAGCCATGGCTGCCACCTGCTCTTCAAGCAGGAGCCGTGAGTCTAGGAGGACCCCCAGATTACGCACTGGGTCTGTCTGGGGTAGTGCCACCCCATCGAGCACCAGAGATGACAAAGTCCCGGATACAGAGGAGCCATTAACCCACAGCCACTCCATCTTACCAGGGCTCAGCCGAAGCCTGTTGCTCCTCATCCAGATCCTTACAGTCTCCAGGCACTGAGAAAGGGCAGCCACGGCATCACTTACTTCACCAGGGATGGAGATGTATAATTGCGTATCATCAGCGTACTGATGGATTATGTGATTATATAACAGTCACCTGGTCGATCCCAGAAGTGGTAGAGAGGAAGCCTCAACCTTTGACATAGTCTGGTGCTGCTGCACACCGAGCTTTTAAAAAGTTAAAAAAGAGATAAATCAGATTTATTGGATGACTTAAATTTAGATTTAATACTGCAATTTTTAAAATCAATGAATTATTTCCTTAGCTCTTATCTGATTAAGCTGGGTTTTAGGGATTTTAATCCATGCTTAGGAAAAAAATCAATTTTTAAAAACAATTTCGTCTGTACCTTTTGAATTAAAGGGAAGCTTACATTTGGAAAAACAGAGATTTGTCTCTTGCACTGAATCTTTGTTTTTGTTTAATGATCCCTTGTGGTTATTCATTATTAGTTCATTTCAGTCAATATGTATATTTATACAGAGAGATTAGGGTGTCTAGTTCAGCAGCGATCTAGTTTGATGAGGTGGATTGTTCTGTATTAGTGGAGCATAGCACCAGGGCCCAATATTATATACCTTAACTGCCTCCTGACTTGGCAGTCAGATCAAAATGGCCTGCTATATCAGCCCAGTGTTTATAACAGAGCTACTCTGCTCTGACTAAGCTTTCTGGGGGCATGTCAGTCAAAGCTTTGTCAGAGGAAAGTGCCCTTGAAGCTCTGTACAGTTCTAATGGAGATGCTGATAAATTATAAAAGGCATAGCTTTGGCTAAGATAGCATTAAATTAGGACATCTGGCTACTGTCAAGGGCAGACTTTTTGCAGATCATTTCATAAGCAATTGATATGACATGCATTGGAAGGGCCAGTGGCTAACTCAGCTGACTCTTGTGACATTTTTTGGCAAATGGCAGTGTCCTCTTTCCAGTGAAATTGGCATCCACCAGCAGTAGCCACTTACTTTTCATTACAAAATCAACTGTGAAGGAATGGACTTATGAAGGCCATGCTCAGGGAGATAAGCGTGTTCTTAGCCTCCAGCAAGAGCGTGGGAAGTTCAAGAAGATGAGGCTGGCACCTCCTTAAGGAATTCACGATGTTGTGGCTGGCTGGCTTGGGAACTTGGGTTCAGTCTGGTGAGATTCTGTCTTGAGGTGGAAGCTAATAAACGCAACAGAACTGTATTTGCATTGTCTCATGGAGTTCTTTGGGCTGAACCTGACATCAACTCCTCCCTTGCATTTTGGTGGTAATATAACATAGAACTCAGTGGGTACACTGTTAGAAGATCTGAAAGGCCAGGTTTGGGATGGAGTACCCTGGAGAAGGTACATCAGTGTGGTCACTAAGAATCAGCACCAACTTGATAGCACATGATCAATTAATAACATGGAGGCTGTATGCATAACACAGTTCCTAGGATAAATATCAGTCACTTCAACTTTTCAGAGAAACTCACTGGGTTGATGGAAGCAGCTTTTTGAATGAGCACTGAATCAGTACTCTTTATTCCCTGTTGTTCTGCTGTGTCAAGAAATAT
This sequence comes from Liasis olivaceus, assembly GCA_030867105.1. Classification (NCBI taxonomy): domain Eukaryota; kingdom Metazoa; phylum Chordata; class Lepidosauria; order Squamata; family Pythonidae; genus Liasis; species Liasis olivaceus. The sequence goes on from CM061348.1 coordinate 201,751,496, forward strand.
ATCCAACACTGTAAAAAAGCTTGATTACTTTAGGGCTTCTGGAGGAAGAATGGTGGACTGAACACAACTTCAGAATGCAGAGGCAACAACCGTGGTAGAATGAAGAGCCAGTGAGTAGACCGGCTCTTCAATAATTCCTTTCTGAACAAAGAGAGGACTTCAGATCACTCACAAATGCTCCAGTCAGCTGATCCTTATGAGGAGACTGCAAGATAGTGGTCTCTGTTGGATTTAGAGGTCTGGGAAATGAGGAAATAACCGTCTTGCTCAAACTATGGTTGGTGCCTTTGAAGGACACTAAGTTCACAGACTTCCTTTTCTAATCACTTTTGGAAATTGCTTGTTAACTGCTTTTCAACTATTAGAAGCCTTTGAATTGATGAGGTTTTTGTTTTTAATAAACAGAAAAAGCATGATTAAACTTTGATTTTAGAAAGTTACAAATGGACTAAAGTTCCAGATAAATTTGAAATAAGATTTTGGAATTAATTATAAAGAATCCTTCCCATGGGAAAATGCTTTCGTTTTGAATTTTTTTAAAAAATGAGATTTTAAAAATTGGACACTAGAGGGAACTAAAGGGAGCTAAAGATTACAATTAAAGGAGAAGAACACTTAAAGTCGACTTACAATTACAGAATGAAGCAAAATATTCTAACATTGCACATATTGAAGGATATTTTTGAAAAATGGACCCAGAAGTTAATTTTAATACTGTCTGCCTCTATGGGCAGATTGTGTCTAAAAGTTATTATGGAAGAGGAACAGGTTCTACCTGACAAGATCGAGACTGAGTTGAAAGTGGATTTACAAATGACAGGCTACAAGAATGACATGGAAAAAGGTGTTACACTGGACATACAAAAGAAATCGGCTGATGTTTTAATAATTAAAAGGGATATACAAACAGCAAACCAAGAGAGTAACCTGGATAAATTTCCTATACGGGATTTACAAAAGAGGCCTGTTAAAGTTTTGAAGAATCTTGTGAGAAGGGACAAAGAAAAAATGAAAATAAATCAAGTTCTACAACATTATTTGAATGGACTAAAGATCATTAGGAGCAAAAAGAAGGAATATAAAGTTAGTTTATTGATCAAGGATAAAATATGTTATGTCTGGTAACACTTAATGGACTTTTGCTGACACCAGGACTGAAATGACAAGGCTTTATGGATTTGTTTATAGATAAGAGATGGGATATGGGAAGAAGAGATCATTGGTTGTATTTTAACAGAAGGTGACAAGTTATTAAAATTGTTTATACTTGTTGTGATGAAGGTCAATATATATATATATATATATATATATATATATATATATATATACAGGTGAAACTCGAAAAATTAGAATATCGTGCAAATGTTCATTTATGTCAGTATGGCAACTCAAAAGGTGAAACCAATATATGAGATAGATGCATTACATGCAAAGCGAGATATGTCAAGCCTTACTTTGGTATAATTGTGATGATTATGGCATACAGCTTATGAAAACCCCAAATTCACAATCTCAGAAAATTAGAATATTACATGACATCAATAACACAAGGATTGGAAATAGAACAATATCGGACCTCTGCAAAGTATAAGCATGCATATGTACTCAGTACTTGGTTTGGGCCCCTTTTGCAGCAATGACTGCCGCAATGCGGCGTGGCATGGATGCTATCAGCTGTGGCACCTCTGAGGTGTTATGGAAGACCAGGATGCTTCAATAGCGGCCTTCAGCTCCGCTGCATTGTTCGGTCTCATGTCCCTCATCTTTCTCTTGGCAATGCCACATAGATTCTCTATGGGGTTCAGGTCAGGCGAGTTTGCTGGCCAATCAAGCACAGTAATCCCATGGTCATTGAACCAGGTTTTGGTACTTTTGGCAGTGTGGGCAGGTGCCAAGTCCTGCTGGAAAATGAAGTCAGCATCCCCATAAAGCTCGTCTGCGGAAGGAAGCATGAAGTGCTCCAAAATCTCCTGGTAGATGGCTGCGTTGACCCTGGACTTAATGAAGCACAGTGGACCAACACCAGCAGATGACATGGCTCCCCAAATCAACACAGACTGTGGAAACTTCACACTGGACTTCAAGCATCGTGCATTGTGTGCCTCTCCATTCTTCCTCCAGACTCTGGGTCCTTGGTTCCCAAATGAGATGCAAAAGTTGCTCTCATCAGAAAAGGGGAATTGGACCACTGGGCAACAGACCAGTTCTTTTTTTCTGTAGCCCAGGTAAGACGCTTCTGACGTTGTTTGTTGTTCAGGAGCGGCTTGACAAGAGGAATACGACATTTGAAGCCCATGTCCAGGATCCGTCTGTGTGTGGTGGCTCTTGATGCACTAACGCCAGCCTCAGTCCACTCCTTGTGAAAGTCCCCAACACTTTTGAATGGCCTTTTCCTGACAATCCTCTCCAGGCTGTGGTCATCCCTGCTGCTTGTGCACCTTTTTCTACCACTCTTTTCCCTTCCACATAACCTTCTATTGATGTACTTTGATACAGCACTTTGGGAACATCCGACTTCTTTTGCAATTACCTTTTGGTGCTTTCCCTCCTTAAGGAGGGTGTCAATGATGGTTTTCTGCACAACTGTCAGGTCAGCAGTCTTTCCCATGCTTGTGATTCCTACTGAACCAGCCTGAGAGACCATTGAAAGGCTCAGGAACTGTGAGACTAGGCTGAAGCTGCCATAACCTAAAGATGAAGCAGGCACTAAGCAGAGAGGACAAAAGCCAGGAAACTTATCTATGGGATCCCTTCGGGGAGGTAGATAAGAAGGAAGCAAGTCATTAAGGGAAAAACAAAGGACCTGAACCAGAAAGAGGAAGTTGGGCCTGAGCACATGGAAACCCTCACCCCAATCCCATCAACTTGTAAATCAACCCAGCAAGGACTTTTGGGGATAAAAGGGGTCCCAAAGCCCGCCCACTCTGAGTCGTCTGAGTCGTCTGAGTCACCTGAGTCACCTTTGGATCAAGACTTGGCGGCTTCCGTCCCTCTAGCTAGTGTCTGGCAGCCTAGTTGGGAAGGACGTGGGTAAGTGTGGATGAGCGCGTGCGTGTGTGTATGAGAAAGAGCAAATGTACCTTGCAACCAGTAAAGTTTTGCTGTTACTTTAAATTCACTGGGTCTCCGTGTATTACAAAGAACCTCTTGTGCCTCAGTGTTCAGTTGGAAGTGATTTGTGTGTATCCCCAATTATTTCCCGGCTGTTGACCAGGGCTGTGTGTTTTGTCTGCTCCAGCCGCACCTATCTGGAAAACCCAGGTAGAAAGCAAGGGGGGCTGACAAGATCTGCGTGCCTCAACAGGCTGTGAGTGTGTGAGTGAGTGACCATAAGCCGAACCTGGGAGCAGTGTGTGTAACAGAACCCTTTGCAGGTGTTATGGATTCATTAGCTGATTAGAGTGGGACACTTTGAGCCTAGAATATTGAACCTTTTCACACTATTCTAATTTTCTGAGATTGTGAATTTGGGGTTTTCATAAGCTGTACGCCATAGTCATCACAATTATACCAAAGTAAGGCTTGACATATCTCACTTTGCATGTAATGTGTGTATCTCATATATTGGTTTCACCTTTTGAGTTGCCATACTGACATAAATGAACATTTGCACGATATTCTAATTTTTCAAGTTTCACCTGTGTGTGTGTGTGTGTGTGTATGTATGTATGTATGTGTATATATATATATATATATATATATATTCTTTTTCTTTACCATATTCTTATTTTTCTTTTTCTTTTCCTTTCCTTTCTGCTCCTTCTACTCTTTCTTTTTATTCTTCTATCTTTCTTTCAGTTTTTACTGTTATAATTATAATCCTTAATAAAATTATTATATAAAAAAAGCTTGATTACTTTAATTTGTATGTGAGCGAAGCAAGCTATCTCTATGTCCTGCTCCTTCCTGATCATCAGTTGACAACAGGTTATATACATTATTAGCCCAATATCAGCAATCAGTAAAATGCAAGTAAGCACCCTTTAGTCAATCAACAGAATATACTTTTTTATTCACACATAGACACTCAAAGGATCCTTTTTACTCATATAAGTAATTATTTTTCACTTATTTTGGCCCTTCCAATGTCTCCTGACTGGGAATTTCTGGGAGTTAAAGTTGCCGAGGTTGAAAAACACTGGGTTAAATAAAGAAGCTGAAGATGTAGCTTGTTGACACTCTCTGGATTTTGAGAAAGTAGGAGAGGTTTGTTATTATATGACTGCAGAAAATAAGACAGAGGACCATGATGGTGATATGGAAGCTCCATCACTTGACATCCCATGCTTGAGTCACAACATGACCACCATCTTCATTTAAAAGAAAATGCCCTGCAGACTCAGCTGATGCCTAGCTAGGTGGAAGGATCCAGCTGACTTTGGCTCATCTTGAAAAAAGCTAAGTGGGGTTAGGCCTAGTTAGTGCTTGAATGGCAGAATGGCTAGTTCTGTAGGCTACACTGAAACATTGAAAGCCATCCTGGAACCAGGCAGATCAGCCAGGCAAAACAGCATGGACAAGCATGGAACAAGGTAAAATAGCATAGACATAGCCATGAAATTACCAGAAGCAAACCTTGACTTGACTTTGTTATGGTACTGAAAGCCAAAAGTTTTTCAATGCTTGTTTGGACGATGGGCTCACATACCACTTTTCATTTGCACTTATCTAAAAGTAAGGCATCATAAATTACTACTGCAAAGTAATATATTTTGAAAAGAGAGTGCCCATATGTTTACGATGGAAGCAGATTTTTTAAAAATGAACTAGAGGCATAATAAATTCTAATTTTTCATTTCTATTGTCCTGCCAGAACACACGCACAACTGGATAATTACCATAGATGGGGAACCTATGTCCTGGAAACTATGTGACCATTGGGACAATATTGTCTTACATGTCACAGATAAGGAGTAATTTAAAAAAGGTCTATGAAAAGCACAGGCTATATCAGCTCTGTTTTTAGACGTTGAAATTCAAACCAACTCAAGAATTGCTTTTCACATTTGAATTTTAATGGACTAAAATGGTTTACACAAATAATCCCCACAATGTGCTCTGAAAAATAATCACATTAATGGAAAACTGGCCAAAGTGACAGCTACTACTACGAAATAATTTTATAATCATTATGGCAGGCTAATATGCAATTCCGACCTTGTAAAAATGCATACTGTTTGTTCAGTCATTAGTACAGAAAGACTCTTTAGTTCCAAAAACTATTATGTAAGTAAGCAATTATGATCCTTTCTAATCAAATATTTAATGACCTGATGGGGAGAAAATTCAGCTTTAAAGGAACAAATGCTTTGAAGCTTTCCAAAGAAAACCATGTTCCAAATTCAGTGAACCCAAGCACAGCCTCACATATTTACTGAACTGGACAGATCACACCTGTTCATCATCTTGCTGATTTTTTTTATTATTATTATTTATTATGATTAAGACCGAGATGCACGCTTCTAAAATTAGATAACTTGATTTAATGTAAATGGTTCAGTTTGCATAGTTTTGTCTGTGCACATTGCCACTGAAGAAAAATCATCCTATTGCTCACCTATTACTGCAGATATGTTAAAAGCTTTGAGTTCAAATCTATAGCGCTGGACTGCAACCATCACCTGGGTTTTTATGTAGGGATCAATAAAGGTAGACTCTGGTTCCCATGTTGATGAGGAGATTGATCCTTTTTAAAACAAAAAAGCCAAGGAAAATGTCCCATAGAGCCCATTACACTACTTATCTCTAAATCAGAAAAAAAAAATACTGTTAGCAATGCTTAATGTAAAATATTATCAAGTTATAATCCAATTATTACAAATTAAATGTGTAATAGTAGGCTTCATGGAATACTTTAACAGCATGGAGAACATGATGCTATAATGATCTAATCTTAAACTTTATACTGGAGTTGCACATACCTATAGGGAGGACAAATAACCTTACTGAAAAATTCTTCTAGCCAGCATTCTGCCAGTGTTTGTATTTTGAGTGTCATTAGTTTTAGAAAGGTTTAACGCTCTGTGGAAATGGAGACCTAACCTTTGAATGTTAAAAAAGTGCAAGAGAGCCAAGGAATATGATTATGACCACCACATCAGCAGAGGCCTCATATTTATTGCCATCTTCATTAATACAGTGCTGCTCCATAGGCTTCTAAAACAAATGGTATTTTACTTTATTGCATATAATGCCAGCTTTCAGTCTCACTGCAGGAACTGACATAAATCAAATTAAAGAATGTCAGCCAGACAGGCATCTCTGCAGAAGGGTGGTGTGCCCTTCACTCCAGGAAAATGACGCAGGTCATAGGAAAGGGGAGAAGAAAACCAACTGCATGTCAGTTGACCCTTTAAAAGCAAAGGGTACTATGCTGACTTGTTGCACCTTGTTGAATTAGGTATCGGTAATAGCCAACTCATTTTGAAAGCTTCACTTTAGAAGTCACAGGGTGCTCCTTTTTGATGAGGTTGGCATTTACATTGTTTAACATAAGGCATTGTGCTGGTTACAGGCAAAGTTAAATTAATTGTAATGCGAGAGCAAACTGGATCGTATGCCAACTTGTCAGTTTCTCACAATTTGCTAGTGAGTGTTTTAGCGTGCATGGGTGAGGGGGGTACTACATTTGCTTTGGAGCGATCCTTGCTTGGGCCACAAGAAACAAAGTATTCTGCTTTAGCACAAGCACTACGTTTAAAAACCAATCTGTGAAGCTATGGTGGCTATACTTCTGGTGGCTTGACAGAGTAGAAATAGTTGTATCCTTAAGCCTCATGGACAGTGGGCTAATTGGTGATAAGCTACTACAGCACCAGATAAATAACTACTGCAACTTTTTCTAACCCTTTCATAGCAGATAAGGCATTACTGTTGTGAAGACATGCCTCCTAGGGGTGATTAAAATGCCCTTACCTGCAGTGTGGCTAGTGGTTTAGGAATTGGACTAGCACTGGGAGGATCCAGGGCCAAGTCCAGCCTCAGCCATGCAAGTTTGCTGGCTAACCTTGGGCCAGTCATTCTCTCTATCAGCCCAAACCACCTTTGTTGGTTCTTTTGAGAAATGAAATCAAGGAAAGAAGGGGTATAAATTTAATAGATAGATAATATACCGTTAACTATAGAAAATGGTTTCTGGATATCATACTTGTTTGTGTGCGTGTGTGTGTTTGTGTGTGTGTGTGTATGTTTGTATGTATGTATTTATAATGATTATAGGTATATAGGTACATGTTGTGCTTTGTATTTTTTTCTTGAGTCCTGATCATTTATCATGGTTGATTTTGCAGATAGTGTGTTCAGTATTCTGTGGTTGCTGAGATAATTTGCCACTATCCTCCCAGCTCATACTTCTCTACCCAGCTATTATCAAGCTATTTACAAACATGACAGTGATGATTAGCTCCAGATCCATGGCAATCAAATATCTAACAGTGGAAGTCTTCACTGGAAGAAAGCCATATCAAAAATAATTGCTTGGTGAGTGTGGCATGGGATGGGTGAGTAAGAAATTACATTAAAAATGTGAATAGATGCAAAGATTACCACATACCTATAACATTTATACACTTTGCCTAAACTCCAGGATTAATTTAGAGACGGGAGCAAGAAACACGTTTTCTTCCATTTGGGAGAGAAAGGAGAATGATAGTTCCTTGCTCTGGTAGAATACAAATAAATGGTTAACTGGCACTTCATTAGAAGAAAAAGTAAGAAAATGTGACAAGGGGAAGGAGAAGAGTCAACTGCTGGATGTAAAAGTAAAAAATGAAAAATGAAAAAAGAGATAAACAACATAGGTAAAACTAAAGAGAGATACTAATTACCATTATGACTAATAAAACCATCATTCTGTAATTACAGTAAGTATGAACAGGTTTTGTTATGATGTTTATCTATTTAAAATGAAAGAACCAATATCCTAAAGTATCTATTTATGTAATATTATTGTGAAATACAGTTTAATAAAGTATAATCTAAGTGAATGAGTGTCAGCCCTTCAAGGTAGACCAGAGTAGGAAAACAAAGTCATGCATGCTAGTACTACTTTCATTATAAGATTACAGTAACAGAATCTTCCAAGTCTGAATGTGTTTTCCCCCTCCCTCCCTTTATTTTTGTGAGAACTAGGGAGAGTCTTACTTGAGACACTTTCTCAGGTTACAGTTCTAGCCCAGATTTCTTTTATCTGACCGTTATCTTAGTTGCAGCTCTTCCTCCTGTTCCTCAAGGTTATTCCTTCTTCCCATTACATGGAGAAACTGTAATGGATGGCATGAGTGAGGAAGATACTGGAATGGAGGATCAAGGTTATCAGGAGGGAGGGGGAGCATTCCTGGAGAGGTTACAGAGCAAGCGCTCCCTCAGCCCATAGCAGGACCGTGAGAATAGAAAGAAGTTGAGACTGGCTCCTCCCTAGAGTCTCACGGGGTATATCCACTAGTTGCTTTGGCGTAGGTTTCGTCTGGCGAGATTCTGTCTATTAGGAGCGAGCTAATAAAGGAACTATATTGGACTGGACTATCTCGTTGTTCTTGGGCTGGGCCTGACAGAAACAGAATATCATAACCTCTTCTTCCTGTGAAGTCTAAGAACACAGCCAGGAAAAGAACTGATAAAATGGCTGTGTCAGAACTCTACATTTATGATTTTGAGATGGTGCCAGCAAGGTTTTAAAGTATATTTATTTATCCCCTAAATAAACTTAGAAGAAATTATGCACTTTCATCAAATTCTGCCAGTTTCATCAAAGGAGTTATAATTTTTGATCTGACCTGGGCCTGCTGTCCTCAGTAACTGTACTGCCAGTGGCATCCACAAGGAGGTCAAATGGAACAGAACGACAAAAGCTGCATTGTGCCACTGTGACACATGTCCCACTCTTTCTGTATGTGCATTGGGACCCTACACATGGCCAAAAGAAGTGGAGCTTGTGGTAAAACAGTGTTGTCCAAACTTGGCCACTGGGAAATTCTGGGAGTTGAAGTCCACTCATCTTAAAGTGGCCAAGTTTGGACAACACTGTGGTAAAAGGAAGTGCAGCACTGCTATTGTTGTTTTGAACATTTCTGCAGAAGCCATGCTGACGACAGTAATCTACTGAGTTTAAATTTAGGAAACATACCATCCTTTTCTCAAAGCCATGGCCCTTCCTCATGTATGCCGGTCTTCAGTTCCACCACATAAAGATAACTTGTGCGCCATTTGAAACAGTGTCCAGCCAATCTCCTAATTATTGTAAGATCAGCTATTCAGGCATCAAAGTATATATTTGCTGACTTTGACATTAAAATGGACTCCGTGCCCCTCTTCCCACTAAAACCACTTCATTCTTCCTTTAAGGAATTAAACAGAGATAGTACATTTCTCAAGGCAGGTATTAACATTTAACAATTTATGTTCCTTCTTTCATCTTTAACCATTAACATTTTAAAAAGTGACCAAAGTATTCCACTGTGTTTATTATGAGCAGCAGGAAGGTGATTGTTACCTCTCATCTGCAGTCCTGAAATAGACTGCAGAGTGCTATCCGCTAATCTGCAAGAAAATCTAAATATATGCTGCAAAGCAATTACTCTTCTTTTGTGCCTAGCAGAAGGGATAAGGAAAACTTTAGTATGAAATGTCTTTTCTAACAAAACGTTGTGGCCTGCAAAAACAGAATTCTTCACAGCACAAATAAATCTCTAGTTCTTGGAATTCATCAGGTCCATCTCTAAATATTTCTCCAGACAAAAATTGACTAAAAAATGTATATTTGGGGAATTGGAGTACAATAATACACATTTTTGGAAGTGTACAGAGGGAAAAGATATGTACAAGAACTGTAGGAGGAAAGTTGCATTAATTCTATGGTGGCAAAAAATCAGGGGTCTAATAGCACCTTTTCTGATTAACAAATTTCATAAGAAAGGCATAACCTCATGAAAGTGTATGCCTGTTAATAAAATTTGTTAGCTGGAAAAGGTGCTACCAGACTCCTTCTGATGGACAGATGCATGCAAAATCTGTACAAAATACACACATTAGAGGAAAGATTCATGTGAAAACAAATACAATTTTTCTCACAATTGTTGTTTAGTCGTTAAGTTGTGTCTGACTCTTCGTGACCCCATGAACCATATTGCGCCAGGCCTTCCTATCTTTCACTGCCTCCCTGAGTTTGCTCAATTTCATGCTCATTGCTTCAGTGATGCTATCTAGCCATCTCGTCCTCTGCCGTCCTCTTCTCCTTTTGCCTTCCATCTTTCCCAGCATCAGGGTCTTTTCCAAAGAGTCCTCTCTTCGCATTAGGTGACCAAAGTAGCTGAGCTTGAGCTTCATTATCAATCCTTCCAATGAGCAATCAGAGTTGATTTCCTTTAAGATTGACTGGTTTGACCTCCTAGCAGTCCAGGGGACTCCTAAGAGTCTTCTCCAGCACCACAGTTCAAAGGCATCAATTCTTCGGCGTTCAGCCTTCTTTATGGTCCAGCTCTCACAGCCATACATTACTACTGGAAAAACCATAGCTTTGACTATGCGGATCTTTGTCGGCAAGGTGACGTCTCTGCTTTTTCATATGCTATCTAGGTTTGCCATAGCTTTCCTCCCAAGGAGCAAGCGTCTTTTAATTTCATGGCTGCAGTCTCCGTCTGCGGTGATCTTGGAGCCCAAATAAATGAAGTCTGTTACTGCTTCCATTTCTACCCCTTCTATTTGCCAGGAATTGATGGGTCCAGATGCCATGATCTTAGTTTTTTTAATGTTGAGTTTCAAGCCAGCTTTCGCACTCTCCTCTTTCACCCTCATCAAGAGGCTCTTTAGTTCTTCTTCACTTTCTGCCATTAGGGTGGTATCATCTGCATATCTGCATATTTCTCACAATGCTGGGCTTTAAAAAAAGTGATATTGAATTTTGAAAAAATGGACTAATGCTTGAACATACAGAATTATATGGACCAGATGCATGTGTCTTTATCAAGGTGCATAAGCCAATATCTTCACATTTAGCTATGCTCATGAGTAAAAAATACACAAATCAGTATTGTATATTTGGTATTATTAGGATAGTTACTTTTGATCTATCTTCATTCCAAAGAGATTGCTTATTTAAAACTTTTGGGAACAAAGGGCTTCATCTTGTTGCAGATTGACAGCATGAGGAAAAGTTCCATTTGGAACTAGATTCTTAAAATTGCTCATTGCTTTTATAAGATGTATGCCAAAGCAGGGGTAGGGACGCGGTGGCGCAGCGGCTTAATGATGCTGAAAGTTGCCGGCCAGAAATGGCTGACACTTCGGCGGTTCGAGTCCAGCCTTCGCGTTAACAGGGTGAGCTCCTGTTTCCTCCCCAGCTCCTGTCAACCCAACAGGTCGAAAACTCACGTGAGTAGATAAATGGGGACTCTCACTCCGGTGGGAGGAAAAATGCCAGCAGCACCTTGCACAGAGAGACGGGACCAGTTGCCGGTAAGCGCGAAACCGCGCTCGCCCGAAAAGGGCGCAAAGCAACGGAAATCCCGCCTCCTGCGCTCGCCAGCTGGGCTCTGCTCTAGGAAGGAGGCTCTGGCAAACCACTTCCGAAAAACAATTGCCTTGAAAACTGCAAGGACTCGTCCAGGCAGTCACTGCAGGGTCAGTAATGACTGAGCGCAGACAAAAAAAAAAAAAAAAAGCAGGGGTGGCTAAAAGATAGGTGTCCAAACTCATTCTCTGGAGCTAGAAATTCTTAATTGTAGAGAATCTGAACTCTTGAACTGGCAACTATTTGATTAATGCAGTTCAAAAATAAGTATATCTTTTAAAATCTCTACTCAAATGACCTGTCCCCATCTTAAAAGATTTTGATCTGTAATAACTCCCTGGACTCTTAAAGTGTTTTCTTTAAAATTTGTTAGATATGCAATGGTTTCAGTGCTATATTATTGTTGACATTTCATTTAAGGATCAACATCTCTTATTGCATAGTGCTACCTTAGCAATACTAAGAACAGCAGGAACTTTCATACACTGGGGGATATTTCCTTATTTATATCAGAAATCTGTCATGAAAGGCAGCAACCACCTTATTACACCTGTGAGTAAGCCTCGGGGGAAGAAATATTCTATGTGCTTTGGGAGGATTTTCCCCCTTTATTTTGCTTTCTCTTTTGTGTTTTGAAAAAGCTGCTCTACTTTGCAAGTTAATGGAGATTAATTATAACATGTGACTTTGCATTTGCTATTTCAATTTCTGGGCAATCTGGCACTTTTAATGGCAAGCCAGTCCTCACCTCCCCCATGGTATAAATTGAGAGGTGAAGAGGATGGATCTTCCACATGTCAGTGAAAGACCCATTTTAATGGACAACCCTGGAAAATGTACTTTCATTGTTCCTTTAGAAAAGGCACTCAGTGGAACTATTGATTTTGAATAGGTCTTGAGTGGTTGGAAAACTAAATTAGGAGATATTTTCTGTACACAAAAGGTTCCTGTGGTGTGGCCTTCTCTATTGCCTCCACATGCATCAGCCCCAGGTAAATCAGTGGCATTGCCCTCAGCCTTGAAGACTTATCCACTGGAGTAATCATAAAGGCTTATTTGCACACCTCTGACAATATTAACTCTTATCATCAGGGAAAGTTTCATTAGAATGATTGTATAATACTTATTTCAATAACATGCCTTAGTGTACACGGTGCTTTCAATAAGACAAAAGCAAAGATCTCCTTGAACTGAACACATTTTTTTATTTATTATATCAATTTATATACAGTATTTCCCCATCTCACAAACTGTGACCCTGGGCAGCAAACGTAGGATTAAAACAACAACAATGAAGAAGAAAAAGAAAAGCACAAAGAATAATAGTAATAGTAATAACAACAACACACTGGCACCTGAGGTCAATCTAACCCTTAACCCTTCAGGCAAAGCACAAGATAATGCTGGTCTGATACAAATGGCTCATTCTTTTTTCCCAATGTCTTGTAAAGAGGGGGAATAACGTGATATTTAGCGATGTATGGCTGTGAGAGCTAGAACATAAGGAAGGCTGAGCACTGAAGAATTCAATGCCTTTGAACTGTGGTGCTGGAGAAAACTCTTAGGAGTCCCTTGGAATGCTAGGAGGTCAAACCAGACAATCTTAAAGGAAATCAACCCTGATTACTCATTGGAAGGATTGATAATGAAGCTCAAGCTCAGATACTTTGGTCACCTCATGCGAAAAGAGGACTTTTTGGAAAAGACCCTGAAGTTGAGAAAGATTGAAGGCAAAAGGAGAAGCGGATGGCAGAGGATGAGATGGCTAGATAGCATCACTGAAGCAATGAACATGAAATTGAGCAAACTCTGGAAGGCAATGAAGGACAGGAAGGCCTGGTGTGATATGGTTCATGGGGTCACGAAGAGTCGGACACGACCTAATGACTGAACAACAAAAATGTGATTTTAACGTCATTATTTAATTACAGATTTCAAGAAAATTCTAGAGAAAATTTTGCATCATATGTAGCTTGATGGATGGATTAAAGGCTTTGGTCACAAACTCAGTTTTATAATTTGCACAGAGGAATAAGAAAAGTAGACTTTCACAATACAGATCAGCAAATCAATAAGAAATAACCTTTGATATTTTCTGGATTTCCAACTTCTTGGAAATTCTAGACCTGAGTTAGAGGAGATGCTAAAGCCTCAATCCCCAGTTTCTCTGCAGTTCTGCCTCTATGTTTAAAAGGAGCAGTCTTTTTTTTCTGAGCTGAGGTAATATGGATTGGGGAGGTCTGCCATCTGCATAAGCGGATATGCATTCTTCCAACTTCTGCTGCCTGCCAGGAAAATAATATTTACAGCCAGTAAGAAATCCATTAAAAATAAAATTACTACCATTGCTAATGCTGATCAAAGCATTTAGCTGACATTGATTCTTAAAAGTTTCCCTCCCTCCTCCCCCTAAGGACCAAGAATTTCTACAGGGCCTATGGAAAGGGATGGAATATTGATTGTTGCTTCCAAGCAAGTGGCACCAAGTGACAGGGTGAGGATGAGTGGATTGATGAGAATTTTGGTTATGAATATTTTTTTGTTTGGTTATATGTTTTAATACTATGTGGAGGAATTGAAATTTGTCTAATTAAAGTGGAGGGAGGGAGGGAGGGAGGGAGGGAGGGAGGGAGGGAGGAAGGAAGGAAGGAAGGAAGGAAGGAAGGAAGGAAGGAAGGAAGGAAGGAAGGAAGGAAGGAAGGAAATCTTTTCCAAATTACAAAATCTTTCAGAGACCTTTTGACAGATTAAATATAGCAATCCCTATTTCTAGCTCAAAAGGACTTCTGTTTAAACATTTCAACCCAAAAGTTACAACACAGATGCTAAAGAAGAAAATTCAAACTCCTTCTATTTCCTGCATCACATATTGTCCTAATTAGTAACCAGTGGGGATGGCTAGTTTAATTGTACAAACACCTTTTCATCATTCATGATCCCATCTTGTTCTTGGAACAGCTCCAACTGCTCAAGGCAATATCATATCACTGGAACTCAATAAAGTCAGGCTTCCAGCTGGTCAATGCTTATGCATCCATTTGACGAAAACAACAGTTTGTCTGAACAAATATTACATGATTGCTGTCTAGATTAGACCATTCCAAGCATTTTAAAGTAAGAAGCAAACAGAGCGATATCTTAGGAAGTAGATTACATTAATGGATTCAGAAATTTACAATCTCTAGATACAAAGACTATTCTATATGCTTATCCCAGGACCTCTAGTATGATAAGTTTTTCTGTTTTTCTGATCACATACTACACAGTGGTTCACTTATTTTTTTATTTTAGCTGCACTGCTAGTTGGTTCCATACATGTTCACTTAGCTCTAGTTATAACCAATCTTTAAGGGACAAAAGAAAACCAGATGCTAAGTGAAGGCAGAGAAGAGAAAAAACAAAAGTACAGTCATATTGCTTTATTTAATATCAGTGGAAAAAAGGAGTTGGCATTGTTACAAACTATTATTTAACTGAGACCATAATAAACTATGTGTCAACTAAGAATATCACCATGTCCTTCATTCATTCACACCAGAGTAGCAATAGGTGCTTTTTAACTCTTCACTCATTCTTCCTTTTCCTCTGGTTCCCTGAGGTACCCACAGCTAGCCACAATGATGTCAAAATTAGAAAATATGTTCATGCTGTTTACAACATAGGCACCTTCCTCTTAAAGTTGTGTTGCGGCATCATATGCAAGTAAAGACAGAGGAGTTTACAACACTATACATCACAGTGTTGTGATGCACATTTTGTTACTTGCTTCCCCTCGCTTCCCCCAAGGACACCTGCATTCTTTGGTTTTAATTCTTTTAATTCTCCCTTGCCTTCTCAAGTACATTTCCTATGCCACCATCATTGCCCCACAGCAGGAATGCAGAGAATGTAAACAGCTGTCATGTATGAGCAAGTGTAGGAAAGTAAAAGGCCAGATTACCATTATACAATGGGAAATACATGAAGAGATGCCACTGGATTTGGGATTGTAACCCAAATAAAACAGAAGTTCTGGAATCAAACTGAAGAGCTGAGTGATTGTCAACTCTTTGTAGTGGCTCCTATTTTTTATTTATAACAAAGGTATAGTTCTAGCTATGTTAAGTCCCTGGAAAGCTTCAATGAAAATTGTGCCTACCTTGGTGGTACAAATGCTGACAATAATCAATAACCAAGAGTTCCTCAGTGACATCTTGGCTATCTGTACCATTCAACCGTAGAGGCATACAAGATGTCTTCTATAGGGAGTTGGGCAGCAGATACATTTAATATACTATCATGGTTGGTTGCACAGTCAGCCAGATGTTTCAGCTGGATTTGGCATTTTTGTCCACATAGCAAGTCCTTCCCAAGGACCTGGGATGGGCAGATGTTTATCAATATTAAAGGTATTGTTGCAGGATGTAAGCTGTTCCAAGTAAAGCTACCTTTTGCTATTGACTTTTGCAAAATGCCGATGGTGTTCAAGTGGTGCTCCGGATGTTTTGGGACAACCAAAACACTATTGGTACTATCTTTGCTTTCTTTTGCCACACTTGTTCTACTTCTATTTGCAGGTCTTTGTATTTTGTTATTTTCTCCAGTTCTTTCTCTTCTATTCTGCTGTCTCCAGGTATTGCAATGTCCACTATCTAGACTTTGTCTTTCTTATCAACAGTTGTTAAGTCTGGGGTGTTTTGTGGCAGATGCTTGTCTGTTTGAATTCTAAAGTCTTATTATTAATAATTAATTAATTATTAAGCTTTTTTTACAGTTAATAAACTTTCCCCTTCATTTGGAAACTTCCTAGAATTGAGCATTATCTTTTTCCAAGTCAAAGGGGGCATTGGGGTTGAAGGCAAACAGTGGAGCAGTAGTGGGTTAAACTGTCAAAGAACAGAATCAATGTATTGAAAAAATACATTTATTTTTAATTACCTGAACCCTGTAGGTAACTGTTTTTCCAAATCCCCATCTGTTTCTTACTTATGTGTGCAGTTATAGGTTGCCTTATTACACAATGCCATTTTCCTGTATTTTCCATAGAATAGCCAGCCAGCTAGCTAACTTAGGCTTGCTGAAGCTGTTGATGTTGTTCCTTTATAATACACATGTCAGTAAGATCTTTTTTGGCTTCCACAAATGTCTGTTCTTTTGTTTGTGCACATGTGTATGTGTGTAATTCTTTACTTCTTTGGGGCTCCTTAGTGGGGAAAAGCACCTCTCCCTATTTTAAATATTTAAATTGTCAACACTGAAATTGAACACAATGGCAACCTTCATTCATCATCCTGAAAAGCATAATATTAACTGTTTTTATTTTTTCAAAATCCTGGAGTTGTATCTATGGCTCAAATCATTCTGAATATAATGTTCCCCATTTTGGCATAATCAAGTGCTAGGTAAGCATTTGCTGCCACTAAGCAAGCGTTTCAAGACTTTAAAATGGAAAGCAGAACACAACATTTCCATCTTACAGAAAGGAATGCTTATAGGTCAAACATCTGCAGCAACTTTTGTTCTGATATTGTATCACTTCCAGAATGTATTGATGTGATTCTTGTTCTGGGAGGCAACTGGAAAAAAGTGCTTATTTCTCCTCCTGCCTCAGCATATTTTTGTGACAGAAACAGTCTTTATCTCTGAGTACAGTCATCCTGATTTGATGGCTCAGTAACATTTGTAAAATGTATGCTTTCTTCTCTCTGCTGAGCATTACATGTATCTAAACTTCCAAGAATGAAATTAGTAAACACTTGAGTTCTGAACATCAGGTGGGGGAAAAACACAAGGTACCCATTAATTTTTCATCATATTCTATGGATATAGACATAACATTGTAGCCAAACCAGCAACTGCCATAAGGCAGATTTTTATTTCAGTTAAACAAGGATGACTTAGTGAATATGAAAGCTATGATTTAAAGCCCAATCTTTAAATTCAGTGTCTCATATTTGAAGCTTTAAGATCAACCAATGGAGTCTTGCAGCAATGCAAGAGGACCTCATGCAGTAGCAATTTCTTCTTCTGGAACTTTACACTATGCCTTGTGGAAACAGTGTGTAATGGGGAAAGTAAACATAACAGAAAACTGGATTGAGACTCCTTTCTTCAACAAATCAATCTTAACTATATTTATTGGGAAATAGCACTACAGAAATTAATGGAGCATTTTTCTTATTTTATATTAGTTTGTATTCATTTTTATCTTCCTTTAAAAAATATTTAATTTTTTTTTAATATTTGAGAGAGAGAGAGAGAGAGAACTTGATGGAGCATTTGCTTTCAGATAAGCTCGTCCTCTTTTGGTATACATTCCTCCTTCTCAGTGGAATTCTGCACACTGTAATTTGCTGCAGGATCCTTGGAGTAGAATCCATTGGGAACTACTCCAAAGTTGCTTCAGAGATTGTAAGAAACTCCAAGGAGTCTCTGAGAAGAGTGGAAGATCTGAGAGAAGAAAGAGACAGAAAAGGCCTCTGTGGCTGTGAATAACAACAATCACTATTCCATCCCAAAAGACACTAGAGATTGTAAACTAGCCTTCTGGTCTCAGAAAGCATTTGTCAAATACAGTAGAACCAGGGACTGACAAGATGGCTGTGATGTAGCAGCCCTAAAATCACTATCCCTGATTTTAAAGAAAGAGTCTAGCTGACTATAGTCCCAAGTATGACATTTTGGCATCATGGTATTCTTTGCACTTATCTATCTCTCAGCAATTTATATTGTAGTGAGATGACTGGGTGTAAAAAAGGCAAAACTGCTGTTATCTCAATTCCCATAGTTGTCTCCCTCTATAGCTAGGGGTATTATGCACCTCCCTGGGGTGTCACTTGATGAGCAAGTCCTGAACAGAAATGATTTTCCAGAGTCCTCAACTGGAGCTGTTTATAAGCTCTAGTAAATAAAAATAACAAAACTTTCCTGAGAACAATTTGCTCCAATTACCAGCTATGCCTTATCTCCTAGAACCTTTCCTCAAAAGTTGTACCAATTCTGACAATAGTGATGGTGGGCACCAGCAGTTGTGACAGCTACTAATGCTGCTACAGAAGTGGTGCATGGGGTCCTTCTACATACACCCCAATTCATGTTAGGAAAGACAGATTTTTGGCAGATGTTCAGAGGCCAGGATCTCAGGGAAAATAGCTTCTCTTAAGATTTTAGGTGTTTGGAGTATGGCCATTCATTTCCTTCCATTGCAGCAATCGACAAGTAAGTTATTGTGTGGGAGTAAAGCATTTTTCTCCAGCACAAATGATAATCTTTGAATGGGCTAGTCTACAATGTTTATATACTTTAGAACAGATAAAAATAGTCAGCCTGTGGAAAGCAGTCATTTTAACCCTGGGGTGTCTGCAGGTAAAAACAATCAAGATGATGGCTACAATGGTACAATCAAAATTCCACCCTTTTTTAATGTTCAGCACACATTAAAGGGTAGAACTTTGATTTCACTGCCATCGCTGCCATCTTGCCTTTTTTTTAACCATACCTTGCAGGCATCTCTGATTTCTAATAAAGATATTTGCAATATGGGAGCAATCTGATTCTCTTCACTGAAATGAAGAATAAATGAGGAAATATCAGAAATGGCAAAGTGGTGTGTTCTCTGGCATGGTTTCCCAAAACTGGGGCAAGCTGTTCCAGAGAAGGTGCTGCACGCTTCCTTCAGATTGCTCTCCAAAGTTTTTAATGAGTTTAGGGAGCAGTATGGTGAAGTCAGGCAGTTCTTCTAAAGCTTGGCTACTGCTGCCAGAGAAATGGTGAGCCATGGGAAGCAGAGCCTTCAAAACTAGAAATGTGGTGGCCATGTTGCTTCATGAAGCAGCTGTGAGGGAGTGCTTTGCTTCAAACATCTCAAAGCAAAACGCCCCTTTAAAGATTTGCACAGCACTAAAAATTAATATTCCAAACAAGGAAAGGATTATGAGGTCTAGCAACACAGGAAAGTTTCCCAAGGGTGATGTATGATTTACTAACAATTTTAAAAGAATGGAGACTACATTTTAAGAATAGTTAACAGCATGAAAACTGAAGAACAATACATTTCTTGTTGAAATTTTCCATTTCAGAAATTGCCCCTCAAACAACCTCTAACTAGTTTTCAAACTCAAAGGCATTTCTGAAACTAAGAGAAGAGCAAACAGGATTACTGCAGTTCATACACATCTGTAATGATTTGTAGCCTTTTTAATATACATCTGGCCTGATTATTCTGCATCTAACTCTCATCATTACACCATCTGGCATGAAAGATATGTTCTTACAGCATGGCAACAGAGTAAGCTGAGTGGAATTATGTACTAAAAACAATAGATTGTATACCCAACCCTTGTTTTGACACAATTTCTGAAATAATCATAGGAAATGCATGTCTATGGATATTTGCAGACTGCAGTTTTTCCATACAATGATAGCATCAAACAAAGTGGGTACCTTAAAATAAAAATGGTACCACTAATATTTTTTGCTCATCAGCTGCCCAGCTAACCAGGCATATCCTTGCATAAATGAACAGTGATTATTAGGGGAATGAAATTATATAATTTCTGCTGATTATATAATCAATTCTATTTTCACAAGATTCGTAAAAGTTGTGAATATTGGGCTGAAGAAAGAAGTCATGAGGAATTGTTCTAATTTAAACATGTCTTTTTTCACAAGTCATTAAAGTTCTGTGTCTTTAATTAGAAATAAGACCTGTACTTTGAGGGCAGGTGTACAGTACAGGTAGGACCTGGGGATCTCTTTGCTGCAAGCTAGTGGTTATCTGACCTTTGCAGCCCATATATGGCAGTCCTGTTCCATATATATATAGCATAGGGCCTGGTTACTTAAGGGACCATCTGTCTCCCACAATATCAGCCCAGCCAATTTAATCTGGCAGGGTTTGCATGCTCAGGATTCCTTCAATTAAATAATGCCATCTATTGGGACACCAGAAGTACACCTTCTCTGAAGCAGCCCATGTCCTCTGGAATGAGATTCCCCCCAAGATCTGAATGGCCCCCAACCTGTTGGTGTTTTGAAGGGCCTTGAAGACCTGGCTCTTCATCCAGGAGTCTGGCATGGATGACTGTAGCCTCCTTTTAAATTATGTTGGGTTGTTTTCCTTTGTTCCCATCTGGTTTTGTCATCTTGCTATCTTTACCCTTCCTTTTGTGTCAGCCATTCAAGGTAGTCCAAACAAGAAGCGCCAATCATGAGTACAAACACTACCTTTATTATAAGGTTACAGTTACAGAATCTTGCAAGTCTGAAAGCATGTCTCCCCTCCTTTACTTTTACCTTCCAGAAAACTAGGAAGGGTCCCTTCTGAGATGCTTCCCATGCCCCTTTCCTTCTGTGGGTTGAGAGACCTTTTGCATGATGGTTATCTAGTCTGCAACTCTTCCTCCTGCCTCCCAAGGTCATTCCCACAGGCCATTACATTTTATCTCTTGTTGTATTTTCTTGTTTTTAATGTTTTAAACAATTTGTGAACTATCCAGAGTCACTGGGAGGCAGGCAGCATATAAAGTTGTTGTTAAATTGCTTTCTACATTCCTTCTAATATTTTCTTTCTTTCTTTCTTTCTTTCTTTCTTTCTTTCTTTCTTTCTTTCTTTCTTTCTTTCTTTCTTTCTTTCTTTCTTTCTTTCTGCCATTCCACCTCCCCAGCTTTTATCCTTCCCTCTCCTCCCTCTCCTCCCTCTTTCTCCATAACATTTCCCCCTCCCCTCTGGAAAGAGTATGGAGTAATTTACCTTGGAATCTATCTTTTTCAGTTATACATGCTTCATATTTGTGACACCCTCCTGTGTACCACCTAAGTACCACTATCAAGGTGCATTATCACTATCTAAGCAGAAGTACATAAAAATACACCTGCTGCACCTCCATATATTTGATCAATGGACTAGTTTCCAAACAGCTCTGTTGGACTGAAAACACTCTGTTCTCCAGCAGAATACAGCCATGGCCAAAGAGAGAAAAGGTTTATTCTCTAGACATAAGTTGTTTTTGGTGTGTGTATATACAGGAGAGGGAGAGGAAGAGAGGAGAGAGAACACAGTGCAAAAGTATGAACTGGTCCCTTTGCCCACGTGTCTGTATTTTGTATTACAATAAATAAACCAGCTTAAATGAGTTTCTAGAATAAATTCTTCTTGATTGAAGAAGGCCTCCAACAGAAACTGATAAGAGAATTTTGGAAACTCTGGCTTTTTGTATAATGTGAGTTTTAAACTTTTGGTGGAAGGCAATTTCCACACACAGCTTCTTTTGCTTTTAAGTACAGAAGCTGGTGGCACTACTTCATTTTTGCAAGCTTTCTTTTCTCTGTCTCTGTCTTTTAACCTCAACATTCAAAGTGAAGGGAGAGGGGCTTATCACTTTGTTATACTCCAAAGTCAACAGCCTGTTGCTTTCTTATTTGCTCTCAAAATAACACATAACTTTGCTGGTGCTCCATATCTGTAGCAGGCATATCCTGCATTGGTAAGCTGCTTTAAAGTATTTCAGTCTTCAGTAAATTACACACAATTCCTCCTTTATTTGATTTTTCTCTGCCGCTTCAGTACACATGCATTCCAACTGAGCTTGACATTTATAGAATAAGCAGCAACGCTTTTTAAAAAAATGTTTCTTCTCTTGTGGCCAATAGGTCATTCAACACCGGTCTTAGTCCTGCCTCCTGTGATTTGGAAAGCAAGAATTAAATCACTTCCTAAGGACAGGAATGAAGATTCCTCTGTGTCTCTTTAACAGCACAGGTGGAGGAACAAACAGAATGTTGTCTCTAAAGAAATTGTATGGCTTTACTCTCTTAAAATAGGAAAAGGTCAGAAAGGTTGGCAGTTCTTTAAAAAGAAGATAACTAAAATCACAATAGCCAACAATTCCAAGAGGGACAAAATGGAGTAGAGGGATGGAAGAAATCAATGCGGTCACACAAAAACTTTAGTGATGATCTGAACATTTTTAAAGAAAGCTATCAGAAATGGAAGGATAGGCAGGTGAACTAAGAAGAATGACAGGAAATTACAGAGAAGTTTTAAGTTTCTAATGTGCTAGGCACTGAAGGATAATCAGAGTTGGGCTGGACAATGATCCAAATGCTATTTCTGCCCAGAGTCACTGTGAGTGAGTTGAGCAACCATAAAAATTGCTTAAATAAATAAATTATTTTTTTTAAAAAGTCAAGAAGACAGGTGCAAGCATACAAGCAAAGTCCCACTCCTCTTTTATGTGTACTACACATGCCATACATTGTACTTCTGTTGCACATCATGACTGCCATCTTGACTTTTTTGACTTACTCACAGATGCCCCTGTTCCTCATCAAACTGGAAGGCTGGGAATGAGGATGGACTAGCTGATCATCAAGATTCCTTCCAACCCTTCAATTTTATTTGAAAGCTGAAGCACTTGAAAGAGATTTCATCAATGGAAACCATAGAATGTATTAATGGAGCTCTATCCTTCACAGGTCAGAATTTACCATGAATGCTATGTACTGTTCCAACATGGTCTGTAGAGGAGGCTACTCATCACTCACTAACCTTCTTCAATGTGGATCTCAGCTCACTGATAAACTCTGAGCAGCTCCTGCCTTCTTCAAATCCCACCAGTGATAGTGACATCATTGGGGCCTGATGTCCACACAGATATACCTTGATTGTCTGCAGCAGTGAGATTTCATGAAAACACAAAGCCTTCCATGTGAGTGGGAACCCTGATTACGTCTTTTTGAAATCCACACATAAAAGTACTATCTCAACAGGCCTACTGTATAATGCTCTTTGTCATCAGTTCAAAGGCTTTCTATAAACTCTATCAGCAGGGAATTGGGTTTTAATTTCATACGTCTTTCACGCAGAGGAACTTGTCAAAATGTGTGTGTATGTATATACAAAACTACTTTAAAATTCCTTTTGCCAGTTGTTTGTTCAGCTATTACAGGTAATGACTGACAGTCCCAAAACTTCATGTGGACTTTCCTGTTTATTGAGTCTGATAGCTATTCTGCAATTCAATTGCAGTAATCATGTCAATAAAATTTTCTACACAAAATTCTATTTGTGGTAGCAAGTAAAGAGATAAATTTGAATTGAAATAGTATAAAGATTCATATAAAAGTTCCTTGCTTGCCTCTTACTGTTACTCAGATTGCTTCCTAAAATGCTGAGATATGTGCAGCTTAGTAAAATGATCTTCAATGTGTTTGTTTTATATAAAGGCAAGGTAAGGGAAATAGGTATCCCTGCATTTACTCATACTTCAGCAGTAAGATCGGTTATTTTAAATTTAGGTACAGATAGTTCTGAAAGATGCTTCCTCAAAAAAAAAAAAAAAAAGTCATTTTAAGGTGAGTCCAACATCCTCTCTTAATTTCAGTTTGGTCCATAAAACTCCCCAACATTTCTTGCACCCACAATTTCCATCTTTTTCTCCCTCTTTGTACACTTTTATAAACTTTCCAAGAAGAGTAAAATCGAAACCTGCTTAAGCTGTCCCTGAAGATAGGAACTCTGAGAAGCCCTACTGGCATCAACTGTGTTCAGGAGTGGAGCTGTGGGATAAAGCCCTATTGAAATTGGATGTACACCCATCCAGGAGATTGGCAAGTACAGCTGATCTGTGAGAGTTGGCCCAGAGGAGTGGAGCAAAAGTCTTATAAGCCTCATCATTTCCTTTCTTCTCTCTTCTCTAGAGGTCATCTACTATCCATCTTCCCCTTCTGCCTTTTATGCAGTGGATTAGATTTATGCTGGCCTAATTGGATAACTCAGAGAGCATTTTTAAAATATTCCCTCTAGATTATTGGCTTTTGGTCCAGGTTATTTTTTATTTATTTATTTTATATGCTGCCCAACTCCCAGCAACTCTGATTGGTTTACAGATGATTTAAAACACAAAATAAAAACAACAAGAAACAAAAAAGGGTAGAGATGGCAGAATAATAAACTAGGTAGAAATGAAAGAAAGCAACCTAGGTTAAAAGGAAGCTTCAGTCATCCCCACCAAAGGGTTGGGTAAGGAGCCAGGTCTTCAGGCCCCTTCAAAACACCAGCAGGGTGGGGGCCATTCAGATCTCAGGATTAATTAGTTTTCACTTGCTCTATACCAACTTTAAAAACCGCCTTAAGGAGTACATTATAGGATAATTTTCTTTGTTGATAGATTTAGTTTTAATTGGTTACACAGTAGAGTACAGATTATTGAGAGTTAATTGTAGCTTATCTTGGATGACTTTTATTATTAGCTGACTGTCAAATTGCAAATGCAAGGAAGTGAACATTTTTGGATCATGGAACTCTGATCTAATAATCTTTCCTGGGTTTGGTTGCAAGGAAATTTAGCATAATGTATTTCTTCTCCATTGGTAAAATGCACTTTTCTTCTGTTTTATAGGATGAGAACTGAGACAAACCATCTTTTTCTCTATCAAAGAAACCAGGTTGGCATCCATGTATCAGTAGTGGGTGACACTGAAGGACAAGTCAGAAGGATTATCACTTCTTACTCTTTTTGATTCACACTTTTTTCTGGTATGCAGCAGTATGGCAGAAAAAAGAAATAACACATGTGTTTGTCGTGCTCTGAAAAATAATTGGATGAGGTCCCCTATCAAGCCCCATACAACTGGACAAGATCGAGGAAGAAAAAAACTACACTGATTGTAGTAAACTCTTTTTAATGCTACTCTGGTGAATTCAGAATCTTGGTAACTATAAGAGGAATTTTTCATCTTCATTTACAATGAATTAAGTCAGAGTAATTTTGAAATGCTTCTTCCCAAATTTCTTTTCACCTGGGCTAAGTTGCCATTTATGAGATAAGTGGACAACCAACCTGGTCACTACCTCTTAATTGATCATGTGTATAATGTAAATAAATGTAAATAAAACACAGATTTTTACAAAAGGATGAACAGAACAATTAGGTATGGAGGGTTGGGATGATGACAATTATAATGAATAAATAACTTCTTAAATTGCTATCAGAATGGTAAACAGTTATGGTCCATTTGATTCTTTGCATGATAGAGACAGCATGGCCTGCCTTGTAAAGCTTCCAAGCAAACTGATCCATGTCATCCGATAGCCTCTCCTTGAGAAAGGGCTATGTGGAGTCATCACTCAACAGCAAGTAGAAGGAATGCTTCCCTTCATGTATTGTTTGGACCTTCTCCTTGAAGCTACTCAGTCCTTCCTAAAATCTTCTGGCCATATGTGTGTGGCACAGAAAGACACTTCCCAAGGTAGTAAAAGTGAATATCCTGATCACTTTCATCTGTGATTGCTTTGCAGCTTCAAGGGGCAGATGAAAAAAGTTGCTCTGTTGATCAATGGGGGCTACGAAAGATTGTGGGAGGCTTGGAAAGGAATGGAAGAGGTGTTTTATTTACATTTTATCCAACTCTGGATTCAGAGCCTTTTACTGCAATTATTGATAAATAACAATTCTTATTTTGTCCTGCTCCTTTCATCTTAAATCCCAAGTACTAGCAGTATGAAACAGTGACTACCACGATATGTCTTGGGAGATATTAAAGACTAAATGCGCGAAAGGAATAGTTTTCTTTTGTATTAAAAAATATAGGATGGTATAACTATGAACTGTTCCCATCAAAAATGAGAGAGCAACTTGACAAATAATGTAAAGATGTGAATTTAGACACCAGCAACTACCTAAATAGGACTTTGTCTCCCAGATGTACTATAAGAAAGAGCACAAGTCCAGGCAACCAGACTTATAACCCCCTTCATAGCGTGTGTTGTGAGGAAAATGCTCAGCAAAAGTAAAACCAAAGCATTTGGAGATAGAAACAACAAAGTATGCTTATTAAAGATACTTACAGTGAGTCACTGGACTTCCTGCTGGCAGACTGCAGGAGACAGCCCTGAGCAAGCCTACAACCCATATTATATACACTGGCAATAATACTGAAACAGATAAATAACAAGAAAAAAGGAGGTAATGTAATCACCCAGTGCTCTTTCTGGAATGTTTTGATAAGCTATTTAATTGCCCTTACTGTTACTTTTCACACCTGTAGTATCTTTCCTGATGATATCAACATGTCTTATAAATAATGGAGTTTAGTTGCACTCTCCTATTACCTAAATCTAGGAATGTAAGGGCAAGTGTCTGGGTCCTGCTAACTTTCTCCACTCCAGGGTCACAGCACTGGGTATTGGGTTATGCATTTATACTACTGCTACTAAAAGCCATACTACATGATACATTTCTATATGCTTACTATTAATTTGGATGCTCTATACCACCACATTCCCCCACTTCTTTTCCCCCTCTCCAGAAGGGCAAGATGGGGTGGGGGCTCACCGTAATAATAGACAGACCAACCAGGGGATGAGCCCACAGAGAACCTAGCGCAAACCAGTTGACACCAGTGATTACATACTCCACAACAGGATCTACAGCATTAGGGTCCACAAGCAGTACAAATATAGAAGGCAGTTGCCAAGAAAAGAAGTAAGAGTCCTATAGGGAGTAAATTCTTCATCCATCCCCCCAAAACTGGGAATGAATGACAAGAGCTTCTATTCTAAACTGCCATCTATTGAGCATTTTTGCATAGAGTCTAAAAATTGAGCCTGTTTATGAATCACAGCTATATCAGTTTCTATGCATTTGTGTTGATTAAGCCACATACCACCACAGGAATTGACATACACCTCCCAGTGAAGCCCGCAGGTAATCTAAGGCCATTCTATTGTCCATACTAAAATGGCCAAATTTTCTACCTGTTTTCATATAATATATACAGGTGAAACTCGAAAAATTAGAATATCGTGCAAAAGTTCATTTATGTCAGTATGGCAACTCAAAAGGTGAAACCAATATATGAGATAGATGCATTACATGCAAAGCGAGATATGTCAAGCCTTACTTTGGTATAATTGTGATGATTATGGCATACAACTTATGAAAACCCCAGATTCACAATCTCAGAAAATTAGAATAGTGTGAAAAGGTTCAATATTCTAGGCTCAAAGTGTCCCACTCTAATCAGCTAACGAATCCATAACACCTGCAAAGGGTTCCTGAGCCTTTCAATGGTCTCTCAGGCTGGTTCAGTAGGAATCCCAAGCATGGGAAAGACTGCTGACCTGACAGTTGTGCAGAAAACCATCATTGACACCCTCCTTAAGGAGGGAAAGCCCCAAAAGGTAATTGCAAAAGAAGTCGGATGTTCCCAAAGTGCTGTATCAAAGTACATCAATAGAAGGTTATGTGGAAGGGAAAAGAGTGGTAGAAAAAGGCGCACAAGCAGCAGGGATGACCACAGCCTGGAGAGGATTGTCAGGAAAAGGCCATTCAAAAGTGTTGGGGACTTTCACAAGGAGTGGACTGAGGCTGGCGTTAGTGCATCAAGAGCCACCACACACAGACGGATCCTGGACATAGGCTTCAAATGTTGTATTCCTCTTGTCAAGCTGCTCCTGAACAACAAACAACGTCAGAAGCATCTTACCTGGGCTACAGAAAAAAAGAACTGGTCTGTTGCCCAGTGGTCCAAAGTCCTCTTTTCTGATGAGAGCAACTTTTGCATCTCATTTGGGAACCAAGGACCCAGAGTCTGGAGGAAGAATGGAGAGGCACACAATGCACGATGCTTGAAGTCCAGTGTGAAGTTTCCACAGTCTGTGTTGATTTGGGGAGCCATATCATCTGCTGGTGTTGGTCCACTGTGCTTCATTAAGTCCAGGGTCAACGCAGCCGTCTACCAGGAGATTTTTGAGCACTTCATGCTTCCTTCCACAGATGAGCTTTTTGGGGATGCTGACTTCATTTTCCAGCAGGACTTGGCACCTGCCCACACTGCCAAAAGTACCAAAACCTGGTTCAATGACCATGGGATTACTGTGCTTGATTGGCCAGCAAACTCTCCTGACCTGAACCCCATAGAGAATCTATGGGGCATTGCCAAGAGAAAGATGAGGGACATGAGACCGAACAATGCAGCGGAGCTGAAGGCCGCTATTGAAGCATCCTGGTCTTCCATAACACCTCAGCAGTGCCACAGGCTGATAGCATCCATGCCACACCGCACTGCAGCAGTCATTGCTGCAAAAGGGGCCCAAACCAAGTACTGAGTACATATGCATGCTTATACTTTGCAGAGGTCCGATATTGTTCTATTTGCAATCCTTGCGTTATTGATGTCATGTAATATTCTAATTTTCTGAGATTGTGAATTTGGGGTTTTCATAAGCTGTATGCCATAATCATCACAATTATATCAAAGTAAGGCTTGACATATCTCGCTTTGCATGTAATGCGTCTATCTCATATATTGGTTTCACCTTTTGAGTTGCCATACTGACATAAATGAACATTTGCACGATATTCTAATTTTTCGAGTTTCACCTGTATATAGGACATATCCTCATGACATTGTCTTCATCTAAGGCCAGCCAATTGTGGTGGCACTTTGAAACACATCCTGCCATATAAAATATCTATGATGGCTCACTGCACACTGTACTGCACTTGAGATTGAACTTTTTTCAGATGCTTGTCCTTTCTAATAAAAACACTACTATCTTTAGTGCTAAGTAGTTCAAAGGAGTACTCAGAAATGCTCCAAAGGATACTTCATGCAGACTTTCAAAGATTGTCAAATGATGAGATTATGGGGTCAACCTGTCATATTGTTAGCAACATACACTAGGTTCCTAACTTTAAAAGTGTGTTTTCTGTTTGTGTGGTATCAGCATAATGTTTCACTTGGTTCTGGTATTTCTTATTATATAATATAACAGCTGAATCATTCACCTTCACTTCAGGACAAAGACTAATACTATAGTCTCTGTGGGAGTGATTTATGATCAGTTAACAGCATAAATGGGTATCCCCAGAGATAAATATTAAGAAATTCTACAGTCCACACACATACAGTACCATTTTTTTTAATACTTAGTGTAGAGATACCTCAGTTCCAGAGAAGAAAGTGAATAATTGGCATACACAACAGGCTTCTTTGATCTGTCTTCCAGAGTCTGTAGCAAGATACTACCAAGTTTCACAGGGTGGCATCAGTTACTACAAAAGTTGGTAGGTTCAGATTATAATAAACCAGACAAGGTTCCTTAGTTAATGCATCTTTCAGCTGTTGACATGCAGAGTCAGCTACTACAGAAGTGCCAAATAATTCCTTTTTCAGTCAGCTGGTGCAGTGATTCTGAATTATCTACATAATTAGGAATAAAATTATACTATAGCCATAAGTAGCTGGGAAAAAAAATGCAATAAATCCAGATTATCAGGAGTTGGAATCGTATTTAATTCCTTCAGGTGATATGCCCTAATATAACAATAACTTCAGGATTAAGTCGAATTTACTTTTGTTTAGTTTAAGTCCTCTTTTATAGTTTCTTTCATAAGATGTAAGTATCACAGAACTCAATAGCTGCTGCATACACAATATATCATTCATATGCCAAACAGCACCACATACCAGACAAGATCCTGGATGCCAGAATCTACTGCTTTTTGATAACTCTCAGGGAAACTTTAGAGTCCAAAAATAATTTTAAAGAACCATTGTGCATTATCAAAGTTATCAGTGTGACAAAACTCTTTCAGTGGCATTTAATTTAGCAAGAATCTGTGCACCTCACATAGGATGCAATATACAGTATATCTAAAGTTCGTACATGATAGTGTTTCTGCACAATCTTGTTTACTGCTATCAGATCAATACAATGATGGATTTCATTACTATCTTTTTTTTTTTTTTTTTTTGGTACAGTCAGCATGTTGGATACCCAATCTGTACCTTTAATTGCTTCTTTAATACAGGTGAAACTCGAAAAATTAGAATATCTTGCAAATGTTCATTTATGTCAGTATGGCAACTCAGAAGGTGAAACCAATATATGAGATAGACGCATTACATGCAAAGCGAGATATGTCAAGCCTTACTTTGGTATAATTGTGATGATTATGGTGTACAGCTTATGAAAACCCCAAATTCACAATCTCAGAAAATTAGAATATTACATGACATCAATAACACAATGCTTGGAAATAGAACAATATCGAACCTCTGCAAAGTATAAGCATGCATATGTACTCAGTACTTGGTTTGGGCCCCTTTTGCAGCAATGACTGCCGCAATGTGGCATGGCATGGATGCTATCAGCCTGTGGTACTGCTGAGGTGTTATGGAAGACCAGGATGCTTCAATAGCGGCCTTCAGCTCCGCTGCATTGTTCGGTCTCATGTCCCTCATCTTTCTCTTGGCAATGCCACATAGATTCTCTATGGGGTTCAGGTCAGGCGAGTTTGCTGGCCAATCAAGCACAGTAATCCCGTGGTCTTTGAACCAGGTTTTGGTACTTTTGGCAGTGTGGGCAGGTGCCAAGTCCTGCTAGAAAATGAAGTCAGCATCCCCATAAAGCTCGTCTGCAGAAGGAAGCATGAAGTGCTCCAAAATCTCCTGGTAGATGGCTGCATTGACCCTGGACTTAATGAAGCACAATGGACCAACACCAGCAGATGACATGGCTCCCCAAATCAACACAGACTGTGGAAACTTCACACTGGACTTCAAGCATCGTGCATTCTATGCCTCTCCATTCTTCCTCTAGACTCTGGGTCCTTGGTTCCCAAATGAGATGCAAAAGTTGCTCTCATCAGAAAAGAGGACTTTGGACCACTGGGCAACAGACCAGTTCTTTTTTTCTGTAGCCCAGGTAAGATGCTTCTGACCTTGTTTGTTGTTCAGGAACGGCTTGACAAGAGGAATACGACATTTGAAGCCCATGTCCAGGATCTGTCTGTGTGTGGTGGCTCTTGATGCACTAACGCCAGCCTCAGTCCACTCCTTGTGAAAGTCCCCAACACTTTTGAATGGCCTTTTCCTGACAATCCTCTCCAGGCTGCGGTCATCCCTGCTGCTTGTGCACCTTTTTCTACCACTCTTTTCCCTTCCACATAACCTTCTATTGATGTACTTTGATACAGCACTTTGGGAACATCCGACTTCTTTTGCAATTACCTTTTGGGGCTTTCCCTCCTTATGGAGGGTGTCAATGATGGTTTTCTGCACAACTGTCAGGTCAGCAGTCTTTCCCATGCTTGTGATTCCTACTGAACCAGCCTGAGAGACCATTGAAAGGCTCAGGAACCCTTTGCAGGTGTTATGGATTCGTTAGCTGATTAGAGGGGGACACTTTCAGCCTAGAATATTGAACCTTTTCACACTATTCTAATTTTCTGAGATTGTGAATTTGGGGTTTTCATAAGCTGTACGCCATAATCATCACAATTATACCAAAGTAAGGCTTGACATATCTCGCTTTGCATGTAATGCGTCTATCTCATATATTGGTTTCACCTTTTGAGTTGTCATACTGACATAAATTAACATTTGCACGATATTCTAATTTTTCGAGTTTCACCTGTAAGCCACCAGTTACTGCATTAAATGCTAATTCAACTTTGATAGATACATTGATAACAGCTTTTTGTAGTTCATACACTCCCTGGTTTGGTAGTAAAGCCCTTAGGATAATATAACCCCAATGCTGCCTTTCTATTAAGTGGTTCTCAATATATCTAGGGAATGATGAGGGCCATTAATCTCATAATGGTAGGATACATCTACAACTACATGCCCAAGAGGACAGCTTCCCTTGAATTTCCCAGGGTTTTACATGCATATTCTCCACATATTCAATAAAACCCAGGCTAAATACATAGCATTTGTGATGATGTCCAGAAAGCCTAGTTGGGGCCTGTAATTTAAAATGGCAGTCATTGGTATGCCATTTAGTGATGTTGATTACCATACCAGTCATATTTTCACAAGCTGAAGCCCAGATAAGAGTATTAATAACATCACCCTGCACAATATTATTATAATGTTGGGTGGTACAAGGAGTAGTGGTATTGATAAAAAGTCGAAAATCCAGCAACCAACAGCTCCTCAGATCATTAATTTGTATATTAAATACCTGTGCAATAATTCTGTTAAATGTACATTGTCTTAGTACCATTGTCTTGGTCCTCTTGCCACAATGGTGCCATCCACATTTATGTCCACAATATTTTCACAGTCCCCTGATATCACTACAGGATACCACCATGCCAGGACCAGGTTATCTGAGGGACCAACTGTCTCTAATTACATCTACCTGCCCCATTAGATACCTTAGGAGAGGCATGCTCCAGGTCCCATCTGCTAGGGAGTGCCATCTGCTGGGACAAAGAGAGCCTTTTCTGTCATCGCCCTGAAGATTAGATTGACTCTGACCCTACTGGCTTTTCACAAAGCCTTAAAGAATTGGTTTTGCCATCAGGCTTGGGGACTAGGGTGTGTGCTAGAGCCTGTACAGTGACTATATTGACTGATATATAAGTGTGTGTGCGTGTGTGAACAAAAAATTAAAAAAAAACCATATATACACACACAATGTTTTTTGTATTTTTGTTCATTTGTTTTTATATAGTTTTAATTGTTATGAACTGCCCAGAATCTTGTATTTAATATGGGCAGCTATATAGATTTAAATAAATAAATCAATTAACAAGTCTATATGACGGAGATACATCCTCATTTTATACAGTGGTATAAAATGTCTGTCTGTCTGTCTGTACAGTGGTTATAAAAAGTTCTGTCTCTTTCTCTTTTCCCCCAAACTCTTAAGCTCAGATCAAAAAATACATCTTCAAGAATAAAGTAGCAGCTGTTTAGCACATTTGGGGAATCTTTTTAAACAAGTTAATAATAAAAAAAAAAAATTGCAATTCTTTCCAATTTCTTACCCATTATAGTTATGCAATAATGAGTAAGTCTCCACAATGAAACTGAATATGAGAATCTACTAAAGAACAGCCTTTGTATGTTACACTGGGGAGAAGAAAAAAGAAAAGAAGTAATTAAGACACTCGGGTGCTAGCCTCCCATCTGGTCACTTGGCATTCAGATTTTAATTGTTTTCTCTTTCTCAGTGTTGTGAGTAGCACTGAGCTTCCCATCAGGTGCTCATTAATTAATTAATAATGGATATGACTCATTCTAACACTATCATGAACTTTCCTTGTTCATTCAAACTACCAAATCTACCATCTGTTGCTAGAAAGGAATCTTTCAGCAATTTTCAGATGGTAAGCGTATGCTTAGTAAAAACAACAATGAAAATTTACTGGAAACTGATATTGATGGAATATGGAGAGATCCTAAAAAAAGCAATGAAGATATTATTTAAACAAAATGCAAGTTCTTAACATTTTTTTTAAAATAAGACCTTTTCTAAAAGAATCCAACTTGTTTGAATATGAGCACTTACTAGGAATATCCATGGAGAGGCAAAGTGAAGTAAGAGTTACCCAGCTGGTCCTCACTGACATGCATATGCATATTTTCAGCGAACTTGATTATTTGAAAATATGTTGAATGTCAGAGTTTTTCAGCTTAGAGAAACATAATAATTTGGAACCAATCATGTGGTGTGGTACTGCTTGATGGGCCTCAATGTGTCATTATCCTCACAGCCTCATTTCTCTCTTCTCTACATTAATTAAGTTTTCCTTTAAAAAAACAACAACAACAACAACTACGTCTAGTGTAATGAAGCCCCCAGTTTGATCAGAACCCTCTTCTGCTTGTCCTAAGGGACTCTCATCTCTGAAATCTCAATATTGTACTGCTTTAGGTCTACACAAGCTTTGACAACATGGCAAATATTGGAGGACACACAGACCTTCTGCCAGACAATGCATCAATGGACTCCTTCTCCTCTTTTTCTTTACCACCATGATCACATACGTGCATATGGGACCTTTTTCTCAGGTGTAATGCCAATGCTCACTTTTGGTCGTGATGAAATTGGAATCAAGCTTTCATTATGGGTAGAACAGCAAGCACATAGACCTCCTGTTGATAGGTTGATTGGGTTACAAGAGTCCTCATTGTTGATCACCTAAATAAGTGTAAGAGCTGCTAACGTTTTTGTCAGACAATCAGAACTGAGAAGCCTTTTGTGTACTCATTCCTCAGTGAGAGGATGACTCAGCAGCCCTTAACCTGCACTGGAGAGATGCTCTGCTCTGAAGTTTTTCTTTTCCTGAAAGTCTTTGCTTATTCCAGGAAAGCCTTTTGAGCCATCTAAAACTAGGCCTTCTCAACAAACTGGGCCCACCAGCAGAACCATGGAATAGGCTGGGATTTAGGTCCCTCTACTGAGCTGGACTTGAATTACAGCCCTGAGGCATTTGCTGCCTCATAGACATGTTGTCTCTGATGAAATGTCTTAAGTTATTTAAAAGTTGGACTCAATTCTAATTTGGCAATGATTCCCCCAGTAGCTTCTACATCCTATTCTAAATTATTCAGAAGGCACTCCAATTCTTCCAAAGAGATATTAGAAAGATTCAAGTAGGGGAGAAATTAAATGAAGGGAAGGGAAGGGAAGGGAAGGGAAGGGAAGGGGAGGGGAGGGGAGGGGAGGGGAGAGGAGGGGAGGGGAGCAGAGGGGAGGGAGGGAGGGAGGGAGGGAGGGAGGGAAGAATGAATGAATGAAAGAAAGAAAGAAAGAAAGAAAGAAAGAAAGAAAGAAAGAAAGAAAGAAAGAAAGAAAGGCTTCTGTTAATTCCTTAAGTAAATGTATCTTGGAAATTAACAAGTACATATCTGTAGCATTTTTAATTTATTTGATTACAATGAAATTAGTCACATTACTCATTTAGGTTGGATTCAGAAAGGAGTCATGTTCAACTCATTAATGGATTATCTCTCCTGATCAATTGCTTGTACTAAAAAGAAGCAAATATTAATTGCTTGATAATGTTGACTACGCTATAGCTGTCTGCATCACTCAAGAAATAAAACTATTTAAAATTCAGTTACATTAAAACTTCACAAAATAAGTACAGTGCACCATACAAATACAAGCTATAGAGAAGACAAACACTGGCTTGTTCAGATTGATCACACAATAGCATTTTCATAATTTGATATTTTATAAAGTGACAGTTTGAGGAAAAAAATGTATATCTCAGTATTCCCTCAAGTATGTGGTTTAGAAAATAGTCAATAATAATAATAAAATTATGCTAAATCTATCTCCAAAAGCATTATATTTGGCTGTCCATATAACAGTCTTTGAAAAGTTATTATTAAGAAACTTGGAGGAGAGCCCAGTAGTTAGATGGTTTTATTTTTATATTTCTAAATCTAGTATATGCCATTCTCTGTTTAATGGAATAGTGATCGCCATTTTCTCTTTTCTTTACACTATTTTAATGATGAACCTGAAAGACTGACTTGATTTTTTTTTTTTAAAAAGGATATATAAATGGAGAACAACTTATGTATTTATGATAAATATTTTGATTTATGAGACCACATGTGATTCTTTCATTATAAAGGAGGTTTACAGATAAATTGAGAATTTTTGTCATGGTGGTGAGAACTGTACCCTTGTTAATTTTACTTCCAAAAAATATACCAGTCCACTCGCCTATAAGAATAAGTCTCAAAATTCCCTTGGAATAATTGTTATGTTTTAGGAAGAAGGATTTAATTTTTAAAGAACCCAGTTATATCTTGAGATTCTGAAACTCTCTTTAGATAGAATCCATTCAGAACATTGTGAATATTTTTTTCCAAAAATATATAAGGCTGGCAATGACAATAGCCTTCTCCAACCTTGTACCCTTTCAGGCATATTGGACTAAGCATGCCCATTTCCATGTCTACTTTTCTGTTATCTGACTGAAGTCATCATTGTTTCATTATGGTTGCTGTTCAGTTGCTTCTGACTCTTTGTGACCTGATGGATCACTGGGACTCGTGTCAGTAGTAGTCTCTCTGAGTTCTTGTAAGCTCACGCTGATGTCATCAGTGATAGGATGTAGTTCCCCCTTCTTCTCATTCGCAGCCTTCAATTTTTTTCAGGCATTAGGGTCTTCTTCAACAACTCTTATCTTCACATTATTTATCTTTGTCTTCATTTTTAATGCTTCCAGTGGCCAATCTCATTTTATTTCATCTAGTATTAGATTATTTATTCTTCTTATGATCCAAGGTATTTTCAACAATTTCATCCAGCATCATAATTCACAAGCATCAATTGTTTTTGTTTTGTTTTTTTTACTCATCCATAAAGATGGCCCAAGGTTTCAAAGCCATATGTTACAATTAGGAAAGCCATGGCCTTGACAACATGCACTTTAGTATTTATCTAGAGCAATCATTGCTTTTCTTCTAGTTTTCAAGGTAGCAGAGGTCTCTTTATTTCATTGCTATACTTACCTTCCCTGTGAATTTTTAAGCTTAGGAAGATGAAGTTTCCAATTTTTTTCTCATCCTATTTGACTTGAATTGGCCTCACACATTGACGTGATCTCATGGGTTATTTATTAATTTTTTTAATTGACTTTTGCACTTGATTCTTTCACTTTCATCAAGTCTTTAAGTCTCTTCACTTCCAGCCACCAAGGTGGTATAATCAGCATATCTGAGATGGTTGATGTTTCTTCTAGCAACTTAATTCAAATTTCTATTTCTACTCCATCATTTATTATAACATATTTTGCATATAAGTTAAATAATTAAGGGGACAATATTTAACTTTGTTGCAATATATACCCCTATCAAAAAAAAAAAAAAAAACCCATCTCAGAAGCACAGATTCTTGCTTTGCTTTGACAACACTTTGCTAAAGTATTTTTTTGGTAAAATGTAGGGCTCCCTGACCTATTCCCCCCCACACCTTCTTTCAATTTTGCAAGAATCTAACAAAATTAAACAAGATATTAGCTAATGACAATAAATTGTTTAGCTTGTCACCAAAATACTTTTCCAACCAGAATTAACCCACCCAAAGTGGTCATTCCAGGATAAACTATTGATGTTCCCTCCATTTTTGCAAGAGACATACCTGTCAGCCCTTCAAGTAGGCCAGGTCAAGAAACAGGCATGACAAGTTTTCCAGGAATACTTTTATTGGCATAAGGTAGAATAACAGAAACTTGAAAGCCTGTCCAAGTTTGTCTCTGTCCCATCATATACTAAACAAAATCAAGAAGGGGTTATTTTGACTTTTTTCCCTCTTATTCTCTATTTCTCAGGACCATATAATTCTTTCTGCAAGCCCCTTGCTCTTTCCTTCCTTGTCCCTAAGCTCAGCTCTGAATTCCTTTACAATACCATGAAGATTTATAGATGTTGCTTTTGCATAGCAGTACCTACTCTTTGGAATAGTCTCCTACTCAAAATGTTGGTCTTCAGGAAATGATTGAAAATGGGGTTGTGTTCCAGAGCCTGTGGCGAATTATGATACCTAAGACATCTGTAATTGTAACTGTCTTTTAATGAGTTTATGGAGGTTTTTTTTTTTTTTTAATGTGTATCATGGGTGCTTTATTTTTCTTTCATTTCTGTGACATACTGACAGTCTTGAGATTGCAAGTGAGGAAAAATGGAATCAATTATTTACTTAGTTAAAGCATGAAACAAATAGCTGATCACAAATAGTTGCTAGGAGAACATGCTTGTGCAAAAGGAGAAAATGAAGAAGTCAAGAGATGGCTCCTTATATGGAGACATATGGGAAAGAATGAATGAAAAGAATGAGTTGAGATGTGATATTGCACCCAAAGGTGATATAGGGATAGAAAGCAAAAAAGGGAGAAGGAAGACTTCCATATTTCCTCTCAGGATGGTCTGACCTGATGGCTTATGATTTTTCAACAATCCTTTTTCTATTTTGCTTCCTGGGACAGACCAGCCAGATGCCTCCTGTTTTCCCTTAGCTATCATCATACAAATTCTTCAATTGGCAAAGGGTTGTCCACAATGTGTCCACAATTTGTTGTGATCTACACAGTTAAAAGCTTTTGTATAAGCGATACAATAAAAACAGGTATCTTTTGGGGAACTTCCTTACCTTTTTCATTATCCATCAGATGTTAGCAATGTGATCTTGGGTGCCCCTGCTTTTTCTGAATCAAGCTTGTATAGTACATCTAGCAGTTCTCAATCCATGTACTGTTAAAGTCTGAATTGGACTTCAATCTTCAATCTTCTTTTCATTCAGGAAATGTTTAATTTAAAGTTCAAAGCCAGATTATATATTAAATGGAATAGTTTCACCTGTTCATATTGTGCTTAAAACAACAATTAGCTATTAGTTCCTTAATACAGATGCAGGAATAAAGACCCACACTTTGTTCACTATGTTAGTAAGGCAATGTTCCAAGTTCGAAGACATTTTACAGATCTATTTTAATCTGTAAAAAAAACCCAAAAAACAAAACTCATAACTGTTTATTTCACATTGTCTCTGAATATGCTAATCCTTTGCACACATCTTCTCCTAATTAATATAGCTGTTAATATAAATTGCTATAATCCTCCCCTTCTAATTGGCATTACTTTGCTTTGGTTCATTGTTACCTAAATTTCCCCAGTACAAAGGGTTTTAAATCATACTTTTCTTCTGTACAAACTTAACCATCACTATGTTTATATCATTTTTGATAACCACTATCATTTTTCTGTGGAATTTTGATCAGGTATAGCTAGACTTTCTTTGATTTTGTGTTGATGTGGCTTTAAAATCCAGTGAAATTCCCACAGCTCCTCCCAGTAGATTCTTTGGTGATTTTTCTTATTTCTTGTAGCCTGAAGTGTAAGGCTTATGTTGATTTCCTGGGGAAGATGGCAGACTGAAGACAGCTCCGTCTAAAGTGGAGCCAACATCTATAGAGTTTAATAAGGAGCCGATTAATATATCAGCTCCTATGATCCTCTCTGGATAAAAGAGAGAGATGACAAGATTGTCCAAGCTGTTTCTCCTTACTATTGTTCCTTTTCCTCACAGAGAGACAGCAAGACAGCAATCTCAGGGGTGTGGGGGTGTGGGGGGTATGGGGGGGTGGGATCAGAAGACAGGGAAATTCTCCATAATTGCTCAAGATGCAAACGGAGCCTTTTTTTAAAGGACACAAAGTTCATACACTTCCCTTGCTAACCACCTTCTAATTGCCTATTAACTGCTGCAAAGAAGCTAGACATCTGCAAAGTGACAAGGCTAGAAATAGCCGGTGAGTGTCTTCAATCCTTAATATAAGAGTACGAAGATTTATTTTCATAAATTTTAAGAACTTAAACAGGAAAAAGCAAGACAAGGTTTTGTTGCGCAGAGTGCAGCAAAAAAGGTCCCAAAAATCCTGCTCTCAGGTAACTTACACATCAGCATGAGAGCTTGCAAAATGCAATATCCATAGTTAGCTTTCCAAAGAAAATCCAGTCAGAAAATATAAACTAACTGGTCTTTATTGATAAAAATGCAAAACCTCATAAAATACAAGTTGCATACAAAATATAGGATATAACAAAGACTTCTTCTCACCTTAGCTTCAAAGACTTAACCACAACAAAGTCTCTAGCTAAAAAAACACTCTCAGAGAAGAGGTACACTACTTGGTTACTAGTTAAGACTACATAACCTATAAAAACCTACATGGTTAACCTTACAAGATAAAACTGAACAGATTGGGCATTTAGCCCTCCCGTTATATTGCCAGCATGTCAGCCCCCCACTGAATAACTAGTATACACAATACAGTAGGTGGCAGTAAAAATCATAACAGAATCACAAGATACTTTGTTTACATTAGCTGGACACCTGTTTTTGTATAGGGAAAGGGATGACCTTCTTCCCACGAGAAAATCCTGATAGGTTTTGGCGATAGAAAGTTTTTAGATGGATTAAGGGCTCAGAAAACATTGGAAATTGGACTTTGAATGTTAAGACTCTGAAATTACTTTTAAAGAATAATTGCATATTTGTGGGAAAGAAAAATTGTTTTTGAGACTGAAGACATAACAAGACAAGTAATTAAAAATGGCATTTAGAGATATCTTTGAGGAACTACATCATGATATTGAATCAATTATGTCAGCTATGTTGTGTTTTTCTGAGAACACTTTGTTCTTAGAAGATGTTATACGGCAAGATATGCAGCAAAACTTACCTGAGGAAAATGTGGTTGAGAATCTGAATAAGAACTTTTCACCAGACA
The DNA here is from genome assembly GCA_030867105.1 of Liasis olivaceus. NCBI lineage: Eukaryota > Metazoa > Chordata > Lepidosauria > Squamata > Pythonidae > Liasis > Liasis olivaceus. The sequence goes on from CM061348.1 coordinate 201,792,035, forward strand.
TAAAGAAAAAACTGGATGAGAATTTGAAAATTGAGAAGGAAATAAAAATGAGAATCCTAGAGAGCAATTGGAATAATTTCTTTTTGTTGGAGTCACAAGTGGGATTATTTAAAGTACTGAAGAAAGTTCCAGCAAAAGACAAACCTACCATTTGAATAGATTACAGAGAAAGATTGTATAGAAGAAAAAAGGAATAGAAAATTGGTTTATTTGACCAGGGATAAAATGGGACATGTCATTATTCTGGCTGGTTCTTTTTGGATTTGTAGATATCTTAAGCGGAAGACAAAATGTGGTACACTGGATTTGTTTAGGTTTAATAAGGTGTTTAAGTTCTTTCCTTTGTTGTTACTTTATCTATCTTAATTTCATAGTATTCAAATTGGCTTTGTATTTAATTTAATTTAATTTAATTTAATTAAAGTAAGGAAGTTTGATCTTGTTCTCTTTAAATGGGAAACTGTTTCTCTCTGTTATGCTAAATTTCAGTCTTTTGTGGATTTGCTTATAGATTAGAGTTGAAATATGGAATGTTTATCAGAATGGGATAAGTTGTTATTTAGGGTAAAAATGTTGTGTATTGGAGCTTGGAAGAAATGGTCCCTTTTTATTATATTAAATATTTCTTTAAATTGGGATATTGGGGCCATTCTATGCCTTTTAAATGGGATTTTGTTTTAGCTAAGAGTGGAGATGTGGAATGTTGAATTTTATATATGTTAACTAAAGCTAATATTTTAGAGCCCTGTTTGGACTTTTTGCTGAGAACTGATGGGAGAAAAGGTTACTTATTTTATTTGTCTATTATTAAGAGATGGGTTATGGGATGAAGAGTTGTATATTGGCTAAATAAAAGGTGGCGAGATTATGGAATTGTTTATACTTGTCATGATGAGGGTGGGAAGTAGCAATTTTGGGGGAGAGGGTTTTTTCCCCTCCCCTTTACAACTTCTCTTCGCCTTCTCCTTCTCCTTCTCCTTCTCCTTCTCCTTCTCCTTCTCCTTCTCCTTCTCCTTCTCCTTCTCCTTCTCCTTCTCCTTTTCTCCTTGTATTTTTTTATTGTTCTATCTAAAATTCTTAACAAAATTATTGGAAAAAAACAAAGTATAAGGCTTAAACTCTTTCTGGAAACTGTTCATATCTAGGAGATGAGAGTTTCATAATAGCTGGACAACCTTTGAGAATACATATTCATGTATCTGAAACCGCATCAAGGCATTATTAATTAATCATGCAGCTTGTGACTGAAAATGAAGAGGTGACCTGGTGGGTGACTTTTCTGCTTGAGGTTTTTTAAAGAGGTCAAAAAGTTCAGGTATACATCACTCTCAACTGCAGATAGACAAAGTTAAAACATATGGAGAATTAACAAAGCTGTTTGTGCTTTGCCATATTTTCTGAACCTAATCAAGGTTCAGCTATAGCCATTCATACCATAACCCATTGCAATCTGTTATCAAAGTAACAAAAGTAAGAATGACAACATAAGTTGAAAGCATCACAACTGTATTGTCCAGTCATTTTGCAATTTACCACAAGGCAGTTTGTTATTGAGCACAAACTTCAGAGGCACAGCAGATTAGCAGTGAGCTAGCTGGTTATTTTTCCTCAGTTCTCTAGAAAAAAGACCTCACTCCTGTAAAATTAACACACAGTTGATAATCATTTACCTCTGTTTTTCAAATGGTTTTTGAATGTGTCTTTGTTGAGTGTTAATTATTTGATTAAACAGATCAACAGGAGATAGCATTTCTTTTGTAACAACAGAGACTCTGTACCATCACTGTGTTTTGTATGGGCTACAGCAAAACATTTATTAGAATTATATTATTGCATTCATTTTGCCTAAAAAGGCAGCTATTTATTTTCAATCTCTGTGGAAGAGAGTTAAAGAATTTTTAGATTGTTATGCAGAGTATCCATCTCCTAAATAATATTGATCTTGGGTCTCTGTTGAATATGAAACTAGCAAGTAGAACACTACTGAAAAAGGATTTTATTATATTATACCAGACAACATTACTGGAAAAGGAGAGACAGGTTTAATAACTTACTGACATTTACACTTAAGCAATAATAGTATAGCTTCCATTTGTGATGTATATGAGAAAGCATATATTGACTCAGATCAGTCAATCAACAGCTTTTTAAATATTATTCTAAATTGTGTAGTTCCTTATCTGTCATCAGTAGATAATGAGACAGATACTTTGTCACAGAATATGAGACCAACCCAGCTATCACACGACCAATTTAGTAATTTCATTCTATCTCTTCCTTTTCAAGAAACTATGACACTGAAGTTCTTCAAATAGACTCCTTCCTTTTAATTTCTGACACAAATATTATAGTCCTTTCCAAGTGAAGTAAGAATCTTAATATCTGTCCCAATTATTGACCTATTTCTTTGACAAGGATGAATGCTAAAAATTTAATAGCTATTGTGAATTTAACTTCAAGATTGATTGATATTTTAAGTGGCCTTCCTATTTTTATTCCTTCATTCTGTTTTAAGTGAATTATGGGAATTAAGTGTTTATAGGATATTAAACAACTCTCCCTCAATATTTTTACTGAGGAAACTATAGCTGACCATTGGGAAAGATGGATTTAGTTTTACACATTTTCAGGTTTATCATTGTGCTTTTATTTCAGCTTTAGTAATTGGCTGGAATAAGGAACTGCAGAATTCTGCTCTTTGGGGTTAACTTGAAAGCTGCTATGTCACACCATTGCAATCCTGGCAATTACTGAATCGCTTGTTTGTTTGGGGATCAGTTTCAATATTTATTCTGAAAGACACAAGGTGTGTATGTGGTATGTTGCAAATCTGTTATTTACAGCTAATCCATTAATTACTGTGACCTTGAGTCTGACTTTTCCCTCTCTCTCTCTAGTATCATTACAAAGTACTGCATTTCCATTTTGCCAATTGTTAACCCTAAACAGGTAGTAGTACATCTTAAAAAAATACCAGGTCAGTGAAAATTACATAAAGTTAATTGTTGACACCCTCTCCTAATCTCACACAATTTATACCATAAACTGTGTCATAACTCACCTACTGGCACATTAAAAATGTTTACATAAAGTGTCACAAACAACAGAAAACAAATCCAGTAATGCCAGCCAGCTAGTATTACATGGGAAGGAATCATAAGGATCCCTGGAGGGAATTTCAAGGAAATGATGAACAATCACCCACTGCTATTCACTGGATCACTTCTAAGAACAAATCAAAATATTCAAAACTTGTTGACTTCATCTTTGTATGGTATCTCCCAGTCAGGGTATCCATGTATAGTCAATACTGTTTAAAATTCTGGAAAGATATAAGTTATGTAGCTGTAGTTGCCTTTTTGATAGAGATTTTATGAAAATTAAGAAAAATAATTGGGAATGGGATAAATGATGTTTTTGGAATCTATCATGTCTGTCTGCCTATCCATCCATTCTTCTCTAAAGATACACAGATATGACAGTATGCCCCTCATAAGAATATGGTTATCTTTTTATAAGAAATGCCCTTCATTTTCCCGATTCAATCTAATCCAACAATTTTCTTTCAAATTTGCTCCAATTTATGTTGCCCAATTTAGAGCTATGAAAATGCCTGGTAAAACTTTCTTTTCTTATTTGGAAGTGATTTCTTCCATAGATTGGCAATCTGAAGCCACTGCAACTTCTTCAGATCTTACCATCTGGATCTGTTCTATTCAAGACATCTCTATCTCACTGAACTTTCTTTTTTTAATTTCACAGTATATTTTCTTTGTAAGAGATAATCCTTTTAACTAAATGCCCTGTTTTGGCAGTTGCTAATAAACCATTCACGGAAAATAAAGTGTTCTGTATATATTTTTAAAAATTAATACAAACCCTTTTGCCAGGCTCAATACTGAATATGGGACAGATTTCCTTTAAGGAATTCAGGAAACTGCACCATTACCACTGCACCTTTCTGTAACTGTGGCAGCATTACTTAAATTAGTGTTTTATTGTGTGACATGCTTAATTTGGGCATTATCAATTTACACATGCAGTTAGGCTAAAGGGTGTCAGGCCTAGTCCAAGAACAGCAAGGAAACAGTTCATCCATATTCAGTTCCTTTATTGCTTACACCATTTAAACAGAATCTTTCCAGACTAAATCTGTACTACTCTAACCTAGTGAGTATACCCTGGGAGATTCTAGGAGTGACTACTTGAAATCTCTTCCTCTTCCCACGATCCAACTCTGAACTATGTTGTCTCTTGTCTCCCCCCTGCCCTCCTGAAATGTGCTCCCTCCTTCCTGAGAACCTGCTGTGTTACTGTAGTCCATCACATCATGCCTCAGCTGCATGTAACTTAAATTGCAGATCTGAAATGCAGATTAAAACATTATATATATACTGTTCAAGTTTTGAATGCCCACATATATTAAAACAGGATTGCTGAGAAAAGCTGAAGGTATCCAGGTCAGTAATGCCTAACTGTAAAATCTTAATAAAGGTCAGTAATATAATTTTATATATGCCACTCAAAGCTAAACACTATTGCATTTATTTTGGGTGTATTATCAGGTAGGTAGATATGGGATTTCAGCATTACTTTATTCTGATTTTGATGGACAATACTGATTCAAATATTATCTATGGTGGCATGGCTAGAATGTTGAGAATTGACTTGTATATATGTCTTATGAATAATAAATCCTGTTAAATTGTTTGAGTTACAAGTTATATCACATGTTTAGTATGCAGTTCAATTTTTATTTAAGTTTACTGATTGAAAAACAGTTACTGCTTGGATGTTCTCCCCCCGCCCCCTTGATTGTCTTTGGCCTTTGTGGCAGTTACACCCAGGAAAAAGATAATAATTGTTAATGGGGCTATTGTACAAAGAGAAAATTTGGGTAAGATAAAAAAAGTACACTTACCCAGCATTTTGTTTTTCCTCTCTGGGTTGGCCTGTTTTCTTATTTTGAGTAAAATAAATATTCCCAGGTATATATGTGGAGTTCTGCAGCTAATTTGTATTAGCTCTAATTCTAGGAAAAAATGAATATGCTTCATTGCTGGCTGCACATCTACCACTTTTGCTTATTATCATAAGCTCCAAATCAAAAAGCAATTTTGAATACTTTATAATAATAACATGCCTTTTTTGCCTAGAGGCATTAATTAGAATAATCTAGACAGCACCGACACAAAGACAGATGGAAGGGGAGGGAGAAAGAGGGAGAAAAATTCAGATTCCACTCTTTAAATGCCCGAATAACTTTTCCATGGCAGGAATGGAAAACAAGAAAAGTGAAGTAATATTCATTATGCAGTCAAAGCCATACAGCACACAATTATGAAGGTATTATGGAAAACAATGATCAGTCAGAGAGAAAGGTAGATGTTCTAGTTGCATACATGATAAATCTGGACACAGAAAGGAATCAGGATCTGCGTACATGCTGTCAGCAAAATGAGTCATGATAATTACCCTCAGATCTCAGTATAGAATACTGAAACATTCAGTGGGGGCAAAAAGAGTGAGTGACACTCCTCTAGAAGGTCTTGGCAAAATATTGCTTTCTGCTGCACTGTACTTTAAAAAAAATGGCAAGTATAAACATCTGCCAACTTTATTTCCCTGTTCTGTATTATATTCACTATTGTCTTCTTGCTTTTTCAGGTGCAGGTCCAGTGCACAGAAGTTTTGATGACAATCGTGAGACACAGTAGATATAATTACAATATAATGTGACATCAGAAGGTATCAACCTTTCCTTTCCAGGTGTGGATATAACATAATTTTACCACAGATTATGCTTGGAGTGTATCTGGGGTATTTATTAGCTCTGAGTAGTTCTGTGATGAGTTAAATGCTAGCAGGGATAAAGCTGAGCTACTTTCCTTTCCAGAGAGAGAGAAAGCAAGCAGGCCAGCAGTTAAGGTGCCCTGGGCTCTTAGCTTGGTCTTCTTCCAAGCAGATCCTGGGATGACAATAGGACATGCAGCAATGTGTGGTCACATGATCATTCCAGACCATGAAGCAAGCCTCAGAAATTTCTGATGCTGGATTTTCTCCATCTTTATACCTTCTCAATTGTGTTTCCCTTTCCTCTCCCTTTTTCTGCACTAACTTTCTTGTCCTCCATTGATTCTTCCCAGCTCCCACTGCATTTCTCCTCATCACTTCTCTCTTCTACTATTCCTACTCCTCTTCCAGGGAAGCAATGGTGAACTGAAGACAGCTTTGCTTTCAGCAGAGCCGACGACTGGGGCAGAATGAGGAGCCGACAAATGGATCAGTGTCTCAAAATTCTTCCCTGGACAAAGGGAAGGACTTGGGATTGCCTATAGGGCTTCTTACAGAGGCTGTCTGTGATAAGACCATAAAGCAGTTGTCTCCAGTGGGTTTTACAGCTCTGGGAGCTGGGAGAGTCAGCTTGCTCAAGCTGTGGTTCGAAGCCTTCAAAGAGACACTGGGTTCACCTACTTCCTTTCTTAATCACTTCTGTAAATGGCTTGCCTTCAGAAAGACAAGTTTTATTTCACTGGGTGATTTTCATTCAATCCTCAACAAAAGAAGTTTCATGTAAGTTTAAGAATTTAAAGAAAATTTTTCTTATTTGGAAATAAGCAACAAAAGGATGATTAGAATGTTGATTTTGGAAAGTTATAAACAGGCTAAGGGGCTAGATTGACTGGAAATAAGATTTTGAAGTTAATCATATGAATCCTTTCTGTGATTTGATTAAAACCCTATTAAAATATATGAAGATCTTGAAGATAAGTGTAAGAAATCTTTCCATGGAAAATGGTGAGGATTAAAGAACAGCATGATAAAAGGAGACCTTGAAGTCTGTTACTAGAGGCAACCAGAAAGAACTAAAGATTACAATTAAAGGAGAAGACCCACTAATACAGAATGGAGAAAAGTATTTTAACTCTGGAAAATTTCAAGGATATTTGGCAACAATGTAGTCAGAGATTTTTCTTAAGACTATCTGATACTATAAATATGGGTTTTAAAGAGGAGAAAGAAGAGGATACAACTGAGAATCAGGCTGTTTTGGATATGGATTTTAAAGTGATAGAATACCAGAATGATATGGACAAAGATGCTACATAGGACTTACAAATGAAACCAGCTCATGTTTTAATATCTAAAGGGGACACACAAATAATAAGTCAGAAGAGTGACTTGGATGTGTAGATTTCAACCCAGAAGAGTGACTTGGACAACTTTCTTGTTTTGGACTTACAAAAGAGATATGTTACACTTATGAAGGATATTCTGAGAAAAGATAAAGAGAGAATGAAAAGAAACCAGCTTTTGGGACATTACTTAAAAGGAATTAACATCAAGGCTTTTAAAACCAAAAAGGTTTATAAAGTTGTTTTGTTTGATCAAGATTAAAATATATGATGCTTTTTCTTCTAGTAGTTTTTAATGGATATTTCTTGACCAGGACTGAATGAAGAGATCTTAAAGATTTGCTATTAGATAAGATATGGGGAGAAGAGAAAATGATGGGTTACGTTGTTAAAACTGAAAGAAAGTGTTAAATTTGTGAAGGAATTTCTAAGAGGAGATGAAGAGAAATTGATAAGAAATGAATTTGTGGGATATTATTATTCAAATATTATTATTTGAAGGGGTTAAAGTTTAAGATTTTCTGGTAGCTCTTAATGGATTTTTTTTTAAATTAAGTTTGAACAATGAGCTTTTATAGGATTGCTTATGGATATAAGATAAAATATAGGAAGAGATTTTTGTTGTATTTTTAGAGAAAATTATAAGTTGCTGTGTAAAGTAAAGGAAATTGATTTACTTATTTAATGTTATATATACTGTTATTTCTGGTAACTCTTAATGGACTTTTGCTGATTAAGATTGAATAATACAGTTTTATTATTTACTAATAGATAAAAGATGAGATATGGGATGAAGAAATCTTTGGTTGAAATGTTAGACAAGGTGGTAAGTTATTGAAATTGTTTCTACTTGTCTTGATGAAGGGGGAAGTCATTTTATATATATATATATATATGCACGCACACACACACACACACACATACATACATATATACACACACACACACACACACACACAAATGCATTTTTTACTCTTTCTTTTTTTCTTTTTATACTTTTCTTAGTTTGTATTAGCTTTTTATCTCTGTATTTTTAAACTTTAATCAAAATTATTATTACAATTCCTACTTCTGATTTTTTCCTTTCTTTTCTCTACTGCCTCCCCACTACTTCTCCCTAGGTCCAATTATCCTACCCAGAAAATTTTCTTTATTGTGCTTCCCTTCCCTGCTTCTTCTGGTCTTCCTGTTGCTGTTTTTCAAAAGCAAAGCAACAAACTAGCCCTGCAGGTTTGTTTGCTTGTTTTAAAGCTGATCCTGAACCATCAGGACCTGCTACTGGTGCAAAAACTGTGCACATGAGTGGAAAGATCCTTTGATACTTACTCTCACTTATGTCTCATTGTGTTTTTAGAGCAGTTTTCTAGCATTATGCCAAAAACCTCTTATTTCATTTCATACTACCAAGATTCTGATGTCAAACCTCTATTTATTAAAAAGCAAATGTTGGGTAATTTAATGCATTTATTCCTTCTCTATTTTTTTATTCATGCATCAAATGAGGTAACGTGTACCAAGCATTGCAAAGGTAAGATAAAGGACCCTTTAGAATATGAAATGTGATTAATACCTCCAAGTTTTTTGGGGGGTTTTGTTTTGGGGGTTTTTTTTTAGAGTCTTTGAAACAAATCCCTTGGGTGAAATACAGAGATTCAGGATTGGGAATTGTAAAGAAAATAGATCCACTACTGTGCACTCACATATTCCTTCCAATCTTATCCTCAGCAATTTCTACCAGATTTGATTAGTGTATTTTAATTGCTTTTTAAAAGCAATTGCAAATTGTGTCTTAATATTTCTACTTTGTAACAGTGAGAATGCAAGATAAAGTATTAATAAATAATTGCATTGCGTCTTTTATTTGAATTTATTAGTCTATTCAGGAGAATAGTCTAATAGGCAAAATCCTAATTCCCTATCCTCATCCTCTGTACTTTGTACTCACCCTGTAAATTCAATGGCGCTTCAGGGCCTGTTCTGTGTTATTTCAGATTTATTCCATCATTACCAAAAAAAAAAATCCTGCTACAATGAAGTTGCTTTGTTTCCAGTAGTTCCATTTTGCACAGCATGTACTTAAAGACATACGTCATTATGGATATGACTAGTTAATTTCAGCATCTGCAGCAACATTCTGAAGATTAAGCAATTTTATAGCAATTGATTGCAGCTAAACTGTAAGGTATGCAGCTTGTCAAAACTTCATTTCACAGTTCATCATATGCTGAGCTTTTCTACTCAGCCTATTTATTTTCAAAGAACAAGACACGCTGCATTCTTTCATTAAAGGTGTATTTTCAGCATGAATATTGCTTCTTGTCCACGTTACTTTCGGGATATATCCTTCTGAAAGGATCAACTTAAAGACCAAACTGAAACTGAAGTTTGGAAAATCATTTTTACTTCTATATTTGAGTATCTAAGAAACAAAACAATGAATAAAATCATTATGGTAGCTGAGCTATCATAGCAAGGTTCATGAGTAATACTTTGAGATAACTAAGTTGCAACTTTTAAAATATCTTGCTAAGTTGCAAGAAATCCTATTTATCTGCCTTTTTACTTCCAGTACTTGATGACCCAGGGGAGATTCTGCATCTCGTAGATCTCTTGGAAAACAAGCTCTTGGCTTGTCACAACACAAGTATCATAATGGAGTGCAAAGAATTATCAGTGTCCACTGCTCTGAAGGGATCATGCCAAAGCCACACCATTTCTAGGAATAATAAATTATGGGGTAGTGAGTTTGGCAAGTCCTAAAATAAATCCTGTTCTAGTTTTTCTGAAAGTCATAAGTCATTAAGAACTGTTTTAGACCCCCTACCCATTCAGTATGAAGCAGTATTAATGTACATAAGTTATGTTTACTGTAATTTGTTTTATTTATAAAATAAATAAGGCAATCAGTGGCCTTCATCTCACTTAAGAACTCCTCCAAGCACAATTGCAGATCAGCAGGGAAGAAGCCGTAGTCCTCCAAAAACAATGAATATTTGAATGGAAACTGAAGTATGCCACCATTGCTTCCAAACAACCTGTTTAGGACTGGAAGTTAAGGATACCTGGGTAGCTCTCATTATTTTGCTAAGCCAAGATTACTTTGGACCAGTAAAATTCTATGTGTTCCAACTTCTAAAAGTCAAAATTATTCTTTCTTTTGCTAGTGCCATAAACATAGACAGGTGCCAACTTAGCAATTAACCAAATAGTGGAGAACAGGCATTGAAGAAAAAATTCCCTGCCTGAACTCATCAACTTTGATATTTCAGAATTAATTATGTAGATGGTCAGCTGATTGTTGCAAAAAAAAAAAAAGTTAGATAAATTGCCCAAAAAACAGATTATGAACATTACTGGACATAATTCTAAGGATGTTGGGTCCATTTCAGCCCAGGTAGCTCCTATAGGTATGGTCAAGTGTGTGTGCGTGTGTGTGTGTGATGCCAAAAATATATGCCTATCTGATGCTATCCATGATATCAGAATACAGTTGCTTTTCAGCCTGAACAACATTTATTTGGATATTTGTTTATTGGGAAAGGCAGACAATTTAATTGGACAAGTAGATCTTTTTAATGAAAGTAGCATTCAGCATTCTTGTAGTCACCCAAATGAGCTAATGTCACCTCTGGCTTTCTTCTTTATATCATAGAAATGAATGAAAAGCTCCAGTTCCCTATCTTGATTATAACTCCAAACAGAAGAAAAATAAACCTGGCTTGTTCTAATAAACAGTCTGGTAGGCAAAGAGTGAGGGGAGGCTTAAATATAGGCAAAAAGGTAATGTTAAAAAAGCAGTCTACAATGTATACACTCTTTCCTTCCTCCTTATCTTCTTTCGCTTTTCATAGAGGAACCAATAACTACTGCCACTTCTATTTATTTCTTTAATAAATTTATATAGCTGCCCATCTCACATACGTGACTCTTAAAACTTGCGCTTGCCCAGCAACTTAGTTTAATGACAATCAATCCTCCTTATATATGACCTCAATGCTACTACCATAATCCCAAATACAAATGCTCCTTTTCCCTCAAAACAGTATTTCCAGTTATCCCTTTGCTGCAGTTTTTCCTAAGGCTATTAAAAAGAAAATAATCTCACCCATTATTGCTCTGCCATTACTTCTGCTTTTGGTGTTGTCTGAGGCTCACAGAAATTCATCAGAATTTTCACAGTTAGCTATATATCTAGTTCTTTGACACACAGTTAGAAAATGATGTGACAAGAAGGTGGTATACTGTTTGAAGACCCAGCAATATTTTCTTTTGATAGGATAGGTTGTACCATGTAGCTGGACATGGTCTCTTAGGTAATTTACTTTTCTCATCACCACATACTTCTCAAAAGGTTCTTCTATCAGCAAGTGATGAGGAAGAGTAATAAGTCCATTGCACAACAAACGTGCCATTACAAAAGATTAGTGGCTGAATTCTGGAAGAGTTGGAGTAGATATTTTACATTAAAGTATATAAATACACAACGATCATTTATCTTCAAATCTTATCCATTATTATTTGGAATTCACAAAGATACTAATTAAGAAATTGAGAGACATAAAGCATGTTCTTCAAAAGAGCTTTCTGGAATCAGCAAAAAAGAGATGTTTAAAGTGTTTAATAGTTATTTGAATTATTCACAGTGATTGATGTGATACAATTGAACTGGAAATTGCAGTAAAAATGGTCCATGATCCAGAATTAAATTAAGCCCTAAATTCTGCTGATATCAGTAGCACAGATTGCATTACTGTTCTCCTTTTTCATTAATTAGATTTAAAGTATGTTCATCAACAATAATTAAATAAAAAGGGGACTTTTAGATTTAATGCAATTAAAACTCAACTTGTTGGCCAATCACAGCATCATGCTTACAAGGAAGTTATGAATATGTATGAATATGTTGTAGCCCATAAAGATCATGAATCAATTTTGATCATAAAAGCAACTGAAAAATACAATTTCTGTAATATCTAGGTGGGGGGAAAAATCACTAGTCATTACCTTTCATTACCATGAAGCTTTCTTGTCTTTATGTTGGAATACCATGTATAACCAAATTGGCTAATTACTTTTGGAACTGCGACAATTTTCACCCTGCCTTTCCTTTTGATGATATATGATCTTGAAAATAATTCTCAAAGACATTTTTGAGGGTGGCATCAATTCATTCTTTCTTTTTCACAGCATACAACAGATTTGACATAAAAGCCTGCGTTAAAACAAAGACCTAATATGAATTTGAAACATAAAATTGCAGCTTACCTATCAATAAGGAACGTGATCATTCTCTGCCATTTATCTATAACTTGGGGAGTAACAATCTGATTTGGAAATCCAAAATCACAGAAAAGTAATTGATAATACATATGCAATAAGATTGAAGTAACTGTAGTGGATGGTTAAAAGAGTGTGATAGTCCCAAGCCTGTTTTTGTTATAATTTCCAGGTTTGGTTTGGTTTGGTTTGGTTTTGGTCCCCAGAACTTTCTAGCATTTTTCGCATCAAACTAAGTTCATATCTCTCATATATATTTGGTAAAATAGCTCTTTCATTACTTCCTCTTTGGAATTTACTAGGCTCAGTTCAGCTCATAAGTTTTGGAACAATTAAAATTTACTTCCAAGTAGCCCACACCATATGAAGTAGTTATTTGGGATCTTGAAAGTGTCTCAAAAAGTTATTTTTGAGAATAGGATCCATCCATATCTTTTTTTATCATCCTATGTACATTTGATCTGCCATGGAGGCCTACAGTTTTATTGATTTTATTTATGAAATTTAGAGGCTGACTGACTTGATGACTCTTGGTAGCTTGAAATGTAAAAACAGGAACAATAGAAAAATTAGAAAAGAAATAATGAGTGGCCCAAGACAAGCATATGAACAAAAGACCCTTCCAACAGGGGCTCAGCTATCAACCTGCCCCAAAGCCTGGGAGAATAGATAGGTCTTTAATAGCTTCCTGAATGTCATCAGGGTGCTAGCCATCCAGCTCTCTGGGAGGAACTCTTCCAGAGGGCAGGGACCACAACAGAGAAGGGATGTTTCCTGGATCCATTAGATGACACTGCTTAATTGCCCACACTGCCCGATCTCACTGGATACAGAAACAACTGAAGACAAGTGATCCCTCAAATCACCAGACTGTATGCCATGAAAGGCTTTAGAGGTAACCATCACCTTGAATTGCACCCTGAAAACAACAGGTAGCCAGTGCAACTCATGGTGTAGTGGGGTCATAGGGGCATAACAAGGCAGGGGTGCTGCACTCAGGATCAGCTGCAGGTTCTGAGTGACCTTCAAGGCCATTTGTGAGCTGACTAAGGCATAAGTGATTGTCAGAAGAGCCTCCTGCTCAAGGGAAGGCACAACTGGCACACCAGATTCTTGGTCCCAGTTACTACCTGCCACGGGTGGTAGGTCTTGTGACTCCAAGATGATCCCCACTTAACATGTCATTTGTGGTAATTCATTTTGTAAAGTATTTTATGGCTGTTGTCCGGACTAGTATAAAATGTTGTAGTGTATCAGAAAGCTAAGAGGGACAAGAAATACATGACAGTAAAACATGCTGTTTTAATTTACTTAAATGTCTGAAGGATGCCTGATGAAATGTCTCATAAAAGGTCATGAGAAAAATTTAGCAGCAAGTAGAGCATCAGAAGTAAAAACCCATTATGAATTAAAATAGAAATTAAGTGAAATAATAAATAGCCAATTCACTGTGAGGAAAGAGGTGAATAGCCAGATCCCCTGGGGGTCAGCAGAGGGATTGGTGGTACTCAGTGAACAAGTCATAAAATATTGAAATGGTTCTCATTTTGCCTATATTGGCCACTACATTTTCACCCTGAATGTTGTTTCTGGGTACAATCAATTGTCTGAGAGGAGAAGGAGGAGGAGGAGGAGGAGGAGGAGGAGGAAGAGGAAGAGGAAGAGGAAGAGGAAGAGGAAGAGGAAGAGGAAGAGGAAGAGGAAGATTAAGAAAACAGAAAGCATTGATGAAGCATTTAAAATATTATTTATAATGAACTTTCTCACTATAAAATTTAAAGCAATCGTTCCCTCCCAAAAAACAACAAACTTTGTGTTTGTAGTCATTCCAAGTGCCAATTTATGAGTCAGATTCTTTTTTTGTATTGCTATTGCAAGCTGTCATAAAACGATAATCCCAGTTATCCATTAAACCCAGTAAGGCTTACTTAAGAGTAGACAGGCATTGCATTTCACTTTTCCTTACAAAAAACATCAAAGTCAAGGAGCCCATTCTTGGCAAAATAGCTGGCCAAAACAGAATTCCCAGTAGATACAGCTCCATCTTTAGAACTACGGAGCTGTAGTAATACAGTGTCACGCAGAATGCAATATTTTTCATCCACTGGCTGTATTGCATTCCTAAAAAATGGATTCACAATTTAACTGTTAATTACTCAGTATGTATGGTGGCAGGCAGAGGAAGCTCAAGGTGTTATACAGACTACAGGAGAGATAAGTGGTATGGCCTAAATGTTCAAACGTTTTCCTGTACAATAAACCCACCATTCCAACCCTAACTATGAACTCCCCCTGATATGCACACACTTAATGGTGCTGCCTGAAACAATTTGTTTTGCCCTCTGCATGATTTTCCTGTAGCAATTATGCTCCTGGAACCTCACATCCTATCAGTTTAATTCAGTTGTTACCAAATATATGCATGCATGAACCAACATTTATATCCAGGCTTTACATGAAAATTAGGAATAACTACCTTCTACCAAATATGTAATCTATTGGTAGAAAATCATTCCTCTCTAGAATGAAATGGGAAAATAATGGCTTGCATTAATGTAGTCATTCAGAAAAAGAAAAGAAAGGAAAGGAAAGTGTCCCAAGGCATATTGCAACCTTTCAAAAAACAGCAGTTTACTGTGATACATAATAAAATTGCTATATTTCATTTCAATAAATTTGTTTTTAATTCCTCCTTAATTCTGTTTAGCTGGTATATATTATTGTCTTAAGCTATGCCAGCAGCTTATTGCCAAACCAAGACATTTTAAAAGTATTAATTCATGTCACTAATGAAGATATTGACATTATTCAGTAAAGCAAGAAATATAGTATTGGCCTAATCCCAGAGAATCTCATGAAATCTAGTAGGTAAGTCTTGAATATGAGGACCTGTGCATGCTTTTCCTGCGAAAAGATGGATAGAATTACTGTTTACTTGGGAGAATTGGGTTGGATTCTGCCCAAAAACCTGGTGATCAATGCTGTCATAGGTGACCCCACTGAACATCTGTGGAGCCCTAGGTACATAGCCTTAACCTAGCTATGAATCATGAGCATGAAATTGAGCAAACTCAGGGAGGCAGTGAAAGATAGGAAGGCCTGGCACAATATGGTTCATGGGGTCACGAAGAGTCGGACACGACTTAACGACTGAACAACAACAGCTATGAATCAAAGGAGGGGATTAGAAAATCAAGATGGCAGCCATGACCGTGTGATTGAAGTTCTGCTTCTTTTTACATGTTCTGCATATGCAACACAAGACAAAAGGGGTAGGCCTTCCATGAAACAGACACCATTTTGACTTTATCTACCTGAAGATGCTTATGCTGAGACTAGTGCAAACACTGCCACTTTTCTCTTACATTAAGCAGTTTTTGCCAATCCAGTTAAATAATATATGTATAAGTATATAAAGGTATATTTCAGTCTGTAAAGACCAGAAACCACTGTTTGGAAGAGGTGAGAAGTTATTTTTCTCTCTTATAGTTTTTAAATTTTATCTTCCATCCATCCATCCATCCATCCATCCATCCATCCATCCATCCAGTCGTGTCCAATTCTTGGAGGCTGCCTGGACAAGTCCCTGCAGGTATCTTGGGAAGGTTTTTCAGATGTGGTTTGCCATTGCCTTCTTCCTAGGTCTGAGAGAAGTGACTGGCCCAAGAAATTGACTGGCTCACTGTTTCCTGGTTTCTAGCCTAATGCCTTAAACACTACACCAAACTGGCTCTCTGGCAAACTGGCATTATATTACATTAGTTTAAATGTTGGAGCTCACTAAGCATGCATGAGATACCAGGACTGCAATTTATATTGTCCTATTTCACCTTCCTAATATCTCTGTTAGAAGGTTCATAGTTCCATTAAAGTTGCTTTGCATAACAAAGTTCAGTGAACAGATGAACAATAATCTGACTCAGTATAACACAACTCCCTGTGTTCTGCTTGTTTTGTAAAAATGTATAACTTGCAATATATATTCAGTCTATAAACTCTTGTGTTCAAAATCTGGAAAAATGGTGTTGTAATGATTGGTTGATGACACCATGTTCTGCTAGCACTCTTAAAATCTGAATAGTCCAGATTAAGGAACATTTGATAAAATACATTAGAATAGTAACTTCAAGTTTAATGCATTTGACTGGGAGATACATGAAACTATCATCTCAGACACGACATACTTTACAGTAACTCAGCTCATAATGGGATTTAGCAAAGATTGACTCATTCTAGAATTCACCAGTAAATCAAATTGCAAGGTTCTTTTTAATTGTTAAATTATGCTCTGTATTTTCCTTTTAGGAGAGGAGATAGAATACAATTAATAATGCAATTTGTGATTTGTGCATGGGTCGCTAACCATATATTACAGCCTGCCAAGAACCAAATAGCTTCCTTTTCCTCATGTTGAGTTCCTATCAGATAACAAAAAGATTTTTTTTCCTGACCACCTAGGACTCACCACACATTAGTTCAGATTACTGGTTCAAAGATATGCAATGGATTATTTCCATAGTATTAAAAATATTTTATGATAATAGCTTAAATATTCTAAATTATAATAAATATTATTTATTTATTCGAAATAATACAGTAAAACATACTGTCACAAATATTTGAAGAAGTTATAATGCAATTGGTTCGGTTAACTCATAAATTATCTAAACTGTATATATTGAGGTATTTCTTCATAATTTAATCCCATATTTTATTGTCCAGTTTAGCTAACACATAGCCATCTATTCTTGCTATGGTTTCTTTCAAGTATTTACTATCACCAAGATTATTAACAGAAACAATATTCCTATAGCATACCGTTCCTAATATTGAGCTATGAAGAAGAGAAAAAATAAACTTTTCTCACTATTTTACTAACTCATAATATAAAAATATTGCTTTTCTAAATGAAACATTAATCAAGAATAATATGCTATGTGTGCCCCTGACCAAACGTCATGCACTAAAAATCCTTATTAGAGAAAAATCTCATTACCTGAATGTTTAATTCATAAAATGTAAGAAAAAGCACTATGTTGCTGTTCAGTTGGAATAAATTTTGTGTATGAACCATAGAAAAATAATTTAGACCAGCTGAATTACCATTAAAACCTCATTATCTCCTAGATTTCTGGATAGTTCAGTGAAATGGGCATTTTTACAATGGAAAGAAGTTAGTCAAAAGACCTTTGCTTCTCCCTGGTTCAACATACATAGATTTTGTCAATTAAAACATACCTAGATCTGCAGTATGTGCCAGAAGTTATTAAGGCTATTCTAATTTTTTTTTTTAGATTTTTTTAATCTCACCTTTATTATTTTTTAGAAATAACGCAAGGCACCGAACATACCTAATACTCCTTCCTCCTCTTGTTTTCCCCATAACAACATCCCTGTGAGGTGAGTTGGGCTGAGAGACTGTGACTGGCCCAAAGTCACCCAGCCGGCTTTTGTGCCTAAGACAGGTCTATAACTCACAGTCTCCTGGTTTCTAGCCTGGAGGCTTAACCAGTACCAAACTGGCTCTTTTAATTGTAAGATCAATCATTCAAAATGCATAAGACAGTCAAAACTTTCAAAACTATGGATGAATAGAGCTGCAAACAAAAACACATTAAAAATAAAAATAAAGTAAAAAAAAAAAGCCAAGATAAAATATTGCAGTTGGTGGTAGGTTTGTCCATGGATAATCAAAGTCTGCCTAATTTTACAGACAGTATAACAAAATTTAGCTACGTTCAAGGAGACTGAATCATACTGATCTGATAACAACAACTGTACATAGAAAAGATCAGAATTTCCTGGGTGTTTGACCAAATAAGGAGTTATAAGGTGGGTCCTTGACTCCTTATAGAGGATATAGCAGAGCAGGACATGAGCTGTAGTTTCAACAGCCCCTTGTCCACAGGGGTACAGTCTTGGCTCATAGACAACTTTTTTGTTTCTTCCCTCCAAAACTGCTGTAGGCAGATTGTTGAAGCATGCTGAAGTTAATGATCTTTGGAATTTGGAAACAATTATGTCGTATAAGTATCTCACTGGTTTGTAAAAAGGAGCTTGACTGCCCAGAAAAACATTCTTAGATAGAGCAGACTGGTCCTGTTGGGCTATCAGGTCTTTGGTACGTTGTTTAAATGCACCGAGTGCACACTCATAACCCATCATTAGGAATACCTCCCTGGAGAAGCTGAGATGTTGAAGTTTTTGTGAGATTGTCCTGAACCAAAGTGATTTGTAATTGTCTTCAATAAGGAAAGAACTCAAACATGTGGAAAAGAACAGGAGCTTCAGCCAATGTGCTAGGATACAGATCCATGCACCTGTTTTGACTTTAGACAACCCTGCCTCCCTCCTTAATACTGCACTGGGAATTTAGATTAGACCCTTTTAAGAGGAATAAAGGAGGTGTAAGGTCCTAGCACTGAAAAGTAGTTGTGCATAAGCCTTAGCTGAATGTAGCTTCAGTACTGCTGGGATATGCTGTACTGCTCTGCTGAAATGAAAAGACTGAATTACGGCCACTGTTTTTTGAGCATTTTATATAACATAATTTTGGTGTGTACTGCATTTGGTGGAGCTGTGGAAATCTATGACCAAATGTTTAAAAGATTTCAATTCAAACCTATTTTTGTAGACTGGGTAGCTTATGTCACATAAATGGAGGAGAAAAGGGGGCAAGTGACATCTCCATGTAAAAGATGCATATTATAAAATCTACATGAGACACATGCATCATCTCTTCATATATGGCACATATGATGTCACTCTAGTTATTACATGCCTACACCTTATGCATAAACTATTGGAAATATTCTAATGCAACCTAGACTTTTATGAAATACTTCTAGTTTAAAAAAATGAACCTCTGTCTTGTTACTGTTCAATTAATGTGAAGGAGATCATGTAGCATATCTTTTGCACAAAAGTCTCTTTTAAAAAGATTTGATAGGATTGGAAGATGATGCTTGTTAGATATTAAAGTGAACAATTGGGCAAGTTCAGGTGAGGCATATAAGCAACAAGAATGAATGGAATAGGTCAAGCTTCTCTAGAATGGCTGGATGAATGCATAGGGAAGTCCTTGGAGTAAGAACAGAAGTATATAACATCATTTTTTTGTTCCTAGAAAACAAGAAACACATAGTGGCCTACCTTGATTTCATAACAAATGAAAAATTGAACTGAATGACTTCAGTAATCAATTCAACATTCATGAAATTTAGTTTCATTAGCTCATTCATGCTTCTCATTTGGGAGACGGTGCATATCTTTTGGCTGACAGGATTCATGTTTTCTCAGATATTGCACAATTTGGGGCACATGGAAAAATAAAAGAGATAAAAATAATGTGAAATCAACCAAGGTGTAGCACAGCAATTGAACTTTAAATGAATGAGCAAAAAAAAAGACTTAATAAATAGGGAAAGTTATAATTAAATTCACAAATGCCTTGTGCAGCCAAATAATGAATAGAGGAGCTTAAAATATTTCATCTGAATTTCGAAGCATACATTGGGAACAAATGGACCTTCCAGAGTAGGTTAAAATGGCAAGATAAAGGATGGAGCTCTTCCTTTTTGTACATGTGTCACACATCCTGTTCTGTCCTCCCATTATGTCACATGAGAGCAACATAAAGTCAATTACTATAATGTTTTTGGTTGTTTTTATTTTTAAATCAAGATGGTATAAAAATTTCAAAAGCATTGGTATGTTATAATGGGAAAAACAAGGAGATGTGCCAAATTTCATATATACAAATTGGAACAGGGGCTTTATTCACTTATTTATAGCCAGTGATTTTTTTTTTTTTTTTTTTACTTTGCACTATAGCAGGATGGAATTTATAGTAGAATTAGAATACTATTAAAATGAAGGGTATCAATTTTCATAAAAATCAGTGCAGAGGATTTTATATTACATTCCTTTAAATTCTGACATTAACATGTGTCCATAATTTTGATGAAGATGATTTTAAGACATGTACTGAAATCTGTAGAAAAACTGGATCTTACAGTGAGGAATATCTCTGACAAAATTTAGGAAAAGAGGTGTGTTTTTGTCCAAACAGATTCACCCTTCTGAATGTGATGGAGTTGACTGCCTGGGTTTGAAAGAGAGTAGTGTAAGAGATTGTGTAACTTATCTTTTCTTCAAACAAATACAGTCCTTAAGCCAGTCAGGTAGATAAGACAGCTATAAAATGTCTTCATACTTCTGTGGATGAGATATGGAGAACAGTTAAGGGATCAAATAAGAGAATTCTCTATCAAGTTCTCTCTCTATCCCACCCCCCAAAGTGCTGAGATCTACAAAAGATGGTAATCTGTTCACAGAATCAGACTATTTTGATGGCAGACTTGCCAAATGTTGAATATAATGTTCCCCTGTCCCATCAAAATATCTCAGGAAAGAGACATAGTTTCCTCCCCCCACCTCCATTTCTTATCTGACACACAGCAAAGTTCCCCAACGATATAAAATGAATGTGGAATTTCTGGGAGCATTTTCAGCTGGGGATAGGACAAAATACTTTCCTCCACTCTGCCTAGGAATAAAATTGTCTGGAATTGCTTCCATCAGTTCTGGGTTTGGGATTCATGCCAAACTGGTATAAAATCCTACTAAGTATTCTCAAAGTGGATGTCATGAATATGCATAAAGCAAAAATTGCCTCATAAAACGCAGACTTGTCTAAAGTTGGGAGGAGCTATTTAGGCCATCAGATCCATCTCCAATCAGTGTACAATCCAAACTGAAGATTCCTGGTACATGACTGGCAGATTCTACTTGAAAATATCCAGTGAAGGGATATTTTCCACTTTCCTTGATATTTGGCTCTGTTGTCAAACTGCTCTTACTGTTAGGAGGTTTCCCCCCCTCCCTTCCCAATAAACTATTAGACTTTGCTGAAAGCCTCTGAGGAACTCATCAATCTGTCTCTTGCTGTGTTTTCAGGCATTAAGATTAATAGAACAATCCCAGACATGTATACTTAAAATAAGTCTCATCAAATTCCATGAGGTTTACCTTCAAGATATGTGCACACAACCTTAATTTGCTATTAGAAGTTGCTTCAGGAGCAAAATGTTTGGTAATATATGTGATAAAACCAATCAACCATGCAAACAAATCAAATATGCTTCAGTTATTTAACCACCCAGCTGTCTTAAATATGTTCCTCCCATTTAAGGATTTCTGAAATACACTTGAAGTAGGCCTTGCGGTAAAGACAATATTATTAAATAAGATGTTGTTGTTATTGTTTGCTATCTTACCTCAATATACAGAAAACGTTATTCTTCAATATTTTTTTAAAATTAAGATTACCAGAGACTAAGGGCAAACCCTCACTTAGTCTTGAAACTGTTCCTGTCCTGTGCTCATGCTGATTTGATTCTAAGACAGCTTTAAAAGGTGCTTTCCAGACTGAGATACTTTGGCAACAGACTGCAGGCTACAGCATCCTCTCATTAAACAATTCCCCTCCTTCTGTATCCTCCCATCTTTCTATACCAAGAAAGAATGACCCAATGGCCAGTCACTTCCTACCTGTGTGCATGTTTTCCTGGATAGATACATTTTAATGTGCATGCAGCACTGTCTATCTGTCTCATAAATACACTGACACATAACTGTACACATAAATACATCAACACATGACACATATACATATACATTTTATGCACAGACATTCAAGTTAAATTGAATTTATATACAAGTGGTCCTCACTTAACAACCACTTGTTCAGTGGCTGTTCAAACTTGCAATGGTGCTGAATGAGTGGTACTCACGGCTGGTCCTCAGAGTTCCAGTTATTGCAGCATCTCTGTGGTCATGTGATTGCGATCTGGGTGCTTGGTGCCTGGCTTGTGATTATGATGTCATAACATCTTGCAGTCATGTGGTTCCCATTTGTGACCTTCTTTGTCAGCTTCTGACAAGCAAAGTCAATGGAGAAGCTGGCAGGAGATCACAAATGGTGACCACGTGACATCCTCACTTGACAACCTATGGTGATTCACTTAACAATGGCAACCAGGAGTACTGGAATTGCCATTGCTAAGCAGCACAGTAATGTGATGTCACATTTTATAACTGCATCACTTAGCGATGGCAATTCCAGTCCCAGTTGTTGTTGTTAACTGAGGACTATCTGTATTCAAATTCAAAGCATCAACACAGACATACAAGAAGCTTTCAAACAAAAATTCTTTGGTTCCTGTTCAATGTCTTCTAGAGTTACTTTTATCAAGTAAGCTGTAACAGATCAATGATTGTAACATTTTCTTTGTAAATAGAAAGTTGTTGGTTTAAAACCTAGCAGAAATATATATTATAATTAGATTTTTTTTCCCTGAGCTTCTTACTTTTTCCTGTTCCAGTAATTGACTATTTCTCTAGTCACTGTTGAGGAGCTCAGGATGAAACACCTCTATCCCAGGTGACTAGAAAAATTAAGGAACTGAATCACCAATCACAAGAAAAAGTAAGAAGCTCAAGGGGAGAGAAAAATAATTAAATAAATATTGGTGGGCTTGGAACCAGCAACCTTCTATTCACTGGGCAAGAGTTATCATCATGGTGCTATTACAGAATATAATAGTATATTATGTTATTGTATAAAGCAGCTTTAAAGGGGATTAGAGAGCATGAGAAACACTCAGTTGAATGGGTGTTCCTCCCTCTGAAAAGAACTTAATTAACTGCTGCGGTTAGCTTGCAACAAACTGAAGTGCACAATCTGAAACAGACAGAAACACTTGAGACAATATTACATGAAAAAAGTGTACTTGGAAGAGAACGTGAAAAATGTTACTTCCAGATACTTTGAAAGTGATTGGGGGATTAATTAGAGGGTGATGTAGTCCATTATTAGTCTCCAGAAACAGTTGCCTGATTATTCTGGTGGCAGGACAACAGGACAACGCAGATCAGAAACTAAATCAGAAGGAAGAATATTAGCAGTTATAATCTCTAGCTGCAGGAAATCCTTTTATTAAAGGATTTTTACTTCTCATCATTCTTTCTCTAATAGGTTAGGCAAAGGAATATTTTTTTCAACATGAAAATATTCAAACCTTTAATACCTTTAAAAAGTGAACAAGTAACTCCTCCATCTTCCCTGTTGCAACATATTTCCTTTTCTGTACAATACTTCAAATATCAGTGTTAGTTAATTGTAGTAGGTTAATGATATCACACTTTATTTAATTCCTCAGGTACTTTCAAAACTCTCAAGATCTTATATGGCCTTCAGAACACTTTTCTCATTTGTCACCAAAAATTGGCAGTGGTACATTTTTCAGCCATGGCAAACAGAACTGATGGGACTGGCAGAAGATCTACAGACTAGCTATCTAAAATATTTGACATTAGTGATGTTTGGTGTATGATGTATTCCTGGATGCTATGTATTTTAATTTTGTATTATTGTAATTGTCTTACTTTATTTTTAATTTTGTTCACTGCCAGAGTCACTTGTTGAAATGGGTGGCCATACAAATTGAATTAATAAGTAAACATGAATAAATTAGGAGTAGGAAAGGAAACTGTCACATGAAAAATATCCAGTATGGCACGCATTTGGAATGTATGAATAAACTATATAAAGTTGAACTTCATATTTTGTTTAATTAATCTGTTAAACTTTTAAGTGCAGCTTTTTATAATGCCATACTTAATGGCAAAATAGATTGAGTGCAAGAGAAAAACAGAAAATTTTGAACAGTTCTAAAAAGGTTGGGCACGTGGACAATGTATTTATGAGTGCTATCTTCCTTGTTATTGCTTTCATGCCCTTTTTTTTTAGATCTCTTGAAAACATTTGGCAAGCCACTACAGAAGCAGAATATTCATTTTATTTATTCATCTATTTAATTTATTGAATATTAAGCAAAACATTGGCTGTATGTGTGTGTTTCTCTCTTTCTCTTTCATCTTGCCCAATTTTTTTTATCAGGTTCTGCTCCATAGTTTTAGCATGACTCCAAACACCATCAAATAAGAAAATAGCAGCCTTGAGTGCCCCATCCCCCATTGCTTATACTTTGTAAAAGCAAAGAAGATTTTCTTCTTTTATTGCTATGGATGCTGCAGCTATGGAAAAATGACAGCTCCTATAATGTGATATAATAATAACTGAGTCAGTTATTATTATATCACATTATAGGTATCAGATAGGGTTTCTATTCTGAGGCTGCAAAAATCTGGATGGCTCATAGCAGAACTCCAGTATTTTGCTGTAATTTCTTGGTTCTCCAGATTTTTTCAGTCCAGCTATGGAAGCCCTAAAGATAAACCATACAAAGTGGTAAACTGACAAATCAATGGCTCTGTTATATGGCTGAATATGAATAATGATCATAAGATATACAACTGGTTTTCCAAATGCAGAGGGCAAAGCCTCAATCCCCTTTCCTTAATGTAATAGTATTTTGCATGCAGCTGCAGTGAGGTGATCTAGGTCCTTCTTTTCAGTAAATTTCAAAGTTGAGCAATGACTCTTTCCTCCCAGTGCCACTTTAGAATGATGCTGCCTATTGTACAGATTACTGTATGAGGGAGTAGTTGTCTACCTTTTAATGGCTGGAGTTGCCCAAAGGAGGTGAAGGCCACAGCAGCTGAGGCAGTGATCGGTTATCTTTATTGCACTCTTTGTTGCACAAAATAAAAGCATATCAGAATGCAGCATAACAAAACAGAAATTATATCATATTCACCTTCCCCAAATAAAGTTGTAGGCCCAGTTAGCTCATCACTGGGCCAAATCCTGAAGAATTAATTTGGTGGACTGTAAAAACCACAACACAAAATATGGTCACATTACAAGTGATAGCTGAATTGATATCTGGTCTTGCCGAGAGAGAGTGACAGGCCCAAGGTCACCCAGCTGGCTAGTACCTAAGGCGGGACTAGAGCTCACAGTCTCCAGGTTTCTACCCTGGTGCCTTAAACACTACACCAAACTGGCTCTCAGCTTTACCTAGTTGGCTACTCAAAAGTGGAATCCTTTATGAAGTACAGATGTGTCAGTCAAATAGTACAATAAAACATGTATTAAAGTTTCAACTTCTCCTGTATCAAAAGATGTAAGAATATTATGATTTCTTCAGACTGATTATGAACATTAAAGCAAGATAATGCCTCTCCCTGCCTGAGAATTTTTAAAACAAAGTTATCTGACCAGATGGAAATTTTTCAAAAATCCATTAGGTAAAATGACAACTTTCAGTTTAGTAAATCCAATTAATAGTCACAATCGAATATTCTTTGGCTAGTGCTTTGTTTATGCTTTTCAAACAGCAGAGATAAAAAGCATTGGGTGAAAATCTATATCAAGCAAATTTACATGTTACACTTCTATGCTAGTTGGAAAGATAATTGTCTAAGAAAGTGAGAGGTGGTAATTCTACTGTAAAGAACTTTAGTTTAAGCCACTACATAATCAATAGAAGCCAAAATCTTGCATCAACCCTGATTAGTCCTGCTTTCAATTGTAATGAGGCATTTGATACAAAGGGAAACATAGCCTGGAGGAATTTTAATTGGATTCTTTCCAACTTAATAAACCCATCGTAAGAATAGACCAGAGAGTTGTACAGGAGTTGGTCTATCTTTAACCTCAAAAACTGTGATGCCACTTGGATATAATGACTACTTTATTCTGGAAAAAAATTGGGGTAGTTCATGCATTTCTTTGGGCAATGTTAATAACCTGAACTGCATTGGATTTATAAAAGAGGCTTGAGAAGGCTTTGAAGAATTTTGTGAGAAGGAACAAAGAAAAAAAAAATGAAAAGAAATAAAGTTTTAGGACATTAATTGAAGGGACTAAAGATCATTAAAAGTAAAAGAAAGGAACATAAGGTTAGTTTATTTGATCAAGGTTAAAATAGATATGTTGTTATCTCTGGTAACCCTTAGTGGACTTTTGCTGATCAGGAGTGAAATGATGAGCTTTTTAATGATTTGTTTATAGATAAGAGATGGGATATGGGAAGAAGAGTTCATTTGTTGTATTTTAAGAGAAGGTGATAAGTTACTAAAATTGTTGATATTTATTGTGATGAAGAGGGATGTAATTTATTTATGTACTTCTTTTCTTTTTCTTACTACGTTCTTATTTTTCTTTCTTTACTTTCTTTCCTATTTTCTTTTTCATTTCTGCACCTTCTATTTTTTTCTTTTTCTTTTTCTTTTTTTTCTTTTTTTTAGTTTGTATTAGTTTTTTTTATCATTGTAGTTGTAATTTTTAATAAAATTACTATTAAATAAATAAATAAATAAATACCATGAACTTTTTGTGCTCCTCCAATATTCTGTTGCGTGGAAAGTCATTCCTAAATTTTTGTAACTGGATGCCTGAGCTATAACTTTCCTACCTAGTTGTCATTTATGATTCAAAAGCCATAAGGCTTTTCTCATCCCTACAAAGGTTCAGATGCACTGTGTCATAGGCATAGAGTAAGGTAGGGTTTTTAGTTATTTCTTCCATGGATTAGACCTTGTACAATTCTTACTGCATTTTTCTTGTCTAAAAAATGGCAGACGGTTATAGAACTTACTTCCAGCATTGTGGTTGGAGGATATTCCAGAAGGGGCAAAAAGCTGTTTGAAGACCTCACACCTCAAGTTTCAGGTTACTCACTGTTGGTATGGGGAAAAGAAAACTGCTTCTTGAGTTAGAAAGAAAGGAACCAAAATGTAAGTGATGCCTTTTCGAGGCAACAAGGGAAATTGTTCAAGGTGCTAATGTGTTAGAAAAGAGATTTAGAAGTAAATAAAACCCCATGAATATTACTTGTTCCATGGTAAAGGGAAACCTCGAACCGTATGCTGTGGCCTGGAAAATGCCCTCTTTAACTAGGGCACTGAATCCAAAGTATTATGCCTTATAAATTATAACTAGACTGATGGGTTTAATGCTGCCAGATGTGGGCAACAAAACTCCAGATGATCACTAGATGGCACTTAGTTTGCTTGGATCCCTTTTGCCAGCATCTAGTGGCCATAAAAAGTTTTGCAGCTCAGATCTGTTAGCCCAAAATGAGCTGCGGCTTCAAGGAAAAAGCTGTGACCGGGGGACTTGGGAATTGGCAATGTTTGGTTAGCATGGAATTTAAAAAAAAAAACACCCACGTCCTCTAAGGCAAAAAGAAAATAATATAATTTCAAGAATAGAAATGGAAGAGATTGGAAGATATTTATTTATTTATTTAAAAGAGAGAGTTCCCCTTAAAAAACCAGTTTTTGCAAAGGGGCTATTCTGTCATTAAAAAAAATAAATAAATAAAACCAAGGCATCTGGATAACATTATCATTAAAGTAGTGAGAAATACCTACCAAAAAGTATTGTCCCAAAATGAATGTATGTGTGCCTTTGAGTCAGTTTTAACTCCGGGCGACTGCCTGGGCAAGCCCCAGCATTTCCTCTGGCAAAATTTTTCAGAAGTGGCTTGCCACCGCCCCCTTCCTAGGGTTGAGAGAGAGTGACTGGTCCAAGGTCATCCAGTTAGCTTCATGCCCAAGGCAGGACTAGAAGTCTCCCAGTTTCTAGACTGATGCCTTAACCACTACACCAGACTGGCTCCTCACAAAAGGTGCTGTGCATATATTTTCAAGTCTCTAATTATAATGGTCGCTACTAACACAATCCACGTATTGGGGAGTGGGGGTGTTAGGCATCTCTATGATGCTTTCTTTTTGGTTTCTAAAAAGCCATTCAGTAAATAAACAGCAGAGTTTGATTACATTGCCTCTGAATATAACTCTTCAAATCCTTACTGTAGTTCTTGAAAATAAGGGAGTTCAAATGCCTCCTTGTATTTATCTTCTCCATCAATAGAATTGATTGCTTGGGAATTAATGTTACTTATTTCATATGTTTCTTAACATTTACCTTGAATGCATTCTCAATGGTATCTTTTTCCTTTATGTTCCATTTGCATTACAAATTTCCCTCAGGAAATGAACCCTCAGGTCAGTGTTTCTCAATCTTGGCAAATTTAAGACAGTATACTTCAACTCCCAGAATTCCCCAGCCAGCCTGAATTCTGGGAGTTGAAGTACACACATCAAAAAGCTACCAATGTCTGTTTCAGGTTTCAGTTCTTGATTTGAAGTTTTGATTCAATTATACTTCAGTGACATCAGGAATGATTCAATGAAATCACTCCTTTGAATCATTATGTAGATTGTTGTTATTACAGTAATTTTTTTCCCCTTTTTATGTATAGCCTGTTTTCATGCCTCTTTTTTCCTGCTTTTCCCTGTTTTGTTCTGTTTGTCTGTTGTTGTTGTTGTTGTTGTTAATGTTTGCAGGCTGTAATTTTGCTAACTGAACTGATGTGTGTGTGTGTTTGCTCTGATGTGGATATAGGGAATTCTGGAAGTTGAAGTCACACATCTTAAAGCTACCAAGGTTGAGAAACTCTGCCTTAGGTCATTCAGAACTTGTGTGAAAGCTCCTTTTCTGCTGCTTTGTCCCATAGTATTCCTTTAAGGTAGAGACTTGCAATGTTGTTGGGCTCCAACCACCCATCAGTCCTAGCTAATCATGGCCAATTATGAGGGATGAATTGGATTGCAACTCAGTGAGAACTAGTTCTCGCACCCTCGTTGAAAATCAAGATAAGAGCAAATCTGAGAACTGCAAAATTACAGAATGGATAGAAATAGGCCAGAAAAGATTGGTGGGGGGTAGGGGGAGCAACCAGAGTGTTACATAGAATTGGAAGGAAAAGAAATTTAAAAATCCTATTATTTATCCAGCAGATGCTAATGTTCTTTTGCTTCTGGCTTCCTAAATCTCTTTAACAAATCTTGTAGCTGTACGTTCTTGGATATCTTGTGACTTTGCCTCTGTTTTTTTAGTCCTGCCTATTGCATGAAATCTGACAGTAGCAACATGTGGAACACCACTCATTTTCCATTCCTACTCAAATATCTAATGGCCCAAGAGGGAGCTACCATATGTAGGTTGCAAAAATCTGGATTATCACTGGATGGCAGCAAAGACCTGGTATTTTCTGAATCTCTTTGCTGCCATTCAGTGCTCATCTGGATTTTTGCAGCCCAGATATGATAGCTCTAGCCCAGCACTGCAGAACAGGGCAACTGGTCAAACCTGCTGCTATTACAAAAGCATAATCAGGCAGTTTGCCTTTGAGGCCTCCTATATCATCTCTCAGTCACAATCAGTGCTTGGTTTGTTTCAATGCTCCACATTTTCCTTGCAGCATCCAACTAAAAATAAATGTAGTTCATAGAATCCATTTAATCATACTAGTGTTCTTTAAGAAGGGCATTTGCTAGGTTCCATATATCTTAAAGGCAGATTCCACAAAGTTCCTATTGAACCATACCTTTAGTATGTTGTAAGAAAGAAACTGAAAACATTAAATGTTATGTCCTGCGCTGTCCCTTTTATAAGGCAATAAGATTAAAAAAAACAACTGGGCTGTATTACTGAAAAATGTAGGGGCTCAGACTCTGAACGCCTCCTCTTCTTGCAGATAAAGTTCCTTATGTTAGCTAGCCAGTGGTCTTTTTCTTTTTTTACTATGTGTATTTTAAGTTCAGAAAAAGAATTGTATCTGTTAGATCTTGTAGCCAGTTATAGGTTTAGGACTCCATTTACGCTATTTGCAGAATTTATTAGATTTGTAGTGATAATTAAACATTTAAGCTAGATCCAATTTTATCTGTGCGTCATTGATTATATCCCTATGTTCTAAGAAGATACTGTTCCAAGCTATTTTATGACCTTAAGTTACAACACTAACTTTATACAGTAGCCATCATGCTTTTCCTACCCAGTGACCCAGAAACTGTAAGTGTTTTATTGACAACAGAATGATCACCATGACAATGAAATCACAGTAGTCAGATTTTTATTCACCCCCCAACACACACACAATGCCCCCTGGCTTTAAGACCAAATGTTTACTGATCAATTAAATGCACAGCTGGCGTCTCATTTCCTGCTCCAGCCAGAAAACTCAATTTTTTTCACAGATTATGAACAAAAGTTGAACAAACTATTTTGGTTTATATGATATTATGGTTATAAAAGCAATCCTTGTCCGAATGTAAACAGTAGCTTGATGGTTTCTCCACCCACAGCTTCATATCTGGCTCCAAATCATGGAATATACATAAACCAAAATTGGCTACTGTTGCCCATACATAGAAGGAAGCAACCACAAGCCTCAGTTCTAGATGTGCTTAGATTTCAGCTTATGCCAGGAACATATTCTGTGTTGCTGCTCTCATTACACTCTCTATTAATACAGCTACATTCCAATTTATGCTTAGTTGGCAACATGTTCAGAATGCCTGAACTTACGTAGATAAGTGCAGTTTAAGCAAAAAACATATGAATGTAATAGCAATCAGGCTACACATTAAAAATGACCAAGGCATTTTCATCCTTGAGAAGAAACAAAAGCCTCCAAGCATTTCATTTCTTGTTTGCATAAACAGTGTTGTCCAAACTTGGCCACTTTAAGATGAGTGGACTTCAACTCCCAGAATTCTCCAGCCAGCCATGCCAAGTTTGGACAACACTGGCATAAAACCTTAGAATCAACAGAGGTGAAGGAAAATGCTGACTTCTGTTAGTTTCAGGGCTAAATTACCTACAAGATGGACTGAACACCAAATTTTCTCCATTTCAAGGACCATTCAAGGCACACTTGGCACTTTCCATAGGATACTCTCCATCTCAGCAAAAGGTGCTGAAAATAGGCTGCAGTCGACTGGTCCCTAAAAACAGGGATGACAGAAATAGCAAGCAACCATTTGTAACACCTAGTATAAGCTCCGTTGCTTACAATCATTTACTAAATTGTGTGGATCATTTCATTTCTAGCTTTTAAAAAGGAGTTGATCCCTTAAGAATAGCTCCTCCTCCTCCCTCTTCCTGAATAATTCTACATTCTTAGTTGTCGGTTGTCCTGTTGTATGTATGTGTTTGGGGACAAAAGTGGAAGGAATGATCATTTGCATGAATCAATAGGTTTATTTGGCCACACATACTTCTTTCTTTGTAAATACCTGGACATAGCACTTACTTTTCATAAAATTCATAATACTATAGAAGTGGAATGTATTCAGCTTTTCAGCATATATCCTACCTTTCTAGGATATTGGAGGAAGGGAGAGGGAGAGAAGGACTCATTTCATTGACCCATTTCATTTTAGACTGATTTTTCAACCTGATCATTTTTTTTTTTTTTTTTGGATTGAAACTATTAAAGTTCTCTTGCTTTTTTCCTTTTTCGGTAATCTTCAGAAGCTTTGGTAATTGCATTTACCATCCAATTCTAGGCTAGGAGACACTATTTTTTACCAATCCAGTCCAGCTTAGAAAGAAAGAGTTTAGCAGTGGTATTAATTTTGTCTTCTTTGCCAGTGATTGATAGAGTTCCTCAGTTGTCCATTCTGTTCCTCAAAGTCTTTAAAGTCTATTTTAAACAAAAGACCATCTGGGATTTTGCAGTGCAGTGTCAGCACATGCATTGGATATCCAACCCTGATCTCTCCATAAGAATCAGAGGGAAAGGTGGTGAGAATTAGAACACCAGCCTAGACTTTATAATGAACTAGAAGTAGGCAAATAAACTGGATTCATCCAGACAAACAGAAATGTTATAACTGAGCTGATCTAGGTTCAGTTCCCAAACAGCTCAAGAAACTTTTGGAAGATCTATTATTTCTTCTGAAGAATCAGGTTTGCAGGTTGGAGGAGCCAATGGATATAATCAGAATTGCCTCTACACATGGTTGTTTGGGAAATGTACATTAGATGTCAGTCACCATAGCCTTGCCAACCTTCCATCTAGATATAGATGGAATACCCCGAAATCATCTTTGCAAAGCATTAGAATTTGAGAATTAGAAATAGGTGAAGTCCTCTCCTTCTCTGCCCATCACAGGTATCCATGAGGTAGATTGAGCTGAGAGAAACTAGCTCAAGACAAGATTAAAAATATTTAAATTCTAAACAGAAATAAAACTCAAGACAGAGTATCATACAATACATTTAACAGTAATATGACATGTTCAGCTGATTTTTTAGCAAAAAAAAAAAAAAAGCACCGAATCCAATCCACTGTATTGGATTCCGGATATTTAAAGATGTCTTGCTTCCATATGACCTTACTCCCACTGAAGTAAAGCTGGAGTGAATATGAAGGGTAGACCCTTTTGGTAATAATAGCCAGGGTCTAGATGGGTTTATTCCATATCAGCTTTTCATTAACTATTAATGTTTGTATCTCTATGTGTGTAACAATCATTGTTTTCCTTTGCTTTGGTTGCATCATAATTGTCTGACCTTATGTTGTTTAATGGTTTAATTGATGTTATTTTGCTTTTTAAAATATTGTATGACTTTGGAAGAATAGACAAAAGCTGCCCTGAAGTAAATAGTGTTGAAGTGAATAAATAGAAATGTGTTAAAGGCATAAACAATAAACTGCGGAAGTTATTTAAGGAATATGTTCATTTATAAGTAAATTTACATGTGTCTGATTCTAATATATAGTTAACTTATGCATAGACACTTCAGTACTGCCAATGGTTCACCAGAACTAAATCTATTTAAAAAAATAATGGATTTTCCATTTGTGTATTTGAAGTCCCTCCTAGAAATCTAATGATTTAACTTAGCAAAGATGACTGGAAATTGCTTCCTAACAATATGGGATCTCTGCAATATTGGGTGTACCTCCTTGGTGGGAATATTTCTTATTGCATTGGCTATATTGAATTCATTCAAATTTAAAACATGTAATTTAAGATAGGATTTTGACAGGTAGATTCGATTACTTTTTTGGTTGAAAAGTGAACGGGATATATTTGTATGGCTGTTTATGTTCTATCATTTTCAAGGGATATTCTTTATATTGGACTACTGTTCCACCCACTCTACCTTTTGTGAAATGATGAGTAATTTTTTGATCTGTGCGGATAAAATTCCAATACATCAACTTGCTATTTTTCTATTTGCCTGTCAACCCCATGATATACAACTTTAAGATTAACTTATGCCAAAACTGCAGTAGGTGAAAAATGTTTTGTCTTGTATGAATTTGGCTGCTCTCATACATTGTTTTAAATACTATTCCATAAGCCTGACAAACTTGTTAGCAGTCCAAACCTATTTTTTTTTAAAAATTGCAATGACTATACATCTATACTAATAAGTCATATTGTAATCCAACATGCTGTTATTTATTTATTTATTTGCTTGTTTGTTTGTTTGTTTGCTTGTTTATTTATTTATTTTTGAAAAAAACAAATCTGCTCCTTTTGATTAATGAATCACAGCTGAACCAGAACAGGAATGCATTTTGGGCTACCCTCATCCATTTTCACTCAGGTTTCTTATTAATCAACTAGCATATTAATACCTAGAGTTAATTATCTGCATCTTCCTGTTTGTTAGAAGCTATTTCTTTCTTTTTATTTCTTATTGGTTACCCAGTAACTGCTATTTAACAATTGACATGCAGAAGTTACAATTAGAACAACTTAAACTTGCTAAAAGAAGATGGGTGCCATTCAGTAAGGCTGCACTAGAATAAAAATGTAAAAATCAGTTGAGTTTTGAGCACTTAACACATCTCTGCCATGTTTAAAATAAGGCAACATAGAGAGTTGACTGCATGGACTAGTGGGCACATACAAACAGTCTTTCTAAGATTCCAAAAAGCCCAGGGACGGAATATCTATTTGACACACTGATCTCCATTTTTCCTCACTGTCTCCTCCATCAAAATAGATCACATCTTCCACTGTTATTTGTCCACTGAAGTCAACAGTCCAATAACCTGGAAACTATGGAGTAACTCAGAGTCACATATGTGAGATGTGTATAAATCAAATGAATGAATAAGCAAACAAACTCAAAATACTGAAACAATTTTTCGGATTATATTCTGATTGGTTTTATTCCCTGAAAGAAAAATATTGATACATCTGATCATTTCAAATACTGAATCTGAATTTGGATGCCTTCTACTCTAATATGTGAATCCTGGGAATGTTGCCCCTTAAAAGGATTTCTGTAAATAGGGAAATATTTCCTACCCATTTTTTTTTCTGAAATCACCTCTGCAAGTAACCTACATTGCTTAAGCTATATCAAACACCAACAAGTGGTACCCCAAGCCTGAATGTGACACTTTAGGCCCAAATGTCTATAGAACAGAGAGTGAAGCAACACAATATTGTTATGTATAGCAAGGGAATAATTAAAATATGGCACGAAACAATTGGATTGAAGTGAATTTTCAACCAGTTACACTTGACTCTGCTCAGGTGTAATCCACAAATATTTCTTGGGGGTCGGTGGAGTATCTAACTGAACAATAGTTTATTACTATTTAATTTATTACTTTAATACTTTATTCAGCCATAAAAAGATAGAATGGTTTGTGGAGAAATCTTTCCCTATCGTTATTTCCCCCCATTTTCAGAATTACCAGGGATGTGTGGTATATAGTAATAGTTAAAACACTGAAAATTATTAGTGACAATTATCACGTAGCAAAACATCAAGTATTTGGAAGACTCATCAACCACAAATGTTTCACAGCCAGAGTGCCAAGAAAGCATAACACTTCTGCTGATTTGAAGATACCTGATTTGAATGTTAACAAACTAAAGTTAAGTTTTAGTAGTCTTTTTTGAGAAGAGGAACCATAATAACTTTTTATACTAATGTCATTTAAATTTATTTATTTTTAATTCTAAAAAAAGGAAATTTAGCTATCATCTTCTCTTTTTTCCTTTCCCCCTTCCTTTATTTTTCCTTTTCCTTTTTAAATGGATAAAACTAGTAGTTACACTTTTCTATCTATGGCAGTACATTTTACCAACTTTTGCACAAGTAGGTATAATTATATATAATTTAGAGTTTTTGTGTAGTCAAAATATGATTTCCTAATTCTCCTATTGTTTGACAGGTCAGTTTCTTTGAAAGTGATGAGGTATTCCTCATTAAGGAACCTGTCAAAACAGAAGAATAAATAAAGAGGTTATTTGTTTCAGGCAGCATTACATTTTGTTTTGGTGTAGGAAAGGAAATTTGAAGAATTAATCACTTAACCCCTCTGTGTTTTGTGAGAACAATGAATGTCCTACACACCCATATTGCTTAACAACACTGCAAGTGACAACAAACTATCAAAAATCAGTAAGGCTGAACTTCTACGAAATTTCTCTTTCAAGTTTCAGTTCTTGATTTGAAGTTTCCATTCAATTATAATTCAGTGAAATCAAAAATTATTCAATAAAATCACCCGTTTGAATCATTATGTACTGTAGATTGTTGTTATTATACAAGTTCTTTGCCCTTTTTATGTCCAGCCTGTTGTTCATGCCTCTTTTTCCCTGTTATTCCTTGTTTTGTCCTGTTTTGCCTGTTAATGCTTTTTTTTCTTTTTTCTTTTTTTAATGTTTGCTGGCTATAATTTTGCTAGCTGAACTGGATGATGTGTGTGTGTTTGCTGTGATGTGGATATAGGGATTTGACTGGGAGTATGCTGTATGAAAACAAAACTGGAAATTATCCATAGTAATTTTCCTACAGGGGTCATTCTTAGAACAGCAAAAAAAAGTGGGGGACTCATTTGATGTGGAGCAAAAAAGGCTCAGGTAGAGGCTACTTCCCAGGAGGCTAGGTCCAGGCTGAGGACCATGTCATCCACTCCTGCCCTCTTGAAATGATAGGTGTATTGGCCTCATACTAGGACAAGCAGGAAATGCAGAAGTAATAGGACTCCATTTTGGACAGAATCAGGAGTTTGCCAGAAAGTGGGAACCTTTAGAATACATTTCGGAACAGTGAAGAGGCAAATCAGGAGTCAATGGAAAACAAAATAAAGATACAGAAGAACTTAGCTAGATTTTGTTGTTCAGAAAAATGAAGGGTCTTCCCAGAATCCTTGCAACTGCCTAGTGATACAGGTTCTGGCTACTAATACAATCTGCAGACTATATAGAATATCTGTTAAGCTGAAGCATTTATTTTAATGTTGGCGTGTTTTGCTCAATTCATTTTAGGATATTCAGCTATGAACATCCTCAGTAAAATCCCTGATTTTAAGCATTGATATGAATATTGTTGGTAAAATAATGACAACACTTTGAGAATAGATAATGCCTCTTTTGGCTTAAAAATAGCAAGAGTAATCCAAATTACTACTTTATTAGCTGTTCTGCATACAGATTGCCTAGTAATCAGGCGGACCCAAGAAGCTTTGTGCTTAACAACAGCTTTCTCTTCTGAAAAGTGTTTTTTCCCCCCCTTCTAACCTTTTACTGCTTTTCTACAGAGAAGATGGTTTAAAAGCTCTTCCATTACTTTAGATGTATTTAGGCTGCTTCTGAATCAAGGAAAGTTTTGCCAACTTCTTACTACACTGGATTCAGTCTGCCTATTCAAAAGAATTCCGCTAACAATTACAATGAAAGATGTACCTCTGTTAAAATTGTTGTTTTTCATAGATCCGGTCAGGTTGAAATTGATTTGTGCCTTTGAGTCAGCCTTGACACTGAAGACTGCCTGAACAAATCCCTGAAACTTTTTTGGCAAGAGTTTTGGAAATGGTTTGCTTTTGCCTTCTTCCCAGGGCTAAGAGTGACTGGCCCAAAGTAATCCAGTTGGCTTCATGGTTAAGCAAGGACTAGAACTCACAGTCTCCTGGTTTCTAGCTTGGTACCACTACACCAAACTGGCATACATATAATTGAGACTTTTTGCTTACTTGCTTACTTAGCATGATAGTGCCAGCTAGAAAAAGATACTGAAGTTGATCTTCCCCACCTATCTCAATTTTTCTCCCAGTATAAATAAATAACTGCTGCTTATAAAAGCAATAAAGAAATCATTTCCAAAGACCTTGGAAATTGTATTGAACTTTAAAGTTTCACCGAGGTTCAAGATTAAGTTTTACCAATGAACCAGAAAATAAATTATTCATGAAATACCATAAACATGAATAATTCAAGAAGTGCCTTTAATTAGGTGCTTTAAAAAGTCAGTAACAGTGTATCAGGACTTTAATGATTGAAGATCAGATCTGATCTTGAAAACAAAGAACTTTTGCTGGAAATCAAATTACCTGGCAATAATTACCAAAGTTATTACTATTGAACTGCTATCAATACTGTTTATGCCTCAGACACATTGTGCATTATGATGAATTGTACATATGAAATACCACAGAATTAGAATTGCAACAATGAGATTTTTAATGACAATACAGTGGCATTTGTAAACTGTATTATTAGAGCTGGAGGGAGGAGGGAGAGAAAAGAACTATGAATATTTTCATTACAGTGAAAAACAATGTTATATATCACTACAGAATTTCCATTCTTTGCTCCTACTGCTGCTTTCCTTCAAGGTGAGTTTTCTTTCCTTCTATCCTCTTTCTTTAGCACATATTTAGCATTAGTTCTATTACTATTTATCTATCAATTTATAAAGATCAGTTTCAGATACTTATTAATCTTGATAAAATAATAGAAATAAGGCATTTTTTATTTCAGTTTAAGAAAACTGAACTGAGAAGTTTAAGAAACTGAGCAAATATCAAGCATAACCCCAACGTTATTCCCAGTCAGTGTTTCTTTAGTGATCTTATATTCCTGTGGGGTACCTTTCCCAGTAAGATATGGCAGATATCAGATGCAAATAAATTCCTTAATTTATTTTATTTATTTTCCTACCTGTATCCATATGCATGTTTGTCTTGCAGGGGTGTCTGCAGAAAGGTTAAAAAAAAGTCAGATGGTAGCCACAATGGTGCCTTTTAAGGCCAACCACTTTTTATATGTGTCAAGTTTGATATCTATAAAGGGGGTGGAGGTTTCAATTGGTGCAGCCATCCTGACTTTTTAAACTCCTCCTGCCCCTGATTTCTTCCCAAGGATAGTAAGATAATGTACTATTCACCACAAAATATTGGTATTCCCTTCCTTTTGCTTCCCTAGACACTAATTGGAACCTTTTAGCAAAGAATTAAACAATATAATCATAATACATTATGACTGTAGGGTTTTAATCCATTCTTTTAAAAGCACTGTGTTTTGAAAGCCACAGTCAGTCACTCTTGTTCAGGCATTCCTCTATCCCAGCCAAACAGCAAAAATGTATGCCACAGAAGAGTAGCCAGGGCATCTTCTTAGCTTTTCTCCTGACTAAGAATTGGGCTGAATGTAATTCAGGGCAAAAACTAGCTGCAGAAGAGGGCTTGATCTGACAGACGCTGTAGGCAAATTTGCTGCTTGTCAGAACAGTAGGCATATTCAGCCTTGTTAATAAGTGAGTGCACTATGAACATTAATTGTTTTATAAATATTTTGGATATAGCAGAGTCTGCCTAACCCTTTACTAATGTTATTTGACAACCCCTGAAGCTCTCAGACTAATTGTTAGGTTTCTGGATTCTGACCATCTGTTAGCCTGGTAGATGTGCCATTTTTTGCCTTTGCTTAGTATAAGCTCAGATAGTCTGTGGAAGGCAGATGATAGAACTTAGGAACAACCTAGCTGGATCTGGAACAAGGCCCATCTTAGCCCAGCATTTTGCTTCTCACAAGGATAATGATATGCTCTAGGGTGATCACAAGCAAAAGATGGATACATGTTCCTCCCCAGGAATTGTTCCTTTAAAACTGGAGGGATTCTGCCTCAAGCTGGAGGCAACAATGAAGCTTCAAGATTAATTACCCTTGATAGATCTGACTTCCATGAAATTGTCCGATCCCATAACCATTCATGCATTAATGAATTTCGTAGATTAATCATCGACTGTATAAATAATTATTTTCTTTGTCAGTTCTAGGTCTCTGTCCACAAAATTTACAGAAATTTCCCTGCCTTCTCATAATATTAGAAGTTGGAGTTACACACTTAAATCGGTCAGCTGTAGATTCCGGACAACAATTTGTCTGTATAATATGTAAGTAATTCTTGAGAGCCCACCTCACAAAAAGAAGAGGGCCAGGGAGAGGTGTCTCAAGAATCAGACCCTGTGCTGCCACGCTGTAGAGAGCCATGGAGATGACCTTGAAGAGAATGTTCAGAAGCCATTGCAAAAACAAGGGCAGAAGCATTCCTTAGCCTCTGGGAAAGGCGATAGTATTAGGAAGAGACTCCTCCCTGACTCAGTGGGAAATAAGAGGGTGGGACTTGCAAGATTTTGTTACTAAAAATAAAGTTACTTCTTGTCCTCAATGGAGTAGATTTTCTGATCTGGTCTACCTCATACAGATGACACAAGCCAAGGAAAAGGTGCTGAGCCACACACAGTTCCTGTGCTGGATCCAGCAGATTCTGATCCAAACTAGAAGACCTTTTCCCCCACTCTCACTTTTGAGAATA
This sequence comes from Liasis olivaceus, assembly GCA_030867105.1. NCBI lineage: Eukaryota > Metazoa > Chordata > Lepidosauria > Squamata > Pythonidae > Liasis > Liasis olivaceus. Next base: position 201,831,851 of record CM061348.1, read on the forward strand.
ACACTGTCCAAGCATCAAAAGCTAGAGAGGCATAGAAGTGTTTGACTACACAAAAAGCCAGCAAGATAAGGCAAGGTTACTCAGGAATAATTTATTGAAAAAAGCTAAACCTGGTTAGGGCCAGCTGCTGGTATTTGAGGTACAAAGTCTGCTAATCTGTGAAGACCTCTGTGTTTCTTGTCTTAAACTTTTAGACCTTCCTTAGAATTTGATTTGGTTTGTCTTTGGACTATCATTGGCTTTAGAAGTTGTCTTCACAGTGACTCTGTATGTGTTTGTGAAGCTTGGACTAAATTTACTATCTGAGATAAGCCTGACAAATTTACTATAACCTTAAACCAGATAAGCACAGTCGTTCCTGAAGCTAGAACATTATAAGGAAGATAAGTCTGTCATTGGGTATTGATCACTGTACTGTATTAAATCACTGTGTTCACAGGCAGTATAACCCTGATTAAAACTGGCTACAAAGTAACAAAAAGAGAGGGCTATTGCCTTCACTTGTTTGTGGACTTTACAATTACTGTAAACTTTATATTTTTTAATGGGGTATATAAATGCTTTAAATAAATAAAATAAAAGGGCATGTGTTGGAAGCAAGATGCTAGAATAAATATGAATTTGTCCAGTCCAACAGGGACTTCTTATTGTATAACGTTTATCCAGTAATAGCGTCCCAGCATTTTGAGATAAAATATTAATTTTATGTGTCCACACACTTCGTGGCTTGATGAGATGGATGACTGCATGCATGTTGTCTTTTAATGCACATTCCTGGGTATAAAATGTAAATCAAGAATTGCTCTACTTTAGTAAACCATTCTGAATATTAGACAAGGTAAACGTCTATGAGACATGTTTCACAACTTCTGCCAAAAGATCCTGAGGAAAGTATAGTTTGCCAAGTAAAATTTTATTGGAAGATTTTACTGCACAGCATACTTTCTGGTATTGCCTTCAATTTATTATCTGTCATTGAACCAAAGACTGGCCCTGGTAACATGCAAGGCCTTGTGCTGCTCTTCTTTGTGGACAGGGACTTTCTATCCAATGTCTTTTTTTTAATTACTGAAGTATTCCAGTGAGTCTATCAATGGATTATTAGATATTGGGGTTTTGCCTATTTTGAATATGATTCGGAAGTACTTTGGACCTTGCATCAGCACATCACTACTTTGCTACTTTTTAAAGAAATCCAGCCCAGATCAGGTTTCTGGATCAACCTGGAAAAAAGATGTTATTGCTCTATGAAATCCACTCATTAGAGGTAAGGCAACTCTTGAAACAAGAGCACCCTTTGCTTCTGCTCCCATGGAAGCTGGGTAAAGGTCAGGTCCCACTAGTGCATAGCAGAGAGAGGTGCTGTCCCCCCCCCCCCCCCCGCCATTCAGGGCCATTGCCAACTGTTTTGGAAAAAGGAAGGTTCCAGTTGCTATTTCTTGTTTCTTAATCGAGATTTTATAGACAATATTTATTGTTGATATTTTTTGTAAGCCATCTTGATAGGATTTGTGATTTAAAAGACAGGATATGAATAGCTGAAATTAACAAGCTTTTTGTATGTTTCCTAGGCAGTATTCTAAGAGGAAAATAATTGTTTTCCCTTCTACTTTTAGAGGGGAAATCCAGCTTCTCATTCTCCTCCTGTATCCCTGCTGGCCTAGGAGTAGATTTAGAGTAGAGGTTAAAAATCCTTTAAAAAAAAAATAATTGTAGAGATTTATCAGGCAATGCTTGACATTTGAGACATCAAAAGCCACCCTTGCTTTGCTCCCCATGTCTATAAAACTTAGAGCAATGGACAAAGTTCTAAAAAAAAGAACAGCAATGTGGTCCTTTCGTACTTCATTGCTAACAATTTTCTTTTTTTTTAAATTTATATTTATTAAGAATTTTTACATAGAATAAAAGACTAATCAAAAAAAAAAAAAAAAAGGAAAGAAAGAAAGAAAAAAGTGCAAGAAAAGAAAAAGAGAAAAGAAAGAACCCCCCTAAAGTTTAGAAATATATGAATGACTTCCAACCTTCTTTTCAATAGATAATTACAATCCTATTGCTCTTCTTCCCTCTTAGACATTATACAAATCCCTTGAGCTCATATAATCCACATCTTGCTGAATCTTTAAATCCATAAATCATCATTTCATTTCTTTCTTCAACCAGCAAAAAGTCCATATAACGTTTCCAGTCTTTCAGAAAGTTTTTGTTGTTGTTTTTCTGACCAGAAAGATCAGTTTTGCTGTTTCTGCAAATTCTGACATTTTCACAATCCGTTCCTCCACTGTGGGAATTTCATTATTCTTCTATCATTGTGCATACAATGATTTTGCTGCAGTTGCCATATACAAAATCAATATACCATGTATCTTTTCTAATTCATTGTCCACAAGTCCCAGTTAAAAAAAAAATCTGGTTTCTTTGTAATATTAATCTTTAAAATTCTTTGCATCATTGTGTGAATTTGTAACCAAAATTTCATAGCTTTCTCACAAGTCCACCATGCATGATAAAATGTTCCCTCAGACTTTTCATATTTCCAACACTGGTTTGAAATAACTTTGTATATTTTTGATAATTTCTCTGGTGTCATATACCAACAATACATCATTTTATAAAAATTTTCTGTTAAATTATGACATCATATAAATTTAATACCAGTTACTCACATTCTCTCCCAAATATCCATCTCTATGTTATATCCAAGGTTAATAGCCCACTTTGTCATGCAGTCTTTAACCTGTTCTTCTGTTTCAAATCTTAACAAAAGTTTTATACATTTTTGTTATTATATATTCATCATTTGTATATAATTCAATTTCAAATTCTCTTTTTTGTTTTTCAATTCCAATTTTTATCCATATTAAAACTTTCTTTTAACTGTGCATATGAAAACCATTGAAAACTATGTCCTTCTGTAGTCAATTGTTCTCTTGACTTCATCTTAATTTCCCCATCCTCCTGTATTAATAAGTCTTGATATGTTAACCATTTCTATCTGCTGTTTTTCTTCTATAGAATGCTTTCTGTGTTGACCACAATAAAGATATCTTTGGGCGTAACCTGGACTTTAATTTATTCCATACTCTCAATATGGCACTTCTCACATAGTGATTTTTAAAATCCACATTAACTTTAACTTTATCATACCATAAAAACCCATGCCAACCAAACCTTAGGTTATGTTTTTCCAATTCTAACATTCTTTTATTTTTCAGCAAGACTCATTCTTTCATCCAAATCAAACAACCAGCAGCAAAATACAATTTGAGGTCAGGTAGTCCTAGCCCTCCTCTGTCTTTTGAATCCTGCAGAATTTTATATTTAACCCTTGGTTTCTTACCCTGCCCTACAAATTTAGATAAATCCTTTTGCCATTGTTTAAAAGGTGCATCATTTTTTAAACTGGTATTGTTTGAAACAAAAGCAACATTCTGGGCAATATATTTCCTTGCTAACAATTTTCATCCTATAAGGCTTTCAAAGAACTCTGATGTCCCAACAAGGCAGCAAGACCTTTGGACTGTTTTATAATGGTTGATTCTAATACAGATCATTTGAATGTATGTCCCATGGACTTTATACACTTTTCTTCTCTGCCCCCCTTCCTCCAATAAGGGCTTTTTCACTCTGCAAACCTTTGGTGCTTCGTTCTTCTGCAAAAGCCAGCATAAGAAATCCTTTCGTGGATTTCAACCCCTTCCTCCACTTTGGCCATTCTATTGTGTGTGAGGAGGGATGTTAATTAGTGGATTCCCTGGCTTCTTTTCCCCTCCCATTCATTCCAGGAAAACAAGTCCCAGTTATTTTTCCTTCCTTGGTCATGTGTTCTGAGGATGGCCAGGGTGGTGATGGTGGTGGTAGTGTGTCAGCTGAAAACAAATAGTGCTTTTTTCCCTGCTGAATGAATTACAAAACAAAAGTCCAGCCTTCATTGCAGGCTGCCCAGTCCAAAATGGCCTTTAACGGCAGAGACTCGTGCCTGGGGAAGGTGGGAGGTGCCAAAGCACTCACCAGCCAATTGGAATGGAAGCATTTGTATAAGACAAAATGAGTGCAGCAAGCAGACTGGACTGTCCTGCTTGCACCGAGGGAAGGGGGAAAACACTACTTGATGTGGAACAAGAAAACTCAGATGTAGGTCACCTTCCCAGCAAACTAGAGGTTGGCTGGAAATGGCATCATCCTTTCCTGCCCTCCCAAAATGGTAAGTCCATGGACAAGCAGGAGGTTTTGATCCACCTTAAGTAAGTTGAGGATTTTAGCTTGAAGTTGCAAATGTCAACCTATTTACTGGGATATAAATCCTATTGAATCTTGTGGAAGTCTTTCTTTCTATCCTGCTCCTTCAAAGTCCAACTTTTGCTTCCATAGGGTGTTACAGGGAAATTCATTGTCTGCACAATTCTTACCTTTGTAGGTATGGACCAGTATTTCTCAACCTTAGCAACTTTAAACTGTGTGGACTTCAACTCCCAGAATTCCCCAACCAGCCAAAATTGGTCCAGACCTCTTAAAGTAGCTAAGGTTGAGGAACACTGGTATAGACACATCATGGTATCTGAATATCTCTTCCAAGGCCTTTATGGCTGCTGACCCAGTGCTAGTCTGAGACATGTTTCTTGACTGCTTGTTCTTTCACTGTTGATGGTTGATCCTAAAAGGCAGAAGCTATCCACCATTTCAATATATTCATTGTCAGTAAGGATGGTTATTGTTCCTGTTGTTATTAATTTGGTCTGATTTATATTTAATTTTAGTCCTAAGTGAATATACCAAGATACAAATTGTTTTACTACTTTACTTCAAAACTACTTTTGTGCAAATTAGTGCATCTTAGCCTTAGTATGATCCACCTTGAAGACCTGCTGGATGTATTAACAAATAAATAATGTGGTACATTAGATGTAGAAGAATATCCATTTTATAGAAATAATTGCAGCTTATACAATATAAACCAGGCATATTCAAACTCAGCTTGAGACCATTTTGTGATACTTTCCAGATATATTTACTATTATAATGCAGAGGAAAAAAGATGTGAGCGAAAACTGAAGTGCAAATTATCCCAACCCATTATCCTTCAGCCAAAGAGCAGTGCATTCTGAGCCCATTTTCTTGGTATTAAGTCCTTCCTACCTTGCTTTTCTCATTCATTACTTTGTGGGAACCCAGCTGATCAGAATTCAATGTTTATTTGGCTGGTGTTGTGCACTTCCTTTTAAAAATTGATCTATATAACAAGAGCAAGATGAGGTTTAGTGACACTGGTGTTCAATCGGGCAGAACCTCTCAGCTTATGGATAGTACCAAGCTATTTATAACTATGAAGGAAGAAGGCATTTCAACTACCTGCGCCAAATGGATTGTAGAGGAGGAAACTCTTCCTTCAAAATTATAGCAATGCATCAAACACTTTTGAGTGAATAATAGACACTTTCTGAGTAAACAAACTTAGTAACTATATTTTACCTGCCTGCCTGCTGGTTTTCTGCTTTGCTACCTGCTGCTGTTATATATTTAATGTAGGCCTGCACAACTTGTGACCCACTGAGCTGAAGGCGGCCCTCCTGTGACTTTATGAAATTCCTGATTTTGCTGCCTGCTTTAGACTACAAAAGCAGAAGGGCCACCATTCAACTAGCAGAGCACAATAAATAATAATTGAACAATACTACATTTGGCACGATAGGTTGTATCATTGTGCAGAACCTCCTGAATAGCCAAAATGTAGCTGATGAAATATTCAGTCCATATCTAGATCCACAAACTATCATGAACATAAACGCTTATTAAAATCCATTGATATTTGCTTAAATCCCCTCAAGTTCCAGATTGTGATTAACACATACCAGTTATTTGTCAGCTGAGGAGTACATAAATAAAATACCTAAATTCAATAACATTTGATTCCCATCTATGTAAATGAGTCTGCTCTAAGTACAATGTACAAATACAAATCTAAAAGCTTTGCTGGGTAAAATTAATGGCCTCCAGCCAAGTAATCCAGAATTTTGTAGCATAAAGTAGCCAAATAGATATGCTCAGGAAGCTCACACATATGGGCAGGAGGACTATAAACAATCTTTCATTGTTTCAGCAGCAAATAAGATTTGTTCCCCAGGTTTCCAGAGGTAGCAAATAGCCATCAAGTCTAGTAACCACTGATAGTCTGATCTTCCATGAATTCATCCAAAGGTCTTTCAAAATATTTTAAATTAATGTATATTAGCATATCTGATAGCACCAATTCCAATGAAGTACTTCTTTTTATTGGTTCTGAATCTTTTCAGCTTTAGCTTTGATGTCTCAGAGTTCTAACATCCAAGCTATTGGAGCTCTCTAAATTCAGCACACCTAGTGTCCTGCTGGCTAAAGATTAGGGAAGTTGAAGTAGGAGCAAGTTGTATCTCTCTAGCCTTTTCTTGAGGGTGTCCTTTAGAATATACTTTCCTTCCCATTCACTCAAAGTATCATGAGATCAGTTAGTCTGCATTATTCTTGCAGATGGATGATTGGTAGAAATCTGGTAAGTCCTTCATTCCTTAAATACAAGTACTGTCAACTATCATGCTCAATCCCATCATGCCACTTTTAGCCTTTTCTCTCTTTGGGGATTTACTAGAGATGATCTATGGGAATCAGTGTTATGACTAGATCATTGGACTAGGATTTCAGAGATCTACTTGCTTGCTCACTGATCGTTGGAAAGGAAGGAAGGGAGGAAGGGAGGAAGGGAGATCTTGTTGCATGGAGTCCTCTGTACATACCCCTATCAATAGAATTGTAAGACCTATAAGCATTTTGAGGTGATTGCCTTCCATGTTTTGAATTGGGACAGCTGTGGTTGTGGGCTCCAATTCACTTCACACTGTAGTCTGCAGTGGCATCTAATTATAGAGATGACCCTGAGGCTCATATTATTGGAAAGAGCAATTATAAGGACAGGAGATGTAGTCTTATATTAAATTTCTTTCTACTTGTGTGAAGGTTTTGACTAGGGACAGAAAGATCCAGCTAAGATGATGGATTGTCTCCATTCTTGTCTCCAAGCTTCTATACAGTATACATGTATACTTTTAAGTTTCAGTTTATTGCTGAAGCTTTGAAGAATTATTTCCATGAATAAACTGGAGAAGGAAAATGTATTTTGACATATTATAGCCTTTGTCCCTTTTTTAAAAATGTTAAGTGTGGCCCTGGCTGCCAAAAGCTGACTATCCTTTATATACATGATACATATATCCTAAAAAAAATCAAAGAATCATAGCATTGGAAGGCACCTTTGAGGTCTTATAGACCAACCCCTTATCCCGGTGTTTTTCAACCTTGGCAACATTCAGATGTGTGGACTTCAGCTCCCAGAATTCCCCAGCCAGCAAGGGGAATTGGGCATGAACTGAAGGCTGGCTGGGGAATTCTGGGAGTTAAAGCCCACACTTCTGAAAGTTGCCAAAGTTGAGAAACACTGCCCTATCCAGAGCAAGAATCCTTTTCATCACTTCTAATGATGGAGCACCCACAGCTTCAGAAGGCAGGCTGCTTCATTCATTCATTCATTCATTCATTCATTCATTCATTCATTCATTTATTTATTTATTTGGCTTGTATGCCGCCCATCTCCCCCAACGGGTGACTCTGGGTGGCTCACAATAAAAACACAGTTCTCTCCCAGATGGCTAAAAACTATAAATAATTAAAAACATATAAAAAACCCTAAAAAACCTCCTCTGGTTTATGGCCCTAAAAAACCTGTAAGATGCTGGGGGGGGAGACAACCCATCATCCCACCAGCCATCTCCACAGGTGCGGGCCCCTTTCTGGCCCCCAGGCCTTCTGGCAGAGCCAGGATTTAATACCTTTCCTGAAGGCCATGAGGGAGGGGGCACACCGGACCTCAGGAGGCAGGATGTTCCATAGGGCGGGCACTACAGCAGAAAAGGCTCTCTGCCTCGACCCCACCAATCGAAATTCCCTGACTGGTGGGGTCTGAAACCTGCCCCTTCTGCTGGACCGAGTGGGACAGGCTGAAGTGACCAGGGCGAGGCAGTTCCTCAGATAACCTGATCCCGTGCCATAAAGGGCTTTAAAGGTAATAACCAACACCTTGAATTGGACCCGGAAACAAACCGGTAACCAATGCAGCTAGCGCAACAGCGGTGTTATATGTGCCCTCCTAGGGGCATTAAGAACTGTCCACGCCGCCGCATTCTGCACCAGCTATAGCTTCTGGATACTCTTCAAGGGTAGCCCCATGTAGAGCGCATTACAGTAGTCCAACCCAGAGGTGACCAGGGCACGAGTGACCGTGAGGAGGTCCCCCTGATCCAGGAAGGGGCGTAACTGGCGCACCACATGAAGTCGTGCAAAGGCCCTCCTAGCCACGACTGTCTTTGAGCAGGAGTCGTGAGTCCAGGAGAACCCCCAGATTATGCACCGGGTCTGTCTGGGGTAGTGCAACCCCGTCAAGAACCAAAGATGACAAAGTCCTAGATCTTGAGGCTCCCCGTATCCACAGCCACTCCGTCTTACCAGGGTTCAGCTGAAGCCTGTAGTCCCCCATCCAGGCCCCCACAGCCTCCAGGCACCGCGAGAGGGCAGTCACAGTGTCACTTAGGGCACCTGGGATAGAGATGTATAGTTGGGTATCATCAGCATACTGATGATACCTCACCCCGTGGTATCGCAGCAGTTTCATGTAGATATTAAATAGGAGCGGTGAAAGCACTGACCCCTGTGGCACCCCACAAAGTAGGGGCCGGGGGCTGGACCTCTCGCTCCCTAACAACACCGATTGGGTTCGGCCTTGGGGAAAGGAGCTGAACCAGTACAACATTGTGCCACCCAACCCCAACTCCTGCAGCTGACCCAAAAGGATACCACGGTCGATGGTATTGAAAGCCGCCGAGAGGTCAGGAAGAGCAAGGATGGATGCACTCCCCCCATCCTGCTCTCACCAGAGATCATCTAGAAGTGCGACCAATGCTGTTTCTGTCCCATAACTGGGCCTGAATCCTGACTGATAGGGGTCCAGATAATCCGTTTCCTCCAGGATCCTCTGAAGCTGCCGCGCGACCACCTTTTCTACCACCTTCCCTAAAAAGGGGAGGTGGGAGACTGGACGAAAGTTTTCCAGAAGGGTGGGGTCTAGCGACGGCTTCTTGAGGAGTGGGCGGACCAAAGCCTCTTTGAAAGGCTTCGGGAACACCCCCTCCCACAAGGATGAATTAACCATCGCCAGGACCCACCCTAAGGTCACCTCCCTGGTAGATTTAACTAACCAGGAGGGACACGGATCTAAATCACAGGTGGTCGCACTGACAGCCCCGAGGACCCTGTCCACTTCCTCAGGGACAACAGGATCAAACCGTTCCCAGATAACTGGGCAAGAACGCTCCCCGGGCAGCTCCTCTGGACCTACTCCACGCTTGGCTTCTAACTGGGAACGGATCTGAGCAATTTTATCCATCAGGTGTTCAGCAAATTCCTCTGCACGACCCTGCAAGTAGTCCTCCACCCCCCCTTTTCCCAGGAGGGCCCGGGTGACCCTAAACAGGGCTGCAGGGCGACACTCTGAGGATGCAATAAGAGCGGAGAAATATTGACATTTCGCCGCCCTTACTGCCACTAGGTAGGCCTTAATAGCAGCTCTAACCTGTGTTCGGTCTGATTTGTCCCCTGTTTTCCGCCAGCGGTGCTCTAGCCGTCTCTTAGCCCTTTTCAGCTCCCTCAGCTCCTCCGTGAACCATGGGGAGCACTGGGAGTGATGGGCCAAGAGAGGATGCACAGGCGCAATCCTGTCCAAGGCCCCAGCCACCTCCTTGTTCCAGGCTGTGGCCAGAGCCTCCGCTGGACCGTGCAGCAAGACCTCAGGAACACCCCCCAGCTTCCTTTGGAACCCGTGCGGGTACATCAGGCGCCGGGGGCGGACCGTTCGAATAGGTCCCACCTCCCTGCGGAGGGGGGCAGCATAGGAGAATCCTGCTGCCACCAGGGAGTGATCTGACCATGACAGGGGGGATAATATAAAATCCCTCAGCAGATCACGCTGCCACTGCTCCGACAAGAAAACCATGTCTGGAGTGTGACCACTGTCCCGGGTCGGGCCATTGATGACCTGGGATAGGCCCATGGCTGCCATGGTAGCCATGAACTCCCGAGCCGCTTCCGAGGCCAATCCCAGGGACGGCAGATTAAAGTCCCCCAAGACCATAAGTCTGGGGAACTCCACTGCCAACCCCGAGATGGCCTCCAGCAGCCCAGGCAGGGAGGCTGCTATGCAGCAGGGAGGCTGGTACACTAGCAGCACTCCCAACTGATCCCGTGTGCCCAACCTCAGGAACAGGGTCTCACATCCAGCAACTTGTGGAGCAGGGCCCCTGAAGGCCAATAGGGATTTCCTGATGACTACTGCCACTCCCCCTCCCCTGCCCTGGGGTCTCGGCTGGTGCCACACCCTAAACCCAGCTGGACACAATTCCGAGAGGGCTACTCCGCCCTCTGGTGCCAGCCAGGTCTCGGTGATGCACGCCAGGTCAGCCTGCTCCTCCCCAATAAGATCGTGAATTAGGGGGGCCTTATTATTGACTGACCTGGCATTCAGTAGCAACAGACGAAAACCCAGGCCTATGTAGGCCTGCTGACCAGGGTCTGGGCTTGAGCTCTGAGGGCCAGAACACACCACCGGTGTAACGCATCGGGGGTGTCTTCCCCTGAAACGGCCTGCCCTCTGGCTCCCACCATACCGCCCCATGCCTGTCACCACCTGAATGCCCACCCTAAACTGCCCGAGGTCCTCCTCCTCCCCACCTCCAGGCCTCCCACTTAAGGGGCCCACCATACCACCCACCAGCCAAGGTAGAGGAGACAAAAAAGGGGTGGGGGCTGCACACCCCTGTGGCACTTCAGCTGACCGCTCTCAGCGCCAACAGGGGGTCACCATTCCCAATCCCCCAACAAACACTCACCCTCTCTTCACCGGCTTCTCTCACTGGCCAGGGAGAGAAGGGCCCCATTCACTCCTACCGTCTGCCCGTCTCCCACCCAGGCAGAGAGAAACCCATTCACCTCCTCCAACCGCAACATCCACTCACACACACCCACCTGCTCGAGTCCCCCCATGTCTTCTCTGGGGGAGGGGGCACCTCTTGCCACATAGGGGCTCATCACCCAACCCCTGAAGTCTCAGAGTCACTGTGGCCACCAGGGTCTGGCCTCCAAACTCCTTCAGCCTCGCCGTCGGCGTCCCACTGTCAGTGCCTGCACTCTCACCGCAGGTGCTCCCGCCGCCGAGGCCAGCCGCGCTGGACCTGGGCCACTGCCCGCCGGTACTCTCGGTCTCGCAGGGCCCGCTTCCACTCCAACATCGCTTCCCTCCAAACCGGGCGCTGTGCTCCGCCGCAGCAGCCACCCATGCTCTCCCACCGCCGCCTCCTCTGGGGCCGAGCGTCGTTTGCTGCTGCGCCTGCCCACGTCCTCTCCTCTCAGTCCTTGCTCCAGCCGCCGCTGCTGCCGCCGCCGCAACTCCTCTCCCCACAGCCGCGGCCCGCTTCGGACGGAGGTTACACTGGGGTTCTCTTCATTCACCCCCCATTCGTACCGAAATCCCACACCTCCAACTCTCCTCACCCGCATAGTTAGTTATGGTTGTGGTGGAGGCCACAAGGGAGGTTATGGCTGGGAGCTGCGCACTAGGCGTCCGCTCCCTGCTGCCATCTTGGAGAGACTCATTGCTCAACAGTTCCCATAGTCAGGAAATTCCTCCTTATTTCAAGTTTGGATCTCCCTCTGTAAAACTTCTACCCATTGAATCTTGTCTTAACCTCAGGTGCTATGGAGAATATATCCACATTCTCTGCCCTGTGACATCCTTTCATGCATTGGGAAACTGCTATCCTGTCTCTCTTTAGCCTTCTCTTTTTTAGGCAAAACATACCAAGTTTCTTTCTTTCTTTAGGATTTAGCCTCCAAGCCCCTCCTTGTTGCTCTTCTCTGCACTCTTTCAAGTTCCTCAACATATTTTTTGTATTGTGAAGACCAGAACTGGAAACAGTATTCCAGGTGCAGTCTGACCAGTGCAGCATAGAGCCGTGCTATCACTCATGATAAGTTGCTCTAGTGGTTAAGGCTCCAGGCCAGAAACCAGGGCCAGTCACTCTCTCAGCCCAGCTCACCTCACAGGATTGTTGTTGTGAGGAAAATAGGAGGAGGAAGGACTATTTGGTATTTTCATCACCTTGAGTTGTATATAAAAATAATAAAGGTGGGATAAAAAATCTAAAAAATTATCATTTCTCAAATTAAGTTGTATTCTGAAGCCTCAAATAATGTGTCCATATCATAAAAATCTATAGTCTGCAAAGAATAACTTTGATGAGCATACAAGCAAAGTATCACTTTGAAGTAAACCCACAAAATTACCCACTGCTTTCAAGACACAAAAAATGAGGTCATGGATCAAGGTGGGTTTGCCACAGCTTGACACTATCCAAAAAGACAGAGCATGTCAAGGTGAACCATGGCAACACTGCAAACTCATGCTTACTATTTGCTAAATTGTTGGAAGTTTATTCATTTTGATAGCAATAAACAATTATATTATTTACATCCAAATATTGGTTATTAACTACAATATAATATATGTTGAGGCATTCCATTAATGCAGGGACATCATCCTCTTATGTTTCAATCAAATCAAATCAAAACGTTTATTACAGCCTTTAGGTCAGAAACATGCTTCAAGAGTTTTAAGCTTGTCATATTATAAACCAACTTCTAGGTAACCAAACACAATTACAGGATAAAATTAAATTTGAAGTTTGGATAACAAATTGCACATCCAAAATAGCTAAAACTCCAAAGCATAATCTTATTAAAAAGCAAAAACTGTTGTAATACATATTGTACTCTAATCAAATGGATTTAATAGGTTTCTTACATGGAAAATTAAGACTTGGATCTATATAGAAATATTAAATATGAAGAATGCTCTTAGATTACCACCTTAGATAAAGGTGGTAGCCAATATATTAAGTTTAAAGGAAAATGTAAAACAAATTAGTACAATTCATCATAATATTTTAGACATTAATGTTCCACAACAGATCCCCATGTTTTGTCTTCTTTATCAAAGTATTTTGGAAATGCATTTGAACTTTATTCAGAAAATAATTATTGCAATGTGTTGCTTAAGGGAATAGGTGAAACCTGTAAACTTGTAACATTAATAGTGACTAGGAGAAATGCATAAATTCCTTAAATGTGTAGCTAAAATGTCAGTGTAAAAGGTTTTTGTTTTTGTTTTAATTGTTCTATATGCTCCCTACAGGCTCCTACCTAGCTCACTGATAGTTTCCAAATATCTTTGCTTGCCTGTTTAATATAAAAGTCAATGTGTCTCATCTCAGTAGCCTTAACTGCTAAACTATCTTTTAATACACATGCCATGACTACCTCTCATGGCATTGATCATCCTGGAATCATAATCTTTCTTACATTAATAAATGGCCTTTGTTTGACAGACTGTATATCTCCATAAATTGCAACATTCTCACAGATACTGGTAAAGGGTTTGTTTACAACTGCCCCATTCAAAGTGGGGTGCAGAGTCAAACTATTAAAGTAAAAATCAGTGTGATTGGCTAAGGACTCTGCATTGCAAAATGTCCCCTTTCCAGACACTCAAATTCCTCTGCGCTCCTGTCTGTAGCAAAGCAATTCTTTACCCATGTTCAAATGTACCATATTTTTTCCATCAATAAGACGCCCCCATGTACAAGATGACCCCCACTTTTCCAACCCAAAATTAAAAAATCAATATTTTAAAGATAGTGCAGAACACATTTTTATTTAGTAATTAGGTAACATTGACCTGATATACTCAGTGGGAGGAGGTCCAAACCGTCTCTCTGCAGCTCTATTTCCGTGCTCTTTTGCATAACTGATTACATTCAATCACAAGTGAAACTGTCGATAGCTTGTCTCTGCAAACAGACTTCCTCCAATTGGTTTGTTCAGCATCAGCTGACGTCAGTTACATAAGGCTCGTGATTGGAGGAAGTCTGTTTGCAGAGACAGTATGGGCAGTTTCACTCGTGATTGGAGGCTTGTGATTGGAGGAAGCCTGTTTGCAGAGTCAAGCTATTTCACTCGTGACTGGAGGTTAGCAATAGGAGGAAGCCTGTTTGCAGAGACAAAGTATGGGCAGTTTTGCAACCACGTGGTTCTCTCCTCAGCTTACTTCCTTGAATAAGATGACCTTCAATTTTTAGCGTAAGGATTTTAGAAAAAAGTATCGTCTTATAGTCGGAAAAATACGGTATTTGTATGCTCATTTTCATACAGTCCTATATGGGAGCTCTGTTGACCAGCCTCTGGCATTCTTTGCTTTTAATAACAGGAGACCAGTGATGCCCTGTAACTCACTAGCTTTAATAAAATAATCATTGGAGCTTTTCCACCGAAGTCACCTTGCAACTTAATATTATATTCATTTTTGTTGATTTATTGCCATATACTCTAAATAAACTCACTAATGCTTTATTGTATTATTACAGTTTGACACAGTATATACTTATGTGTTTGTTCCTAATGCCTCATTGCATCCTGAAAGATCATATTGTTACGTGTCAATGTAAAGACTAACACAGTCCATTGTGCTGATTTCCGAAAGAGGATTCATGTAACTAAAATTGCATAACTATATCCAGGCATAATCCTGAAGCTACTGTAGGTATGTTGATTCTCATTTTGAAATACTTAGGAGTGCAAGCTTGTAAAATTATTAGACTGTTTCTAGAAACAAATTATTTTGATCTGTATTCCTCATTGTAATTATAATTAAGATTTTTAATAGTTTTTTATACAGATTAAATGTTATACTATTTCCTGTAGAAATCTCATATTTAAATTAATCATGTTGTTTGTAGGCAATTGAAAGCAGTGATCTCCTGTAGAATTGGAAGTATTAAGAGACACATATCCTGTAATTCACTATGAATTATTAACACTTTTTAGACTCAAGCACAGGTCATCAAAAGTTTACACTTTTTGTATATTTTCTTACTGATTAAGTGCTGCCCGTGCTGTGATTGAATCATAAAAGAATGGAATATAAGAAAACACATTGATTAAAAACATTCCATACAAGACCTTTTTCCTGGCACAATAAACTGCTTATTGAATTATGTAAATGTAAATTGAAAGCTCAAAAAGCGAAATAACTGTTATAAAGCTTGTGGAATAATAAAATGATAGATGTATAGATACTATTCAGGATCCTTTTTTTTTTTCCCTCTAGCAGGGCTGAACTGTACACAACTGTAACATATCACCTGAAAGTATGTATTGTAAATTGTAAAGTATTGTAAAATGTGGCAAAGTTTATTGCAGTCAGATTTTCATTGGAACTGAAATGAGTTGGAAGTAGAGTTTTGACCAGTAGGAGTTTTCTTTCTAAAACTAAAAGTACAAGATTATGATTTTATGAGATCTCAGAAAGAAGAGCAAAATCCCCATGTCTTGTAGTCTTTGTCCCATTGTATCTGACATTCAAGTTTCTTTAACCACACATGGGTGCTAATAGTGATCTTAATGTCTATTTCCTTATTTTTCTAAGGATGGAATGACAAAAAATTTAAGCTATCTGTCTTATTACATTAAGTGTATTAAGAATACATTAAAATATGCCATGGCTTTTGGAAAGCCAGAAGAAGAGAAAGAAGAGGAAAAGGAAGAGAGAGGAAGAAGAAGAAGAAGAAGAGTTAATGTATACTGGTGAAGCAATTCAACTTTTCACTTTGGATAAAGAGAAAGTTGGTTCTAATTTTTACACTAAGTTTTCCTAATGTGTGCACAAACTGAGTTTCCCTTCACATTTTTCCAAATATTGAATGCAGATTTCCAATTAAAAATGTACATAAATGTGTGCATATGATAGAAAATACATTTTAGGAGGGAATGTTTGATGCATTGTAGGGGAAACTACCGGAAAAAGTAGATGTGCTGGATAATGCACCTTCGTTTATTTCCTGCAAGTCCTTTTCAGCATACCTGACAAGGTCTTCTAGTATCACCAACAAGGGAATGATCTGCAGAAAGTAGCATAAATTCTTGGCAGAGATCTGAGATATCAGAGTACCTTCGTCTCCTCTGAACGTGGCGATAGTGAAAGTTTACTATACTCTAAACTACAGCAATGGAAACTCAGGGTAATGAAAAAAACACTTGTGCCAAGGCAATGAAATTCTTTGGGTCTGTAAAACAAACATACCATTTCACTGAGAACTTCATATGAAAGAATATTTGATTATACTCTATACAGACAATTTGCAATAACATATAAAACATTAATCATAGTACAGAATAGCCATGATAATGTAGTTCAAACAACACAAATCAAAATAGCAATACTAGATATGCTTTTTTCCAACATCTTCTTGAAAGGGAACAATTACTCTCCTGTGAACGGAAGATTCTTGCTTCTCTAATTTTCATAAATTTTTCTTACAACACTGCTACATGTTTTCATTTGCTGTAAATACCTGTCAGATCTGTAGCAAGGAACCTCTGCTTATGTAGCACAAAACAGTCACTAAATCACACACAATGGACAATCATCAGTTCTCAGGACATCTCCCTTAAAATCAACTGCTATTCACCCCTCAAGCTGAACAGACAGTCCCTCAAAAGACATCTTTTTTTAGTCACATTCTTCTCTTCCTTGACTTTTCCTGTGGTTGAACTTCACTGGCAAACTCCTGTTTGTTCGTCCAGTTCTCTCATTCAGTTTGGCTGTCATTTGTTGAATTTTGCTGTCATTAAATCTGCATGGAAAATCCTGCAAAAGAAAGCTTTGCCATCTTGCAGTTCTTCCACAGGTGTCATGATATAAGTCAACTCTCACATCACAACAATTCTCAAATCATTTGAGAGTTAGAATGAGTGAAATGCCTTTAACCTATCATAATCTGAAGGACAATTTTGTTTCATATTCATTATTTTTTTTTGATCCACCATGTTCTTTATTATATGGGGATAAGAATTTAATAAAACTTCATTAACATAAGGAATTTAAATCTCTCTCTCTCTCTCCCCCTCTCCCTCTCCCTCTCTCTCTCTGTCTCTCTCTCTATATATATATATAATTATGATTATGATTATAATCAACTCACCTTCAAGCAGTTGAATATGGCATTCATAGTTTTCCTTCATTCTTACATTCATAACAATACTGGGAGATAAAGTAACATAAGAAGTCATTCAGAGATGACTCCACAATCTAGCAGAACTATTTTGGATTTCAACACAGATTATAAGATTTCTTGTTTAATGCCACACAGGTCCCCAAACTACAAAATACCATTTAATGTTGTTATCAATGATATTTTACAAGCATTTAAAATATTTTGTTTAAAATGTGCTGTAATTTACTCCAGCTAAGAGTAAATTACAGAGATTAATTTAATTATCCACCAACATATATAGTCTCTATATCTATATTGGAACTGCTATGTTGTTCTATTACAACTCCTAATAACAAAGGAAGGGGACTTTGCATTAATAAATGAAATCTTTGTGCATATTAACATCCTCTTATAATTTAATATTCATTTTATACATTTTTCGAATATTTTTCAAAAATCAGAAAACACAGTGGCAAAACAAATCACTGCATAATAATTGACACTGAACAGATATTAAAAAGGGGAGAAAAGTTTTCACATTGTGCTTAACAAGGCTTTGTAAATGCCAAGTAGGCACCACAGCCAGAAAATCTCTGTTACAATTAGCTTTGATTGAGTTCATCAACCACATCTTTTCAAAAGCATTTCTATGACATTGAGTACTTCCCTTTGATCAGCAGATCTATAAAAGTGGTGGTGTAGACAACCAAATACAATGCTAACATTATATATAATACTTCACCAATAGGTTTCATAAATCTTCCATTTTTGCTACCTGACTACCCTTGTAGAAACCTGGTCAGTCTCCTTGATGGTTACAATAAATTTCTGATGGACTGATTCGGCTTGGTTGATCACAAGGTGTGGAGGCCTTCTCTAGAGACAGCAAGCATAGTCTGATTTATTATGCTGCTGTTACTGATAACTGTACAGTTTATGAGTTTCATTTTATGAAACCAGCTTGCAATTGATTATGTATTACCTTTCTATTCTATACTTTCTGCAACATATTCAGACATGTCATGTCTTCATAAGAATCCTGGGAGATAGGTTAGTCTAAAAGGCCACTGAATTTTGTAACCAAATAGGCATCTTAGCCCAGGTCTTCCATCTTACTCTGATATGGTAACCACTGCACCCAATTATATGTGTGGAAACATTTTCAGTAGGAATGGTTTCTCCTTCCCCTTTGTGCAATGATACGAAAAAGCAATTCAACTGAGGTAAAATATGAAGTTCTTCTCCTCTCAGCACTGTACTGTAATTTTATTTTTATACATGTAATACCTAACTTTGAACCTTTGTTGAATACAGCATCAAATGGAATTAATGACAATTAATAACATTTCCCAAACACATGCAAGCTCATATGCACAGACAGACTGTATTATAAATTATGTATAACTATGTTAGCTATTGAGCAATCCAAGTTTTTTCCCTGCTTGCCACCAGAGTTCTTTATGCAATCTGTTTTTATTGGCCTTTACTGTAACTAGTAGAAAATATGAGTTCAGGAGGAAAACGCATACAAAGCAGGGAAATTCCAGGTTTCATGAATGCATATATATGTGTACGTTGTGAGCATGATATCTCATCTGAGATTCTTCTTCTGATGTTACTGAGATGCTGTAGAAGGAAAGGAGCTTAGCTCCTTGATTAAACCAGGATTGAGATGGTGGCCTCTATAATAGGCATGGCTCAGAATCTGTAACAGTGTTAGTTTCAATTTTGGAACTCTTTCCAAGTTCACGTTTGGAACTCTGTGTTTTCATCCAGCTATATAGTAATTAAGTTCCAGACCTGGGGGCCGTGTTAGTGGGGGCCTCTTAATGACATTTACAGGTAGTCCTTGCTTACCGATGACTCATTCAGCGACCTTTTGAAGTTATGATGGCACCAAAAAAGGAGACTTACAACCAGTCCTTGAAGTTGCAATCATCACAGCATCCCCACAGTCATGTGATTGCTTTTTGCAACCTTCGCTGCCAGCTTCCGACAAGCAAAGTCAATGGGGAAATCAGCAGGAAGTCACAAGTTGTGGTCATGTGTTGTCGTACTTAATGAACGTAGGTGATTTGCTTAATAGCCACGGCTGGAACTGATGTAGTAAGTCAGGTGTGGTCACATGATGTTCACTTTACGACCGTGCCACTTAGCAACAGAGTTGTCGGTCCCAGTTGCGGTCAGTAAGTGATGACTACCTGTACAAGCTGCACCATTACTCTTTTGGTTTCAGCCAGATCACAATTTCTTCTGTAACACTTTAAAAACAGGAGATAAGTTGTCATTCCTCAAAAAAGAACAAGGCAAGGTCCTTGACATCTCTGTTCATTTGAGCACTCTCATGTATGTGCACTTGCATACATTAAATAGAGATATCCGAAGATAAACAAGAAAAAAAAATTAATCTCAATCAACAATTCTGCCCAGATGCCAGTATATGCTTTACTTTATTAGAAAGAACATGTAATAGCTTGATTTTATGGCTTATTTTCATTGCCTGCATTTTTTTTTCCTTAGGATCAGACCGTATTTTTTAAAAAGGGTGCCTCAAAGTTCCAGTGAAGAACCTTGAAAATAGTGGCATACTTTTGAAAGCAGGGAAAATCCAGCGGCCTTTCACTTAATGAAGGACACTGCATCTATATTAACATTTCAAAGAACAGCACAGAATCAAGGGTAGGCTATATTTTTAAACTATCCTTTGTCATTATCATCTTCTGCTTACTACTGTTTATCAGCTTCTTTTGGAGTTCTTTGTTTTTCCTTAGCTAAAATATTTTCTCTTCTATTATGTGAGGTAATACGTCTTTTCTTCTGCTGCTCCTAACCTGCCTTTTTTTCAAAGGAAAGCTCACAAACAATTCCAAGAGACAATTTAACCTAAAAGCATTTAATGGTGAAGTTTTAGCATGTGATATTTGTTTGCCAGTTTTGCTAAAGAATGCTATAAATCTTGATAACTAAACTTTGCACTAAACATTAAATTAACATGCTCCACAAATTTTATTATTGAACAAATCTTTAGTGTCATTATCCAGTCATGAATCATTCTGTGTCTGTCTTGACTTTTTGCAGCTTAGAAATAGCTGTCTTTATTTAATCTAAATAAAAAAGCAATCATTCCATCTAATAATTAGCATGTTTAAGAGTCCCAGTGGGTGGGATCTTTTAGACCATGTGGTTGTTTTTTCTACTTCCACTGATCACTTTTTTTGGAAGAGATATAGTTGATATTCAGACTACAGGATGAATAATAATATTACTTGTCTCTGCATTTTCTTGAAAGCTTCAGTTAGGCCTTAATGCCGATCATTTTTGCCTCCATTAATAACTGGAGGGAAATAAATGGAATTATGCAAGAAAGCAAGCAAACTGAATAACCTGTTAAGAACAAGATGGTATGGTATACTTTAAAAAAGTGACATCAGATATAAAAATACTTTGGAGAATAATCAACACTTGTGAAAAAAGGCCGCAGTCACTCTGAATGGCAAGCAGTCATGTCTAAGCATAAGTACATGTGGCCAAGAGATGTCAGCGAACAGAAGTTTTTCATAAGACTTTTTTTCATAAGGTTATAATATTAATCATGATTCTTATTGGAAAAGATAAACATCTTAGGTAAAGCCAAATAAAGTTTATGAATTAACTGCTTGGATATCTTCCTACAGGTTCTCAAATTCTATGCAAATAAAGACAAAATGCTCTATTTGGCTAGGTAAGACTAAAAGAAACAAGTCATCTGCAGCTCATCAGATTTTGAAGATACACATCCTTCAGTAGTCCTCAAGCTCCTTACATTTAAGAACATCCTCTTCTTCTTTCACCTTCCCTTTCCTCCCAACACTGTTTCTTCCCATCAGTTGCTGATTCAGCTTTACTTTTCCCTCCTCTGAAAGCTCTTAGAAACAGATCTCTGAGAATGACATGGCATAATAGGTCAGTAACAACTCTATGACAGTATGGGCTACAGTAATGCCCTGAATTAGATACAAAAGAGATAAAAAGCAGTTTATTTGAGAAATATGTGTAGAAAGATATATTATGGGTACTATCGTTAAAAATAATATATATTATGCAACATTGGGTATAACACTATGATCTGGTTAACAGTGCATACCCAGTAATAGCTATGTTTGGTATGTTATGGGAATGCAGCTAATTTGTTTATTCAAAAAATTATGATTTAACAGTTTATGTATATGTGAGACATAGCTTAGGGTAATGAAAGCCAGTTGAGAATGAGGACAGTGCTTCCCCATGTAACACAGTTCATTCCAAGCAATTGCTAAATAAGCAAATTCTTAAAATAATAATAATAAAATGTATTAAGAATTCAGCAATAAAATACATGGATAAAAATATAAATGAGTGTGTGTGTGTGTGTGTGTAATAGCGGCTGGATAGTGTAGTGGTTAGAACACCACTCTTTGACATGGGAGACCAGGGTTTGAATCCTGGCTGGTACCTATCTTACAATTAGGTAGGGGTCCTTGGGCAAAGACCCCTAATGCTTCACCTGCCTATCTAGAATATGAGAGTGACACAAACTAAGAGAGTCAGGCTGGCTCAGAAGTCACCCGGATTAACAAGGTCTGTGTCAGATGTTCAGGAACCAGGACAATCTGACAATAAGTTGGCTACTGGAACAAACGATACATGGATGAGGCAAGAGAACCTGGAATTGATGGAATGCTACTATAACAGTAGACCTAATCAGAAGGGATATATGAAACATACGAGGGAACTATGGATGGACAGAAAACCTACATCCACACTAACTGAGAAAAAGCTAGTTACCCAATGTTTCAACATAGTGAAGAGGAAGCTGCTCTCACAACCTGAGATAGACCAACTACACATTATATCCCAGACTCAAGAAGTCCTGGAAGAATAACTGGATATACAGCCAACACCTGAAGCTAGAATGTCATAGCCACCCCCTCCACTACAAAGTATAGCAGCTGATATGAGGCATAAGATATGGATAAACTAGCTGCAGTCAACCCTCGAGACTGATTACTAAGGCTCAGTGGAGAAGTACCATCAGATAGTATGCTAGAAGATGCCAACAGAACCCTCATGAGAATCCCTACTACCACCATAACTCAAATCAATGAACTGGTATACACTAGAGCCACTGTAATCCTGGAAATGCTTGACTTCATGATTAAGAAGAACAGTAATACATACCCTGCCTGGAAAATGAGGTTGGGGGCTAAGATCAAGGCAACTCTGAGCTAAGTTAGCCAGCTGGTAGAACTAAAGTATGGTGTGGAGATTAAGGATAAGATTCGGCTACTAAAAATAATACAAGGGCCTGGTTCCATCTGAAGCCCTAGAGACTGCTAAACAAAGTCTCACAGCACTGGATACCAGGCTAAGGAGATACACTAGAGAAGCAGAGGCCAAGAAGATAAATTCCCTATTCTCCAAAGAACCATCCAAGGTGTACTACCAACTGCAGTGCAACAACATATAACAGCAGAGCCACCAGCAGCGGAAACTGAACAGTACTGGAACAACATATGGAAGAAAGAGAAGTCACATAACACCAGTGCAAAGTGGCTGCAGGACCTAAAAGCAGACCACAGCAATCCCTCAGAACAGGAGCCAGTCACCATCACAGTAGCAGACATCCAACAGCGGGTCAAGAACATGAAAAGCTGGACAGCACTTGGCCCGGGCATGATCCCCACCTAATGGCTAAAGAAACTAACTGCAGTGGATGAATACCTAGCAGCACAGATGAACCAACTGCTAGCAGCAGGCTCCTACCCAGACTGGCTAACACAAGGAAGGACAGTACTGAACATGAAAGACCCCCACAAGGGAACAGCACCATCCAACTACCAGCCAATAACCTGCCTCCCCACAACATGGAAAGTCCTATCAGGCATCATATCCACTAAGCTACAGGACCATATGGGCCAGTACATGAGCACAGCTCAGAAGGGCATTGGGAACAACACCAGAGACTCAAAACACCAGTTGCTCATAGATAGAACAGTCACCTGAGACTCAAGGTCTAGACAGACTAATCTGAGCACAGCCTAGATTGACTAAAGCAAAGCTTATGACTCAATGTCACACACATGGATATGTGAATGCCTCACACTATATAAAGTCAACAGGACACTAAGGATCTTCTTCAAGAACTCAACGGGACCATGGAGGACAACTGCAGAATTCAACTCAAGACAGGTCACACCAGTGGCCATCAAGTGAGGCATATACCAAGGTCATGCACTCTCCCTACTACTGTTCTGTATAGGCCTGAACCCCTTCAGCCAGATAATCACAAGGACTGGAAATGGATACAAGTTCAAGAGTGGAACTACCATCAACCACCTCCTCTACATGGATGACATCAAGCTGTATGCTAAGAGTGATCAAGACATCGACTTGCCGATCCACTTGACACAGATCTACAGTGAGACTTTGGAATGTCATTTGGACTGGAGAAGTGTGGCCAGATGGTGGTAAAGAGAAGGAAGGTAGTTAAGACTGATAGGGTGGAACTACCAGCTGGACACATAGCAGACATAAAGACCAGCTACAAGTACCTTGGTATTCCTCATGGGTGTAAGGTTTACCCCGTTTGTCTAGAGAAACTCTCGTGATGTGTGTTCAACAAAGAAGTTTACTCAAGTGTAACACAGCAGTTACAAACAAAGCCAGGACTGGCTTGGCACATTTCATGGTACAGTTTTATAGTTCTCCCCTTCCCGCGCTTTGCCCCATTGCTAAGTTACATATTGCAGATTGCAGATTACCAATTGCCCCGGTAATCCCCTCTTGCTACTCCAATGGCAGGTTCAGCCAGTTCCCATTGTCCCTTGATCGCTCTGCCCTGCCAGCATGGTGGTGTTTCCTCTGGGTCACGCAAAGCCAGGGTTTTCCCAATTGCGCACTGATCATCTTTCTGCGGGCCGCAGCTTAGTCCTTTGTCTTGGTGCTTATAGCTAATCAGAGTGGATACAAAATATCCACTCTGCAGTTTCCCTGTTAAGTGGGTGCAGGTGGCTCATAATCAGCTGTGGCTTTCACTTCCTCTTTTTCCCCCGGCTTGCAAGCGGGAGGTAGAACTGACTCAGTGCGGCTGGGCAAGTTCCTAGCAGTGCTGCGCCGGCTGAACCTGACAATGAGAACCACAATGAGGAGGCAAGAAAGACAGCAACATCCAAGTATCATCAAAGGATAAGACAGGTCCTGAAGAGCCAGCTCAATGGGAAGAGCAAGATCCATGCCATCAACACGTATACCCTGCCAGTCATCAGATTCCAGTGAGCTGGCCAAAGGAGGACATGGAGGATGCTGATGTGAAGACCTGGAAGCTCCTCACAATGTACATAGGTTTTCACCACAAGTCCAACACCCAGAGAGTGCACACCAGCTGTAAAGAGGGTGGGTGGGGTCTGGTGAATCTCAAAACCACTGTCCTGGATTAAACCCCGAACATTGAGGACTACCTCAGTAAGATGGCACCCAAAGATGAGCTACTGAGAATGCCTGAGGCAGCAGGAGACATGGGACGAACCTCAAGCAGAAGAAGTACCATGGCAAGACAAGATCCTGCATGGGATGTACCATCGACAGATAGCTGAGGTGGCTGACATTGGGAAATCCTATTAGTGGCTGGAAAGGGCTGGGCTAAAAGACAGCACTGGGGCACTGATCATAGCAGCACAAGAACAGGCACTAAGCACCAGATCCACAAAAGCAGGGGTTTACCACAGTAGACAGGACCCAAGGTGCAGATTGTGCAAAGAGGCCTCAGAGACAGTCCAACACATAGTGGCAGGGTGTAAGATGCAGGCAGGAACAGCATATACTGGGCTAAGTAGCTGGCATTGTGTACAGGAACAGCTGCAGAGTGTATGGGCTAGAAGAAGGACTATGAGAAGCTGGAAGGAAGAACTAGAGAGGATGTGGAAAGTAAAGGCTAAAGTGGTTCCAGTGGTGATAGGCACACTTGGGGTTGTGACTCTGAAGCTGGGAAAGTGGCTCAAATGGATCCCAGGAACAACAGATCTGGAACACTGTCCAGAAGAATGCAGTGCTAGGAACAGCTAAGGTACTGTGCAGAACCCTCAAACTCCCAGGCCTCTGGTAGAGGACCTGAGATTGAGGAAGACACATACCAACCATAGGGATGAGAGGAGATAAATACACACATACATAGACACACACACAGAACCTGTAATCCTCTTCCTTCCTTTCATAAACTCTATTTCTATTCTTAGCTCTTGATGTCAGCTTCTGCCTGATCTTGAAATACTCTTCTTTGGTGAGTAAATTATTGTAATAATATGTGCCATAACTTATCCATCCAGCACTTGTTTTTCAGTTCTGCATTATCCCTAATTTTGCAGTGTGAAGCATTTTTTAAACACCCTGTCACTGGATTATCCAAGGAAATTTCTCCCTCTACTGTTTTTTTTTTTTTTAAAGCAGAATTCACCTTCCATGGCCCCCATCCCATCACTGCTAAGATTTTGCTCTTATATTGATAATAGCAGATTACTAGGTTTTCTGTTCATTAAAATGGTTACTGAATCTTTTTGCATAAATTACAAGAGCAGAAGAGAAGCAGTTTGTTGTAGTGGGTAAGGCATCAGGCTAGAGGTTCTAGTCCTGCCTTAGGCATAAAGCCAGCTGGGTGACCTTGGGCCAGTCACTCTCTCTCATCCCTAGGAAGGAGGCAATGGAATTTCCAAAAAAACCTTGCCACAAAAACTGCAGGGACTTCTCCAGACAGTCATCAGAAGTCAACATGGATGTGAAGCCACAAAATATACATACACGAGCAGAAAATTCTGAAGCTTCTGTTTCATGTTAGGCCTTTGCAGTAGTAACATGGGCCATAAAGTGAGGCAATCCACACCTAAGCTGTTAAGAAATATTCTGATTTATCTCTTTCTGTGAATTCAATACAACAGCTGCCTTCTCCATCTCACAGAAGTGATTGGCTAAATTGGACAAGCCACAGTGTTGCTGGGCAACAATCCTCTACTGTAGAAAAACTACATTATTTCTTTGAATGGAAACTTCTGTCTCATTAATTTTGCTGTATTGTAAAAACTCCACACAACACTAATTAAAGGAGTATTTGGTAACAGTAGCTGACTCTTATCTATTCACCCCAGGATATTACATGGACTTAGTAGCATTAGGTAAACAGAAAAGACAGCTGGGAATTGGGAATTATGACTTGTATTCTTGGCCCTGATGTAGGCTTCCAGTGCCAAAAATTATAGCCAAATGCAGCTGTGTTCACATGTTACTACACTTGC
The DNA here is from genome assembly GCA_030867105.1 of Liasis olivaceus. Classification (NCBI taxonomy): domain Eukaryota; kingdom Metazoa; phylum Chordata; class Lepidosauria; order Squamata; family Pythonidae; genus Liasis; species Liasis olivaceus. The sequence goes on from CM061348.1 coordinate 201,858,330, forward strand.
CAAAACTTCACAATTTTAGACAATATACTGTAGTTGTGGAGACTCTACAGCAAAATTACCCAAGTCTCAAGCTTTCAGCATATCAGTTGGTGACAATGTCCTTCACTTTCTATTTACCTGTAAGGAAAAATAATGAACCTTTCCTTTAGTCTACTTATACAAATATAGGGTGTAGATAGAATACAACAATATTCTTATTTTCCATCTCTGAGATCTATCGTCCTCTTTTTGGGAGCTTGAATTGAAAACCTATTTTAGTTTAGCCTGAGGGCTTGTATTAAGCTAGAATGCCTTTTGCTTTACCTCTCTGAATATATGGTCTCCAAACCATATCACAAAATACTTATTTGCTCTACAAAATGGACCTGTTTTACAAAACAGGCAAAGTCAATGTATACTGTATTTTGGTACATGGTCGAGTAGTTCCTAAGATCCAGGGCAGTTATTGTTATTATTAATAATTAATGGTCACATCAAAATAAAATAAATTCTTGCAAAAAGAATTGGAAGATTTTTGTGACATGTATCAACTCTGCTGTTATTTTTTTTAATGCAAAGCAATAGCTAGATAGCTAGATAGCTAGATAGCTAGATAGCTAGATAGCTAGATAGCTAGATAGCTAGATAGCTAGATAGATAGATAGATAGATAGATAGATAGATAGATAGATAGATAGATATTAAAATGAATAAATAAAATGAAGAGATTGTGCAGATCACATGGCAGGTACATGCTGGCAGAGGTAACTTGAAGCAACTGGAAAGATCCTTAAAGTGGCTGCAACAAGCCTTCAGGGAGATGTAGCTGCCTTGAGGTTTCACGGAACATCTTGCAATATTGTGAGCCAAGCATCACTCTGAATGACTTAAACAGCATATAAAACAATAAATATAAATAAAGGTTTTCACTCACTCCAACACTGTACCAAAATGTATGTAGAAATGGCAACAACGTTTTCCAAAGCCAAGCTTGGTAGCAAACTTTTGGGAAATGCTCAGAAAGCTTACTTCAAAGACTGGTAACTTCTTGAAGTTGCCAAGATTTTCTGCTTGGATCAACCTCTATGTGGAAAGGGAACTTATTCACATCTCTCCATCCATGATCCAACCATTTGTGTCATTTTTCCAATCTTCCAAAGCCTGCTCCACCACTTCCCTTCCCCTTATCTTTTAGAAGTACGCAAATTTGTGGTCTGAGCAGTGGCAGCTGAAGCGGCATTTATAACATTTCCTATAGACTACCAAACTGCATTGTTGGGTACACTGCTCAGTATGCCACAGCATCAGACAGGAGAGAGACAGAGAGAGAGAAATAACTGGCACATGTTCATAATGTTCCTGTGATTGAATATCACCATATAAATAGCTTCTCTGCAGATACTTTTAAGATGCAATTTGGCATGAAGGGGATTTATTGTATTGTGCCATGACCTCGTCCCCCAGTTCAAATCATTCCTTCCTTCCAAATTATTGTTAGTTCTATAAGGAAAGTGTACAGGTGTACAATTGTGCAGGTATACAATTGTGCCCATACAATTTTCCCTTCTCTACTAATAACTTTAGATAAGCATTATGGAATTAGTGGGTGAAAAAGTGCCTAATTCTTTCCCTGAGGCTGGTACTCCAATTCAAATTGGGCCTGACACATTTGCTGGCAATTGGGAGATCCCATCATAGATTTCACTAATCTTAATATTGGAAAGATTTGTGGACCAACTACTGTTCAGTGTTTTGTCCATCACTCTACCTCTGTTAATTCTCTTTTAACTATTCCATTTAACTCTTTAACTTGTTTATCAGGCGTTCCAGATAATAAAAATTCATGATGATATGAAGGGACACTAGATTTGATCTGAGTTTGCACATCTGATTTGTGGCCAGCTCTACACTGCTTATGGTTAAACTATTTAGCAAAACAATGGTTAGCTGCTAAATTAGGAGAGATTGGGAGGAAGAAGGAGGGAAGATGAGAGAGCATGTAAACAAAGGATTTGTTGATATAATTCAAGCCATGATTGAACAGCAGTCTTGCACTTATATATGGATGATACTGACTGGAGAAATTATCATTAATTTTGATAATCCTAAACAGAATTTGGGCTATTGTCAATATAATATCAGTGCTAATTAAACATTTCATTTAAGAGATCAGGACCCAGTTGTTTTTCTGAATGGCACAGAACATTTTCCTTTTTTTCCCACTGAAACTACAAGTAAATATTATATTTGGCACTGATATTTATAATGTTTAAGATTAATCAGGATTTTTATTTAAACACATTTGAAACATCAATGTAATGCTGTTTTCAAATGTGGTTAACTGAAAAAGCTGAAGAGCCTTAAATGGAATTTATATTAGTAACACTTTAATGCTCACTTTGAATTAAGACAAGAAAAGATGATTTGACTGAGAAATGTGCAAATCTGCAAGATTTTGCAGATTTCATGGCTTGCTTGAAGTGTTTAAAAGTATAGTCATATGTCTACAGGATTTCAGTCTTCAGTCCAACATGACTTCTACACCAGATGTTTATGCCTACTACTTAGAAAGCAAGGTGTAAAATTGATCACTGAATTGAATTATTTTCATTATTTAATTTGTTGTGGTGATGGTCCAATCTTAACTCCTGGTGACTTCCTGGACAGGTCCATGCAGTTTTACTGGCAACATTTCCAGAAATGGTTTGTCAGTATTTTCTTCCAGAATGTTTTTGGATTCCTCAGTCCAAAAGGTCTCAGGCAGACTCAATAATTGGCCAGTGACTTTCATGCCTGGCAACTTTTTTTTTCCTACAGTGCCCTCAGGACATTTCCTTCATCTGATCTCCAGTCCATACCTGAGCAGCTTTAAGTTTTTCCACAGCTGTATCAGTGTTAAAGCAGTATTTAACCCTTATCCAAACATTGCTTTTTGCTATGGATACAACCTGATGTACTTCACTTACCATTCTGTCAGTGGTACACAGAGATGACCTGTAGCAGAGGTCAGATGAACTACTGTCCTCTTTAGGTTGGTGAGATACATCTCCTCCCTGTTGGTCCCTGAGCATTGCTTTGCCTTTGACAAGTCTCTGCTGACCAGTAAGAGTAACACAAGATGCTGATCATGAAATGGGAGAGAGGAAGCTTGGCTCTCTCGCTGCTGCTCCCTGTACTTGTCAGCTATTGTTTGTGCTGTTTTTGAGTGTATATTATCACTCTTCTAGGACACTAAACTCATGTCCAAAAGAAACCCAGATATTAACTAATAGTCAGGATCCATCTGAACACATCCTCACAAAATAGCTGGATATAACCAGAACAAATTCAATATCTGTCAAGACACATCTTCTCTAAAGCCGCAGCCCATCCCGCTTAAAGGAGAGTGATTTGTGAATATTTTCATACCAGCTGGTGAAGCAGGAGAGGGAACAAAGCTGGGAGAATCCACCAATCCTTTCCCTCACGTTTTGCATATAATAAATAAGAGCAGCACCTTCTTGTGTCATAACAGGGATCACCAGCAATGGCAGCAAACTTTATGTTGCTATAAATTTCTACTAGTTCAAGGACTGGCTATGTAGCACATTATCTCAGACATGAGGAAAATCCATTTGGCTAGACTGTAAAAAGATAGCATTCTGCTGATGAATCAGAGCATTCTGGCTCCTCTTTCCTATTGCAACCCATTGCCACTCCCAAAACTTGCCTCCAAAAAATTGGTTCTTTCTGAAGATCATTAAGGTGTAGCACAGAGTGGGAACTGTTAAATGGTGGAACAAGATCTTAACCGTAAGTTGAGCTTTTAGTAGGATGTGAAATCCAGGGTACTGTCATTTACAGGGCTGTGAAACTGGAAGAGTTTTTAAATACATAGAAATAATAATAATAATTTGCCTATATCATTTAGAAACGTATGATTTATATTGTGCTTGTTTTATGATTGGAGCTCCTTTCTTGCAGTTTCTTTATAAATGCATTTCTTTGCCTAACAAAGTTTCAGACTCATGAAGAAACTGCTAAGAGCAGGAGTGGCAACATTCTCATCCAAACAAATATTTTACTTCCGACAATCTTTTTGTCCCTTTGGTTTTATGGGATATTGTTTGACTCTTCAAAGATTTTTTATATGGTGTTTGTAATTATGGTCATACAAAGGAGAAAATTACAATGTAAATCTATGATTTGTACACATATGACATTTCATTTATTTTGAAATCTCAGAGCTATTATTTATGAAGCTCAATGCTCATATTTAAAATTATGGTTTTGTAATTTTTTTGGAAGGGCTATCATATTTCTCTGGGAATATATTTCAAGAATACTCTCTCGGAAGCTATATTCCAGGACCACATGGGCCTGGGATCTCAGACTGTGCACATTTTGTATAAGTCTGGCCCTCAGCTGTAATTGTGGCTGGCATGATTTTATTCCAGCCTTGATCATTGTCTTTCACCTGTCTTTTTTTTTTTAGTCTTTAGGAGGCTATGAATCAACTACACTCTTCAGACACTGACCCACACTTGGAAATAAGTGTATTGTTCTCAGTGGGACTTACCCCTGAAAAAGCACAGGATTAGGCCATTTTTCTCTTCATCTTTCAAAATGGTAAGGAAATTGGATATCTTACTTGAAAAATCTTGCATTCAGAATACATTTCTTACAGCATCCTGAAAGAAAGCTACTAAAGTTATTTAACTAATAATTCAAGCGTTATATGCAACTTCAGGTTTGCTGTAACTTTAGTTTTTATGCAAAGTTATAGTTAACATTCAGCTAAAATATTGCTTTTCACTTTTTAATCCCTGGAGGGAAGAGCATGAATATATTATTTTTATTATTTGAGATGTACAGTAGGTGAGACATTACATTAGAGCAGCTCCATTTAAAAAATAAATGTGGTATTTTTCCAAAATCATTAAAATTTTAAGATTAATTTTATGAATCCCTCTTTGGCATTCATTCAGTGTAAAATGATAAGAAATGCACATTCTGCTTAAGCAGATACTTCTCCCCTTACATGAGAATATGGAGTGAGTATTGGTGGATGGATATCAAATTCTCCAAGGATAAAAGCAATTTTCTCATTCCTTGCTTCCCATTCCGTTGACAATTTATATCAAATGTATAAACTTCATTGTGGTACTACTACAATGTTTAGCAAAGGATCAGAAGGGTTTTCAATATTGAGGAATGTAGGGATGAGATGGGTTCTTTGAATAAATAATATGGGGGAAAAGTCTAAAATAACTGGAAAATTAAGCAAGATAAAAACAGAAATATTCTTGAACATGTTGCTTGTTTTAAAAGCTGTGTAAATGGTTCTAAAGGAAGCAATGGTACAATTGCAGATTGTATTTCTAGAAGGTAAAGTAAGGAACCTAAAGTTTAATATAACCAAACAATATTATGAAAAATGTCTAGGTACATGTGTGGGCTGAATCCATAGATGATGGAATGTTTGATATACCCAAACAAAGCTTTATGATCAAGAAGAGATCCAGTAGGTATAATTGTCTGTCATGCATTCACCTTGCTAAACCTTTGAATGTGTTGTGAAGGACTTTTACAAGTGGTTGGATTCCCTTAGGCTTAACATTAGGCATTTCTGGGGGCAGGGGTGAGGTTGCTGGTAAAAATCCTTGGATTAGACAATACTTTGGATTATCTTATACATTCAATAAGTTTGAGTCACTGATTGCTGGACCTAAATTTTTTTTTTTTTGTCTGCGCTCAGTCATTACTGACCCTGCAGTGACTGCCTGGATGAATCCTTGCAGTTTTCAAGGCAATTGTTTTTCAGAAGTGGTTTGCCAGAGCCTCCTTCCTAGACCAGAGCCCAGCCGGCGAGTGCAGGAGGCGGGATTTCCGTTGCTTTGCGCCCTTTTCGGGCGAGCGCGGTTTCGCGCTTACTGGCAACTGGTCCCGTCTCTCTGTGCAAGGCGCTGCCAGCATTTTTCCTCCCACCGGAGTGAGAGTACCCATTTATCTACTCACGTAAGTTTTCGACCTGTTGGGTTGACAGGAGCTGGGGAGGAAACAGGAGCTCACCCTGTTAACGCAAAGGCTGGACTCGAACCGCCAAAGCGTCAGCCATTTCTGGCCGGCATCTTTCAGCGTCATTAAGCCGCTGCACCACCGCGTCCCCTTGGACCTAAATATATATATATCTAAATGTGTTCCTTTATAGCCCTCACCCATGTCTCATTTAAGCTATCCTCTCACCATTCTTTCCAAAAGAGAAAGAAGAAAAGATATTAGCAGAAAGTATAATATTGAATTTTGTTAAACCTTGGCATTATACATATGGTACTTTAATGTTGGCTACATGTATATTTGTGAAATTTAATTAATTCATCTTTGTCCCTGAAGAGGTGAGACTTTCAGGGTTGTAACATCATACAAATGTACTTTAAATATTGGGGAATATCATATAGGAAGATAGTCATGTGTTTTCTTTTCCACAGCATGCAAATGGTGGAGATACCAAATGTACCAACCTCTGATACATTTCCTCATGTTCTCTAGTTTGGGACCAAGCCAATTTTCAGCTGAAGTGCTGATAAAATCCATTTCTATTTGAAGGGTAGGGAAGAGGAAAAATCTTTTAATTCTGTTTGGACTACAAATTATCCATAAAAGTGTCATAGGTATATTTTAAAATTGGATCAAGGGAAAAATAAATCAATTAAGTTTAGGGCCCTCTGGGAAATTACTACTTTCTTCTCTCAGGGATCCATAAGTGAAGAAATCTTACTGTCCCTTTTTATCTAATTAGTCTATTTTGTCCAGCTCAGCGTTAGTAAACAATTTTTCTCTAACATGACAATTGAATTTATTTCAGTAGGGAAAATATCTCCTCTCAGTGTTGCCATCTACCTGACTTACACAATTAATGCTGGCTTATACTCTCTTCTTTCCTTTTCTTCTCTGGTTTGCTACATGACAACCAGAGAACACACTTAGGTTTCAACTGATAGTAATTTCAGTTGTTGTTTTTGTTGTTGTTGTTGTTTTAAGATAGTATTGCAAAGGCTGAGCTGAACTACTTTTATTCATTCAAGTAAAGTAGTTCAGACAGCCAATTTGGTGTCATGGTTAAGGCTGCAGGCTAGAAACCAGGAGACTGAGTTTTAGTCCTGCCTTAGACATGAAGCCAGCTGGGTGACCTTGGGCCAGTCACTCTCTCTCAGCCCTTGGAAGGAGGCAATGACAAACCACTTCTAAAAAACCTTACCAAGAAAACTGCAGGGACTAGTCCAGACAGTCTCCAGAAGTCAACATTGACTCAGAGGCACCAAAAAAAAAAAAAAGTAGTTCAAGAGCCAAAAAGTATTATAACCCCTCCAGGTCATCTGTTTCAAACATTTGGGATTGTCTCTGTCCACAACCTTTAGCTTCAGCTCAGCCATAAAAAAATAAAACAGGAGAGATCCATGAAGGGAGGTTTGGTGGCTAGTGGAGAGTTAAGAAATGTGTGCCTCTTGTTTTGGTCAGATTTAAAATATTAATAGGAAAATGGAAATATATGGACTGGGCAAACTTTTTTTCCTTGCAGCTAAAGTTAAAGCGAGTACCTCTGCAGTTCAGGAAAATAATAATGATTAAAGGGCTATTTCAGTAGCATGGGGCGGGGGGGCAGGGGGAAGAGAAAATTTCTCTCACTTACAGAACATCACTGGTTCAACCCCCCCCCTTTTTTTTCTTTCTCCGAGCTACCCTCTGCTTTTTATTTTAATAAATTGCCTGATGCTGTTTCCTGTCACTTGTGTTAAAAGGGTTTCACCCTAGTTCCCACACAGCCCTAAGAATAAGTATTGAAAGTACTTTGAGTACTTTACATTTGGGCTACTTAAAAGGGAGAGAGGATGGCAGAGAGGTCCAGAAAAATGATATATTAAAAAAAGAAGATTAACTGGGTTTCAAATGAATGACTGTCTTTACATCAGGCAAATGTTATAACCACTAAGCTACTAGAATACCATTGATAGCAACAGCTGAGGTAGACAGCTGCAGGGCAGCAACCATTTACCCAGTCAAGCGACGTTCCTACCTCTGCATGCAGAAGTCCAACAGTGTGCATGGCTTTTCCAAGAGGAAAATAAAATGCAGCAGGCAAACTGTGCAGCAATGTTTGAGCCACCACAAACTGAAAATACTACTCTCAGTGTAGGCAGGAGGTACATTATGCTACTGAGATAGTCCTTTAATCATTATTACTTTCTTGGACTGTAGATACATAATGGGATGGGGATGAGGGCCTTCCAGGTATGGTAGGTGACCAGATCTCATGATAGAGCAGCCTGGCAGCAGAGATATACTCTATCTTCTCCAGAAAGAGGGTGTTGTCTTCCACCAGGAAATTGTGAAGAGCAAGAGCAGATACCTGGAGGAGTATCTCTTCAATCTGAATGAGTTTAAATCTCCAGAGCCAGAAGATTGAGGAGATCAAGTGTTACTGCTGTATCAAAAAAGGGGGAAATGAAAACCCAAAGAACTAAAAGCAAGTTAATGTAACACTGATGCCTGGGAAGACTCTGGAGCAAGCACCTTGAAAGCAGTGTAATAATTACCAGAATGCATTTGTCAAGGGCGAGTCTTAGCAGACTAACTTTTTCTCATTTTTAGCCTTTTCCAACCGAGTAGAAAATTGGAAAGAAATTATGTAAAGGGACTTGGGACTCTGCATGATCATCTCTCTGCTCTTCTATCTATCTGTCAGCAGAATAACTCTCTGAAAGCTATAAAGAACAGGACCAAATTTAGTATTGCAAGGGAAGTTGGCTAAAGAAGGATTAAATTCAACATTGAGCCACAACTGGGTGTGAACTATGGAGAAAAACATTCCAAATTAAAAAAAAAAAAATCCTCCAGTGCATCATAATGGGAAAGACGGTTTGGCAGAACTCAGAACACTGCTAACTGCTCCATTCGTAAGTCCCCTCCCTCCTGGTCATCTAACCCACAGCAGACTTAGTATTAAAGAAATTCCAAAAGCTACATTTTGCATACTTTTCCTACCTTTTTTTTTTTTAATCTGGTAATTTATTTCATAGATTGAGGGAAGGCTATATACTTGATATATCTTGATTTCAACTAAGTTTTGATAAACTATCCCAAGACATCCTGATTAATAATCTACTTAAGTATGGGCTGAATGGCAACAGTTACCTAAATTCATAACTAGCTCAAACTTGTACTCAACAAGACCTCTTCATTTATTTATTGGGTTTATACACTACCAGGTACAGTAAAAATGTTTGGGTTGCTTCCTCATGAATGGTTTCTCAGCCATGCTGAATACTGAGTTGGTACTACAAGGTTTATCCTGGGCCGTATACTCTTCAATATGTTTATTAATGGCTTGAGTGAAGAGGGAGATTTGATAGGGAGAGATAGAAGGGAGATAGAAGGTATGCATTTAAAAAGTAGAAATTTTCATCCAAGGTTTTCAAATAAGTTATTGCAGGTCTAGCTACAGAAATACAAATAATTATAGCTTGTGCAAGTCAATCCTACTGCTTATTCCACATTTATTTTTTAAAAAGGAAACACCCTCCCCCCAATCCTCAATTGTCCATAATTAACAGTATCCCATTTTCATAGGTCTGATGTTAGAGGAGCTAGAACTGATGTCATTACAGTAAAATCACACTGTTATCTCTATGATGCAGTCTTTAAAAGGCAAACAGTAAATCAAGTTACAAAAGGGCATGTCATTTTCTACAGTTTTAAAATGTGTGAATATCATGCATATGCAAAAATAGCATACTTCAGTGATGCCATTAAAAGTTAAAGAAGGCATTTTAAAAAGTTTACTTGTTAAGTTTACCAGTGATGCACTTATGCTAAGTTTCAAGTCAGAAGATTTATAAGTGTAAGTAAAAGTTTGCAGATATTTCCTTTTAGATGGGACAACTCAGGTTAAAAAAGAGATCATGATTTATCTTCTATTACTATATGTAATGGGGAAGACTTTTTATTACTAGAGAAACAAATATGGTAAAATTATAATGCTGCTTCTGTCTTTTTGACCTCTATAATATTACTTTAATTGCTAAACTAAAGTAACCTCTCCCATAAACTAGTATTTTCTACTAGGGTACTCTATCTCTACATTACACTAATTTTGTTTCACTGATATTTATTATCAGTTCTGATTATCTCTCAGACTAGAGTTTAAAGGTAGGACTAGTTAGTCAAGGTGATTCTCAGTGATACACATACTGTATATATGCTATTTAATCTTTCAGAACATTTGTGTGTGCGCATTTGTGTGATTATTTGCTTTATGGAAAACTGACTGGCAGCCTGGGATACCACAAGCAAGAAGAAATACATAGGGACACAATTAAAGGGGAAATAATTCATCATGTGGAGAAATCTGTGAAGCGAACACTGAGTACACTGCACCCTAATTGCTGTGCAGAATCAAACTTTTGTAAAAATGGCTTTTTCAACAAAGCCAAGAATAGCTATGGACACACACACACACACACACACACACACACACACTTGTGTGTGTGTGTGTGATGAATGTTCCCAGGTTTATATTGAGTAAAAAGTGACCCAAGCATCTCCCACTTTCACAGAAACATTCATTCCTAAGAAAGTAGGTGGATATAGAGGAAAGCGGATATTTTGTAACTTTCAGGTGGTATATTTTAAGTGTTTTTTTTTTTTTTAATGTAATTTTAGGAATGAATGACAGCCCCTTATGAACATTCAGTAGGTTAAAAAAATTGCTGGTTGGACTGGGTCAGGATTGCCGCAGTGCATCTGATCTTATTTTTAACACTATATACCCAGGTTGATTCTGTCTGGACTCTGAAACTTAGCAGGGTAGGGGCTGGTTAATACTTAGATACAAGGCCAGAAGGCTATAACAAGCTAGACTAGGAAGCTGGGGAAAAAAAATAGCTAGGAACTGACGTCAGCTCAGTGGAAATGATGCCTTTCAGGCATTGTACGTATATTTAAGAGATCACATGTAAGTCCCCTATGTACTTCCAGTGCATATGCATTCATTTCACTTCAACTATCTCAAAAACCAATGATCATAATGAACTTTAAGCATCACATACAGAATCATTCCACACCACCAAATATCTGAATGAATATATGACATATGCCATATATGTGTTCTGAAACACTGACATGAACAATAGAATTGCAGGGAAGGTTCCTAGATTTTAGCTTCATGTAATTATGATTCAAGAAAATAATGTTGTAGTTTTATCTGGCAACTAAAAATGTGTTCATTAGCTGCTCTTAAAAGGCACTCCCATATTCCTTATGATGTATGAATATTATAACTTTGAATCTATAAAATTTCTGTGTACACAAAGATAACTTTTTACCAAGCTTTGCTTGATTATGAGCTTTACATCATGAGCATTGCTATCTAGAAATTGGATTGTTTATTATATTGTAAAATGTATATATGTTTTAATTTCAAGGCCCATTACATGGGACAAGAGAAATGCATCTAGTCTTACAGAATCTCTTGGCTTCAGATGCAGGAGTCTTTAACAAAAGGAAAAGAAATAAATCTTCAGAGAGTTTCCAGAAGACTGTGTAAATGATGTGAAATGGAACTTGTGAAAGGTCATTTAGCCTGAAAAGGATGCACCGAACATCTATTATCAAACCTTCACAACAATGACCACTTAACCTTTTCATTTACTTACTTCAAGTTCATAAAAAACTCCTTTCCATGAAGAAATCTAAAAACTATAATGGCTCTGAGAGGTTACTGTATTCCCAGAAACCTTAGTACAGTGGGTCTGGCATGCATGCAGAAATTATAATGCCTCAGACCACTTTTATTTCATTCATAACTATAGAATGTACTTTATCATGGTCCTAACATACGTTCCTGGATGACAAAGCATATATGATATATGAGAAGTCTTTGATCCTGTAATTCATTCTCAGTGAGAAAGAAGTGATATTCACTGTTCTTGAAGAACATTGTGGGCTACTTTTATATCCTACCAAACTGCTAACTATTATTATGTATAGGCATGGTCTGAGTGGACACTGAGAATTCAGTTTCCTATTAGTGTGTATGTGTATGTTACAACTTAAAAGTTTAGGTCACAATATTTAGGAGCCTCTGAGTAATTGATCAGGCCTGATCTGATGCAACATGTTGTACCAAGGTCCTCAAATTTTTGTACTGTTTGTCACCCTTCTGAGCTTAGTGAAGGTTAGGTATGCACCTTCTTCCAAACATTGTTCTAAATGTCCTATCTCTGTCAACATCCCAAGTACAGTCTCCGCTACATCTCCAAAGCCAGTCTTTAGTCACCAACTGATCTTCTCACTTGAATGGTTCTGGTAGTGGCATCTTCTTACTGCCTCCCTGCTATCTGAAGATTGCAGGCAGTCAGTTGGTGGATATATCCAGCCACAGCAACTGTAGCACTTGTGAAAGCAATGATACTCTGTCTAAAATGTCTGACCTCAGTCCTGTTGCCTACAATGATTGATTGCAGCATGACACCTCCTCAGATTCCAACAATGTCCTCTGCTACTCAGACCCCTCCAATACTTCAGTCCAAGGCTGTGCTGATCTTCCCAGCCCATTCACCCTTCACACATGTGTTTTGCTACTCTTCTTCCATTTTATTTCCTACAGCTTCTTCACCCTCCAACAAGCTAACATATTAAAGTCTCTATGTCTCACACGTGACATCCCAATTCCATCAAGCAACTTACTTCAAATAAATTTTGTAAGTATGTGTGTGTGTCCCCCTGAAAATTTCCTTTCTTAGTCTATAATTTTCTAATCTTACTAGGAAAAAAGGATTCCGAAGGCCATTTATGATCAGACCAAAAGCAAATACACACACAAACATATATATATGCTCATTTGCATATATCAATACATTCTGCATTTCTTTCATCCATCCAGTCTCATGAACACATCGGTGACAACTTAAAGAATATCAGAAATAAAAGGAGACAATCTAGAAATACAGCAAATGTATTATCTGCCCCTGATTCTGCTAGTAAAAAGAAGCAGCCAATGTTCCACAGCAGAATGGAGCAAAATACAATACAAGGCAGTCTGCTCTTGTACCATTGCCACATATCAACTGTGGGATTTGGCAAAAGATTTCGGATGCTAAGCAGAATGAAGGAGTGAAGTATTTGCATGAAGTCCCAGGGCACAAAGACTCCACCACATAAGAGCTCCAGTGTATCGAGATTGCTGTAACCTTTGGAAAAGTCAGTAAGTTAAATCAATAATGTCTGTCATACCATCAACAGAGCCTTTATGCATAACATAGGAAGCTATGCATTTCTTTTCAGAAGACTGCTCCCCTGGCAAGCTTTTCCATTTATAGTTAATCAAAGACAGGGTAAGGAATGTGTGTCGCGACTACAGCAGTAGAATTGTGAAGTACAAAACAGGAGTAGGCAAATGTTGGGACTGATGGACACCTTTGGATGTTTAAGTTATATGATGGGTGCTCTCATAAAATGGCTGCCACGAGAGCAAGACCAAACACAAAACCTTAATTTACTAATAGGCAAACCAGAGATTGTTCCCTATCATTCCCACTCCTTCCTTCCTTCCTTCCTTCCTTCCTTCCTTCCTTCCTCCCTCCCTCCCTCCTCACTGGTCAGATGGCCACAATTACAAATACAAAATTAGATGCAATCGCCCACTTCTATTTCAACAAACATATTATTTATTTACTTATTTTTAATAATGTTCTAAATTATTTGCTATGGGGGCCTTTTTGGAAAAGAAAGATATTACTGGAAATAAAGAAGATGCTCAAGGCTGGCTTTTTGCAGCATGCAGTTGTTTCCTACTTGTCTCTTGTTTTAGAGTCTTTTAATTAGAAACAAATTAAAAGTGAGGCAGGGAGGCTGGCTGGTGCCCAGGGAGGTGTCTGTCAGCTTCTGATGCCCAGAGTCACATATGTTTCCTACTCCTGAGCTAAATTCATGAAAATGTTCTGTCTTTAATAAAGTCTTTTACTAGCTAATGAAAATGAAATTAACACTGATTGCCAGAAAGAAGTGAAAATGTTTAGCACTTAAACAGAAAGCAGTTTTTTAGATAATGTAAATTACCAACAGTGGCAAAGGCAAAAAGCTGTCACCAATAACAGATTATGTATTGAGGAGCAGAGAACCAAGACTTGCATTTTTTTCCCTATGAAATCAAGAACATCCTGTTTGATGTTGGTGTGTTGTCTTTTAAACATAAATTACTCATTCAGTTACGGTATAGCTGTTGGTAATATGGCATGATTATAAAACAGATGCATATATGTCTTTGGCAGGGCTCCAAACATAACCCTGGAGAATGTCTATCCTAGTGTGATGGTAGAGATGATGCAAGTCTGAAAAAAGTATTTAAGAAGATAGGGTACAGTTCTAATTTCCTGTATTGGTGAGCTCTGCAAAACATCAAAGGGGTAATTCAATTTGATTGAATTTCAGTGAATAACTTTTTAGACTGAATCTTCAAACTGAAACTTCAGAATGATTAGAGGCATCATTTACAATCAGGAATCTTTGAATTGAATCTGAGAGGATCCAACAAGATTCAATTGTATCATCAATGTAATAGATTTTCTAGTTTTTCAGAGCCTCAGACATTTTTTCCTCTTTACTTTTATGTATTGACAGTCCTGGGGATTGGCTGTCTGATACTGACATAAGTAGCTGAACAATTTTATCAGTTCTGCAAACACTGTCTTCAGAGTAGTAGATGAAGGACATACTGTTGCTGTTTACGGCTCATTGTTCTTCTAGAATTTGTTTAGGTAGGTTCTTGTGACCAGAGAGAGAAAAAGTGCACCTCAGATTTTTTCCACTTTTTAAAGAATATCTGGCTTGGTTTGAATTATGTGATCTACCTATGTATAGGTAACAGAAAGTAATTGGCTGGTTTTGGTAAATTAGCTGTATCGTTCTAAAGCACATAGGTACATTTTTTTCCCTGTTACGATTAATACATGAGCTGGAAATGACTAAAGAAAAGGATACAAAACTGTACAGAAGAAAAATAATAAATGATATGTTGAATAGAAGAAATTAACTATCAGGTTATATAGCATGTCAACTTGCTTTTAGTTCCTATCCTATATCTTCATTACTACTTGGAAGAGGAGTAACCAGCATAGTTCAATTTATAGATTATACTAAATTAAGAAAAGTTGTGGACACTAAGGAGGTCAAGGATATAAATCAATATAAATCAAGGAACTTTGGAGATTACTAAATGTGTGCTTGATTAAAACACATTTTACAACAACAGCAACAACACACACCCATATAAACAGACTGTATGGGGAATAAGGACGAAATCTAAAACAACCATGACATAAGGAACAACTATCCCAATGATCGGACTAACTAGGTGCTTTCCAGACTGGGTAGAGCTGATGGTAGTTATGGTCCAACCATTTGAAGACAATCAGTTTGAGAAAGTTGGTACCGATTAGTAGATCCTCTAAAATTAATGGAATTAATAGTGCTATATGATAGCTTTTTGATCAGTCTTCTCTGATCTCCTTGGAACATCTGTCTGAGAATTTCGGGTGCTGGTTGGGTTGGGAAACATTGCTTTAGAGAAAAGGTAATTGAGCTTTTTGTGTGACCATTTTACATGTATTAAATTTGTCAATAAAGTTAAGTTTAAAGTTTCCAGGAAAATGCAGAGACTTATTATGGTGAAATCTTTCTTTCTAATTTCGCAGATTTCTTTCCTTGAAAGGAAAACAAACAAACAAACTCTTTCTCTAATATATTCTTAAACCATTTGAGAATTTATTTCCAGTTTCTTTTGGTGGTGATTTGAACTTACTTTATTGCTGGAGATAGAAAATGGCACCTTTCTGGGATTCTCAGTTTCTGTTACAAATCTTTTAATCACTCAAATGTTTTCTTGGCTGACTACATTTCCTGGTAAAGTATAATCTCATGTGCCTAGGATTTAACTACTTACCCTTTTCTGGAACTTTTTCAACCTTTAATGTAGCTACAGCAGTTAAAAACCGAAATGGCAACAGAAGTTGAGTTCCTAAAGAAACCCAATTTTCATGGAACTTGTTAAGGGCTTCATCTCTGTTTTAGATGCGGGAAAGAAGAAGTTAAGCTCAAATACTTTAGCAGCTAATGTGGAGTTTATTTAGCTTCGAACAACCAGAGCTCTTTGGTAGCTAAAAATAATCTTGTCTTAGTTAGCTTAGTTAGCTATCTAAACTTTCCAAAATTAAAGTAAGAATTGCAGCCAAGTGATATAGTAGTGAATTAAGAATTTGAGAATGAAAATTTACACACACACACACACACACACACACATTCATGGAGAGAGGCAGAGCACGCAACACACATAAAAAATGGGCAGAGCTTTGATCACACCATCATGGCCCCCATCTTGACCTGTGGACACTGATGCTTGTGCAGGAGGATATTGACCTCTCTGCCAATTAAAGAGTAAAACAATAAACCTACAGAGTGTATATCTTTATCAGGTATTTAATTAAATTGAGTCCAGCAAGATAAAAAGCTTGCAGATGTTTTTCCAATGATCATGAAAGAAGAAAAATCAAAGCACACACATGCACACACACACACAAATCGAAGGATAAAAAGGAAAAAAATCCAAAATATTAAGTAGCTCATGCACACATTATCTGAATCTGTAGCAGAGCAGAACAGGTCAGGAATGGAAGAATAAAAATACATGAAATACTTCAGAACAACTAGAATTGTTATACAAAGAAACCCTTGGAAAAATTCATTTTTCCTAGCAACAAGTATGCAGAAGAGCTCATTAGTGTTGTAACCTAAATGGCCTCTGGAGATATATCAAATATTCTAAGTGTCGGAAAACTACTGTGAGTAATTTCTAGTTCAGTTTGCACTCAGCACACTTCCACCCTTTCTCTGGATCAGAGCAAGCACACATACCACTCAGTTCAATGCAGCCAAAAAAGTAGTTTGTTATTTATTTAGTAAATATCAGCAAGCATCAAAAATATCAAAAACATTTAACTGGCAAAATGAGACAAAAGGCAGGCAAAAGCAGAGAGGCACACACCTACATGTAAACAACAGGCAACAATATCTATATATCTATCTATATTCAAAAGCACAGAACTTCACAGAGCCACTAGAAACAGGACTGTGGATGAAAAGGAGGGCAGCCTTTGATTTATTCCAGTTTTAACCCTTTTATGTACATTGCAATCCAGAACAGAGATAAAAAGTATGATCCCTCCTCTATTCTGCACCATGAGACACACAATTTGGTGAATGGAGATGATGCATCCAACCCTAAAGGCAAATTAATAAGTCTAGGTGAAGAAAAATAGATTTCCTTAGGCAAGTATTTCTCAACCTTGGAAGTTTAAGATGTGTGGACTTCAACTCCCAGAATTCCCCAGCCAGCATGGCTGGCTGGGGAATTCTAGAAGTTGAAATCCACATACCTTAAAGTTCCCAAGGTTGAGAAACACTGCCTTAGACAAAGCAGGTTGGGCCCTAGTGTAATTGCCCTGATTTGCTTCCCTGAGGCTGCCCAATTTGACTTAGTAAGATGATTTGTGTAGTCTCAAATTACTTTGGGCCTGTATTATGGGACAAAGCCTCTTTCAGCTTTCTTGTCAGTATGGGCTGAAGTGCTTCCAGGTTGTGTTGCTTCAGGGTTTGCCAAAGGAACTCCATGTAGGAAGCTTCCTTCCGCCTTCTTCTGAAACACTGTCAGAAGGCCTTTTGGCTCTTTTGGACTGATAGCAGAAGGCCAACAGTGTGAAAATGCATATCTGTATCACCACTGGGCTCTCTCAGTGCTGATCAGGTGACCAGTGGTCGGGGGAGAGCCAAGTGGCATAAAGGAGGTTTTCACAGTCTGTTGGGTCTCTCTCAATAACTCATCAGCAGTTGGTAAGAAGGTGAATGTGCGTAGAAAAGCTTGCCCACTCCCTGTGCGACAACTCTATAGCATATACTAAGCGGTCCTAAAAGCTGAACAACAACAGCCTGGGTAGCAGGCTGTGCCACCACATATGCCATGGTTTCTCTCCCACTCTTGGTAGTGCTGAAAAATCTCCATAGTTAGACAACAGCAGCACAGAAAGTGCCCCTTGCAAAACTTCCTCGCTGCATTCTGAGGAAACTCAGAGGCTCAACATCTGCAGCACAGGAGGGAGCTGAGTCATTGCCCATGCTGATGACACCCATCTGTATAGGGTCTTGAGGCTTTTTGTCTCCTGCATGGGCTACGGTATTCCCTGAAGTCTATACTGCAGCCATGATGGAGTCTGGGAGAACCTTCAGGTTACGCTAAAGGAAATATTTTCTTCTGTAGAGCAAGTTCCAAGAAAGAAGGCTGAAGGAGCTCTAAAGCAGACCAAATAAAAATAATTTGGTGGCTTTACTTCATCATAGAAGTGAGGGGCCCACTGTTGCTGTGTTTCATTTGAACCTTTGCTGAACAGGAAGTGTTTCATTTGAACCTTTGCTGAACAGGAAGTGTTTCATTTGAACCTTTGCTGAACAGGAACACTCTAAGTGTTGAACAGCCTGACAAATTATCCTTTAATTTGCAGCTTCTGGGGTGTGATTCACCACTCATATTCTAACACATCTCACAAGAATATGCCAAGTCCATGTTCCCTCCCTGCTCAGGCCAAAAGGGAAGAAAAGTTTTACTGCAGTATCAGCAGCAAGAAAGTTAATCTCCTTTAAAGTGCTAGTTTAAAGAGGATGAGTAATTTCCTCTATTAACTGAAAGATCATAAAAGTGGATGCCTCTTTCTTTCCCTCCATCTGTGCTTAGTCCAACTATTAGGTGAACAGTACTTCTGCCCTAAACCATCATTCAACTTCATCTGTTTAATGAAATAATTACAGCTTCCTTTATCAGTCCTAGGACAGAATAAGCAAAATTATTGCAATTCATTGTCCCTATCTTTGGATCAATGTCCTCTTCATTTGCAAAGCTTCACCTCGTGAATTGTTAGCGCCAGGAGACCATGATCCTTTTATTTCATTAATAAGGCTCTCACATGTTTTACTGCTTCCAAAAGCACTCTTTCCTATTAAAAAGACACAAGGTGTTTAGCAAGTCTTGGCCTCTTTTTTGTGAGGGAGAGTCTTTTCTTCAATATGCTATTAAATATGCTACCCATAGTTCACCTTTAGGCAAATGAATGTAACACTGAAACAGCTTTGCAAATGTTAAAACAATCAAGACTACAGAAGTCCCTGGTTTCCTAAGAACAGATGATTTATCTTCCAGTTGTGTATCTAGGAAGCCACTATTACTTCATAAATTATGAACGGAGTTCTTAATTTGTGATGAATGTTTCTGTCCTTGAAAACTGCTGGTCTCAGACCACCAAACAAGTAATTTCAATCCTTATGAGAATTAACCAGCTAATAAACTCAAGAAGCAGGAGCACACATTCGAATTTTGAAATTATAAGTAAAGTCAGCACATTGTAAGGGCAATCTAGGAAATTGCTGTTGGGATTGGCTGTTTCCTTCAAAGGACATATTCAGGATCAAATAACATCTTTTGGATAAGATCTTCTGTGAGACCATATCCCAGACAAAAAAACTCCCCATGTACATTGGCATTGATGGTGGCAGTGGGGCAAATGATGACCTGTCACCTCTTAAATACCATGACTTAAGTACTGGGGTCAGGCATTGTATGCTGTAACTAAATAATTCTGGCATTTGTGTGATAATGACATCCACACACATTATTTTGACATAATTGCAGTTTAGTATAGATGCTCTTGTTCCCACCTGCTCAGATGATCTGGATTAAACTCCCCTCTTTTTTAAAAAGAGAAGGACAGATTACCGTGTGGTACCAAGTTCCATTTTAATAGTCATTGCATCTGCAGTATGAACTATTGTAAATCATGGGAAGCCAAAGAGAAAATGGTAAAATGTTTTCCCATAAGTTTTAAAGTCCCTTTCCTGAACAGGAATTCACAACCCCATTTTAGTGATGAAAAAAAAAAAAGTCTTTTGCATTTGTTTGCAAACTGTTTTGCAGATTAAGGGAGGAAATTCTTTAAACCAAGAAACTGAAAAGTTATAAATAACACTTCTGCAAAATAAAATCATAGACTCAAGAGAATTTTTTTAAGCCTTTTTCAAAATAAAAGGAGTGGATTCAGTGTCCAATTATAATTGTTACAACGGTTTCTATTTTTAATTAAGAATTTAATGCAATATAATTGATTATTCAAGCTGGACATAAATGGCCCTTTGAAATTCTTCATTAATTCTGCACAGATCTGTGTCCAACACTCTACTTGTATCCCCACTTCACTGTGACTTGCATAGAGTTTCACCAGTTCTTGCCAAGTCTTCTCAGTTGTTGTTCCAGAAGAAATGTTGCAAAGCATATTTTGTAGCATTTTCTCTGAATGGCAGGGATGGAGTTTCCTATAGGCAAGACTCCCAATTAATCCCTCTTGCTGGATACTCAGAATTCTGCTTTCTTTCCTAAAGCCAAGGTGTCCTGGTGCCTTCCCCCATTCTTCTAAATATGGTCTCCATTAATGTTCCTAGGAAAACATGTTCACCTAACGTCCAGCAGTAGCAAGATATAAAGCTCAAGCCAGAAATATTTCTTTTGCACAAGAGTTAGAAATATGGGACAACTAACCTCTACTAAATATGAAACTTTATTTTAGGAAGTTATCAGGAGAAAAAAATAAGACTTCATTCTGTACTTGCTTGCTTATATGCTACTATGTATACCTAGAAAGGGAAGCTATGCACTAATAAAATGGATTACTCTTTGCTGTCAGACCCTCACTTCTTGCTATGCTCCCAAATTTTCTCCAGTGCATGGGAAGTCCCATTTTTGGAAGGTTGGAAAAATTCCTAGAGATCTGCTGAAGAAGGAGGAGACAGGAAATCTTGTTTGTTCATGCAACATACTGGGTATTTGCATGTATCTTCCTCTGTGGTTCTAACTTCAGGCACTTACTTCAGAAATAGCTAAGCAGCTACTTCATGCCTTCATGGTGTCCTGCCTGGATTATTGTAATAGCTGTGGCAGGCCTTCTGACTCTGTACTCTGCCCATTCATTCATATTCAGAATAGTGTAATGTGTGTGGTCCTAAATCTCTCCTGATATACCCCTATTTCTTCTTCTGGTTCAATGCCTATGATGATTGAGTCTTCAGGAGCACTGCTGGCACTGACCATCCAGACCATGTATACAGGAACACCTGGTTAAAAATTCATGTTCCTCTGCACTCAGCTCAATTATGCAATCAAGTTAATTTTGTTTCTTCTTACATTAAAATGGCACCTCATATTTTAGGTCCCTCCCCCGCCCCCATCTAGTACCTGCTCAGTGGAATCGATTCACCCTTTAATAATGTCTAGAGTCTGATTGCTTGAAGTTTAGAAAGGCCCTTGAAAGACTTCTTTTCACAGGATCTTTATAAAGCTGGAAGAACATTCATTATTTGCCCTTGGTTGTACTAGTATTAAGAAATTTTATATTGTTTATTATATTGTATTAGCAAAATGTCTTACACTGATTATTACATTATTATATCCAGATATTGGTTTACACTGTATATTATTTATTTACTTGTACTCCATTTAGTTATAAGCACACACTAAATAAAAATATTACTACTACCAATTACTACCACATATAATTTACATACAAAGAAAAGTAGATAATAACAAGCTAGGTTCTCAGCCCTCTTGTCTCTGTCTTCCACATCTAGAGGGTTAGTTTCTGCATTGGATAGCTTCCTCTGTCCATGAGATGCTTCATTACTGATAGACCTGACTTTCTGGGATTCTCAATTGCCTGGAAAATGTCTACCAAGAGAGGACACTATCTAGTTCCCGTTAGTGGTCTTCTGCACATGGAATGGAATTATGTAATGATGAGGCAAGAAGAATTAGCCTGCTTGTTCTCCTACCCTTTGCATTTATTTATAAGGTATGTAGAATGATTGTTGGAAGCTAAAATGCCTACAGACATGTGAATACAGGTATGTATATGTAGATGTTGAAATATATATACAACCCCTTGCTTTAAGGTCCCAGAATGTATTTTAGTTTCTTGATTTCCAGGTAACATGATTTATCAGTTTTTAAAACTTAATATTTATCCAGAAGGCTAAATGCTTTTCTTAGTACTCCTAGACTTAGAAAACTTTTTTTAAAAAATCACACCATTTGGTACAGGGAGATGGTTGGTGGCATGAGGTTTGTAGGAAATGTATTATATGAAGCCTTCTTAATGCCTCCTTATTCCTCTCTTTTATGTTTTCTTATTGGTAATCAATATTCCTATCCTCCTTTGTGTCAGCATTCCCACTACCTCATGTTTCACATTCTTTCAGCTGGCCTCCAACTGTTTTTCCCCCACATACTTTTAGGCCAATAACTCTTGTTTGAATCTGGATTGTTCTGAATAGCCTTCAGCCTGAGGGCTGTTTTAACTGTTTCCAACATATTCTGGTTATCAATTCATTGAACATCAGATGTGAATTGCAGAGAAACAAAAGTGTCAGCTGTATGCTTGATATCCCGAGAAGAAAGAAAGAAAGAAAGAAAGAAAGAAAGAAAGAAAGAAAGAAAGAAAGAAAGAAAGAAAGAAAGAAAGAAAGAAAGAGGAAGGAAGGAAGGAAGGAAGGAAGGAAGGAAGGAAGGAAGGAAGGAAGGAAGGAAGGAAGGCAGGCAGGCAGGCAGGCAGGCAGGCAGGCAGGCAGGCAGGCAGGCAGGCAGGCAAGCTTGACAATTGATGCTCAGACTATAAAGGACTGGTTTTAGCACTGATGAAAATAATCTACTCACATTAAAAAAAAATGTGCACCAAGAACGACTGATGATATAGTGATCGTGACTCAAGAACTATCAGCTTGCATGTCACATTGTTAATATAACTTCTATCTCTATGAACCCCATAGTTCTAGGAGGTGAAAGAGGTTACATATATTTCTCACCTGGTTTCAAAGTCAGGTATGGTAAGTTTTGGGAATCTGTGGTTAATTTCAGGGTACCTCAGATACAACATTCTGATTTGTCTTTTGTTACTTTTCCTGCATTGCCATTAATGAAACAAATTGCCCCAAAGAACTAGAAACTCCCCAGGCACCTCCTTTCTCAACTATCAGACATACCATGTAAAGTTAGCTGTTGGGGAAGAACTATTACTTTGTGACACCTTGGAAAACAGGCAAAAAATTCTTACTTGACCCAGAAGCAGTTAGTGCTGAAATAGCGGCATGAGTACTATTGGCCTCTCTCCTCTAGGTCTACCATATCTGGATCATAAAATTCTGAACACCCATTAGATGGTAACAAAAAGTTAGATTTGTATGTGTTTCTTTCCTGCCAACTAATGGTCCTCTGGATTCTGCAGCCTCAGTATGGTAGCCTGGGAGGAGAGAAGCCTGCTTCAGATAAATGGGTTTAAATAGACTGGATAGGTTCATTCACCTTAACCCAGAATTGGGATGGATATGGGTCCTTCAATATTTGGCCACAACATCAGTTTTCTCTGAAGGTGTACCATTCTTCAAAGAGAGTACAAAGATTGACCTCTTAAGATTTGTTACAGGCTGATGCATAAACTCTTACAGTTATAAAGACAAAAACTGGTCCCACATCTTTGCACAGACTATTCCTATTACCTTATAATAACACATATAGCTTCATTGTGCCTGTCCTCATTTATTTAAGAATAACATGTTGTAAAGGCTGCAAGTATATGATTTAAACAGAGACGGATAAAAGAATCATTGTCTGCTAGGCTATCTTTGCCAAGGGTAAAAGCATAATGAAAACTGTTGTGAATCAAATCTCGCAAATGGGTATCTTAGAACTATTGATTTGCAGTATGTAATAAACCATTTGATGAAGGGTTTTTTTTAAGGGGTTTTGTTTTCTGTAGCACATATGCTCTTTGTAATTCCTATTTCATGTCTAAGTGTGTGCAAAATCAGGATGTCCAGCTGAGTTACTCTAAGAACATCAGTTGAGAAAAGTCAATTTACAGAGCTCAGAACTTCTTCTCAAGGTGAAATGAAGCTGCATTTCATATACCATTTAAAATGCATAAATAAATAATAGGTGGCAGCAGATAGAGTGCCATTCAATCCTTTCTTTTCATATCATCCTGTCCAAAAAAAAAAAACCTCAGATGGATAAGAGCAATTATGAGAAAGGAGAAAATGAGCCCAATTCCTAGGGATCCTAAAATTAAGGAAAAGGGGGGAATATGATAAGTAAAATTAGAGCATTCAACAACCAGAAAGTCCAGTTTTGATCCCATTTGGGTGATTTAATAAGCAAACTACTTCAGCTTACAACACTTCAAAGTTCAAATGATTCAGTGTGATAACAGCATCTCATTCTGGAAAGCTGAAATTCCATGTTTTCTTTACAAAAATCACATAACTCTCGGGATGGCAGCTCAAAATCTAAGCAGGTTCAGACCTAGTTAGTCCGTAGTTGGGACCCCACCAAGAAATACCAGGGCTGCAGGCTAGGGCAGGAAAGTTGCAAAGAAAAGAAACAGAAGAAGGCAATGTCAAATTACTTTTACACTGTTATCAAATAATACTGCATGGATATATCCATATAGCCACCAAAAGCTGAGCTCAGCTGAGGCCATCTTTATTTTTACTTGTATATCACATCTAATTAAAATCAAGAAATAAACAGAATTTGTTTAACATGGTATTGGATAAATGTGAGGCCAAATAATCTCATTTGAGGGAATGATTTCAGAGAAATATGGAGATTTGTGTAAAATGTGTCTATGCTGCATTTTCTTTTAATGATACATATGGGAACATGGTTTCCTCATCTGCTGAGATGAAGTCAAACATATTTTATATAGGGATATTTGGGGTTAATGTCCTTGAATAATATTGACTGATTTTTTTTTTTTCTGGGTTTTTGTTCCTGGGTTGTGGTTGGTTGACTGGTTGGTTGGTTGGTTGGCTGGTTTTTTATCCTTGAAAAGAGGCTCACTTATACCTTTGTGGTTGTGCAGAGACAATTTGTGAAGGGAAAAAAAAGGCTACTATCATGGATTGAACTACCAGAAGGTAGTTCAGAAGAGAACCCCAACCCCCACCCCCCCACCCCCGCCCACAAAATAGGATAGTGCAACTGTTTTTGCGTCTTAGTAGATTTGGCAGGACTAAAATGGTATGTTTTCTTTTTCTCTGGTTTTCTGGGCAATTGGTAAAATAAGATTGTAAAGATTCCCTTTGAGTAAGAACCTGTAACATTTCAAAACTATAAATGCAGTGGTTAGAAAATGATAATGAAGGAAAACAGCTTTGGGAATTTGTTTTATTTTCTGCTTGGTTGATTGCACTGAAGTCACAGAAACATTACATTTAAAGCTCCAACAATGTTGCCTAGTTTCTTACTGAAAGTATGTCATAGTAGTTGCTTCAAATTCCTTGTTGGTACAAGTTAGATTGGCCACAAATTAGGAAATTAGTGGCACTGTCATCTAAACAGATGGATTGAGGGAATGGATGAGAGCATTGGCTGTCTAATGACCTTTGAGAAGATTCTGTTTTTCTACCCAGAAACTTTATAAGGTCATAGGCTTTGTTTCAGGTCTAAATAACTGTTGACATTTTACATTAGCCAGGAGCAATTCAGAATTGTTTTTGTTGCCTAGGAAATTATTCCCATTGGTTCCCATTAATATAAGTCAGATTCGTTCAGGGTGCTATTCTGAACTATCAGAAGAGAAACTTCCAGTTAGTGAATTTAGAGTATTCCATTAATAGTTTCAGTTGCACCGTGTATAGATAAACCCATGAGTTCAGTGTATTAATTGCATCACAATGGCCTTGTTTACATTACCCACATTCATCACCCTATTGTCATTTATTCAGTTGAGAGTAATAATTTTCCTCTTTTCCCCTCCCTTTTTGAGAAGCTATAGATTTGGAGAATATGACCTGTGAAGTAAGCAATTTTATTTCTTTGGAGTTAAACTAACAGGATGCTTTTTTCTGATAAAATATGCATGAGATAAATATATTTCTTAAACTTGTTTTCAGATTTTTATTCCCACAGACATTGACTTCAATGAGGCATGCAGTTGGGAACAGAATGTGGTCATACATTATTTAGTTGGGCAGTGTCATGCTAATGAATCAAGAAAATCTGGTTGGAAGTTCAGCCTTAAAACAAATTTGAACAGTAAATAAATAAATTGTGTACAGTTAGGGATTATTTGAAAGTTCAGTCAAACTTTCTGGTGATTCCTGAGTTACTCTTTCAGCCCAGTTTCCATACAGTATCAAATGTGGACCAGGTGCTGCACATTTCAAGAAAAGATCAGACAAAGCACAGTATTAATACCAATGTTTATCAGATAGAGGTAAATCCATCAACTTTAATGCCCCTTAGTTTCTCATTTTAAAAAATGCAAAAAACAAAACAAAACAAAAACAAAAACTTGCAAGGAAATTCACACACCTTTTCATGTGCATTTCTCCTAAAGTGCACAATCTTGCATCTGTTCTTTTCTTATGTAAAGATTTTTGCAGCAATATTCCATAGTATATACTTCCCAATACACAGACATTTGTGGTCTCTGGGTTCCTAAATACTTATTTTTGTGTTTGGTTTTTGAAAGCAAAGATGCATTACAAAATACAGAAGAGTTTATTTTAATAATTTTAAGATACAATTATACCCTGACTATAGCCCAACCAACTATTTCACTGACATATTGCCCTAACAATTTAATAAGGACCAGGGATATGCTTCTAAGCCCCAGCCCCAACATCTCATTCTCTGAGCAACCATGTCTGTCAGTAGAGGACAAGTATTGGCAGGGGTGAGGCATTTTTGAATAAAGCAAAGGCTTCCATGTGATGAAGAACCCTGCAAAGTGGGGGTTCCAGGTCATGTGGAAAGCTTCAAACTGCTGAAAGCACAATGGCTTTATCCCTGCAGATTTCATGTTGTGCATGTGGATCACAGGAGTCATTCACACATCAGGTATGGTTCATTGGTTGGAAGAGTGCATGATCAAAAGACTTGCATAATGCTTTTGAGAATTGGGATATTTTTTGTTGTTCAGTCATTAAATCGTGTCCGACTCTTCGTGACCCCATGAACCATATTGCGTCAGGCCTTCCTGTCCTTCACTGCCTCCCTGAGTTTGCTCAGTTTCATACTCATTGCTTCAGTGATGCTATCTAACCATCCTATCCTCTGCTGTCCTCTTCTCCTTTTGCCTTCAATCTTTCCCAGCATCAGAGTCTTTTCCAAAGAGTCCTCTCTTCGCGTTAGGTGACCAGAGTATCTGAGCTTGAGCTTCATATTGGAATATTAAGAAATGCTAAATGAATCATACTTGTTTTTACCAAATGTTATTAATATGAATATATTCATATAATATTTAAATAAGCTCTTTAAATGATCTTCATAGAGATTAAATGAAATCCTCTAATTGCCAGGAATTAAGGAAGACTGCTTATTCAAAAAACAAATGGAAAACAAATATGTTGGTAACTCTGCAAAATAAACATCAAAGCATCAGGAGAAAAACAAAAATAGCTGAATCTCATAGCTTGTCTGGGTATGAATGAAGCTATTTTTGAAAGGTCCAGTTTATGATTGCTGGTAATCTCCATCACTACATCTACTCAAGTCTTTGTCAAGAGGAACAACATGTCTTTCTGGTGAACTTTGCTATATTGAGCCTGTGTGATGCATCTCTGCAAGGTGGGTTATGTCTTCAAGATAGATTATTTTATTTATTTATCACAGATAACCCATGAATCATAAACTACTAAAATGTGCATGCTTCCTTCTGAATAATGTTTTTCCAAAGCAAATCACTTTGCTTGTACAATCATTTTATTATACAATCATGTCTCCTGCCTTCTCCTCTTTCAATTAAATTTCAGAGGTAAACCTTAGACACTTCAAACCTCTTTTCACTTAGCTTTGTTTTAGTAGTGTTGTTACTGTCACAGCTAATGGAGAGGTGGAGGGGTTGCCCTTGAGAAATTCAGAAAAATGATCTACACAATTTTTCTGTCAATAAATCCAGCAAAATTTTTCAAATAAGAGGTATTATGTCAACCTCTAATTTTATTGGAAGCTGTTTGCTCTTTATAATCTAATCTCTAACATTATTATAAGCTGTTTGCTGTGTATAATAAAATCTCTAATTTTATTATACTTTTTTTGCTCCTTTGGATCTTTGTCTCCCCATACTAGCAGGGTTGCTATAAAAGTAGTCAACCTCAAGATGATGCTTTATGGAAACCAGCATGTAGCTTTCTTGGCAATAACATAGAATAGGTCATTCTGCCTTCTTCCAGAATGTATTTTAATTTCTCAGGCTAGTCTGCAGCTTTGAAATTTCCTGGTGGTCTCCCACCTGGTTACCAGTTCGGCCAGACTCAGCTGAGCTTTCAAGAGTTATTTACAAAATTATTTATCCATTCTCAGATGTTTCTGTGTGTACTGAGAATTTTTCCAGGAATATGGAATCAGTAGCTCATGAGTTTAAGAAATGCATAAGATTTTGTTTAGGTTTCTAGCTGCACATACTGACTATATGAAATTAGCTTCTAAGTATATGGGTTCTGTTACATACATCCAGAATGCATGCCATTAACTACAAATCTGCCCCCAAGAACTACTCTCCTGTTAATTTCCATTCTCTATTTTTGAACCAAACATTTTTTCCCCCTAATCCAGAGCATATCTGGGGGAAAACCAAGGGCCACAGCAGGACTACATAATCAAAGATGCTGGGTTTTCACAACAGGGTATGGGATAAGGAATTTCTTCTTAGTTGTCTCTCTTTGGGGAATATTTGGGGGGATATTTGATACTGTTTTCACTTGTTAAGTGCTTTCCAAGTCTTAAAATTTTAGGCTAACAGTGATAGGAACTTTTTAAAGAACAGCTCCACAATTTTTCAGTGGAAACCAGTTTTATACATATGCAAAAGACTGATCTTGAATTGTGGGTTGCTTACCTTTGCTTTAAACCAGTTCTATATAGCAGAAGATAAATTATTATCTCTATCTATGCATCCCATTGATGAAGCAGTGTTTATGGACCATTTACCATGTATTGTAAAGTATACAGGTGAAACTCGAAAAATTAGAATATCGTGCAAATGTTCATTTATGTCAGTATGGCAACTCAAAAGGTGAAACCAATATATGAGATAGACGCATTACATGCAAAGCGAGATATGTCAAGCCTTACTTTGGTATCATTGTGATGATTATGGTGTACAGCTTATGAAAACCCCAAATTCACAATCTCAGAAAATTAGAATATTACATGACATCAATAACACAAGGATTGGAAATAGAACAATATCGGACCTCTGCAAAGTATAAGCATGCATATGTAGTCAGTACTTGGTTTGGGCCCCTTTTGCAGCAATGACTGCCGCAATGCGGCGTGGCATGGATGCTATCAGCCTGTGGCACTGCTGAGGTGTTATGGAAGACCAGGATGCTTCAATAGTGGACTTCAGCTCCGCTGCATTGTTCGGCTTCATGTCCCTCATCTTTCTCTTGGCAATGCCCCATAGATTCTCTATGGGGTTCAGGTCAGGCAAGTTTGCTGGCCAATCAAGCAAGTAATCCCATGGTCTTTGAACCAGGTTTCGGTACTTTTGGCAGTGTGGGCAGGTGCCAAGTCCTGCTGGAAAATGAAGTCAGCATCCCCATAAAGCTCGTCTGCGGAAGGAAGCATGAAGTGCTCCAAAATCTCCTGGTAGACGGCTGCGTTGACCCTGGACTTAATGAAGCACAGTGGACCAACACCAGCATATGACATGGCTCCCCAAATCAACACAGACTCTGGAAACTTCACACTGGACTTCAAGCATCATGCATTGTGTGCCTCTCCATTCTTCCTCCAGACTCTGGGTCCTTGGTTCCCAAATGAGATGCAAAAGTTGCTCTCATCAGAAAAGGGGAATTGGACCACTGGGCAACAGACCAGTTCTTTTTGTTTTGTCTGTAGCCCAGGTAAGATGCTTCTGACGTTGTTTGTTGTTCAGGAGCGGCTTGACAAGAGGAATACGACATTTGAAGCCCATGTCTAGGATCTGTCTGTGTGTGGTGGCTCTTGATGCACTAACTCCAGCCTCAGTCCACTCCTTGTGAAAGTCCCCAACACTTTTGAATGGCCTTTTCCTGACAATCCTCTCCAGGCTGCGGTCATCCCTGCTGCTTGTGCACCTTTTTCTACCACACTTTTCCCTTCCACATAACCTTCTATTGATGTGCTTTGATACAGCACTTTGGGAACATCCGACTTCTTTTGCAATTACCTTTTGGGACTTTCCTTCCTTATGGAGGGTGTCAATGTTTCTGCACAACTGTTTCTGCACAACTGTCAGGTCAGCAGTCTTTCCCATGCTTGTGATTCCTACTGAACCAGCCTGAGAGACCATTGAAAGGCTCAGGAACCCTTTGCAGGTGTTATGGATTCATTAGCTGATTAGAGTGGGACACTTTGAGCCTAGAATATTGAACCTTTTCACACTATTCTAATTTTCTGAGATTGTGAATTTGGGGTTTTCATCAGCTGTACGCCATAATCATCACAATTATACCAAAGTAAGGCTTGACATATCTTGCTTTGCATGTAATGCGTCTATCTCATATACTGGTTTCACCTTTTGAGTTGCCATATTGACATAAATGAACATTTGCACGATATTCTAATTTTTCGAGTTTCACCTGTACAGTGGTACTCAAGATACGAATTTAATCCGTTCCGTGACTCTGATCGCAACTCAAATTGGTCGCATCCTGAAGCAAATTTTCCCATAGGGTTCAATGTAAATATGGCTAATCCGCCCTCCGAATTTGGTCGCTCCACGAGGCAAATTTCCCCATAAGGTTCAATGTGCATGGCTAGGAAATTCCCCAGGCGCGCTTTAGTCAGTTTCACCACTCGAGCCCTAGCGCAGAAAGAGGAAGTGCTAATGAAAGGGCCACCTGGTGCCTCTTCACTAATCTGTTAACGCCAGAGGGCCGCAGGCGCTATGGACAAAGGAAAGAGCCACGGAATTGAGGAAGAGCAATCAGCACGCGCGCGAGGGAAAGCTCCCGCTCCCGGCTGTGTGCGCGACAAAAGCCTAAGGAAAGCAGTGACCACGCCAAGGGCTATGGACAAAGGAAAGAGCTGCGGAATTGAGGAAGAGCAATCAGCACGCGCGCGAGGGAAAGCTCCCGCTCCCGGCTGTGTGCGCGACAAAAGCCTAAGGAAAGCAGTGACCACGCCAAGGGCTATGGACAAAGGAAAGAGCTGCGGAATTGAGGAAGAGCAATCAGCACGCGCGCGAGGGAAAGCTCCCGCTCCCGGCTGTGTGCGCGACAAAAGCCCAAGGAAAGCAGTGACCACGCCAAGGTCTAACAATTAAAGAACAATGGGACTCAGGCTGAACCTGCCATCTGGACAATTAAGGGGGATCATTGGGGCTCTGATAATCCGCAGCCTGTAAGGAGGGGAGGTATAAAGGAACCAATGTATTATACCAAGCCAGTCCTGGCTTTGCTTGTAACTGTTGCATTATGCTTGAGTAAACCTCTTTTGTGAACTAGAAGTATCACGGGAGTTTCTCTTGACGAAAGGGGCAAGATCTTACACAATGTAAATACATACGGCTCTGCATTTTCTTTGGAGCCATGCTAACAAGCACACCAAAAACTTTCCAAATGCCACAAAACACACCACAAGCCTCACCGAATGCCTCCTTGCTACTGTGATCTCGCCCACAGGAAGCCGCAACCACGTGGCAGCAGGGCAAATGGCCGGAGATCCGGTTCGTAGCTTGAGGCGGAGTTCGCATGTTGAGGTAAATTTTTGCGGCCGGAGCTGGTCGTATCTCGAAATTTTCGTAAGGTGGGGCATTCGTATCTTGAGGTACCACTGTAATTTAGAAAAATGCAAAGTTGATTCAATTCCTACCTAAAAAGTATTTAGCAATTTAATAAGAGAGGACTTCCCTGTGATTGATCTCACAAAACTAAGCAGGACTACACCTGTTTTATATTTATATGGGAAACCATCCCAAAATACTAAGGCTAGATGGGAACTAGGCAATAGTAAATTTACCATTATATTCCAGGTAGATGCAAGAGCAGCCAACAGTAGGACATTTCTTTATTGTTACCAAGAAAATGGCACAGATATGCAGTTGACACCAGACAGGAACAGGATTGATAATGACAAGAAGAAAAATTCCATCCCAACAAATCTACCATGTTCACCAGTCAATACAAATTCGGGTCTTAGTTGGGAATTAATATACAAAACAACTCCTTTTCTTTTCTTTTCTTTTCCAGGGGGTGGGGGGTCTTGTTGCAATAAATTCTCACCCAAATTTTTACAGATTAAATATTTTGTAACCTTTTTCCTAATATGAGTCTCTTATAGGCAAATTATATCTTGTTTTAATTTTTTAAATAGTGAAAGATTTGCTTCATTTATATTCCATGTTAAGCATTTGTAATCCATAATCAAGCCAAAAATTTAGAAAAGTCAATCCCCATAGCACCTAATTTGGAATCATCCCTTTCAGAATCCTGTTGGGTCTGTTGTAATTTTTGTATAATCTCTTGTGACTCCTCCATTTGAATCTCCTCCAGTTCTTCTTTAATTTTTTCTAGAAACTCTCTTGCCTTTTGAACAGAATTCAATCAAAATCTCTGCGTTTTAAAAGTAAAAATCACACCTTCCAGTTTGTCCCATCAAAATGGGATCTTTTTCTGCTTTAGTCTTTTAGTCAGGGGAAAAAAAATCTTCTTTCTGTTATGCAGAAGTCTAACAGGAATTTTTTTAGGACAATTATATCTGTATAATCAATCTTCAATCTTGTATTAAAATGCTGTTGCAAAACTTGATCCTTTGTCTTCTTGCTCACAAAATGCACCAAAACATCCCTTGTGACATTTCTCATTCTCACAAAACTTGAATTCATTCTATAGACTATCTATTTCTGCCTCTGTATCCTCCTCTTCCCAATCCAAAAAAATTGCCAATGCTTTTATAATGTTTTCTCAAATATCTTCATCAGAAATTTCTGGAATATCTCTAAGTCTAATTCTTTCTCTCTCAATTCCAATACAGCCAGATTTCTCTTTCCAACTCTCTGTCTATGACTTCTGTCTTACTCTCCAAAATTTCCATTTTGTCATTAATTTGTTTCATATCTCCAGCTCCTGTTTTATAGAATCTTCTATCTTTTTAACTTCTTCTTTCATTTCCTCTTTTATCTTTACAGGTCTTTATTCTTTTTTCAAAAGCTGAAAATTTAGTCTCAAGTGACTCAGCTAGTTTACTACCAAGTTGGTCAAACATGTTCTGAAGTAAACCTGGTGTGATTCCTCTCTATGCAGGCTGTCCTAAGAATCTCCTACTCCCCTCCATTTGTGCCATTATATTGTAGACCAAAAGTGAAAGTGAAAGATTTTGTCTATTAGGTGCAAGCTAATAAAGGAACAAGGGAAAAGGGAAAAGCAACCCCCTCACACTTTCCCCCCATTTTTTATCTTCCTGTGCCTTTGAGGCTTTCACTTTGTAATTGCAGTCAAATGTCAGTCCACATCTCCATAGTTACAGACAGGCACATAATTTACTCATATTACAATTTTCTTTTGTAAAATCCACCAATTGTCTGCAGTCTTTAGTAATAAACAGAAAACATTCCCATGGAAGTCTAATTAATTTGCCCAATTTATTCCAATGCACTTTCATTAAAAAATTGATATACTACTAAAAGTCTCGCATCTGTTTGTAACCTTCAATTGGGTGAAATGGTGCATCATATGGCAACAATTTTTGAAGCAAGGTACTTCAAATGGGCTAACTTACAGAATGTATCCAAAATCCAGGACCCATTACTCCTGTGGGATTGAAATTTGGCAAAGTTGTGGCTGCTTCAGCTGTTGTGGTTAGCTGAGGTCACATGATCATCATGGGCATATCCCTGACATCTTTCCTGTCTCTCTCTGGCCCCTGAGCCAATCAACTGATGGCAAGGCAAGTTGCAATTGGCTGCTTTGGAACTGAGGCTGAAATCTGAGATCTCTTAATGTGATGGGCAGTGAGGGAAGGATGAGGGAGTGACTTGGATGCCTGCTGGCAAGGTAGGGCTGGCTGGAGGGTACCAGCTTTTGACAGGTGAGCCCTCTTCCTCCCTGGAGGGAGGTGGCTCTTAGGGACATGCCAGAATGGAGAGTGGGGGTGCTGTTTTCCTCATAGTCCCTTGGTTCCCCCTCCCCCCAGCAAAGTGGCAGGCAGTTCAATGGGTCAGGTGAGGAGGAGAGGAGGAGGAGGAGGAGGAGGAGGAGGAGGAGGAGGATGTAATGGATAGTGGGGTGAGTGGGGAAGATTCTGGAATGGAACTTCAAGGTTGTCAGGAGGGGACAAGACATTCCAGGGCAAGCGCCTCCTCAGCCCGCAACAAGAGTGTGGGAAGACGAAGAGGATGAGGCTGGCCCCTCCCTAGAGTCTCACAAGTTATAGCCACTAGTTGCTTTAGCATAGATTTAGTCTGGCAAGATTTTGTCTATTAGGTGCAAGCTAATAAAGGAACTAAACTGTACTGGATTGCCTCGTTGCTGTTCTTGGGCTGAACCTGACAGAGAAGGAGGCTTCACAGGGGCTCTGCTGAGGGTCATGAGGAGTGGGGAAACAATGCAAGCCTATATTCTATGTAGAAAGAAGAATGTTCCCTGCCAGCTTCCCACAAGTCAACGGGGAAGCCAGCAGGAAGTGTGAACTCTTCTGAGGTGACAATGGCACTGTATACTTTGGGACTGAAATTTGGCAAAGTTGTGGGTGGGACCCATTACTCCCATGGGATTGAAATTTGACAAAGTCATTTCCAATGCTCCCTGCCAGCTTCCCACAGGGAAAGTCAATAGGGAAGCCAGCAGGAAGTCAGAAGTTGCTGCCATTCTCACTACTTTTTTGCTGCCTGTGGTCATTCTGTTCTCTGTTTAGGTAAAGGAAGTATCTCTGAAATGATGGCCCAATGGGTCACAGGTTGTCTAGTAATATTTTAAAAATAACTGTCCCCTTTGTCTGTTTCAAACTTTCTTAAATCATCATCTCTTTGTTAAGCTTTTTGACAAAAAAAAACTTGAATCATTAAGTCTTTAAAGCTTCTTTTAGTTTTGTAATCCAGGAAAAAAAAAGAAAAGGAAAGAAACTCAATAAGAGGGGTCTTATCCTGCCACAAAAGAAAATCTCTCTTTATCTATAGAATAATTAATTCCAAAAGTAAATAAGAAATGAGGTTCGGCTGAGCTTACTGTCTGTATAGGCTACATTGTAGTTATGAGCATAGATGGAATCCCACAACTCTCAGCTGCTAAACTCATGAGCAAACTGCAAAATATTCTGTTCCTTAAGTTTACTCACAAAGAGCAGTTGTCTGGGGTAGAAGTGGGCTATCTCACAATGTCTCCTTGATCTGGAGACATTTTGGCATCCCTTTAGGTGCTGATCTCTGCCACAATGCCATCTCTGCTCCTTTGAGGACATTTAGACTGCCATAGACCTCACTGGAAGCTCTTAGTTTTACAAAGTTTCTTGAACTGTTAGTATTAAACCTTAAAATGAGGTATCAGTTCGCAGTGTAAAAGCTTTGTTTTCTTATAAAAAGGGAGAAGTGAGAGATAAGAGAAAAGAAATAATGTATAAAATATGAAAATAGTTGATAAAATGTAGTGTTTTTAATTTTTATGATGGCAATATAGTGACTGCACTGCAATTTCACGGAGAAATCCAAAAATGAAGTAATCTACTTTCAGTAACTACGCTAGGGGCTATTTTGTAATAAAAGTATGTGCACCTTGACACCATTTTCCATTGGGTTTTATTTATTGAAGGCCCATAATTAAGCTATGCTGACTACAGAGAACAGTCTCTGGGTCAAGGTGGAGGTTAATAGAAAGATGTTAATATGATACCTATGTGCCCACTGGGTACTTGAATAAAAATAGGAATTCATTTTCCATTTCTTCTGGCATTCTCAGTTTTCTAACAGTAAGAACCAATATCCAAAGCACTGTTATGTTTGAAAGTCAATGATCCACAAAATGTTTCCTAAAATAAATACATTTACTGTGCATTTGTTATCAGAAATATTATCAGAAAGGTGATATTATAGAATATAATATAATTAAACCTGGAAAAAGTATGTTCCTCAATCACCTTATTTTTATCTCTGCTAAAAGAAATGCTGTTGGTTTTCTTGAAGAAAAAGGGCCAGGTACACCTGAATTTAGCTGACTGATTTGGATTAATCAGTGAGTGTCTTAACTTGCATGTTCTGGTTCTATTTTGAATATTAGTATTTTGGAAGCCATGTGTTTTAGGAAAATGAGACTAACATTTGTAAATGTTAATTAATAATAGGAAGAATGGGGAGGAGAATGAGAAGGAAGAAGCACTTGACTTCTGATTCTTGACTCACAACTTCATTTCTGGCCAGCTCCTATATGAATGGATACTGAGCTTTGGATAGCTCAGGTCCCCCTACATAGCTATTCTTTATTTTTCTCCTCTCCATTATCTTGCTGTGAGTTGATATCCTTAAATACCAATATCCTTGTTAACATCTCTCTTGGGATTCACCAGGCTTCTTGGCCTACCTGAATTTATTTTTAACCATTTTTTTTAATTAAAAAAAATAATAATTGGATAATAATTAGATTCTTTAAATTAAAAGACTAAGTAATTAAACAGAATATAAAAATAATGGATGCCTGCAGTCCAATGCTTTGCATGGAAGTATGTCCTTCTTCACCTACAAAATTAAAAAAAAAAGTAAAGAAATAAAAATAGATTGGGATGAAAGATAGCTGTGTGTGTAACTAAAGATTGTGCTTTAGAGCAACCTTGCCAATTTCCTTGCCAGAAAAGGTATTTTGTTTGGAACAGCCCCACAAAGATCTTGCTTCTACTATTTTCTGAGAATGTCTAGAGTAGATTTTCAGAATTCAAAAGGTGCTTATCACCTCCAAAAATATTATACACATACTATAATCATTTACACTGTGTTGGGAAATATCAGTGAGGGATGCTATATCCAGTCACAAGGTGATCATGTTGCAAGTTTTCTCATAACTCATTATGTATAATGAAACATATCTGTAGTGAAGGGAGATTTTAATCTTAATATTTCATAGTTATTTTTCAATGATTAAGAATCTCAATATTTCAGTAAGATAGAAAATATTACCATCTCCATCTTAGATAAGTGAACCTAATATTGGGATAGAATTTGTTGATGAGGTATAATTTCAACCAAAGCATTCCCTGATCACAATTCATTTGATTAACCACTATGTCTCACAGCTATAAATAAATTACTACAGGAAAATTCTGTATTTATTGTGATCTTTATTAAGTGTAGTGATGTGTGAACTCCATTTGGCTCAAATTTTAATTGAATCACAAATTGCTAATGTCATAGTTGAATGCTTAAAAAAGAGAGAGGGAGAGTTTTT
Organism: Liasis olivaceus; assembly: GCA_030867105.1. Taxonomy (NCBI): domain Eukaryota; kingdom Metazoa; phylum Chordata; class Lepidosauria; order Squamata; family Pythonidae; genus Liasis; species Liasis olivaceus. Next base: position 201,895,841 of record CM061348.1, read on the forward strand.
CTGAGAGATGTTCATGGCCTTGTAAGATTTCATGCATCCACGTCCTCAAAATCTTACCTAGGGATTAACAGAGGAGGTTGAGAATAGCAAAATTTTATATCAAGTTTTCAAGCTCCTGGAGAGGTCCAAGAGATGATCAGGCTCTTCTACTTAGTTTACCCACAAGCAAAGAAAGCAAACAAAGAAAGATACTTGAGTACAGAAACATGAGTTCTAGTAACAAAACTTGAAAGTAAGCAAATCATCTCCACAAGGAAAGAGTAAACTGCCTTCTATCTAGGCGATTTATTAATTATCAACCAAACCTACAGCAAGGTTAGAGGAAAAATCCCAATCCAGCAGATGCTACTACAGAAAAGAAGCAGTCCCATCAATATGTACATCTTAAGAGCTGATGCTGAGGGGAATTGATTCTGTACAAATGTAGAGTTCTTGATGCTTTACTTTAGGAGAGATAACATGAATTGATAGTGTAAATTATCTACAAATTTAAGTTTTACACATTATAGATTTTTAATCTATAATCTATATCTATATAATCTATTTTAAATAATTAAAATATATAAACTTTTGGGTACTAGCAATTGTAGGTATATTGGTCCCACATTGCAAAAGATGCATGTCCCCAAAATAAATTAACAATGTATTAATAGTAATTTCTATGATAAATATTAAAGAAATGTGGAAGCTTGAATTGTACCAAATAAAACAAATGGATTGATATTATAATGAGCTGTTTTATTTTAAGGTAAAAAAAAACATGTTGTTTCTAAATCCATTTTCCAGTTGTCTTCCTTCCCTAAGTCCTTCAAAATTAGTCAGCTTAATCATATACACGCATATACACAAGCACACCATATCCTATATTCTATTAATCTATTCATCCATCAAGACAGTTTAATTTGAGAAAACCTTTAAAGGTAATTTATAGCACTGTTTGTTGTGGGATTGTATTACCAACTTGGTGGCTGCTTGGTGCAATCATAAAGCTTTATATGCCTTCAATTAGAGTAGAAGTATTTCAGAAATAAAAAGCCTATCTTATTTCAGCATTGCAAGAATTTGAGACCCGTGCATCAGAGTTAGGTCCATAAAAATCCATGGTTAGAGAGAAAGTTCACTATTTATTTGCTCATAAATCAGGTTATACATTATTAGGACTGGTAACAACAGTTTATTATGGATAGAACTTAACTTGATGACCACAACTGTCCATTGTTTCTGGTTCTGTGTCCATTAAATCACTGAAAGATGCAATTTTGCAAAGACCTAGATTCATTCTGGAGTGATTTAGAGGACTTTGCTCCATTATGCCAAACACAGTTCAATTTAGCTTGGGATTTTGGTTATAATCAAACTCACTGCATACATCTAAGACTACATAGGAGTGGCATATAATTGCAGGAACTCATCAATCTTGGGTCTGATTATTGCCTGGATGGGAGATACTACTTTGAGTTCCCTGTTGAAAGAAATAGGGGATATAAATGTAATCATCCATATATGAAATCTCTCTAGGAAAATAAATCATTAGAGTTTGAAATGAGGAAAATCGCCTAGAACAATGACAAAGTCTATTGTGATTGAATTGTTATGACAGATATAGAGAACAGCTAGTAGATAGATTTGTGCCCATATCAAACATAAAGGCTGCCCAGCTTGAGTTATTTCTTCTCCATCTTCTCCTGGGATGCTTTCTGAAAATGTTCATAGCCTTTTTTAGGTACAGCAAGTTCTAATGGAACAGGCTGAAAGGGGCTCTGATGAAGCAACAAGGTGACTTTGTTTCATTGGGAGGGAGCAAAGGTTGCCTCACAAAGCAACTTCAAGGGAGTACTTTATTTGAAATTTCATCAAAGCAAAGTATATTTTCCCAATTCTGTTCAGCCCTCCTCAACAATATACATACACATTTCAAGGAACATTTATTTTTTAACCTTTTGAACCCAGATGTGCAGGCCTGATCACACTGATTTTCACAAACCATGATAGAGAGAGATCAACATAAAAGCAATATAACTTTTGAATCAAGTTTCAGGTAATGAATATCATTTCAGAGTACAAAGCAGATCCTGTAAAACTGGAAATAGTCCTTTCTTGTAGTCAACAAGGCTGAATGAGATAGAATCATAGTTGTGCACCACATGAGATAGCCTTCCTATATTCCTATGTATTGGACCATTAAAATAAAAGTCATCATCATGAGAGACAATGTCTGTAAGGACAGCATCCTATATCAAGCAAATTTGGTTATTCACTTCATTTTTCCCTATTTCTGTTTTTCTCCCCCTCTAAAGGCTAACTACATACTGATCAAGTAAATTATAACATTATTCTATCCTCCAATGATTAGTCCTGAAATCATTGGTATCTATAATGAGAATCGTTACCTTCTCCTCAAGAGAAGGTGGGATACAACCTGGTGTCTGGGTGGCATACAATACACATATAAAACAATAAAACATGTAAAACAATCATTATGAAAAAGTTAAAGAAGCATATGTCACACAGCAGATTAAATTAGCAAGACAGCCACCTCAAGATCTCACCGGTCCCCTGAGACCCCCAGGCCTGATAACAAAGCCAGATCTATAAGAAGGAATGGAACTGACCTCACTTCATGGGGAGAATGTTCCATAATGCAGGGAGCTCAGCACAGAAGGCCCACATCCTTGGGCTGCCAAGTGTAACTCCCCAACAGACAAGACCCTCAGCATGTCTCTTGTGCCAGCTCTGATGGGATGGGCAGATGTAATTTGAGAGAGGTGGTCCCTCAGACTACCTGACTCCATGCCATGAGGCACTTTAAAGGTCAAAAACAGCACCTTGGACCCAGAAGCAGATTGGTAACTAGTGCAGCTCACGGAGCAGTGGTGTAATGTGTGCTGTTCTAAAAGCACACATAACTGCCTGCACTGCTGCATTTTGAACCAACTGAAGCTTCCGAATACTCTTCAAGGGCAGCCCCATGTAGAGTGCATTACAGTAATCCAATTGGGAGGTGACTAGGGCATGAGTGACTGTGAGCAGAGCCCTCCAATCCAGGAATGGGTGTAACTGCTGCACAACATGAAGCTGTGTAAAGGTCATCCTAGCTACGACTGCCACCTGCTCTTCAAGTAGGAGTTGTGAGTCCAGAAGGACCACTAGATTGCACACTGGGTCTGTCTGGGGCAATGCAACCCATCCAGCAACAAAGATGGTATAATCCTGGAACTGGCAGGCCCAAAACCCAAAGCCACTCAGTCTTGCCAGGGTTCAGCTGAAGCCTGTTGTTCTGCACCTAGATGCTCACAGCCTCCAGACACCAGGATAAGACATTCACAGCTTCACTTAATTCACCAGGGCATGTGTGTGTGTATGTATGTATGTATGTGTATATGTATGTATGTACATATGTATGTGTGTGTGTAAAATTGAGCATACTGATGATACCTCACCCATGGCAATGGATGAGCTCACCCAGCAGCCTCATGTAGATGCTGAATAGGAGTGAAGAGTGTACCAAACCATGTGGCATGAGGGGCAGAGGGTGGGATCTCTCGTCCATAATCACAACTGACTGGAATCAACCCTGGAGAAAGAAGGTGAACCAGCACAACACAGTGCTACCCACCCCCAATCCTCTGAGTTGATCCAGAAGATACCATGGTTGATGGTATCAAAAGCCACAGAGAGGTCAAGTAGAACAAGGAAGGATGCACAACCCCCATCCTGCTCTCACCAGAGATCATCCAAAAGTACAACCGATGCTGTTTCCATCCCATACCCAGGTCTGAATCCCAACCAAAAGGTAATCAGATAATCTGCTTTATCCAAGACCCTTTGAAGCTGCTGTACAACCACCTTCTCAACAACCTTCCCCAGAAAGGGGAGGTTAGATACTGGACAAAAATTGTCCAGTATAGTGGGGGTGCAGTGATGGCTTATTGAGGAGTGGACAAACCAAGGTGTCTTTAAGAGGTAAAGGAACAACCCTCTCACTCAAAGAAGAATTCACCATCACTAGAACTCACTCACACAACCACCATCCAAGCCACTTTAACAAGTCAGGGGGAGCATGGATCTAAAGAGCAGGTGGCTGAGCTCACAGTCCCAAGGACCCTGTCCACTTCCTTAGGCTCAACAGGTTCAAACCATTCCCAGATAACTGGGCAAGACTTCTTCCCAGGCATCTCTTCTGGACCTGCAACAAGGCCAATGTCCAAGTCTGAGTGAATCTGAGCAACTTTGTCCAACAGATGCTGAACAAATTCTTCCATCCACCCCTGCAGGAGGTTCTGAGTCCCCTCTACCCAAGAGGCCACATGTCACATGAAACAGGGCTGTGGGATGGCTATCTGCGGATGCAATAAAGGTAGAGTAGTACTGATGCTTTGCCATCTTTATCACCACAAGGTAGCCTTAATAGTGGCTCTGACCAGTGTTGTGTTGAATTTGTCCTTTGTTGAGTGCCAGCAATGGTCTAGATGTCTCTTCTCTTGTTTCAACTGCCTTAGCTCCTCACAAACCATGGGGAGTGACAGGATCCATGAGAGGGGAAAGGTCACATGGGTGAAGTCCAATCCAAAGCCTCAGCTGCCCTCCTATTCCAAGCAGTGACCAAGGCTTCAGATGGATTGTGCAGCAGACTAGCAGGAACAACCCCCAGCTCCCTCTGAAACCCATCTGGGTCCATCAATCACTGGGGGCAGACCAATCTAATGGGTCCAGCCTCCCTGCAGTGGATATGTAGCAATTATAGATACTAGCATGGTGTAGTGAGAGCCAAAGTACCATAGTGATTAAGGTATTGGACCTGGTTCAAGTCCATCCTCTGCCAAGGGACCTTGCTGGTTGGGTTGGAACCAGTTACTATCACCTAGAGCAACCTCCAGGATTGTTGGGAAACCTGGAGAAAGCAGTGCTGTGTCTACTGCCTTGAACTCTGAGAAGAAAGTAGGATGAAGTACTGTATAATAAATAGAATGAGTAAATAAACAAATATTTCATCTACAACTAAAATAATTGTATGGAGCAGGAAGTATTAATTGAGTGGCATTTAAACAGTGTAAAAATGCTTTCAAGAGGTCATTTCAAGAGATGTCTTCTTTTTCCTAACTACATTTCCAGAAGAAAAACAGGATGACTCAAGTAATTGTTTCTCTGAGCTCTTTTCTAAGTAAATATACTTCAAGGAAGCTCATAAAAGGAAACACTCTGTATTGAACCTTTTAAAGCTTTAAAAGATATTCTCTTGGAAACTCAAAAGATCAAAGTTAATCCTCCATAGAAAACAAGAACCACAGTTCTTTTCAGTTTTCCTCTGATAGAAAGTTGTTTGACAATTTCTTAATTTAATGAAATCATACTGCTTCAGTTCCCAAGATATGTATATTGAAACCTTATGAATGCCTCTGTGGGAATGTAAGAATATCTTTTGCCCCCACTGAAAATGCTTGGACTTCTCTTATGATCATAGGGAGATGTTGACAGACAAGGTGGCTAGATACTACCATGGATGGCATAAGCATTTGCTAATTGTTGGTAGATATGGGGCTTCAACCAAGCCTGTCCCACACAAGCACAAAGAGAGGGGCGGCTCCTCTGTGACCTAGTGTTGCTGCTGTGTGTGGGAGGGGCTTGGATCCTGCCTTTTTTCCTGTTTCCCTCATTTTCTCTCTCTTTTCCTCATGGCTCTCCACGAGGTAGGAGTGAATCCTCTCTCTTCCTCATGGTTTTTGTACTAACATTTCACAATCCCAACACTAATGAGAACCCAGAGAAATAATAACTGGCAGACAAACCCGGCAAAATGAAGTCTGTCAGGCCACAAGGAGTTGGAAGCAACTTAACAACATCAATAGCTAGATTAACTGCTTCTAGATTTTGTATTTATGCACTCCTAATATATGTGGGACATGAAATGTTAATCTGAAATTATAGCGTAAGTTACTGCTGTCTGCATCCATGTGCAACCACATCTGTGTTAACATTTTAACATTAAGCTGTGATATTGTGGCTATATACATGCTCCTCATGTATATAGGAATCTCATGATCAGAGAATTACTCCCTTTTCCTTTTTTTATGGGTCAGAAAAATATATTAGTTGTGAATGTTGATACAAATTGACCTGTTCCCATCTAATATGTGAATAGGAAATCAACTCACCAGTTTTCACCCTACTTGGATGTTTGAATAGTGTTCCCTCAGTTTATAAAATCTATCAGAAATAATTTAGGTCATGAACTAAAAGTCTTTAGAAAGCAATAATTCTGAGAAGCATATTTTGAGGAAAAATATGCTTTAAAATGTTCCTTTAAAATCTGCCAAAAAGGCAGTTTCCTCTCATACTAGCCAGATTGCTGCCTAAGACATGGTAGATAAGCTTCCAGGTCATTTTGTTTGCTATTTTGGTTTTATGGTGATACTGTGCTTTAATTTGTTGTTTATCACATGGAAAAGTATGCCTGCACTTGGAAAGACATTCTAATATAAACAAATATTTTAATGAATATTTTTTCATGCTTATTACTTTGAAAAAGTAAAGAATGCTAGTATAAAAAATCAGGTAAATAAATTGATTTGTCCATATCAAATATTTCAGAAAAATGTGCTGTGAGTGTAAAGATAAAATATATCAGGGATTGATGCTTTCTTGATGCTTTTATAGTTAATGGAATATTTTTACATTCAGACCAATGAAGGAAGTTTTTGTCATTGACTTTGATCTTTATACAGGTAACAACAATCTCTTTGATAAGTAACTTATATCTTTTATAAACCTCTTTAATTTGGGGCCATTATCACAACATCCTCTGTCTGTAAAAAGTCATTTAGCATTCCAGTTAGTAATTAAAGTTTGTTCAATACATTTATTAAATATGTTTTGCCATTTTTAATTTCTTTGTACACTTGAAATTATTCAAGGCCTGCATTTTCCCCAGAGGAATGATAATGAACGTTATAGTGTGAAACTGATTTTAAAAAGGTTAATGGAAATTTAATCCAGAAATGACAATTTCAAAACTGAAAAGACATTTCTGTGACCTGCCTTGATCATATGATTTTTGTAGATATTTAGTTATGATTTCCATATCCTTGAAAGCAATAGAAACTCAAGAATGCGAAACAGTATTAGATTCCAAGTTATTTTTATTAGGCTGGACATTGGATTAATCTGAATCCAGTGCTTTCCTATATAGATATTTAATTCTCCTTTATATTACCAGATCAATAAAGATTCATGATGGTTTACAACCATGCAGATAAATAACCATCTGGAGGTGGGTCAAAAAAGTCAAAATGGCCCCTACTAGACAACTTAAAGCCTTGCCACTTTTTACATGTGTGTGTGATGATGCATATAAAAAGGGGCAGGGCTTCAATCACACAGTCACTGCCACCATATTAATGTTTTTCAGCCCCATAGTTGTGCCTGACAACTATACAATTAAAGCATCCACAGTAAAAAAAAAAAAAAGCAATCCAGAATCTCAGAAAATATAAATAATAATAATAATATTTTTAGGTTAAAATATTGTGGGATTTCTGAATACAAACTGATAAAGTCTTGGCACATAATGCAACAGATTTAAAGTGTTGTTGAAAAGAAGAAAGTGTGGATAATTGATGTGGCAATTCCAGGGGATGGTAGAATAGAAGACAAAGAATTGGAGAAGATCACAAAGTATCAAGATCTGAAAATCGAAGTTGAAATATTACACCATAAACTGGTGGTGGTGGTCCCAGTGGTTATCAGCATGCTGGGTGCCATACCAAAAAGCCTTGGATGGCACTTAGAAAATCTGCACATTGACAAAATTTCTATCTGTCAATTACAAAAGACCACACTGCTTGGATCTGTACATATACTACACCAATATATTACAACATCCTAGGTTCTTGGGAAGAACTTAATGTGAATGAAAGCCAACACCAGCTAAAGAACTGGCAGCTGTGATTTCACATTGCTATGTATAGATGGTGATGATGATGATGACGACGACTATGGCAAAAGAAAGCAAAGATAGTACCAATAATTATAGGCACCTTAGGTGCAATCCCAAAACATCTGGAGCACCACTTGAAGACCATAGGCATTGACAAAATCACCATCAGTCAATTGCAAAAGGCAGCTTTACTTGGGACAGCTCATATCCTGTGACGATACCTTTAATGCCATCAAACAACATCTGCCGATCCCAGGTCCTTGGGAAGGAGTTGATAGGTGGATAAAAATGCCAAATCCAGTCTAAACATCTGATTGACTGTGCGACCAACAATAATAATAAGAAGAATAGGTAAAAATATATAACCAAGGTACAAAAATGAAAACAGAACAATTAGTTTGATAATAAACATAGGATAAGATAGTGATTGTGAACTAACCTACAAATACCTTAGGCTACTGCTCTGTCATTAATTTAGTCTTGTGACTTTTCTTGAATGGGTCTAACCCTAACCCATATCTCTAAGAAATAAATTCAGCCAAAAGTGCACCTCATACAAAAGCTTCCGTACTTGAAACAATTGTCAACTGTGTGGCTTTCCCATGGGATATCCTTAAAAATCATCCTCAAAAGGTGGAAATGGGGAAGTGTTGTCAATCCTTTTTAACCTGACAAGGATTGTGTTTCTAATAATTATTTGAAGGTACAGTAATACCTCAGTTCACGAACACTTCTGTTCACGAACAATTCAGTTCGCGAACACAGCATTTGCAAAATTTTGCTTCTGTTCGTGAACTCTGCACCGGGTGACGAACGCAACCTGCGGCCATCTTCCCTGCTCTGACATGTGGTCGTGGCTTCCTCTAGGTGAGATCACGGTCGCAGACAGACACTTGCTGTGAAGCTTTTTGGTGTCGCCTCAAGCAAGGTTAGTGTTCTCTCTTCATACTGTACTGTACTGTTCTGAACTTTGTTTCATATTTTTGTGGTTAAAAAAAAATACATATGGTTCAGAACGGATTAACCTTATTTACATTGAACCTTATGGGAAAATTTGATTCGGTTGGCGACCAATTTGATTGACAACCATGTTCGTAGGGGTCAGAACGGATTAACCTTATTTACATTGAACCTTATGGGGAAATTTGATTCAGTTCGTGACCAATTCAGTTCGCGACCAGAATCATGGAACGAATCGAGTTCGTGAACCGAGGTACCACTGTATTGGTTTGTTTGTTTACTAGCAGCAGTTCTGTTGAAGACTGTTAGCAGTCATGTAAACGAAACCTGCTCTTTCTGGTGGTGTTAAATAATTCCATACAAAATAGGCACAGTGATCATTCATTTATTTCTTCCTGTCTAAAGAAGCTTCTCCTGCCAGCCTATGCCCCGTACAGTGCAATAATCAGCAGAAGGAATGAGCTGGCTTTCAGCTTCCTGGAAGCAGCTTACTCGCCATTGCATAAACAGAATATCTGATAAAGGATGTTTGGAAGGTCTACATTCCACATATGAACCACTAAATACATGGTACTCATACAGTGCTAACAGTCTCATCATCTGGAGGGGTTTAATGAGCTAGTCTTAATGTGAATACTGGCTGCAGCATCCTTTTTCCTTTTTCCTTCCCCCCCCCCCCCCGTTTAAGGAGAAGTACTTTTAAGATTCAGTTCCACAATAAACAAAACACAAAAAAACAAAAACAAAAAAACCCCAACCCGAATGATCAAAGAGATATATTAAATTAGCCATAGGCAACCTGGACCAAATGTAGGTTCCTGAGTAGAGAATTGATTTGCCATAGGCATCCTCTTATTACTACTCTAAAACCTGAGATCAATGTGTAAGAGAAAGAAGAAAAGGTGATAATAAGGAAAAATGGATAGAGAGAGGAGACAGAAAGCCAAGTTCTTATCCAGCCTATCTTGAAATGGTCAGGGAAAGCTATTCTGGTTGATAAGTGATGAAACAGTAATAATTGTGTCCAGTAATACAGAGTTCATCATGCTGAAATGACAAACTTTCTCTTTCTCCTCAGTTTATATTGGCTAGAAATATATCCTTGTGGCAATTAGTGATAGAGTAGGATTTTTTTTAATGTATTATTAAATTCATGAATATCAAACAGCAAGTAACACAATAAGGTGCTCAATAATTTATTCTGCTAATGTATTCATGTTAAGAATAGGGAGAGATTCAGCATGTTTTGGATCTGACAAATCTAGCAATGGATTCCTACCTTTCCAAACTTTGCAATGCATGTTTATATTGGAGAAAGTTGTGTGCTGAAAATACAACACAATACTAAATGGCATAAAAAAAAAGAATGTGTTAGGAAAAGTGCACACCAAAGATGTGTATATTAGGGGAAATAAAATAAATAAAATATGCAAAAAGAGGTATGCAGGTGCATTTTCCCAGTGCCAAGTATGTCAGCCACCTACTCCCATAGACTCTGTGGTCAGCAGGGTGAAACATTAAAAGATGTGTGGTCAGCAAGGTGAAAAGTTAAATGAAAGTGAAATCAAGAGAATAATTTATCTGTATTCTGCAATCACTATGAAATAGTCCTTCCTTGTATCCTTATGTCTTCACATTTCTTGCTGTTTGTTCAAGGTGTTTTTCAAAGAGAATGTCTGTGGGAAAGGCAAGGAAGTTTTATGGGTTCATTACAGCCCTGTGGTTCTGATTCACCCTTCCAAAATTATTCAACACTGCTTCTAACAAATGTTACAATTCTTGTGCTATGGCTACAGGTTCCCCCACATATATGGTGTTTTGACAAGGGACAGCTCAGAAGTTACAGCTCCCTAATTCTTTGCTGGATTTGTCAGTTGGAAGGCCAGTGATGGAATCTTACAGCTTCCAGTATTCACCCTACAAATGTTCACAGTTAATTCAAAATATTTTTGCAATTATCTTTAAACAGGTGTCATTTATCAAAAAAAGACTATTTCAGTAGCATCAGCTTCACCAAGATATGGAAGACACAAGATATGGAAGACACAACACAGCAGATGTTGTGGATCAATAAATTCTAAGGGTAAAGAAGTTGCATTTTCTTTTAGAACATTAAGTTTTAGTCTCTTTTTATTTCAGCTAATCAGAACATATTATTAGGGTATATCATAGGGTATTTGCCTTCAAATTATGAGATATAGTGGTAATCTAACCTACTCAAAATACCCTAAATAGGAATGCAATTATAAGAAGTAAAATGAAGACTTTGTAGGAAGTATATAAAACTTTTCCTAGATCCATCTAACTTATAGTTAAAGCAATTAGAAATTCCCTTGTTTATGGAGGGTAAGAAATAACTAATATCTAGGGTGAGAATCCATAGTCTCTGGCTTTATGAAATGCTTCTAGTTTCTGTCTACAACTCCCCTCCCTAGTTTGCACCATCTATGTTCAGGAGCAAGTCACAAATTTTCAGTTGCGTGATTTCTTGCTTACCTGTTGTTAAAAACAAGCAAAAAACCAGATGCTTTAAGCTTCTGCTAGATGTTAACACACTGTTCTGAATTGAGAACAAACAAACAAACAGGTTCCAAATCTCAGCTGGGCCTCCTCCAGTTATGCTATTACACCATCTAACACACCAACAGTCCTCAGATGTCTCCTGAAAATACAGTGGAACCTCGAGTTATGAACGCCCCTCCTTACAAAAATTTCGCGATATGACCAGCTCTGGCCGCAAAAATTTGCCTCGCCGTGCGACCTCCGCCTCGCGATATGAACCGGATCCGCAGCCATTTGCCCTGCTGCCACGTGGTCGTGGCTTCCTGTGGGCGAGATCGCGGTAGCAAGGAAGCTTGCTCCACGAGGCAAATTTCCCCATAAGGTTCAATGTGTCAGCCGGCTTGCACGGCTAGGAAATTCCCCAGGCGTGCTTTAGTCAATTTCACCGCTTGAGCCCTAGTGCAGAAAGAGGCAGTGCTAATGAAATCTGAGCGCGCGGGGGGGGGGGAGGCTTTTGTCACGTGTGCACAGCCGGGAGCGGGAGCTTCCCCCCCCTTCCTCAAATCTTTCCTTTGTCCATAGGCCTTGGCGTGGTGCGCGCGGCAAAAGCACAGTGAAATCAATCAGCGCGCGGGGGGGGAAAGGCTTTTGTAGCACACACAGCTGGGAGTGGGAGCTTCCCCCCCCACTGATTCCTCTTAATTCCTCTCTTTCCTTTGACAAAAGCGCAGTGAAAGCAATCAAATCAGCCCTAGTGCAGAAAGAGGAAGTGCTAATGAAATCTGAGCACGAGGACAAAAGCCCAAGGAAAGCAATGACTACGCCAAGGGCTATGGACAAAGGAAAGAGCGGAATTAAGAGGAATCAGTGGGGGGGGGAAGCTCCCGCTCCTGGCTGTGTGGTGCGACAAAGGCCTTTCCCCCACCCCCCACCCCCGCGCTGATTTGATTGCTTTCACTGCGTTTTTGTCAAAGGAAAGAGCAGAATTAAGAGGAATCAGTGGGGGGGGGCGCACGCTGATTGATTTCACTGGGCTTTTGCTGTGCACACCACGCCAAGGGCTATGGACAAAGGAAAGATTTGAGGAAGGGGGGGGAAGCTCCCGCTCCCGGCTGTGCGTGCTACAAAAGCCTTTCCCCCCCCCCGCGCACTGATTGATTTCACTGCGCTTTTGCCGCGTGCACCACACCAAGGGCTATGGACAAAGGAAAGATTTGAGGAAGGGGGGGGAAGCTCCCGCTCCCGGCTGTGTGCGCGCGTGACAAAAGCCTCCCCCCCCCGCGCGCTCAGATTTCATTAGCACTTCCTCTTTCTGCGCTAGGGCTCAAGCGGTGAAACTGACTAAAGCACGCCTGGGGAATTTCCTAGCCGTGCAAGCCAGCTGACACACTGAACCTTATGGGGAAATGTGCCTCACGGAGCGACCGAATTCGGAGGGCGGATTAGCCATATTTACATTGAACCTTATGGGGAAATTTGCCTCACGGCGCAACCAAATTTGGAGGGCGGAACGGATTAACCATATTTACATTGAACCCTATGGGAAAACGTGCTTCACGTTGCGACCAATTCGAGTTGCGATCAGAGTCATGGAACAGATTAAATTCATAACTCGAGGTTCCACTGTAATATAAAAAGGGAAAAGTTTATCCCTGCCTTACACCTACACAAAAGTGGTCTACACTGAGTAACAATAATCTTCAAATATTTCAGATATAATTTTTATTGTTGTTTTAAACACACACACTACACACACACACACGTTGTTGAGCAATATACCCTTACTAAATGTGCATTCCCCCATCTTCAGCAGGTCTTTTTCACAAGAATAGTAGGTTTTTTGGCTACAGCATTTGGAGATTCCAAGTCTTTTTCCCCTCTGTATAGTATTCTCATTCTAAACTGAAAATAGACTGCATGTCTTGTCAATGTTTGAGTCTGCAAACCTTTTAACCAAAGCTAGACAGGGGCTCCTATTAAAAAGAGGGGTTACTGTTAAAAAAGAAAATCAGATGTGGTGTCACTATTCAGTACTGTTCACCAAGTACAAATTATATTCAGATCTTCGGATCTTTCCTGAAGATACCAAGAGAGTGACAGGATAGTCTATGATCTGTCTTAATGTTTTTAAGGACTGCAGAAGGGAACTATCTCTGATGTATTTAAATCAAGAGAAGATTAATCTATTTTCTAGCTATCTCATGGGATGGTGTGTGAGGGCAATAAAAATGAAGGGAACTGCAAAATAATTGGATACAGAATCTAGAAAGCAAAAGTACTCAAGGACAAGATGAACATATTTAGAGCATATGTTTAACCTAAGAAAAATTATGGAAGATTTGAAACTGAAGACAATTACACATTTACAATACTGTAATTTGTCTTTTATGATCAAATTTAGGAATCAGAACTAGAGCCTCTTCACTTCTACAGTATTCTCATCCAGTTCCAGTATGCCATAGAATCAGAAAATGGCACTTGTGGTTCAAGTACTACTCAGTTGTTACTAGTTATCTCTGAATAGGGCAAATGCACACTTCTGGAACTCCAGAATTCAGAACTGTTGCTGTGGGCTGAGAATCCCCATGGTTTGTGCCCTGCTCCTAAATCAATTTCTTTAACGTCCTGTTTGTATTTGCAGAGAACTATGATTCCCTCAGGAAGGATGAACACATGCAAAAGTGCATAGTTCTTATTTTCGGTTACAAGTTGGCAGAAGATGTTTCAGCTCACATAGCTTTGCTCACTCCTGCAGCACTATGAAAATTATAAAATATACCTGAAGAAAATTGAGGGTGGATGGGAATGGATTCCACCATAAATACCAGATGTTCATAGCATCTAACAAGAAAAAAAAATCAAAATGCAAAAAAATAAATAATTAAAATAATTCCTGAAGTTAATTAAAGACATTTCTTTAATGATTTTAAGTGCGTTTAAAATAGTGAAAGGTCCATAGAAGCATAGAATTGGAAAGACCCATATAGGCCTTTGAGTCCAAACCACTGCTTAATTCAAATTAAAGCATCCCTGACAGAATACCTGAATTCTCCTATATTCAGTTGGAATTTGCTTTTCTGTAAACCCAGCGTTCCATATCCTGTGCTTTGGAATAATGGAGAACAGGTGTGACATCCTTTCAGGTATTTGAAAATTGCCATCATATTTTCTCAATTTTCTCAAAATTCTTGTTTCAAGCCTGAATATGCCCAACTTTTTCAAACTTTATTCACTGGACTTAGTTCCAGGCCCTTAATCATCATTTCCACCCTTCTCTGAATCTTTTCCAGTTCATCTAAATTATTCTTTAAGTATGATACTCAGAATGAGGCACAATACTCAAGGTAGGGTAGAGAGAGAAAATGAAACCAATCATGAGCACTGAGTATGATTTTTAATATAACTGTGCATCCTCTTGTCATACCATTCAGCCTGCAATTAACCATCTGATTAATCAACATGTTATAAAGTACTTTGTCAAATGTTTTGATAAGATAGTTTAAATGTGATAAGTCTTGGAGATCTTGGCAGAATGCTGTCAAACATGACTCAGCTAGATTAGTCTCTTCATTGTAAACAAGAATGAAGCCATATACACAAAGAATATTTGCCCACTGGAGTACAAAGAAGTCAAAGTTTTATAAAGAGATATGCTCCAGGATTTTAATTCTGTATTTTTTTCTCCCACCTCTCCAAGTCAACAGATTTTTTGCTTTCTCATTATGGCCTTGGGAGACACTTTATCTATGTTGATATATTAATTCTTTCTAGCTTGAGAATTGCTAGATTCTACCTCATTAATTTTATTCCTTAAAAGTGATGGATATAGTCAGCCTTAGCAAGTAATCAACTTCCATGGTTTTCTTTTTGTCTTTTTACAGGGTGCAGCTGCCTACTTTCTTCCCTTCAAGAACTGTTAGCCTACTAGGTAGACCAGAAAATTAACTCCATAGGAAAACCAGAACTATATTTTATTGACATGGGTTATAATAACAAAAACCTGAAAGCCTGATTGTGTTTTATCTCCCCCCGCCCCCCACTTATACCCCAGTGAATCAGGGAGGAGTCTGCCTGAGTTCCTTCTAAATACTATCTTGCTTTCAGGTCTTAAAAGAATGTTTCAACCCTCTTTGCTTATGTAGTAGTTCTTGCATGTTTCTGTCAAGGTAATTTGCTTTATTTTCTATTGGAATTTACTATTCTATTCCATAGTCTCTTTTTCTTTCCCTGAAAACTTACAGTTTTTTGTTTGTTTTTTTGTCTTCTGTAAGGACCAAAAGATGTTCCTCAGTTCTAACAGTGGAAAATATTGTCTACATATCTTGATTTTTGCTGTCACTTTTGTCTACTTGACTTGTTGATTTGATTCTACTTGACAAGTCTACTTGACTTGTTGATTTGATTGTCTCCTATAATTACTTACAGTGTCTGTTCATGTTGTAGTAATTCCTTTGTTTGAACTGATAAGTTTCTTGAGAGCTGAAATATGCTCAGGTACTTCCTTAGTCCTCTGACTTTTTTCTTCAAGGACTTCAACAGACTTAGTTGCAAATATATACCACACAATTCTCAGACACAAATATAAATAGGGTACAACCACTCCAGATCATGATTTGGACTCCTGTCCATTCATCTTCACTTCTATTTCTTAATTTTTTAAAATTGCTTCTTGTTCCCTTCTCAGGTATCTTTAACTTAAAGAGAAAATTTGTTAAGGACTCCACTGTCTAACTGCCATGGAAGACTCCTATTATCTCCTTCTGTTCATCTGCTTGGTTAGCTTCTCCTTGGCTGCCTTATCTTCCTTCTACAGTCTCTGCTTCCTCATCAGGAAGCAGTCACTCAATTATCAGAAATGGCCAATCAGCAAGTCTAGGTGTATACTCCGTGCAATCAGCAGGTATTCAGATTACTGTTTCACTGCTTATTGAATACTTTTCTTTGAAACTGTTTATACAGAGAGGAAATGAAACATTTAAAAGCTTCTGGTTAATCACAGCCTTTTTTCTGAGTTTGTTAAACATTTTATAAGCAAAGGATATAAGCAAGCGAACAATATAACAAAGCCTTAAATGGCAGTAGGAAACAAAAAATTGCTGTCCTTTTAAAAAAATATATTGAATTTATCTGATTTGCATCTCGTGACCTTACCTGCATGGAAGAACACACTAGCAAGTTACAATCTATATTTTTCAGAACATTGCAATATAGTCTGCAATTCAGAAAATGTACATACATATATACATATATGGGAATATGTACACAAAAATGCCAGTATTAAGGGAAAATATACAGTGGTACCTCGGTTCATGAACGCTTCTGTTCATGAACAATTCGGTTCACAAACAGCTCCGGTCGCAAAATTTTGACTCCATTCGCGAACTCCGCATCAGGTTACAAAAAGGATCCGCAGCCATTTTCCCTCCCATGACACGTGGTCACAGCTTCCTGTAGGGAGGGGGACTCTCCCTCCAAGCAGTAACCGCCTCCCCACCCGCCTTCCTGTCCTCCACGCCAGAAGTCGTGTCGAGCAAGGTTAGCTTTCTCTCTCTTCGTACTGTACTTTGTGTCATATTTTTGCGGTTTTTTAAAAAAAAAACATATGGTTCAGAACGGATTAACCGTAATTACATTGAACCTTATAGGGAAATTTGATTTGGGACGCGATCAAAAATCGGTTGGCGACCAAATTCGTAGGGGTCAGAACAGATTAACCGTATTTACATTGAACCTCATGGGAAAATTTGATTTGGTTCACAACCAATTTGGTTCGCGACCAGAGTCGCGGAACGAATTAAGTTCGTGAACCGAGGTACCACTGTATACTGAAACTCATTATATCAGGAAAACATGATTTGCTTTATTTTATGAATTTCTATTCCATTTTCTACCAACAAATAGCACTCTGATTTATTGATTGATAAGAAAAAAAAATTGAATTCAATTAAAAGTTAATTAAGACTCCAACAACAACAGCAACAAACAAAAAATCTCCTCCCTCATCTCAGCATCCCAAAACTTCTTACACTCCAAAGGCCTGTGTACTTGAAAACAAAACAAAACATTTTTCCTTGCCAGAGAAAGGGTGACATAAAAGGAGCTAGAATAACGTTCCTTGTGAATGAGCAACAAAATCAACAAGCAGCCACTAAGTGTGCCTTCACTCTTGTTCCCAAGCTGTAGGCAAAGAAGGAGAGAAAAAAGCCAAAACCAAACCATGAATACTTAGATGTGTACATACTGAAATGACATATTTTAGGAGATTTTTTTTTTTTTTATTAATATTCACAATCTGACATGAAAAAGTGTCAAAATACCAGAGAAAATGAGAAACTCAGCAAAGTTGAACTTGGCAGAGTTCCAGAAGCTTTTCTGATATGTGGGAGGAGGCCTTCCCTTGTATGGGGCTATGGAATGGTCTCCCCAGGGAAATGCATTTGACCCATCACTCTCCTATTATTTTGAAAAATGGCAAAACATCTCTTTTGCACCATCATTAATTGATATATTATTTTTATTTTAATGCTATATTTTAATCTGTGCACTTTTATTTAAATGTTGTGAGCTTTCTTAAATGCTTATATAAGCTGGCTATACATCAGATAGATAGATAGATAGATAGATAGATAGATAGATAGATAGATAGATAGATTCCCTAAAAGGTGTAAAGCTTCCATTAGAGCAGGGGTTCTCAAACTACGGCCCACGGGCCAGATCCGGCCCGCCAAGGTCATTTATCCGGCCCGCCCGCCTGATTGGCTGCCACTGCTGTCTCTCAGAAGCGGAAGCGTCAGGGCTGTGTTGGGAGCTGCAGGCGATGCACGAGGAGGGAGACTGCAGAGCCGGACTCTTCTACATTACAGGTATACCGGGTCCGGCGGCTCTCCTCCTCGTACTCCGCAGGAGGGATCCTCCGTGCAGGGTGATCGGTGTGTCATTCTCCAAGCTGCTTGTGTCATTCTTTCTCCCAATTGCCCACCCCGTTCTTGCAATCCCTCAGAAACCATCTGGTCTTCCCCAGGTCTCATGAGTACAGGCGCCCTATTTGGAGAATGGCAGGAGCCCTGTTCTCATGATGCTTCGCGTTTGCATTTTATGTTCCTTCCTGTTTTACCCACACAATGGATTTCTTTGGGAATGTCTTTAAAATATTCCCAATAACCTGCTGCCATGACTAGGTTTTAGTCAACAGAAGGCGCTATCAGTGCCTGAAACTTATTTCCAAGATTAAATTCCAGTTTTACAGGGACAGTCCTGATTTTGGGGAAGGCATCCTCGAACTAATGGGAGGGCTTAAGGTGGAGCAGGCAGAACAGTATGGGAACAAGTAGCCAAAGAAATGATGTCTTTCCATTACTCATCAAGTCTCGGGGTACCTTATGGTGGAAGGAAACATGGGAATGAAGCTATTCCATTATCCATTTTACTGGCTGATTGATTAGTACTAGTCTGCAGAAATCCAGAATAAGAAGCAAAGTTAGTGTTTCCTGTATCTCTTTGCTGACAACTAATGGATTTTTGCAGATCAGGTCTGATAGCCTTATGATGGAGAGAGTGGTCAATTGATTGTTAGTCATTTATTAAATTAATTTGGCCTGGAAATAATCTTTCACAGAGTGTAAAAGCACAACAGGGGACAGGAATGTTTGGAACTACTTAAAGTTGCTTCATTCCAGAGAAGCTCTTCTAAACATCTTTGTGTCCTTTTTTTTCTGGTAATTTTTGCCTGTGACTTTGGGGAAATTGACTTGTAGATCTGTATACATGTATGCATTTTTTAATATTCGTATATCCAAGTTTTTATTTTTGGAAATCAGGTCAGCCTACTTCTTTGCAAATTATCAGGACCGCAGAAAGCATTGTACTCAGTTTCTGTTTCACTTTTTCTTCTCTTCTGTTCCTTGCATTTATATCCAAACTCCTCTTCCTTGCCCAGACCTGTTCCATCATCTCAAATTCTTTGTTAAGCCATCGCTTAACAACCATTCATTTAGTAGTTATGCTCAGTCCCCAAAGTTACAGCTGTTGCAGCATTCCTGCAGTCACATGATCAAAATTCGGGCACTTGGCAGCCCGTCCACACTTACAGCCACAGGGGCACTTCAACTCATACTTCCTCATACTCTGCGGGAGGGATCCTCTGTGCAGGGTGATCGGTGGGGTCCAGGGCACCCTATTACTTTCTCCATTTGGGCTATATGGTTGCCCCTCAAGTAGAATGGCCACTGGCACTGACCAATAATGTGGGGGGCAGGGGGCGGGGGGAGGATAACATTTACTGACACTGACCACCAATGCAGGGTGGGGTTTATGTTGGTTAAAATTGTTCTTTATTTTAATTATTGTATTTTTTTCCCTGGGTTTTTTTTGTACTACAAATAAAATATGTGCAGTGTGCATAAGAATTCATTCATGTTTTTTTCAAACTATTATTGTGAGCCGCCCAGAGTCACCCGTTGGGGGAGATGGGTGGCATACAAGTTTAAGAATGAATGAATGAATGAATGAATGAATGAATGAATGAATGAATAGTCCGGCCCCCCAACATTCTGAGGGACTCTGAACTGGCCCCTTGTTTAAAAAGTTTGAGGACCCCCGCATTAGAGAGTTACACAAACCCTTTGGTTATTAGCTTCCCTATGCAGTTATTGTATATATGGAAGCAGGAATGGATCAATTCCAGCTTGCTGTATACCCTATATCTCATCCTGCCAGACACCCAGTTCAGCGCCTACATATTTATGTGACCACTTTTCCTGTATTCAGTTCTGGGCTAAGATATCATAGCAGTGCTCCCCCCAAAAGACTGCCTTAAATTTATTTAATTACACAATCATTCCTTTAACTAGTTTTTAAATTATTAATCTTATTCAGTTTTCCCCAGCCTCCTCCAGATATATGGACTTTAACTCCTCAGCAGTCATGATGGAGAATTTTGAAGTTCACCTATCTGGAGGATGCCCAAATTGGAGAAGGCTGGTCTAATATATAGAATGTTTTTGTAGGTAGTAAGCAAGTTTCCAAATGATTCTGCAAATAAAATTATTTTACTTAGATAAGAACCTTTGCCTCTTTCCATTTAGAGACCTGTTGAATGTTGACTCTTTCTCCAATAAGTCCAGTGCCCTGCTCCATGCATCTATATGGAAGAGCTCATATTCATGGCCTTATTCCTGTGGGGAAAGAATTAACTGACCCCTCTGTATTATTCTATTATGCCATGCCATGCCATGCCATGCCATGCCATGCCATCTGATTTTATTTTAGTTCCAAATAAAGCTGCACCAGGCAGTGAATGGGGATTTGTTATAACTAAATTCACAACATAGAATTATTTCAATAAGTAAAACATGAAGACAGTGTAAGCTACTTTTGAGTGCTTTTGTACAGGTATAGATTCTTAGACATGAAACAGAAGATGATAGTAAATCTGCAGAATAGTGAAATTCAATATCAACATAGAACAAAATTAAATTAGAAGAAAAAAAGTATGAATTTGCCACTATCCCTCTTTCTTCTTCTATTGTAAAGCAGTAGGGATAAAGTTTTGCATTGTAAAGTAAAAAATTATGTTTATATTTGCAACTTCTTCAGAGTGAAATGTGAATCTAATCCAAAATCAACAGTATTCTGCTTTTGTTATATTTGCTAGATCAATCTAAAAATAGCCTTTCCTATACCAAGGTAACGTTTCTCAATTTGGTCTTTATTCTTGTCCTCTGACATCAATGAAAGGTTTAGGAATTGCCATTTTAAAGCAAATTGAACATCTTGAGAAATGTTTGGAACTTACATTCAAAGGGATTAAACAGTTGAGCCATGCAGCAAGGAAATTTCAAATGTTCATATTGATTGCTTCAACTTCGTACAATGTTTTGCTACTACATATTAATATGTACAAGGTCAGTAGGTAACAATAATGTGAGAGGAAATGTGTTTTTCATAATAGAAGTTATTTGAATACGATTGTCCTATTATAGAAGCCTCTAGTCTTAAAAGCAGAATTAATAACAGGTTTTAAAATGTACATAAACTAGGCTTCTCCAACACAGAGCTCCCCATATATTTTGGACAACCATTCCTATTATCTCCAGTCAGTATGCCTAATGACTGGAGTGGGAGGCAGGTTGACAGGAGTTGTATCCAAAATCATAGAGGGCTTCAGGTTGGAAAAGAATGATATAGAAGATTCTATACCAACATGCATTGAATCTTGCCTTCTACTTTTCCTATTGTTGAGGCTTTCCTATACTCTTAATTTTCCTACTTCTCTTTATTCCTTGGGATTACAAAGAAGGCATGAACTAAGGAAGCAATGGGTATTACAGTATAGTAGAAAGGCTTTTTTTCTCTTTTGTTAGAAGCCCCACACATTTACACTGTACATGACAACCTTGTAGTCATGCAAGAATCTATTTTCTCTATGGTGCTCATCCAATATTGAAGTGTAGCTGGTGGCTCTGGTCCTATTTCTTATGCACCAGAGATTACAAGCATCTGAGTAATTTAAACAATGGAAGTATTAGCAACAAAACAGTAGGCATACATAGCTGCAAGCCTATTATCTGAAATCTGGGAATTCAGACAACTCACTTGTGAGGACATGTTGGGAGAACTCTTAATACTGAAATCAGCCCTATCATGTGAGAGAGCTTTAGCAAGAACAAATGCAAAATCTGATGACTGAGTAAATATTTTAGTTTAAATGCAGCCATACTAAGTATAGAGTCGAAAACAACCTGCATGAATTGATATAAGAAAACTTTTCAGATTGTAAGAAGCTGCTATAATTTAACTTAATTTCTTTTCTCGTATTCTTGAAGCAGTTGTAGGATCTACATTTGGGACAGTGAGCAACATTTGTGAAAAAATAGCATAGTCTAAGAATGTGATCAAAGAAGGACAAGAATGGGAGTACTATTGCACTGATCCTCTGCCTCTTGTCTTGTAACGTGGCATGCTTCTCTAGTTTTGGGGTTTATAGTTGGAAAAGGTATAAAACTCCAAGAAACAGCTTCTCTCTCTTTTTTCTCCTCTTTGACAAGAAACAATCATAATTTTGCAGACCAGTAATTTGGAACTAATTACTTGTATTACTAATGGCCAAACAGTCTCTAAAATGGACAAATCCACCTAATTCTACTTTACAATCACCATATTTTTCCTACAATAAGATGCCCCCATATACAAGACGACCCCCATTTTTCCAACCCCAAATTAAGAAATCAATATTTTAAAGATAGTGCAGAACACATTTTTATTTAGTAATTAGGTAACATTGACCTGATACACTCGGTGGGAGGAGGTCCAAACCGTCTCTCTGCAGCTCTATTTCCATGCTCTTTTGCATAACTGATTACATTCAAGCACGAGTGAAACTGCCGATAGTTTGTCTCTGCAGACTTCCTCTAATTGGTTTGTTCAGCATCAGCTGACATCAGTTACATCAGGCTCGTGATTGGAGGAAGTCTGTTTGGGAGACAAGCTATTTCACTCGTGATTGGAGGCTAGCAATAGGAGGAAGCCTGCCTGCAGAAACAAAGTATGGGCAGTTTTGCATCCGCGCAATTTTCAGCTGACTTCCTTGAATAAGACGCCCTTCAATTTTTAGGGTAAGGATTTTAGAAAAAAGTATTGTCTTATAGTCGGAAAAATACGGTAAGTAGAAAGAGTTATGATAGTATGAAAAAAAAAAAATGGATCCAAACTTCCAAACTGTCTCTGGACCCAGATCAAGCACAGTAATATTTAGATCCATTCAACAACACTGAATTCAGTCTAGAATAGTTTGTGATTTTTGCACTGTCTCCATAATGGCAGAGGATGGGTACTGACCATGGTGATAAAGCCATACGATAATAATATTTCAGGTTTGGACATGAAAGCACTTTTCATTCATAAAGTAATTCTAGAAGCATCACCGTATACATAATGAAGCAAAAATTCCAGGGATTCTGAAATATAGCAAGCTTAGAACAAACAGCTGCCATGATAAAAGTTAGGAGAAGATAGCAATTAATGCCTGCTATAAATATGTCTTAGGCCAAGGATCTACAATTTTTTTTGAATCAAAGCTGTAATTGGATTTCTGGGATATATTAAGGGTTGCCAAAAAGAAGGGAATAATGTTTAGACTTAGGAAATAAAAGATTAAATTTATCAACAATTAATTCTCCTTTTGAAAACAAAAGGGAAAAAATGTCTGTATAGAGACCACTCCTGAATCCCAGAGTATTTCTCTGTTGCTACTTTTGCCCTGTGGAATACCATTCCCTCCACCCCCAATAGGCCCTGATCCTCCTGCCCTTTAGAAAAGCTTTAAAAACTTGACTTTTCAAACAGGACTTAATTGATTTAAGGGGGACTGGAATTGTCTTGTTAATATAGTTCCCTAATGAGCTAGTATGTCTATAGTTGAGTATTTCTGTGTTTTTTTTAAACTTTTGAGTCTCTTGATTGGTTAACCTTATGAATATAAATCATCATAATTAACAACTTTTAAAATTCTTAAAAAAAACAAACAAAAAAAACATCTCCACACCCATATTGAACATGAATTTATTTCCAATTTCCAATTTGTGTGTGTGTGTATGGTGTGTCTGTTATCATGAATTCACTCTCACTTATAAAGTATTCCTTTCCTACTTCTTAAAAAAAAAAATCCCTGCCTTTGAAATCAATTCCACTAGAGTTATTGAAGCTAGCAAGAGCATTTGTACAGCACTCATTTGTTTGATGTATCAGTATGAAAAAAATACCACCAGCTGTTGTTGTCTGAGTGCCCAGTGGAGTCTGGCTGGCTGGCTGAGTTATTTGCTCCTTGAAATAAGAATATCAGCTGTTGGATGCTCTGGCTTCAAGAATAAGAGGAGAGAAAGACCCAGAAGACAGGAAGGAAGAAGTGTGACTGAGAGTAGAGAGTAGACCCATGATTGCCAGAGCTCATATCTTTAGCAAGTTCTACTCCTATATCCTAGCACCCAGCTGGCAAACAAACAGAGCCAGGTAATTAACTGACACAACAAACAAAACTTTGTCATATAGAAAGTATCTACAGCTCTTCTTGTTTCTCAACTTTTCTACTTTACTTAAAATGCAGCTGAGATGATCCTGGCTATTTTAACTGTTTGTGGACTCTGGAGATGCTATGATCATGAGCATACTTGTGAATCTATAGAATTCACAAAGAACCTATAGCCAATTAGCACTTGTTCATCTTGTCCAATACCTACACAGAGAATAGTTAGCCAGTTAATGTTTGCTTGCTAGCCAGTAACAGTATCTAATTCCACTCCTTCAATTTCACTGTATACCTTTCCTCTTCTGGCATTTTCTTATGGTGGATAGAATGTAGGTACCTGCTGAGAACTGGATTCAAAGGACAAAATGTGATTTAGATGATACATAGGAACATGCATGACACCTTAAAGCAACTTCATCTTTCTGGGTTCATGTGGCTTCTCTCCTTAGCTAATGGCAATCTAGGAAAAAGAAGTGTTTGGTTTAAAATGTTCCTGTTCCCTAATGAATGCAACAGACACAGGAGTATTTTAAGATTTATCACAAAAGCACAAGTTACAGCTTCAAGTGGTGACCATGACTATCGTGCCCTCCAGCTGGAGTTCACCATCTAGAATTGCTGAGACACAGTCCTGTTATTAAACAGAGAATCACCATGTTACAGTGGTTAGAGAGGTACTGCTCTGAAATAGCAGCAAAGAAAAAGAGCTAAACAATAGTTGTGATAGTAAGCTAAGCATGGAGGTAGCAATGTGTGGGAAATACCTGAAGTCTACATATGGCTAACCTGACCTATATAACATCATCTCCACAAATCTTCCCTGTGAGTATGGGAGATGAATTGCTGGCTTGAAAGACAAACCAGGTAGAGCAAGGAGGCAACTCTGAGAAACAAATGCAGTCCAGTCCAGCCCAATCTGATGTAAATGTTTGCCTTACATTCAGACATCAACATGTGAAGACCCTGTAAATTACAATTATAAATGAGGTGGTCATTTTTCTTCTGAAAGAAGCAGGCTTTTTTTTTTTTTAAGCAATGTTTTCCAAAATTTCTCTGCCTCACTGACAACTATTAAGTAAGAAAATGGACTATTTTAGTATTGCTATCAAGGTGGCTTACAAAGTGAAAATACTGCAGGAGCAAGGAAACAAGATTTATCAGCTCATATCTCTCCATACTTACTTGAAAGTAAGAAGCACCGAGTTAGTGAGGCTTACTGGTTAATCAGTAAGCTTTAAGCTTGCAATCTGAACTCATGGAGCTATTCCAGTTGTGGAACACAAACATCATCAGATGTGCCAAAAACATGTTTGAGAGAACATTCAATAACTACTAAAGGATTTTTAAAGCCTTGTATAGACTTTTTAAGCTGTACTATAGTTCTGTAATCTTTTGTTCCAATCCTTTCACCTTCAGAATCAGTTATCTTCCTGATTCTCTCAGAAACAACCCAGTACAGATGAGAACAGACTGAGATAAAAAGAAACGTTGATTACCTGGATTATTGTGGATGCAAGATGCTATTTTATGTTGTGTCAAAGGGATAGTCATACATTTAGCAGCCAAAGGTTCATCCTTACATTCAAGAGGAATTCACTCACCAACCTATATATAAGGGAAACTCTGTAGTGCTATGGTACCCACCCTCCAAATAAAATTAATGGTTGCATTTGGACAAAAAATAAATACACAGCTTGCTTTTAATAGTGAAATTTTAATATCTATCTATCTATCTATCTATCTATCTATCTATCTATCATGATAGAATCTTTTAATATTTCATTAGAAATAAGCAATCAAATAATAAATAAACAAGCAATAAATTAATAACTTGACTATTTTTTTGAAAATATCAGACCATATTTTCCATAGGAAAGATGATTGCTTAATTTTGTATAATTCAAAATTTCAGTTTTATTTCTGAGAAAAACTCATTTCTTTGTCTACATTTATTTTGGATTAATACTTGCTTGTTAGAACAACAACTATGGAAAATCCTGGCATTGCTTATGTCTTGCCTAGGCAGAGTCAGAGTGAATTCTGACACAATCCAACTTTGGGTGCACATGTCATCAGACTAGCATATCAAAGCTGGAGCCCCAAGACCAGACTTCCTTTTCAACTTTGCTTGGATAAGCTATCAGCCCATTTCTCCAGGCAGAGTTGAAGCAAGTTCTACAAGGTTCCAACTTAACCAGTGCAAGCCAGATGGATTCTGCATGCAAAGCAGGATTATTGTTAGAATTCATACTGGATTTACTGTCTTGGTTTGCTTATGCAGGGCAGTGGAGTCTTGGTGTGCAAGCCATGTAGGTTGGGTGTTGACTGTGCAAGCCTTTGCTGAATTCTCAAAACTGTCCTGCCTCAAGGTAGCTTGCTCCATACCTTCAGTGGAGAATTAGAAGAACTCTGCCAAAGGCATAAACATATCATCAGCTATGATTTTTGAATTTTACATTTCCCCTGAACCAGCACAACTATAATTGCTTTTATAGTTTCTTTGAAGTCTATTCCCTGGCTGAACTTTATTCATAATTCCAGTAAATATCTATTAAGTTACCCATCTAATTTGTACAGAAGGAAGTGCTGATTGGCACATATACAGTGTTCATTATAGAGAATCCAAGCTAGAATGATGTGTTTTGGGAAGAGGTTTCAAAAGTTGTAACGTAGCAAATGCAGGGTAGATTCAAGGTTTAAGGCACTCATTTTGCCCCTCCCCTTTCCAAATCTCTGTTAAAAAAAAAAAAGAAAAACAGACTTTGTTCTCACCTATTCAGGGGAAGGG
Organism: Liasis olivaceus; assembly: GCA_030867105.1. Classification (NCBI taxonomy): domain Eukaryota; kingdom Metazoa; phylum Chordata; class Lepidosauria; order Squamata; family Pythonidae; genus Liasis; species Liasis olivaceus. The sequence continues at coordinate 201,923,045 of CM061348.1, forward strand.
GCTTCAAAATGGATGGTGCATGCACCCCTGGCTTTTATTTTTCGTGTAAACAAAAGCATCAATATTACAGAGCCTAGGCACTGGGCAGCAGCATTTTTTCTGTAGCATCCAAACTTCACTTTCTCAGACCCAAGCATCTTTATGAACAGAATCAGCGTCTACTAACAAGGAGGTCTCTGGGTGCCCTTTCAATAGGAATGGCTTGTGAAGGCTTCCAATCCTCAAAGGCCAAAAGGTGTGTGTGTGTGTGTGTGTGTCGGGGGGCTTTGAGTCATTCTTGACTCCTGGCAAGGGTTTGGACTAGTCCCTGCAGTTTTCTTGGCAAGGTTTTTCAGAAGTGGCTTGCCATTGTCTCCTTCCTAGGGCTGAGAGAGAGGGACTGGGCGAAGGTCACCCAGCTGGCTTGATGCCTAAAGTGGGTCTAGAACTCACTGTCTCCTGACTTCTAGCCTGATGCCTTATCCACTAGAGTACATGCAGTGTGTGTGTTTGTGTCTGTCTGTCTGTCTGTCTGTCTGTCTGTCTATCAAATCAAATCAAATCAAATCAAATCAAATCAAATCAAATCTTTATTATGGTCAAAGACCAGCAGAAGTAGGGTGGGGTACAGACAATTAAAGCATAGAAAATACATCAGATAAAAAGCTAAAAGATATAAAATAGAAAGTATATATCTAAAAGGAACCTAAAAGGAGGGGTAGTAGCATTAGATGGGTATAGGGGAGCATAAAGGTTAGCATATGGCAGACTATATCAAATTACAGAACACTCTAGTATGACTAGCTCATTAAGACTAGTTTATGGCACAGGTCATCATCTGACGAATATTAATTGCTGCTGCACAAAACCTGGCAACATTATATGTTGTAGCAGACTTGGTATCTGAAAGCAGGAGAGGGGTAGAATGGTCCTGGGTATTTATGCAATAATGGTGAAATGATGCTAGTACAAATGTTTCTGTACTATAGGCACTGGAGAAGCACATGCTCTGTTGTTTCTGTGTGTCCAGAGTCACAGGGGCATTGCCTGTCTGGGTAAGGAATCTTCCTGTATCAGCCTTCAAGGATAGCTGAGGGAGGACATGATATCCTGCCAGGGTAAAGGCCCCCCATGTTTAGGTACTTCAAGTTTAGTTAAGCATGTGATAGGGGAGGCAGAATACCTGTTGGATTCACTGCCAATAAAGGTTGGGTACCTGGCCATATCCAATTGGCGCTCTGTGTCTGCTACATGCTGTTTAATGAGTGCTTTGGCCTGATCATATCCCATGTTGAGTAGAAGACCAGAAGAGAAGCTCAAGGATGAGATTTTAGTTGCTACAGTCTGTTTCCATGTGGGCTAAAAATCAACCCTCATAGTTAATGGGGCATGGCCAAGGGGAAAAAAGGATAGTCTGAGCCAATAGTCGAGCATGGACACCCACATTCTAGCCTCCACTTTCATTTGGCCTGTCTCTAGTCACAGGATGGCATTAGACACACATTTTGGGACTTGAAGGGCCAATCTTAGAAATTGGATTGCACAAGTTCTACTGGTGCAAAACTGGAGAAGGGGCCTAGCTGGGCACCATAAAGAAGTTGTGCTATTGGCTTGGCTTTAAATAATTTGAGTACTGCAGGAATATAGTGGCCACCTCTTGTCTTGAGGAATTTAAGGATGGCAGATGAGTTCCTCTATACATTTTCAGCAACATAGTCCCCACGAGCTTTCCTACTGCTCGCATAATGAAGGACAACTCCCAGGTATTTGAAACAGAGACCTGTTCAATCTTGTGGCTGTCTATGCTCCAGGAGTGGCTCTTGGGCATCATCCATCCATCCATCCATCCATCCATCCATCCATCCATCCATCCATCCATCTATCTATCTATCTATCTATCTATCTATCTATCTATCTATCTATCTATCTATCATTTTCAAAACTATTGGGAGGTGATAAATAGAGCATTTTACTAATCTATCCTTGCATCTGTAGGAAAACATATGGTGATAACCTAGATGGCAAATGTGTTTTACTTAGTATCTCTCTGAGTCTTCTTCTATGGGAAAGAAACCTCAAAATTCCATGGTCCCACTTTAATTTGGGGGTCACCTTCACCTTCACTGTAAAAAGCATTTGTTTTAGAAAAAATCTACATGTCATCAAGGGACATTCACAAACAAGACAAACACAACATATAAAAAATCCATATAGCAGCTTAAGATGTTCACTATTAAGTACTGAGCCTTATGAAATTGAGAAACAGTGGAGACCTTTCCCTCGGTGGTCTTATCTGTCATTTGCTAACCATCTACTAGCAACTGTTTGGAAGCAGCAACTGCTGCTGCACCAACTTTACAATCACTTTGTGACAAAGTTTTCAGACTGAGTTGGCTTGTAGATAAGTTTGCCAAAAGGGATTCTTGTCAATGATTTAGTCAGTGCTCCCAGGGCAGTCATGTTTGTACCTCCGAGAAACTCTAATATATTCTTTTGACAAAGAATGTATTTTTCCTTCCCATCCCGCTTGGCTTCTCTCTCCTCTTCCTCCAGCTGTGGGAAGTTTTTTACAAGTTTCTTATGCTGAATTTGTCCATCCTGTCCTCTCTGTGGCCTCCACTGTCTTTTTATCTACCACTTTGTTGGCTTCAAATAGCTTGGCTCCCAGCCTAACCCAGCACAACTTTTGCTTGCCTGCTCTGGCGTGGTGTTTCCGGCCTGAGGCCAAATGGAGAACACAATGAGATAGGATTGATTGTCTGGGACACACAAACTGCCAGCATCTCTCAGCCTTTTCATCAAGGTATGGAGGAGAGGCAGCTGGTGTGATGAACCCTGACAGACTCTGACAGTTTCACAGGGGGGAAAAATAGGCATATGTCTCCAATAACCCAATTTTCATACCATAAATCACTGCCTGAACACTCACCAGTCCCCAGTAATGCATTCTATGATGCTGTTTTGTTAGCCTTGTGCTGAATTAGAAAACCTCAGAAGGCTGTTTTGTTTTAAGGTGTATTAAAAGACTATCCCTCCAAAGCTCTTTTTGCTCCTCAGTGAATGAATTGCTGGGTTGAGGACTTAATGCCACATAACAGCAAACAAACTGGATTTTCCAAGTGATAGTCAATATTTTCTAGTCAATATTGCTGCCATTCTACCTTTTCTGTAGATGTGTGAAACTTCATGGCACATATTCAAAAGAGGTGGACCTTGCATTGTGATAGCATGATGCTGCCGTCAAAAAAAGCTTCAGATCCTGCAGATACCTCTGTATGCTTGAAAGAAAAGTGTTATATTGCATTGTGATTTAGGAAACACATGGGAGATCTTGAAAATGTGAACAAGTAGCATTTTTGGAGCCCTCCGCAGCACATCCAAAGTGACTGCAATTCACATACACACACTGCCAGGTTGTAAATCCAATCAGGATGCATATGCAAATTAGGATAAATTATTGTTAATAATCCATAGTTGATTATCATATTTACATTCAATTTAAGGAATAAATAAAATCATCATGAATTAGTAGCAACTTCTTTTTACACTGATTGTTGCAGAAATTACCCAAAGGTATTATTTCTGAAATTAAGTAGCAAATTTTTCAATTCTGTATGCAATTATTTTGGAACATTCCCATAAAACTCAATAAGACTTACATTTGAGTTAGAAGAAATGCACCGAAAGAATGCTTTTATTATATTTTGCTCCTTTGACATCCAGCTCATGTGGTTTCCCCCATGGTATATCTTCTCTTCTTCTATTCCTTCTGTGCATCTAATTCAGAAAGCAGTAGGGTTGCAAACAATTTCAAAGAAACTATGGAAAGTGGGTTTTTATTTTGCTTTGCAGGTGTGGGACATCTGGGCACCTGTATAAATATGAGATTTTGTTCTGAGACAGAAAGAGTGGACATCTTCAGTCCATCAAGGCTTTATGTATAGTAAGGAAAGACATTCTGTAATATAGTTTATTTATAGTGAACAAAGTTGAGGATTTCTTTGGATGACATGTCAATTTGCTCTGTCTGAAAAGGCCAATATATACCAATGGATTATCTATATTTAATTGCACCCACATCAAGAAGATAATTTATTGAACTGATGAACAGGGATTAGTAACGGTGAAATAGATGCCCTCTTATGACTTCAAGGATGTGTTCCTAGGAGATTCCTTTCCTCACCCAAGTCCTAAAGACTTAAGTGGCAGGTCTTGGAGATCCCATTCATGAATGCATGCATATGATTATAACTTTATAAGAGTATGATTGTACTAATGCCAAACAACCACTGACAAATATATAAAACTATGTGGAATATTCCAAACTTTATGTACATTGATGGTCCACCATTTTTTCTCCAATCTTTTTTAGGTACACCAATTTTTCAGGGTTACCAGTAGTGGGTTAAATTTAATTATATGTATACAGCTTTACCCCTTAGGGTAAAAGCAAATTTCTATCATCTGAAAAGAAACCTAAGTATGTATATAATGCACATGAAAATAAGACTGCTAATTTTTATTAGACTGATGTCTTTGAAACACTGCCTACTTTGTTCCACTCCCTTTATCCATCATTTCTTTTGATTAGTTTTCCTAGAATTCTTTTCTTCTTTCACCCATAGAATGCAATCCTCCTTGACCTTAAAAGTTGTAGGCATTAATCAAAGAACACGCTGCTTTTCATTCCTTCCCTGAAATCTCCACTTTTGTTTTACTTATTCTTTCTTGGGTTATTATCTATTGCAGATTCTTCCTTGAATTTATTTCCCTGAGAGTTCCCATCCATATCCATTTAACAACAACAACAACAACAATAACCAAAACACTGTGATTTCTTTTTCATATGAAGTCCCATCCAAGTTAAGCTGGCAGACTTTCCTATCCTCATAGACACTTGATTGGGAATGGCCATGTTTTTGGTGCAACATTCCTATACTTCTACAATTCCTTCAGTGAAAAACCACAAACATAACACAAGGTTGGTGGTTTGCTTTTCTGTGGACCACTTAGCCTTAGAGGAGTCCCTTCCAGCATCTTAACTGTGATTCTCCCCCACTGTTTACATGAATTGATATGTAAAAAAGAAACCTCAGAACATAATCCAATTCAAATGAGATTGTTGTTGTTTTTTTAACTTTTTCAATTTATTGTATACATACACAATTAACAAGACCATCTTCAATCTTAAAGAAAAAGAAAATGTAAAAAATTGAAATACAAATGAAAAATACAAACTAAGAAAGAAAGAAAAATAAAGAAAAAAAATTACCTTATATGTTATACTTATCAGTAGTCCCTGGTTCACTACCATAATATGAACAATACAAAACATCGTAATATATCACAAAAGAGAACAGACTGTTAATCAACAAAGGACAGTACTGCATTAACAATTCTCAGACCTGCAGTGGGATGGTATTGCTATTATATATCTCATTTCTCATTTTAAATGCATTGTTTAAGACATGCAGTGCTCAGTAACAAGCATTTGAGTTCCCAGTGATGAAGTTCTAACAAAAAGGCATTTTGTTTGGCTTTGCTTTATGGCTGTTGAAAGGAACCTTCAAAATAGCTGACAATATCTAGGCCTGTGCAAGGTAGCCGTACCTTGCCTGACAAGGAACATCATGCTACTGTGGAGGTGACATCATTTCAGGTCAGGCGATGACCCAGTTTGCTTCCCTGAAAAAGCCAGAGAGGGATGTTAGAGCTACATAAAGTAGCTCTTTGCTCTATTCATTTCATGAAGCAGTTTAGAAGAGAAGCTTCACTCAAAGCCTCACTGAATTGAAGCATGCTTTGGACACTTTGTATAGCCCTAGAATTCATAGCACAAACAACATGGGTCAGAAAGGTGATAGACAATGCAGAGGTCATCCTATATTCCATTGAAGGCATAGAAACTGAGTCACCTACTAGCTCTGCATTTACAGTTCTGAGGAAGCTGGGATGAAAAAGATGAAAAGCAGTGCACAAGAAGAAAATGATGGTAGAGGGAGAAAAAAAAAGATACATACAGAGCAAGCTCATAATTTCTTGTGTATAAGTGGTCAAATGCACTTTTATTTACTTATGAAATGGATAAAGGCACTTCAATCTTTAAAATGCTCTAAGTCACATTCAAAAGACAAGAACAACAAGCCAATGAAAACAATTATATGCATAATATGGGCATCTAGCATTACATTGTATTACATTATATCACAATTATCTTTATGTGTGTATGTATGGGTATGTATGAGCATGAAATTGAGCAAACTCAGGGAGGCAGTGAAAGATAGGAAGGCCTGGCGCAATATGGTTCATGGGGTCACGAAGAGTCGGACACGACTTAACGACTAAACAACAACAATGGGTATGTATATATACATATCTTTGTGTGTGTGTGTGTGTGTGTATTCTCCCTATCCCATTCTCCCTATCCCATTTTCAAAGGCCTTGCCTCAGAAACCCCGCTTTTGTGACTCTTTTTGCCATACTTCTTGATAGGTGAGGACCTTCAACAGCCATTCCCTGTTCACTCAGGAACAGGCTGTCTCATATGGGACTTAATAGGTAGTAAACAAAGCCCCCTTCAAGTCCTGCTCTGCTGCCTCAATGTAGCAGGGAGGTCTGTCCTGGAAATCCATTAGGTTTAGTATGATACTCAGATTATGCATATTCTTAAGAATATAGTTTGAAATCAAGAGGCTGATTCTCTGTGCTAGGGTAAGTTTGCACTGCATAGTTATATAGCCTTTTATCTTCAAAGATTTCTGCAAACAATAATTCATTAAACTTCATAAATCACAGCTATTATTCCTCATATCATTCTAGGAGATCAGACAGGATATAGAGGAAAGGTTAATGGTTTTATCAAGGCTGCAATAGAGATGACATCAGCAACATAAAATTATCAAGTACAAGGTGCACTTCAGAAATGGTAAAAGTCACAGTAATTATTTAAAGCACTTGGAAAAATTATTTTGTCAAAGCTCAGTGGTGACTTGAAGTTCATATTCATAACTAACTTTTCTTTTCTTGGCTCAGCATACAATATTCTGGATGGTTTCTACTTTGATTACTCTCAACCCTGACATAGTTGCTGGAATGAGCAGGATTAAGTACCGCTACTTTCAGTTCCTACAATTAGGCATAACCTTATAATATCCTACAAAGAAGGCTGAAGTACTTCTGCACTCAGATGATATAATTAGGTAAAAAATAAGTACTCCTTGGGTCTTACATGCCAGAACAAAAGTATGATTGCACACTTTATTCTCATGTCCTAAAGAGCATGCAAAAGGTAGGAATATAAATTACCATAGTTTGGAGTTGATTAATACTAGTACCAAAGTCTGTACTTTTCTTTCTTTCTCTTCTTTTTTCTGACTTTCTTCTGGATCAGGTTGGGATCATACATTCCCCAAAGGCAAGGGAGAAACTATAATGTTCTTTTTCTTTTTCTGTTACTTGATCTGGGAACTGTTCTTGCTGAAGAACAATGTGAAAAAAAAATATAAACAGATGACTCTAGAATCTTATATTGGCCCCGTGTAATATTATCTGGGAGTAACCTTAGGAGACAGGAAGACCTGCATGTTGTCCTCAGCCCAGAGAAGGCATGGGAAACATTTCAGAAAGGACTCTCCTTAGTTTTCTGGAGAGTAAATGGAAAAGTAGGGAGAAATACTTTCAGTCTTGAAAGATTCTGTTCATGTAACTTTACAATAAAGATACAGTTAGTACTCATAGGTGTGCTTCTTTTCTGGATTACCTCAAAGGGCTAACGCCCCACTACAGACCAGTTGAGAACTCTGGCTGTGTTCACATGATACACTTATCCACAGTTATCTAGTATTGACCCAATTGTTGGGGTCTGCACAATGCACAGAACCATAATTTAACAGTATGGGTTGGTTTTACAGAAGACTAGGCTAATATGTGGCTGGTTAATTTATGGTACATTATGTTGTACACAAGTGGCATCCTATTATTTTCTATACGGAGAATTTAGATGGTCCATTTCACCAAATCTATTTATTTACATTGCATATTTCCATTAAGGATAGCTGCTTCTTCCAGGGGAAGGAGAAAGTCTGCAACCACTTCTTAGCATCCATTGGAACTTAAATAGGCAGTAGACCACAAGTTGCCATTTAGAAAGACCTGACCCCAATCTCTGCTAGTCAGGGTAAAACTTCTAGGTTAGAGAAACCAGCAATATAACTTAGTGATTGAGTTAAGATATTATAACCCATGATTTGTTTCAAATGTAGTTAGTTGAATAAGCCACAATGACAAAAGCAAGCGAACTACATGATGCATTAGGGTAATGGAGAAACCCAGCCATCAAATGACAGTGACTTAGTTGGGAATGGTACTACTTTCTTTTTTTCTTTTTCCATAGCTCCTTCCTTCCTTCCTTGCTTGTTTATTTATTTATACTGCCACTGCATGTATTGATAGCAACTGGGTTGGCAGCCTGGAAGTTATTTTATATTCTCCAAATGTTCAGGACTGCTCAGTACCATTTAATGCTGGATGTATTTGTGTTTTAGATATATTTATAGTTTTTAATGTTTTTTGTAAGTCGCCCAGAGTCCCCTATTGTGGGGGAGATGGGCGGGGGAGAAATCCGACAAATAAAATAAATTCTGGCTCTTAGTGGCATGATGGAAAGGAAGGGAGGGAGGGAGGGAGGAAAGGACTGCAAAGTGATCCCCCCACTCCCATATATCAAATCAGTGTTGACTTTTAGTGACTGCACAAATAGATCAATCTTCTCCAGGACATTCTGTCCTCAACCTGATCCTTGAGCATTTCCAACAGTGCTCACTGCTGCTATCCTTTCCTTTCCTTTCCTTTCCTTTCCTTTCCTTTCCTTTCCTTTCCTTTCCTTTCCTTTCCTTTCCTTTCCTTTCCTTTCCTTTCCTTTCCTTTCCTTTCCTTTCCTTTCCTTTCCTTTCCTTTCCTTTCCTTTCCTTTCCTTTCCTTTCCTTTCCTTTCCTTTTTGCTACAGTTTCAATTGCTATTGACTGGAAGGATCTTGGTTAGCTTCCCTCAACCTGGTATCCTCCAGATATTTTGGGATTACAGCCTTGAAATTCCCAGGAAAGGACTGGTCTTAGTGACTATTCCAGTATGATTAATACCAAACCGATTCAGCATGTGATTTTAATGCATCATACTCTGTTTTCTCTTGGATCATATCAATGCATCAATATGTTACGGATATTATAATGTACATATTTCAAAATGCAGATACGGTGGTACCTCAAGATACGAATTTAATCCGTTCCGTGACTCTGATCGCAAGTTGAATTGGTCACATCCTGAAGCAAATTTTCCCATAGGGTTCAATGTAAATACGGTTAATCCGTTCCGCCCTCCGAAATTGGTCGCATCCTGAAGCAAATTTCCCCATAAGGTTCAATGTGTTGCACGGCTAGGAAATTCCCCAGGCGCGCTTTAGTCAGTTTCACCACTCGAGCCCTAGCGCAGAAACAGGAAGTGCTAATGAAAGGGCCACCTGGTGCCTCTTCACTAATCTGAGCGCGCGGGGGAAAGGCTTTTGTCGCACGCACCATGCCAAGGACTATGGACAAAGGAAAGAGCGCGGAGTTGAAGAAGAGGAATCAGTGCGGGGGGGGGAAGCTCCCTGTGCACGCCACAAAAGCCTTTGCCCCGCGCGCTGATTGCTTTCATTGGGCTTTTGTCGGTGCACCACGCCAAGGGCTATGGACAAAGGAAAGAGCGCGGAGTTGAGGAAGAGGAATCAGTGCGGGGGGGGGGGAAGCTCCCTGTGCGCGCCACAAAAGCCTTTCCCCCGCGCGCTGATTGCTTTCACTGGGCTTTTGTCAGTGCACCAAGGGGGAAAGGCTTTTGTGGTGCGCACAGCCGGGAGCGGGAGCTTCCCCCCCCCGCACTGATTCCTCTTCCTCAACTCCGCGCTCTTTCCTTTGTCCATAGCCCTTGGCGTGGTGCGCGCGAGGAAAGCCTTTCCCCCGCGCGCTCAGATTAGTGAAGAGGCACCAGGTGGCCCTTTCATTAGCACTTCTCTTTCTGCGCTAGCGCTCGAGTGGTGAAACTGACTAAAGCGTGCCTGGGGAATTTCCTAGCCGTGCAACGCCGGCTGACACATTAAACCTTATGGGGAAATTTGCCTCGTGGAGCAAGCCTCCTTGCTACCACGATCTCGTCCACAGGAAGCCGCGACCACGTGGCAGCAGGGCAAATGGCCGCGGATCCGGTTCGTAGCTTGAGGTGGAGTTCGCATGTCGAGGTAAATTTTTGCGGCCGGAGCTGGTCGTATCTTGAAATTTTCGTAAGGTGGGGCGTTTGTATCTGGAGGTACCACTGTATAAACCTTTTTGGATAAAGTGGCATTTGTCTCAAAGCAGTTTTGGTATTCTATCCCTTCCGTCACTAAACCCCAAAAGCAAATCTGCTAAAATGTTGCTTCAATGGAATGACTGCTTTTGCTTCACAGTGGGAATTCTTACACATTTTTGCAAAATGAATTTAACATTGCACTTCGTACAGTATCCAATTTTCCTGGTTTACTATCAACTATTGTCAGTGCCCATTTGGCTGTGAAAACTATCTGCTGCATACAAATGTTATTCCATTGGATTAAATCTTCAACTCTTCCCCAAATCCATGTGATATTATATGGATAACTTTTACTGGTATCGGAAGTGGTGATTTCCAAAATTAATTGCCTTTTTCTGTTCCTGTTTTGTCCTTTTCCAACATCTTCATTTGTTTGTTTTTAGTTACATTAGCTAGCTGACCTGGCCTAGCAATTTACTAATTTAATGGAGAAGAGCAATGAGCTATGATTGCCAATAATCAGCACCATCATATTCATGAAGGAACATCTTCTTAACTTTGAATAATTCTTTCCTCTATGTAAACTTTCTAATCTTATCTATTTGAAATTTAGTGTGGATACAAACATAATCCTTTCTCTCCCAACATAACAGTTACAGGCTTTAAAAAAAGTCAAAATGTTAAAGTATCTTGAAAATTACTTGATTAAAATTCAATGGCTTTTTTTTTTTTTTTTTGTGCTAATATTCCGAATGAGATGCTTCATGGAAGTCAAACTGTAACTTCATCCAGAACCGCCTTGCCTTCCATTTCATCCTATTATGGTGAAGAACAAGAAAAAATGCAGACATGTGCTGTTGCTATACTAGCTAGTCAGATAATAGATCTGGATATTGAATAGACTGTAAACTCCTACACAGTGGGGTTTAGTTGAGGTTTCTCTCCAACAAGTTAAATCTCACTATGCTGATCTGCAGCTGCATTCACAGCCTTAGGCAGTCTTGTACTCAACCAAATAATTTCATTTCTGGTGTTGGTTGTTAAGATCAGGTCTATATATAAATAATTATTGGATGGGTAAGGTTATCGAATATAGTCTACTACTGCAAATGGGGAGAAGAGTGTAATTTTTAATTATTTGTCCATATATGTCTATGTAACCCTCCTTGCAATTAGGGGGGAAAAACAGGATATAAATTTTAACCATATTTCTGTTTCTATAGGATGGGAGTTGTATGTGAGAGAATATTCAAAATGTAACTTCCCAACTTCCCATCAGTAATCTGAAGTTGTACTGGATATACACCCTATTGGGGTTCATTGTATGTCTATACCTCTGCAACCGGAACAGCAAGATGAGGTTATTAGGGAGGAGAAATGCTGCAATTGGCCCAGCCAGATGAATACATTCACAATTGATTTGTCTACCTCTCTAGTTCCTGATGCTTGATTTGTATCCTTATTGAATTTCTGCTGCTTATCTTTCAATACCCAATACAAAAGGTAAATTCTGAATAGACCCCCAGGAAGAATAGTTAGTCAGTGCACTATTTAAAAAAGAAAACCTTAATTTGACATGTTTCTCACTGAAAAGTAAAACTTAATTCCCAATACCCAAACTTAATAATTGATCTTTAGGAACAGTTAGCATTTTGTGCTTTGTCACATTGGTCCCTAAAATTGTTTATGAAAGTGAAATCCAGTACTGAACAAATGAACTTTTTAGGGAAGAATTAAAGAAAAAAAAATATTTGACTTATTTGCACTACCTTCTTCCCTCCCTGTTATTGGTTTCATTTAATCATGTAGCTAAAATGGCAGAGAAAATGAGAAAGAGACTTGTAGAGGCCTGCAGAGTCGTCATACCATTATCCTTTTAATACTAATTTCTGCCATCCTCTCATTTTTTTCCCTTTAACTTTATGCTTGATCTCATCAAATCATCAGAAACACTAGGGATTCATTTGTGCTTTGTGCTGCAAAACTACAAATTCTTTTTTAATAAAAAAATGGAACCATTCAATTAAATGGGAGTCTTATGCTCTAGTATAGCACTCCAGAGAGGATAAGGTATGATTTTAATCAGAAAGATAATTTTCCCCAATATATATTTTAGTACTGCAGCAAAAGTATTCATTTTACTTCAGTTGCTGGACTAGACTTTTGAAGGGTTGTTTGGGGGTCACTAAGGAAACCCCCTATATCGTGCCATGTCATCAATGGGGAAACAGGTTTTAGGGAACTTTGGACATTTTGAAAAGTCTGATATTTTCCAGGCAGGCATGATAAAAGGCCAAACCCCAGTGCTCTCATTGGACAATTTCTCCTATGGGTCAGGTGCCGCTGAGGTGGTATTTTATTAGTTCGTGTGTGTGTGCCTTTGAGTCAGTTGTTGATTGCTGACAGCTGCCTGGACTAGTTCCTGCAGTTTTCTTGGCACTTTCTGAAGTGGTTTGCCATTGCCTCCTTCCTAGGGCTGAGAGAGAGTGACTGGCCAAGGTCACCCAGCTGGTTTCTAGCCTGGTGCCTGAACCACAACACCAAACTGGGTCTCTTAGTTCAACTTATTGCTACACTTTTGAAAGGGGATCAGTCTGAAGCCTTTGCCTTCAAACTCTTTCTACTTGGTTGCTACTGGTTTTATTTCTACCCCATATACTTTATTCTATGCCCTATATCAAGTTTATGTTGTAGGGAGGGGAGTTAGTCTGGAGTGGTGGTGGTGGTGATGATGATGATGATAATGGAAAATGTCCACTGTAATCCAAAAAGTTGGTTTTGTTTTGTTTTTTTTAATGTACAGGAAGAAATACATACAAATAACTGGGAGAATGGGCTATTCAGAGAGTAAGTAGCATTCAACCTCCTGATCATGACCACTTTTTGAATGACTTTCTGCTGCTGGGAAGCTTCTTGAGAGTTACATATAAATACCAACCTTCATTTAAGTGTGTACAAGTTTCTGTAGTTCAGCTGATTGGATTTTGAGAAGTCTCATCATCAGACACTTTAAAAAAATGCACTCTTTTTCCACCGCTTTCCCAAGGCATGTCTCAAGTTAATTAATATATATATCTATATTAATTATGTGCTGCTTTATACTGGCAAAAGAGCACTACAGTTCTCATTGTCTTAATAAATTCCCAAGAGTTGGCTTTAACTTTAAAGCCCTTAATAACTTGAGACTAGGATGATCTGAAAGACCTCATCCTCCTGTTTTGAGAGTCCCAAGCTTTAAGAAGTTTTTTAAACTTTTGAAAGGAGTTCACAGCCTCCTGACTAAGGGCATAAGTGAATTCTGGAGAAAAGGTCTTTCTTCGGTTACAATGATGGATAGAAATTAATTAATTTCAGTAGATATATATATGTTTCTGGGGTTGATATATTCTCTCCTTAAATGAATGAGCTAGCCTATATATAGAGCTCTAGTTTGTTCAATTCTAATTTCCAAATTTTTAAAAATGCACATCTGTCATCACATTATTTTGTGGACACATATTTGCCCACAAATATTGGATAAAATTTAATACTAGGCATTATGAATTGGAATATACGTTAGCTCAGTCTAAGTGTGGTGTTTTATTGAGCATGTGTTTGTGTGTGTGTGTAAGACTAGTCACCCCACACTTTAAAATAATATATGAATAGGATTATTGGTCACATGCTTCTACTCAATCGTGAGTGAGCCATATGCTATCCCATTCATAGATCGTGTTCTATGGAGAGAGGAGGAGGAGGAAGAGAAGAAAAAATAGTAATAATAATAACAACAACAATTATAGTGGTGGCATCAAAATCAGCCTACCTCTTATATTTCACAGAAATTTCTCGTAATATACATTGGACGATTTGACCATGCATTTCAAATTAAAAAAAAAAAATACTTACATAACCCATTTTCAGTTAAAATAAATAAAATATCACATTTACCAATATGTCAAGTGCAGTTGTATTTTTTACTGTTTTGTTTTAAGAATCATATTGTCCTCAATGCTGTAATGCTTGAAAAAAAATTCCTCAGTTTATTTTTTAAAAAATGATTGTTTATTCACAGAGAGGCATTCAGTTACAAACTGGAGCAAAAAGATTTCAAGAAGGTCAGCAGTGGTCTATGATGGATCAGTGCAATTTAATGTCTCACCATTTTATAGGCTTAGTTCACAGTGTGGCTTTTCAAAATGTCCTAGGCTGTAGGTAGCAGTTCACATGGTGGAATGGTTCTTTCTTCTTCTTTTTTTAATGATTCTTTAAAAAAAAGTTCACACACACAAAAGCAACTCTTCATGGATAAAGCTAGATTAGAAACCTTCACTCTCAAGGTCTGTCTTCAATTTTGAGAGGGGATATGGAAAGGTGCCCTCCTGTCATCATTTTTTTTTTTTTTTTTTTTACAATGAAGGGTCTCCACAGCTCTTCCCAAAGATGAAATCTGCCTTTTAAATATTCACAGGGTTCATCAAACTATCATTTTAAAACCTTATAGAAAACCTTCTAGAAAAGCATGCTGGTCAATGGGATGACAGCAACTGTTGTAGGATGCCAACTTTTCCAGGGTGGAACTTTTAACCATGTATACTTCAATAGCAGTAAAACATGATAGAACTTGAAGATATGTTCACCCAGACAGTGAGAACTAAGCCATATTTGGTGCCTCTAGAATTTGTGGGCCTGTAGATACTGTTAGACTCCAATTCCCTTCAACCTCAACCAGTGTAACTGGGAATTATATTCTAATTATTTGGAAGGCCACACTGCCATTAAAGAAGCTGCAAAGTTTGGCTACCATAGCTTCTCTGCTTTGAAATTTGTAGTTTTCTTTGAGACAAATGCTGAACCTTGAGCCCATCTGTGAAGACTGGGCATGTGCAGAAATGACCATAGCCAAAGAATTAAGCAAACAATCAAAGACTAGGGTAAATAAGGTAAAGAACATAATTATAGTGACAGACGTGAGAGTTTGACAAAATATTTATAGAAGGGCCCTGCCAACATGTTGTGAGTTTCCCCAGGTCAATCTAGAATTACATTATTTACAGTCTTTGCATTAACATATGCCCAAAGAAAACAGGCACTTCTAGATTTGTCTGGGCCCATCTAAATGTGTTCAGAACTATAATATATGCCTTACATATGCGTACATTTTTGCTTGTGAACTTTGTCTTCCAAAATATTCATCGGCATCAGCTGCCTGTAAGAAATTCAACTATTTTACACTATACAGCTATAGACAAATAAGCATTCATTCAAACAATATTATTGTAAATTCCTTTTTTAAAAAAGTATTTTTTACTCTCCACAATCTGAAAATCCTTCCACATTTTTCCATTCTATACTTGTGAATATGGATTGAAGGAATATTCTTTGTGAATGTTCCCTTAATGAAATTTAAACAAACTGTACTTATATAATCACTCCTTAACACTTAAAATGTTTTAAAATACTTAAAAGATATACAGCTCCCTACACATTGGAACACACAGTGGAAAAATAACTGGTAATTCATAGATAACTACACAGCATTGTAAACTCTCAGCTTGCTGTAATTCACACTTGAATATCTATATATTTATAAGTGTGTAACAAATGGCTTGAAAGTTGGTAACAGAGCAACAACTGATTTCAGTGCCTGATCTTTAAATAACTAACAAAATGTGATTTTTTTTTCTTTTTGTAATGTATCTCTATAATAGCAATAAAATAAAATTGGCATTGGAGACTCCAGGCTCATTGCCTAACATGGATGGGCAAGAAGCTGGCACTGCGTTTTCAGCGTGACGGCCTCTGTCAGAATAACAAGAGAGTAGATTTAAGAATCAAAGACCTCTGAATGATGAAATGACCCTGTAAAACAAAGCCACAGGAACATGGAAGTAATAATTACAGTTTGGAAAGATTTAACTACTCAGCTGAGCATAAGGGATGACTGTCCAAATAGTTTGTATCAAGAATTTTACATAAAGTTAGTTATGTGCATTGCAACATAAACAAATGAAGTACTATGACAATTTTAAATTAACAAACAGATGTGGCAGAAGTTTTTGTAATGAAGCAGATTTTGGCCCCCAAGAGTGTGTATATTATCTTCACAGTGCCACTTGTTTTAGCTTCATTTATGTTATTCTTAAAATTATATTACTTATTCCCAAATTAACATTAAAAAACTATGCCGAGGATCGAGAAATATTATTAAAGTATACAAATAAATTTAATAAAAGGAAAAAAACACATTTTCCTGATATGAAAAATTCTTGTATAGTATATACACTTTGTCTATTTATTTTGAGCATTACCTTCTCCCTCATTCCTATAAAATAATTTCATAAATATTTTGTGGGTAAAGTTGAAATTCACAGCAGCTTCTAAGAAAGAAGGGCAAAGTCTGGGTAAGAACATCTTAAGTAGGTGATTGTAACAAAAGGAAGTATAGGCTACAGGTAAGTGCAAAAAGTGGAAGGAATGAAAGTGAAGCAGGAAATCAAGATGAAATGAGACAGAAAATGGAGGAACAGATAAGCAGTGGTTGTCTGAACAAATATAAGAATAAATATAAGAACAAATATAAGAATAAATATAAGAAGACAGGAGGAAGCAGGGTTATCCACGGGCGTGGGGGGTGTCAAAATAAAGTGGCAGCTGCAACTGTACAACTGAAGTACTATTCCCTTTTTACATGACTTGCATGTGCAATACACATTAAAAAAGGGGCAGGCTTTGAACGGAATGATTGTGTCTGCCCTCTTGACTTTTTTGACACCCCTACAAATTCCTCTGGAAACAAAGAGGGAAAAAGAGATGACTAGATGACAGGACTTTAGAGCCTGGAGATAGCTGGAGAGGGAAGATCAGTATCTTATATATTTATTCCAACTAATTGGACCAGTGTTTCTCAACCTTGGCAACTTGAAAATGTGTGGACTTCAACTCCCAGAATGGAGTTCTGGGAGTTGAAGTCCACACATCTTCAAGTTGCCAAGGTTGAGAAACACTGAAATGGACAATCCTTACACTATTATTGGCATATGTTAATTCCAGAACTTAGGTAATGGCACATAAGTAAAATTCTGAAAAAAAGTGTATACCATCTCTACTTAAGGATATTATTTCCTTCAACATTTCTGCATCCAAAATCAAAGTCTCTGGTCAAGTTGTTTAAAAATGGTATTATTTATATATTCCCTAACTTAGGACAATGCACTTTAAATAACAAGTATTCTGCTTCATCAGCAACATGATGATAAAATACCACATAATAGGTTGGGCATTATTAAGCCTCATTATGAAACTAGTTATTGTAGCTTAGCAGTTCTTATCAGCAATTCATGAATTGTCTTTTATGTATATGTATCATAGCCAAATACATATAGGACAATCTCCTATGAGATACAATATGTATCTGAATCCTCAGATCTAATGGAGGGACCCAGTTATATGGGCCCTTGCTACCCAATTGTTCTTGGCTGTGAGAGAAACCCCCAAAGGGCTGAATATAAGGAACTTGAATTTAAGACTCCAGCAGTTGCACTCAGGCCAGTGTACATTTCAACAGCAACTGCCAGATGGAAAGTACTGTAGTCTGATTTCTGTTGAATTGCAGGGCCAACCATACAACATCTAGAGATAGACTGGGTGACATATCAAATCACTGGAGGCCTGGTTGGCTCTGAATACCTAAGTACTTCCAGGGGGATCCTTAGTCTCAGCAATGTGTACCTTCAATTGCAGCATAAGTTTTTGTGCCTTGCCTTGCTTTGCCCTGCTAGTTCCAGAACTAGATCAACTCTTATCTTCTGTCTCTGTCTTTTTGAATTCTTAGTCCTTATTCTTGGAATTAGCCTGCAGATATTTACCTCTGATTGTTGTGTTGTAATGCTAATCAAGAGCCATGCAATTTATTTTTTCCTGTCCATATGGTTTGGGTTTTTAGGCATATAGTTTATCACAATGGGACCTGCGATAGGTTTATTTTCAACTATTGGAAGCAGAATATTGAAATATGTTGGGCTCCAGTCCCCAAAGACGGCTATTTCTTTTTAAGGAAGTAAAGAACTATATAAATTTAATTGACTTATGTGTTTGTGGGCATATCTTTAATATCAAAAATTATTCAGAAGAAGTGGTCTTGACTTCATGTGATCTTCATTTTTCATTCTGCTAAAAATGAAAATACCTTACCTTTCTCCAGATTGCTTTACATTGTCACTGCTTTATGAACCAAATTAACTTCAATGAGTAGATTCCTTAAATTGAAGGAAATTAAATTTAAAAAATATTCCATCTTTTTAAAAAAAAAATCAGGCTACTTTAATGAGTAGAAGAGAGATGCCATCATTGTGTGAAGTCCAAAGCACTTCTTCTGAATCATTTTCTAAACCACCATTCATATATGTGTGTGAATATATTTGTGTGTGTGCTTATATATATATATATATATATATACATATATACATATATATATATATATATATATATATATATATATATATATATATAATCTCAAGATTACATAAAATTGTAATCTGCTATACATTCAGACTGTAGTTAAATGTAAAGAGACAGAAAGACATCCAGCCATAATTTGTGGAGAATTTAGGGTTTGGGTTCCTTAGACAGCAAACTGTTATTCATTTTTACCATTGTATATCCTCCCAGTACATTGTTAGAACCAGACTTTCATTCACACTTCATTTGTCATGCAAACAAGCCTTCAAAGTAACACTGAGTTCTTCATCATTAGAGAGTAATACAGATTGATTTGGTGGGGCAGGAAAGAAATTGCTGATGAGGATAATGGTTCATGTTTGCTTGTTTGTTTCTGAGAAGAGGAGGAGGAGGAGGAGAAAAGAACCAGAAACACTGAACACATTTCTCAATGTCAGTTCTTTGAAGTGCTCCCTAGAAAATACTGTATCAGTGCCAGCATTCAATGTGGAGGTCTACACTCTTAAGCCAATTAATTCAGTGGGTTTTAAGCTTGCTTACCTCTGCTTTGGATAACAGCCCAATGGTTCAGAAGACAACACTATAGAACATCTAAACAGAATTGCTTTAAAAATAGATCTCTTGGAAGGAAAGACTGAAAGGAAGAAAAAAATGACTATTTTTTTCCCATTCAAAACTCATGTTAAGTATGCAAGTTTAACTTCCAGTTTAGAAAGTCACAGCAGAACAGCTGAAAACTACCAACAATGGGATTGGTTACAATATCTAATTCACTGTTACATAAAATGCATCTATGTTATAATAGCTAAGGAATGCATGTCATTTAAAGAGGCTTCCCATAGCAAACACCAAGACTGAACATACGCCATTTAATAGATTTCAAATCCATTTTGTGTGTTCGTTGAATGCAACAGTTTCTTTTTTCTATTGAGAACTTGGTTTAGCAAATAAGTCAGACTGTCATATTATTTATTCTTATTAAACTAGATCAAAAAGGCAAATCAGAAGAAATATTCCTTTTGATTTTCATTGATTGTATTTTGCACGTTGATCTCGTTTTTCAGGACAGTCTCAGCACTATCCTCATTTTCTGATCCCTTCACCTCCTTTTTTTTATATATACTTTTCTTTTTATAAATCCGTACAGCAATGGCAGCAATGCAAAGTGGAATGAATATCACAACAGCGATCACACCTGGGGAGAGGAAAAAAAAAAAAATGAAGTATACTTCATATCACATCAATAAAAAAAATGGAATAATTGTAATGATTCTTGCACAGATATAATTTTAAGGCCACATCCATATATGTTTTTTAGCTTCTCTCATTGTACATTTGATGAACAGTAGGAGGTAGCTACATGAAAGGAATCCATTATAAATTTCTTTTATTGTAAAACACTGATATCCATCAAAATGAAATCCATTGCCACCTACTGTTCTCTGCTAGAAAGAAGTCATTAAAACTATATATTTGGGAACGTTGAGTAAATATCAGCATTGTTTAGGGAGGTTGCCAAAATATTTATTCCACATTTGGGTAAGTTATGTTAGAGCTACAATCCATTTAAATAACAGATTTATAGGGGAAGCTGCGCAGGAATACATTATAATATGGAAATTGCAGGAAAATATGTATAAAAACCATATGATAGTAACTGGTCCAGATTTCTGTACTATTCATTTATTTGTTTGTTTGCTGCTTGTTTGTTTGTTAAATTTATATAGCTGCCGATCTCACTACTGTGACATAGCTAAAAATGTTATGAATTAACTTTTTACAGTGCCCATTAACTTCTGTATATATGTATTATATATCTATGCATTATATAATATACTGGCTGTCTAAAACTGATTCTGTTTCTTTGTTCTTGCTATTGTTAAATTATACAGACATGGACAACCTTTCATTACCTCAGGACCTACTGAGTTGTGTGTGTGTGTGTGTGTGTGTGTGTGTTGGAGGCAAACATCATAATGAGAACAAGAAGTTATCAGTTAATGTTGGAATCATCAATATATAGTCTTAGATGCGAGTACAACTGGAGTACAATTACTTCGTTTATTCTTTAATTGGACATTTGTATAGTTGTATCTTAGCTTATATTAAAAGGGATAACAGGGCAAGTTAGGCTGTAGTTTTATGAGCATCTGTTTCATGATAAAAGGTCTCTGGGCACAGTGGAATCTTCATTCAGCATAAATAGATCTCACTTAGGCTTAATAACATCTTATAGTAGCTACAAGCACAATTCTTTTCACTAGCACAGTACCTGTCATTTTAGAAATGTATTGTATGAATTGTATAACACACTAAGCTTACCGTAATAGCATCTGGCACTGAGATAATGTTATAAAGAACTGTCACCAACATAATCCAGTAATACTCCATTAGTTATTATCTTCACTCTAAAGAGTCTTCATTATCTGATTTCATCTTTTTTCCACTAGTGCATATTTCCTGAAGTATGCTGACTTGGCCTATTAATAGGGTACTTACTCCCTAAAAAATGCTAGCAGTAGATGATGTGAATAACTTATTCACAAAGCACATATAGTTTGACTATATTCTTCAGGTGACTTTCTTTACAATTGAATCTTCTAGGAATGGAAACTCTGTGCACTGTGAATTTACTGTTTTTTCTCTTTCTCTAATTGGATGTTTAAGGCTGTAATCTTATTTAGATAAAGCTTTATAAACTTAGATTTTGAATATTTGCCTTGCTGAAACTGGGCAGAGGTAGTGGATGTATCAGTGCAATGCTTGAACCCCAAATATTCAATCCTAGGCTGGATCTAGACTTGAGGCAATTGAAGGGAAAACTGCCAAATATAAGCCACCAAAAGCCTTAACTGTTTTAGACAAATACAACGAGTGAAGGATGAGGATGTAGTTAATTATCTCACCTATTGTAGACCAGTTTACCACCTTTCACACATTGGAGGGTAAAAGTGTCAAAGAAGTACCCCCCTACACACACATAGGGTTCTACATTGCATACTCTGGTTTTGAAACTAGGCCCTTAATTCTAACAGACCTGACTCTATATATTTTTTAGCTTGTGATAGTGCTACAAATTGCAGCAACAAATATTTGAAAAATAATAATTGGGTAAGTCACGCACATAAATGTTAATTGTCGTAGCCTCAGTATCCTGCTGCTATTGCTAAACATTATTTTATACAAACACTTCACAGTTATTTATATGTGTTTATGTGTGTGTGTTAGGGCTATTCACACTTTGCAAATGATTCTGAAAATCTGCTTTATACTTCATATGAGCGTAACACTTCTCTACTATTCATTAAAGCTGCCTGGAGAAAAAAAGATGTAGTTGCTTTAAAGAATCAGCTCATTAAAGTTAAAGCTTGATTTCACAAAAATTTAAACTCAGTGCACAGAGGTGTTTAACAAGGGAAAATCCATGTTAAGTTTAATGAGCAAAAGAATTGAAATTAGAGTACGTAGTGTTAAAATGCTATATATAAATGTGAGTGATATTATATTGTAAATACCATGTTCTTTCTTCTTGCCCATCTATCTGGGATGGATAAAAGTGGCAATTTTTGTCATTTACATTGCATGTGTATTCAAAAATATCATTGGATTTATACATTAATCTGGATTTTTAATGATTGAAAAGTGCACAAAAATTCACATTCTGTTTCTTATACATGCACACAAATTAACATACAAAAAATGGTCATTTGTATATGTGTATATATATATATATATATATATATATATATATATATATACACATACATACACACACACACACACACACACACACACACATAGCTTTCATATATATTAAATGCAGTACCATATCTTTCCTATACATATAGGAGACCAGACTTGCATTTAAAATTTGGCAAAGTGCTGGCTAAAGTATATAGAATTACATAACATTTTGGAAAGTACAAAGTAGGCCATTTCATGGAAAAGTGAAGATGTCAGAGTATTGAGAAAAAGAGTAAAAATGAATGAAATAATGGAGGGCTGGAATATAAGGCTGTACGAAGTACTTCAATTAGAAGTGTTGTGTCTGTGTATGCACATATAGGTAACCAGGGATAGCCTTAGTAGCACCCACATGAACTTTCCAAAAGAAGCAGGAGCTTTAATGCTTTGAGGAGAGGTGCTTCACTCATGCTAACGTGCTTCGCAAAGTACTTCTTTCAACTGCTTTTCATTGACCTATCAGAATGTCTTCTCATGTAAAAAGGTTAACAGAGAAGAAAGTCTTGTTTATTTGTTTGTTTGTTTTAGAAGACAGAAAGGGCATCTGGTGGAATAAGGATACATCTTATACAGTAATACCTCAGTTCACAAACGTTTCTATTCACAAACAATTCGGTTCGCGAACAGCAGCATTTGCAAAATTTTGCTTCCGTTCGCGAACTCCGCATCAGGTGACGAACACGACCCGTGGCCATCTTCCCTGCTCTGACACGTGGTCGTGACTTCCTCTAGGCAAGATCGCGGTCCTTATGGAGGTGGACTCTCCCTCCAAACAATAACCGCCTCCCTACCCACCTTCCTGTCCTCCACACCAGAAGTCACCTCAAGCAAGGTTAGTGTTCTCTCTCTTCATACTGTACTGTACTGTACTTTGTTTCATATTTTTGTGGTTAAAAAAAAAATACATATGGTTCAGAACAGATTAACCTTATTTACATTGAACCTTATGGGAAAATTTGATTTGGTTGGCGACCAAAATCGGTTGGCGACCATGTTCGTAGGGGTCAGAACGGATTAACCTTATTTACATTGAACCTTATGGGGAAATTTGATTCGGTTCACGACCAATTCATTTCACGACCAGAATTGTGGAACGAATTAAGTTCGTGAACCGAGGTACCACTGTATATAAAAAAACAATCTCTCCCCCATCATACTGAAATTGTAGGTTATTTTAAACACACACACACACGATAGCACAGGGCTGAAGAAAGTACTTTGCTGAATACTTGAACAGAATTACTAGCATTACTGAATACAGAAGACTTATAGTAAGTGCACAGCATTGCATTGTTAGCTATGATATTTGCTGTCTCTCTTGGTGGTGAGACTTTTAAAAACCAATGATTTATTATCATTATTTATTAAATGTGCATGCTTCCAAATCTGTTTGACTTGTAACAACTGACAAAATAACATATGATGAAATGTCCACAGTAAGGTACCATAATCCTTAACCCCAATAATTGTGTAACACAATAGAATCACAAAACAAAAACCATAACAAAAACAATACAAAATAATTTAATAATAATAAAAACTGATTCCAGATGGCACCCAATCATTCCCTGAAAGTTCTCCAGAAGAGTTCAAGCTTCACTGCCATAGGGAAGGCCATCACTGAGAAGGCTAGCTTGATTTCTAGAAGCAAGCTGTTCCATAAAATTGGTCCCATGATTGAACAATGATATTTTCTGGCATCAGTTCATTTCACTTCATGAAATTAGGGTAGCAGAAGCAGCTTCTCCTAGGAAGATTACCTTAGACAGGGCATCTCTGGTTGGAATAAGCAGTTCTAAAAGTGGCAAGCCATTGAGGGCTTTATAAATTCAAACTAACCCTTGAATTGCACCAGGAAACACTGCAAACAGTGGAAGGTAATATGTTCATACCATCCAGCACCAGTGAGCAAGTAGGGTACTACATTTTGGACAAACTATTATTTTCAAGTGGTTGTCAAAGAGCTCACTGCAGAAATCTAATCACAAGATTATAAAGGCATCTCCCACTGTCACTAGTGGGATGATGAAAAAATGAAGGAAGAGCTTTTTATCATCATGTCTGCTTTATAAATTTTTAAATTCTGGCTACTTTCTGTGCTGATAAGTCTTAGTTTAATCTTGAGATTTTCCTCATTTTTTAAAAAATTTACATATGAAAATATTGAATATGAAATGCAAGAAGCTGATCAACTATTGCTCAAGTTGGTTTAAGGGAGAGATGAATGTAGATATTAATGGGTCATCAAATGAATATAGAATGCTCATAATTTCAGCAACAGCAGCAGTGTGTAGGTGAGCATAAGTTCCTGTTTTTGGCAAGATACTCTTTTCAGCTTTTCCATTTCTAAATTATTAGCTCTTAGTGAACATGGATTTTTTTTCAGTAACTAGAAACAATGTTCCTCACTTATTTGTGTATTTACAATGATATTACACAAAGAATTCAGAAGTTGAGACACTATCAATAATATTTTTTTTTACTTTTTTGTCCTTTACATCCCTTTATCAAAACAAAAACACTACCTCCATTCTAATTTTCTTGCTAGATAATGAGATGCCACCTCAATTATGTGTGTTTGATGATGTGTATATGCATGTGCATAAACGCAGACACACACACAAACACACAACTGATTTGCCCACTCAGTAAAGTTAAAAAGACAGAAGAAAAGTATGAACTTACAAACTCGATTTTCAAAATCTATTTCTATATTTTAAGGGTAATGCTTCCACAAAACTTATGTACTGTACACACAGAAGAAGCATTCAACCCTTAAGCTTCACTTCCAGTTACTGCTGCTGACGGTAGTGAGTGCAGAAGGCAGGCTCTTGAAATCCAGTTGAGTTTCTCAGCACATATGGCAATTCTTAAGTTTACTGCATTTCAAAAATCAACCTGTAGCACCATTTTTGCTCAGTTTCATGGTTTTGTGAACTCTCTTAAGCATTTCAGTGAGAAGATTGAGTAGGTGTTTTGGGAATTAATGAACTGCTGAAAATGCAGGTGCTCCAAATACAAGCATAGGTTTCATATATCTCCTATAGAAAAGATGAACAAAATCTTCTGAAGCAAAGAAACAGCAAAGGCATAATGTTCCACTACTTCCTGAAGAGTTGTGAAACTGAACTTTGTTCCTGTTGAAGCATGTTAAGTTGGCAGTGGTATATGTCAGTTGTCAGAGGGATATGTCAGTTTCTTACATGTTTGAAAATATAAATATTCCATATTCTGCATGGATAAATTTGTCCTTTATCCAAATTGAACTATTTATTTAAAAATTTGGGTAAAAATTTCTCTCTCTCTCTCTCTCTCTCACACACACACACACATTTTCTTTTTTTAAAAAAGATACATTATAGGTACTTGTTAAACATATTAATATGGAGAACCAATCCTTCTTCATACAAAATTGGCAAAAGGGAGTTAATGGGATGTTTTTAAGCCATATGCTTCTAACTAGAATAAAAATGGAAAAACAAATGTTTTCAGACCCTATCGATATGCCTTGGCAAATCTTCTGCACTCAGACCTTCAATACTCATAATAGCCCCGGGGTTTTTTTCTGTCTAGTACCTGTCAGTTACACTGCTAAAGCAGTGTTCCTCTCCCATCAAATGAGAAGTTTCAGCTGTTAAGGGCTGTTTCCAAATAATATTATTCAGGATCAAAATCGCACATTCCACTTTAGCAATCAATATTTTGCTATGCTGCATTGGTACTTAATATAGAACATTTTTAAAAAGAAAAGAAAAAACAACACTAACAAATTTCAATTTATTTTTGTTTCCAAACATGTATATGCTTAAGATTTTTTTTTTTTTAAGAAATCTAATTTTGAATTTTGCAAGTCCAAGTCACTACTCTCTATCTATCTTATTTTTATGTGGCTAGGGAATATGGTTTTATTTGAAGTCACGAGAACTTTGAGCTTAGCTCAAAGGGAACTTCACCTACTCTACTTTTGTGTATTTCTATTATTATATCTTAGTATGAATTAGCGATACATTTTTACATTTTTATTTTTGTTATACAAAATATTTTGATTAGCCAACTGATATTTAAATGTTGTTATGTCTTGTAAGTGATGCTATCTTGAAGCGTTGCTGTATAATAAAACTCTTCTGATACTGTTTTGAACTGCCTTCAGCATGGTTTAATATGGAAAATCAGTATATAAATAAGATGATAAGTATTTTAAAACACCTGAAAGATAGGGAAATCACTACCTGGTATAGCTGCTGAGAAAAATATAATATTACAAAGTCCCAACTCCCACAGAAGTATGTGGAATTGTGTGGGTATGTATTTGTTGTATGTATACACTTAGCAGACAGAATTTTGGGCTTGATTACAGCACTCATTCTTAGTAAGTTAATATTCCCAATGAGAACTCAATCCATTACTGAAAATATAGGATTACCAGAAGGATGATTTTTTAAAAAATAAATGAAACAAACATGTATGTAAAAGGTTGGAGAGGATAGAACACTTATAAAGCATTTCTTATCAATGCTGTGAGCCATTCAGAAATTTGAGGAAAAATGGGATCCATATTTTCACTGCAGCTTGACCACATATCTTAAGACACATAACCATATCAGACCTGTGAATGTCCAATCTAATTCCATCAGTTTCTAAAATCTGAGTGTTACACAATGTTAAACAAGTTAACAATGTGGAAGCTTATTTGGTTATTTGGACATCAGCTTCACCACTTATATTTAGATTTTTAATGGTACATACAATGCCATTACAGTTCTTCTTACCCCCAATAATTGCAGAATCACTCCTTATTGCATTAGCTAAAGGCTCCCCTTCATCCATTGGTCCTGAATGATCTGTATCAGAAACAAAAAGAAAAATGCAGACACAAACAGAGATGAGAAAATTCTGCATTTTAATCCACAGACCCAACGGTGGCTACTATACTGTAGGTGACAGTTATAACATAGAGTATAAATTAGGGACACAGACATTAAAAGATTAATACAAGGCTACTAAGAACAAGGACTGAATGATTGGTTTGGAAGCCACATGGGTATATCGGGACAACACACATGTATATGCACACAAGATAGGAAAAGACAAAAATTGGGGATTGGTAGAAGAGCCTAGCATATATGCACTTCTGGCATGTAACAGAAATGACTGACATTCTGAACCATTGTCATGTATTCTTTTTCGGAGAGTCAAATTAATGAAAACCATATGCTTGGTACCTGCAAATGAATGGGTTGTTTCACTTGATGCTGTATCAGCTCCAGTTAAAGTCCCACAGTTGGATTCCATTAAATGTCCTTTAACAATGACTGGAGCTGAGCTGGGATGGTGCAGAGCAGCCTTCAAAGGAGCAACATGATTGAACTGCACTGAAGAGAGGCATCCAATAAACCCCTGGGAGTTTGCCTTCATGGTATCTGGGTCTACATCGCTATTCTCTGCTAATAAAAAGAAACAGAACACAATTAATCATTGTGAAATGTACAGAACAAAGGGACAGATGAATAATTGAATAATTAACCTTTATCCCTCAGAGTTCTGCATGCTGTGACAGCACAGGCAAATTTACTTATTTTATTTTTGCCTGTCTTTAACAAAAACACAAGAAATGTAGTCTACCCTTAAAAAAAAAAAACAAAACAGAATTTGCTCACTAGAGGAGATATTTTAAGTTACATAGCAAGTTCCTAAAGCACAAATAAATTCAGTTCAGATAGTGAAATAAATCCCCCCCCCAATACTGAATAAATAACAAACATTCATGGAAATCAATCCCTACCATACATTTGTACACACAGCTGTGAAAAGCTTTTCAATATTCAAATACTTTTAAATTTTACTTACTGCAAATACTTTTTTAGTGCTGTGGACATTCTATTTTAAATTTTTTTCTTCAATAAAATGTAGTTCTCATACACAAATACAATAGCTTGATTAAATGTTTACTTGCATGAGTATTCTTAGCTGCTTGAAGTTCAAGCTACCTTATTTTCACAGTACTTTATTCTCAGTTTGCATGGTGAAAAAGTCGTGAGTAAATACATTCTGACTTGGATAATATTCACTGCACAAGATGTAATCCTGCTAAACACACATTTTCTTGCATGCTAATGCCAAACAACATTTCATAAATAACAAATCTGTTTCATGCTCTGTAATCTATTACACCAATTTTTGCAAATACTATTTTTTTTTAACCAAAGCCTTTTTGATGATGGTAATCACTGCTATTGTTTTAGTATACACCTGTATGCTAATTTGTTTCTATCTATAGGATAATATATGCAAAGCTTAATTTTAACATGCCAAGTGAAGATTAAGTTGTGGCAGCATGTCAGATAATGTCTTTATTAGAGCATTCATTGCATGATTTAATACAAATCTTTGTGTAATACTGGGAACCTGAAGAAAAACATTCCTAATGCGAATGAAGCAAATAACTTTATACCGGATAGCAATTCTGAGATTTTAGTCCAACACATCTGGAGGACACCAGGTTGGGGAACACTGATTTCAGTACTATTTCAGTTCCATCCCACCTGATAGAATTATTGTTCTGGGGATAAAAATGGCAGTGCAAGTGTGGACTCAGCCAGTGAGTTTCTGGACATTTTTATAATCAACCCCATTATCATAGACACTTTGTCTTTTTAGATGTGTTTTTTCATGACTTAGCAGGCACTGGGAATTGATCTATTCAGAAGTTTAGAAAAGTTATAGTGTACAAGCTGGGGTACAAGGAGAAGCAAGCTAGCTTTCTTTGCACCAATACCATTCTCATATGTTGAAGGTGACTGACCATAGCAGCAACCCTTCTGTAATTCTGGAGCCTGTCCACATATCTTGCAATAGGTTGCCCAACGTGCCTTTCTGTAGAACCTTGAGCATGAGCTCACTAGCTCTAGATGTCTTACTCCAACACAACGGATGCATCAAATAGATGGGACATGGGATGGGATTGCCTTTGAAGACTACAGTCCTAAGTGTAGTGGCTTCATTTTATGAGATAGGTTATGGTTACTAAATTTTACTAATACCTAAGGCACCTTATTCCTTTTCATCCCAGCCTCATCCTTGAAATGAGAGAATTGATTGAACCAAATCATGATCGTGTGTGTGTGTGTGTGTGTGTGTGTATATGTGTGGTAGTGTGTGGTAGCACTGGCTACCAGGCTAAGGAGATACACTAGAGAAGCAGAGGCCAAGAAGATAAATGCCCTGTTCTCCAAAGAACCATCCAAAGTGTACTCCCAACTGCAGTACAACCACAGAGTATCAGCTGAGCCACCAGCAGCAGAAACTGAACAGTACTGGAAGAACATATGGGAGAAAGAGAAGACACATAACACCAGTGCAAAGTGGCTACAGGACCTGAAAGCAGACCACAGCAATCTCCCAGAACAGGAACCAGTCACCATCACAGTAGCAGACATCCAACAGCGGGTAAAGAACATGAAAAGCTGGACAGCACCTGGCCCGGACATGATCCACACCTACTGGCTAAAGAAACTAACAGCAGTGCATGAACGCCTAGCAGCACAGATGAACCAACTGCTAGCAGCAGGCTCCCACCCAGACTGGCTAACACAAGGAAGGACAGTGCTGATCATGAAAGACCCTCACAAAGGAACAGCACCATCCAACTACCGGCCAATAACCTGCCTCCCCACAACATGGAAAGCTCTATCAGGCATCCTAGCTGCCAGGCTACAAGACCATATGGGCCAGTGCATGAGCACAGCTCAGAAGGGCATTGGGAACAACACCAGAGGCTCAAAACACCAGTTACTCATAGATAGAGCAGTCACCCGAGATTCAAGGTCTAGGCAGACCAATCTGAGCACAGCCTGGATTGACTACAGGAAAGCCTGTGACTCAATGCCACACACATGGATCTGTGAATGCCTGGCGCTATACAAAGTCAACAGGACACTAAGGACCTTCCTCAAGAACTCAATGGGACTGTGGAAGACAACACTGGAAGTCAACTCAAGACAGCTCGCACAAGTGGCCATCACATGCGGCATATACCAAGGTGATGCACTGTCCCCACTGCTGTTCTGCATAGGCTTAAACCCCCTCAGCCAGATAATCACAAGGTCTAGATATGGGTACAAGTTCAAGAGTGGAATCACCATCAGCCACCTCCTCCACATGGATGACATCAAGCTGTATGCTAAGAGTGAACGAGACATCGACTCACTGATCCACCTGACACGGATCTACAGCGAGGACATTGGGATGTCATTCGGACTGGAGAAGTGTGGCAGGATGATAGTAAAGAGAGGGAAGGTAGTTAAGACTGATGGAATGGAATTACCAGTGGGCCACATAGCAGACATAGAGACCAGCTATAAATACCTTGGTGTCCCACAGTCACACGGGAACCATGAGGAGGAGGCAAGGAAGACAGCAACATCCAAGTACCACCTGTGAGAACTAGAGAGGAAAGAGTTAAGCGCGTACTCTTATCCCCAGAACAAAGAGGTAGAGATAAGAGAATGAGACTGGCACCTCCCTGAGGAATGCAGGATGTTTGTAGGGTGACTCTGGGAATTGCTTTCACTCTGAGAAGATTTCTGTAACGGGACTGAAGCCAATAAACCATGCTGAATTGAATCTGTACTGTCTCCTGGAGTTTCCTGGGCTAATCCTGACATCACCAAAGGATAAGACAGGTCCTGAAGAGCCAGCTCAATGGGAAGAACAAGATCCATGCCATCAACATGTATGCCCTGCCAGTTATCAGATACCCTGCCGGTATAGTGAGCTGGCCAAAGGAAGACATGGAGGCTGCCGATGTGAAGGCCCAGAAGCTCCTCACAATGTACGGAGGTTTCCACCCCAAGTCCAACACCCAGAGACTGTACACCAGCCGCAAAGAGGGCAGGCGGGGTCTGATGAGCGTCAAAGCCACTGTCCTGGATGAAACCCGGAGTATCCAGGAGTACATCAGTAAGATGGCACCCAAAGATGAGCTGCTGAGAGAATGCCTCAGCCAGCAGCAGACATGGGAGGAAGTTCAAGTGGAGGAAATACCATGGCAAGACAAGCCCCTGCACGGGATGTACCATCGACAGATAGCTGAGGTGGCTGACATTGGGAAATCCTATCAGTGGCTGGAAAGGGCTGGACTAAAAGACAGCACTGAGGCACTGATCATAGCAGCACAAGAACAGGCACTAAGCACCTGATCCACAGAAGCAGGGGTCTACCACACTAGACAGGACCCAAGGTGCAGATTGTGCAAAGAGGCCTCAGAGACAGTCCAACACATAGTGGCAGGGTGTAAGATGCAGGCAGGAACAGCATACACTGAACAGCACAACCAAGTAGCTGGCATTGTGTACAGGAACATCTGCACAGTGTATGGGCTAGACCCCCCCCCCCAAGTCCAGATGGGAGATTCCACAGAAGGTCGTGGAGAATAACAGGGCTAAGATCCTGTGGGACTTCCAGATCCAGATGGACAGGCAGGTACTGGCTAATCAACCAGACATCGTGGTAGTAGACAAAGACCAGAAGACAGTGGTAGTGATAGATGTAGCAGTGCCAAGTGACAGCAACATCAGGAAGAAGGAGCATGAGAAGCTGGAGAAGTACCAGGGCCTGAAGGAGGAAATCGAGAGGATGTGGAAAGTCAAGGCCAAAGTGGTCCCAGTGGTGGTAGGAGCACTCGGGGCTGTGACTCCTAAGCTGGGAGAATGGCTCCAACAGATCCCAGGAACAACATCAGAGCTCTCTGTGCAGAAGAGTGCAGTGCTAGGAACAGCTAAGATACTGCGCAGAACCCTCAAACTCCCAGCTCTATGGTAGAGGACCCGAGATTGAGGAAGACACATACCACCCATAGGGGTGAGAGGGAATTTTTTTAATATATATATATAAAATCAGACAAGAAAATGAAAACTTTCTAGCTGCGTGTGAAGTGAACTGTTATCTATAAAAATAAAAATAATGAAAAAGGAAGTTCTAATGAAATGGAATCAATGTGACTATCACTTTCAAGTAAGAATTTTTTAGTGTTATCAGTTTTGGATGCAACTTAGAACTGTTGATATGAATACACACACATACACACATCTAAAATAAAATATTTTTTAAGTCCAAAAAGTTAACAAATAATGGCAGGCATAGTCTGTCTTTTGTAAATGTAAATATACAAAATGAAATGTGAAAGAATAGCAAATTAAGACTTTAATCTGTAAGAGTCTTATAATTTTAAACTTATACTTGATCTTTGTAGTAGTTTATTTGTACATTAAGGTACTCAGAAAATGAAGATACAGTCATTCTACCTAGTGACCTTAAAAGTGAACCAATATCCATTTCTTTCTCAGAGGAACAAATGACAGTGGTTAACATATTCATAACACATTACAGAATGTTCAACAGAACAACATATTATGAGACTTCTCTTAGATTGCTGGCTGGCAGATTCATAAATTATTTTTAGACAGTTCTATGAAGTATGCATTTTACATTGACTCTTTTTGTTTGCATGACCTTTTATGCTGTTGCTGAAATTGTTCATAACAAGCACATATCCAATAGTAACAAACTATTAATTCTTGTTACCAAGAAAAGTTACTTATCTGTAAATTAATGTAATTAACAAGATGCAGATGATTTAAATGTTTTCTTTTGCTTTACCTTTAAACTTCACATAGCAAACCATACAAATGCAAATTCTTAAATAAAAGATTATCTTGTTATTTTAAGTAGCAGTCTTTCTTTTATGAACTATACTACTAGGAACATATGCTGCTTCTATGTAGCTGAAATCAAGTTAAATTATATGAAGTATTTCCATTCAGATTTAATAGAAGTAAATTGTACAGGTTCCCACAGTATCTAACAGGTCACTAAGATCTGCTAACTGGAACAGAAGGTTCTCAAAGAATGCTAAGCATTTTATTCCATTGGCGGAAAAGAGGCAAGACACTCGTTGCTGAATTAATTAGGGCCACAGCTATTAATTTTCACACTTAACAGTGAGTGACTCAATCTGAATGTGAGCTCTTTCTAAAGCAGAATCAGCCATATGTTTTCCTGGCCAAAATTAATTGAAGTCAATGCCCTATATCTGAAAGCAACATGCCAACTCTTCTGCCCCATCTAGTCACATTTTTTCTGGTCTTAAAGGAAGCCTACTCTATTCACAGTTCCTTCCGCCCCAAATTACATTTATGAAGAAGAAGGCCCAGGCACAGTTCTTCAGTTACCAAAGAATCCCCTTGCATCAGATTAATGCCTCCAGTAATCCATTCAGGCTCACATGTTGAGCACTCTGGCTATTCCCCCTGTCCTCACCAGTTTTATTATGACAACTGCTATAGACACTTGAGTGCCCTAAATGTACATGTCTGCAGAGGGGAAGATATTGTGAGTACATGTATTGGATTCACTATTACAGACTTTCAGTAACATTAGCAGGAAATGGGGATTATTGGGAATGCTTGCACTTAAGTAGTCTAGGTAAAGGATACCTCAACAAGGCTCAGACCTCCCCTGACTCATCCCATGTCTTGCTTGCCCTGGAATGAAGAGAACTTTTCTTGAGAACAGGAATGAATGAATGAATGAATGAATGAATGAATGAATGAATGAATGATGTCATCTTCAACCTGCCTTAGTTCACCCCAAAAGTAACCTCTGCCTATAGTGTTTTCTGACTTCTAAAGGCCAAAAGAGTGGTGTGCTTTATTTCACTGAATACAAATGCTTCTTCTTCAATTAGTTACTGTGTACTGTAGTCAGGATAACCCCTCCATCTGGTTAGTAGTTGCTGCAATGATAATTTCAACCTGGACTCCCTGCCCATTTCTAAAGGGATGGATGTGTAAAAGGCTGGCGTTTTTGGTTTTTTCATTACAGTATAGGCTCACCACTGGTGAAAGATTTTTTTATTTTTTTTTTGCAAGTTCATGGGTGAAACAGTTGTCTTGTCTTGTCTTGTCTTGTCTTGTCTTGTCTTGTCTTGTCTTGTCTTGTCTTGTCTTGTCTTGTCTTGTCTTTTCTTTTCCCTTTTCGAATTCTTCCAGCTTCTACTTCTAACCCAAATAGAAGGAAGGAAGGAAAAATGATGGTATTTCCCTCCCCTATGCCAAGGGCAGACCTGTGTGACAGAAATCAAGTTCAAAGGGGAATCAACAGAGCTAGACTCCTGTGTATCAGTGTAAACCACAGGTTATCAAAGGGTGGTATATGGAAAAGGAAATGCCATGTGTTTGCTTTCCTGACATGGGTTGAAGGAGCGAAGAAGCCATCAACTGAGAGCTGTAGTAACTGCCATCTGGATAGAATACCTGAATAGCATTGTTGCCATAGCTATTGTCATAACCTGAATTGCCATTGTTTCCACATTGAAATTTGGAAAGTGATTTATTGAGCTACTTAATTCCAGTGATCACTGTACTTTTAAGCTGCTTCTGTTGTAGAACTGGCTATTGTGATTTGATTCCTTCTCCATTTAAAGGTTCCTCCAGCAGAACCCAGATTCCCATTCATCCACTTCTTTAAATTCACTCTAGATTCTTGAGTGGCTAACAGAAATGAACTTTGAATTATTTATTTGTGACTCTAAATGATGTTCAGCATTAAACATGACACAAGTAGAAAAAACAGTAACAGCAATAAAGACAGTATATATTACTATACTGGTGAAGAAACAACCATATATAACCAAAGTGTAAAACACTAATATTAATATGAGGTCACAAATTGCCCTGCCCCACAGCCTGGTGAAAGAACCATTTTTAAAGGCTAAATGACAACAGGGTGATGGTTATGTGGATTTTGGATGGGGGCCCTTTTCCACGGGCCAGGGGTGGCCACCAAGATATTACACCAAGTTTATATGATGTTTGTCAGACAAGCTTTAGGTACTCTGAAGAAAGCATTATGTTTCCTAGTAGTAGAAGAATATCACTGTATTTGCTCAACTGCCACTTTACTATGCACCACTTTCATGCAAGCACATCCTTAGTCACCCTCTCTTGCCTTGCTATATTGAGCATCAGCAATGCCTGATCAAAAAATTCTACTCATACTGGTTTGAATGTGATCCTGTTTTAAAAGGTGAACATATTGAAATAAAAATGAAAGTTTGAGACAATAAAAGCACTGAAAGCAAGTTAAATATATGGGATCAGGAAGGTGCACAAATAACTGAAGACTTACTTATTTAATACAAATGTCTTCTTTCCATGAAACAGTGACAGGCAAGGCAGTTTGTTTGTTTGTTTGTTTACAAAACTAGATGCCCAGTCTCTGAAAACTGCTGAAAAATCAGTCACATTGATCTTCTTTAAATGGAAAGGCAGCCCAGAGAAATTGCATGAATTAATTTTTGTCACTACTCGTCTCTGCTTCAGCAGGAGGTTTATTCAGAACCTCAGAAGCAGCTTTTCAGAAGAGTAAATAAGGAGACAGGGATGAAGAAATCACTTTCTGTCTGTACTTTCCAAGTCAATATTCCTTATACTTTGTGAAAAAGAAAAACAGGAGATTTAACATGAAGGAAAGAAAAAAAAAAGTTTTAACATCTATTTTTTTTATTTCCTCTCTCCCAAGCAACAGCACAAAAATTATCCAATCTTGAGTATTTCCATAATATTAGTTTTACTGTCTGATTTTACAAGTCAGCTGAGAATTTATTTGTTCATGTTTGAAGGTGTTATGCTGAAATGTATTAAGCTTTGGAGCACAGATTAAGAAGTTAACAGGTATTATTATTATTATTATTATTATTATTATTATTATTATTATTATTATATTTTTACCCTGCCCACCTTTTTTAATATTTGGTCAACTGAGGGCAGTGAAATACCTAATACTTCTGTGGCTATAGCCACATACATTTGATACAACAAGTAAATGTTAGAGACCAGGTTTGTTTTTTCTTATATGTTTACATTCTTTTGTCATCTACATATTAGCTTCCTGCCATCAAACAATGAAGACTCTTGATTGCTTGGGCTGAATAGGATAGCACAAACTAGGGTGCCATGACTATGATTTCATTATGTGTCTTTCAGTATCACATATCTCTTGGTCACTCTCTCTGGGTTAATCCATTTGGAAACAGAACTTCTCTGACTTTATCCATTAGAGTAGTATTTTGTCAACCTTGCTGGCTGGGGAATTCTGGGAGTTGAAGTCCACACATCTTAAATTACCAAGGTTGTGAAAGACTGCACTGAGCATATTGTTCAAAAGGAAGGAATTCTTGCAGTTGCAGCAATCCATTCATTGTCTTTACCTATAATTTGAGTGTGATTTAGCTTTTCCTTTGTTAGATTGCACTAAAAAATGCCATGTTTCATTATGTCTGATTGCAAAATGGAAAAGATAAGTATGAAATTATTTTTAATGGAATCCACTTGCTCATCTTGCTAGAAGCACTTACCAGTGATTATATATGCACTTTGACAAGAATGAAGCTTCCACCTTGATTGTCACTCTCTGCCTAATCAAATGTGAAAAAGAAATGTTTCTCAACAAGATTAGGGTTATTATTTTATATATATCTATATCTATATAGCTGATGACATTTTATCTTTTGCATTATACTTACCAAGGATCTTGCCAAGAATGAGAGACTTGATTGCATTGAACTGAATGTCTGAAGACAGAAAGAATTTCATCCTTTCATTCTGGTTAACCTTCAGTATTGTCCAAGGAAATATAAAAAGTGGCATAATGGAAGAAAATGTAATTAGAATGTGGTATGAGGAAAGATAAAATTGTGGGAGGGAAAAGAGAAATAGAAAAGTGGGGGGGGGGGGAGCCTGTTACTGATGTCATAACATTTAAGAGAAGAAAATCATAATATTGTGTCATTCATTAAAAGGAAGGTGATGGTTTCATACACAACTTTACATTTAATACCTTTTTAAACTATTTAATTTTGGTAGCTTCTTTTTATGCATTTTTAAGTTCAGTATAATTGACATCGTTTCTCTTCCAAATATATAGTTCTTACTTAGAAGGAATGTTACATTCAAAACAGTTAAATAATATGAAAAAGCCCCCAGGCCATTACATCAATTGTTTGTCATCAAATGATGGTGACAGCATATATCTGCATTAGACCATTTCTTCACCAAATATATTGTTATTGTGAGTAGAGTTTGCTTGATGCTACCACATTCACATATGATTTATGCAAGTGAATCTTCCTTGCATAAGGAAGCAATTGTGTAATGAGGTAGACATAAATACACCTTCCAAGTAACTTTTCATTATTCCCAGCAGAAGAGCATATTACACTAACATAACTAGAACTAATCAATTATAATATATTTTCAAAATTAATTATAAGCTATCTAATTTTTAAAATAAAAGTTGTGTTTTACCCCAGTTCTGTTAAAGGGATAATAAAGCCATGGGCTGCCCTATGAAGATGCTGTCTTACTCTAATCTATGGTCCAGCTGATATTATTGGTTTTAATTTAGCACTTAGGAAAAGTCAGTATTCCAGTCTCTAGAATACTTTGGAATATGGCAGCCACATAACTGAATACATCTTAATCAGGATTTTTTTTTCTTTGGTCCCTTCAAGTTAGTTTTTTTTTTTTTTTACTCCTGGCAACTGCCTGGAAAACTCCTGGCAGTTTTCTTGGCAGGGTTTTTCAGAAGTGGTTTGCCATTGCCTCCTTCCTAGGGCTGAGACAGAGTGACTGGCCCAAGGTCACCCAGCTGGCTTTGTACCTAAGGCGGGACTAGAACTCATAATCTCCTGGTTTCTAGCCTGATGCCTTAACCAGTACACCAAACTGGCTCTATCTATCAGTTTTACTTATTTTTATTTAAATGTTATATTGCTCTTTAGAACAAATCACAAAATGATTTATATATGAAAATAGAATAATAAAGCACAAACACTAATAAATAATAAAATTAAACATTAAAAAATAAAACAAATAACAAGATACTAAATTGTACAATGTATGTATGTATGTGTCTGTGTGTGTGTGTGTGTGTGTGTGTATACACACACACACACACACACACCCCAAAACAGAAGACTATAGTATATGCTTAAACCATTTCTAAAAAGTTCTGAAGGCCTTGATAAGGAGCGATGACTTAAGCAATTGGAACTGAATTATAGAGGACATATGATGCAGGTCTACAGTGATATAGCTGTGAAAGCTATAAGTTCTGCTCTGCAGGCATTGCTTCTAGGCAAATGAATACAGCTTCCAAAGATCTTAAAAGTCAAGTTGATATATGCCAGGGAGACAGGTACCAAAAGTACTTGGACCTCAAACTCTAAGGATTTAATACAAGACACAGCTGTATTTTGACTAAAGCTACTTGGAGGAAAATGGTAAGTGGAGATTAAATGAATGCACATTTACTTGCACCCATTAAATTGCACATTTGTGAATGCTTGGTAAGAGTTAACATTGCATAGTTATTTGTAAATAAGCTGGGAGGATACTTTAAGTAAATATTAAAGATATCTCTTAACCAAGATTCTCAATTTCATGCAGGAGTATGTGCTATATAAATTTATTTTATTAAATCTATACATTTATTTAATTATCTTTGATGCTTGTCCTCTTTAATAACATCCCCTTCCTTCCTTCTTTCTGGTATTACCTCCACAAATAGTTTTTCTTCTTCTCTTTTAATCTTCACACGATGAAGCTGTCCATCAGCCATACTTTTGAAATTGATGCTAAAGATATCGGGATCTCGATGGCTATCTAGCTTATATCTGATCTGTAAACTTCCTAAGGGAATAGGAGAAATCATACATTAGTTTCATGACTAATCTATGCAAAAAACAGCGACATAATATTTTCAGTTTTCAGGATAGCATTTGAAAACCTTGTGTGAGATGGGCAGCTACATAAATATGATAAAAATAAATAAAAATTTTAAAAATGATTTTTTGAAAATAATAGTTTAAATATCAGCTAGATAATAAAAGTGAGCTGGAAAATTAGACATGAAAAAGATTAGGAGACAGCTTTCTTTATTTCACAAAAGAAAGTAAAGTGTGAACAGCAGCTGGAAAATTTACTATTTTATCAGGCAGCCAGTTCAGTTTAAAAGCACATTATTGGTAAAATTTCCATTAATCATATTCTGTTCTATTCATGCAGTTATTTAAGGACTGAAGCCAATACATTACCACTTATATTTAACATGCAGTACCCTACCATTACATGTTTTAATATTGTAACTGTTCATACATTGTACATTAAACATTCATTGCTTTTGATAAATGGCCACAGCAATTCTTCAAAGAACAGAAAATAAAAACAGCAGTAGCTGTTTTGCAATGCAAGTAGACTGTAATATTAACATTTTGGTACTAATTCTTTAATTATTTCTAGAAAAAAAAAATCATTTAAAAAAACACTGCATTTTTCCTTCTAAACAAAATCAGTAGCTAACAATATTGACCGTCTTATAGGAATGGATGACCTCTATTAAAATTGACCCACCATTTATCATATTTGATATTAGTGTATGTTAGGATGATATATTTATTTCCTTCCACCAAAAATAAAGCTCTAGAAGGGTAACATTATGATCACAGTAGTGAAGCCAGTGAAGCTAAAAAGTTAAAGAAGGTAATTTCTGAAGTAGGATGTTAATTAATGGTAGCTTTGCTATATCTTTTAAGAGTACATACCATTTTTGGCAAGAATAACTGAAAGATACTCCTTGTAGAATGAGTTTACATAAAGAAGTAAGCTTGGAATCCGTGTTGTTCGAAAGTTCAGTGTAATCGCTTCTCTGGTTAGCGTCATGTCAGGATGGAAAGAAGCTGCATGTGAACTGGAGTTCTTGGCAACATTGTAGGATTCTTGAAAGTTGTATATTACTGATGAACCAGCTCCAAAATATGCAGATATCTCTGAAACAACATGCATTTTTGTTTTTTTAATATAAACCTGAAATAATGTATGCCGCTCATTATAATAGTGTTCCCAAAAGAAAGAAATAATAACATAATCATTATTATTTATGAATCGAAATAAGAATTTAAAGAATACACAGTATTTTGGAGCAAGAACTTAAGGAAAGTAAGATTCCAGATTGTGAATAGAATAGTTAAGTGAACTGCTTCCCCCTTGTACAGATGTCTTAGTAGAACACATATGGTGGAGTGACAGTTATGTTTTCACTTTATCTTTTCAAGGTTTTTAGTTTGATTACTTTAGTTTAACTTCTTTTATGATAATTATCTATACAAAACTAGTTGCATTACTGTAGTTTAATTCTGCAGGGTATTATATATGGAAGCATATTTTCAAAAAGCGTATATTGCACTTAACCTTTTAAGACACATAAAAAATTACCTAACACAACTGACTGCCACTTTCACAGTTGCTGATCCTTTAATGTTCTTCAGTATCTAAGGAAACAATTCTTCTAAAATATTAAAACAACATGGGTTGCTTTCCAAAATATGACTTATTTACAAAACAATCCTATATGTTTAGACAGAGAGATCTGAAGCTTAAGCTTCTGAAAATAATATTCATCCTTGCAAGACAAAAGTGTGGGAAATAGCATTTGCACTCTTCATCTACTCCCAGTATCATTCTATATTAAATTCTCTATCACTTAACATAAACATAAATACATAAACTATATATTGGTTTGGCAGCATTTCAGAAAGTGGGAAGCCTTTGGATCTATACATTGGTAAGAAGCCCTACTGGAGCCTTCCAAGGAAGGTGAGAAAGGACTGTCAACATCTGGAGTTCCAAATCCAATCTCAGAGGGGCAGAACTGTACAATCCCCAAGTAGACATCTTTTAAAAATGTAACATACAGATACTGATTTCCTTTGATTTTGTATATAAAATAAATTTACAATTTATGCTTGCCTTTCTTACAGAATGGCCCTGTATATGCAGAAAAAGTGCAGTCACAAGAGAATCCATTGTATTTCTCTTTGCATTTTCCTCCATTGTGACATAAGTTACCATAGCTGCTACAATGTCCAGGACAACCTGGCTTTACACCAGGGGTTACTTTGGCTCTTTCTTCCAAATCAAGGGCTCCTCCATTTAATTGTAAAAAACGAATACATCCCAAAAATCCTTTTTGTCTTGATGCCGTCCCACCTGCAACAAATAGAAATATATATAAACTTTAAGAACTACAATAACTCTGCATGTAAAAACACCTGGAAATATTTATAAGTCACAGAATATGTATGAATGTTGACCCTTTTTTGTCTTATAAGTAATTACACTAGGTTATTTATGACAGGCAAGATTCTTATACAGCAGCAGATAGCAAGGGAGAACATGAACTTATATTACCTCAGAATAACGGAAGATATAAATAATAGCAACAAAAAAGAACAACTTTTTATTTATGATTGTTCTGGATTTCTGACTATAGCCTATATGTGTATTAATATTTTGATAAAAACATAAATTATCACACACCTGAATTTAACATAGCATTAAGAAAATGGGTGTGGGTGAGCATAGAAGCAAACAGTCTATCTCAAAGGAAATGAACAGAAGGGACTACTTTTAATGGTATCTATGTTCATTCAATGGAAGTTTGACTTTCCTATATTTTCCAGAAATCAGTTTCACAAATCCCCCAGTCCTTCAGGACATAATAAATAAGTATTACAGATCAGTAACATGTTGTAAACAAACATAAAAAAAAATAAAATAAACATTTTTGTTCCAATCTAAAAACAACAACAACACTGAGGAAATATGGAATGAAAAGGAAAATGCAAATAAGCGATATTGTTACCTAAGAGCTGGTAGTGCAAGATAGAATAGAAAGGAATAGAAGAAATGGATGTATGTGAACATTACTGATGGTGGCAAAAAAGATGGATGGAACTAATACTGTAATGAAAGTAAGACAGGAAATAATTTTTCAACATTTTTCAAGTTAAGACCTCCTCCCCAAATTTTATCAGTATAGCTGCCTTGACATCAGCCTCCTCATTTTCCAATCTTCCTTTCCTTGCCTTTTCAGAAACATGCTAAGTAGTAAATTGTGAGGTACAAAAAGCTAGGAAAAGCTACAGATTATTATATTTTTTTGACTATGCAAAGAAAGTTTTTGTCATGCATGGATTTACACAAGCATTTTAGACCCATCATCGTGATTGGTTCACCCATAAGAAACAGGATGGACTGTCTAATTCATTATATTGGCACAGTTTCACCTTAATATTCATTCTCTCTCCTGCTTGCTTTACAAAAGTTCTTTGAGGCAACTGAGGTTCTCATGAGCTACAAGAAAATAAATATTTGTGCTATTCTAGCTCTTCCAGGAAACAGCGGTTTAAAAGTCCAGTTTCAGGAAGCAGTCTTCAAGAGGTGAAAGATAAGACAATAAATAAGCAAAGAAATCTTTCTACCTAGTGTCAGAAAAGGTTTAATTACTAATTTAAGAGTTGCTGAAAGCTAAACATTGTACTCCAAACAATCCTCTAGGACTGGGGAAAGATTGGCAGCAGAAAATTATTGATTTTTTTAAAAAAAAAAGATGTTTCAAACATACATGAACAAGATGAGAATCCATTAATAACTGTTAAAATTAATTTTTGTTTCCATTCAGATATATTAGCAGATAATTAATGCATTTTGCAATTAATGCATTTTTCAGTGCTTAGCCACAAATATATGCCATAATTGTAGCTTGTAAATATTACATAACTTTTCTATTTTTTAATTTTCTATTACTCTTACCTTTGTAACACTATGTATTGAAGTATGCCTTATGGAGCTACTGCACTATATTCATTCTGTATTCCTACTTACTGTTACCATCACTACCACCATACCTTTTATAGGAAAGAAGCTTTAATGGAATAAAAAAAATGAATTAAAGTTCCCAGAGTTACCAAAAATAGTAAAACTTAAGGAAAAACATTAATGAAGCATTTTCTTGTTAGCAGCTGGACCTATGAAAGGAAAACTAGACTTATCTCCATGCTGGTGTTATAAGAAATCACATGAAAATACTTTCTTGTGACAAAGTGGAATATCCCCCCAAATATTTTATTATCAACTTAATATCCAGATGTTCTTATTATCTAAATCACATTCCTACAGTAATAACTATTTCTGTAAACACATACACAGAGACACATATACACATCTGCTTTTAGAGAACACCATAAACATGAAAGCTCTTTTGTCTTTTAAGTTCATTACAATTAAATCATATCCCCAAATTATTGCAGTTATGGGGTTGCTAAATTAGGCTTTGCCTTAAAGGTAATCAGTCAAGACA
Organism: Liasis olivaceus; assembly: GCA_030867105.1. Classification (NCBI taxonomy): domain Eukaryota; kingdom Metazoa; phylum Chordata; class Lepidosauria; order Squamata; family Pythonidae; genus Liasis; species Liasis olivaceus. The sequence continues at coordinate 201,966,779 of CM061348.1, forward strand.
TTAAAACTGATCTTTCAGAATAAACCAGACTTGTCTATTACATTATGGTATCACTTTGTTGTTGTTGTTGTTCAGTCATTAAATCATGTCCGACTCTTTGTGACCCAAGAACCATATCGCGCCAGGCCTTCCTGTCCTTTACTGCCTCCCGGAGTTTGCTCAGTTTCATGTTCGTTGCTTCAGTGAGGCTATCTAACCATCTGATCCTCTGCTGTCCCCTTCTTCTTTTGCCTTCAATCTTTCCCAGCATCAGGGTCTTTTCCAAAAAGTCCTCTCTTCGCATTAGGTGGCCAAAGTATCTGAGCTTGAGCTTGAGTATCAATCCTTCCAATGAACAGTCAGGGTTGATTTTCTTTAGGATTGACTGGTTTGACCTTCTGGCAGTCCTATACAAAATCATAAAAAGGAGGATTCTGCTAGGTGCAAACAGGACTGCTTACAGCAGAGGTCCATAGTCTGCTGGGTGCAAGTTGCCTGAACTTTTTCAAAGAATTAAGGGTGGTCTTCAGGTTCCCTTGAAAGTTTCTACCAAATTTCAATGACTCAGTGGTTGGGATAGCAAAAAAATATATAGTAAAACATTTCCAACTTACAGGACAGAAGTGGTTCCCCTCTTAAAATCATTGCCTGGCCTTCCTTCTAGCACTATTTATTTATTTTGTTATTTTTCTGACTCTTTTTTTGATCATCAGGCACACAGACAACATGCTCACTGAAGATCATGGTATAGCCAGCTAGTACACAGTCTACATTCCACATCATGTATCCATCACACTTCTAGTATACTTTTCCCTCTTGCCACCATATCTTTCTCCCAAGCACTTTTGTTCTAAGGCTGAGATCTGAGGAATTCCATGCATGGTCAGACAGCAATATTTCTGCCTTGTCTGCTTAAAATGGACAATTTTGGGGGCTCCACCTCTGTATACAGATATCCTATGTCATGTTTATGTATGTAGGAGAGCCTCATTCACTCTGCAATAGCCATTCCCTAACTCAAAAGTAGACCCCATTCCAGGCTTTACCCCTTTATTCATAGCATCCTAAAGTTGGAAGGGACCTAAGAGGTCACCAAGTCCAACCTCCTGCACACTGCCAAATTCACTACGCCATCCCCTGTAGATGAGTATCCAGCCTCTTTTTCAAAACCTCCAGTGAAGGGGAAGAAACCACCCATACAGTAATCTATTCTACCAATTGACAGCTCTTACTGCCAAGAAGTTCTTCCTAATGTCTTATCTGTATCTATATCTTTGAAGTTTCATCCCATTAATTCTACTCTTACCCTCTGGAGCTAGTGAGAATAAGTCTGTACCTTCTACAATGTGACAGCCCTTCAGAGATTTGGAGACAGCTATCATGTCCCCTCTCAACCTTCTCTTCTGCAAGCTAAACATACCTACAGTAGGTCTTTTAATTGTTCCTTGTAGGATTTGGTTGTCAGTCCTTTCAGCATCGTGGTAGCTCTGCTCTGGATTTGGTCCAGTTTATCAATGCCCTTTTTAAACTCTGGTGTGCATATCTGAACACAATACTCCAAGCAAGGCCAGACCAAGGCAGAGAGTAGAGCAGGATACCTACTTCAGCCACCCAGTGCAAGTGATCTTAATTTTCTACTCAATATTTGCCTGAAATGATGGTATTGTTTCATCTTCCTCTGTTGTCTTCTCATAGATCTTCATGGTTTTAATTCTTTTCCACGTTCTCATGGTGAATGGATGAGCAGCAATAATGAAAGGGCAGTTACAGAGAAATCTTTCCTCTTTGCCAAGCAGTGAGAAATCTCTCTCTAAACATGTGGGCGTATGTGTTTATGTGTTCCTTTCTTTCAGTGGGTAAATGGGGAATAGTGAACCTATAGCTTGCAGGATCATGATCCTAGGAAAGAGATTGGTATCTCTGGAGTGGATTATGTTTCCCAGTGACTCCATTTGCAACCCCCCAATTTGTGTATTACAAAAAAAGAGAAATCAGTTTGCTGAGAGTGGTGTTATATGATTTGCTTTCCCCTCTCTAAACTTACTCCCAAGTAGGTTCAGTGTGTTAGGTCAAACCCTAATACTATGATTAAGCAAAGAGGTTAGCATGCTGATTGCAGGGAACAGTTCCCTTGAAAAAATGAACTTGATGTCCTCATACACTGAAAGCAGTCTGGCAGGCATGCCCAGCTGAAAGGAATCTGCCTTCAGTAATACCTTCCAGCATCCCATGTGTGCAGTTACAGGGAATAAAAATAAATAAAATAAAAATATTAAAAAGGGCTCAAAGTATCTTTTCAAACTAAGATTATGCTGACGTTCCCTTCAACTTTTCCCATTAACATGCTGACTGCTGGGTATAGAAAAAGGGCATAAGGTTTGTATAAGGTAATCTTGCCAGAAAGGTGTCCTGATATGCCTTTCAAAGGCCAGAAAAATCCTTGATGTGGGAGAAAAAATTGCTTGCCCTAGGCCTAGAACATTAAGTTTCATCTTTACCTATTTTCTCTGCTTCCATTTTTTTTTATTGTGCCAAAACACTTATTTCTCAGAGTTCTCAATGTCATGAAAGTTCACATCCTAACTCTAATGCCCACAATAAAACAGTCTAGATTGCCACTTGTTCGCAAATCTCTACTTGGTACTGCAACCAAAAGCCCAGTGCACCTCCTTAGTACTCAGGTTCTGAGGGTTAAGAAGTTGTGTATCTAGTTAGTAGTCAGTAGCCCACTTAGTTCTCTGGGCTTTGTGAGATCAATACTGAAGTATTAATCTGTTTTTCTACAGAACTTTGACCCCAAATCACAGTGAGGCTTCCTCAGCATAACAGATCAAAAGTGAAGACTGACTTGCAATATTTCTAGTCTAAGATTTGAATATAGGAGGATTGGTTGGTATTTGGAGATTTCTTGTTAATTTCTAGTGTTAATTAATTGGATACTGCCTTTATTTTGATTGGTCTGCCTCATCTTCTTGCTGTGTGTAGCCTGACTGGATGGTAGATCTTATCTAGCTCCATTGATCTGTTGATGGTCCATTTATTTAAATGTTAGGCTTCTAGAAATTCTCTGGCACTCCTGCTATTTGTGTGATCTATTATTTCTATGTTCTCCCAGTCAAATGTGTCATTTATACTGAACTTGCAAACTTGCTTCTTTACTGCAGTTACGTGTCCTTAATTCTTTAAGAAATCCATAAATTGTGCACCAATGACCTCACCAACCCAAATAAAGAGGCTAGGGTATTTTTGTAATGTTAGCAAGTGTACAAAGGCAAAGAATGGAAGGCTAATACAAAGAGAGAGGTATTCTTTAAAATAAAAAAGGATACCAGAAAATGGATATTCAACTCTTTTGGATGGTAACTTTAGCTCTGATGGTTCAAGTTTGCAACTTGGGTACATTTCTAGGTTTAGTTCTAAATCCAAAGGCACCCATTCCTGCAGTGGCCATTTCCCTTACACAGTTAAAGCAAGTGTGCAATTCCTCAAAATGTCACATTTGAATTTGTCCTTGAAAATGTATTTAGCAGTTTCATCTAATCCAGAATGCTGCAGCAGACTATTAATTAAAGCTGATTATAGGAGAGTGCCATTTTTTTGTTACAACATTTTCATTGGTTAACAATTCACAGTTCGAGGTGTACTTTATGACCTATGAAGCCCTATCTGAATGACCACATTCTCCATGAGTGCTTTTAAGATCCTCAACAGAGGCTATCCTTTTTTCTATTTCACCACCATCAACCTTCTCAAAGAATAATTGCACAGATATTTCAGGATATTTGAGGAACTGCCAACAGTAAAAAGTATAATGACTAATGTTTCAATTCCTCCAAATCCTAGAGAACAGGACAAAAGAACAGGACCTTCTGTAAAAAGCAAGAAGTGAAAAATCCTACTGCGCTGAAGATAAAAATATATTTCAAAACACAAGCTTACACTTAGGTATTAAAAAGGAAAAAAAAAAAAACTTGGGCAAAATATTACATTATATCATAAGGGGATTTTTGTCAGTTTGGTTCATAAATGTTTATCTTGCTTTAAGTATAGTTTATTTATTCCTTACAGGTATAACACTATTAGTTTGTTTAATCCAGCTTGTATACAATGTGTGTCTTCAGAAATATTTCAGTTAAATCTACACATTTTATATTTCCTTATACATTGACTACTAAATGAAGTCTCATTTTCATACAACAGGAATCTTGTGCCTTTAATTTGGGGTTATCTTTGTCTAAACAGATAGCAGCAGCTTGTCTGGTTCCAAACCTCAGCAGGGTCAAATCTGGGTAATATCTGGATGAGAGACCAGCAGGTAATAATAAGACTGTGTGCTAGACTGGAAAGTTAAAAAAAAAAAAAAAAAAGGAAACAAGCCTACACTATTTTGGAATCGCAAATTCCATACGGTTGCCAAAATATGAATTAAATCCATGAAGTGTAGTTGACATTTTGCCTGTTTATAGAGATTCTTTTCATTCTGAGGCATCATCTTATAATAGAAACTACTTTCAGTTATGATATATTTACATGCAATATACAAACTGTTTTATATTACCTAAAACATATTGATCTATTTTTTTCCTATATGGAAAAATGGATATTGAGGATATAATTGTTTATCTTACTTTGAATATTCCTAAAAATATTCTGTAAAGATGAACTTACCAACAAAGAGCTGACTGTTGAGCTGCAAACGGATATGCCCATCAGATGGAGCTGTGTGAGTCCTTTGAGGAAGCTGGTCTACTTGCAGCGATGCCTCTTTGATGTTTCTTTCAGCCTTCACATAGTGCCACTGGTTGTCATTTAAGGGAATGGGTGACTGCACTGTGATTTCATTAGGCCCATTTCCCACATCAAATGAAAATGTCACTTCGAGTGGTGCTACAGAACATAAAAATAAGGAAGACAGTTTACAATGAGAATCTTTAAAAATAATACTGAAAACATGGTATATTCCTCTTTTCTTCTGGTTATAAATGAATAACAAGATCAATGTAGTTTGTTGGAAATATGACTTTATACATCTATTTTGATGTTCTTATTGGATAGGTGCTAAAAATAATAGTTTATTAAAAACTGGAAAGATAACTTAGGTGTAAAATTACAGCAGGAATAATGCATGTGAATATTAACCAGCTAACTCTAATTTGCTTTCTGAAATGTAAGTATATAGTTATATAATCTGATTTGCTGGAAATAAAGTAATATTTTAAGTGAAATATTATATTGGACAGGTATTAAACTAATTTCTGTCACACAGTTTTAATAACAATTTCAACCCATCTAGAATTATTTCAAGAGCATAGAGTATTTTTAAATATTAACTATATATTCCAAATATTTTAAAATCTGCCTATAAATACTTTCAATTTTTAAAAAAGAACTGCCATAAATGATCCAATTAAATATTGCCTTGCAAAAGGTTCTTATCTATTCATAAAACTGTTGTACGTATTCCAGTTACAACCTAAGTTTGCACTGAGGTAGAAGTGAAAACTGACATCAATTAAAACAAGCAACCCAACAATTTGGCACAGCCAATCTCATTGTAGATGTTGTCATACAAAATTTCTAGAACACATTGTCTTATTCAATGACAAACATTTTTAAAAAGCTGATAAATTTAGCCTGGACATGTCCAGGAACATAATTACATCACTCCTATGTCCCTTAGAAATCTTGGCAGCCCAAACTTTTTTTTTTTTTTTTTGGAAAAAATATAGCTTCCTTTTGATTTACAAGGACAGGGACACCAACAATGGGGGAACATTCACACTTATTTGTTTATTTCTTTTACGATATTTGTATGCCACCTAAGCTAAAGACTCTTTGTAGATAATAGGGATGTTCACAGCTTCAAAAGGCCATTTTCTGTTACTGCAGCTTCAGTCGAAACAAACTGGCCCATTGCTTCCAAATACTGGAGCATGACAGCTATGCCTCTCCAGTCCAACTGTCAAATGAGTGTCCTGTAATGACCAGGACATGCTTAGAAGTCTGTTTGTCAAGATGCAGTGGTCACCGAAACAAAGGTAGGGACAGCACAGACATCCTGATTTTACTTTCTTATATTAATTGTACATGATTCCTGACTATGAAAAGACAATTAAGCATGACTTTTCTGATTTCATTTTTCTTTGTAGGCCAAAACTCTGAATGCACTGCAGTCCAATCATATTTAATATGAAGCAGAAAGGACAATATTGCTAGATTCAATTTTTGAATCACACATTGTTCAGAGCTGTTTTCAGTCAGGTTTTGGCATTGCCTGTTTGGGGAAAAGCTTTCAACAGCTTCCCCTAAATTGGCTGTGGCTCTGCAGATTATTTTAAATCACTTCACAGAGAACATCACTGACCAACAGTATGTGGAATTTTTGCATGCAGAATGTGTTTGCATATTATTACAAGTATGCAGTGCTGAGGATTCTTTGAAGGAAGGCATACACATAGAATTATGACCAACATTTTGACCCATACTGGTTAAAAAAAAGGTAGTTCTGAATCAATCAACTCTTAATATTATTCCCAAGCTAAAAGTATTCTATGAATAAAAATTATTTTCTAGCAGGATAGTAACTATCTTTAAACTATCCAATAACATAGAAAAGGATATATATAGAATACACTGTTTGCTCTAGTCCTGGACTACGTGGGTACTCTGGTGTAAACAAGGATTCTGTATACGTTTTTTGCTCTCCTACATGAATGTCTTATAATAGGTTGCTCTGGTAATGTTTATCAGCAGATTCACAACTTCTTAACTTTACTTGGATTGCTGTATGCCACCCAGAGTTGCTTTGTGTGAGATGGGCAGCTATACAAATGTGATGTAAAAATAAATAAATTAAAATAAATAAATAAATCTCAAATAGTCCATTTTGCATTTCTATTTGCTGGGATTCCCCCCCCCCCCCCCCCACTAGCAGTGCCATCAAAGATGCTCTGATGACAGGTCATGGAGTCAATACCCATGCTAGGCAAAAGGATAAGTGAAGTCTGCCCTCTGATATGTAATATTATGTTCTGTTGTTGTAGATGTTCAGAGGCATAGAAACTGTTGGACTATTAAATTCATCCTCTTTTATATTATGTTTACACTAGGCAGAAACCCAAGCAATTATCAATTTTGACATGTTGAAGTTGAACCTTAGTAATACAAACTAGAAATTGCACAATTTTGTTGATTACAAATTTATAATTAGCTAACATGTAAGTTTATGCTGAAGAAATCAATAAGTTATCTCTGAGTTGAAAGAAATGTCTCTCTGGATTGTGTTAATATCCTGCCACATCCATTGTCTGAAACAGAAGTTAACTGAAAAGTTAAATTCAAGTGTAAATTTAGCTGAAAAGTCATCTGTTTGATTATACATCAGTTTCTCTAAGGACCATTTGTTGGCTATTCTGGGCATTCAACTATGAGAATCCAACATTTGGATGAAAGCTACTCCTTTGAATCTACTTGTTTTGCTTTTGCTCCTTGACAAAAATGTTAGTTGCTTTGAGTGCTTCCTGAGTAAAAAGACAGGACATACATGAGTGTGCATATAATCAGATTTAGTAACATAATTGCCCCTCTCCCCCAGCACACATATACTTTTCTATCCAATGGAGTTACTCATTGTAGACTGTTTGATTCGTCTCATTTTGAGTGATGTGTTACTATACTGAAAAGAATATTCATGCGAAGTAGTCAAAAATATATATGTTTTTCAAGAATATGTGTTATGAAAAAATATACCTTTAAAATGAATGAATGAATGAATGAATGAATGAAGATAATGCTGGCTGCTATATAAAGCTTTAAGTAGCAGGTTTATATATTTCATGTGCTGCACATATACCTGATGAATACAACTGAAATCAATAACCCAGCATGGAGTAGCAATGTCATTTATATTCAGAGTTTAGTACATTGGTGAGAACCAGTCAATTGGATTCTGTTCCCTGTGCCTCAATTAAGAAAACTTATTTTCCAATCATATTGGAAGCAGGGCTCCTTTCTGAAATCAATTATTGACTCTGCATAAAAATCAGTGGCACTGTTTGGTGCCTAAAAAAACAATCAGCTTTCTGATAGCAAAATAGTCAAATTAAATATGTTGGGCCATCATTAACTGAAGACGGGACTCCCAATGGGCAAGGATTTGTTTGAAAGGTGTGATAAATTAGCGAGAGAATAGAAACACAAATCTTCAGACAAGATTCTCATGAAAGCAGTCAATTACATATATAATATACATTCCTGGGTCAATGAAATAATGTGCTTCTAAAATTAGAGAATTAAAACACAGATAATTAGCATTCTTTCTAACCTTTCTAAAATTGAAGGCAGACTCCAAAAATACCAAATGAAGTAATGATTTAAAAGTGCCTGGAAGAAATAAAATATATCAATATATAAATATACACCTGCACAATGAGGCTTGCAAATTCCTATAACCTTTTGGCATCTTTAGCAACTGTTGGAACCTACTGCTGATTGACGTCACTCCCTCTCCCCTGTTTTTTCTTAGTTCAATATTTAGAGCATTGTTGAAAATCTGGGAATCTTGAAGATAGCCTATTTAAACCTTATTTAAAAAAAAAATAGATGAAAAAAACATGGACTCTTCAAAAATAAATGAATTCAAAAGCTGATATTTATGTATAAGGCTCTAAGTTACAACTGACCTATATTCTGTGTCTAGAATGCATGCTTGATGAAACTGGCAATGTGGATTGCTGTATCAAAATAATGGAAGCCAGATTAAAAGGTAGAAAACAGGTCAAACTCATTCAGTTACTATGATTCAAAGGACACCTTAATTGACAGATAACATTGGTAAAGAGAACAGTAACATAAGTTCAATGAAAAATCTGAAGAAATAGGTTTTCTTCACCAGAAATTGAAAGCATAAAATCATCCACACCCTTAATATCTTAGCAGAGAGGCAATTCCACTGTCATGCTATCTGCATTAAGAAGATTCATGATCACTGACAGGATATGTGTTAATTCAAAGACAAAATTCAAAGGCAAACAAATTACCCCTCATATTACATCTTTGGATACAATCATGAAATTGAGTCAAAATCATATTGAATTAACTCCTTCATTGTAAATTTGAATTGAATCATCTCTTGAAACTGAATCACAATTCAAATTAGATCTTGGCTGATTCACAGGTCCCTAATATCATTGCATTTGAACACCAAAACTGCAGCATGATAACTTAACCTTAACTACATTTACTATAAAGTCACCCACCTAGCTTTGTGCCTAAGGCAGGACTGAAACTCATGATCTCTTGGTTTTTAGCCTGATGCCTTAATCACTATACCAAACTTCTCTTCAACAGCCTTCCTGATTTTTTTTTCTCCACCCCTCACTGGAAGAACTTTTAGAAGAACTGATGATGGGCGGGGGGGGGGGGGGGGCAAGTGCTGCCATATAAAATATATCTAATATACTACCTGCCAGAGATGAGGTGATTTCAATTTCTGGAAATAAGAACCATATCTTTGCCCTATCTATGCATGGAATGGTATATATTTAGTACACATCTTGCCTTTTTTCAGTTCCTGACCACAGTGCTTCCTTAAGGGCAGAGCAGCAAATGCAATATCAACGCTGCTGTCCCATTATCAGGCTGTAAAAATGGTGTGAAGGCACTTTAACACATCCAAGAAAGGACAGGATAAATTCTCAAAATGTGGAATTTTGTTAGGCTTCGGGATCCACATTTTTAACAGACAGTAGAAAAGGAGTCTTTAAAAAAAAATAGCTTGTTTCTTTTCTGCTGCAAGGAAGCAGGAGTTATCATCCTAACAAAAATGCATTCAAAACTTCTGCAGATGCAGTCTGATTTGAGATGACACCAGACAGGGGAAGGAGCACTGTTACTTTTTGGTGCATACAGGAGCATTTCATAAAGCTTCAGACAGGTCCTGCATTGTGCACTATATGCATTTTGGCACAGCACTGCCTGAAAGAAATAGCAACATTTCTCTGCAATATGTTCATCTTCAATTTGGTCCACCAATACCCCATAAGACTCTGATTATAGCTCTTAAGATCCTAACCTGAATGTGTAAAACACAATGCTCTATTATATCCAGGTTTCATGGCTCTTTGATGGTAATACATCACTGTATTTTATGGTAGTTCCCATCAATGTAACAGATGACAAGGCAATCATATTGTTGTTCAGTATGACAAAGCATCAGAAAAAGAGCAAATTCATGTCCTCTATCCTACTACATTGCGAGGACATTTTGATCTAAAGTTCATCAGCTATCATATTCCACAGTAAGTATCTGAATAACTGAACAGCAGCTCTTTTTGAAAGGTAGTGGGTAAAATTGTTGTTGTTGTCAAACCTTCTCCCATCTTATTTTCAGAAATCCTAAGTCCACTATTGAAAGACATAGAGAATGCATTTATTTCTTCATGTGTTCTATCTGGTTTCTCTTCAGATCATATATCGCATCTCAAGATGGTGTGCAAAGCATTGCTTTTTCCAAATTTTTCCCATAACAACATCTCTGTGAGGAAGGTTGGGGAGACGGCTATCATGGCTAAGGATTGACTTGAATCTGGATCACCTTGATTCTAGTTCAACACTTGAGCCATAACATTAGACTGGCTCAGCTGGTCTAATCTATGCAAATCCTCCATCTTTGATTTCTGTTCTTTTAGTGTTTGGAAGCTAAAAAATAACTTGAATCTGGGGTGTTGGCAGACTGCCTTCCAGTTTCAAAGCCTTACCAACTTAACAGTAACTGTGGGGAGCAAATACTATATGCTAGTCCCTGCCAACCAGCAAATTTCAATGGTGAAGTCTGTTTTCTGACTTGACACACTGCCCTTTTCTTCAACTTTTCAAATATTTCCCTGGTATGGCCTGAAACTACATGTTATCAGGAAAACAGAATAAATGTTGCATATGATTGCATTGCAAAACAAGAAAAAGAATGAAAGCAATTGTTACAATGCAAAGTGACTGTTAAAGTTTGGGCTCTGAACCTTGTACATGAAGAAAGGGCTCCAAACCAGGCACCACTTGGATATTTCATACTGTTCTTTATCTTATGTCTTAGGAAACAAGAAAAATAAATGTGGAGGGTAAATTCTTTTCCAATTACTCTTAAAATAGTGGTATAGTTCTCACACAATGTGAGAAGTATATCCTAATAATTAAAAATTAAATTATATATATATTCCTCCTTAGTTAAGACACAGATAGCTGTCCACAGCCTTCACTTGATACTGTAATACAATCAGTCCTGGAAGAGATGACTTTATTTTCCTGGGATACCCTTATAGGAAACACAAGATGTTATTTGTGCAAACTGCACCATATTACAAATATATTATTATTTGAAGAACACCCATTTGCCCTGTGTTCCATGAGAACAAGCAGGAGATCATTTAAATCTTCTTGAAATTAGAGGAACAGCTAAGTGTAGTGTAATGCTCATACGTACTAACCTGTGATTGTTCAACTCCATTTTAGTAAAGCTACCTCTCAAATGTTTATGCATCTTCAGCAATCAAGACATTGTAAAGATATGTAAAATGAATACTCAAAACAAACCAATGGAAATAATTTATTTAAATGTGACTCACAATGCAGTTCTATTCTTATGAAATCTCTGATTCCCAGATTCTCTAAAAACACACCAGAAGAAGCTGTAGTCTTAAAGAAAAAGGACACGTCTGCACTTAGTTCTCCATGAAAAGTGGGAAAATGGAGGTATGAGGCTTCAGTGTTGAAGGAGGCTGCATTCCAAAACTCTCCTAAATATAGGGGAAAAAAAGGTAGAAAATTCTATTATATATATATAGTTGCAGCTAATGAATTGTTATTTAATATATTAAATATCCCAAAAGATTGTACTAGATGCCTTGCTTTGAAATTGCACATGAAACTCAATCCATGAGTGCCACAATTCACGCACAGTTCAAGCTTGCTTTTTTCCCATATCATCTACAAAAAGTTAGTTCCAAATTATGCTACCATAAAAAATGAAATTGGTGGAGATACCGCAGGACCTTCTCCGTTGCTTTCCCAACATTATAATATTATGCCAGCTCAGGGAGGCTCACCCTGGCTCCTCTTGGATGCCTTTTGAGGATGATGAAAGCAATCCCGTCATCATGAATCTGAATGACATTATGCTAATGTCTGTTACTATTTGTTTCCTTGTGAATGTTTAATTGTTCTTTTCTTGTTGCCTACTGCACTAACAAACTTTTCTTATTTTCATCTTTGTCTGTTAGCCACCTTGGACATCTGTTTCAGGACCAATAAGTAGATTATAAAATATTAGAAGAGAGGAAGGAAAATAAAAATGTGTGCTAGCATTTGCATACACATGTTTTCTAGCTAATTTTAATGGAGACTATGCTACAGTTTCATTAGCAACCCCTCACCTCCCACCCAAAGACTAGAACAAGGCTATTGCACTAATTCTAAGAGTACTTAGCTGTGTTACATGAAATAACCAGTTACTCTGCAATTCATGAGCACACTAGGAAACATTGATCTTTCCTTATGAATTTTCAATAGAACTAAGTCCTGAAGTTAGTATGTTTGACATTATGCTGCATATTTAAATCTCTTCATGCCATTTCTGCTATATCCTTGCCTACGTATTTGTCTCTTTCATATGCTACTGTAAAATACATGGTGAATTAAATCAGACAATATCAACTAGTGAAAGCTAAATATATTTTATCTGGTTAGTTTCATAACCTCTTTCTTCTTTTTTTAATGTGATAAAAAAAAAGATAGATAAATTGTAAATGAAAACAATTTTAAACTCAAGTTTCAGTTATACTCAAGAATATTTTATGATGTTCAGCAAGAAGGCAAATGGAACACAAAACAAAAGCTGGAATATAAATTCATATAAATCTCTTTATAAAGCTGTAATTGTAATTTGAAACATTAGAAATCCATGATCATTTGTCAGAAGTCTTCAATTTCCTTAGTGCTAACACATTAGCACAGTGGCAGATGCATCTTTAAGTCACATATATTTGGGAACTTTGATTGCATCAATCCAGAGCCCAAAACAAGTATAGAAATGGGATTTCTATTAAGAAGAGTCTTAAATACTGTTATATAATTAATAATAAATTTCCTGTGTATAAAATTCCATTAGCACTAAAACATGATGGTGGCAGAAAATCAGAAAAATCTTGTAGTATTGGCTTTTCTGTTTTACACAATTCATAATCTTTAAGTATAAGCTATATACATTTCCCTGACTTATGATATGGTTATCAATAATTTGTCTGATTTTCATATTTAAAAATGTTTTCCATATGTTGATGCTTCATTGTTTGAAACTTTAGCTAAATATGAATGGAAAAAGATCTTATAAGCAAGTGCAGGGGTAGGCAGGAAGGGGGGGGAAACCCTAAACCCTCTGAAGAAAACATATTTCAATATTTTAAAATGCCTTCTATATTTTGATGGTACTAGCTTGCCAAACATGAGTGAAAAGCTGTGCATTGAGCATAAGAATCTGTTTAAGTGTTTGAAAAAGAGAGCAGTTTGAGTTAGGCCAAATCAGATGCCGTCTGTTCTAATATTGACTGGATACATTTATTGCAAAAGCATGCCCAGAAAGATGACATGTAAGGGAAGTATAAAAAAACGGAATTTATAATCACTCCTGGTGCAACTAGTTAAGAATCCTTTCCTTCTGTAAATTGTATTATAAAAGCCTATCTAGATTCTACTTTTTTTCTTGATCTCATTTAGGACCTTGGTAACATGCAAGGACGCAAGCTTCAACCCCTTGTCCTCTGCTGCAGTTCCAATCTGCTTCATAATAACCCATGCTTGCATTGCTAAAAGAACATTCATCTGTATAACTTATTCTGGCAATACAAATTTGATGGCCGATCTCTTCCCATGCTTTGATTCCAACTGTAATGTACTTTTGAAAAATACTTTTGAATGAGGATGGGAGAATATTACCAGACAAACATTTAGAAATTCAAATTTCACTGAAGTATAATATCACAAAACATCAGCAAAGCCTTAGCAACAAAAACATATCGGTTGTGTTTCAGAAATTTTAAAATTAAAGACTGTGTCTCTCATGAAATAAGCATGATGTAGTATTCTTTGCAGTTTGAGTTTCTCTTCCTTTTCACTTTTTATATAAATAGTCCCTCTTCAAATCTATGATAATAAGTTACAGCTTTTTTATAATTAGCATGGATGCTTTGCATTTATATTACTGGTATTTTAACTTTATAATTGTTTATTTGTTTTAATTTTGTAAATCACCTTGAGGGAATTCTCTGCTCAGAAAGGCAGGATATAAATACATAGCACTTTCTGTCTTATTTCACAATGTTTCAGTATTCAAAGCATGTGTCACTTCATTAACATCTTATCTGATAAGTTCTTTGACCAAACGGAGAGGATAAATTCTTTTGGTTCTAATCTTAACAAAAACAATAGAGAATATAACTTTATTTTTCATACTTTTTCAAATTCTGCAATGCAAATATATGTGTATAAGTATGAGAAGCTGGAGGAGTACCAGGGCCTGAAGGAGGAACTTGAGGGGATTTGGAAAGTAAAGGCCAAAGTGGTCCCCGTGGTGGTAGGAGCACTCAGGGCTGTGACTCCTAAGGTGGGAGGGTGGCTCCAACAGATCCCAGGAACAACATCCGAGCTCTCTGTCCAGAATGGTGCAGTGCTAGGAACAGCCAAGATACTGCGCAGAACCCTCAAACTCCCAGGCCTCTGGTAGAGGACCCGAGATTGAGGAAGACACATACCACCCATAGGGGTGAGAGGTTTTTTTTTTTATTATTATTATTCATTATGATATACATTAGGACAAATAAATGCAATACTATACCCTGGCAGAATGTTTACAGAGATGTATATTGTTTGTACTGATATCTCTGCTACATGCATTTTTCTTAAGGCAAAAGCAGATTCACTAGGAGAAATACATATAAAAATGTATACCCAAAATATTTCAAATTGATGCAGAAAATAGAATGGATGTGAGATTCAAATAATTAAAATGTTATTGAAGGCAAACTTAATGTAAGAGCTTACTCAAATTCATTTTTATTGCAGCACTGAACGTATTAACCTAAATTACATTTCATCAGTTTTTACAGATACAAAAGCTTCATGTGCTTTATTATCTTTCTGCTCTAAGTTTATAGTTCAAGTATTAGCATGATATTAAATCTGAAATCCTGAATGGGGTTACTTTTACTTTCGAATAAGTATCAGTAAATGTAGAATGACTTTCTCAGCAAACATGCAGAGACTTAGCTGCAAAAGTAATCTTTGTCATTTGCATAAGGTTATGACTATTTCCAGATCAAATGTACACCATTTAGAATTACTGAATGTGAATCTTACATTCACAACAATGATGAGAGGAATGCCCCAAATGATCAGCGGCTGAGGCCAACAAAATTTGGTTTAACCTGAAAGTCCTACGAACTGTGTGCATGAACACCCCCCCCACACACACACACACGGATACACACAGATTTCATGTGACATAAATTCATAAAATAGATTTACTTACTATCACCCTGACAGAGTAAAGGTCCAAGTTTATAAGCGGCTTCAGAATTTGGACGGCCTGTATCTGTGATGACAAGTTCTGTTACTGGCAAATGGTCTTTGTAGGACAGAAGTCCTGTGTCATTTGTCCTGCCACAAATAAAGAAACAGTTTCAGATAGCAGCATTTCATAACAAATTTTTCATGACTACCATCAGACACATGAAAGAATGCTGCTACCTTTATAAATGTATGTAAGAAACAACTGGTTTTGAAGAGGATACATGGATAAGACAGCCATGATATGGAGCATTTCTCTAAATGGTAACATCATTAAAGTACCGTTTTAATGTCTGCTTTTTAGCAGCAAAAATCGATATGCCACGAATGCTAGAATGAAAGCATTGTAGCTATACAGCACCTAACTTTATACAACCATGACTTTTTCTGCTCTATTAGGAAACTAACTGACCCCTTAAAATGAGTCAGGCAATCCATTCATAAATAATTATGACATGGAAAACCGTCCATGTCTTTAAGAAACAGAACCCTATGTAGCTGAGCAAGATGAAAGAAAGAAAATATATGATAAGTAACAGAAAATATTTCAATTTCAACTTATTGAATGGCTTTAATTCCTTAGTGCTGCTCTTTGAACAGCCAAAAATATGGAGACATTTGATAAAAAAGACCTATTAAATAGTGTGTATGTGCTGAAAAACATACATATTCTTGCACAGAGGGAAATTAAACTAATTATGTTTATAATAATTATAATTATATACAGGTAGTCCTCACTTAACAATGGTAATTGGGACTGGAATTTCTGTTGCTAAGCAATGTGGTTGTAAAGCATGAGGTCATGTGACCACACTTAACGATGGCAATTTTGGCACTTCCAGTTGCCATCATTAAGTTAATCCCATGCCATTATTAAGCGCAATGTCATGTGGTTGCCATTTGCGACCTCTTGCCAGCTTCCTCATTGACTTTGCTTGTCGGAAGCTGGCAGTGAAGGTCACAAGTGGTGATCATGTGACTACAGGACACAGTAGCATCGTAATTGCAAGCTGGTCGCCAAGCACCCAGATCATGACCACATGACTGCAGGGATGCTGTGACCATTGTAAGTATGAGGACTGGTGATAAGTACCACTTTTTCAGTGCTTCACTTGTAAGTTCAAATGGTCACTGAATGAGGGGTTGTTAAACAAGGAACACCTATACTGAGTCAGACTATTAGTCAGTCCAGCTCAGCAGTGTTGACACTGATTGGCAGGCAGTTTCTGACACTGATTGACAGACACCTCCCAGATGCTGAATCTGGGAGGGTGAGCATGCAAAGCATGTGTTCTGACAGGGAGCTAAAAACTTACCCATTCCATTTCTGTGACAAATCAATGATTTGGGACCAAATGGTCATAATGGTTATTGAAGTCTGATTGCTGCAGGATAACATGCAATTCTTACTTTGTTCATGTTTTCCAGCTGAGGATATCCAGTGTTTAGGTTTCTTTCATTACAATAAGGATGGGAGAATCTTAACTTTTTCTGGGTGTTTGAGGACATAGTTTTTTGAACAAAATCTGTGGAATTTATAAGATAAACAATAAGGGGATTAATGAATATTTTTTTTCTGCTACTTAATATTTGCAAAGACTTACTTTGTCACTCAGTCACCTTTAAAGTTAGACATTTTATGTCCACAGAACAGGCAGCTATGCCTTTTAAATCTCAAAAAAGTATGTCCAGAAACAACATAGTTACTAAGATTGTGCAAACATTCAAATCAATTGAGAAAATTTATCAGATTTCATCTGAACACTCAAACTCCTTTAAAAAGCAGATATGAGTTGGATATTTGATGGACTTGGACTGACCTAAATTCAAACTGATTCAGATTTGTACTATTAAAATGCATGTGTGCATGTGTAGAAAGTATCTGAATCCAATGAAATCAGTTTGGATGCATTCAGCTCATTTAAATGAATCCATACAAATTGATCTGGACATGTTTGACTTGATATGATCAAACTGAACCACTGATTTAATTTATCAAACTGGTTCAATGCTCCAAATCAATTTATTGCACTGAATATTTAATTTTAATATTTAATAAATATTCACAGAGTGTAATAGCTACAGATTTTCAGAGAGGTTCAGCTCAAAATTCCCTGAGCTTCTTTTCACACTGGGCAAGCTTAATCTCCCCAGAACTGTCTGCTGTGTTATAATTGTTTTCCCATTCTCTAAAAAAAGTAAAAAGTATGATTTTCCTACAACAATCAGTGGGAGACACCAAATTTGTTTTTGACTTAGGCCTTGAGTTAAACTACATAATACAGGGTCTGACTGGATGATTTTCCCTAGAACTAAATCATACATTAATCATTCTGTAATTAGTATAGTTTTCTAGAACTAAGATTGTTTCAAAGATAATTGTTTATCTATCTCACAACTACTTATTCCCAATCTTGATATGCCTTTGATGTATTAGGACTGTTCTGCCCAGATTTTTCAAATGACTGGGAGTTCGGGGTTTGGTATTCCCAAAAAATGTAAACAGTACTGGATTGGAAAAGGTTCATCAAGCCAACAATTTTCCAAGGTTTTACCTTATCACAGAAATTATGAAATTAATAATTCTGAATTTGTTAAGTCTGATATTTGCAGACCCCCCCCCCCCCAAATATGGAGGACAATTTTAATTTCACCCAAAGGAGAGAATGTAATTACAACAGAAACTAAAGTCTGACTCTTTGTTTTATTCATGTAGGATTTAACAATCTAATTTTTAAAATCTTAACTATGTGAACCTGAAATAAATCAGTCGTCACAGAATCTTTCATTATAGCAGGAAAGCCATGTTAGTGTATGGGGGCAAAAAATCAGGAGGAGTCTGGTAGCACCTTTTCCAACTAACGAATTTTATTGTTAAAAGGCATAACATCTGATCTGATGAAGTGAGCTGAATTTGTTAGTTGGAAAAGGTCCTTCAAGGTTCCTTCTGGATCCTTCAGGAAAGAAAAAAGAAAAACAGTGCAGGTTTTAACATCAGTGAGGAGCCAGAAATAAAATGTTGTCCAGAGATCATCATTAGTAGTACAGTAGTTCTGCAAGGAAATTGAAAATTTTCCATACTCTACAATGCCCTGGACTTACTGGATGAGAAAGGGAGGGAAGTGTCCAATATAAATTGTCTACAATGTGTTTATCTTTTTCTGGGGAGGGAATAAAAATTAGGGCTAGGCAAAACTGCCTTTTCTCAGCCACATTCTCAGGATTTCAAATTTTGTTTTCCTATTCTTAAATTTTGCAGTAAAAATGTCATGTTTCATGAGTACGTTTTAGAAACTTAACAAAGTTCTGTAATGCAGAACCAAATATGCTTGTCTTTCTAAACTGCACATTTGCATATTTATATTTAGGTTTAAAAAACTGGCTGCTTTTAACAAACAAATGAAAATCAGCTTTATTTATGGGGAAAATGCAAATTGATTGATTCTTTTTAGCAGAACTTTGCAGAAATATTAGATGATTATGAAGGGATGAAGTCATCACAATTTACAGAAGAGTAAGTAAAGAGATTTGGAAGCTAGACTTTTTTCAGTTCTCTCTCTTTTAAAGCACTTGGCATTTAGTAGTATTGTGACAAAATTAGATGGCATATTACAGCCATAGTAGCCTTTAAAAATTTAAAGATGGTTAAAAATAATTCATTAACATTTCCTCTTTAATTTTGGCAGGCAGCATTGATGAAAACTTCATCCATAGTATTAAATTTTATTAATGTTTTAATCAAAACATCATTATTTTAACCAAGTATTTTGATTTGGGTGTGATTCCTAAAATGTTCATTTATGGCAAATGTTTTGACTTGGAAATGGTTTCTAAAATCTTTCTCTATTATCCTTTGGCATGAATATACAACGACAGGCATTTACTGGTCTTTTCTTTAGCATATCCCAGGCAAACTGTTCTCCAAAGTGTTACCTTTTTTCTGACTCAGATAAACCTGTTAGTCTCCAATATTTCTTCTTCCTCTACTCCACACTATCCAGCCATTTTACAGAGAAACTAATCTATTTTTTTTAAATGGAAGAATGAAATATAATGGCTTCTGAGATAAACCATTCCCTGCAATTTAGAAATTAGATTTGTCACTCACAGTTAACCCCCCATATCCATCCTAATCTATGTGATTTTTGCAAAAACAAAAGACCGTTTGTCATTTGTGGAGGGTTTTTTTTAAAATTATTCTTGAAGGTACTCTTTGGGCTCTTCCTGATGACCATCCTTTTGTTTTCCAAGCTTTTTCAATCCAGTTTAAAACACCCCTAAGATTAAATCAGATCCACCCCAAATGCTGTGGGCATTACAAGCCTACATATTTGTGAGCCTAGAGCTCATAGGGAAGTAACAATCAAGATTTCTCCTTTTTGTTGAATATCTGAGCAAAGAAACCTGTCAGCCAATCAGTGCTTATTTGCTACCTAAAGAACTAATCCCTTTGATTCATGAGAACAAAATAGGATAATTTGCTAACATTTATCCAAGTTTCTGAGCTTTTCATGATGAAAATAATCTGTGGTCTTCCAAACTTATAATTCTGGCTTGCTGACAGTTTTGCATCTGGATTCCTTTATTTCCTGATGTCTGCATGCTATTACACTAGCAGCCCAGAAGCTGGGGATGGCAGGAATATCTCTTCCCATGAAAACATAGACCAATTCTTCAGGCACATATTCCTGGTTTTGGAACATCTTTCACTGCCCTGAGATGATATTTCCTTGGCTGTAGATGCAATACCATTGGCACAAGGATATATCAAAACAATTTTGTGACCAGTGAGGACTCATCTTTTCCCACTATCAGAATAGTCATAAACTTTGGTCAAAACCATTTCATTTCTTATCCATATCCCCTTGGTCTCTCAAGCTTTAAGGAAGTATAGGTTTGTATTCCTTCAGGTTTTCTCACCTTGTCAACAGCATGCTGTTTGTTACTCTAGCAAAGTACCAACTATCAGAACAATGTTTTTGCTCAGAAGGAAACGTATTTAATAAGCATGTACAAGTCTCTGTAACTGACTCTTGAATTATGGCAAAAGAAAAGGAAAGAAAAGAAACCTTCAGAATTTCTTCAAACCCCTGTTTTCACCAGTTCAATTGCCCACCCTGCCTTATCTAGGAATGTCCTGAAAATGTCTGCTAAAGAACATTTGGATCAGCCCTAAGAAAATCATGGACAATTTGGGGTGGAGGGGATGTGGGGAGGGAAGTAGTTTAAGAAACTGTTGTGCAGTAATTCTGAGGGCAGCTCTGTTAGAGTCTTCTGATAACTTGGCCCTGAAAACAGAGTTATAAGCATCTTTAGTTAAAAACATATTTTAACATTTAGCCTATAAGTTCTTGAGAACAAAAGAAATGAGAGGGAAAACAATCACCATTCATTTCTGTCAGCATCACAGTTACAATCATGTTGGGAATCAATGCAACTTCCTTCTATTCCACAAGCACATTTCTGAACATCAGGAGTGGAACCTCCCCAGTAAGTCTGTGTCTCATTGATTTTTCCAATCCACCAGCTGAATGGAATTCCATCTATAAGGCAAGTTAGAACAAGTTGGTGTTTCTGGTGTGTGTCCATGCTGTCAGTGTTGGCTTCATCTCAAGAAAACCAAATAACTCAAAAAAAGTAAAAAAAAAAGAAAAGAAATAAAATTAGCCCACTATGATAAAACACTAACAGATTTTTCATTTTAATGTTTCATTACCATGAGTAACATACTGTGAAGGTTTCTGCTCACAACATGACTTGAAACAGAACTAGTAATCCCTAAATTGGTCAGTCATGATATTAGAAACATTTCTCTTTAGCTGGACAGTTCAGAAATTTCCTTTATGATTGTATAAGAAAAGAAAAAAGCTCCCCCTCTCCAAAATATTCAGGTAATTCATTTTGTGTGAGAAGATTAGAAGAATAAACATTATCTAAAAAGACTTCATCTTGGTAAAAAAAAAAAAAAGTTATTAGTGGTAAGAATAATAATTATTACAAAGGGTAATAAGCATATACTAAGCATCTGGAATAGTTTATGTAAGAATAAGTGGGAAAGTTAATCATCATATAACAAACTATTTACTGTCAGTGAAGATGTGACATTGTTGTATTGATTGTCGTATATTACAAGTAACACTGTATCAAAATCTATCCTCCAATTTCTCCAAAATTCTGTTGTCCTGCAAAACATAGTTCTATTTTTACCATACTCTCTGATGTTTTAGAATTTATTTAGCTGGTGCTTTTGAATTGTTGATGTTGTTCCTTTTCCTGAAGTGCTATGGCTATTTTGTTTTCTTTTACAAATCTCCCCATCATCATCTGAATATAGATACCTCCTGATCTGACAAAGTCTTATGGAAAAAGTTTTGTTATGGGATTTAACTGCAGTGTGGGAAGCTAGGGAGTTTGCAGATTGCTGGATCAATTATAGTAGCATCCTGTTCTAGGCTTTAGCAGATCTAACAAATGCAAGGACAAAGACAAAGATCTGTCAGAAACTGGATTATTATAATAGCAGCCTAGTCTTGTGTCAAATGCAGAAGTCCACAGAGATAGCTTGATACTGAGTAACTGGAAAAGTACAATGATTAAGTGAGCAGTTCCAAGCCTTGGCAGAAGAAGAATAGTTTAAGAGTCCAAGGATTTAGGTTGGGAACTGAGCAAGCATGACAGAACAGCAGAACAGCAGTGAAAATAAAGACATTATTCCAATAGCTGACTTTGTTCTAACTGAAGGCTTTGTAATGATGCCTGCAGAGCTGACACCCAGCTCCAGTTGCTGCTTATTAAGGGCAACTAGTCAGAAAAGACTTATTATTCCCCCAAATCCTTCTCTCTCTACCTTCTGGATCCTGAGCTGACTGCTCTCTTGAGGGCTTGACAAGTCTTACGTACTGAACCAAGTGTTGCTGTATCCTCTGTGAGTCTCTGATTCATGAAAGATTCTACCTCTGCTTTGAGTAAGGACTTTACCAGGATGACCATGATTCTAGTGTGAAAGGGATTTCACTCAGACAGATTCTTGACCATCTATGTTACTATAGTTTTCCTTTTGTTAGGGGAAAAAAAATTCCTCAAGAAAATTCTTTTCAATCAAACTAGGGGGAAAAAATCATTTATGACATCTTACTAGTATAATCTGATCTAATGTATCCAATATCACAAAACAATTTTCCTCAGCACAATTTACAGCAAGAATAAGAAATCTCCAGTTTTAATTCTCCAGTATGGTACATTAAAGAAGAGTTGCTGCTGGCTAAACAGAGTGGTAAATGCACAAAATATACAGAAAAGGGTAATTACTAATAAATCTGAAGTCTGAAGATAATCCATTTTAAAGAAGAAGAAAGAAAGGTGAACTTTATGATGAATGCAGAAGTAAAGACTGAAGGAAAATAGTGTACAGTAATATTAAAATATAGGACAATGTGCATGTGGATCCTGATTTT
Source organism: Liasis olivaceus (assembly GCA_030867105.1). Lineage (NCBI taxonomy): Eukaryota > Metazoa > Chordata > Lepidosauria > Squamata > Pythonidae > Liasis > Liasis olivaceus. The sequence continues at coordinate 201,989,824 of CM061348.1, forward strand.
GTTAGGAATAGTCAACTATCCATAAGAGCTCCCACTGCATATTGAAAATCTGGAATTTATTTCATCCCACCCTGCTTTTTTTTTAAAAAAAAATAAAAACGTCTAACAATGGGATACTGACTACAGCTCATGGTTAGACAGGCTCTCTATGATATCTTAGCCTGTAATACATTGATTCTTTCACACTCTGTACAATACACAGGCTAGTAGGTCTTCAAAAAAGGAATCATAGATCCAGAAAGGGAAATAAAATGTGTAAAGATATGAATGTCCTGTAAATTGTCATTCATCCTAGAAAATGAGGAAGATTATGGAAGACCTCATCTGTCTGTTTGTCTTTCTGTCACAATCCAGTACTTCTGATCAGTTCCTGTTTCTGTTTCCGATCTGAATGGAAAAAGAATATAAGTTCAACTCTTTATGAATTTGTTTCCTGCCAGGTAATCAAAAATAAGTGATGAAGCTTTGCAGTTTGTGACACATTTCCTTCAGCAAAACTAAAATTTCCTCTTTGAGAAAGCAACAAGTAATAGTGCAAATAACAGTAAAAGAAATGGCCAGAATTAGCCTAATCAGAGAAATGTGAAAAATTGAAGAGTATGTGGATTTTGGATGTCTGTATTATCAGATACTGTATGCACAAAAATAAGGCTCTTGGAAGGTGGATTACCTAAGTCTCCAAAATACAATTCAGTTTGCATGCTCATAGGCTGTTTGGAGTAAAAAAAGGCAAATGTACTAAGTCCCCTAGCTTAAAACTGGGCTGCTCACATTGTGGAATAATGCAGGTCTGTTCTGAATGTTTAACCAGCCCTATTAGTTTGATTAGAGGCCTGATCTGCAGGAATCCAGATAACCACTAAATAGCAGCAAAGAGGTAAGAAAAACTCTAACTCTTTACTTCTATATTGTGGCTAACTGAAGTTCTGTAATCAAGTCTGGCCTGGTAGCTTGGTTTTAACATCAAGTAAGCCTACAATAAAGTAAGACAGAAAGCATAGTAGTATATATTCTGGGAGGCTGAATATCGACTTTATGGATTCTGTAGGGGTTGGTTTAAGTATAAAGCAGTAACCATATTGGGTTAAGTGTTGTATAAACCAGTCAAGAAAGCTGGCATGCCACACCTGTGCATTCTCAGAGCTCCTTTCTCTCCCCTTTATATGGACATCAATCAACTGACCTCTGGAAGGTGGGAGATAACATATTTTTATATGGTAGTTCTGCATACATGTTCTTGGGATATTTTTAGCTGAATTCACCAAGCTGTGTATTGATTGTTTGGTAGTCCAATTAAAGGATTGCAGCTAAGCAACAATTAGTGAAGGGTGGTAGTTTATCTGTGAATGTTACTAATCAGATGGATGCAAAACATGACCTTGTGAGGTCTAAATGCTTGTTTACATACTTTTCATATAGGAGTAGAGTGCAAAGAATGCTTTTTCTGTAGAAACAGAAGCAAGTTTAATGCTATAGATTATAGTTATTACTATAATTGAATACTGTATTTTTCAATAACTTAGTGAAAGGTATGCACATTGGGGATGTCAGGTTTGCAGAATAAATGTCTGTTATAGGAGATAAAACTAGATAATTGCTTATTTACAAAAGTAACTGCTGAATACAAACAGTACCATCACCTAAGGGTATGTGTGTGTGCCTACCTGCGTATGCACAGAAGCAGACACAGATTTTTACAAAGCAAATCCCCGGTTTTTAACATAATTGATGGAGCACAAAACATAAAAGCTTCAGCTGCAGAAGGACTAAGCCCCACATCATGATATTGTATTTCCATAATAGTTATTTCTCTGTGGTTATATTTTTCAAATTTACTAGCAGACTTAATAGTTTTCTTAAGGACCACTTTAATTCTGTATATGTACGATTTTATTTTATTTTCCTAAATTACTTTCTGTACTACATTAAAAAAAAATCTTTGGCATTTCCCAAACAAAATTTGGGATCATACACCAGAAGGCTTTTATTTACAGTATACAAAGCAGGTTTTGTTTTAATCAGTCATGGACTTCCTTTATCTGGATTTAGTATTTTTTTTTATTATTATTATTATTATTATTATTATTATTATTGGCATTTAAGTCATTTAAGGGTAGGTCAAGAAGGACAGTTTGTATAAGTTTTACCAAACAGTAGGTTTAGGCAAGAAATTGAGTTAGAAATTAGTTAATGCTTTTGAACACCATTACACACTGACCTTGATGCCATTTAGAAACTTTCTGGTTAGGGATCTGTTCAATAAACCTTTCAAAACTTTAAAATAAATAAACTAAAGACTATAATGGCAAGATGCCATATCCTTGGCAGGATTCAACATCTAGAAAGTTTTGTTAAGGATATGCATTATGTAGCATAATGAGATTTGTCTCCGTTACTTACTTTGCTTGTTAGAAAGCCGTGACTTTTTGCAGTGGTAAGCAAGCTCCTGTTCACATTGTTCTGCATGGTTAATTGTAGCCTGGAGCTGTTCTAGGCTGGCAGCATATTTGAAAAACACACTGTGAGGGTTCTCCCGATTAGCAGTTTTGACTCTGGTTAACTCAGTGTTGTTGTGTTGTATAATCGTCCAAGTGGTGTCTTGCAAAACAAATGAAGAAGTACATTGTAAATCAGGGATACACTCAGCTGAAGTGAGCCAAGAGTTATGTGAACATTCCAAATCCCATCTCATAGGAACAAAGAAGCGCATTGCCAATTTTTATCAACCCACAACCTCTGTACCTTCTGAGTTAGCCACTTCCTTCTTTCTCTCTCTTATTAATAAACATATATTAGGGCTATCATATCTAGCCTGCAAAAAGCCTGACAACCACTAGTTGGCATCAGGCTTACAGTTTTCTGCATCTCTTTGCTGCCATTTTAGTCAGTGTCTGGATATTTGCAGTCCAGAAATGGTAGCTGAAGATGATTTGAATGACATGTCTCCTACACACAATGCTTCAACGTAATTCATGATTATAGGCATTGTAGAGAATACAAAATGTTCTTCAATTTGTCAGCAGAACCTTTAAAGGCAGACAACAAACCTATAAAAAGGAAAGAAAAGTGGGAAGTCAAATTACTTCTACCACTAACACTAATGCTAATGGAAATGGCGAGACCATTCAGAAAATGTTGGGAAACTACGGGATTGTTTTCCTGCTTTCTGCCCCTTTCCCATGCAATCCAGGTCTCTACAGGATTATTCTCATGCTCCACTGAAAATTGCAATAGTGCTAGATACATGCAACTGAGGGTTAAATTGCTGGGGTCTTAGTGTTGTCCAAGTTTCCTTTCCTTTTTGTAGACATTTCATTACCAGTCTAGGTAACATCATCAGTGCTTTGACATGGAGAAATGGGGTTTGTTAGCTGTTTATATATCACATCTGCAGTTTCAACTGGGAAGCTGTAGACATTTTAGATCAAACCAGATCTAAGAATGCAAGAGAATTCCTAGAAGCTTGGCACTCTGGTAAATTAATCCATATACATACAGAAATCTGACTTATGAACCATTCAAAAGCAGCAAACGAAACAGCTCAGAGGACATCCACACTTATCATGCACCTATTAACCAGCACTCAGATAAGCAGGAACCAGCACCTAATCACACAATAAGAAAGCATATCAACAAGACAGTTGCATGCCAATCAAAGAACAAACCATAGCAATCAACACATCCTGCCTAAAACCACAGAAGTTGGGTCAGACAACTTGCTATTGGCACCTCGGTTTCCAGGATAGCAGATAACAGATGTACAGAAGAAAGAGTGCAAGGAGAAAAAAATACTGCATTTAAGAACATAACTATTATAGAAGGAGAAGTTTCCGTCTCTCTTCCTCCTCTCTCTTCCTATAGGGAAAGGTTTTTCTGGACCTTATGGCAAATTTTGACACTATCAGCCACACTGTGATTTTAAACATCTGGCATGGGCCTTAGAGGCACATTCTTGCAGTGCTTCTGACAGACATACCTAGAAGGTTGTATTATGGGCTACAATTCAACAAACCTATGTTCCTAGAGGGAGTTTTCCATAGCCTAGGAGGCACATAGAAGGCCTTCTCCCTCACACAAGCAGTGGGGGAATATTCAGAAGGACATGTTTTAGTCTTCTAAGTGACTAGGCAGACAATCTCAGTTAATGTCAATGGTAAATAATGTAAAGGACAAGATAAAACTCTGTAGGACATCTCAGAACAGTGATCTACAGAACACAGTTTTTGTTTTTTTTTAAATGGTCTAGTAATCATATTTGGACATAACTGATGGTGCATTTGATTGTTTTGAATCTTTCTAGTCATTAATATTTTGCAGTATTCCATTAATGACTCTGGGTGGCAGTCAACAATAAAAGCAAAGTATGAAAAACATTAATTTCACTTTGCTAAGTAAATCTCTAGAGTCACGAGGAATCAAAACTGATTCAGAGACATCACACACAGTAAGACTATGTTATTGCTCTGCCTCAGTATGACACAAGGCTCTTCACCGGCTCCCTAGAACCCAGTTTAAACTGCTGGTATTTTTTTTAAAGATTAATATTTGGTAATTGGGTTCTCAACTAATGATATTGGATTGATTGGTAATTATTGTGTTTTTGCTTTGCTGTGTTTTGTACCACATCTTAGCAAAGGTGCATAATAAATGCAATTATTACCACCATTGTTATTCCAATGTCATTCATTCTATTCCTAGTTTGTCCTCCTGCCCTGACCATCCAGGGTGGAACACTGTAAAGCAAATTGCACTACCATCATTCAGAAAGCAATGACAAGAAAGGCTGCTTGCTAGTCAGGAATGCCACATTTAGAACCAGCTACTCAGCATGTTTTAGGATACATTCTGTCCAATTTTATTTTTGTATTAGTTGATCATTCTTTGTCCTTGCTGGGTTCCACCCTGGTACTATCAACTGGGTCAGCCCATTTACCACAATTATTTATAGGTGTACTGTTTCTGAAGAAATTCAAATCAGTATCCTACAATTAAGTCTTTTAACTGTTCTTAAGGGGACATCTTGGCTTCAGCTTCTTTTGTTTATGAAAACTTAGGAATGTCTCACAGCAAATGAGTATTATCAAAGACATGTAAATCAGCTGTAGCAAGAATATGTGATGAGGTGATTCATGTCAGTAATAAACATTAATGCTTTATTTGGTTATCTGATTGGGTCAATGCTGTAAAGCTATTTATATTCACGCAGCTTAGACAAAGCCCCAGTCACCCCACAGAAGCCTTATTCTCATTTGGTATGTTTAGGTTTACTCTGTAAGTGAGCTCAGCGAAAGATAGCTGGGAAGGTGGCATAAAGCATGTTTAAACATTAAATTATTCTTTACATAAAGGTTAGACTCTGTTAAAGCATGCGGTTGAAAAGGGAGAAGGTTTTAAAATTCTATCCACAACGAAAGTGGGGCAAAAGAACAATGCTTTCCGTGCAGGGGTTGATATTGGATTTGAAGCTTTGGGCCTGAGGCTTGTGATATTGAAAGTGATCTCTCTGAATATGAGAGGATAGCAAGACCTCCCTTTCCAACTGCCTGAGAAGAAAAGCTACATGAATATCAATGACAAGGGAGCAGTGTAAAAAACGATGGGCATCTGTCTGCATTGCCCCTGGTGGGAAAAGGGAAGGAGGGCTGTGAGGAAACAAGAAGAAAACAAAACCTGAAGATTCATCCTGTCAGACTGCATTTCTTGATGGGGAACTGATCAATGGGATTTGCTTAATGTACTGAATAAGGAGTGACCGAAGAGAACAGTGGCAGCTGTTCCTAGATACACACAGATGACTCAAATTGCACTTCACTTCAGCAGACAGGGCTTCTGTTTGATCCTTGAAGTGTTTAAATTAAAACCCTTTCCTGCCTTTGATTTGACCAAAACTTAATGAGCAGTTGGGCCCCTGTCTCCCTTTAAGAGGTATGCCAATAGTCCCAATAGTTCATTACTAAGGTCCTTGAATGAATGGCTTTCAAGAGTAGCAAGGCATAAATGTGCCAGGACTCTGGTTAGCTGTATTTTTCTTGCCAGCAGCATTCCCTAACCAGGTCCTGTCTGGATTGGTTAAACTGTGTTTTTCGGAATTTCTACATTGCATAGGCTTCAACCTATCCTAGCTGGGAATGGTAACTTAAAACTTGCAGCTGGGCACAGGATGGAAAAGGTTTCTATATGGATTGTACACTGTTTTACACCTAAGCATATGTGACCTGTGCTTTAAAAAAAAAAAAGGCCAAGCAAAGCAAAGCATGGTCCACTGATTTAATCTGAGCATCAAATTCAGCAAAATGAGACAGCAGCTACGTTGTTCATTGTTTTTTCCTTATCTCTTTGTGTTCAATCCTTACTATCCACATAACACCTATTGCAGGGACAGAGGAAGATGAGGTGCAGCTCTTGATGCCCCCCAAGATGATACGTTCCCCAATTCTCATTCTCATTTACAATCTCTGTTCTTGAAGTTTATCTAAAGGTCATATTTGCTATGACTACCACAACTGCTTCAACATTAATGAAGAAGGGAAGGCTGATGCCGCCTGGAGAGAATTTACCATTGTTGCCTTACAGTTGGATGGGAAAAGGGGCTGATGCTGAAGGAACTCCTTTAGGGGATCTAACTGGCCAATGTGGAGATGCTAGGCACGCACCAAATATGGTGTCACCCTGAGTCTATATCCAGAGAGAAAAAAGCATGAGATAATTTTGAAGGACTGTAGTATCGGCTACTCATTCTGACAATTTTACTGCTCAAGTAAGTGCACGATGTAAAAAAAATGTGCATCATTATTATGATATTGTCCTTGACTGCATTACTATAGATGAGTTCTGCAGTACTCTAATGGAGTGAATTAGGTGCTTAGTGAAGAATGAGAAGCAATGCAAATAAGAGAGCTGTTGATCCTTTATCTGGTACTCATCATTAGATTATTGCTTCATAGCTTTCTGCCTGAACGTTATCAAAAGACCACAAGAAAAGGAAAGGAAACCATGAAATGTTTGCTCATTTTCCTGTCAGGGAAATTAATTCTTCATATGTATTTGGGAAGATTTAGTTTTGCAATTCCGTACTAAGTTAATGAGATATTACAATTTATTTGCTGGTATGCTATCATATTTAAGGAGATGGTAGAGCAAAGCTTTTTAGCAATAAAACAAGAAAATGATTCAGTTCTCTCTTTTATCCTTGGTATGTACATAGTAATAATACCATGGTAGTCTAGAGGTTTCTGCATTCTTCTTACATGCCTATTGTACACCTTTTACATTACAATCAAAACCCAGTTTTCTTATAATTAAGGAGTACAATCATGTAATTTTGGCAAGGGGAAGAAAAATAAGAAACAGCCTTTGTTAAGTCTCTGTTAAGTCCCTGAGTTACCCTACAGATTTCTTGGAATGTTAACTCCCAATATTTCCATCTATTTTTTTTTTTTTAAATTTAAGTTTATTTGTTTATCTTAAGTTTTACAGCATGAAGTACAAAAAAAAAAAAAAAAAAAACAAACGTGTGGGGGGGTTGGAACCAGAAAGAGGAATACATGAAAAACAGCAGTGTAAAACCAACCAACTCAACAAAAAGCAAAACAAACAATCACAGTCAGGGGAAACTATCTCTCTATATACATATTCATCAAATGTCAAACCAGTTTCTAAATCAACCTTAAAAATGGTTATCTAACATTACAATATAAAAAATCAATGCCAAAGAAGAACATATTGAGCCACTTTTTGATTAGTAGATAAAATTGCCTTTTTAATAATAATAATAATAATAATAATAATAATAATAATAAGAAGAAGAAGAAGAAGAAGAAGAAGAAGAAGAAGAAGAAGAAGAAGAAGAAGAAGAAGAAGAAGAAGAAGAAGAAGAAGTAATAGTTACATATCTCTTAAATCCAATACTTAATATCAGGAATATTACTATTTTTCCATTTTTTCAAAATAATTCCCATAGCAATACCCAAGGACCATAACTAATCAAAAATGGATTCCAAAGTTTTATGATATGATCTAGCATGCCAACATCTTTAACATTAAAATTTTCCCCATGAATTTACTTATGTACATTATTTCAAAAAGATGTCAATTACTTAAAGTTACTCTTCAGTGAAAGAAAAGAGTACCCCATTGCGTACCCCATTGTTTGTTTTGAGTATTTGGCTAGATCATGCTGCCTAGTGATGATAGTCCCAAAAAAGGGCCTGGGGTCTAAGGTTCTAGTAGGGAAACAAAGCAAAAAACAGAAACAAAACTCAAACCAATATAATAAATGATTTTTAACTCGCATAAATCAGCCACTATAAGAAAATAAATGGCATGATTAGTTTGTATGTGCAGAATACTGTAAATGAAAATATGCCACAAACTTATTCCTTTATAGTATACCTTTCTTTTCAATTCCTTGTATACTTGGGAATGCTAACTTAACTAAGGAAAAACTGCTAAAAAAATTAAAAAATGCATATTTTATGGAAAATTGCCTACAGAAAGGCATACATCAGTGAGAATAATGTGTAAAATAGAAAATATGTATAAGAACGAACACCAACTTTGATGCACAAAAAATGTTTATGCAAGCATTCCCATGCATAAAAAAATTAAAATGCAAGTTGTTATAGGAAAAGGTGGAATAAACTCATACTTGAAAAAAATGTCAGTGTTACAAAAGCAATCCAGGCAGGTTCCTGCATCCCTAGGAGGAACCTATTGTCATTGTAATTTCCTGTCTAATTCGTTTCCAATATTCTGAACTGAGAAGTCACCTTCACTGTCTTTGTACTTTCAACTCACAAGCTTGAAAATAGGAACAGTTCATGTTTGATAGATTATATTTCAATATAATGAGTATATAACCGTGAGTAAAGGGAATGCATCACCTTACCTGTCATATTGCAGTATACAAGAAATGGCCCTAGGGGGCCACTCCCATCTGAATCGATGTAGTAAAAGGCTGAAGTGTTCCCTCTGTGCTTATAAGCTTCACATGATTGCTCATATATAGCTGCAAAAGAACATCTCCCATTACAAACGTAAGAGTATCATTTTGAATTTTATTTGAGGGAACAACCAATTGTGAAGAGGGAGGCTGAAATCTTCAACATACATTCAACACTCAAGAAAATAAGGAGAAAAGAATGCAATAAAAGTTGTATCAACATTTGGCATCAGTAAACAATATTTATACCTATCAAAAGAATATAACTGGGTAGGTGTTTCTCTTTACTTTCTGAACAATAGCATTCAGATAAGAAATTGCAGGAGTTAGTGGCCAGCAACTCAATCACAGAATACCAAATCAAAGATACAATTGTAAAGAAAAAAACCGGTAGGGAGTGCTAACACTGTCAGTTGCCTGTGTTGTAAAGATTTATCCACATATAAAATGTTAAATATTAAAAATGTTGGGCAAGAATATGGGAGGGATTATCCGATTTGTATTGCTGAAGAACTGGAGTTTGAGAAATCATATTATTAATTCTGCCAAATCATGGCATACATATAGCTCTGATTAAAAATAAGGTGAGAGAGAGGGGGAGAGAGAGAGAGAGAGAGAGAGAGAGAGAAGGGGCTGTGTTTTGAAGCCATGCCTGAAACTAGTTACATTCTATGATGAAAGAATGAAATAATTTTTTAAAAGAACATTCTGTGATGACAGAAACAGTGAAACCAGGGCTTCCCTGATAGTAGGGGCCACTGGAAAGGGAATTCCCCACAAGGTTTCAGAAGCTCCAGAGCAGAGTCCTTTCAATTATATTTTCAATTCCATGCATTAATCCAAATACAGTCTTGTCAATTTCAGAGCTGTGTATTGCTTGCTGGATGGGGAATTCTGGGAGTTGAAGTCCACACATCTTAACTTTGTTAAGGTTGAGAAACACTGGTCTAGATTAAACTGTTTTGGGAAAAAAAGGAAGTGCTGCTAAAGCTGAGTTTCTCCCATGCAGCCAAAACTGCAGAGCAGACACCAAGCCCAGGGCCTGGATGGTAGGAGGCAGTCCCCAGCAGACTTGTTGGGACAATTGCAGGCAAACACATCACTGTCTTTACCTGCCTCACCTCATACATCCTCCTCCTCAATGTGCCTTGTCTTGTCCAGATGAGAAGTTGTCTTCTGTTTTCCCAGAAAAAGCATGAGTTCCATGCCAAAACACCCTAGATTGACTTCCTGCTGCCTCAGCAGCAGGCTGCCTGCAAAATGAAGGCTCTGTTGTGAGGATGTGCTTGCAGCAAACAGAATAAGGCTGTGTGGATAAGCTGCTTGCAATATAATTTGGAATACTGCAGACTGTATAGGTAGTCCTTGGGTTATGACCATTTCCTTAGCAACCATTCAAAGTTATGACGGCACTGAACAAGGTGAATTTAGGATGACTCCTTGGAATTCCAGCCTTTGCAGAGTCCCTGTGGTCATGTGATCAGAATTTCTGATGATCCCTGCCAGCTTCCCACAAGCAAAGTCAATGGGGAAGCTGGCAGGAAGTTGGAAGTTGCAATCAAGTGAGGTCCTTGCTTAATGACCCATGTGGTCCTTGTTTATTGATGGCAACAGAGACTGCCAGAATTGCCATCACTAAGCAACATGATCATGTGATGTTGCACTTTATGACCATGTTGCTTAGCAACAGAGTTCCCAGTCCCAATTGCCATTATAACCCGAGGACTACCTGTAAATGCTTCATTTTTTTATAGGGTTGAATGCCGAGAATCTTGCAAGTACAATATGCAGCTCTGAAATTAACAGGGAAATTGTTTGTACATAGAGAATGCTGATTGCATAAATTAGAATAGTACTACAGGTAGTCCTTGACTTATGACCATTTGTTTAACAACTGTTCAAAGTTACAACAGTGCTGAAAAAAGTGACTTATGACCAATCCTTGCACTTATGACCATTGCAGCATCCCGAGGTCACGTGATTGCTATTTGTGATGTTCTGGGGTCTTCTGACAAGCAAAGTCAATGGGGGAAGTTGGATTCATTTAATGACCATGGTGATTCACTTAATGACCATGGCAAAGAAGGTTTAAAAATCAGGCATGACTCACTTAACAACCACATCACTTAGTGATGGAAGTTCCAGTCTCAGTTGTGGTCGTAAGATGAAGACTACCTGTATGCAATTTTTAAAAATGGGAAACTATGTATTCCATAAACAAATAACGCTGTGCTCTAAAATTCAATGTTTAAATTATTATCAAGTATTTTAAGACTTACAATAATGACATGTAGCCCCCGTGTAACCTGTGTTTGCACAGTTGCAATAAAAACTATTCCAGGACTGTGAGCATTCACCACCATGTTCACAATAATTGGGCAGACATCTATGAAGTCAAAATAAATATTAAAGTACTTTAGAATAACATTAAGGTACAGTATAGATTTTATTGCACCTATTTATTGGTACCATGAGTTGTGGGTAATCATTTCACCAATATATTAAGGTAATTAGAAAGTAATTAGAGAGAAATATATTAAAAAAGGATTCAGTATGAATTCAAGTATTCGTGAACTGACTGCAAACTAGAACACCCACACCCTGGAGAGAGTCATATTGTATTCTTCTGATGTTACATGACTCATCAATAATGTTGTTTCTTGGCAAATGTTATCTTAATTTACTATCAAACCAACCACCATCCTTTATCCTACCCAATAAAAAAGATAGAAATTTCTTCAAGTTGAGCTCAACTCCCAGAGACTTCATGAACACCTACACCTATATATGTAGTTTTCTTGGCGGCAACATGGAAGGGGTATCCTACTGCTGCCTTGTGAGATTTTTATTTTAACTTTCTAGTCTAGCCTACAACCATAAAGTTTCTTGGTAGTCTTACATCTGATCCAACTTAGCTGTCTAAAATATGTCATATATAAATTCTGGTTGCAAACTGACCACAAGCATATGTTTTATTGGAAGCATAAAAAATAAACAATTAAAAGATCTTTTTAAAAAATCTGAAATACTATTTTATATTCATTTTATTTCCTAGGCCCTTAGAATGGGTGGACATAAAATAAAGTAGATGTAATGGTATGTGGGAATGGCCTTGGGAGATGGGGGAAGAGATGGGGGCAGCAGCCTAGGGAAAGATCAGATAAGAGGGGACATAGCCTGCAGCTGCGTAAGCTGCATAGAGTCCCCCATCAGGGGGAGATGGGCAGAGATAAATCTAATTAATTAATTAATTAAAATAAAATAAAATAAATAACAGGCAGAGAAAGAAACTCAGAAAGGAACTTCCCAAATTTATCAGACTATAAAAGAGATTTCTACTTTCAGACTTGCACGATTCTGTTAATGTAGCATTACAATAAAGTAGAGTTAGCTCATCTGGTCATGGTTCCTGTCTGGTCTACCTGGGAAGGCTGACAGTAAATTATATAATGCATGGAAAACCATCAGTTTCATTTGAACCAATTTTTCCAGATTAAAATGATCAGATAAGCTTTTTTTTGGCATTCAAACACTAGAATGTGTTAAGACAATGGGGACTTAATGTACCCAATCCATGTCTCACTTTATATATACCCTTTGACAGTCTGTGTTTGGTTGTATGAAATCACATTACTCCATGGAACTGAACGCCCTGATTGTACAGATTTTAAATACCCTAAATTAAGAAAATGTGACTATGATAATACATGGCTATGTAGGCAGTACAAATGAACAAAGAAGAATATGAATAAGACGGTCAAAACATTTTTCCCCCAAAGGAAGTAAAAGAAGAAATCTTCCCACACTCCTAAATAAAGAAGGAAGCATCTATCTATCCTGCAATTAGATGACACACATTGATTAGTTTCATGATATGGACTTTTCCTGGATGACATGGAATGCACTTGAATTAAAAGGGCAGCACTGCCATTTCAATACCTTGTTGAAACCAGCTATTCTATTATGAATTGATGAATGTTTAGTACCACTATAACAAATGAGGTGAGACCTATGGGTAGTTTTTTTTCTGCTATTAGTTTTAATAACTTAAATAATATTTCAATTTAGGGGGGGCATTAAATGCATTCTTCAGTTATATTTTTTGAAAAAAGTTGTAATGGATTACAGTAAGCCAGAAAGTTATACTTTTTCTTTTTCAACAATCCACTAATTACTGATTCCTCACTGAAAACTTGGACAATCAACATGGCAATACATTTGGGAGTTTGAGAGCATGGGGTGGGCACACTCACAAAATGGCTGCCACAAGGGATTTGTCTCTTCCTAAAATGGCTGCCATAATGGGCCTCACTGATCAGAGAGCATCCATTTGCTCAGGAAAATCTCTGGATGCTGCCTACCATTGCTGCAAGCAACTAGGATGCTGACCATTTCCTCCTATTTTAGACATTGGCCTCCTTCTCTCCAGCCAAAAAAAGTTAGTGGCCTCTTATCTTCTGACTTTTCCTATTATAAGACTTTAAAATACCTTCCAATAATATTAGTAAAAGCAATATTTAAGGCCCTGTACTGGGAAGAAAAGGGAAGGAAAAGCAAACGTTAGCTCACTGGGCCTCCATATGCAAATTCAGACCTACTCTGCAATCATATTAAAAATATTAATATTAATGCAAGCCAATAAAACTCCTGCTATAAGTAGTTGGGAGGAGGGGAATGGCTATCAGTCAGGAGAAGACTATTCTGTTTCCAAATACATCTCCTAAAAATCACCTCTGTGAAGGGGTGAGGTTAGGAAATGGTTTTTGCTCCTTTATAAACTGATGCAGTTTAACAGCTGAGCTAGCCTGCTGAGTTGGGGGAAAGAAACTTTCCAGAGTGTTTGTGTCTGCAAATGGTTTATGGCTGCTCCAGGCAAAAAATATCACAGGTCACTTGAGACAGGGGATGGCACTGAGGTGGTTCTGTCCTGAGTGTGCTAGCCTAGAAAAATATAGCCCTCAGTTCAAAGTAATTCCTCTCCCACCCCCACCCCCCCATATAAAGTAATTGCTGCAGAGACCAGTAAGCATTATGTGTAGCACTGGTTACATTGTTGGCCAATGCAAAGCATGTGAAATAGATGCTTTGCAACATGCAGGAGCAGGGCAAAACATTGGAAAGAGGTGCTCCACCATGTGCTGTTTCCACATTCACATACATTCTGTGCTATGTGCAGAGACAGCCAGGAGCAACTTACAAAGCAGCTGTGCAAAGACACAGTTTTTGCAGCCTTTATATCCTTATTATATTCAAGGCAAAGGATATTTGAAGTCCTAAAACACTCAGGAAATTGTTTACAAAATCTTCTGATGTAGGATAAAGAAGGTAAATGGAAAGTAAGACATATCCCTAAACAAGCTGTAGTTACAGCTTATATAGAGAAAAAAGATCAAAGAATTTTTCTATTTTTATAAGAAGTAGGATCATTCTAATAATTCTTCAGAGGGTATATACTCATGGTTACCATAGATCACAAAGAAAAAGTAGGCACTGAGAGGTTTGTGGATGTAGTCAAAAGCACAATGGAAAACATTTTTAAAAAAAGTCTCTGCGTCTGGATGACATATAAGGGGAAAAAAAGTCAAGAATTTCATGAACTGTTTCCAAAGGTTGTTTTTTTTTTAACGTAGTGAAATCCCGTTGCAAAACACTCTTCTATAATTGTAGCGAAATGTACAGAGTTCAGATCCATACAACTGAATATTATAGGCCAACATTTTGTCTGAAATATGAACTAATAACTATATTAGCTAACAGAATTAGCCTGATTGTTCCTGCAATACTGAGGTCTGGATTGGCAAGCTTTTATGAGAGGGTAGGTGAGCTAATGCTCTCATACAGCTGTGACCATTTGGATACCCTGCATTATCAGTGACTGGACAGCTGTCATGGCCGAGGGCCCCCTAAGGTAGTCATGAACTGGGTTTAGCTTCCTGGAAACTTGAACAATATGTTTAGGAACTGAATCTTATTGTAATTCTGATGGGTTGCCATTACAAACAGTCAACAGCTACTGAATAAGTTGAGGCAGATCCTGAACTTATATTCTTTACCTTGTTCAACTTCGGTGCCCCCTTTTCTCTGTATTTCCTCTGTAGTGGAAGCCTTTCCTACTGTTTCTCCTGATCGGCTATTAATGGTCACCGAGCAGTGTCTGCTCTGAGTCTCTCTTGCTCAGTGTTGTCCAAACTTGGCCACTTTAAGTTGAGTGAACTTCAATTCCCAGAATTCCCCAGCCAGTCATCATGACTACGCTGGGCACCCTTTGAAATTTATTCTGAAATTTATTCTTACGCTTTTGCACAACAGCCTTTCTGCTATCATTAGAAACAGCTTTTGGACAAGCCTGAACAGGTGTTGTGGTTACTTTAAGAGTCACATTAATATTAAACAGACAGAACTTTTTTTCAGGATCATATGAGAGGGTTGCATTCTCTCGTGAATGTTAGAATGTTATCGACCCAGTGTAGCCATGATGAGAAACAGCATTTTCTACCACTACATTATTTCATCAGATCTTCACCCTAACCGTCACAACATAACATAGGAACAACATAAATTGCTGGGTATAAAATTCTAGACTATAGAAAAGTATAACATACAGATGAGAAATTCTTTTGAAGGAAAAAAGGTCTTTCAGATCCTGAAACTGTTAAATTTAATACTGGCCAGTCTTTTGTTATTGCTGTGAATTATGAATGTAGAGAAACATTCTGTTTATGCCTTAGGAAAGGAAGGCAACAGATCTGCTTATTGGGTTTGGCAACTGGGTGGAACAATGTAGAATTTTAATATTCATCGTAATCTTTTCATCTGTCTGTTCCTATACCTTCCCTGGATAAATTATGAAATGTGGTCTCATAAAACAGAAAAGGTAATCTAAAGTGTATAGGTAATCTATACATACCAAACAGAGCAAATTATAGCAAATGCATTTATTATCTATGACCCAGGTGCATTTCACGACACATTTTAATGCCTATGTTGTCCTTAAAATAGTGTTGAGCATAGTTTGCTAAGGGCTGCCAAGCCAAAGAAAACAGTCATAAACATAGGTCAAGAAACTTTGCGCTGTGGGACAATTTGAGATTCTAGGACAAAAGTAGTTATTGGGGAAACAAGAAATGTTCCTTCCCTTCTTCAAATAACTAAAACTTTCCACTTTTTAAAGTTCACCGTAAGGAAAAAGCAGTTGTCATCTTGTCTTTATATATCCCCAACTTATATAAGGACCAGAAAGAAAAGCAAGTTGAAAATATCTAAATGTTTTAATCTCAGCAGCAATCAAAAATCAACATTTTTCACTGAAATATAATATCTCTTACCTGTCTGTAATGCCACACAAATCTATCTGAAGGTCACTGAAATGTCCCACTGAATTTTTTTGAACTGAAATTAAATCTACAGGTTTGCCATCAATGGAAATTTGTTTCAAACATCCAAGGAAGCTACTATAGGGGTTCTTACATTCTGAGTTGTTGACATTAATAGGGCATCCTGAAAAGTAAAACATGAAAGTGATTAATTGGGAAAAATAATTAAACTTACAGTGTAATGTTGTAAATACCTGCTTAGAAGCAAGTCCCACTGACAGACTTGCCATGTACCGGTAAGTATAATTCAAAATTCCGTCTTATTTCATATGTAATTCTGAAATTCCAGAACAAAATAAATAGTATTCTTTTAATGACTTGAGGAAATACAGTTCTCTTATATGCTTTGTGAAAAGTATTAAGAAGCATCTGATTAACTTTTCCCATTGATGGAATTACCATGGAAACAGTATAATACCACTGTGTGTGGTTTTTTTTCTTTAATAAAATGCAAGCTATACTGAACACATTGATTTTTAACATAATTAACATTATTATAAAAAAAGGCTATGCTTTTTATTTTTAAGATTAGCACTGTCAGTGTATCAACAAAAGTAAAAATGGAAATAAATAGAAAGTGATGTAGTGTCCATAAGATGCTAGCAGGAAGGAAAATACATCAATTAGATCATAAAGAGGATATGAAAATTTGTAAGTTTTCATATTCTCTGAAATTCCCCTTCCAGTGGCAAAAGTCCTTTGAATAGTCATCAGTTTGAAATATGAATGCCAATAGGCTATGAAACATGACAAATGATGCCTTTTCCATTACTGATTTCTGATATGACAGTGGTGCCTTATGATTAATGCACCCTAACCCTTCAGTGATATTAATCCAGAAGTATTACTTCTACGTCTTATTAGTCAAAGGACTTCTTGTCTCATAATATTCAATAACTTAAACACAGTTCATAATGAAGCCTGTTTATAACTGAAGTAAGGACATTCCCATTCAAAGTGAAACTATGAGAAATAATAGTAACAGTTGTATTAAACCTTCTTTGCTTTATACAAATGCTTTATAACCCTGGGAGATGAACATTCAGACTTTTTGTTGGAAGGAATTTTATATGAAAATGAGGAATACATCCTATCTTTATTGTGTTTTCCATCCAGTAGTTCATGCTCTTTTAAATTATATAGATGGCATTCATATGGCCTATGTATGTATATTTTCTGCACAAATATGGCTTTGCCTTTAGTTAAAAATTATTTATAGGAGTGAAACCATCAGTTTAACACAGTACTACAGCTCGGCTGCTGTACCATACACAATCACTCTCACCAGATATTCCAAAAATACGTAGTGAGCAAATTTAGGTTTCAGCTATGCCTGTAGAAATTATCAACAAAATAAATTTTGCAACAGAACATATGTTTAAATTAGTCTGAGGACTGTGTCAAATTAGGACAAAGGCCACATGCAGAGTTATGCAGCAAGCATAAGTTCTACCCTGAAGGGAGAGACAGAGAAAAATAAAATAAAATAAAATAAAATAAAATAAAATAAAATAAAATAAAATAAAAAACACAATAAAATGCATCAGTGGCAAGTTACATATTCTCAATAAACATTTTTCTGCTGAAAACATCATGGACAATTCACAGCATGTAACATAATATTGAGAACAAATGAACCTTGAGAGCACATTTTAACACACACACACACACACACACAGCGCGAAATGTGCTTCTTTTACATTTCTCAGCTAAACATTTTCATCCCTCTTCAGGGGAAGAGCATGTTTGACAAGGCATGGAGAGAGAATATGTATCTTTTACCAAAGAAGATGTGGGGGCTTCATTTTAGATATTCTCAAAAAGTTGTGGAGTAAGCAGAGGAAACTTCCTTGTTCAACTCTCCTGCACTTTTCCATTCTGTTTTACAATGTTGAAATTCCTCTTCATTGAGTTTTCACTGAGATTCCCATTATTGTACATGCATTTTTGTGTTGTGCCAATATTGTACTTTTCAGGCAAAAAGGGAGTAGTACAGCCATTTTATGTGCAGTCAGCTGATGGCTTAGATGATTTTACAATAATACTGTAGCCAGGATGACATTCAAGGAAAGACAGTGAGCAAGCTTTAATATTAGTTATTACAGCTCTACATTAAGAAATGGCTTAATTTGTATAATGTTAAATCAGAGGAATCCTGTTCAAGAAGCCTGAAAAATCAATATCTCCACCAAAATCAACTATGAAGATGGAGTAATTTCCTTGGTCCTATGCTAAACCCAGAAGCAGTGGAGATGAAGTTCAACTGAAATCTACAATAAATGTCACTAATAATACTCACATATGAAACCACATTTCATTCATGGTTTTTCAAAACTCAGATCCCTGTGTTTTGATTGGAAAATAAAACATATCTCACCTCCAAAGTAATAGGTGTCTCCTGAAAATATGTGCATAGGTACTAACATATGAGATGTAGACATTGCTTCATTATCTACCATTAAGGTTACACGATTCTTTTTAGTTGACAAAGATACAGAATGCCACTGCCCATTATGTAAGCCAGCACCTATAAGGAAAAAAATGTCAAGAAATAACAAAATTAAGAACATGTATTGATATCTGATTAACTTTATAATCTTTAGTACTACTGAGAAAATGAGAATAACAATTTAATTCCAGCTTTTGTGAATCACCACATATTGCTTTCTTTCTGTCTTTACTGCCTTCCTTCCATTGTAATACCAAGGAACAGGAAATAGTATATAAATGCAAGATTCCCAATTTTCACAAGCAGATATTTCGAATAGTTTGGTGTAATTTGTGATGTCTTTCATCATGAGCTCCAGTGAAAGGCTTATTCAAGTTTGCGTGTGTGTTAAAATGCACAAAGCTTTGATGAGGTAATTTGATGGTGACTCAGTTGAATCTGCCCTCAAAGCAGGGCCACAAAGCGATGCCACTGTCTGGATAATATGAACCTTAATTATAACCTGTTTCTATCCTAATTTTTTTATTTCAAAACTTTCATCTTTCTAAACAGTTGACGAACAACTGGCAAAAGAAGTTGCTTTGAGAACATTATATAAAGACCCTTCTGCAATAGGAAGTCGTGGTTTATTGTCAGTTAATCATTCATAAATTAATATGTGCCATTGTTCTCTGTTTTATGTGGACACAAAAATCTTTATATATCTCTGGTAATGAAGTCTCAGAGCTGTGCTCAAAGTAATATGCTCCAATTTAATTATCACATATTGTTTGTGTGAAAGCCAGGTCATAAGTCTGCCTGTAGGGGAAGAAACCTGTCCAACCATTCATAATTTAATTACTCAATCTCTAGTTGCAGACTTGATTTGCTCCAATGGCTACAATAAACACTTCAAACTTACTAGTGAGAAAAAAAAGTTCACAGTGTGCTGTTGTTAGATAATTTTCTGCTGAGGAAGCAAGAACCTTATTTTAAAAACCATGATATTTTACAGCTGCATAAGCAAATGAAAACTTTCATTTATAACTATTCAGGAATGTTGTCTTAGTCGCACTGTACAGTGAGATAAACTCTGTTTTAACATAGTTTTTTACTTTTCCTTGTGAGAAATGTCAGGCTGTAGACAAATATTTTACAGAGTTTGATTTGTGCCTGCTGTTTAGTAGTCTGTCAGAAAAGCACATCAGGAAGTCAGTTAGACATTACAGTGCATTGCAGAAACCACTTAAAACAGGCAGTGAACTACGATTGTGTCATTAACATGCATGTAATTGGGCTTTGATTTAAACTGCTTTGGAGGAAGTCAGATGTATCGCAGTAAACTGCACATCAGTGACATTCTTGTCATGGAATTAACATTTTCTGATGGTGAGCCTAGGAAAGCCATAAATTGACACATTTTCTGCATTATTTATCTGAGTTGGTGAGTGTTAGCATACATTGCAGCTGGCTGTACTGCTACTAAAACCAGTGTCAGAGCTTCATTTCCAGGATGGATGCCTTGTATAAATCACCACCATGATACTGAATTGCTGCTGGCAATCATTCAATTATCTCAGCTGTTATATTTCAGTTACCTTATCACTCACTCAAAGGGAAAGTTGCAAGTAAATGCTGCAAGGTGGAAACCTGTTAAAATGGTGTTTTATCCATGCTTCTATGCTGCAGATATGTGGTAAAGAACACAACATTCCATATTAGAATAAAGCTTAGGGCATGTGCTTTAGGGTTTAAATATCTGGCTTTAAAGATACAGACTGGGAATAATAGAGTACCAGAAATGACCTACATAAGTCCAAACAACTACTAGAAGAGTTTGAGGTTTTTTTTTTTTTTTTTTTAATGTATCTATTGCAATCCGTTGGTCATCCAGATTTTTAAAGGCCAGATCTGGTAGCTCTCAGGTCATTAGCCTTGCTACATTTCATACATAAGACTTGGTTTTTATATAAGACATAAGGTATTTTTATTTTTCCAGCACTTCTGGTTGTCCACTATTGGGAACAAAATGTTAGATTCCAATGCCACCTCAATTATCACAGGCAGTGGGAGAACATCACTGCACTTAAGTCCTACTTGTAAGTTTCCCATAAATAATTGGCCATTGTGGAAGCAGAATGTTGGACAAGATGAGGTTTTAATCTCATCTAGTCAAGTTTGACTGTTCATGTGTTATAGTCTTATGACCTCACAAGTGTTCTGTGGATATTCATTAAGCAAGTTAAAAAGAATATTTCACTCCAATACAAGGGGTAGGAAAATCTGTCCTTTTGGATTGGAATTGCCTGATGACAATCCAAATGACAGTTAACACTTATGTAACCTGTACCATTTTATCTGGAAAGCACAGCCTTACCCTGCCTGAAATGTATTCTTATGATAACTATAAGAGTTACTTAGGGTTATGGCCAAATTATTGGACTTAACTATTTGTCTTCCTGCAATCAGTCTCTACTATCATATAGATTCCGCACTCCCTGTTTTTAGGTATAAAGGTTTTGTCAAATGGATTTATGGTAAAGGAAGGGAAAGTGGTATCTACACAGTCTTTACTTTATAGATGCTGTTATCTGGTCCAGAATTCTATCTTCTAGAGAACCAGACAGCATTTTGTAATAAATATTCTGTATCAGACAGTAAACTCTCCATGTACTTAGTATACCATATATTCCTTTATTCAAATTATTTCAGCTGAATTACATATGAAGCTGAGCTCTGTATGAGGCTCTGTAACAAACATTTCCCATATTAAACAACTTTGGTGTTCTTCAGACTTCCCAACTCCAGATGTTTATGGCTGAAATCCCAGGATTCTCAACTACTGCTACGCCGCAGGGAATTCTAGCATTTGAAGCCCACACATCTAGAAGGCATCTACATTGGGGAAAGCTGGTATAAATAAAGTGTATCTTTCTCACTCAAAAGAGAAACAAACAAAATCTTGTCATCAGAATTCTGATGCTAGCCCAAGCATTTATTTTACAAATTGTTTTCTTCTGCTTTTTGCTTCACCTGTAGTGATATCACTCTGGGCCTTTCCAGGTTTGTAGAAGCTCAGCTTAACTTTCCCATCACTTAGATACATAAGGAGGCCACCTGAAGTCTGATATAGTTTATTTGATAGCAAAAGCCCCTCATTGTTCCAGGTGCGGAAATGAAAAGTGACTGAAACATCCTCTAGTCCTGCTGTTCCAGGCAATGCTAAATAGCTGTTGGGGTTCAAAAAGGTGACAGGAATAATTGGAGGCTCTGAACAGGAGAAAGATATATTGCCCTGGAAACAAATGAAACAAGAAAAACATTAGGCCAATGCAGAAATGGATAGGATTAGCCAGATTAGTTTGTCGATAACTATGCATATTTACAGTAGGTGAGAAATTACAGATAGCAGTTGTTTAGTGTCCAGCTGCTTCAAGAAAAGATAGTGATGAAAAATAGCATTTAACAAGATAATGTCACCTATTATGAGAACTATCCGTCTGTACTGATAGAAGTACCGAACTAGAAACATCTAGCCATAGTTGCCAGCAGCCATAGTTGCTGGTCAATATATAATTAGTTTAAACAATTTGGAGACCCCATGTAAGTACATTAATTAAGGTTGATAGCCTACTCTTTATAAAAATGGAGAACTGAACTTTTGTACTATATAGATGTAGATATCATTTTTGTTAGTTTTCCCAATATACACTTCTAAATTTGTCCTTTTCACATTATGCATACTTTCCCCCAAGCAATTTTATCGCCCTTTCCATCTATATATGAATATCACTCACTTTAATCTAATATGTACATTTTTGTATATACCTTAAGCTGCAGATTGCATCCGAGTACCAGGAAAAGTGCTGATTTGGGCATATAACTGTTCTAGTTTGCAGAAAGGTTCAGGTAAGTTTAATTGTGTAAACTCATGTTAAAATGAGAACCAAATATATTATGTTTATCCCCCATTCCTAGATATTCAGAAAAGTTTCAGATCATTCTTTATTTTTCATTCCAAACTTTAAATATATGTAACTAGATTTTCCCATGGTGTTTCCTTTCATCCCTTGTCTTTCTTATCCCCCTGTCATTTGTTATTCTTTTAATAGTCTATTTATTATCCACATGCACACAAGCACAGATATTTTTACATACGTTACATAAAATATATACTTTTCTAAGATGTAAACATCTATTCTTCAAAATGATTTTTTTAATGTAATCTTATGAGCCTCTATTTATATGAGTGACATTATAACAGTTGCAACAGTGTAATATAAAGTGGCAATAATTTTATTTTAAAGGCACCAATTTCACCAAATACTATTGTTATTATATTACATATTACCTGATTTTTCTAACAGGTATAGGAGGTGGTGAAGCCTGGCTTCTGGTAACTATACGGCCAGCTTTCCCAAATGTTTCCAGTAATAATCTGGAGCTCTTCCAGTGATCTCTTTGATCCCATACATCACCTTATCTGTAATTTCCCTTTTTTACATCCCTCAGCCTTGTCAAGCAGAGTTATAACAGCTTTTCCTAATCTAGTACATGAGCGAATCCCAACCAAATAGGTGCAAAGACAAATGCTTAACTTTCAAGGGGTGCATTTTTTAAACTTGCATTTTGGGGAGCCTCAAGATTTCAGGAGGTATGAGAATAACATGATTTTACTGAAATGTGCATGTAAGGTGAAAAGAGGAAGATTTGAATTATATATATTATTTGTGTCCTATCTAGAACAATTAAGCAGAATTTTTCTTTGTTTTTTTCTGCCCACTCGCTCCTGGGGGTGGGGGGGAGGCAAGTAACTGAATTGCAATTTTAAAATAGTTTGCTGCATACTGCTTTCTACAAGGTCTGGGCTTCATGACCATAAGTGAAGCTGTTAATTGACTGTGAATTGTCCACTGCTGTTCTATGTAGATCTTTACAAGAAGCTGCTTCTTCACATTGGAAGTTTTATGCATTGTGAGGGAAAAGTGCATGATGCGAATGTATTGCCATCTTATATTACACATAAAACCTATATACTATGGGTCAAGCTAGTGCCGAGCTAGATAAGATACTGTTCACACAGCCCTGGATTAACCATTAAGCAAACTAAGCATGTGCTTAGGGCACCAAGAGAAGAGGGGCACCACAGAGTTTTCCCCCCTAGCTATCATGCCTTTAACTTTTTCATTGCACTTCAGTGATTTTTTTGTAATTGTCTTTATCTGCTGTGCCCAATTTTAATCTGCATGGTTAAAAACAAACAACAAACTTTTTTTTTGGCATAGCATGCAGACTCAAGTTTAAAAGTTTGGTTTGAAGGGGTCACATATTCCATCAAGGGGCACCATTTTGGGGCTGTGCTTAGGCCATTGGCCTTAATCTGGTCCTGTGCTCACACAATTAACCACAAGAGCTGCAGCTTTTACAAATATTTAAACTGATATTGACACTTTAAGCCAGTTACAATGCACTGAAGTTAGCAGAACCAAAATGTTAAGGTATAGATGCTAAGGTAACTTCCCTTTAAAAGTTGGTGGTTGAAAAATGTATTGTTTCCTTTCCCATGCAAGCTTCTATAACCCCAGAAAAAGAGTTCAAGAGGATAAAGGGGGCTTCTGAACAATATGAGATTAATAGAGGCTGCTGGTAGCAGGAGGCATTAGGCTTGGATCACAGAGTGTTAATTTAAGCTCACTAAAGAGAAGATTCATGCCCTCTCATTCCCCCACAGCCACCTTTACTCTCTTATACAATTTCAATCAGAACAACTTTTCATGGACACAGTTACATGGAGAGGAAGGGAGAAGACACTGTTTCCAATAGCATCCTTAAATTAACTTTTTAGAATTTAATCTCTTTAATATATAGTAATCTTAGATTGCAGTTTGAACATTACTATGAAATGAGGCTATAAGGGAAAGAGTATATGTGTATACACACACGTACACAGACACACACATGTACCCTACATAGCATACACATAAATATTTCTTACCATTATGTTGATCTGAGGTTTATATCACTTGGCCAAATCAATAATGTTCACCCCGCTGTAATAAATATTTTTCAAAATATTTTTTTTTAATGTAATCTTATGAACCTCCATTTATATGGGTGATATGATACACACGCACACAGAGAGACACACCTTACATAGCACACATATAAATATTTCTTACCATTATGTTGATCTGAGGTTTATATCTCTTGGCCAAATCAATAATGTTCACCCCATTGTAATAAATATTTTCAAAACATCCATGAAAGTTTTTCCATAGTAATATCCCTGATTTTCCAGGTATTGGAATCCCTCCAAAGCTGAGCTTAGAAAGAGAATAAAAATCAATAACAGTATTAAATACTTTTCTGACAATCTGCTTGCCACTATGGTGACAAAAATGCTAACAATAGAATAGCAACAGCAGTTCTCGTTTTTGCCAATTTAGAATCAATTCATTTTTTAAAACCTCTTTTCAATTGGTAAATGCATTAACATAAATTGTAGGTTAAAATGCAGACCTTAAGAACGGCTCCGTAGGTAATAAAGCAAAGAAAAATACTCAAAACAAACATGTTCTCATTCTTGAATAGTGGAAAATTTCTTTAGTAATCATTTCAAGGGAGAAAAAATGTGTCATTTCTAACTGAACAATGCCATTCTGTGAATATCTATTTGGAATTTACATCCATTACAAATTAGGTGTATGTTTAGATATGTATATACCTTATGATAGATAAATAAATAAATGAATACACACACACATACACACATACATACACAGAGCATACAAGTGTATATACATGTACAACTATATATTGATAGCATAATAGGAAAAAAAAAGACAAAAATTAGGTTAAGGCCCTGTCTTCATCTGACTATTGCAACTGCTTACCTGAAATTGTACTGTAATTTTCAGTCCAATGAAACTATCTGCATATATGTTTCACAAATATATTTATTGTTATTTCTTATTTTTACTAAAGATATGCATGGCATCCTATTCATGTTACATTACATGCACTGAACCAGTGATGAAGAACCTGTGGTCTTCCAGATGTTGCCAAACTGTTACCCCCAGCACTCTTCACCATTGGCCATGATGGATATGGCTGTTGGGAGCTATATTTCAGCAATATTTGAAATTTTACAGGTTTCTCACTTCGGCACTATACTGTGCACACAGATGTTACAGTCATGAAAGTTCCTGTGCATTCAGTAGTTTTATTCTACAAAGAAAGCTGCTCAGCCTTTTGAATAATTCACAGGTGAATGAACTCTACTTGTTCATCCTGACCTCATGCTCACATACATTTGTTCTATTTCCCATAAGATTCTATAAGCCATTGCACAGAGATGAAAGATGATACGAGAAAGGATAAATGTCTCAGTGTGGCA
This sequence comes from Liasis olivaceus, assembly GCA_030867105.1. Taxonomy (NCBI): domain Eukaryota; kingdom Metazoa; phylum Chordata; class Lepidosauria; order Squamata; family Pythonidae; genus Liasis; species Liasis olivaceus. Next base: position 202,015,962 of record CM061348.1, read on the forward strand.
ATGAAGTGATCAATTATCTTCTTCCACTAGGGTATAAGTTCACCTTAGCCTAGAGAAGGGTTGGGCAACTTTTTCTGTAGAAAGCAGAATTTTCCTGAGGGATAATATTTGTGGCTACATAGTGGGCTGGGTTAAAGCAAATAGCGAATGGTACTTTCTTTTCTGCTTTCTGGTATCTTTCTTCCTCTCTTTTAGGCTACGGCTGCAAAGAACAACCAATATTTTTCTTACTAGAAGTTTGAACTGACTTCTTGCAATAAGGGTTTTGAAATTAGGATTAGAACTTCAATAACTTATCCTAAGGGTCACTTGGAGGGTTAGGGCACCTCCACTGGCCCCTGCAACTTCACTGCATCTTGAAATAACTTGATTTGTTTTTTTTAAACAGATACCAAATTTTCCTTGTCTATTCCTTCCCTCGTTTGTCTCACCTTTCCCATGTTTGCTTTAATGATCAACACTGCACTTTTACTAGCAAATAGTGAAGGGATATGAGAACTAGCTAATGAAGTTGTGTTGCCACCAATTCCATAAAGGAAAGTAAACACTTTCAGTCTTACTCTGCAGGGCACAAATTAACATCCCAATCTGAACATCAGTACCAAGCTGAATTTCCTGCTACTGTTGTACTTGTTCATTGACCATGATTTGAATCCTGCATAGCAATAATTTCTTAACAGTGTTTCATAACAAAATCATATTTGGTTAATTCATCGGAAAGCAGAGAAGCTAAAGCCTCACCTAAGCATCTCACAATTGCATAATCTCATTTACATCACAAAGATAGCTCTAATAAACAAAAGATAATGTTCACACCTCATAATCAAGGTCCAAATAATTGAATTCTCCCTTTGCATGAAAATGGTGAGTGTGTTTATCAACTGTAAAGTTCACTTGGTTATTGAAATGTTCAATGAGGACTGAATGCCAGTGCTGATCATCCAAAAGGCTACCCAGAGTGATATTAATTTGGGCATCAGTAGAATACATTTTAGCATCACCTTCAAGAGGAGAAAAAGAAATGGTTAGGTCTGTTACAATAAACAGTGTAGGTGGTGAAGATATGAGAGTTCAGATTTCTTTTCTTAAGGGGATACTATTAAGCAGAGAGACAATATGACTGGGTATTTGGTACCTATATTGATGAATAAGGAAAGCTTCCCATTATCTAAAACCAATGTAATGTGATCTCCATTCTGTCCTTCTCGGTGTAGCAGAATCCCATCTCTTTGGCTGGTTTTAAACTTCAGAGAAATTACATCTTTTAGAGCGGTTGTGGATTTGGGTTTAAATCTGTAGAGCAGGAAACTCCTTCCATCAAAATCTGCTACATCAGATCCTAGAAGGAACACCAACAAGAGTTTTCTTATAATATGGCTAAGGATATAAATGCATGATAATGTGTTGCTCACATGATGATTAAGAGAAGAATGTGAGACATTTTCTTGTCCTGCATATTGAATAACATGGGGAACAAGGGGGGTTTCAGAGGTTGTAAAAGGAGGATTCATCTTGTTTTAAGTTACAAAATACACAGTATTACAAGAGCATTTGATATAAGTCTGAAAAATAATAGAGAAATAAATTATCCATTTTCTATACGTGGGGAAACAGGCACATTTTACATATATGATATGCATTACTGCCCCAAAGTTATACACATTTCCCCATTAATAATATGCTTTTGTCTCATTATATGTTAGCAGAGGCATCGGCAGCTGGCTGTGATGATGCCAAAATAAATGAAACTTGTGTTGCAACATCACAGTGCAATCTCTGCCCCTTTTTTATTGTGCTAATGTCATGATCTGTAAAGGGAGAAGTTTGTGTTGTGACATCACAAAGCATGGTTTGTAATTTCCTCCTTCTGTCCATGTCTGTGCATATAAGATTGCTATTTTCAAGGACGCACATATTCACTAGGATATTAGACACAAACATAGCATAGTATTTATCATCATCTATATATAAGAATGATTTAATAAGTTACAAACACATTCACACAGCATAAGTAAAGAAGACAAAAGAGGCAATAGTTCTTGAAAGCTAGATTTGTGAAGTAAATGAAGATATATCAGGCTTCCAGGGAGTCATTTTTTAAATAATTGACTGCCTTCTTCCAAATCAATGGAAAACTCCTATTTAATATTATTTCATTTGACAAAACACTTGCTATATTATGCTTTATTTTGGGCATAAGCCTTTGAAAATTCATCTCTGTGAGCCCCATTAAAGAATCATGTTCTCTGCTGAAGGGGTATCTGCAGTATTTTAAAGGATCCTGTTGTAATTTTTCCCTTCTTTTGAGTCCCACCAATTGCTTTGTTCGGATCTCTATCCTGCCCCATAAACTTAATAAATCTGCATGCAATTCTGCAGTGACCTATCTGTAAATAAACCTCACTGAAACATACTGGAACTATCTGAGTCCATTTTTCCCTTTTGTTTTATTTTTAATCACTGCCTTTCCACTGGGAAAGTAAGTCCATTAAAACCAGGGCACCAAGTGAATGACATGCTACATCTTCAGTCTATTTTAAATATGTTGTAATCTATCACAGACATATCACTTAACAAATCCATCAGAGGTAATAGTTATGCATAATCCCTATGCTATTTCTGGTTGTTGTTGTTTTTTTGTTTTGTTTTTACTATCCTCTGACTTTACACCTTAATTATGCACTTTAAGTGGTGCACATACATTTCTAAACATTGGGTTTATTGATTTTTTTTCCTTTTCCAATCTTCAAATGAGTGGATAGATAAATAAATAGAAACACACACACACACTCCTACATCCTATGATTCATGTGGACAACATAATATTTCTGATTGCTGACATTCTGCCGGTCTTATTTATTTATTTATTAAATTTACATGCCACCCCTCTCCCCCAGAGGGTGACTCTGGGCAGCTCACAATTAAAATCAAACCTCAAAAACAGTTAAATATATAAACATCCACATTAATTTAGTTAAAAAATCAAACTATATAAAAAGACTATATACATTCAAGATGATGGCGGGGGGGCGGTTAGAATCTATTATCCCACAAGCCCATTCCAATTGTGCAAGCTCCCATCAGGCCCCCAGGACATCTTTTTAGCATTAAAAAGATTGTTATTTCACCTTAAGCCCACCATGCTACCCTAGTTTGTTTCAATATCTGTGAAGGACTCAGCAGAGGAGAAGGTCTTGCAGAATAGAGAAAATAGTGCTGCATTATGTGCATACAAATTCTTCTAGTGGTGGCGTTTGGGAAGGACCCCAAATCCTGAAGTGGACTGTAGATAGTAAGAAGATCAGACAGTTTTTATAAATGATAACTTTCAAAGTTAATGTTAATTTTTGCAGTGAAACTATGGGTATGCCTAGTCATATATGCAGAGCACAGCATAGAACATTCAACTGGGAAAGCACTGAAATTTGAAATGACACCATTTGCAAACTCCTCATATTTGAGGAGGATGGCAGAATTATGTCAATGGGGCCTTCGCCTGACTTTTCAGGAATTCTTATTCAAGATGATCATTACAGAAGCCAAAAGAATGAACCTGGTCTTTTAATTGTGGCTATTTTATCAATTATAATTACAATTTGCTGTCAAATGCTCATGATTCTTCTCACTATCATTTTGAATAGGACATCGTTGCAATTTGTCCCCCCCCCCCCGCAAAGTTAATGATTTTTATATCTCAATAGACACTTTTACTGATTCAAGGAAAAGATGAAGTTCAGTGGAAAAATCTGTTTTGCATACAAAGTATCCAAGATTCATTGTCTGATATTGCAGACCGGGTCATTAAAAATATTAACCCCAGCTGCTGCCCTCAATTTCAGATACTTCTTTTCTGCCAATAGTGTGATTTGTGAGGAGTTTTAAGGCAATAAAATAAAACTAGCAAAGAGTGGTGGCTGTTTAGAGATGACAACAAACATCCCAGTGTCAAAATTCAGCATGGTGTTCAAAGTCAGAAGCATTTATGACAGTCATTGACTAGCATTTTGTACAACTTCATTTCAGAAGATACAAATAGAAGAATAGAAAGAAGAAATTGGCAAATAAGTACATAGAAATATAAATATAGCAGACTAAAATAGACTACACATGCAATAAATTCAATACTAAAAAAAAAGTAACATTTAAGAACTAGAATTCTAAAATTAGTAATAAACTGCTGCTGAGAATTATCCTTATTTAGATACTAGAACACTAAGCTGGTGACCAAGTAAAATCTCAGCTTTTTGACTAAGACCAAGTGTAGAATCCGCATAGTGCTGCCTAACACATCCGATGGCTGATTTGCCTTTCCTGCTTGTTCCCCAGCCTGAGGACAGGCTGCCTAGCACTTCAGGATGATGGGGATGGATCATCTTCAGACTGCACTTAGCTGGCTCAGAAATGTCCTCCACTCAAGTTTTCTTGCTCTGCTGGCACAAGCAGGGCAGTCTGCTGCGCCTGCTGTGTGTCATTCCATCTTACACAAATGGGTGAAGTTGACAAGAGTTCTGCCAGATTTCCCTTCTTAGCCCAAGTGATAGGAAGAATGGAAAACTGATCTTTGTTTCACCAGTCCTCAGAATCGTGCACCAGGCCCATAGAATGGAAAGCAGTTGGTGATTGCTTATCTGTCATGGATGGGTTGAAATCTGGAAAAGGATTAATTAAACTGGTTTAATTGCCAACCAGCTCATTCACTGGAGGCAAGGAAGTGGAATCTGCAGTGAGGAAAAACTGAGACTGGTGGCCATCAGCTTCATTCCTTTTTTCCTCTCATCACTTTTAAAGGATCACTAGTCCATAATACACTGCAATTGTTTATCACCATCATGTCTTCAAAATACTGTTGGATGTATGATGGTTTCAGCGGCATTTGAAGGCCATGAATATGGCAGTCCTTGTCCTTCAAATCCACTCAATTCATGGTGCATTTTCTTTTTAAGAGCCTGGTGTCACTATCTTGTAATTTTTTTTTTTTTTTTTTTTTTGTCTGCGCTCAGTCATTACTGACCCTGCAGTGACTGCCTGGACGAGTCCTTGCATTTTTCATGCTTGGACAAGTCCTTGCAGTTTTCAAGGCAATTGTTTTTCGGAAGTGGTTTGCCAGAGCCTCCTTCCTAGAGCATAGCCCAGCTGGTGAGCGCAGGAGGCGGAATTTCTGTTGCTTCTCGCCCTTTTCGGGCGAGCTTACCGGCAACTGGTCCCGTCTCTCTGTGCAAGGCGCTGCCAGCATTTTTCCTCCCACCGGAGTGAGAGTACCCATTTATCTACTCACGTGAGTTTTCGACCTGTTGGGTTGACAGGAGCTGGGGGGGGGGAACAGGAGCTCACCCTGTTAACGTGAAAGGCTGGACTTGAACCGCCGAAGTGTCAGCCATTTCTGGCCGGCAACTTTCAGCGTCATTAAGCCGCTGCGCCACCGCGTCCCCTGATATCTTGTAAATTACAAAATGTAAATGAAACTGAAAAGAAAATATACTTTATATCTGCTTATCAGGGGAGAAGGAAGGAGACCTGATTGCTGGAGGGGTAGAGGAGAAGCACAAAGGAAGGGGGGGGGGGGGAAAGCTGTTATACAGATGGAATTCAGAATTATGTAGATATATTACAATGTTTTGCATGATATTGATCTCAGTATGCAAAAAATCAAGATAGTAAAAGAGAGTATGATGCTAAAATGCAAAATTGATATCCCTCCCCCCAAAATGCCTTCTTTGTAACTGCAATAAGCAAAGGCCAATTATTATTACAAGCTGGATTTCATTTTCAGTTTACAAATGCATTACAGACTTGTGTCATTCTGCTCATTAAAGGAAAATACATTACTTACGATAAGCACATCCATAGACTTCGATCCGCATTCCAATCCTGCCATTGTGGTTCCAATCCAAAGGGACAAATCGTAGAAATCTTGCTTTGATGGAATGTTCAAGCTTATAATATACCACACTGTCAGCATTGGTGTTTCCTGAAAAAGCCTGTGAATAACAACATGAAAATGAGCTTTTACTCTGCACATTTGTAATATATTCCACAGAGCACATGTAGTTCTGGACTTAAACCTGATTGGCATGAACATAAAAATCAGTGTTGGATTTCAGCTCCTGTAGTTCCTAACAAGAGTGACCATGCAATCATATGCAGTTAGTATGCCATTAGAAATGAATCTGGGTGAATCTCAAACTTCAGCAGTTTCATACCCTTCTCATGTGTGTTGATGAGAATTAAAGATTTCAATGTTTTATTCCACCTGCCATTTCTACTCAGGGAACTGTGGACTTATCCAAGCCAACATTCAACAGACTGAGATCCAAAAACAGAGTTTCCTTCTGGATTAAACTGATTAAGGCAAGCCACTGTTTCTTTTTTAGATGTAACCATAACTGTAATGTGTTCCTCATGTGAATGTGGAAGCCTATGAATGAAATAAAGTGTATGTAAGCCTGGGAGCCCCCTGGCAAATAGAAGGGGTAGAAATGGAAGCAGTAACAGACTTCATTTGTTTGGTCTCCTAGATCACTGCAGATGGAGATTGCAGCCATGAAATTAAAAGGCTTGCTCCTTGAGAGGAAAGCTATGGCAAACCTAGATAGCATATTAAAAAGCAGAGACATCACCTTACCAACAAGATCCGCATAGTCAAAGCTATGGTTTTTCCATAATAATGTATGGCTGTGAGAGCTGGACCATAAAGAAGGCTGAGTGCATAAGACTTGATGCCTTTGAACTGTGGTGCTGGAAAAGACTCTTAAGAGTCCCCTGTACTGCTAGGAAGTCAAACCAGTCAATCGTAAAGGAAATCAACCCTGATTGCTCATTGGAAGTATTGATAATGAAGCTCAAGCTCAGATACTCTGGTCACCTAACGCGAAGAGAGGACTCTTTGGAAAAGACTCTGATGCTGGGAAAGATTGAAGGCAAAAGGAGAAGAGGATGGCAGAGGATGAGATGGCTAGATAGCATCACTGAAGGAATGAGCATGAAACTGAGCAAACTCAGGGAGGCAGTGAAGGACAGTAAGGCCTGATGCAATATGGTTCATGGGGTTACGAAGAGTTGGACACAACTTAATGACTGAACAACAACAACAACAAAAGCCTGGGAGCCACACAATAGCTTACATAACTGAATCAGATTTTGACATGGCTTTATTCTGACCATGCTCATTGTATTTTTTTTTTAAATAACTACAGGTAAAACTCAAAAAATTAGAATATCATGCAAATGTTCATTTATGTCAGTATGGCAACTCAAAAGGTGAAACCAATATATGAGATAGACGCATTACATGCAAAGCGAGATATGTCAAGCCTTACTTTGGTATAATTGTGATGATTATGGCGTACAGCTTATGAAAACCCCAAATTCACAATCTCAGAAAATTAGAATAGTGTGAAAAGGTTCAATATTCTGGGCTCAAAGTGTCCCACTCTAATCAGCTAATGAATCCATAACACCTGCAAAGGGTTCCTGAGCCTTTCAATGGTCTCTCAGGCTGGTTCAGTAGGAATCACAAGCATGGGAAAGACTCCTGAGCTGACAGTTGTGCAAAAAACCATCATTGACACCCTACATAAGCAGGGAAAGCCCCAAAAGGTAATTGCAAAAGAAGTTGGATGTTCCCAAAGTGCTGTATCAAAGCACATCAATAGAAGGTTATGTGGAAGGGAAAAGTGTGGTAGAAAAAGGTGCACAAGCAGCAGGGATGACCGCAGCCTGGAGAGGATTGTCAGGAAAAGGCCATTCAAAAGTGTTGGGGACTTTCACAAGGAGTGGACTGAGGCTGGAGTTAGTGTATCAAGAGCCACCACACACAGACGGATCCTGGACATGGGCTTCAAATGTCATATTCCTCTTGTCAAGCCGCTCCTGAACAACAAACAAGGTCAGAAGCATCTTACCTGGGCTACAGAAAAAAAGAACTGGTCTGTTGCCCAATGGTCCAAAGTCCTCTTTTCTGATGAGAGCAACTTTTGCATCTCATTTGGGAACCAAGGACCCAGAGTCTGGAGGAAGAATGGAGAGGCACACAATGCACGATGCTTGAAGTCCAGTGTGAAGTTTCCAGAGTCTGTGTTGATTTGGGGAGCCATGTCATCTGCTGGTGTTGGTCCACTGTGCTTCATTAAGTCCAGGGTCAATGCAGCCATCTACCAGGAGATTTTGGAGCACTTCATGCTTCCTTCTGCAGATGAGCTTTATGGGGATGCTGACTTCATTTTCCAGCAGGACCTGGCACCTGCCTACACTGCCAAAAGTACCAAAACCTGGTTCAATGACCATGGGATTACTGTGCTTGATTGGCCAGCAAACTCGCCTGACCTGAACCCCATAGAGAATCTATGGGGCATTGCCAAGAGGAAGATGAGGAACATAAGACCGAACAATGCAGCGGAGCTGAAGACTGCTATTGAAGCATCCTGGTCTTCCATAACACCTCAGCAGTGCCACAGGCTGATAGCATCCATGCCACGCTGCATTGCAGCAGTCATTGCTGCAAAAGGGGCCCAAACCAAGTACTGAGTACATATGCATGCTTACACTTTGCAGAGGTCCGATATTGTTCTATTTCCAATCCTTGTGTTATTGATGTCATGTAATATTCTAATTTTCTGAGATTGTGAATTTGGGGTTTTCATAAGCTGTATGCCATAATCATCACAATTATACCAAAGTAAGGCTTGACATATCTCGCTTTGCATGTAATGCGTCTATCTCATATATTGGTTTCACCTTTTGAGTTGCCATACTGACATAAATGAACATTTGCACGATATTCTAATTTTTCAAGTTTCATCTGTATATTAATCTTAATAGATATCAAATTATTTTCTTTGTATTTCTTAATATATCACTTATTTTCCCTTATCAGTCATGAGCACATCATGTTACTTCTGAAGATGAGTTTACCATGAGGCTTCAGTGCCAAAATATATGATTGGGATATCATAACAAGTTTATTTATGTATTTATTTCCCTTTTTATTATGTTGCTATAAATCTTAATACATTATATTATTTTGAAAGAATGATATTGATACAGTATTAATTTATGTTTTTATGATTTAGATAATATTAGAAATAAAGAAAAGGAAAAGAATTATTATTATTATTATTATTATTATTATTATTATTATTATTATTATTATTTGGGGTGCCCCAACGTTGACTCCTGGTGACTGAACAAGTCCCTGCAGTTTTCCAGACAAGTTTTTTCAGAAGTGGTCTGCCATTGCCTCCTTCCCAGGACTGAGAGAGAGTGACTGGCCCAAAGTCACCCAGCTAGCTTCATGGCTAAGGCGGGACTAGAACTCCCAGTCTCCCTTAACCATGACACCAGACTGGCTCTCCATCAGTATTAATTACAATTTAGGATATCAACTTTCCAAGCAGTTTATTTGACTTTTTCACATGAAATTGAGTGTAACATTAGAAAAAAAGAAACTGCTGCAGATTACATCGAAGTCTTTGTTGTACAATAAAGGTTTCAATCTTGAGGTAGTTACTTAGTATTGAAGTCTCCAGTGTATAATGTATATAAACACACACACACACACATTTATATTTATATAGTTAATAAAAGGAAAATATGTAAGCTAACCAAAACCAATTTAACAAGAATTAAAATACTGAAAAAAATTATAAAGAAAAAGAACTATTGGGTTTCTAACTTCCCCCTTTGTACATCTGCTAATTTACTATACTATACATATTTAAGTCCCCTTAGAAGCCAGACTTTAAGTGATTATATTTCTCATGCCACGTGATATATTGCATATATGGGAACCATTCTTGCTTAAATATGGTTAAACTTCTATTATGTATATATACTGTTATTTTTGCCAGTTGCCAATAGGTAGCCATAATATTAGGATCTTCGATAATAGCAATACATGTGTTATTACATTTTCATTGTAAAGTAGCAATTATACAGTATGTTCAGATAACATGTACTCCTATATGCTGTCTGAACCTCAGAGGTTAAAATAATACACTGAAATATATTTCAGATTCTAGCCAAGTGTCCTATTACATGCATCATGTCAAATAAGCCATATAAGCCAGGCTTGGAATGCTGTAAATACTAAAACTCCCCTAGAAAATGGAAAAAGATGATTAGAATCAAACAGTGAGAGAAAGAGAAACCTTTGTGCGTGCTTCTCTATCCATTTTTCTCTCTGTGCCTACCTCTCCTTTATAACTAATTGTCCAAGGAGGGTAAGAGAAGAAAGGAGCAGCTAGGCACGGAGAAATCGACTGAGCAATAGATGCATAGAGACAGGCATTTAAGGCATTTAAGATGAACAGATTTATCTGCAGACAGAATTTGATGTGTACACATAATTACAATAAAGAGGAGGAGGACGAGAATGATTTAATTGTATCGATGGTGTTAATCCTGTGAGGTAGTGCAGACAAGAATCAGAAGGGTACTAACTCTATCTTTATTGTAAGGTTACATGAACAGAATCTTGCAAGGCTGAGTGTATTTCTCTCCTCCTTTCCTTTTACTCTCTGGGAGATTAGGGAGGGTCCTTTTTGAAATGTTTCCCACACACATCCTTCTGTGGACTGAGACATCTTTTACATGCCGGTTGTCCAGTCTGCGGCTCTCCCTCCTGTCTCCCAAGGTCATTCCCACATTCCATTACATGGAGTTTTTGAAGATGATGTTAAGTGTGACCACATTGTACATCATGGTTATATTGAACATATCCTTCTGTGAATTCCAGAAATAAAAACATTACAAATAAAACGATTCATCCAGCAGTTCTATTTCTGAGCACGTGCAGCACATAGGCAAAAGCCTCTACTGATGCTTCCGATAGCTGATTGAAAGGGCACGTGTTGGCATCCAAGCAAGCAATGTGACTGCTTTGTTGGTAGAAATGGGATGGAGCATGTTGCTTTGCAAAGCAGCTTCAGGAGAGTGCTCATTCAATATTTAATTAAAATGAAGATCTGCAGAATCCTACTTAGCGTGGGAGCTTTGGAATGCACAGTCACCTCAATGGGATATGTTATTTTGTGATCTCACAGAAATACATATGAAATAAAAGGGAAAAACAACATGCACTGAAATTGTGTGTTCATCACGGTCTGGATCTGTGGCAAATTTAGTATTTCTTTTTATTATTCACTAGAACTTACATGTTACTCCATTTCTTCAGGATTCCAAGCAGCTTACATTCCATTCTTACAGTAAATTCAAAAACAGTAAAATAAAATAACAAATTACAGTGAGAAATTATTTTAAAAAAACTTCTGCAAAATATACATATATTCAAACGCCAGATGAGTTCTCAGCAGTGTCATAATTTAAAGCACAGTTTTTAAATGTGAGCTGTTTAAAAGCCTGGATAGGACAGCAGGTTCTTCACCTGGCACCTGAAGTGTCACAGAAGTTGGTGTTAAATTCAGTGGTTGGAAAGCCTGTTTTATAATTGTGGTGCCGTTATGAAAAGGACCATGACCTCAGGTTTGCTGAATTGTTCCATCCTGTCCCCACTGTCAGGCACCCTACCTTGATTTCAGAACCAGCTAACCAGACCGTTGCTTCAGCATGGCCAGATAAGAAACTATACTTGCATACTGGAATGAAAGCATTTAAAGCAGCTGATTGTTCTCTGCCAATATGAGGGTATAGTTTCTTCTTATACACACTGCAGTTTAGATCTGGCACTTTTCCTTACCTCTCCACTTCCTTTGTGTTTCTCAGGCTTGATGTTTGAAGATGGTTGTTGACATAATTGGCTTTCTTGCCCTGGGAAACTCTAGCTCCAATGCATCTCCCACCTTTTCCACACAAAGAATGTCTGTTTTTCAATGTGTTCCTTTTTAGTATTAATAATAATAATAATAATAATAATAATAATAATAATAAATCATGTCTTTCTGACATTAATAAACTTTCTATAATAGTGTGAACAAAATATAATTCCAATACAACCATCTATCCATCAAGATCATCATAGCAATGAACTATGTGTTCTGACAATACATTCCAGCTCCACTTGCTTTACTTATTTAGAATGCATCTCCTTCTGAAATAAACTGAAAAACATAATTGAAAGACAGTATAGAGTATATTGTTTTGTAAGAAAATCAAGGTCAGGTACACAGCAGATAATGGACTTGGTTTGTGGAGGGAAAGCAAAGATATATTTAGCTAATGACCACAATGCTTGCATTTTTCCCCCTCATTCCATCTTTATTAGGCAGTGAACTGAATCGCATTATGCTAACGTGAACATCTAAGCGCCTATATAGGAGATGCTGTAACAGCCTGATAGGACCTCACACAATCCACCCTACTTTCAATGTATTGGAAATCACTAATCAACTTTCAAGCCATCTAAGCAACCAGTCAAAACAATAAAGCTGTCAGGTCCAACAATTTTAGATTTTCAAAGGTAAGATAACATAATAAATGCCAAGTGTTATCATGTTATTGCTTTAGTTGAAGACCAAAACAAACCCAAGACAATGGACACAATACTTCTAGATTTTTGTAGCCTACACATACAATATTTGCTACCGTGCACCTCTGGGACTGCAAGAAGCCCCTGAGCTGCAGCACAGCATGAAGCTGCAGCTGCCCCAGCCCAGCCACAAAAAGCCGCCCCAGGAAGCATCTATTCGCCCAGCTGCCTTCTTTTCTAGGTACCCACACCAACCTCTCGCCTTTTGCACCCAGCCCCTGTGGCCGAAGCAGAAGTGCCTCGTGGCCTTTGCTGTCTCCTTTTTGGACCCAGCTTCTCCGACAAGCATTTCCTACTTGTGGCTTCCTGAGCCTTCAGAAAGGGGCTTGCTTTTGCCAGCTTCACACAAAGGGCCAATAATAATAGGCTAAGGACAAGATATCTCAGCTGGAACATTATGGGAAGTTACTGGATACATCTAGGACTGATTAACTAAAGATGGCTAAGGACAAAATAGTGTTTCTAGAATCTCATTCTCATTCAACTAAACTATATGTATTGGAATTCCAGAGAAAGCTGAGAAAGAATATCCAGTTTGCTTTATTAACATTTTGATTTGGGAAATATTAACTCTGCTGGAAGACTATAAATGTTTCAGCATCTCTTTTTCATATATCTGATAAGCTCTGGCCATTTATTATCAGATGTGTTGTGAGGACTGAGATTTTAAATATCATATGTTCTCTGTGTGTGATTGAATAGCAATTAAGAATTTATCCCTGATTTTACTAAGGAAATCCAACAACACAGAAAAAATGTTTAGCAACACAAGAAACCCTATTTAACTCAAGATTCACTTCAAAAAAGAACCAAGAGGCCATATCAGTATACAAGAAATTATAACCACAACCTCTTATCTTTTAGAGTTAAAGCAAGAATATCAGATAATAATCTGACATTGACAGAAGTCTGATGACCCTGAATACTTTACATCCAGCTTGAGTTGAATGCATTGTAGTAGCATCTTTCAGATGAACCTCTGAAAAATTCTTTAAAGGCACTATAAGATCTTTGGAGAGATTGTATCACCTTGCTGGACAATACAACATTCTGGTCTCCTATGATGATCTATTTGTAGGCAGGTTATACTTATTCCATCACATTATTTTACACAAACTTACCAATACTGAATACACATCTTTGGTAAGGAAATCCTGCTAGATTTTCATCGCATAAAATCAGAAAGGTCAGTTTAACTTTCCACATTTGTATCATTGGCCATTTATCCTAGCTTGGTTGTTGACTAGATTAAGGAATATTAAAATTTAGCTCTGCTTTGGTCTATCCTTAAAATTTATTATCTGACCACACTGAAATCTTGGTAAGCATTGAGATCAGGTCCGATGCCTAAATGTAAAGCTGGAAGATAAATACGGAAAACATTGGGTTGCAGATATAACTTGTAAAGCTTTACATTAAGGGAAATCTCAGTTAAAAAAAAATAATGGCTACATCTCTTTTGATTAACCTGGGCCTCTTACATAACATTATCATTTTGGAACTACTCAGCTCTGAGGAAGCTGTTTTTAAACCTTTGGCAGAATTAAAATATAAATTTATCTCAGACTGCTTCCTGGCAGTATGTTCAACATAGGTACTTTTGATTTGGCTTATTTGGTCCAGATACATTTGATGCTTCCGATGCTCCAGCGTGGGTAGAAGGTCTAGAGAAATTGTCAGTGGTTCCTTCACCAGTAATTTTTCTTTAATAAGAATTTGGTGAAATTAATATCAGTTATTTACATGACCTTTGGAAAAATAACTTTGAATGTCCATTGGACTATTGCAACATGCTCTACATGGGGCTGACCTTGAAGAGCATTCAGAAGCTTCAGCTGGTACAGAATGCAGATGCCCGGGTTGTAAATAGTGTCAGCTACTCAGCACATGTAACACCAATGCTTTGGGAGCTGCATTGGTTGCTGGTGTGTTTCCGGGTGCACTTCAAGGTGCTGGTTGTTACGTCTGAAGCCCTTCATGGCTTGGGACCACATTACCTTAGGGACTGTCTTTTCCCAGTTGTTTCTACCTGTCCATTCCAGTCTGGCAGGATGGGCATGCTCTGGGTCCCATCAGCTAAGGAATGTCGGCTGGTGGGGACCAGGAGACATGTCTTTTCTGCTGTGGCACCTGTCCTCTGGAACATCCTGCCTCCTGAGATTAGGATGGCCCCAACCCTTTTGGCTTTTCAGAAGGCCTTGAAGACCTGGCTTTATACATGGGCCTGGGGCCCCAAGTGTGCGAAGGTCCCTGTTTCATGGTTGTGCTGACACCAATGGTTTTTTAAGATCTCTTGGTTGTATTTATATTTAATTTTCTATATTGTTTTAAGTGTTTGATTGCTTTTATTATTGTTAGCTGCCCAAAGTCACTGGTCTGAGATGGGCAGCTATATAAACTGAATAAATAAATTAATTAATAACTGGTAAAAGTTAGTGATGCCTTTGCACAGATTGTGCATAAATGTTGTCAAGTTTGTTTATCTTCTACATTCTGACCAACTTGCCTTTGCTAGGCAAGTACTAACTATTTGGCAGCATGAAGGACTGTATGTTATACTAGTTTGCCATAAGCCTATGACAAAAAAGGTGGCATGGCAATCATAATTCAACATCATAAAACTGACGTAAGAATGCAAAAGCAGACTTTTAAGCACTCAGTCTTTTGCCTTGATAGAAAAATAATATTTTAATTTCACTTTGTCTCACATAATAATTTTAATTTTTTTTTTTCTATTGGGTTTATGAATACACTTGTGTGTCTTGGTAATTTCTTTTGCTCTTTGCAAATATTGTGTGATGATTATGCCAACATACAGCAAATCATCTTGGTAACTTCTTGTAAAAAAACAAGCTGAACAAAGTTCTTATGAATCGGTGGGTTTGAGAATTAGGCAGAAAATGGAAGCCTGTTTTACTTTGCATGTGGAATTTTCAGGATATTAATAGACAGATTTCTGTATAGCACTAAAACTTTGGTTAGACTGGCAATATTTCTCAGGAGACATCTGCAAGTTCCTATTTTTATGGCATACATTCATCAATATAGGTTTCAGAAGAGAAGACAAAACTGGTAGGAACAATTTTTACCTATAGATCTTTGCACAGTATGCCAAGATAATTCATTATTTCACAGTCAGTAAGCTAAAGTCATGCTGATACTGAAAAAGTGATTAATTTTGATAGCATACTGCTCCCAGTCAGTTTGGGTATCCAATTTCAGACAGCAGAAAGATGAAGGATTTAGATAGACAGTCTCCATGTGACTGCTATGGCCACTTTCCTCTACAAAGTTTCTTCTTAATGACTTCATGCTATTATTATCTGATCAATATTTTCTGATTCAATTAATCATTTTGCTGAGATGAATTTAATCACTTCCTAGGGACATTTATGAGTTCTGACCTTTGCCTCTTAGGAAATATTTATAAGAACGTAGGTCTCACCCAGGTTCAGCCATCACTCCAAAGGAAAGGATATTAATCTAATGAATGAATGAATGAATGAATGAATGAATGAATGAATACATTTTGCAATGTTGTTTTCCAAAGTTTTAAAAAACCCTACATATAAATATATATTTTGAGAGTAAAAAGACATGTAAATAGAAAACATTTTGAAATCATATTCAAAAAGTGAATAGATTTAATACATAAATACATATTTATTGCAAATTATGATAGAAGTTGTGTAGTGAGGGAAACCAGAGGCATGAATTCTGGAATACAGTCTGGAAAGCAGGAAAGTATATGCTAAAGCAAAATCAAAGTGTGATTTCTTTAATGTGTGGTTTAATGTTTCATTCAGTATTTTTTCCATTGTTTTTGATGGCAGCTTTGTTTTCTCATGGCCTACTGGTGTCACTTAAAGTGTGTGTCACATGTGTGCTTTTGAATCTGTCTTGACTCTTGGTGACTGCTTGGATAAGTCCATTCTATTTTCTTGGCAACATTTTCAGAAGTGGTGTGCTATTTCCTTCTTCCTAGAGCTGAGAGAAGGTGGCTGGCTCCAAGTCACACAGATGGTTTTGTGTCTAAGGTGGAGATAGAACTCCCAGTCTTCTGGTTCCTAGCCTGGTGCATTCAGCAAGTTTTATAGCATCAGGTGAGTTTCCTTCAATTCTTAGAGAAAGAAATTTTAAATACAAGTTTAAGGACTTGGGGGGGGGGGAGTGATAAAAAGCAAAGGGTGATTAAAACTTTGATTTTAGAAAGTTACAAATGGACTAAGGGTCCAGATAAATTTTAAATAAGATTTTGGAATTAATTATAAAGAATTCTTTACATGGGAAAATGCTTTTGTTCTGAATTCTTCTTCTTCTTCTTTTTAAATAAGATAAAACTTTAAAAATTGGACACTAGAGGGAACTAAAATAAACTAAAGATTACAGTTAAAGGAGAAGAACATTCAAACTCCACTTACTAATACAGAATGAAGCAAAATATTTTAACATTGCACATATTGAAGGATATTTTTGAACAATGGACCCAGAAGTTAATTTCAAGAGTATCTGCCTCTATAGATAGACTGTGTTTAAAAGATATTATGGAAGAGGAACAAGTTTTACATGGCAAGATTGAGACTGATTTGAAAGTGGATTTAAAAATCACAAGCTACAAGAATGACATGGAAAAAGATGTTACACTAGACATACAAAGGAAACCAGATGATGTCTTAATAATTAAAAAGGATATACAAATAACAAATCAAGAAAGTGACCTGGCTAATTTTCATATTGGATTTACAAAAGAGGCTTGTGAAAGCTTTGAAGAATTTTGTGAAAAGGGACAAAAAAATAAAAGAAATCAAGTTCTAGGACATTATTTGAAAGGACTAAAGATCAAGATAGTTAAAAGTAAAAGGAATGAATATAAAGTTGGTTTATTTAATCAAGATTAAAGTAGATACGTTGTTTTCTTTGGTAACCTTTAATGGACTTTTGCTGATAGCAGGACAGAAATGACGAGGCTTTAAGGATCTGTTTATAGATAAGGGATAGGATATAGGAAGAAGAGATATTTGTTGTATTTTAGGGGAAGTTGATAAGTTACTAAAATTGTTTATACTTGTGATGAAGGGGGAAGAAATTTCTTTATATATTTCCTTTCTTTACTATATTTTTATTTTTTTTTCTTTCTTTTCTATTTTTCTTTTCTATTTTTTTTTTCCTGCACCTTCTGTTTTTTTCTTTTTATTTTTTTCTTCTTTTTTTTTAATTTTTATTGTTGTAATTTTAATTTTTAATAAAATTACTATAAAATGTATCTGGAGAATGATCTTGATAGATCTTAAAACCCAGATAAATTAATATAGGAAGAGATATTGTTTGTATTATTCAATTTCTAAGCTATTCAGGGTGCTAAAGTTTAAATGCCAAACTGGAATTGAAACCCTAAACAAACAGCAGCCAATAAAATTCTTTTGAACTTTGTCTAAAATACACCCATTTTTCCCTATCAGTCAACATTCTGACAGCTTTATTCTGAATGAATTGAAGCTTCAGAATTGTGTTTTAAAAAAACCCCAATGCTACATGTTGTAATAATACAATTAGGAGATTTCCACAAAGTGAATAATTGTGGACTGCCTACATTGAGGTTGCCAAGATAGCTGAACCTGGCAAAAGGCATTCCATGATATCAAGACCACCTGGGCTTTTAGTGACAAACCTGAATTTTCACAGTATCTACAAAATATGCCTGTTTTAGGGAATGAGAACTAGCTATCTGTGTTGTATCCAGATGATCAGGATTTAGTTCAGTTGAATGGCTAGCCTTTCCAGACAATTACCATCTAGTTCACACATTCCCAGCCTCACTTAATTCTGACGTCACGGAGAAAAGAGTTGATATAACGAGCAAATTGGTGACATTTCATTTGTATTTATTCATTAAAAGTTTTAAACTGCTCAAAAGCCAAAGCTCTCTGGGGAGTTTACAGTAAAACACACTGAACATATGGTCTGGGTAAAATCATATAAAATACAAAAACACCATATAAGTTAGGCAGCAGCATGCTGGCCATTCAAAAACTAAGAATCAAAATAAAATTAAAAAGCATGGGAAAATAAACGGGTTTCACCTGGCACTGAAATAATGTTAATAGGGTGCCAGTCAAGCCTCTCTGGGGAGAGAATTCCATAAATGGACTGGCATCACTTCAAGTCAACTGATTATTTATAACTTCATACATAGATTAAAAAGTGTAGTAGATAAAGCAAAATCCTACTGAACTCCAAATTTGATGAGATTGAGCAGAAACCAATTCCAGTTCCAATGCTATTTCTATTTCCAGAACCTGTAGGAAGGAATCCCCAGTTCCTACCGTCAGAGTCAATCCATAATGATTGCATTTTTTAAAAACAAGGTGCTAAGAATTTATAATACTTGGGTGAAATGACATGCACATTTATTGCCAATATTCATTCAACGCACTCACATCCAAAAAAAAAAAAAAATCAAGGAAAAGTAGGGTAAAGTAAGATGATTGACAACCACTAGAGGTCATTCTGGTACACTGATGCAAGCTTTTTCTTCACAAATTATGACATTTCCCCCTCCATATACACCACTCCACATTGGAATTACCACTGTTCCAGTGATGGAAGCTGTAACCAAACCCATCTTGAGGGTACTAGATTGGGGCAGATTGTCTTAAGAAGGCTCAGTTCCAAAGATGAGCTGTATGAAAGTGGGCTAGAACCATGCACAGAGGTGCTTTTGTTTTTTTTATAAAATTGTCCAGTGCAGAAAACACAAGACTTTGTTTTCTGAGGTGTACCTTCATGCAAAGAAAAGAGCAAGCAAACCTTTTTATTTTTACAAGGAATATTTTTTGACAAGATAGCATGCAGGTGTTAACCTTTTGCCAGATGGAACAAGAAATTTGATGGCTAAAGATGAAGAACCCTCCCTCCCTCCCTCCTTCCATTTAATTAACTCAGTTGTTTCTCAATTAGATTTCTATCCTACTTTCCTTCCAGATCTCAGGGAGGCTTAAATGAGAATTAGCATTTTATTCCCCCAACAATACCTTGTATTGGAGGTTGAGAAGAGAGAGAGAGAGAGAGAGACTAGCCCAACATCACCAGTCAGTTTCATGGCTAAGGGTAGGCTTGAGCTTGGATCTCCCCATCCTAGTTCGGCACTTTAACCATTGCATAACCCTGGTTTTCACAATGTTTCTTCTGAGATCAACCACTTCTGCTGTTAATTAAAACATCCAGCAGCTATTTTCTATTCAGAAGTAGTTGCAAAGAGTTTTGAAACTACACATAGAGATTCTGGCTTCTCTGCCCTGCTTGTTCTGCCCTCTTAACACAGCCATTGCACTAAGCAAAAATCCAAGGGTACCCATAAAACTGGCGAGAAGCAGAGTGGCCAGTGAGGTCAGGGAAGGAATAGACCAGAAGCACCACGATTCTTTTGTTTTTCTGTATCTAGGTCAGTGTTTCTCAACCTTGGCCATTTTGAGAAGTGTGGACTTCAACTTCCAGACTTCCTACTGGCTGGGGGATTCTGGCAGTTAAAATCCATGCATTTTAAAATGGCCAAGGTATTTCAGGTCTGTGTTGCAAGATACAACTCTGACTCAAGTACACCGTTGCAGGTAAATCAGGAGGGCCACTTTACTTTGAGGTTAATGCATTAAACTGTACTTTCTGTGTTTTATCTTAAGTGAGAATATTTAAAGAGCTATAAATATTTAAATGATTCTCTAATTCAGTTAATGTAAACTGAACTGCAATCTTCTATATTGTAGGACAAGATAGGCAGCTTCTGTGACATTTGACATGCTGATGTTCAGTGCAATGATTGTGATGTCTTATATAAAGATATTATTTGTGTATGTGTTTGGTTTTTATTATATTTTTATTGTATGTTATATTGTTTTATTTTTTAATATTTATTGCTGTTTTATTGTGAACCGCCCAGAGTCACTTTTTGTGAGATAGGTGGTATCTAAATTTGAAATATAAATAAATAAATAAATAAATAAATAAATAAATAAATAAATAAATAAATAAATGCAACAAACTGCATTTTCCTGACTGGAATTACTTCATCTAGCTCATATCATCTGTTTTTCCCAACCTACAGCATCGTGTTGGACTTCCACTCACATTTCTAGCCATCATCCCCATATTTAATGGCTTTCTGACTTTTTTTCCCCAGATAGGAATATTTTCCCTTGCTCTCTAGATATACACCTTAAAATAGCCATGTATATTAAGAGCAGGCAATAGTTGTGGTCCAATGGCAGGAAACTGGGTGGGTGGCAAAGGAGATATTTACAGGCACCTAAGTCCTATTGGAATCATACATCTTATCCCCGATACATGCATAGCATTTCCTCTTTCAATAAATTATAATTCATGATCAGAACAGAATTATACTGTTTCTAGCTGTAGTATATGAATTCAGTTTTCTTGTCATTCTGTTTCATAAAGATGCTTTATTTCATGCTATTATAACCTTCCTTTTATCAGTTTGTTTTGTCTTTTTTTAATGAGCATGGTGATAGAAACATACTTTATCTATTTGTGGTGTTTCTCCTTCAGTAGTATACTTCATGAAGAGCAGATGAAAAGAACCAATGCATTCATTTAAGAAAGAATGAGCTACACATACTTTTTTTTATAATGATGTAAGGTTAACAAAATGCCTGTAACATCACCAAATAATGACTGGGATGCTTATTTCTTGATAAGAATGTAAAGGAATCTGTGGAAATTGCTGGAATACATTTGTAATGCACTCAGTTTCACACTTTATTTGAAAATGGAATTAAATGACCAGAGAGAAAGAAACTCATTAACTGCAACACAAAAATTGTGATGGAAATGGTTTGTAACTCTTACATCCAGAGGGTCACAGGCAATAAAACAGTGCAATAAAAAGGTTTCATATTCAATTTATAGCTGTAGCCTAGCATTCATAAACGTAAAGCTTCAGCTTCCCTACAAACAGCAGCATGTGAATCTTTTTGTAATTAATTCATTATGCTGAACCTGCAATGTTGTAGTACTCAGAATATTAATAGTAATCATAACAATATTTTGCATTTGCAGTAGCTTTAGAATTGGGAAAGGATGTGCAGTGAGTTAATTGACTATATGAAAAATCTTGTATATGTGTATGAATGTGTGTGCAGGTCTTCCTTATTTTGTTAGCAAAAGAAAAGAGTTATTGAAATGAGTTATTGTTTTGCTCTACAAGTATTAGATTGCAACCTTGTCCACAAAAAGTAAGTCACAATTAACTCAGTGGGAATTACTTCTAACCAGACATCCCTGTGTTTGCACTATTAGGAGAAGTTTCATATGATGGAATGCATATTAATTTCTTCACTCACAATCCTAAGATAAACCCTGCTGCATAAGACAGTTGATTGATCTAATACTGCTTCCTGTCTCTAATAGTGAGCATCTAGAATCTCATGTACAAGGCATGAAATTAAATGTTGCTCTCATCAAATTTTTAGTATGTGGTGCTCAGACACACAATTGTTTTGAAAACAGACTCTCCATTTATAGTTACAGCCAATAGTGATTGATATAACTACATCTTTATCTGGAAGCCATTTAAAGTAGAAGCTACTCATACTTGAAAGCCCTACAAGCTGGCCTTTGGTCATGGATGCCTACAGGGGAGTATGAGGGAGATTCATGATGTCATTCTACAAATGCAAAGGATTACTAACTGTACATTATTTGTGTCATGACATGACACAAATGATGTGATTTGTATTATCATTGTGATGATGCATGACATATGTGACATAATTGTGGGTTCTACAAACGATGTCTGTCTGTGGTCTCTCTACTGTAGGATCTTAAATGTTGGAGGGCAGTCTTTTTGGATGACAGCTTCACTTCCTTCTACAAAAATTGGTTTTCTGTATTGCATTGCTTTCAATGCAAATCACTTTGTAGGGAACAGCAACATCCTAAACCATGTTCTCAATGAGCAGTACAATTATGTTTGGGTCAATATATTGATGCAGCAAAAATCTGATTCTAAGCATATTTGCATAAAATAAACACAATGCAAAAGTTAACTTGTCCCAGCTTTCTCCATTTAGCAATTTTCTTAGATAGTTTGGAAGGAAATGTTATGTACTCTACAGGAATTCATAAACTGCAAAATTCAATTGCCAGACAATATCCCTAGGTAAACTCATGGAGTTGGCTTGCAAAGGGCAAGGGCAGTGGTTCTACAAAATTTAACATCTGTGACAAGGTTATCTTGGTAAGAATTGCTCAGAGTTTTATGAATATCATGGCAATTATGGTAATATTCATAATATTATTGGTGCAATGTATATAACAGATCAAATGCTAAGTCTGGAATACATGCCTAAGCAGGAAGATGGAAAAGAGTAGAGATTTAGTATTCTCTTAATATGTTCATATCAAGAAAGCAAGTGTAGATACACATAATTCTCATCCAATTGCATCACAATGGGCACATTGAGGGATCCTGTTGCCATGACTAATGTGATCTTGATGCTCTATTTACTCTTTGGAACATGGAGCTGCCTCAAGTTGCAGACATAATTACTTCTAAGCCCCATCTTCTAGTGAATAAAACCCAATTTGTGTTTTGATTCCCTAGAAATTTATTCCCCAGAGATTAATAAAGCAATTGGAATGCCATCTAACAAAACATGAACTGAGTCTAGCTAAACTAACTCTGAGTTCAATTTAGAGTCAACTGTACTACAGGTGAAACTCTAAAACTTAGAATATCGTGCAAATGTTCATTTATGTCAGTATGGCAACTCAAAAGGTGAAACCAATATATGAGATAGACGCATTACATGCAAAGCGAGATATGTCAAGCCTTACTTTGGTATAATTGTGATGATTATGGCGTACAGCTTATGAAAACCCCAAATTCACAATCTCAGAAAATTAGAATATTACATGACATCAATAACACAAGGATTGGAAATAGAACAATATCGGACCTCTGCAAAGTATAAGCATGCATATGTACTCAGTACTTGGTTCGGGCCCCTTTTGCAGCAATGACTGCCGCAATGCGGCGTGGCATGGATGCTATCAGCCTGTGGCACTGCTGAGGTGTTATGGAAGACCAGGATGCTTCAATAGAGGCCTTCAGCTCCGCTGCATTGTTCGGTCTCATGTCCCTCATCTTTCTCTTGGCAATGCCCCATAGATTCTCTATGGGGTTCAGGTCAGGCGAGTTTGCTGGCCAATCAAGCACAGTAATCCCATGGTCATTGAACCAGGTTTTGGTACTTTTGGCAGTGTGGGCAGGTGCCAAGTCCTGCTGGAAATGAAGTCAGCATCCCCATAAAGCTCGTCTGCAGAAGGAAGCATGAAGTGTTCCAAAATCTCCTGGTAGACGGCTGCGTTGACCCTGGACTTAATGAAGCACAGTGGACCAACACCAGCAGATGACATGGCTCCCCAAATCAACACAGAAAATCTCCAGGTACCATGTTGGAGACTTGGATCTTAATTACTCACCTCCACACCCCATGGATGTGGTCAAGGATGTGTAGTAGTAATGGGGTCTGTCAGGTATTCCTTTTATTTCCCTGCACTGCTTATAAGAACTTGGACCAACTTCACTTCAGGGGATAACAGATTTAGCTAAAAATTCTGAATGCTGTTAAGGAATGGAACAAACTGTCTATGGAGATGGTGAGCTGGAGATCCTTAAGCAGAGCCTGGATATCCTTCTGTTGCAAATGCTGTTGCAGCTTTCTGCACTACAAATCTGTGCAAAGAGATGGACCAAATGGACTTTAAGCATCTTCCAATTCTAATTGTGATACTAAAGTAGAAGTGCATTAAAAAGCTGAAACAGAGTGATTGATTAAATAAACACTTTGCTTGAATGTTTTAGATCAGAACTGTGGTGGCCTAACCTCCTGATAGCAGGACCCTATTTGTTTTAGCTTATACCCCTGAAGCACACAGCTGGATTCATCTTTTCCTCTTTCCCATATACACAGAAAATATAATATTAGAAATGGAAAGAAGGAGGTGGAAGCCCTGCATGTCACTCTAATAGATAAGCAGAAGCATTTCTTCTGCCAGGCACCTGGGACTTGGTTATAAGTCCAATGGAAAAAAATAACACTCCTCAGATTCACTAAAATGTCTGCTATTTCTCTTCCAAAATATTTATTTTCTTGAGAACAGAAGAAACGAATGAAGTGGAATAATTGGAAAAACTGCGTAAGCGGCAATCCAGTTAACTCCAGAATGTCCCCAGATTGTTAAAAAACAAGCATATCCAGTATATGTGTGCTGGGGGCAGCACAGAAAAGTTGAAAGCATGGTGGAGGAAGAGGTGTCCCTAGCACCCTGCCCAGAGTCAGGGACACTAAGTCACTCAGCCCAGAGAAGGTAGGGCAGAGTGTACTTTATATTCAATGGCATCAGGGCACCACTGGCTGTACATCAAGCAGGATGGCAATCTGTCATAACCTCTTCAGAAAGTGCATAGAACTGGAGCAATCTACGAAGCGGGGGAAGAAAGAATACAAGGAAACCAGACTCCATGGCAGGATAATCAACCCAAAGAGAGAAAAACTTCCCTCATTTGGTGTCCTTCAGTGTGTGGTGTATGGCTTCTGTCATTCCCAAACAGCATGGAATAAGGGAATTCTAATCATATATACTGTTTCATTCTTAGATCCATCAGGAAACAGGCTTCCTTGAATAAATGAAGTACTGTATATTATTTGTATAGTAAAAGAAGGAAGCTTCTGTAAAATTAAGGACCTGCAAAATCAGATGGCTTCAACCTTGTGAAAAGATCATCCTTCCTTCCAGGAACGCTTTACATCAGATCATTACCAGTAACTATCAAAAAGAAATTCAAAGCATGCTACTGCATTTTGCTAGAGAAAAAAAATAAGTGGTCTCAATGTGTTACATTTAAAGTAGCTAGACAGCAAGCAAGATGGAGCCACAACCTGCTAGAAGGCTAAATAGGTATATTTGGTATTATTATTACAAGCTAAAAAGATGAATTAACATCTGCTTGGGGAAAACAAATATACAGTGGTACCTTGAGTTACGAACGCCCCTCCTTATGAATTTTTCGAGATACAACCAGCTCTGGCCCCCAAAATTTACCTCGACATGCGAACTCTGCCTCGAGCTACGAACCGGATCCGCAGCCATTTGCCCTGCTGCCACGCGGTCGCGGCTTCCTGTGGGCGAGATCGCGGTAGCAAGGAGACGTTCGGTGAGGCTTGTGGTGTGTTTTGTGGTGTTTGGAAGATTTTTGGTTTGCTTGTCAGCATGGCTCCAAAGAAAATGCAGAGCAGGCTTGGCAAGAATAAGGCTTTGTATGTATTTACATTGAACCTTATGGGGAAATTTGCCTCGTGGTGCGACCAAATTCGGAGGGCGGATTAGCCGTATTTACATTGAACCTTATGGGGAAATTTACCTCGAGTTGCGACCAACTCGAGTTGCGATCAGAGTCACGGAACGGATTAAGTTCGTAACTTGAGGTACCACTGTAGCTATGAATATAACTACAGATAGAGTTTTCATTCACAGTTGTAAAAACTATACAAAGAGATACAGAAATACAGGCCTTCCTGGTTTCATTTATGTATACTGTATTCATCATCATCATCATTATATAATTATTATTAAATATCATCATCATTGTATCATATATATTTAAGCTATGGAACACATGGAACATACAGAATAAGACATTCAATTACAGTAAAGACTCATTAGGCTCTACAGTACTCAGTGAATTTTATTCCCATGTAAGAGTGCAAATGATTGCAGTGTTTAAATGCCACAAAAGATAATGAGTTTTGATTAGATATGGATTAGTTTTCCCAAGTCTGTGCCACTTTAGCTCAGAAATTATATGAATGAAAAAAAGCACAAAAAACGTTCTCGTTCCTCTCATTCTTGTCAGTGATATTTCTTACTCTTCAGGATTCAATACTCTTCCCCCCTCCCCCAGCATGGAATAATGTACAGGAAGTAGAATCATGGCTACGCATAGTCATAGAGAGTGGATTTTTAAAAGATTTTTCCATCCTTTTTCAAGGATGCATCTTGAGACATGCAAAGATGCAGGAGTTTCCATGGGAGGGGTAAAAAAAGTCAAGATGGTGGTCACAACCACACAACCAAAGCCTTGCCAAGCTTGGAAAATTGAAAGATGTAGGTCACTTGAAGGATGTCCTATATTAAAGCATCAAAAAACAGGGAAGTGGAGGAACTGGAATCATCCTTTGTTCTTCTGATATCATACATGTCATGTGTTTTGCAAGATTGGACAAAGAGATTGGGGGGAGACCTGGGAATTCATCTCCATCTTAGCTTGTAATCTAAATCAAAGAATTTTAGGTTTTGTAAAGCTCACTTGTCCATAGACACAAGTAGTTACAAATTCCTGAAAATAATTTCTGAGTCTAAAGTGCACCCTAGTAGCATAATCAAACTGTAGCTAAGATCTGTATTTCTTAAACAAGAACATCACCAAGGAAGTTTGGTACCAAAACAGTTGGTAAAGCTGGTAAAGGAAAGGTGCTCCTAGGCACTTAGTCTCCTCTGCATTAGAGCTATAATTAAGAGGCCCTCCCAAGTATAAAGCTGCAGGAGGAATGAGCTTTGGTTTTCTGAATCTCTTCTGGGTCACAGACTTACATTCATTTGCATAATGATAGGATATAAATCCATTACACAAATAATAAATAGCTACTGATTATACTGACCCACTAAGATACGAAGAACCATGAGAGGCTGTAAAATCAAATAGGTTCCTCTGTCAGTGAAGGAGACCCCCAACACCAGAAAATGATCACAATAGCAGAGATTAAAAAAGGAAAGAAAAGTGTATCTTTGGAAATAAGATTAATGTCACTGCTCCACTGCAAGCAAATAGGGTTGTAACAGACATTTATCATTACAGCCAACCTTCACTGACTTCCCCTGTGGTTTTGTCTAATTTTTAAAAAGCATAACCATTTAAAGGAACCTCCACAAAGTCCTTCTTCATTATCTGTTTTCAAAAGTACCAAAATATTTAAAGAGTCAACTGATTGACCAGCTCTATATTGGCATGGGTTTTCAGAGTTATAAGTGATGAGGCCTTCCTGCTTGCCACCAGTTTAGTCACTTAACATTTAATGAGCAACAATTCCTGCTCTGTGGTGTTCCTTTTCAAGAAATCTGAATACTTGCTGATGAAGCAACATTAACAAATGGTTCAGGGCCAACTAAAACAACCACAAAATCACACATTTGAAATGTGTAGCCTCTGTAATGAATTGTTCCCCCAGTATGATCAGGAACTCCTTCCCCTTTGACTCCTAATGAAAGATCCACCTATGAAATCCTAATACTGCACCTTTTAGGCTTATATAGCTTTCATAATGTAGTGGGAATTACTACAGGCCAATGCTTATGGGAGTCCTCCTTCCTTTACTCTCTTCCCCACCTCCCTTTTCAAATGTGGTATTTTGCTCAGTTTAATATTACCATGCCACTGATAAAGATAAAACTCTCATTTGGAGCTATAGAAGGTCTCTGAGTCCCCACCTCTAGGAAATCTATGGGCTCAGAAGCCAAGAAGTTTTTTTCCTCTGCTTCTTCTGACAAATCTCTCTACTACCCAATCGTCAAGAACCAGGATAGCATGTTGCAGAGTGACACAAGCCCTCCTCTGTCTTCCTTTTTCCGGATCTATGATCTCTTTTTACTGATTGGCTCTTTTCAGGAATGTCCACAGGGTGTGGTCCAAAAAGTCGAGATGGTGGCTGCAACAATGAAATCAAAGTTCTGCCTCCACCCCCCCAAAACAGGTGGAGCTTTGATTGCACCGCCACAGGTACCCTACTGACTTTTTGGGCTACATCCTTGCTCAGCTTACTTTTCCTTTTGCTTTTTTCCCTCCTTTCTCTTCCCTCCTCTCCTTCTATCTATACTGGAGCTTCTCAGTCCACTCTTTTCTTCATTCTTAATTCCTGACCCCCAGTGTTAAGGCACATGAACCTCTCCTTTCTCCTGCTTCTTCAAAATTTACATAAGTTGTATGCCCTCTCCCCCCCCCCCCGCCCCACCTTGTATGGCAAAAACACTGTACAAAAGCTGTACAAAACACCTCCCTATATTGTGTATGCTGCTCCATCATTAGGGATGGCTCCCTGCTGTTCCCTTAACACTGCTTATTGTTTTAAATGTCATTTCCCCAACAACTGCTACTTTCCCCTTCATTGCCATTTCTCATTGACTGTTACTTCTCCATTGAGAGCACTGCGAATGCTTTTCATGTCTTCATTGCTATTCCCTCAAAACTGTTTATCCTCTTAAGGACTTTTCCCCCCACCAAATGCTATTTCCCCAGTGATTGCTGTTTTCCCCTTCATTGCCATTTCCCATGCTTCTTTGTGTTGTCTCTCAGTAAAATTCAATTCCTGTCCTTGGAGGAGTGTTTGGTCACTATTTTTGAAGTCATATTGACTCCAGCATGCATAGTTTTTAAATATTCTTACAAGAATCCACTCCTTGCAGTGGTGCCTATGTATCACTTCCAGTGCTATGATTCCATGATGCTGTAAAATATACACACTCTGAAATAATCAAACTTGCTTCACTAAATTGTGTACTACTATTTTATAAAACCAATCTGTCGATGAACTGATGGTGGGCAGAGAGGGGGGAGAAGAAATGGTCCCAAAATACAAAAAGTTGATGGAAGTTCTAAAAAGCTTTGCCCCCTTAAAATCAACTCCTCTTGGACAGAGCCTTCTGAAGGTTCTTTGTAATAAAACTGACCGAATAAAAGCATTAACGCATGCTTTTTATTTACTGATCCTGGAATCTCTGTGGGGTAAGCTTTTAAGACAGCAATGGAGCAAAATGAAAGCCACATAATTTGGCTATAACATAAATGTTTCCATTTTCTATAGCTTTCAGCATCTCTTTTGTGTGAAACACTTATCGACACAGCTTGCAGGATAAGATAATATATGACTCAGAATATTGATGCATTCCTTTATTACCAAAATAGAAATAGTGATGCAATGACTCCTAGGCATCTAGATCTTTTCAGTTAAATTGTTATAGCTGAAAAGTTATTCCTTAAAGCTCATAGTGAGTCTATAGTTGTAATTTGCTGCAAACAATAGCAATTGGGTGCACAAGAGATGAAATAATTTGTTTACATCAAGGATGAACAAGTTGTCAAATAAAACTATTCACAAATGGCACAGCCAGTACGTTGACTCTGAATGTGAATTTATAAACTCTGTAATATGCATCACTCTGAAAAGCTTTCCTTGTACTTTACCTCTAAGTTTCTATACTATAATTTTTTGCTTTTGTTTACTTTCCTCTCTTGGTGCTAAATCCAGGATACCACAAACATTTTGCATCTTTAGGGAAGATTGTTTAAAAGTCTTATTTATTTATCTGTAGGTTGCTCTGCTTATTTATTTGATTTACAGATAAATCTCTTTCTCTTTCTTCAGTAGTCAAGGTGGCCAACAATAACTGAAAAAAAAGTTAAAACAACAGTTAAATAAAAATTAAACAGTGAAATAAATTCACTGTCATCTTCCTGAAATGGGGAAAATGGGGACCAAATTGGCAGAAGGGAGAATCGCTTGCCAATCTAAATAACTGGAATAGAATCATAGGGAGAGAAATGGTACAGCAGATAGCATGTAAGCACTTCAAGATCAATAGCAACACTTTGAATTGTACCCTGCAAGCAACTGGAAACACGCGGAAATCTTTCACTATAGGCATCATATGATCTCTTTGCCTTGCATTGGTCACCTAACTGCCACATTTTGCACCCATTTTGGTTTCCAGACCTTTTCAAGGGTGGTTCCATGTTACAGCACATTGCAATAATCATTGTAACCAAGGGATGGATAATTGTGGCTAAATCTTAAGAAGAGTTGCAATTAGCACACTATCTGTAATTATGCAAGTGCACTGCAGATGCCACTTGTAAATCCTTTGACAGCTGGTGATCAAGAAGCCCTTGCAAACTGCAAACAAGTTGTTCTTGGAGAGTGCAACCCCATCTGGCGCAAACTTCAGTTCAACTGCAGAACCTAGCTTTTACTTTACCAATAGCATCTCCATTTGGTCTGGATGGAATTCCACTTGTTCTCTCTCATCCAGCCCATTATCAAGATTAAGCAATGTTCCTGGGTATACTAATTGTTTCCTTGGAATTTTATTTATTTATGTATTTAGATTTATATTGCTGCCCATCTTACCATAGAGACTCCGGGTGGCTAGCAACAGATTAACAACACCATAGGACTAAACAAAAATCAGAAACACCAGCATAAAACCTATCATGACTGCCAGGATAAAAACAGATCTAATAAACAAAAAATGTCCCATAGGCTCTAATTACCCACCCCCAACCCTTGTGCCTGGCAGCACATCCAGTCTTCAATGCTTTTTGAAAGGCCAATAAGGTTGGGGCCAATCTAATCTATGATGTTCCAAGGGGCAGGCACTGTAACAGAAAGAGGCCCACTTTCTGGGCCCTGCAAGGTGACAATAATTGACAGGACCTGAAGGATGCCTCTCCAGCCTATGATGGTATGTGGGAATGACCTTGGGAGACAGGAGGAAGAGTTGCAACCTAGGCATTGGTCTGATAAGAGGCAGCTCAGCCTGCAGGTGGGGAAAAAGCATGGGAAGCATTTCAGAAGGGACCCTTCTTAGTTTTCCAGAGACTAAAAAGAAGGTGGGTGGAGAAATACTTTCAGTCTTGCAAGATTCTGTTTAATATAACCTTACAATAAAATTTGTGCTGATGCTCCTGGTTATGCTTCTTGTCTGGACTACCTTGCAGAGCTAACACTACCAGATCTGATGGGATGGGTAGAAACAACTGGGGCGAGGCAGTCCCACAAATAATCCATGTCCCATGCCATAGAGGGCTTTATTTATACTGTAGGTGATAACAGGATCAGATTGAGGCCAGCTGATGCCCTAAGCACAGCCCAACAATGGTGCCCCTCAGCCTCCCATTGCCTAACTGACATTAAGTGTTAAGACTCTTAATTAACACACTAAGACTCAGTAAGTGCTGAAAACTAAAGATGAGTGTGACCGTGAAAGAGTTAAGGGCATGATAGTCAGAGGAAAAAACTTTTTTGCCTTGAGATCCAGAAGTCAGCTAAATCTTATCAACACTGCTAATACATTGTGTTGGACAAAATATATCATATTTTAAATGTTTTGAGCCCATCAAGTTATATCTTCATCTATGCTGCCAAAAGAAGAATGTTATACCAACATTTCAGTGGTATGGAATGGGTTGGTGTAAAAATCACTCACATTTTTCTAAATTAACTTGATTTGTTCTTATTTTAAATAACAATTCTCCATGTATTTGTTACAAACAGCACAACTAAAGCACAAGACAAATTTTGATTTCTCAAAGGAAGGAAGGAAGGAAGGAAGGAAGGAAGGAAGGAAGGAAGGAAGGAAGGAAGGAAGGAAGGAAGGAAGGAAGGAAGGAAGGAAGGAAGGAAGGAAGGAAGGAAGATATGGTATGAGCAGATTAGCAAAATAGATAAATAAATGTTTGTAAGAAGAAAATGTTCCCACATGATTGTACATATTGGAATACTTCCTGGAATCAGGGGTTCTGTAACACTTTTTTATGTGATTGTGCATGACATAAAGTGTATACAAGCTTGTTCAGGTTTTGTATTCTTAGATAGCCTTTGACAATAATAAAAATACAAACAATGTGGGAACAATAATTATAGTGCACTTCATGTGATTGATGAATATTGTCCCATAAATAAAGTAGTTATCAAATAAACCACTGATCCAGAAAAAAAAAATCATGTAATTCAGTTTTAATTTTTTAATGTAGGATTTAAAAACATAGCTTAAGAAAGAAATTAAGGGCTTTACAATTCCGATGTACTCTGTTGCATAAGTGAATTTTTCAATTAAAATACTCATCATGATTTCCATACTATATTCATAGGAATCCATTGGATGTGATACCTAAAGCTAAAAGTCTGAAGGAAGACATCCAAACTCAGGGGGAAAAAAAAAGATAACAAATAACAGAAGGAAGAAAACAGCATGGCATTAACACTTGTTTTTTCTGTTTATACTTTAGAGATACTGCTTCTAAAATTACATAGTTCTATTTCTGTGCTTTTCTGCTGCACAAATGTTAGGCCCAGGTGGAACTAAACTACAGGAAAGTTTTAGGATAAAGTTCAAAACTCTTTTAAATCAAGCTGATTTCCTGGTAACTTCAGGAATGCATCCAGGTCAATTTCTTGACATCAGTCAGGAGGGCTGAGGGGGGAGAGATGGTCAAAAAAGTCAAGATGGCAATGATAGTCATACAATTAAAGCTTCAAACCTTTTTATGTGTAACATGCAGCGCTTGTAACAAGGGAAAGGGTTTTGATTTCAGTAGTCCTCACTTACCGACAGTCTTGTTTAATGACTGCTTGAAGTAATGACAGTGTAAAAAAAAAAACAGCTTTGCAACCTATCCTCATGTTTACAACCATCGCAGTGTCCCACTGTCATGTGATTGCCATGTGTGCTTCCAACCAGCTTCCAAAAACCAGAGTTAATGGAGAACATGGAAATAAAATTGCAAGTTGCAGTCACATGATGTCTCAAGGGGATTTGCTTAACAACTGAATGGGAAGTGACATTATAAGCCCATTGCCGTCATGTGGTTTTCTGCTTAGTGACCGTGGCGCTAAGCGATAGAGTTGCAGGTCCCAATTGTGGTAACTAAGCGAGGACTACCTATACATGATCACCATCTTGATGTTTTTTTACTCCCATGACACCCGAGTTCATGCCATTTTCTCTATCCATCCTACCTACAACTGAAGATTTGTACAAATGTAGGTGATTGCCACTGTTATCTGTATTACTGTTACTAATTTATTTTATGTAATTTTATTGTGTTTTGTCTGTTTTTTAGTTTCATTAATAATTAAAGGTTATGTATTTTTATTGTAGTGTTCTCTTGCCTAAAGGCCATAATAAAGGTTTTGATTTTTTGATTCCCCTGACAACAATTCAAATGATTTGTGCCATTATTTTCTTATTGGCCAGACATACCATTAGAGAAAGTGAGGTAGCTACCTCAGGTTGTGGTGGGGAATGTGGCTATGAGGTATTGGAGAACTGCACTATGACTGCTTTCTACTCCACCATGCATCTCATAAATCTCCAATAACAAGGTGGAAAGGGGAAATTGTATCCCTTGCCTCAGGCAGAAAACTATATCATGCCATACTTGAGAGCGTTTCTCTTGTATATGTCCAAAAACATGCAGTCCATAAGCAGCACATCTGTTGCTCATACCTTTCTCTCAAAGTGCGAAGAAGGTTTTGCCCAATCCATTTCTATCCACAAAATAGGAAAAAAGTAGGGGGAAAAAATCACGTTGAACCATCTAAAATTCCATTTCATTTGCACAATATAAATATTAGAGCATGCTAAATATTATTGAAAGAAACTCTTAATCTATCCTTTAATTCAAAACTGACCAGGTCAAATCGATTTCAGTACTGCAGCGTAATATTTAGAAAGGGAAATTGAGAACTAATTGAATTCAGGACTCTGCTATGCAAATTATTCCAGCAAATGTTTATTTAATGACTGAAGTACTGCCCATCTTAATTTCATTTTTACAAGAAAATTGACATCCCATCCATAGAACCACCAAAGCACACAGAGCCCACATCTAACAATCATATTCTGCAGAAGCAATATCAGAGAAAATGAAAGTGAACACTTAAAAAAAAAATTAAATGTGCTATGCAATCCATCATCACGTTAGAGCACCTGGAATTAAGTTCACCTGTTCTTTTTTTACTCAATGGAGTATAATCACCTAATGTTAAGATTGAGTAGCATAAGAACCTGGACTTCCAGGGTTGTTAGCTGTCTGGATAATGATGGCAGAAAATCAAATCTCAAGGAGGTTTGCTAAGAACTTTTTCCTTGAAGGCTTAAAAGTGTAAAAGAGTCACCCGTTGGGGGAGATGGGCGGCATACAAGCCGAATAAATAAATAAATAAATAATAGCATGAGTCACCTAAGTGCCTGACCTACTTAGAATTCTGTATTGATGTAGCATAGAAAGCGGGCAGATACAAAAAGTTTGTTTTTTGATCTGGACTTTTCTATTTTATTGATATGCGGCTATACTACTTGAACACTGTTTAGGGAAAAATAATACTTATATTGCTTTGTTTTTCATCTATGTTACTTCTGACTTAAATAAAGTTTTTCAAGCTCCTCACTGGAATTCATTTCTTTATGCAGATGCTTTTTCAGATTTCAGTTTAAGAAAGTAATGCAAAGTGAGTTAAATTATCTTGATATTGCAAATTTAGATGAATATTTATTGAGACCCAAGAGCATCTTTGGGGGGGGAGGGGTGTCAAAAAGTCAAGATGGTACCTGTACACACAAACTCAAGATTGCATATAAAAAAAAGTGGGCCTTTGATTGCAGAGACACATAAATTATCTTGACTTTATTAAGATGAGCAATCAAAATCTTTACTAAGATCTCTAAATATGAAAGCATACATTTTCTTTATTTAAGTGTGCAAATAATTTCAAAGTTGTAAAGATCACAATGTTTTCTGTGAAAGTCAAACTCTTTCAATTTTATTCTTTTTTTAAGATGATAATAAATGTGCCAGATTCCTTTGTTTAGCTAATGCGAAGTTTTTGTCTTTTTCTTTTAGTATTCACTGCCTTGTTCTAACAGAACTCCTTACTAAAATATTGTGATGATTGAATGGAGGACTATAATAAAATCATCACCCAAAATGGAGTCACTGCTGTATCATCTTGTAATATTCACATTCCATCTGTAGTGGAATTGCTGAAAATTAGTGAAGGGGTGCTCAGCAGTTGTATTGATTTCAGGTGAAACAATTAAGGGAATGAGAATCATAAAAAGACAAAATAAAATCTAAAGTATAAAATAAGCAAAAATCATAAGAGGTTGTTGGAAGCAATGGAGAGATGTAAGTTAATTTTCATATATATACTGTAGCTAATGGCCACCAGTATGTATTCATCGTCTGCCAAACACACCTAAATTTCAGTCCTTATTTGGTTATTTCAGACATGGAACTGCATCTTTGCAAGAGACAGACACATAGACAAGGTGATTAGAAAAATTGCTAAATATGCCAATCCAATCTTCCCTACTTGAAGCCTTTGATATGTTAGGAATGGAATTCCATTGTTCTCAGCTCTAGAATGCCACACTGGCTAGGAATACTGGTAGATGCAATCCCAACTGTCAGGCCTAGCCCAAGGAACTCCAAGAGACAATGCAAATTCAGTTCAGCTATGTTTATTAGCTACAACCTCTAGCAAGAATCTTCCCAGACTGAAACCCCATCTCCCAAGTCAGCCAGCCACAACAGTGTGAATTCCTCAGGAAGGTGCCAGTCTCATCCTCTTGTATCTCCCACACTCCTCCGGCGAGGTAAGAAAATGTTTATCTCCCTGAGCCTGGCCTTCATAATTCCATTCCATCACACCAACATACGGAGAGGGGGTAGTAGGTTGGGAGGAGTTTAACTAAGCTGTTGTCAGAATCCTCGCAAGATTTAATAGTAGATTTTAGTGCTGGCTAGTTTGGTATTTGCTTTTTACATGCTGCGGTTCTGCCATTGTAAAAGGTGGGGAGCGGGGGGGGGGGAATGGATGAAACACCGTTAGAGGCAGATGGCTCCTTATCACAGGCGCTGGAATGCTCAAGGCCATACCAGCGGGAGAATCAGGAGACTAAGGAGGCAAGGGGGGTGAAGGAGGGGAAAAGTAAAAAACAACTTTTGGCGCGCCCAGGTTTAGTCTTAGCAATGCTTTGGAACTGTACACTTGTTCTCAATAAATGAATTTTCTTTTGAATCAATATTGGTTGCAACAGAAGTTACTGGACTTGGGAGCAGTGGGTGGCAGATCGTTGCAGCTGTCTTTTAGGTTACACAACTGTATTATCAAGTGTACAATTCATTAGTTTTACTTCAAAATGAAAATCAATTGTAGGTTTATGAATATAAATTATAATAAATTGCAAATTATAACAAGAATAGTAGTTGGCCAAGCTGGTTGATTACTCATATATACTTACTAGTTTCACAGACTGCAGGTTATGATTTTAAATAAAACAACTGATGGTGTAAGTGAAGGATTAAACACCTTCAAGGTTTTGTTTTGCTTTTTTTTTTTTTTTTTTTTTAACCAAGCAGAAGCAATAGCAATATATGGCAGGCCTCCTCTGCCCTGCAAGGGTCTGTGGTGATAAGAAAAATAATGGATGGATACATTATATTTGATAGCATTCCTTTTGGATTCCAGCAATATAAATGCTCATATTTCTAAGCTCAGAGAAGGTCAGCTAGGCATCGCCACCTTCTTAAATCATTTTGTAATTACTCAGTGTCTCCACAACTTTTCCCAGCTCTGTTAGATGGTTCATTCCTGAAATGTTTAAGAACAGTAACTATTCCAGAATTTCTGGTGATAGCTCTGGGAGTCACCAAGTCATTGGGAAGGGAGAAAAGATTTAAAAACCCAACATTGGTGGAAAACCCCTTTCATACTGAAACTAATCCTTTGCCTTCAATGACGAAAAAAAAAATGTAAAGAAGGGCTGGATATATTCAAACTATCCTTGCAGCATACCTCAATGCCTGATGCACAGCTGAGCCTGGTTACAGGGGTTGACAGCTGCTACAGTGTAATCTCATTAACCTCATGTAAATCTTACAATAATAAACACAAGGCAAGTGTATTAAGTCACATCTAAATCCATGTAAGGGAGACCCCCATAGTTAATTACAAGCATTCGGGTGATAAAGGAATTTCATCATGAATTTTGGACATAGTAATTTTCATCTCTACAGAGATTGGGTGATTCAAACATTCTAAAAGCTGGATATTTAAGGAATATTTTATTATTTCCATCTCTGGGTATTTGAGGAATATTTTATTATTTCCATCTCACTTTCTTTTCCTTTTTTAACCTTCTCCTGAGACTCAGTGTGTGAAAAGTCATCTATTAGGTCTTTAAAAAACAGAAGGATCATGATCCTGTTATTCTTATTGCTCCAGAAGCATCTATAGGAGGGATCAAAACAGTCAAGATGACAACTGCAACTGCATAATTGAAGCTCCACAACTTTTTACATGCCGTGTATACATGGGACGCAAAAAGGAATAGGCCTTTAATCACAAATTTGTGATTACCATCTTGAATTGTTTCACATTCCCCCAATGCTTTGCATAGCCCTATAGCTTTCACATAAAGCTTTCCATTGTTAATTCACTGAGAAATGTTCATATGTGGAAAAATTTCATAGCAAAATTTTATCAGATATTCTTTCTTTCCTTTAGGTTATCATCATAATTCAGTCAAGATCCTGGCAGCAAACAAAATATAATTAAGAAATTACTTTACTTTCATTCATTTACATACCATAATAATTCAATCAAGATCATGGCGGTAAGCACAATATAATTAATGGATATCTGAAATTGACAGATCACAGAAATCTCTCATGGGATGATCTTCATATTATACCTGCAGTATAAACCAGTTGTATAATATTATTCTCAACCTGGCTTATTACCCTCACTTTTCAAATCAAATCAAATCAAATATTTATGATCATAGACCAGTATAAGGAGGGTAGGTGCAGTCATTAAAAAAAACATAGAGTCTAAACATAAAACCTAAACATCAAGCATCTAAACAATTATTAAAAGCTAGAAGATATAAAAAGATATATAGATTAAAAGTATATATAAAAAGTGAGAATCTAAAAGGGTAGGAGCATTTGATGGATGTAGGGAAGCATAAAAGGTTAGATTATATCAAGTTACAAAGCACTCTAATATGGCCGACTAGACGCTTATTAAATCTAGTTTATAAATTTAAGCCCCAAGCACAAGTCATCAGCTGATGAATTTTGAGCACTTGTACAGAACCTGGCAACATTGTATGCCTTAGCAGGGTTGGTATCTGAAAGCATCAGGGTGGTATAAAATTGTCTTGGGTGCCCTGGGTATTTACGTAGTAATGGTGAGATGAGGCCAGTACGAATGTCTCTGTAGTACAGGCACTGGAGAAGCACATTATCAGGATCATCCCTTTTCTCTTTTTTATATATAGGGACAATGATCACAACCCCCCAGTTCTTGGGAACTTGACCATTAGGTGTTAATGCAGGTAAAGAGTCAGGACAGAATGAAGACCCAGTGTAACGAACTGCCACTTGTTGATCTTAAAACCAGTAACTCTCCTTGCAACCAATATTGATTCAAAAGAAAGTTCATTTATTAAGAATAAGTGTACAGATCCAAAGCATTGCTGAGACTGAATAAAAGCGCGCCAAAAACTGCTTTTCTTTCTTTTCCCCCCCTTTCTTCGCCCTTAGTTCTTGTCTTCTGATTCCCTTGCTGGCATGGCCTTGAACATTCCAGGGCTTGTGATAAGAAACCATCTGCATCAAACGGTTTCTCCTTCCTACTCCCCCTCCCCTTTTCCAATGGCAGAACCGCAGCATGTAGAAAAAATCATTTTTTTTTTTTTTAAACTAGCCATATAATAATCTACTATAAAATCTTGCGAGGATTCTGACATACTGCCCCTCCACAGAAAAGGATGTCAGTCTTCTTCACTCTAAAAGGGAAAGCAAGGATACACATAATACAATAACCAATCTAATTGTTAAGGCTTTGTAGGATAAGCATCATAAAATTTTTTAACTAAACGTGGGGCCTTTACATGTTTCTTGTCAACCCATTCAGCCATTGACTTGGGAAAATGTTTCCACTGAATTAAAAATTGAACCCCCCCCCTGTGCTTTCTGCTGTCCAGTATTTCTTTAACTTCAAAATGTTGTTCTCCTTCAACCATCAATGGTTTAGGAGGTACTGGAGAGGGATGCCACTGAGAAGACTCCTTATATGGTTTAAGCAGGTCGCAGTGGAATACTGGATGGATTTTTTTAAAGGTGGCAGGCATCTGTAATCGTAGTGAAACTGGATTAATTACTTTATCGATGACAAAAGGCCCTATGAATCTTGGAGCGAGCTTTCTGGAAGGTTGTAATGATTTAAGATGTTTAGTAGATAAAAGAACCTTATCTCCTACTTTCCAGTCTTTTTCTGGTGTTCTCTTAGCATCTGCAAATTTCTTGTATGTAGCTCTGGCCTCCTGCAACGAGGCAGCAATCTGAGGCCACACTTGTGTCATCTGCTGGATCCACTCATCAACCGAAGCGACTTGAGTGGTCTGCTTAGGCAGTTCTGGGATGGGTACAAAGTCTTGTCCTGTAGCTATTTTAAAAGGGGTGAGACCAGTGCTTTGGTGCACTGCATTATTATAAGCTACTTCAGCGAATGGTAACAGTTCATCCCAATTGTCTTGTTGGTAGTTAATGAAACATCTCAAATATTGTTCCAATACTGAGTTCAGACGTTCACATGATCCCGCTGTCTGGGGGTGGTAACCCGAACTCAAGCCTTGCGATGCCCCCAGTAGTTTTAGGAACGCTCTCCAGAACTTGGCAGTAAACTGGACCCCGCGATCCGAAATTATCCGTTCTGGGACCCCATGAGCTCGGTAGACATGTTGTATGAATAATTTAGCCAATTTGGGTGCTGATGGAACGGCTTGGCATGCCACAAAATGTGCTTGTTTGGAAAAAAGGTCTGTAACTACCCAAATAACAGTCTTTTTGTTGCTTTCAGGCAGGTCTACAATAAAATCCATGCTTATTTGCTTCCAAGGAGCTACAGGGTTTGCTACTGTCTGTAGAAGCCCCATTGGTTTGCCCCCTCTCTTTTTGGCCATAGCACACGTGGGGCATGTGGCTACATATTCCCCTACATCTTTTCTCATTGTTGGCCACCAAAATTGACGTCTGATCAGATGTAATGTTTTCACAAAACCAAAGTGCCCAGCTGTTTTGCTGTCGTGACTTCTTTGCAAAACCCACTTTCTAGCATCTGCAGGGACATATAGCTTGTCTTGCCACCACCATGCCCCTTGTTTGTTTACTAGCAACTGGCTGTTGCTTTTGAACCACTCATCCTGAGCAATCTGGGCATTTAATTTTACCAATAACTCTCCTTCTGGTTGTCCTTCACCCTTTTTTTTCTGAGCTCTAGTGACCACTCTTAGGGCTGCTTGGGTACATGGAATTACTGGAGCGACTACTTCCTCCCGTTTGCTATTGTGTTGAGGCAACCGAGACAGAGCATCTGCCAGAAAATTTTTTCCCCCAGGAATATACTTCAGGGAGAAGTTAAATCGATGAAAATATTGTGCCCATCTCATTTGCTTTGGTGACAGTTTCCTCGGTGCAGTCAAAGCCTCTAGATTCTTGTGATCAGTCCAAATTTCAAATGGATGGGGTGACCCCTCTAACAAATGCCTCCAACAAACTAATGCCCAGCGTACTGCGAACGCTTCCTTTTCCCACACCAACCAGCGTCTCTCAGTCTCTGAAAATTTCCGGGATATGTATGCACAAGGAAACAGTTCCCCCCCTGCCCCCTTCTGCAACAACACAGCTCCCACTGCTACATCCGAAGCATCTGCCTGTATGACAAATGGCTGTTCTGGATCAGGGTGTTTTAAGATTGGTTCAGCCGTAAACAGACGCTTTAAACTTTGAAACGCCTCCTGGCACTCCTTAGTCCAGGCTAAGGGGGCTCCAGGTTTTGATGCCTTCGCCTTGTCCTTGCCCTTGGTTTTCAACAAATCGGTAAGTGGGAGTGCTACTTGGGCAAAGTTGGGTATAAACTGCCGATAGAAGTTAGCAAAGCCCAGGAAACTTTGAAGTTGACGCCTGGTTTTGGGAGCCTCCCAACCTGTAACGTCCCTCACCTTTGCTGGGTCCATTTCAATTCCCTGATGCGAAATTCTATATCCTAAATAGTCAATTTGCTGTTTATGAAATTCACATTTGGAGAGCTTGGCATACAACTGAGCTTCCAGTAGCTTTTTTAGCACCTTCCTGACTAATTGCACATGTTGCTCCATGGTTTCAGTGTAAATCAGGATATCGTCCAGATAAACCAACACCCCCTGGTATAAATACTCTTGTAACACCTCATTTATAAGTTGCATGAATACCCCCGCCGCTCCTTTTAATCCGAACGGCATTATTTCATAACGGAAGCAC
The DNA here is from genome assembly GCA_030867105.1 of Liasis olivaceus. Classification (NCBI taxonomy): domain Eukaryota; kingdom Metazoa; phylum Chordata; class Lepidosauria; order Squamata; family Pythonidae; genus Liasis; species Liasis olivaceus. The sequence continues at coordinate 202,057,661 of CM061348.1, forward strand.
CCCAGAGGCGTGTTAAAGGCGGACTTCCATTGGTCTCCTTCACGTATTCGCACCCTGAAGTACGCCTCCCTTAAATCCAGCTTGGTGAAAATTTTCCCTTTGGATAAATGTGCCAACAGGTCTTTCATTAAGGGGAGTGGGTACCTGTTGTCAGCAGAAATGGCATTTAGCCCTCTATAATCCGTGCACAAACGTAGGGAGCCATCCTTCTTTTCCCTAAATAGCACCGGTGCAGCAATTTGAGAATGCGTAGGTACAATAAAGCCCCTCTTTAGATTCTTGTCAATGAACTCCCGCAATGCTTCCAACTCTTTGGGTGTCATTGGATACATTTTCTTCCTTGGAAATTTAGCCCCCGGCTCAATCTCTATGGCACAGTCACTGGCACGATGGGGGGGTAGCTGATCTGACTCCCTTTCGCTAAACACCTCCTGCAGGTCGCGGTATTCCTTGGGAATCTGGATTGCAGCTTCCACTGCCTTTTCCCCACTCACAGCACCCATCTCTTCATCTGACAACGTTTCGGTAATTCCTTCAACTTCCACTCCCCCCTCCTTCGGGAAACGCAAGATCTTCTCCTCCCAGTTCACTTCTGGGTTTTTCCTTTTTAACCAGTTCATGCCCAGAAGCACTGGGTTGCATGCCATGGGAGTCACTAGGAATTTAATAGTCTCTCTATGGTCCCCCATAGTTAGTTCAAGCTCTTCTGTACGATACTCCACCGGCCCTCCCCCCGCTGGCGATCCGTCCAGCTGGGTAAAAACCACAGGGGTTTTGAGTCTCTTTAAGCGCAGTCCCAAACCCCGGGCCAGGGCGGGGTTAATCAGATTTCGGGAGCAGCCAGAGTCTATCAGCGCCCGTATCTCTGCCCTCCGATTAGTCCTCACCACCCTTAGTTCCACCCAAATTTTAATGGGACTCACCCCCATCTCTTCGCTCTCCGAGTCCTCCCGTGAGCTGCTTTCTTTCTCTGGAAGAGCAGCCGCCTGTCGGAGAGAGAGCGGAGCTGACAACTTCCGGGTTTTGCCACCGCCGCGTGCTGCCGCTCTAGCTCCCGTCTCGCTGCCTGCTGCCGCTGATTCCTTCCTGCCGGGCTTTGAAGACTTCGGCCCTTTCCGTTCCGTCTTCTTGCCTTCCTGCTCCGTCTTCGCTTTAGGGCACGCAGCGGCAAAATGCCCCGGCTCCCCGCAGTTGAAACAGACGCGCCGGCCCCCGCTACTCTTCGGAGCGCTGGTCTTCGCTTTGGGCGCCGCCTTCTTTGCACCGGGTAAGGGCGGAAGTCGGGTTCTTGCTTCAATGGTACGCCATTGCTCCTCCACTTCGCCGGCCATAGCGACCCATTCATTAAAGGTTTTCGGGAAACCCCGGCACAGCACACGCTGCAGCAATTCGGGTTGCAAGCCTCTCTGGAAAAACTCAATCAGCAGCTCCTCCGGCACGTGAGGCAGCCTTTGAGCCAAGCCCCGAAATTCATAGGCGTACTCTGATACCGACTTGGACCCCTGCTTCAGCCTTTCCAGGTCGCGTCGTGCTTTGAGCGCCACACACGGGTCTTCAAAGCGCGCGCAGAGAGCCGCCATGAAATCCTCCAATTTTCTTAAAGCCCGGTCCTTCGCCCTATGCAGGCCAACCACCCATTCCGCAGCCATACCTTCAAAAAAACTGGACACATAGGAAACCTTCTCCTGCTCGCTGCGGAACAGACCCCCGTAGCCCTCCATGTAGATCCGGACCTGGGTGATAAAGCAAGCCAGCTGCTCAGCATCTCCCCCGAATTTCATGGAGATGCCCCGCTGCTGCATCGGGCTCTTCTTGGCTCTGCTAGGTGTGATATCCTCCTCCTCCTCGCTGGAAGTCTCATCTTCGGCTGACAGCTCTGCCACCTCCGTGCCTCCTGGTGTGGCGGCCGCTTCTCGTGCGGGAGGTGTAGATCCCCTTCCAAGCAGTTGGTCCATGGCTGCCTGTATAGCTCGCACATCATCGGATATGGACCCCATCTGCCCTTCCAACTTCCCCAAGCGATCTTTCAACGAAGGAGCCCGTCCTTTCGTCCCCGTTGCTTTCATCCCCGTCCGGTCTGGGCGTGATGATTGCACCGGCTCCCCCTGGGTTATCACCTTTACTTCCAATGGAGGAGGGACTTTTCTTTCTTCTTCTTCCTCAATAACATCATCAGCCATCCCGTTGCTCGGTTGGTCCCGGTTAACGTGAGGCTTGTGACTCCCCTCAGGGTAATGTCCCTGGTAGAAGTCTGTACAGGGAGTCTCAGCAAAATGTAACGAACTGCCACTTGTTGATCTTAAAACCAGTAACTCTCCTTGCAACCAATATTGATTCAAAAGAAAGTTCATTTATTAAGAATAAGTGTACAGATCCAAAGCATTGCTGAGACTGAATAAAAGCGCGCCAAAAACTGCTTTTCTTTCTTTTCCCCCCCTTTCTTCGCCCTTAGTTCTTGTCTTCTGATTCCCTTGCTGGCATGGCCTTGAACATTCCAGGGCTTGTGATAAGAAACCATCTGCATCAAACGGTTTCTCCTTCCTACTCCCCCTCCCCTTTTCCAATGGCAGAACCGCAGCATGTAGAAAAAATCATTTTTTTTTTTTTTAAACTAGCCATATAATAATCTACTATAAAATCTTGCGAGGATTCTGACACCCAGAAGTTTTAAATGGCCTCTGGCGGGATTAGGTCTAATTGGGCAACACGGTTCTTCATCTCTGACATAGTCACTGGGGCCCACATATGTGTACATGTGTGTGCATGCGTGTATGTCTATCTGCCACAGTTTCATAAAATATCTCAGGTTTTACCCTTCATTATTTTTTTAAAATATACTTTTTAAAGAAAAAGTGTGTGTGTGGGTGTGGCGGGGGGGTGTCTCTCCAGCAGGTGCAATAATAATATTTATTTAGTAGATTTATATTGGCCACCCATCACCCATATGTGACTCTGGGCAACTTAGAATCAGATATAAGCAACAGCTTTTCAGTGCCTGCAAGTTACACCGTGCATTTCCAATCTGTTTTGGGACTGAAGTTAAAAATCCATTGTTTTTTATAGAAAAAATCTGAGAGAAGACAGTTGTATCTGAACTTAATACAGTTACAACACATCATCTCTTATGTTCAAACTTACACATGCTTAGCTGAGAATAAATTCCCTAGAACACTTTATGTGAACCGAGAAGTGAAGTACTACTCAGCTTCAAGGCCAAAAGGTATATTTTTTGAGCTGATAAAATTATGGCAGTGTAGGCTAACATCTTAAAGCAACGGTGCTTATACCACAGAGTGCAGCTTACCCCTAGTTAAATATGTGCAAGTTCACTCTGTCTTGCTGCATTCTTATATACAGCATATGCTGGTGGTCTATTTGTCTGAGAAACATATGTTCTGTGCATTGACAAATTACTGTGTCAGTTATGTTTTGGAACTTGCCAATGAAGAATTTACAGCAGCAAGAAAGCATTCCTTTTCAGCTCACATGTTACGTTCCTTATAAGAGCAAGCTATGTTTGGCCAAAGAGTAAGTGGCTTCCATTCCTACTTCTACTGTGGCTGGGCCTGGGGATCCAGGTGTGTGTCTTAGCCCATGCAATGGCAGTGCTGATTTGTGTTGTGTTTTACCTTAGCTGCATTTTTATGTGTATGCTGTTGTTGTTTTTTATTGTTTCATGGTTTTTATGCTGTTTTAAATTATTGTTAGCCACCCAGGGTCATGAATTTGAGATGGGAGAAGGCAGGCAGGCAGGCAGGGCAGGATGGGGCGGGGCGGGGCAGGGTGGGGCAGGCAGGCAGGCAGGCAGGCAGGAAGGAAGGAAGGAAGGAAGGAACGAACTCTCCTGCCAAACCAAATTAAGTTTGAGGAAAGTTTTTTTTTCTTTTTTAATGGCAAGGGGTATGGGGATAGGAGTAATTAGCAAGCTAAATTCAGTGGCTTATCATTTCCAAAATTAGAGAGACTTCATTTCTGAAGCCTTTTCCTCAACACCAAATTGTAGTACTCTTACTTAGTGAATATGCAAATTCTGAACACATTTTTTAAAAATTGATATCTTTCATCTTGTCTCTTGATTATAGTCTTCGTTGATCTTGATTTAGTCCTGTAAATTGATTCAAAAGATAACAAGTGATGCAGCAAAGTGGTGGTCTTCTACTCAACTTCTACCCTGTTCTTGTGGAAACATCCCTTAACACAAGGGAATATACAGGGTATGTGCATGCATGTCAAAACAGTCAAAATCAAAGCTCTGTTTTACATGTTTTGCTTGTAAAACATGTAAAAGTTTTATATTTATCATGATTGCCACCTTGATGTCTTTGCACCCCCCTCATCCCTAGGGATACCCCTGCTTTGCAGTTATCCAGCAGTTCCTGCTCTCTACCCGCTGTGTCATAGTACTTTAAGCAAGGAAGGTTGTGATCTGTTGAAATATCAGGAAACTTTTCAATTTCTTCATTTTTTTGTGCAATATGTTATCTGCCATTTTGGCACTGACTACTGAATGAAAAGACAACATTTATGAACAGGTATGCAAGTTTCCCAGCCAGAGGCTATACCTGTGTCTCTAAAGCTATGTGGGGTTTTTTTAGCGCAAAAAAACAGTGAAAATCCTGGATATGCATAACGTTATTTTTGTTACATACTTTTTCTAAAATTTCTGAAACATAGCATATAAAATGCACAATATTAAAGGTGAATATTTTATTTAGTTAGATATATATTTTAAAAAATGTCATTAAGCATATGTCAGTGTACCAAAAGAGGATGTAGTCATTGACTGGAAGCAATAATGTTGTCTTCCAGTTGTTCTAGCAGCCTGTCATCAGAATTCAGCTTCTCTAATTTGGAGAGCTTTGTAATAAAGTGCATGTTTTGCAGTCTCTGATATCTCCAAGTAAGGTTACAAATGTCCCTCTATGGAACATCTCAAATAGCAGCTGTCAGTCAGCACCAACCAGTCAGTATTAGACTAGAGAAGCCAAATGTCTGACTCAGCATAAGGTAACTTCTGATGCTTCTTATGTACCGACACAGTGAGGAGAAGTACAGTCGTAAAGAGGGCAGATGGGAAAGCAGGGATCAAAAGACCAAACATTAATACTTGCTCAGTGTCTTGGGTCATATAATAAATCAGCACTGCTTCTGGGCAAATCCTTAGCAGAGACAGCCACTGGCAGAGACTGAACAGTAGCTCTGATGCAGCAATGTAATTCACCACTTGCAATACTACAGTTAAAGATTCCTCCAAAGGTTTATCTGCCCACATTCTTTATTCTGAAATATATGTTGTTCTGAGTTTCATGTTTTTTTACCCTCCATTGGTGAGTTTCAGAATTTAATAATATTGGATTTGGTTTATGTGAGAATGTAAGTGTAGAAATATGGTATTCTCTGGTCTGGTTGACTTGGGGCTGTAGTAAAAGTAATAAATACAACTTAAAAGCTCATCTGATCAAAAATAAATTTTAGTAGCTCATAATACTCTGGAGGAGTGAAAAGTTGCTTATGGCAAAGCTTCCATATGCCTTTCTCATTTCAGTGCCATTCACTTACAATGAATATCTTTTGGGGACTGAAATGGTTTCATGGAACTGAGCTTATTGCAGATCATTTTAAATAGACTGCCATGTGTATTTATCCCGGAATTTAGCCTTTGTAGTAACAATAGTATAAAGAATTAAATCCAATAATTTATATTTTCCATTGAAGTGTCTACAGTATAATGTAAGGACAATATGTCCGTATTATAAGGTTTAATAGATGGAATAGCTCCCAGCTTCAGGGCTCTTCAGAAGCCTGGGGAACGTGTGCTGGTCCATACCTTCTTTGGAACTTGGTTCTTCTCGAGCTGCTGTCGTCAGAAATGGAACGATTGTTACATCATGATGAATTGTAATTAATCAGATTTATTATATATCATTGTTTTTATGTGTTGTTTGCATTGGCTTTTGCTGTCTTTTTAACTGAGAGTCTTGAAACAGAAATGGTTTATACTTATTTTAATTAGTGCAGTTATGACAGTAAACTATGCCTATGGTCATAAATATGGGGGCAAGTATGTCAGGTGAAAGCATGAATTATTAACCATATTTCCTCTGCCATAAGTTATAGACATGTTTCCCCTATGGTAGCCCACAGTTACACCATCATCTGTACTGAATTGAAATAATTTTTTCCCCTTCGGTAGGAAACAAAAGAAAATAATTTATTTCATGTATAAAGGACCAACATTTTAGGGAAAGTTTGTATTCTTATGTCAAGGGAAACACTCTTCAAAATGAATGTGATGTTGATAGTACTGATTTAATATTTATTTTACTTATGCAGAATGTTTTATATTATTTTGTACTTCGTATTTTTTTTAAATTATTGTAAGCCTCCTGACATATTTCTCAAGGCAGGTTATATATTTATTTGATAACTGGTTTATTAAAGTGCCATTCCATTGAATTGAAGGGACATTTTTGTGTTCCCTTCCATTCAAGATATGATAAAAATGGAGATGTGAGAAGGATGTGTTCTGTAACTGTTTCAGTTAAGAACTATCAAGAACTAACTACCTTAGACACTGGCATCTACTTATATTTTAACCATAGCAATTATGGTCCCCTTTTACCTCCAGACTATCTATTTATGTTGAACAGTGTCCCTAAATCTGTGTTCTGGTCAAATGCATGGACTTCAACTCCCCAAATTCTCAGAGAGAGTTTCTGGATGGAAATTCTAAGAATTGCAGGAAAGCTGGTCTATTCTTTATTCTTTATTTTCCTGAGCTAACAAATTCTGTTTTCCAACAGTTGCTGCATGACTGGTCATTAAGCAAGGACTCTCTGTACCAATACGCATAAGATTCTCAGAAGACAAAGGTGGCAGCAATGCAGGGTAGGTCCAGGATCAAAACAAGCAAATGGTAGAGCCCCTTTTTTAATGTGCGTCAACTCTCCAGACAACCAGCTTTTCAGAAATTAGATCTTCAACACTCACTACAACCAGTCAAGAGTCTAAACATTATACCAATTCAAAAACTTACTTTAAGAAATCTCACTAGAGGCACAGATGAAATATATTGTCATATGCAAGCTCGTACATTCCATTCATAATTATTATAATGTATTATGCATTAGTGTTCTTAAAAGATGTTTTATGTCCTTCAAACCCACCCTCCCATGCCCCAAATATTTTTCTTTAATATCCAGTTCTTATTTTCAAGGAAAATATTTCCTTTGCTTTACTAATATACATTTTCAACACCAAATATTTTATTTTAGTTTTCATAAATTGAGTGGATTGCTTATGGGTTTTAGAAGGACACCACCATATTACCATGAGACAATAGATTCGGATGCAGCATTAGTCTTAATTAGCTTCCTCTCTGTATTAAACTTATATTAGAATTCCTTCAAAATTAGAACTTTTGGAAGGAATCCTAGCAGCACTTCTGCTACCAGATAAACAATTTAATCTTTTAGCCCAAGCTGATCACTGCCTAATGAGCCAGTCTGTTCTGTCATTATCCCTCCACAAAAGAAAGAGAGGGGAGAAAAGTTGGGGTGTGTGGGGGGAGAGTTCCAGTAGAATAGTACTCTTTTTCTTGTAAGAAATGCAATGGAAGTGTGAAGAGAAGAAATATGACTCACTAAGAATTCTGTTCATTCTATTATTTGCATTAATCTGAGGATTTTTTTTTTTTAAATCTCAAAATGTATTGAAATGTGCTTTTGATACAAAATACATACAAGGTGCATTTTGCTTTATACCTTGTTTTTAATGCATATTCGTACAGCATCTGAAGGATGATCTTTCTCACCTTGTCTTCCGGGTAGATGCACAAGAAAAGATCTTCCTGATACTAATAATACAAAATCTCCCTTTCTGTTTTTTACATAGAAATAAGTACAGGGTTTCAAATTCAGTAGGATCACAGTATCTAGGACAGGAAAGTGTTAAGCACTTACTCCTCAGCCATGCTTATCACAGAGAGCCAGTTTGGTGTGGTGGTTAAGGCACCGGGCTAGAAACCAGGAGAGCAGGAGTTCTAGTCCCGCTTTAGCCACAAAACCAGCTGGCTGACCTTGGGCCAGTCACTCTCTGTCAACCCTGGGAAGGAGGCAATGGCAAACCACTTATGAAATCTTGCCAAGGAGTCAACACTGACTCAAAGGTGTGCACTGATGTGCACACACACACACACAAACTTATCACCACTCCAAATAGCACCTTATAGCCACCTAACAATTACTAACAGCCCCCATTGGCACTAATGAAGTATGTTATTAGGCATGGGCCAACTTTCATAAGCTCCCTTTCTCCTTGCTGGTTCATATGGCTTAATATTTAATCTGGATTAGCATGGGGGTACAAAGTTTCAGGAGACTTGCCGAAAGTTGTCCCTATGTGTCTACCATCAGGGTTCTTCTTTGAATAGCAAACCTTTCCATAAAGAAAGCAAAACTTTCTCCTCACAAATGGGAAGTTAAGGATCTAATTCCATGAGATAATAAAATTGTGTGTATCTCTGTGTGTCCTTGTGTAAGAGATAGACAAAAAAGGCAAAGAAAAAAGGGGAAGCCATGTATATTAACCTGAGCTCTTTTGAGAAAAGGCAAAGAAAAAAATATTATGAAACATAGAACAAATATTAATTGAAAGAACCAAGAATCCTACACAAAATCCATATGCACAAAAGTATACATGGAAATGTATTTTAAGCTACATGTATTTTTTAGGCTAATGTAGAACTTGAATTTTTCTTTTCTTTTTTAAGCTAATGTAGAACTTGAATTCAAAAATGTATCATCATTCCATCAGGTTCAAGTAGATGAATTTTGTGCTTTTTAAGCACAAAATGGGGGGGGGGGGGGGAGGGGGAAGAGAGAGAAAATATAAACTGCAGAGAAGGAAACTGGTAAATTAGATTAGTCCTGAATCTTTTCTACTATTCTGCCTGGCTTCATAGAACAAGAATCAGAAAGAATGAGGTATACCACTGTTGCACTAAATTATTTCCTTGTTTCAGCTATAGTGGTTTCACACATCATATGGAACTCAGAAAACACTGCAGGAATTCTAATGCCCTTGCTGGCAAAAAGATGAACTATAACAACAACAACACATTCTTTTCAAAGTCATAATAGTCATCTACTGTGTAATTTAAAAGCTGGCAACAAGAACTGCTGCCCAAAAAAAAATTACAATATTGCAGTTGTTACAACTGACTATGTTTGTTAATTAGTTAGTTAGTTAGTTTAGAGGCCACTGACTCCAGAGTGATTCTGGGTGGCTTACGCTTGAAAACAAAGGTGGGGGGGGGGGGGGAATGGGAAGGAAAGAAAGAAGAAAGGAAGGAAAGGATGACCATACAGATACCTCCAAAACCACCACAAAGTTTGGGAAAGCAGCCAGGTTTTTAGAGAATTATGGAACTCCATCAGGATTTTATGAGTATGTCTCAGTCACACTTTTGTGCTGTGAACATATTGCTCAGTTTCTTTACATTCTTAAATAGACTGGAAAAATTCAGAAAACTAATACTTGATATGGGTGAGTACTTTTATCAGAGCATAACCGTTTTAATTTTGTTCCAATTATTTTCTCCCTATTGTTTAAATAATATTTGCCACTGTTTTGGTATGTGTGTGTTGATAATGACCTCTTGCATAACTTAGTACATATAGTTAAAGGCATTAAAAAAAAAACAGATGCTTCATTCCCCTCATAAGCTCTAATTTACAGGAAAAAAATAATTCTATTTTCCTGTAAAATAGAAAAAAAATGTTTTTTTAAAAAAATTAGATTCAAGAGATAAAAGTACTTTCCCCCCCCCTAAATGTTGCCTTGGATCTAGACATCAGATTGAAGAAAACTACTGCAGAAAAACCCATAATTCCAAACCTTCAAGAACTTAGATTGGGCTCAAACCAAATTGGTTAGTCTCCATACTCCTGAGCATTTTCTGGATTAAGAGTGAAGTCTAGACATGCTTTATTCAAGACCCTCATTTTTAATCATTTCAAAGTTTTTGAAAACCTCCATGATGAATGAAAATATTCTGAAATATCTTCAAGTATCAGCTAAGATCAATAGACATGCTAAAATGTTTAAGACTTGCAAAATCAGGAAAAAGAATAGTAAAATGCCCTCAAGGCAATTATTGGATTTCATACGATTGGATAATTAAGAGTTAATGTTACCATCAAAGTGAAAATGCCAACCTGACAATCAAAAGAATGAGAGAAGACAAACTTCATCAAATGTTACTTCATTGAAAAGTTTTGGGAATGAATTGCATAAAGGAATTAGAGCAGTCCTGTCAGCTCATGCATTGGATTTATTCCTGAAAGACCAGTTTAGGGACAGATTGTCATAGAGAAAATCTATCTATGTGGTCACTAGGACATATCCCTGAAGTTTTCTTGGCAAGTTTTTTCGGAAGTGGTTTGCCATTGCCTCCTTCCCAGGGCTGAGAGAGTGTGACTGCCCAAGGTCATCCAGCCAGCTTTGTGCCTAAAGCAGGACTAGAACTCACAGTCTCCCAGTTTCTACCCTGGTGTCACTACACCAAACTGGCCTTAATGATTATGTTACAATGCAATATAAGGCAAATAGTGACATTCTCATTTTAAAAATACTTAAAATAGAATCAGCTATAAGTACAATATGTTGCTTTTTTGTCTAAAAATGTGTGCTGCTCAGTGATTACAGAGCTGTGAATGACACCTGTATCATTAATTAATGATATAAAATGAGAGATGGAAGCTCAATATCTGTAAGTCACATTTACATATAGATGAAACACGTTTTTAAAAAAATACTTCAAAAATATAGTTCTTAATACATAATTTTTCCCTGAAGAGAATTAAGGAAGAATATAAAGTCAATCTGTACAAGTGACCTATGAAGTATTACAACTTTCCTTTCCATTACCAATTATTTCTGAAAGCTATTAACATCAGAAATTAAGTAAAGTCATTTGTTTTACTGCATTTGCAAACAATAAAACGTAACAGCTTGAGAAAGTCAAAATGAAAACTCTCCTTTGCTTTCAGATTATCTTCACCCAGATGGGTGGCAACACCTAGTTAGCTTGAAAAGCAAAGCAGTGAAGCCTGGTTGGTATTTAGATGGGAAATTATCAAATATATAAGGTAGCCTGGGAAACTGAAAAGAAAGCAATGGCCAATCATGTTTGTATTATTGTCAGGAAAATTGCATGGGTGTGTCATGAAAGGATCCTTTATCAATTCAGATTACATTCAAGAAGTTGTCAATATGCATAAATACTGACATGTTAAAAACTAAGAACAGTAAGGATTTCTTGGGACAATGGTAATCCGGGTTCATTATACATACTTTTAGTTGGGGTTCTCCAGGCTTAGAGAAGTAGTTCCTTCAATCTACTACCCAGTCAAACACCTGATGCTAATCATAAACAAACTGACAATGTGGACCAATCAGAATAGAGCTAATACCATTCCCAACCACCAGTCAACTGATACTTCCATAGAAACATTCAATCACCAACCAACCTCAAAAAATGCAAATTCCACACAAACTTTGAATCCTGACAAGCAATCCCCACTTCTGAACCACTGTGCTGAGGAAGACTTGTGGGAATGCAAGGTGAAACATCTGCAAAAAAAACATAATACGTATTTCAGTATTATTCTCTCTAAGCCTGCAGAATCCCAACTAAAAGTATGTACTATATGTACAAACAATGCTTTGGCCATGTATGGAACAGCTTTTTTTCCCCCAGAATAATACACAAAAGAAAAATGTATAATTTAACTCTTATGTTGCATCATGCAGGTAGAATAAACAATACTTCTCATTGCAGCTTTGGGTGGTTTACAATTGTTAAAACATTTTAAAAAACAAAGAACAATACGGAAAACATAAAAACAGCACAAGACAAAGGGACAACGATGACGGGGGGAACAGAAAGGAAGAAAGAGGTATCAATTGTCCTGTCCAAAGGCCTGGGAAAAGAGTCAGGTCTTTAAGGCCCTTTGAAATCCCACTAGGGTGGGAGCTGTTTGAATTTCAGGGGATACCTTATTCCAGAGGGCAGGTGCTGCTACAGAGAAGAGGTGCTTCTGGGGTCCTAATAGGTGTCATTGTTTAACTGATGGAACCTGAAGTACACCAACCCTGCCAGACCAAACCAGCTGGGGAGATACTATGGGAGATAGGCAGTCCCTCAAGTAACCAGGCGCTGTGCCATGTAGGGCTTTATAGGTAGACAGTAGCACTTTGAATCACACCTGAAAGCAAACTGGCAACCAGTGTAGCTCGTAAAGCAGAGGTGTTACTTGGGCATATCAAGGCATGCCCATCACTGCACACACCACTGCATTCTGGATCAGCTGAAGCTTCGGGGGAGTCTTCAAGGGCAGCTTCATGTAGAGCACATTGCAGTAGTCAAGCCATGAGGTGACCAGGGCATGACTGACTATTTAATTCACTTAAGCCCTGATGAAATTTGTCTTAGGTTGTGAGAGTTCTTTGTTTTCCAAGGACTGAACACACCACAACATAGCAAAGCTGTACAAAATACTTTATTGCAGCACACACCTTCCCCAACAACAGACTATTGCTCTTCACCCATCTGGATTTGCAAGGTGATGTTGTCATGTAAATATGTCTTTAACACCCAGTCCTTTAATGCTTAGTTCAAGCAACAGTCTATAAAATGTGTAAAGTCTGTATAAATACATAAAGTTTGTAAAGTCTGTAGAGTGGCGTACAACCTTTAAGTCTTTTCCGTATGTTCCAGCACTAGTTGAGATAAGGCACTGCTTCAGTGTGCTTGTTCCTCTTTTAGTTGCTCCTGAGCTCCCAGCAAAGCTCCAAGTTTCAGGCAAGACTCCCACCAAGATAAGCTGCTTACCACAACCTGTGGACTTGGCAGTTGAACAATAGCCCTCTTACCTGCTTGTGATAGCTGCCAGTCTTTAGATGTCACCTCTGCTTTCCCACCTCTCCCAGGAAAGCTTCAAGCTCCGGGCAGGACTCCCACCAAGATAAGCTACTTGCCACAACCTGTGGGCTTGGTAGTTAAATAATAGTCCTCTTGCCTGCTTTAGATGTCACCTCTGCTTCCCTGTCTCTAGGCTGTTTGCTTGTCACGTTTCTTACACACACCTCCTCCTCCACCCTGTCTTAATGTTTGTCTTTCTAAGCTAAGATCCTGGGTGGGGCTGCTTGTGGACATTTGGATGTCCTTGAAATGGCAAGGTGTGGGTCATTATCACAGGCAGCTGGAAAGCTGGCCTGGATGCTTGTGAGTAGTCAGGGAAACAAGAGAAATGGGGTGAGAAGTGTTTCTGCCTGGCTGCAGCTTACCTTTCCAAAGCACAGGCAGCAACATCAACTTTACTCCCTCACATAGATCAGGTAGCCACACTGAACCTAATGTAGTAACAACCAGACCAGACAGAGCTCCTTTATAGTGGAATCTTTCACCTGGCAAGAAATATGCAGCCAGCAAATCCGTTATTATGGCAAATCCATTTTTCCAGCTAGATATTAAAAAGCAGAGACGTCACCTTGCTGACAAAGATCCGCATAGTCAAAGCTATGGTTTTTCCAGTAGTAATGTATGGCTGTGAGAGCTGGACCATAAAGAAGGCTGAACGCCGAAGAATTGATGCCTTTGAACTGTGGTGCTGGAGAAGACTCTTAAGAGTCCCCTGGACTGCTAGGAGGTCAAACCAGTCAATCTTAAAGGAAATCAACTCTGACTGCTCATTGGAAGGACTGATAATGAAGCTCAAGCTCAGATACTTTGGTCACCTAATGCGAAGAGAGGACTCTTTGGAAAAGACCCTGATGCTGGGAAAGATGGAAGGCAAAAGGAGAAGAGGACGGCAGAGGATGAGATAGATAGCATCACTGAAGCAATGAGCATGAAATTGAGCAAACTCAGGGAGGCAGTGAAAGATAGGAAGGCCTGGCGCAATATGCCTCATGGGGTCACGAAGAGTCGGACACGACTTAACGACTGAACAACAAGTGTAGCAGTAGAAGTCAGGTGGATTTTATATTTTCATCTACTATTTTTTTTAATCCCCAAAGGTATAAATTTGGGAATTTGTTTAGAGAAGCTACCTTTCAGATATTAACAATAGGTATCCCATTAAAGTTAGAAATGAGGCCTTGGTTTCTCTCCTCACACATATTCCCAAATAATAAAAACTTTCCATTTATTCATGGGATTTTTTGAACTGAACCTTTCATTTCCAATCTGCAATTTGTTTTAAATGTTCAGTGTACTAATGGAAACAAAAATGTACAATTTGTTCTAAAGACCATATTTATTTAATAGGCTTTTAATATTGCTTCTGCAGAGTGACAGATAAGTAAATTTGTTCTTGTTCTTGGATGCTCTTTTGAATAATCTTTCAATTTTAGCATACTTATAAAACCGGTTGGAAGCACTGTTTCTAATATTATGATGGAGATTGAAGCTAGTGAAATGAAGAGTGGGACTCTATCAATAACAATGGTGCTAGTTTTATTGTTTAAAAAAAGCAGCAACCTTTAAGCATGCGTCTCTCTAACTTCAGCCTAGAATCAAAATCACAGCCCAATCTCCAACTTTACATTTCTTTATAGAATGCCTAACTGTAAGAACTTTTCCTCAAAAGGATTTTAATCCTCTCTTTGTCATCTGCAAAGAAATATAAAATGCACACTTTTAATCCTGACTCTATACTTGGCAAACAGCAAAACATTTTTCTCAGGTTAGAAAAATTGCAGTCATGATGGGTTATTGTATTTAAATACTGTGTTGTTTTTTTTAACAATGCTACACGGCAGGGTCTGAAAGAGAAGAATATGCCCCATCTTCCAGATTTCCAGTTTTCTCAACCGATTGCAAGGATGGGCTGGAATTTGGAATTTCACTGATGAAAAGGGCCTGGATACAGTGGACATTTTTACACTCAGAACAATGTACTTAAAATGTATGTTGGAAGATTGGATATCCTCTAACTCAGTGTTTTACAAACTTGGCAACTTTAAGGCGTATGGACTTCAACTCCCAGAATTCCCCAGCCAGCATGCTGGCTGGGGAATTCTGGGAGTTGAAGTCCACACGCCTTAAAGTTGCCAAGTTTGAAAAACACTCTTCCAACTGAAGGAAGGCTTAGTGAATATCATGCTCCCAATCTTCCTCATGTGAACTGGAGCCTCACTTAAATCAAAGTTGCCACCATTAATACAGCTTCTTTCACTCAAAGAAGAGCACCATTAGAACAGATCATATCTATTCACTGAAATCATAGTTGATTGCATTGTATTTTAAAAATGAAAACAAAAGCAAAACAGAATATATAAATTATATGATATGCAAACATATATAACAACCAAAGTATGGTAAGTAAGTTGTAGAATTAGTATTTCACTAAAGTGAATTAAATTTGGAATTCAATTAATGCAGTCTGAAGAATATTTTATGCTGCCAATCCATAGTGGTTCTTTTTTTTTTAATTAAATGTTGGTTTAATATTATATAAATTGAGACATATAGATATAACATAAGGGACGCGGTGGCGCAGCGGCTTAATGACACTGAAAGTTGCCGGACAGAAATGGCTGACACTTCAGTGGTTCGAGTCCAGCCTTCGCGTTAATAGGGTGAGCTCCTGTTTCCTCCCCAGCTCCTGTCAACCCAACAGGTCGAAAACTCATGTGAGTAGATAAATGGGTACTCTCACTCCGGTGGGAGGAAAAATGCTGGCAGCGCCTTGCACAGAGAGACGGGACCAGTTGCCGGTAAGCGCGAAACTGCGCTCGCCCGAAAAGGGCGCGAAGCAACGGAAACCCCGCCTCCTGCGCTCGCCAGCTGGGCTATGCTCTAGGAAGGAGGCTCTGGCAAACCAGTTCCGAAAAACAATTGCCTTGAAAACTGCAAGGATTCGTCCAGGCAGTCACTGCAGGGTCAGTAATGACTGAGCGCAGACAAAAAAAAAAAAAGATACAACATGGCTGTGTTTTCATTTTTGTTTCTGAAAGTCTATTTGAATAGAATAACATATGTCTTTCCAAAAAAGCCTTTATTCAGAGGCTCATTGTTCATCTTAGCAATAAATTTATTTCATTTTTCTTCTCTTTTTAAGCTTCAATAATTTTATCTTTCACAATCAGCTCCAGCTGTGCAAACATTCAAATATAAGCCATAAAATGATCATCATGTGTCAAGATATGGGTCTATCAACCTACAGTTATACCTTATTTTTAGCCATTTC
Organism: Liasis olivaceus; assembly: GCA_030867105.1. Classification (NCBI taxonomy): domain Eukaryota; kingdom Metazoa; phylum Chordata; class Lepidosauria; order Squamata; family Pythonidae; genus Liasis; species Liasis olivaceus. The sequence goes on from CM061348.1 coordinate 202,073,917, forward strand.
TCTTCTGTTTCGCTGAAATTGAGCAATGGATTTCAACAACGTAGATTTCCAATGTACATAGACTTCCCGGTAGTTTTGGTATGTCAGGGATAAGCAACCTATGCCAGAAATTCATATCACAATGATTTTATTCAGTCTAAAATTACTCCTCATTTGAAGCTTACAGGTGGGATTTTTTGGATCACAATTAATGTGAAGTGAGTAGAAGGCAGAGTTGTTAGCTAAGAAAGCACCATTCACATTTTGCTTTTAAGAAACTTTGTCTGAATCTCAGACACCTGAACTATATAATTCAGAATTTATAATGTCATATTGGAAGCTAGACATTATATATATTTTCTAGTTTATTGCTCATGAATTTTAATGCAAACATAATTTATTCTCAGTGTTATCTTCCAACCAGAAAGCAGAATTTAAAGTACAATCTTATGCTCACTTGTCTTAGAATAAGTCCCATTCAACTTAATTAGACTTACGCCTGACTGAGAACATCTGATTCTCAGTGTTACACATTAATTTGGCACGCTTCTTATTTGAATTTTACATTAAAATTGTAAGGTATTGCTAGCAACCTAAACAATATATTATATATTATTACAAATAAGGGTCAGAGTCAGGAGCTATTTCCCTCCAACGTATAAAAATGGTCCTTAGATAGAATTAATCATGAAAACTGCTCCTCTTCTTAATGAATATCCTAATTTGTTTATTTAATCAGTATGAGTTGTAGGCTTACTCCTAATGTATTTATTTAATCAGTATGAGCAACTGATTCAGTAAAGCAAAAAATATTGTTACCAATTTCAGTAGAATTAATCAAAGTGCCAGGTACAGATTGCCTGAAGATTTTCAAACTGGTTGTTTTAGTTATAAAAGCTGGTGTGCAGTTGGGGTTTGGAGTGACCTGCTCTAGTTCAGGGTGGGATAGCCATATGTACCTTTCAGATGTTTTGAACTGCAATTTCCACAAACACTACTGGGCTTGGCCAACAGCAGAAGATTCTGGAAGTTGTGCTCCAAACATCTGCATATATCAGGTTATCTAGCTGGATTGTATTCCTATAATTTTGAGGAAAGGGGGATTAATTCATCTGGAGGCACTTAATTAACTCAAAACTGCTAACTTGAAATGAAAATATAACTCCCAGTTGTCATAGTGAGTATCAAGTAAGCAAATTCTTTAAAAAGTGGAATGTGTAGTAAATTGCTTTAGCCTAATTGCTTGCCAAACTTTTCTTTTAATTAAAAATGACTGGAGTTAATTTAAAAGTGAATGGGAATCATGAGAAGGGGAAGGATCATAGTACAGAAGCAGGACATATACAGGTGAAACTCGAAAAATTAGAATATCATGCAAATTTTCATTTATGTCAGTATGGCAACTCAAAAGGTGAAACCAATATATGAGATAGACGCATTACATGCAAAGCGAGATATGTCAAGCCTTACTTTGGTATAATTGTGATGATTATGGCGTACAGCTTATGAAAACCCCAAATTCACAATCTCAGAAAATTAGAATAGTGTGAAAAGGTTCAATATTCTAGGCTCAAAGTGTCCCACTCTAATCAGCTAATGAATCCATAACACCTACAAAGGGTTCCTGAGTGTGAGAACTAGAGCGAAAGGGGTTAAGCACCTACTCTTATCCCCAGAGCAGAGAGGAAGAGATAAGAGAATGAGACTGGCACCTCCCTAAGGAATGCAGGATGTTTGTGGGGTGACCCTGGGAATTGCTATCACTCTGAGAAGATTTCTGTAATGGGAGTGAAGCCAATAAACCTTGCTAGATTGAATCTGTACTGTCTCCTGGAGTTTCATGGGCTAATCCTGACACTGAGCCTTTAAATGGTCTCTCAGGCTGGTTCAGTAGGAATCACAAGCATGGGAAAGACTGCTGACCTGACAGTTGTGCAGAAAACCATCACTGACACCCTCCATAAGGAGGGAAAGCCCCAAAAGGTAATTGCAAAAGAAGTTGGATGTTCCCAAAGTGCTGTATCAAAGCACATCAATAGAAGGTTATGTGGAAGGGAAAAGAGTGGTAGAAAAAGGTGCCCAAGCATCAGGGATGACCGCAGCCTGGAGAGGATTGTCAGGAAAAGGCCATTCAAAAGTGTTGGGGACTTTCACAAGGAGTGGACTGAGGCTGGAGTTAGTGCATCAAGAGCCACCACACACAGACGGATCCTGGACATGGGCTTCAAATGTCATATTCCTCTTGTCAAGCCGTTCCTGAACAACAAACAATGTCAGAAGTGTCTTACCTGGGCTACAGAAAAAACAAAAAGAACTGGTCTGTTGCCCAGTGGTCCAAAGTCCTCTTTTCTGATGAGAGCAACTTTTGCATCTCATTTGGGAACCAAGAACCCAGAGTCTGGAGGACGAATGGAGAGGCACACAATGCACGATGCTTGAAGTTCAGTGTGAAGTTTCCAGAGTCTGTGTTGATTTGGGGAGCCATGTCATCTGCTGGTGTTGGTCCACTGTGCTTCATTAAGTCCAGGGTCAATGCAGCCATCTACCAGGAGATTTTGGAGCACTTCATGCTTCCTTCTGCAGACGAGCTTTATGGGGATGCTGACTTCATTTTCCAGCAGGACCTGGCACCTGCCTACACTGCCAAAAGTACCAAAACCTGGTTCAGTGACCATGGGATTACTGTGCTTGATTGGCCAGCAAACTCTCCTGACCTGAACCCCATAGAGAATCTATGGGGCATTGCCAAGAGGAAGATGAGGGACATAAGACCGAACAATGCAGCGGAGCTGAAGACTGCTATTGAAGCATCCTGGTCTTCCATAACACCTCAGCAGTGGCACAGGCTGATAGCATCCATGCCACACCGCATTGCGGCAGTCATTGCTGCAAAAGGGGCCCAAACCAAGTACTGAGTATATATGCATGCTTATACTTTGCAGAGGTCCGATATTGTTCTATTTCCAATCCTTGTGTTATTGATGTCATGTAATATTCTAATTTTCTGAGATTGTGAATTTGGGGTTTTCATAAGCTGTACGCCATAATCATCACAATTAAGGCTTGACATATCTCGCTTTGCATGTAATGCGTCTATCTCATATATTGGTTTCACCTTTTGAGTTGCCATACTGACATAAATGAACATTTGCACGATATTCTAATTTTTCGAGTTTCACCTGTACATTGTTCTCCCAGATTCCGTATCTAGCATCTCCTGTTTAAGTGTGGCTGAGTGGGAGGATCTGGACTTGAGAGCCTGCGGGTCTTCTGCCAAAGTATACAATTATCTCTTAGGGATAGGAGATAAAGTTTGCATTTCTATGTAAATTTAGCTCAGTTTGCCCTTTTGTACAAAAATGTAAACTGACAGCCTTTCAAAACATGGTGGCTTTGTATCAGCTGAATAATCTGACATTTGAAATCAAACAGCGGTTCAGTAGGCTGTTCTGATTGTTAATATTTTCAGGATGCTATGGGCTACTCTGTGCTGTGAGACAATACAGCTTGCAGAAAATCAATAGCCAGTTGGAATGTGCCTTTCCTAGCCAGTGTGGAGGCATCATGGTTTACTTCATGGCACAGAATAGAGGAGAGATCGCTTACTGTCCTACTTTTTACCTCTATTCTGCTGCTCTTTCGTACATAAAAGGGTTAAAGCTTGGGGACTGTCTATGCTAATTACCCACAGGATTGTTTGCAGTGGCTCTGGAAAGTTCTGTGTCTTTTGATATAGCAATAAATAGATATAGAACAGTGTTTTTCAAACTTAGCAACTTTGAGATACGTGGACTTCAGAATTCCCCAACTGAACTATCCTTCAAAAATCGTACTTCTGAATCTTGCAGTAGAGCTCTTCAGTCAAAAATACAAACATAAATGTTTGTATTAGTAAAAGAAACATATAAAAATCGTTTTGGATTTCTTGGAATAGAGGTACCCCGGGTTTACTGTAAATATGTAGTAGTCACATTGTCTGAGCTTCAGGAGATCAATACTGAGGTACTGATAAGGTTTTATGCATATATTTTGCCCCAAGTCACAACAAGGCTTCCTCATGGCAAATGGCTGCTGTGTGTACCTGTGTTTCTGACTCGGTGTAGATCATATCCAATACACACACACACAAGAAGAGAAAGACACCCCAAGAACCACTACAGTAACACTCCCATATATAAGAAAAACATCCAAACACAGCATCAGACTACTCCAACCACTAGACATCATAGTTGCTCACAAACATACAAAAGCATTACAAATAATTCCATCAGACCGCACACATCATCGAGACAGAATTAACACTGTATACAAAAAGAACAGCTGGGACCGCACCAGCACTGCATAGGATCACCAATGCACCGATATCAAAGAACTGAACAACACATAACTGCAATAAAGAACATGGATTACAAATACTTTCCAGCCACCCAAGCCCTCAATGCAGATCACGTACTTGACTGGGAGAACAGAGAAATAAAAGATCACACAAACAGCAGGAGAGTCAGAGCATTCCTAGGAGCCTAAATTCAAATAAATGGGCCATCAACAGATCAATGGAGCTGGATATGATCTACCAGCCAGTCAGGCACCTGATCAAGGCTAGACACAGCAGGCATACAAGGAAGACTAATCAAAATAGAGACACTATTCCCAGCCACCAATTAATGGACTCAGAAAACCTCTAATCATCCCCCCACCCCAAGTTCATATCTTGCACAGACTACAAATACTGCAACTCTATCCCCACATAAAACCTGATCTATGCCTCAGTACTGATCTATCGAAGTCTGGAGAACCCAACTACTAAATATGTATGAAATTCCTTACAACATGTGATAGTTGTCAAAAACACATAGATCCAAGGAGGGGCTCACTTTCAAAACTGTCAATATCACACCCTTCCAAAGAGAAGCACTGACCCCTTTGGGTATCCAATCTGTTATGCCCTCACCAGCCCTCTTAAGAAGCTAGGAAGGGTATGGATCAAACTTAAGTATCCTCTCCACCTTCTTTAGGGGCCATATTGCATTACCCCAAATGTCACAATGGACCAGACCAGACCATGAAAAATCAAGACCTTGGTAAACTTGAAAAATTTTATCTGCAAAATATACCACTCAGAGTCACTTTTTGTCAGATAGGCGGCTATATGAATGAGATAGATAGATAGATAGATAGATAGATAGATAGATAGATAGATAGATAGATAGATAGATAGATAGATAGATTGCTGTGTTATTTAGTCACAGAAGCAGATGGGAGATCTGCCTGTTTCCACCTCCCAAGGAAGGAGTTGGTGTACTTTGCCTCCCTGATCACCACAGTATAGGCTCAAATTTGAGCTCATACTGAGCTTTATCAGATAATTTTTCAACTTCTGTCAGTGGCATTCCAGGCATCAGGTACTTCATCTCCCAGAGGTCCTCACTAAATCAATGAGTTATCCAAGATCAGCCAAAAGAGAAAGGCTGCTCAGGGATAAACTCCAGTGCCTGGCTCACCTCCATCACTAGGGGCTAATCAGACATTCACATAAATTCATGCAAGTACCAACCAGAAACTGGTTGCCTGGGATAGACCATTCTAATCAGCAAGTTTGCCCCATGTAGGTTCATCTGGATTTGGAATTGATCTGACCATGACAAAAAGCAATTGGAAATTTCATCCCTATCCAAATCACAGCATATCTGCTTCAAGATAAAAGCAGAGTCCAGAGGGGTCACCTACATGTGTTGGGTCAGAAATTACTTGGGACAAGCCCATGGTCACCATAGAAGCATTAATTCCCAAATCCTGTCCAAACCAACCCCAAGAACATGGAAGTTGAAATCAACCAACACCAAAAGGAAAGGGGGTTGCACTCAAAGCCAGATCAGTGTCCGGAAGGAATCCTGTTAGGGAGCAGGATGGCTAGACACCAGCATGACTCTCAGCTTGTCCTTACAGCCCAATTTAACACATAGGCATCCATACTCTACCCTTCCTTGGGCAGAGTCCCTGGTCAAGGCACAGTATCTTTGTTCATCAACACCACTCCACACATGCTGGTCCCTGTTGTCAAGGTTGATGATAGACCCAAAACCCAAGACAGCAAATCTCTGAGAGAATGACAGAGGCACCTTCAGGAGGAGCCAAAAGCCAAGATGGTGGGCGCAAACCTGCTCCTTCTACATGCATTGCAACATCAATACACGTACAAAGATATGGAGCTTTAATTGCGCAGTTGCAGCTATCATCATGGTTTTTAGCTTTCACTCTCATCCAACCAGGTCTTAGTAATGCAAGCAATCACATGCTCATTCATAACCATAGTTTTATTACATGCACCTGGAGTTTATCAACCAGACCATGAGGCCATGATTACCTTGCAATCCTACCATGGGACCCAGGAATGAGGCTGAGCTGGAAGAAGGGACTTTCAGCAAAATGCTGGTCTCTTTCCCTGGAAGGGCCAACTCAGTATCTCCCACTACATCTCCTTGACCCATCACAACCAAATATATTCGCTTCACTGGCATGACCAAAACTTCCCAGCATTGATTCACAAATATCACTGACTTTAAAATCACAGCTTACAAAACTCACACACCCAGGGAGCCAGCAATATGGGAATGCGACTCACACTGGTGATCAGCAAGTGGGTACTCAACCTGCCATACTCAATACATCAAAAATCCAACAGGAATACCTTGTAGCAGCTTATACCCTCTGACTGATGCTTCTCGCTTGTTTTTTCATTCCAAAGCTGCTTTGTCTTCTGCCTAAAGCACCTACTCAACCCAGTCCTGTTACCAGACCCATTAGAGAAACACCAGCTCCCTGGCCAATACTCATTTTATTGGAAGGCATGCTATTGTGGTCTCAAATAAGAAGCCCAATAATTAGGAAAAACTATGGTAAAGTCAAACAAGTTTTTAACTATTTCAGTTTCTGTAAAAACAATTTGAATTGCCTAAAATTGTGAATGGCCAGTGCATTAAATTAAAACATCTCTTGAATTCACAAATTGGTCTAAATGCATTAATAGTGACTAAAACTCCTGAATTGCTCTCAGTATTGGAATGTGTTTTAGATGATTCTATGTCTGCCATGTTTTGTATAAACAACTGAATAGTATTGCTAAGCTCTGGGATACTAGAATAAAGTGTTAGAATACTCCTTATTAACAAATCAATGGCTAAGTCTCTTTTAAAATACTAAGTTAATTTCTTACTATTTAATGAGAGTCATTGAGCTTTTTTAAAATATATATATTTGCTGAACCAAAGGGTTGGCTGAATACCTCATTATGTTGGCAGTGTAAAATAGATGATGTGGCACTTAAGTATATGATATTGGCTTGTTCCGCTATTGCCCCATCTTGGTTTAATGTCCACAATATGATGTTACAGAGACCAATTCAATTTAAATATGCAAGTTTTCTTTTTGATATCAAAAATTTGGAACTTATCACTATGTGGATTTCATGAACATGGAGGGCAGCTAAGAAAATAAAATAAGAAAAAATAAAATAAAAAGCATGAGTCCAGATTTAAAAACCTAGATTATTAATATGTGTACCCTTTCTATCAGTGTAATGGAAATTTATTTATTGTACTTATGTCATTACATTTGTTATGGCCACCCACTCCTGTAGACTCTGGGCTGCTTACAAAATCCAAATATACAATTAACATATATTATATACAGTTAAAAACGTAAAAAAAATAAAATAAAATAGAGTGTGACAGCCCAGACTAAAAACAACCATAACAATAAAAACACGACAGGACCACCTCAAATACATTAGCCCCAGACCTGGGAGCAAAGCCAAGCCTTAAGGGCTTTTCAGAACACCAGGAAATATGGATCAATATTATTTCATGTGGTCAGGGTTTAATCACGTGTTTAAAAATTAGGCTGAAGTATTATGATTTAAGTAACGTAATGCATATTTTTGTTGTTCACTTTTTCCCTTTGTTCATCTTTGGTTACTTTTTGTATATTAAAACAATAAAATGAAAAGTTTAAAAATGCTCAAGAAAGTTACATACTAAAAGGGATATATCAAAGAAAATTGCACTCAATTTTAATTCATAGAATGGTGCAACACTTTGTCAGAATCAAGTAGAAGTGGCTGGTATAGATTAAGGGCTAATCCATACTTTCTGCTTCACCCAGTGTGGGGAGAAGCTATGTAACATTTCAGAAGGGCGGGAATGAATGAAGTCCTCATTCCACTCCTAGTCTGCTGGAAAAGCATTCCCCACCCTAGTTTTCTTGCTCTGCATCCAAACTGGAATTTTTCCCCCTCTGCTGGAAAAATGGGGACTGTCTGGTGTGCACTTTATTCTGCATACACAAATGCCAATTAAGTGGAGTGTGTGCTGTGGTGGGGAAGCTCCCCCAGTCACCACTGTCTGTCTTCAATAGCCATCTTGTACTAGGCTACTGGGAAGTTCAGCAGTGGGAAGGCAAAACACTGGCCATTTTTAAAATTCTTATTTTTGTTTAATCTGAGTGAAATTGACAAGAGTTCTGCCAGTTTCCCCTTCTAGCCCCAGGGATAGGAAGACCTGTAAAACTGTTTTTCCCCCCACCGGTCTTCAAGACACTTCCTTTCTTGCTGTCACTTGGTCATCTCTGTGCAAAGTGGAGGAAGAAGCTAAAATATGGAAAGGGATTTTTTAGGCTGGTTTACACATAGGAGACACAGCTGGAAACTAGGGTACAGAAAAGCCAACGTCCATACACCATGCTTCTGAGTGGACATATATAGGATTGAATTGCACATATTTATTTTATGCTCTTATTACATTCTTATATATGATTTCTTGTGCCTTAATATTTTATAAGGTAGTAGAGATAAATTTCTAAATAGTAAACAATAGGATCAATAGGAATTAGACATATAACCTAGGAATCTATTTGTTCCTTGTTTAAAAACAACTTTACATTAAAAGTTTAGGAGAAATAGTTTAGGTTTTTAAAAAAAGTAGTACAAATGTCTTCCATTTCATGTATCACTGAAGCAGAACTGCATCTCCCCTATGGTATAAGAAACATGAGCTCCAGATGTGCAGACGACTTGCACATATCTCCATGGGGAGATGCTTGTGTTCCACTTCAGACATTACAGCAGAAGCATCAGGGAGAGGAAAATACAGCAAATGCACTTAGAAATTCCATGCCTTTTTAATGCCAAATGACAATTAATACAAAGGAAAAATACATGGCCATCAAACTCTTCTAAATGTGATTAGGAAGCAGTGGATCCCCCATCGCATCCCAAGTCACTTTGGCTCTCCTTTGCCATAGACAGAAGACATTTGCCAAGATAAAAGTTATTTGAAGATTTTTTTCCCCATGACGACATAGTACCAACTGCCATGGGATTAAGGGCCAATCGGTCTGGCTGTTTGAAGAATCCACCTCATCAGTATGCCTGAATGATCCACCTCAACATCTACTACCAGCCACTGGAGGAAGAAGCACTTGATGATAGCTTCCTACCCACTGAACTTTTTATGGGTTGAATAGGGCTAATGTGCTGTATGCTACTCACCCTTCATGCAGCTAGCAATGAAACACCTCTACAGTTGCAAAAAATGAAGAACAGGGAAGAGATTTTTATAGACTTCATGTCCTGTTCTGTTCATTCTGGGCTCAGGCCTCTGTCCACATATCTGTTAACCAAAGACAAATGTCCTTTCCCTGGTTATATGCTGAGAAGAGGATAAGAAATGAAGACTGTTTCAAATAAAGTTATTGTTATTTCACTCTGCTCAGTAGAAAAGTTGAGTGTAAAATTTCACTCTGTTCTATTGTACAGTTTGACTTGTTAATGATTAAACAAGCCCCAGTGCTTAGCAATGACAAATACTGACAAATTAGGGAATCTTTATTTGCCATCTTTTCATTTGAAGAGGAAATAGGTAAAAGAAAGAGAACTCTATTTTAAACATTCAGGACTATAATTAAGCTTTTTACTTGGCTCCTAGTTTATATTTTATAGAAAAGACATGGCTTTTCAGTATCCATCTTTCATTTGCACTCCTGAAAATATATCTCTGCCAATTTAGATCTCTTGAAAATAAAGGGAAATAAGGGATAGGAGGATATAAATGATAGATATTGCTCCATGTGAATAGAAGTTCAACTGAAATACTAATTCAGTGTCTATCACTATGAATAGGTAATGCTTATGAGTTATCACAACATTAATCTTTAACTTAAATGCATATGACACACACACACACACACACATATATATATATATATATCCACTATTCCATAGTAGTAATAGGAATAGTGGGGAATAGTGGTCTAATCCACTATTCCATAGGAACGGCTGGATAGCATAGTGGTTAGAACACCACCTTTGATGCAGGAGACCGGGGTTCAAATCCCAGCTGGTACCTACCTTACCAGTAGGGGTCTTTGGGCAAAGACCCCCTAATGCTTCACCTCCCTACCTCAAAATATGAGAGAGACATGAACTAAGACAGTCATGCCAGCTCGGACCTCGCCCGGATTAACAAGGTCCGCGTCAGATGTTGGGGAACCAGGACAATCTGATGTTAAGTGGGCTACTGGAACAAACCATACATGGACGAGACAAGAGAACTTGGAAATGATGGAATGCTACTACAACAGCAGACCTAATGAGAGGGGATAATGAAATGTATGAGGGAACTATGGATAGACAGAAGGCCTACATCCACACTAACTGAGAAACAACTAGTTACCCAGCGCTTCAACATAGTGAAGACGAAGCTGTTCTCACAACTTGAGATAGACCAACTCCACATTGCAACCCGGACTCAAGCAGACCTGGAAGAACAAGCAGATCTGCAGCCAACACCTGAAGCTGGAATGTCACTGCCACCCCTTCCATTACAGAACACAGAAGCTGATATGAGGCATAAGATCATGGATAAACTAGCTACAGTCAACCCTCGAGTCCAATTAACAAGGCTCAGTGGAGAAGTACCATCAGATAGTATGCTAGAAGATGCCAACAGAGCCCTCCAGACAATCCCTACTACCACCATAACTGAAACCAATGAATTGGTATATGCTACAGCCTCTGTAATCCTGGAAATGCTTGGCTACATGATCAAGAAGAACAGCAGTACATACCCACCCTGGAAAATGAGATTGGAGGCTAAGATCAAGGCAACTCGGAGAGAAGTCAGTCAGCTGGTAGAACTATAGAAGCATGTGGAGATTAAGGATAAGACTCGGCTACTGAAAAAATACATGGGCCTGACTTCATCTGAAGCCCTAGAGACTGCTAAGCAAAGGCTCACAGCACTGGCTACCAGGCTAAGGAGATACACTAGAGAAGCAGAGGCCAAGAAGATAAATGCCCTGTTCTCCAAAGAACCATCCAAAGTGTACTCCCACCTGCAGTGCAACCACAGAGTAACAGCTGAGCCACCAGCAGCGGAAACTGAACAGTACTGGAAGAACATATGGGAGAAAGAGAAAACGCATAACACCAGTGCAAAGTGGCTGCAGGACCTGAAAGCAGACCACAGCAATCTCCCAGAACAGGAACCAGTCACCATCACAGTAGCAGACATCCAACAGCGGGTCAAGAACATGAAAAGCTGGACAGCACCTGGCCCGGACATGATCCACACCTACTGGCTAAAGAAACTAACAGCAGTGCATGAATGTCTAGCAGCACAGATGAACCAACTGCTAGCAGCAGGCTCCCACCCAGACTGGCTAACACAAGGAAGGACAGTGCTGATCATGAAAGACCCTCACAAAGGAACAGCACCATCCAACTACCGGCCAATAACCTGCCTCCCCACAACATGGAAAGTTCTATCAGGCATCCTAGCTGCCAAGCTACAAGACCATATGGGCCAGTACATAAGCACAGCTCAGAAGGGCATTGGGAACAATACCAGAGGCTCAAAACACCAGTTACTCATAGATAGGGCAGTCACCCGAGATTCAAGATCTAGGCAGACCAATCTGAGCACAACCTGGATTGATTACAGGAAAGCCTATGACTCAATGCCGCACACATGGATCTACAAAGATATACAAAGTCAACAGAACACTACGGACCTTCCTCAAGAACTCAATGGGACTGTGGAAGACAACATTGAAAGTCAACTCAAGACAGCTCGCACAAGTGGCCATCACGTGCGGCATATACCAAGGTCATACACTGTCCCCACTACTGTTCTGCATAGGCTTAAACCCCCTCAGCCAGATAATCACAAGATCTGGATATGGGTACAAGTTCAAGAGTGGAATCACCATCAGCCACCTCCTCTACATGGATGACATCAAGCTGTATGCTAAGAGTGAACGAGACATCGACTCACTGATCCACCTGACATGGATCTACAGCGAGAGCATTGGGATGTCATTCGGACTGGAGAAGTGTGGCAGGATGATAGTAAAGAGAGGGAAGGTAGTTAAGACCGATGGAGTGGAACTACCAGTGGGCCACATAGCAGACATAGAGACCAGCTATAAATACCTTGGTGTCCCACAGTCACACGGGAACCATGAGGAGGAGGCAAGGAAGACAGCAACATCCAAGTACCACCAAAGGATAAGACAGGTCCTGAAGAGCCAGCTCAATGCGAAGAACAAGATCCATGCCATCAACATGTATGCCCTGCCAGTCATCAGATACCCTGCCGGTATAGTGAGCTGGCCAAAGGAAGACATGGAGGCTGCCGATGTGAAGACCCGGAAGCTCCTCATAATATACGGAGGTTTCCACCCCAAGTCCAACACCCAGAGACTGTACACCAGCCGCAAAGAGGGCGGGCGGGGTCTGATGAGCATCAAAGCCACTGTCCTGGATGAAACCTGGAGTATCCAGGAGTACATCAGTAAGATGGCACCCAAAGATGAGCTGCTGAGAGAATGCCTCAGGCAGCAGCAGACATGGGAGGAAGTTCAAGTGGAGGAAATACCATGGCAAGACAAGCCCCTGCATGAGATGTACCATCTACAGATAGCTGAGGTGGCTGACATTGGGAAATCCTATCAGTGGCTGGAAAGGGCTGGACTAAAAGACAGCACTGAGGCACTGATCATAGCAGCACAAGAACAGGCACTAAGCACCTGATCCACAGAAGCAGGGGTCTACCACACTAGACAGGACCCAAGGTGCAGATTGTGCAAAGAGGCCTCAGAGACAGTCCAACACATAGTGGCAGGGTGTAAGATGCAGGCAGGAACAGCATACACTGAACAGCACAACCAAGTAGCTGGCATTGTGTACAGGAACATCTGCACAGCGTATCGGCTAGACCCCCCCCCCCCAAGTCCAGATGGGAGATTCCACAGAAGGTCGTGGAGAATAACAGGGCTAAGATCCTGTGGGACTTCCAGATCCAGATGGACAGGCAGGTACTGGCTAATCAACCAGACATCGTGGTAGTAGACAAAGACCAGAAGACAGCGGTAGTGTTAGATGTAGCAGTGCCAAGTGACAGCAACATCAGGAAGAAGGAGCATGAGAAGCTGGAGAAGTACCAGGGCCTGAAGGAGGAAATAGAGAGGATTTGGAAAGTAAAGGCCAAAGTAGTCCCAGTGGTGGCAGGAGCACTCGGGGCCGTGACTCCTAAGCTGGGAGAATGGCTCCAGCAGATCCCAGGAACAACATCCGAGCTCTCTGTGCAGAAGAGTGCAGTGCTGGGAACAGCTAAGATACTGCGCAGAACCCTCAAACTCCCAGGCCTCTGGCAGAGGACCCGAGATTGAGGAAGACACATACCACCCATAGGGGTGAGAGGGGAATTTTTTTCCACTATTCCATAGCTAACAAGAAAGGAAACATGTAAGAAATTGTGTTGGTTTGGTAACCTTGCAATAGACTTTTTTGTTTAAGCAGTAAGGAACAACAACATAGATAAAACAGATTTCCTTAAGAAGTCAGACCAAAGGGATAAGAGTTCCAGGACTTTATTCTTAATGTTAAAAATGGTGCATACAAATTTTTTATCATCACTTTAATGCTAGTGGTTGCATATATTATAAATCCTGTAGGGTGAAGTTATTCTAATCTGCTTGTGTGACTAAAGCCACAAAAAGCAGCCATTACTCAGCAATATTGTGTAAACTGCTATTTTTTCCATTTTTTATGGAACTGAATCATTTATTTATTAAATGTATAAGGCTGCCTGATTCCATTGTGATTCTGGGAGGCATATATTAATAAAACCATTACTAAAAAAAGATACAAATAAAACTATAGGCATCCATAAAAACAGAGACCATTCATACTAAAAATAATATATCCCACAGAAACTGCCACCCAGTCTAACCCAAGGGCTGGAGGAAGAGCAAAGTTTTAAGGGCTCTTTTAAACATGGGCAGGGTTAGGAATGGTTTTCCAGAGGACAGGTGCTGCACAAAGAAGGCACATTTCTCAGTCCTATCAGATGAGACTATTTAATGGATGGGACCTGGAACATGCTGACTCTGCCTGTTACCACAGGATGGGTAGAAACCAGAGACAGACAATCCCTCAAATTACCAGATCTCACGCCATAAAGGACTTTACAGGTAATAACCAGAAACTTGAATTACACCCAGAAGCCTACTCATAACCAATACAGCTCACAAAGCAAAAATGTTGCATGCACATGATATGGTATGCCCATAACTGCCTATGTTACTGCCATCTGGACCATCTGGACCTTCCAAGTGATTTTCAAGAGCAGCCTGGAATATATTTTAATAATCCATACATGAAGTGAGCAAAGCTTGAGTGACTGTCCAAAGGGGTCCCAGGTAGGGGCACACTTGGTACACAAAGACCTTATACTTGCAATGTAGGCCATGGAGAAAATTTGGGTCTCTTATTACCATATATACTTGTGAATAAGCCAAGCATTTTAGGTGCCAAAAATGCACCCAAAACATTGGGTTTGGCTTATCCATGGATGGGCTTATCCATGAATAGATACAGTAATACTTTTTTAAAGGACTGATATATCCCTCATGGATAAGCCCAGCCAAGGATAAGCTGACCTTTGAATTTCACCAAAAAACTGAAAAATATATAATCCATGGATAAGCCAGTTGTGAAAATTAAAACATAAGAAAATGTCAAGAGTTGGCCTATCCATGGATGGCACATTTTTCATGGTATTTTGGTTAAAAAATTGAGGGTCATCTTATCCGCAGATGAGCTTATATGCAAGTATATATGGCAAGCTTCAAGAACATCTGGGAGTCCTATTTGATTACTAAGAAATAATGATGCTATGCTTTAGTGAGAACGTATAAATTGAGTTTCAGACATTAACATTTAGCATTATTAAGAAAAATAAATGTGGCACATATTCCAGAAAACAATCATTTAAACTGCACATGTTTCAGTTAAACCAACAGGCAATAACATTTACTCATAATCACTCAGTGATTCCCATCCTATTCTTTTTTTTTTTTTTTTTAATAAACATTTTAAAAAATGCAAACATCAAATGACAAAAAGATTCTCCTGAGGCTAGGAACTATCAATTACTTTATAATGCATTGCAATAAAGGCACATGCTAAGGAAAACAGAAAGTATTGGGCCTCAAAAATTATTCTACAATATGTGTATAAAAGTGATGTACCAGTATTCAAATCTTTTCAGTAAGTTATGTAAATGAACCTTTTATGTGCTACAAATTGTGCTGAAATAAGTAGGACTTTTAAGAAATACAAACATGTTTTAGTGCAAATCATATTTTAAAACAAGCCAGAGCCAGAACTCAACTAATATTTGTAGTTTTAATATGGTTATTTTTTTTTTCTTTACATGATATTCATTCATTTATTCATTCATTCACTGACTCACTCACTATAAATTCCCTTGAGTTTTGCTATAAATTTCTGCTTCCTCACCACCGGTTATACTCCCAAAAAGTCACTTGTAGAGTCTCACATCAGATGAAACAATTATGTAATATTTTTAACTGCCATTATGTGTGAATCATGATCAGAAGAAATCATACTTTAACTTGATGTATGAACCCAGAATTAAATTAGTACAGAGAGAATGAGAGAAAAAGGTGTCCAGTTTCAAATCTGTTTTCTATTAGGTTACAGGAAAAATTGTTTTCTGATATTGCTTCATGAATATTAGGAAGGGAGAAATCATTAATACACTAGTTTGTTCTTTCTGAGACATCTTTAAAATAATAATAATTAGATTTATATAGCAGATGGATTATAATCATATGTCTTCTCTGACATAAACACTATTTGGGTTCCATACACCTAATTCCGAGGCAAGTGTGATTATGATTGCAGGCTTAGGCCATAATCCTGTATTTTCTTACTCTATCTATACTTTCTTACTGGAAATAAATCTCATTGATCTAAATGAGGGGTTTATTGAGCCTCCTGAGCCTATTTACAAAAGAAAATTGCTTGCTGAAAGATGTAAATTTTGGAATTTGGGGTTGCTGATTTGAAACTCAAAAATATGCACAGTAAGAAAAGTGCATTAAAATGTGTTCATATGGCAAGAATATTACTAAAAAGTATTATATTGAAGAAACACTGCTTTCCATCTGCTCACATTAGGAAAAGTATGTAAAAATAGGTATAGGTTATAAATACTATCCATAAATCTGTCTTCACATTTCCTAGCCTACCCCTTCCTCTTTTAAGGAGAGGTTCCTGGTTTGAAGTTTGTTCTTATCAAAGATGTGGCTTCATATGCACTGTCTCACAGCACTTCATGACCTACTGATCACAAGGGGCAATGAGGTATAGATAGAGAGCTAGGGATTCCTTAGGTATGACCTACTTAACTCTTACTCTGCATGGTCTTTGTTGAATCAACTGCTAATTTCACAGCCTTCCTTTCCACCTTTGTTTCCTAGATATGCGTGCATGAGTGCATCCTCCTTTTGGACTCCCCTCCTGATTGGATGTAGCTAGCTAGGTGCTAGGTTTTTCTGGCTATACTGCACATGTTTCCTGTAAACCTGTCTGCTAAAGGTATTAAATCTGCTTCACTGATTCCCGTGCTTCAGGAATACCCACTCAAATCATTTCAGTGATTCTCAGGGAGCTTTTGAAATTCTGTTGGTGGTGTTCTGGACCACATTTATTTATTTGTTTGTTTGTTTGTTTATTTATTTATTTAGTCACCACCCATCTCGTTAAAAATGACTCTGAGCAGTTGACAAAGCAGTTAAAATCAATTAAAAATACAGTATAAACTGATCCTGAATAAATAGAAAGTAAATATAATCCAAGAATAGATGTTAAATTGGCAGTAGCTCGGGGAGTATCATCAAGGCCCCAGCCACCCCCAGGATTGGGTAAGATTCTTGTCACCCCATGCAAGCTGGAAGAGCCAGGTCTTTAACCTTTTCCAGAAAGCCAGGAGGGTAGGGGCCTGCCGCACCTCTGGGAGGAGAACATTCCACAGGTGAGGGCAAGGGCAGAGAAGGCTCTCCTCCTCCAGCTGACATTCTCTCGCTGATAGGGTCCACAACATGTCCTCTCTGCCTGACCGGTGGGACAGGTTGATGTAATGGGGGTGAGACAGTCTCTCATTTGATGCTTATGAAGTATTGCAGTGTGCTGCTGCTGCTGTTCTTCTATTAAACATCTTTCCATCATTTTGGAGCATCCTTCACTGCTTACTAAACAACTACAAGGGAAGAGTCCCACCATGGTATGGAAGGATGCAGACCCCTGAAGGGATGATGATCTATTTCCTCACACCTATTTTGCCATTTTATATCTAAGGTAAGGACATGATCCCCACACTCTATCCTTGAGAATTTCACTTTTTTCCCATTTTACAGAATAAGAATTATAGATCATTAGAACAGCCATTAAAAAAACCTGAATGCTTATTTACTGAGGACAGTTTTGCAACACTATTTTAGTTATATCAAAATTGCAAAGTTCTGATACATTAGAATTACACAATTGAAAATAGCTCTAACTATAATAAACCATGATTTCCATCCATTCAGTTAAGCTGGAACCCCGGGCTTGGACTGAATGTCAATTCAGTTCTCTGCATAGGGAGACAGAGTATCTAGTCAGGCAGAATTACTAAATTATATGGCATTTGCACTTTCATTGAACCTTTAAGGGGACAAAAACAACAACAAATTATAGGGCCAAAAAATAATAGGTGTAATTAATTATATTGCATGCTGCATTTCATGGTGATTCACAGACATTAAAAGAAGGAATCTCAGTTAAACCAAAGTCTTGATCTTTAGCATTATGTTGAATCTGATCTAGAGTGCTGAAGTTACAAGTTATAAGCTGAAGTTTGTTATCCCCACAAACTATGGATAAAATGAAAAACTACTCACAGTGCCTAGTTATAGGATTGCAAACAGATCAATGCCACCTGAAAATATTATTGATGGATATTAAACTTGTATGTTGAGCCATATTGCCAATCCTGGACTATCTGTAGGATATCATATGGAAGATAAAGAAACTCCATCTTCCATAAGCAGAGAGACAATCAGTTCAGGATTTTCAGAAACAGCACAGATCAGCTGAAGAAATACTGAAAATAGAAGTCACAGTGAAATTAAAAGCAAGATTTGACTGCTCCCTTCCAGACTACTGGAATAAGTAGCCTGTTACAAATACAGAAGCCATCACTTGTGTACACTAGAACTGCAAGGAAAAGATCATTTCTGCATATTGTGTAGAAGATAATGAGAATTGCTCAGTATGCAATATGCATAATCCCTCTGAAAAGTATTCAGCCAAGGTCACAGGCTTTAAGGCAAACTATGGTAAATGGTGAAAGGAAATAAAATTACTTTCTTCCACTTTCATAAATTAAAGTGCTAATTACTATGCAAAAAGTTAAAACAGCAGAACTGAGCCATGTGTCAAGTCCTCCCCGTCTGACTCCCAATTCTGAAGTATTCTCATGCAACCAGGCTTGGTTCAGAAAAATACTCTTTATTGAGTGGTACAGGTAGCTTGTAAACAGAACACTGCTAAAACTAAAGCCTTGGTTAAACTTCCCTCTATTTATCCCCCCTCCCTTGATTGCCTGGCGTCTTGAGTCTTCTCCACTGGGTGGTGACCTTTTTCCTTCCTCCCCCCTCCTCCCCGATCCTCTTCCTGGCTCTTTGGGGCCCCAGCTGCCTTGCCGGCAATCAAGCCAGGCGAAATTGCCCATATATGGTTAAGCTGCTTCCCAGCTCCCATTACAACCATTAAAGAACCCCCCCCCCCACCTTTAGTTACTAGTGGCAGAACCAATTCACTCTAACTCCCAACGACTGCAATACAATGGCAAACAACAACAGATGGGTGATGCAGGTTCTGACACCATGTCTGAAAGATATGTGGTCAAGCTGTACTTTCAGCTTCAAATAACACATTCTTAAAAGATGTCATATCATCTTGTGATTCGCATAATCTGAGTTACAAACTGCATTTTTAAGGAAAACATGGGTCCAGACTATAACCTTATCGAAATCATAGTACAGTGGTACCTCGAGTTACGAACGCCCCTCCTTACGAATTCTTCGAGATACGACCAGCTCCGGCCCCAAAAATTTACCTCGACATGCGAACTCCGCCTCGAGCTACGAACCGGATCCGCGGCCATTTGCCCTGCTGCCACGCGGTCGCGGCTTCCTGTGGGCGAGATCGCGGTAGCAAGGAGATGTTCAGTGAGGCTTGTGGTGTGTTTTGTGGCGTTTGGAAGGTTTTTGGTGTGCTTGTCAGCATGGCTTCAAAGAAAATGCAGAGCCGTATGTATTTACACTGAACCTTATGGGGAAATTTGCCTCGCGGCGTGACCAAATTCGGAGGGCAGAATGGATTAGCCGTATTTACATTGAACCTTATGGGAAAATTCACCTCGAGTTGCGACCAACTCAAGTTGCGATCAGAGTCACGGAACGGATTAAGTTCGTAACTCGAGGTACCACTGTACTTCTAGTATATTCCGCATGGTACAGCATTGTTTCCTAGATGGAAAACTGTGGTTAGGTCTTTCCCAGTTTTAACTGGGAAACTGTCAGCATTTTAGACCAAGCCAAATCCAAATATGCAAGAGAATTCTTGGAAGCCTGGTATTCAGACAAGGCAGAAATTAGCAGACACATAGAGATTAACAGCATCTACATACTATTCAAAAGAGACAAAAGACCAGAAGATCGCCTCACCAGCATTCAATCACCAACAATCATCTCCAGCAATCAGCATCCAGATAAGCAAAGGTCACCACCAGGCACACAATCAAGCAGTCAAGATACGCTAATCAATGAACTATCAGAAGAGCAAAACAGAACCCCCACCCCCAGCAGCACTGGCAAAGCAGGCCACAGCAGATAAATAGAGAGCAAACCCCATCCCATTTTAGCACTGAAGATGTTACCTAGCCAGGTAATGAAACGTTTGCAAGAAAAGAACCAAGCTCAGAGAACCCCAAGGACTCCACAGCAGTGAGAAACTCATGCCACCTCAGATATTGCTCAAAAATAGCTCTCAACATGATTCATCACATGCTAGCTATGGTATTTAGCAAGATACAGAAGGCTACAGCTTCTCCACTCTTGGACTCCATGATGCTGGCTCTTCAGTTTTGATGAGTTTCTGAGTGACAGTTCATAGATTCTTTAAACCAATGCTTGTAAATGCAATTATGAGGAATGACCAGTCTTCTAAAATATCAGCAGCTGTTGCAAAAAAGAAAAAGCATAGCAATTGACAAGTTAAGACTCTGAGCTGTCAAAATTAGAAATTTGTAACTGCTGTGTTGCTAGTTGATGACAGAGGAACATTCCCAGGTACAAGTCCTCATAGCTCAGGGATCTGCTTTTTGGAGATAGCTTGCAGATATATAAAGTCTCACTTTGGCTGTATTGGTGTATCATGTGTGTTATAGTTTCCTTATAGCTATTGCTAATTTTTACACATTCTGCAAGCTCATATTATAGTGTAAGAATGAAGGAACTCTCACATCATTGAATACAACTGGGGAAAAAAACAGAGTATGGATTCATGTCTCTTTACACTGTTGTTATGGGTACTGAGATAATTTATGTGAAGTGCCAAGTTCTCTATATCTATTGATATTCTTTTACTACCACTCAAAGATAAATGGTTTCATCTATAGGAAAATAAAGATATAAATTACTTTCTAAAGGAGACCTCCTCAGGCATGTAGCTCAATATGTGGACAGCTTCAAACTGCATGGAAACCAGGTGCACAGATGCCTCTCTGTCTGCTGATTGATCCATGATCTCCATGCATTCAGCCAGAGGTTTTAAGTAAAGTAGTATTTCTGTTTGCTTGAACTTGAGGGCAGCTCTCTGAATGTTCTAAGATGTCCAACTGTATTAGGTAGCTGTTTCGTTGTCTTTCAGGCTTTGGCTAAAGGACGAAGAACAGGGAGAAATGCATCCTGTTCTCTTATCCTGGGGTTGGCAAAGTTTTCAGGTGCTAGGCACCATTCAATTTGGTAATATAGCTGCCAAAAATAAAATCTCACAAGATAAGTACATCTCATGAGATTACAACATTGGCAAGCTCTGCTGTGCCCAGTTTGAAGCTCTCGGTGCATCAGTGGCTGTCTGAAAAGGACTCACGTCTGCCCACTAATCCATTTAGCTCAATACTGCAGCTTACAACGATTCTCCAGGCCTTCATACAGGAGCCTGTCTCAGCCTCAAGATCTAGACCACTGATTTGCTGCAATTTTCTAGAGAGAGGTTATTATTAGTGGGTTTCATTTATGTTTCAGATCCGCAGAGGTGCAAAGATTTGGGTGCTGGGAGTACAAGCAACAAATATTGCAATTATTCCTATGATTCAATGATAAATGATTATCAGCAAAATCATGATTAAATGAACAGGAAAATAGGTCCTTCTGGAGTCATTTCCTCTATAGCCTTAGATCATGGCCTTTAAGTTTATTTCCAAAATAGGCAATATTCTCCGCTATTTCAGTGACCTTGCCGTTCTTCAAGAGGTGGATTTCATTCCCAATGCTCTTTATCAGTTTGGCAGCTATGCAATTGCGGCAAGGAAAAAAATACTGATATGTTTGATCTGTGAACTTTTAATTCCTGTAAAGCATCTGCTTCCATAAACTCTGAAACAAGGTAGACTTAGATTTGTGTTATAACCTTTGGTTGTTAAAATTGTAATTTCCTAACTGAACTTTCCTACTTTCCCTGACTATAAATGATCACAGATGTTCCCTGATCATTTATTTACTCTGTTATAAAATGAATGCATGATTTCCATGCTTCTGTGTAGTGGGCATTATTTGAAAAATGATCCATATAAACTTTTTTGCATCTATTAAAATTACTAGATTTTCTGAAAATACAGAATTAGTCCATATAATTTAGGCTAATTTGCTACTGCCTTAAAAAAAAAATATAGAACAAAGTAACTTGTTGGAGAAGTAGGATCTGAGATGGGTCTTTTAAAATTCTGTTCAATTACATTTCTTATAAGGAAAATGTAAATTTTCCCTCAAGTTTTAGCCTTTCTCTTTCAGCTGTTTTTGTAAGAATAGCAGCTTTTACAGGTACTAATAAAACATTCCTATTGAAGTGGGAGGATTCCATGATAAGAGGAAGTAGATGGTTTATTCCCCACTCATATTTATTATCAATTATACTTTTCTTCTCTCTACTCCATATAAGGTTAGTTGACTCAGATGGGAAGAGAAATACTATAAGAATTCAGTGGAAAGAAGAGACTTTGATACAATAAAATCAAATGTTTCCCTGGCCGATTCTTAATGACTTTTTGTCCTTACTATAGCAGACCTTTCCACTGCTACTCAAAGGATAACTTTTTCAGTTAACCTACTTCTGGAAGTAGATCTTCTCTCTCTGAAAGAGGGAAGTTCTAGGTAAATGATAACCCTTAGTAGCTCTACTTGAAGATCCAAATTCCTCTAAAAATAAATTCTGCAAATATATTACACAGGGTTGTAATCAAAATAATGGATACAAGGATTAAAATAATCTTTTTTAATAAAAACTCTACCTGTTAACTGGGTTAATGTCTTGCTTCTCTCTCTCTGTCTCTCTCACACATACACACATGCACACTAGATTAGAAAAACTGGGGTGTTACATAAATGGACAGGCTCTCAGTAGTGGTTAAGGCACCAGCCTAGAAACCAGGAGACTGTGAATTCTAGTCCCACCTTAGGCATGAAAGCCAGTAGGTGACTTTGGGCCAGTCACTCTCTCTCAGCCCAACTCACCTCACAGGGTTGTTGTTGTGGAGAAAACAGGAGGCGGAAGGAGTATTAGGTATGTTCGCCACCTTGCGTTATTTATAAAAATAATAAAGGCAGGATAAAAAAATCTTTTAAAAAATGAGATACATAAACATGGGAAAATAAAGGCCAAATGCACAGAGGAATAAAAGGATTTCTTCTATTGCTAGTACTGATATTTTTATGACAAGCATTTCAAGCAGAAACACCATCTAGTTACTTTCAGAGAGGAGCACACCAGTTCAGTTTGGCTATTAATCAGCAATACCACTCCTCTAGAGCAGCAGGTAATTGTGCAGATTGTCAAAAAGCCAGCCAATCACATCCATCCATTAGAGTGAGGTGGTGGAAAGGCACTAATTTCATCGGTCATCATACATTCTGTTGAGAGAGTTATTGCATTGACTGTTAAAAGGGGCATCAGTTATCAAAACAGTGAACAGATGTAAAGTGGGTTTCCCTCTCAACACCTTCCATGCCTTCCTAAAACTTTATAAGTGTCTCATTTGAAAGTAGACTACTTGCTGGAATTTTTGTATGGCAACTTTTTCTGTCCCCCTAATAAATATTATCAGTCAGAACTAGTTATATTTAAATGTTTTTAACAATAGTCTCTTGGATTTGCTTTCCTTGGATGAACTGTTTCCAGTTAACTGCAAAGAGTCTGCCATCTGTCCCTGGTGTCCATCCTTGGCCTTGGGGAGAGCAAGAGACCTCATGGTTAATACTGCCTCCCTCCTCAATTTTTGGGATGCCTTATATAAAGTTTGAGAATAGGACTTGTTACCAAAAAGTAGCAGTGGTTACCCATACATTAGTGCTCAACCCAAGGAATAGGAGTGAAGACCATCAAATGTTGCTGCCATTCTGGCACCGAGACTCACAAGATGCTACCGGAGCACAACTGCTCATATTACAGAGCCTTGAATTTTGGGGGATATTAATCTCAGCTTTTAAAGCAAGAAATACCGCTTGAAAGAAATTAAGTGAAAGAATATATACAATGGTTTGATCTGAATTTAACCAAACATAAAATCAATCCTTTTTGGAAAGTTAATGTTGTTTCCTCAAAATATGTATTTTATCCATAATTGCAGCTGCTTCATCAGAAAATTGGAGGGTAGTCAAAGGTGTTCTAAAATAAAAAAAAATTACAGAGAACAGTCCCAGGAATGTTACACTAGCAATTTGTTTCCCATTTTTGTAAATAATACTTCAGGGGATTATTACATTTATTGCCGCAAAGAACACTTTAGAATGATAGTGAACCCAGTCTAGAATGATTAACAACAGCAAAAAAAAAAAAAAATCAAATCTTTTAAATGGTCCCATAGAAGTTAGTGAAACATAGTAAAGCAGAAAGTATATATTGACACTGGGATTTATATTTCTAAAAACAATCAAATATGCACTTAGGATTGTTGACTTTTTGTCTGAGTATCTCAGAAAATCGATTAAAAAAGGTAATGAAGCCTAGAATTTATTAGAAAGTTTAATCCAATATTGGATACAAATGTTTCTTTTTTTAATAAGGTCTACACAGAGAATAACAATTTCATTTTAATATTGCCCACATGAATATAAATTACCTTCTCTATAATGCATACAGTGTCCATATAGGGTATGATAAACTAGTTGTTTTAATTGCTTGCACAATCTGAGTCACATAACTATTTCAAGCTCCTTTTCCTACATGGTAGCAACCAATCAAGTAATATTAGTTCAAACAATTGGGCATTCACCTTGTTCAAACATCAATGACATGTAGAAAACCATTTTTATTGGCTGCCCCAAATTACAAAATTCTGTGTGTCACAACCTAAGAACATCTAAAGGTAGTCACATGCAAAAGGGAGTAATTCTGTCCCCTGTTGAAACAAGGGGCAAGGCAAAGCGGCTTGAAATTAGAGGAGAATATTAAGATGATGGAGTCTCCTTGCTAAGAATTTTCAAATGAACCTGAATAGTTGTCTGCCAGTGATAGTTTAATAGATCCCTGCATCAAGCAAGGAGTACTGGATTAAATAATGTATCAGATCCTTTTTAGCTACCTGTTATATTCTAAGACCTCTCAAAGATGTTTAAGAAATGGCTGACGTTTTTTATTAATGCAGATGCTGGTTTGGGTCATCTTTTAACAAATTATCTGAGTTTGTGACAAGCCTCATCTTCAGAGAAAACTCCTGTTGAAGGAAGGTGAAGGTGACATTTGCTTTTCCCCCTTTTCTCTTGCAAAACTAGTTCGGGGGGTTGCAGAGAAAAGAAGGAATTAATGAAAAATGGTTACATATAAAGCTTTTGGAACAGAGATTAGAAGCAGCTTCATTGCTTTCATTATCCCCAATATTTCATTGAAGAGAAACTATACATACAGGCAAAACAGTCAACAGCTGTAGATGTATCTTCCCAACACAAAATATTAAAAGGTTTGACAACGTCTCTCTTTTTTACAGGTGTCCTATTTTGGCCACAACAAAGAGATTAAAATAGCTGATCTGCTAATCCTCTTCTAGCTATTCATGTTCTTCTATCTCTGCAATACCATTTAGTTGCATTTAAATTTTCATTGTAATAACTTTAATTTGCTGTTTTTATAATTCTTTTAACATTCTGGATCCATTATCCAAATAACGGAAGGTTACTCAGAAGCTTCTTCTGAAAATTGGTTGTAATTTCAATACCTAAATTACTCAGTAACATTTATTCCGTTAATAAATTGTTCTATTCAGTGAGTGCATGTATGCATCTTTAAGGAGTCTAGACATTACATTATCAGCTATTCATTATCCTCAACACTATATATAAGAAATAGTTATCTTATTCTAGGCCCTGGGGCTGCTGTTTTTTTTTTTCCCCCAGAATTCCAAATGTAGCTAATTGAAAAATATCACGGAACTAAGTTGTTAAGTTAAATTATTCAATAATGGAACTTTACATTAAATATATATATATATATATATATATATATATATATATATATATATATATATACACATACACACACATACATACACACATACATACATACTAATACGCTGCAGTGGATTCAGATTTTGTCATTTTTTAGCATATCTACATTGAAACCAATGGGACAAGGTAGTCATGATAAACTGTGGATTCAACCCAGACTATTTAAAAGTTTCCAACTTTCACATACGCAATTAAACTGCTACAATTAAGTCAACGGGTAAAGTATAACTGAAAATCTCCCAATAAAATGAAACTATTCTGAAGGTTCTTAAAAAGAGCAAGCAGAAAAACAAATATCTCCCAAATCATGTGGTAGAATTTTCTATTATATTTTCTACTACAGAAAGATATTTAAAATGTACACAGATAAAAAATACTAAGATGAGTATTTCATATAATAGAAAAAAATATTTAGCAATACAATGCTATGATAAGGATTCTAATATTTAGAGTTAGATTGATATTGCAAATATTGATAAAAATTAAGATTCAGGGAAAAGTTGGACTTTTCTTCTTTATTTTTATAAAATGACTATATTACTTTTATGTTCTATAATCTCTATTTTACTGGTAGCATCATCATGATTTTTTTTTTCAATAGTGAATGTCACATGCATCAAGTATTATGAAATGTTGGTCTGTGTTTTGAAATATCCATATCTGTATCTATTTTTCTTTCATTGCAGTTTTAAACCTGACCACACAGCATCATTTTCTTTCCTGATCAAATTATATTACCGAAATACACCCAACAATAATTTTGGTTGACTGAAAAATGACTGTTGTTGTTAAGTAAACATACCCAAATGCTTTCTTCTTGACGATATTGTTTCCAGTTCCTTCCACTATCACTAAACATCAGGAGGTAACTGGTTACCCAGTTTGAACTCCCATATCCACCTTGCGTAGCAACAGCAGTAATTTCAGTCCTTTCACCAAGATCGATCTGGAGCCATTGGTACTTATTTGATACAAGTGGAGTCCAACCACCAGCACCTATAGTGGTAAAAAGAAGAAAAGAAATCAAAAAGAAGGATCACCCTACAGCAGAAGCATGGGAATATGAAAACAAGACTCCATGACATTGTAGCTGAACCATAACTAAATTCCTGGAACGTGTCTATCACTCATTTTCACACAAATATCAACATGTTAACTGAGCAGGAAATACAGGCAACAGATTAATATTAAGCAGGAAAATCTCTGTCTTCATTAGGTCAGTGAGATCCAGTGAAACTATCTGTTATTTCATTTGTATTCTAACTTTTCTCTGGAGCTCAAGTTGGTATACAAGGAGTCTTTCTAGGCTCAAACTTTCTTATGGTCATGAACCAAAATCAAATAAAATTACAGACAAAGCAGGACACTTTATGTTCCTAATGTATACGTCAAGAACTATCAATATAGACAGTTCAGTCAACCTGTCCTATAACAGTGAGATCATTGGAGGGTATATCCTTGTTGCTAAGTAACAAAATTTGCCAGTTAAATAAATGACACTGGGATCTGTATCTGCTAACTTACATGAAATTCCTTTCTTCAGCTGGGCAAGTTTTTAAATGCAGCTAAAATGTCCTTTATGTCAGATTAAAATTTCCGGAGGGGACAATGGCAGCTTAGTCATCTCTCTGTGAGAGGGGAGAAGGCACCACAGCTGAATCAGTGGCTGGCAGCAAGCACTGGCCACCTGACTTGCTCTGGATCAAGGAGGAATTTTGGGGTTCTCTAAGTGGTGGATGGATCTCTATGATTTGGCTCAGTTCATTTTTAAGCTGAATATCACCAATCAATTACCTAGTTATTTCCTTGGCCTAATCCAGCCCAGATATTAAGCAGTCTTCCTTAATTTTATCCATACAACAAATTCCCTGTGAGATAGCTTGGTCTAAGAAAAAGAACCAGTCTAAAAGAGAGATGGCTACTTAAAAGTGAAGAAACATGACAAATTTATTGTATTTATTATTTAAACTGAAGATAACTGATGATATTCTGTCTCCAATAGATACCTCAAGCCTGGTTTTCTGAAACTCAGTACTAAACTTCTAGAATTACATGACAGAATCTTTTACATGATAAACTCAGAATACTTCACAGAAGTCCTGAGTCAGCATTAGAAAAGATAGGATTTGCGTAAAATGCATACAGATAAACAGCATCCCTAATTCAAGTTGCAGATTGGTCACTCAGAAGGCACCATAAGTCTTAAGGAATTTTATTGTGATTTATTCCAAGGTGCAAAGGATTGCATCCTTACCCATGTATTTAAAGGCAGCTTAGGATTCTCCTATAGTGCCTTATTTCTGTTCAACATAATACATGGAATCACATGGTTTCTGGCTTTTCCAGAAAACTGTCAGACCACTGCAGTAAAAGATTTTGGCTCCTTAAAGACTGTCTCTCTCTCTGTGTGAGTGTCTGAAAAGCTTCCCATGTCCCCAAATACTTATAAATTTGTACACAACATTTGCACTGCTGTGTACATTGTACATTTATTGAAAATAAACATTTATATTATACATTTGGTAGTCTATAAACTGAGGCAGGACCTGAAATCATGAATTTAAATTACAGGAAGACAGATTCTGGTTGAATGTTTGGGAGGGGGAAAAAAACCCTAACTTTAACTCTAGTTTGACAGTGGAATCAGTTAGTGAGATTGTCTTCACTGAATATATTGAAGCAGAAAACAGTCATCTATTGTGGATATGTTAATTTGGATTCTTGCATGAGTAAGGGCTTGGCATAAACTATCTCTTTCAATTCTATCATTTTATGGAAAGAACTCCAAAATCCATGAGCAGGTCAGCTCAAGCAACACTAGATGTTCATTGGTCCTTTCATAGCAAGCAATCACCTCTGTCAGTTCTCAGAAAACAGTGGCAAAATTAGTGATTCAACTCTACAAAAATTAATAAAAGATGTGTGGAAGCCTAAATAATTGTTTAGTCAATAAACACAGTCTAAACAATGAATAGCTTTCATATAACAATCAATAAGCCTCCAAGCCAGATGTTTATAAACGATATGCCCATAATTTACTTCTTAATAGTTGTTTAGCTTTGATAAGCAACTTGCAGAAATGAAATCACAGTATGTAATGTGAATGTTTGTAAAATTCGGACCCTACCTTTCCTTTATCAAGTTAGGTTCAGGAATCACAGACTCATTCTGTTTTTTTTATTATTATTATTATTATTATTATTATTATTATTATTATTATTATTATTATTATTTTGTCCCCCTCAAACAACCTATGTGGTAAATTGAGAAAAAAGGACTGGTCTGAAACTATCACGTCTGAGCTTCATGTCTTTTGCAAGATTAGACTGTAATGAAGTCAATTTCTACATGGGAAAATATATTTTTAAAGCTCTTTATACTTATATGAACATGAAGAATACCAACAGAAGAAAAAGATGAGAAGGACTTGCTCAGAGTAGAGGGAAAGATACAGTGGGGAATTGAGCTTGTCCTGTTATACTGACCTTTTTTCTTCTTAATAGTGACAAACTTATCATTTTTATGATTCAGAAGAAACATCAGCTCTAATGCTACGATCGATTGATTGATTGATTGACTGCAAGCTGGGAATTGGATCCTTTTGCCATTTTCCCCTAGAAGGTTACTAACATGGGCTAATTCTACCTGTAATGATGGGAAGAAATAGGAACACAACCTGTTTTCCAATACTCTGTGTCTTTCCAAGGACAGAATGGGAAGGTGGGGAGCATTGCCTATTTTCCTGTGCTATGGATGAGCACATTAGTCAATTATGGTTTTACTCAGTACTATTTCACTTGTCACTTAATTTGCAACAGTCAATTTCTACATCTTTTTGCAAATATGGTTTGCAAAAGCACATACAAACATTTTTATAATTCTGCATGTCTGTTTCTCTACTTTTCCCCAGATTTTGTAGGTGTTTTTACAGTGTGCACAATTTATGCAAACACCCTTCCTAACATGATGTTTTCTGCACTTTAATTTATAATATTTATTTACTGATCATCGACAGAAATACATTATGAATGTAAGCATATTAAGCTGAATTAAAAAGTAGCTACCAGGTATCAGGCTTCAAATATGTGTGTGCTTTGAATATTGCCCTCTTGAATGAATAGCATTTGTCCAAGCAAGATCAATTGATTGCTTGATTTCCTGATTAATTGGTGGTACTAAGCAAAGTGGATTGCTGACATGTTGGAAATTCTTTGTATATCCCAGCAATTGCTTTGTTAAAAGAGTGATATTATAAGGATTTTTTAAAATAGTGATTAAATGTTTTCTTGTTACACTATCTATTGGATCCTGAAGTTTGCCAAAAGTTTGAAGGACTGTAGCTTCTGTACTAGACATATTATTTCAGGGTTTTTTTGCATAAAGACTCCAATTGTCCTTATGATGCAATTGGAGTATATTTAAGATATCAAATAGTGTGATCTTTTTATATCCAGATTTGGTGTCATAATTTGCAGATAATATATCACAAAGTCAGATATAATTTTCCTTTAAAATGTTATATTTCCATATCTGGAAGAGCATTATGGAATAACCTTCATACCATTGAAAAACACCACACAATTTGCTTCATCTTCATATTCCAAGCAATAAAAATGTAACCTACACATGCCTGGTCCAATATGTGAATGCTTGTCCTACTTGTGTGTGCAAAATAATTGAGACACTAATAAAGCTTTTTTTTTTTTTTTTACTCCTGAAGACATTCCCATCAAACAAGAATTGTGTAACTATATTGTAGCGGGATCTGTATGAAACAATGGCTGACAGAATGCATAAAAAGAGCAGAACTGGAAACATTACAAATAGCAATAAAAACTATTGTGAATTTGGCACGTTTTCTATCAGTAGACGCACAGTAAAATAGTATGAATTGGGAGCTAAATATTCTGATTTAGAACAGAGCTAAGTGACCCCTATTCATATTTTACTCCACTACTGAAATTGTCTTCTGCTGCAGAATGGATGGCTTAAATATGGATTTGGCAACAACATGTACCATCTGGTGAGAAGAATGTAATCCTTTTTCATTACAAAAAGGATATGACTACCATAATCTATTATTTCAAGGCTAGACCACTGACATCAGTTCTGTGTGGAATTTCTCTGGCCAAATGCTTCTAACCTTAACTTGGTTCATTAGCATAGATGCAATACTCTTTTTCTTCTAGCATATTTGTAGCTTGGAGACAAAACCTTGATCCATAAAATCCAGAATAAGTTATTCCCCAAAGATCTTGGAAATCACCTTTTTCCTAAATGTTGCTGAATATAAATGTCTTTATTTGTTAAAAATATTAAAAATAGAAGATTCCAAAGTATGAAACCCATCACCATTGGCAGCTCTAAGCATCTTTCAAAAGCATTTTTTTCCATTGATTTTTATTAAAGAGGTTCTTTGCAAAGTAAAAACAATACAAATTTAAAGAAAGAAATAAAGAGAATAAAGTAAAAGTGATGAGTAAATAGAAAATAAATGAAAGAAAAAAGAGAAAAAGAGAAAGAAAGAGAAAAGGAAAGTTATAAAGAAGTGGCTTCTGATCTTCTTTACAACAGTTATAAATGCATTTATATTTTATCCTCTCTTCCTAAGGTTGCATCCTGGCTTCCTTCTTTCAATATTCTACTCTTTCTAATCATCAAACCCATAAATTACAAGTTCATTTTTCTCCATTTTCAGTAAAAATTCCATAAAGGGTTTCCAGTCACTAACAAATGTAGTTATTGCATTTTTATGTGGGTTGAAATTTATGGGACAATTATTTTTTATTAAACATTACTAAGCCATACATCCTTTCAAAGTATACTGAACTAGCTTTGTTTATGTTAACTACTGCAAGGATGTTATGTGCTTCTCACTGGAAAGGCTGTTTGATTCCTTCCTTTGTAGCAAGTTGTGGGAATATGCTTCAATATATAGACTTTGTATCTGAAAAGTAAATCTAGAGTAGAATTCAGTTCTAATTAGAAACTATTCCTGGACTATAATTTAACATAGATTTGTACTTCATCCAAATTTTGTATCTGATTTCATGGGGTATTCCATTTAGAATAGATTCTCAGTATTGATTCATTTATTATAGATTATAAATTCAGTCAGTGATTAATACAGTGTTGACCATGGTTGCGAATATGGATTTTTATTTTTTTTTGGTCTACAGCTCAATAGTGATTCTCAGTTTTTTTTTTAAAAAGCAATACAATATAATTTATAATTCATAAGTAATTGATAATTTATAAAACTGTAATCTCCATGATATTTTAGATCCCTTGTTTACTTGTGCTTTACTATTTGTATTCCTTTCATTTGTCCTTTATTTTTTGATGCCTTTGAACTGTGGTGCTGGAGAAGACTCTTAAGAGTCTCCTGGACTGCTAGGAGGTCAAACCAGTCAATCTTAAAGGAAATCAACTCTGATTGCTCATTGGAAGGATTGATAATGAAGCTCAAGCTCAGATACTTTGGTCACCTAATGCAAAGAGAGGACTCTTTGGAAAAGACCCTGATGCTGGGAAAGATGGAAGGCAAAAGGAGAAGAGGACGGCAGAGGATGAGATGGCTAGATAGCATCACTGAAGCAATGAGCATGAAATTGAGCAAACTCAGGGAGGCAGTGAAAGATAGGAAGGCCTTGCGCAATATGGTTCATGGGGTCACGAAGAGTCGGACACAACTTAATGACTGAACAACAACACCACCCTTTTTGGGGTTGGTGAGGATGAAAAAAAAATACTACTATACTCATTTCATCCCATATCTAGAAAAATATTTTAAAAAGAGAACAATAATAATATCTCCAAATTCTAGGTAATCCTCTGATAGGATATAGGCATTTTTGTCGACTGACTCAGCATTTGGTTGTGTGCATCAAAGCTCTGTGGATGCTAGTATACAGATGGAATTGGCTAATATTCCCAGATGGTAACATTACCATGAAACATTCCATTATCATAATAGAATGTTACATGGAACATAATGGAAGCAGAATGTAGCTTCTATTTGTTTAACCATAAATGCTATGAAATGCTTAACACCACTGTCCCAAATCCTTTGTATTCCAACAATGTATGAGTTTGCCTTGTTCAACTGACTGCATGTTGTGGTGTGAGTTAGGAACCATTCCAAAGCCACTATATTCAGCTGTTTTATTATTTTTATTGTAAAGCAAATATTTCCAGAAGTGTAACCGTCAAAACAGAAACATAATTGGACTTTGATTACTGAAAATATATATTTATTTACTCAACTGAGTAGCAGTAAGCAAAAAAGGGGCAAATATAAGCTTCATTTGGCTACTATGAGCTCACAACACAGCTAGATCTGAATTACATGACACACATTTATAAATATGGTAACTCTATGATAATTACACAACTTCCCTTGTACTGTCAGGAAAATCAAACATATCATCCCATAAGGAACTACTAGTATATAATTCCATTGATATACCTCATCTTGCCTATAAAATCATCATAATTTTTAGACTTTATTTCTTTTTAGGCTAAATTCAG
This sequence comes from Liasis olivaceus, assembly GCA_030867105.1. Lineage (NCBI taxonomy): Eukaryota > Metazoa > Chordata > Lepidosauria > Squamata > Pythonidae > Liasis > Liasis olivaceus. The sequence goes on from CM061348.1 coordinate 202,107,613, forward strand.
ATGAGATCATTTTAAACCATCTTATAAATATGGAAAGCTTCCAGTTAAATGAAGATATCTCTGACTTTACATTCTATATTTTGGGCATGAACAGTGACATATTTCAAAATTCCCATTAGAACCACTAAGTTTTAACACAGATCATAAATTTCCCTTCAAACCCAGGGGAACTGCAACCTTGTTGGATGCCTCATGGATCAGAATTCATGGATTCTAGTTGATATAGCACATTACAATGGTATTAATAAAGAAAGCCTCCTGGCTGAGGAAAGCATTAAAGCAAGAAGCTCAGGAGTTGAGAAATGGGATAAATAGAATGTACTTCTGGGCAGCCAATTTTAAATTGCTACTGGCAATAATATGAATTTTGTTGGAGTCACTGTATTGATAGATCATATTAAAAGTATAACAGAAAGTGCAATTGAGCTAAACTTATGTAAGAGCAGTGTTTTTAAGCATGGTCACAATTATCTTGATTTCCACACCCAAGAAGGTTATTATTTTGAGGAGTTAATTTTTTCATGTATGTAGCATACTGAAAAAGATAAGAAAAATGTTTATCTTTATTCCCTAATATTTCACAGAACTTTTCACAAGCAGCAATGAAAATGGAAATTAAAATGGGATTGCTTCTTACACACTAAACCATCTTATATTTTTTTTCTCCTAGCCTCGATAAAATGTATTTTTTATATTGCAGGTTAATCCTTTAACCTCCTATTTATAATTTCTTGAAGTATTATATATATATATATATATGAAGTTAAATCAGCCAACTTAAAAACCGAATAAGATATTTTAGGTATCTACTGTATATCTGTGTTATGTATCATTAGTTTTAATTCTATCGTCGTATATTGTGGCAGTAATCAATCTATGTTTAACTGTTTTATATTTGAAAATTGTATAGTCCTATGCATATTTGGGTAATTTTTCACAGATCATTATAGCCTGCTAGTTTTAAGGAGATATTATAATGGACAGCACTTAGCATGATTGAAATGGCAGAACATACTGTTTAAAAAGTCATAATATTTACTGCATATTCATGTTTCTGCAGATTTCATTTACTAAAAGCAAAAATGGAATTCTATCAATTCCTGATGTTATGTAAAAATGTAACATTGTAAAAATCAATGTTACTATTCAAAGGCATGTTATGCAGTTGTGATCTGACACTGTCAGCGCTTCGAGGTGGTCCAGACAAGAAGCACCAACCCTGAGTACTAACACTACCTTTATTGCAAGGTTACCGGAACAGAATCTTGCAAGTCTGAAAGTACCTGTCCCCTCCCTTACTTTTACTCTCCCCAAAACTAGGGCCCCTTCTGTGATGCTTTTACCACCCTCTCCCTCTTTCGGATTCAGATTTCATTTGTGAAGCCTGTTGTCTACGCTGTGGCTCTTCCTCCTGTCTATTTGTGGTGGAATGGAATTATGAAGGCCAGGCTCAGGGAGATAAACATTTTCTTAGCTCACCAGAGAAGCATGGGAGTTACAAGAGGATGAGACTGGCACCTCCCTGAGGAATTCACAATGTTGTGGCTGGCTGACTTGGGAGCTGGGATTCCAGTCTGGGAAGATCAGACTCAAGCTAGTAGTCCACAGCCTTCTACTTCAGGTTTGCATATGGTAGGAGGGAGGGAAGCTGATTCTTGCTAGAGGTTGTAGCTAATAAACAAAGCTGAACTGAATTTGCGTTGTCTCTTGGAGTTTCTTGGGCTAGGCCTGACATCAATCTTCCCAGACTGGAATCCCAGCTCCCAAGTCAGCCAGCCACAACACTGTGAATTCCTCAGGGATGTGCCAGTCTTATCCTCTTGTAACTCCCACGCTCCTCTGGCGAGCTAAGAAAATGTTTATCTCCCTGAGCCTGGCCTTCATAATTCCATTCCATCACACTATTCCCACATATTACAGACACAGAGTCATCGTCATGTTTGAAAATGAAGTTTTAGGAAAAAGACTTCCACACTAACTTACATAAATAAGATTCAGTGTCCTGCTCTTTATTATTGAATCTGTGTTATAGCTTGACCATTTAAAAAGTCATCTGATGGACACAACATGTAACCATGTCATGAGACGCACAATTTGTTCAAAGCCACTCTCAGTTGCAAGAGAACTACTATATACTTGCATAGCTGCAGAGAATATAGTTAAAATCAGTGCATGGGAAATACAGATTAATGCTGAGATGTGCGACAGATAATTAAACTGAAAAACTCAGGGTCATCCATATTATTTCCTAATGGAAGAAACAACTATATAGTTCAAAAACAAATGAATGCTGATGATTTTATGTTAGCCCTTTCTAATCTAGGAGCTTCCATAGTTCCTACTACATCTCTCATGATTTCCTGCCAAGCCACTTGAGGGACTGTGTCTATCCCACAGATATTCTCCCCTTAGTCTTTGGAAACAAAACTGTTCTTTATTTAGGCAAGTGAATCATTTAAAAAAGAATAGTAGACAGGGCCATGAAATGTGAAAAGTACAGCATTATTGTATCATTCATTTTCTCCATTCTTAATTTTTTATTTTTTTTTTACACATTTATCTTCTCAAGCCTGCCTCATTTTTGAAGGTCAGATTTACAGAACAGTATTGAAATGTTCCTAAGGCTCCTGACCATTTCATCTCAGAAGTACAATGTAGACTTGGAGTTTATGAAATTGCCACCACATAATATTTCCTTAAGGCTTAATATCAAGGCAATAGCAGCAGCTGCTGTCTCATAATGAGGCAGTACAATAAATCATCACTGAGTTGATCAGTCAACTGGCATAGGGCTTATATTATATTATATTATTAAAAGTTCAGTGTTCCTGTCCCCAGCATCTTAGACAGGGCAAACTGTATAATAATAATAATAATAATAATAATAATAATAATAATAATAATAATAATAATAATAGTAATAATAATTCTGACCAAGAGAAACCTGTGAATACCTTTTGTGAATAACCACAATTTCATCTACAGCAAGAGGAATATTATGGGGCAGCTTGGCATGATAGCTTTTGTGGGCATCTATTTTCTTGGTTTCTTGACCAATATATCTTTGTTCTGAAAATAATAAACTCAAGCAAACAGCACTAAATTAGATTTCATAACATGTTGTTTAAAATGAGAGGAATTGCCTTTTGTTCTGGGAAAGAACTAAGTACGCAAAGCCTAGATAATAGGTAAATGTTTTCCTGATTTCCATTTTCACCATAGGGAAACAACCCACAAAATTAACTAAACTGACCAACGTGAAATCTTGCCAGAAAATATGATCCAATCCTGAAATGTTCTCACCCCAAGGAAGATCAACAGGTCACAAACTGCCTGCATATGTCTGAAAGTCCTTTTTGTTCCACAAATTTCTACCTAACTTTAAGGTGAGATTTAGTTTACTAAGAAAACATCCAATACAAGGTAATTAAATGAAAGGTATTGCAAGCAACTCACTCTCTACATTACTCACACATAAATATGGAGCACTGCAATCCAGATCTCTTCTTGTGCATGGAAGGAGGAAAAACCCTCTATAAAAATAAGATTAATCTCCTTACATTGTTATGCAGTTTAACATTGCACTCACTGTACATAAGAATAGGCTTTTGAACTCTTTCCCACTGAAATGTGCTTAGACTCTACTGAGCTACGAAAATGGGGCAGTCCCTGATAGCTACACATGCAGTGTTGGTCAAATTAGAACCTGCCAGTGCAATTTAAAGACACAGAAATATCTCACTGACATTCTAAACTGTTCCAATTACCCATGTTTGAAACTCCATATTTTGAAAGAAAACACATTTACATGGGATAGCTGAGATTTAAATATGACTAAACCCTAAATAGGTTGCTGAATCCATCCCTTTCCTAGTCTAAATTGCCAACTACCTGACAGCTATTAACAATTGAAAAATGAAAAACCTAACCATGAAACCTAGTCATGGATCTCTCCATGACATTTCATGGGGATTGTTTTATACCAATGATATTTTTATCAGTTGAATTATCTAAGACCCCAAATTTAGAACCTCGGCATGACAAGGATATTACAGTGCTGTACAAAGCTGTGTCATGTGGTTCCTTTATTTTACCCCTTTCTTGTTTCTCTACTGCAATTTGAGAATCAAATACTTTCTGACTGCTTCAAGCAGCAAAGGCCCTAATGGAAAAATAAATTTTCAGCACTGAACAGATCTCAAAGGCTTTATGTTAAAACCATAACTGCAGGCAAACTACTGTATTTTTAACAATACTTTCTGATGTTTCAGCTTATCTTTTTTCTCTATAGTCCCTCTGTTTCCTTGCCATATAATCTTTCAAGATTAAATTAAATGTTTCTCATAAAAGAATTTTAGAATTAGAAGCACACGATCTGAAGTTTGGATGGCATGGTTTTCCATGGTACAACAAAGTCAAGGTTAATGTAGATTTTAAGAATTATTATATTAGAAGGGCCATATTGAGAATATGGAATAGATATAAACCCAGACTATGACTGAAAAATGCCTTTATGGGTCTCAGCAGAAGAAGCATTTTACAGGAAAGAAGCAGTAGGCAAAGAAAAATGGTTAACTTATCGAGAATTGTTAGAATAGGAACATGGGGAATATAAGATGAAATCAAGAGAGCAACTGGCTGGAGAGCAATTTAGTCTTCAATGGTTTTCATATGCACAGATAAGAGAAATATTTAAGGTAGATGATAGGACATTTGGAACTGAGCAGCAGAAGACAGAATTTGAAGCTGAACTATGCACAAATGATGAACATGCAAGTGCTAAAATGTATAATTTTATTGAAATTTGAAATGGAAGAAGAACAAGTGAAAGACTGTATGATAAATGGGCTAAGAACTTTGGACATAACATATTAATGGAACAGTGGGAAAATATGTGGTCAAAAGGATTGAAATTTACATTATGCTATAACTTAAAAGAGAATTTTTATAAAATGATGTACCATTGGTATATGACTCCAGAAAAATTATCTAGAATGTATAAAGGTACTTCAAATTTATGTTGGAAACATGAAGGGTCATTTTATCACACCTGGTAGACTTGTAAAAAGTCAGACATTTTTGGGTTCAAATACATATAATGATACAAAGAATTTTAAAGATCAACATTCAGCTGAAACCAGAACTTTTCTTGCTGGGATTAATGGACAGTCAATTAGAAAAGTACCATGGAAGATTATTTGTATGTATGATTATTGCTGCAAGAGTATTATGTGCACAAAAATGGAAAGGCTCTGAAATATCCACAATGGAGGATTGGTTGGTGAAGATGACAGAACTAGCAGAGATGGCAAAATTAACTTTTTGATTAGAGAAAGATCAACAATTACATTTATCAGTGACTGGAAACCCCTTATGGGCTTTTTTCTGAAAAAAGAGAAAAATGAACTTGAGATTTATGGGTTTGAGGATTAGAAAGAGTAGCTTATAGAAAGAAGGAAATCATGATGTAACTTTAGAGAGAAAGGGCAAAATATAAATGCATCTATAAACACTGTCAAGAAGATTGAAAGCCACTTCTTTATAATCTTCCTTTTCCTTTTCCTTTTCCTTTTCCTTTTCCTTTCTTTCTTTCTTTCTTTCTTTCTTTCTTTCTTTCTTTCTTTCTTTCTTTCTTTCTTTCTTTCTTCTCTTCCTTCCTTCCTTCCTTCCTTCCTTCCTTCCTTCCTTCCTTCCTTCCTTCCTTTCTTTTCTTTTCTTTTCTTTTCTTTTCTTTTCTTTTCTTTTCTTTTCTTTTCTTTTCTTTTCTTTTCCTTCCTTTTTTCACAATATACTATTTATCTTTATTATCTTTATTTTCTGTAATGGTTTTCACTTCTTTAAAATTTCTTCAATAATATATATAAATTATTTGGATCTCCCGTATACTCCCATGTAAAATATTTTGGAGCACAGCTGGATTTCTTACTGAAAAATATTTCCCTTAAATGAACATTAACTATTTCTGTTTAAAATTACATTTAAATGACAGACGGAATGTTTGTGCCTTTGGCTGCATAGAGGCCAATTAATTACATTGTTTTAACTGAGATTTTTCACACTGCTTTCTCTGTATACCATGTACTAAACTGATGCTTGAACTGGTTTACAACAGGGACAGTACAGTTCTGAGCTTTCTGTTGTTTGGTCTGAAGTTTTATGCCATCAATCTTTGGTTATTTACTCATTCATTCATTCATTCATTCATTCATTCAATTTAACTTTATTGGCTGCCCACCTTCAGTGGACTCTTCTACTATTGCACTTCTACTTTGAAGTCTTTCAATGAAAACATGACAGTTTCCCTGCTGTATGCTGAATATACCTCTGTAGGACTTAAGAAGCTGCTGCCTGAAATACTGGTTGAGACAAACTTTCTGGGTGAGTTTCTGGCTCAGCATGCTTTATCCAATAAGTTAATTTCCTCTTGAAGACCTCTCTTTCTGTGGTTTCTCAGCCCCCTTTTTAATATTACTTCACCTGCACAAAGTTAAACAAAGAGTTCTTGATTTGGGTATACAGATTAATAGATCCAAATTTCATTCAATAGTACACATTTTTCTTATGGCCCCTTTACTGTGCTTTGAGTTTAAAGTTTATGTTTGCACTTCTTACTTGCTTGAAAAGTTGGTCAGAAATGAAAGTTGTTTGCTTCCTACTTGCAAACTTCAAATAAGTCCAAGAATCAGTAAAGTAACAGTACATACATAGTAGTTTTTGTAGACGATACTTAAAGGCTCAATAGCAACTTTCTTCATCCTGGAAGACCTATTTCAAATGAGTGAGTCTAGATCCAGCCTGTGGTTTTCTACTTTGTAGTTTTCACTTTTTCGTGGGTATGCTTAAATTGCTTGAATGTTGTCCTAGATTAGACATTTTTTCCAAAACTGAGGAGGATACTGTTTTGTGGGAATTAACCACAGAGTATAGTATAAAATGCAGTGTGATGAATTAAAAACAAAACAAAACTTCATTGTGGGGAGGCTTAGCGGGTGTAATATCATTATGGAAAAGGAGCTACCAATTTTCGTATTTCTCATCGTAATGTACTACCTAGAAAATCAAGCTGTTTTCAAATATTTTATGATCAGTTTCATAAAGGTTGCTATGAAAGTTAGGGGACTGCTTAATTGTTCCTTTTGTCATTCATTCAAAATGAATGAAATTAAAGCCAAATATTACAGCTGTTAAACTACAACTAAAAAGACCAAGTTCAAGTCCTTACTTGAGCTCACTAGGGGAACTCTCTCTTGGGCTAACCTACTGCACCAGGTGCTGTGGTGAAATGCAATGACCTTATTCCTTCCACCTATCTACACACAGACAGAGGCCCAGACACAAGTCTTGCAAAGAAGTTAGAGGAACAAGCAGGATACAGATATAATCAGTCAATCAATAATAAAGAAAAAGCCCAGAATTTGATCATGGTTTTTAATCTTACATTAAGTTTCATTAATATGGCAAATTGCTTTATTCTAAGCAATTCACCTAAATCATTTGCATGCTAGATATTATGTCCCTTTTTTCTAGCATTCTTTCATTTATTTTATATTCTATTATCACAATAGATTATCTGGGTAGCCAGTAACATTTGCAATAAAGATGATAGATTGTCTAGATTTAAATTAAGTGGCATATCAGCACCTGTTTTTTGGATCCATTGACATAAGCTTCTGTTCTTTTAACTCTGCATCAACTTTAACAACGGCTATACTTAGAATGCAACCTGCTTTATGGAATAATATCACTAGCATCTTGTATTATGCTTAATAAAAAGTTGCTTTGCAGTCAACTTCTTTTTTTCCTCTCACACCAAATCCCAGCTCTACCCAGAATCCTATTTTGCTGATCTATGGGTTCAGTATGGTCCCTTTGTTAAATCAACCTACAAAACCTGTTTCTCACAATTTGTAGAAACATCAGCATCTTATCTCGTATACTACTAAAAGCAATTTCATGGTTAATACCAATACCCTAATATTTCCACAGATATTCAGTTCTAGGTGGTGGGGGTTGTGAGTTTGTGTGCTGACATACTAGTGAAATCATCCAATTCTGGGACAATGAATATCAAATCTTGCTTTTCTTCTGTATGGCATCTTTCCAGATATGTGAAGAGTTCTCCCCTATACTGCTTAGTCATCTTTTATGAAGGCTAAACCTACCCAGCAACTTTAATCTCTTCTCAACCCTTATTTCTAGTCCCTAGATCATCTACATTGGCTTCTCTGCACTTTTTCCAGTTCCCACACTAAACACAGAGGTCAAAATGAGACCTGACCAATTTAGAATAAAGTGGAACAATTGCTTCCCATAATTTGGAAATGATACTTCAGCAGATGCATCAAAGCTGAAGCATCAGCTATCCTAGTCCAGGTAGTCCATTGGTTCCTCATCTACCAATGATGGACACTCTTCTAATGAGCTAGAAATGAGTTGCTTTCATTTTATGGTGTCCCAGTTCTCAGCCTTTTTTGCAAACTTTTCTCTCTCTTTTAGGTGACTTTGGGGTTCAAAGCCTGCAGTGACAATGCCATATTTTGTCATCAATTTCCTCTACCTTACCTTATCACTTTTTCCCCTACACTATTCTAACTATTCAGATATATTATAAATCTTCTTAGCATTTCTCAGTTCTCAACACTTATGTATGATCTGTCATGGTATATGAGAATGTGCAAAGCTCTTTGATTCCTTAAAAAATAAACATCAGTTGTGCCTATTCAAGATTTTTTCCTATCTCACAGATTAACTTAAAAGCCTATTAAACCTAAGCCTGTTGTTGACCAGCCAATTGAATAGAAGAGTAAAACTACCATTTTAAATGAAATAAATTTGTTTTGCAGAGAGCAACACTTACATAAAATATCAGCAAAGCTCTTATTGGCTCAAGTCTTCTCTGAGAAGACAATATGTGTTCCATCAAACAATTGTCAAAAGCAGAATGAAGGAGCCAGATTGAAATCTGAGACTCATAAAAACTTCTCTGACTAACCACATCTCATTTTTTGATTGAATAATTTTCTGAATAGATTATGGGAATATAACTTAACGTCAGCAAAGCATTTCACAAACTACCCCATGTTATTCTAATTAGCAGGCCAAATAGGCTGGTTGGCATATCTGCTAGATGGATCCAAAGCCAACACAACCCCCACAGTATAGGTGTTATCCTGCTATAACAGTTTTCATCCATCACCAAGCAGGCAGCTGCATTTTGGACCAGCTGTAGCTTCTAACTCATCTTCAAGGGCAGTGTTCCTGCTGGCTGCAAAAGGTTTCCATTCTGATTGGCTAAAGAAAGTCATATCTACCAGACATCATTGCAACTAAATTTGTTTGCACAATAAATTGCACATATTAACACTTGTTACCTTATAAGGGGTGAGTGGTCAGGAAATCCTCATACTAGATGGAAAAGAAGATGCCTTGCAGAGATATCTCCCTGAAATAGTCTGATAGATACTCAGACAGACTACCTTTTCCCACCCCCAGATCTGTCTCCTTCATGAGCCACTTGTTCCCTTGGTTCCCCTCTTCTGGCACTCCTTTGTCAGAGCAAGAAAGTTTTGCCTTTTGCCACCCCTTCTCACTGCTGTACTAGGTAAAATAGGACACACACACATCCAGTGAATCAGATTGGATATCATTGGCTGTACAATGATTGAGACTCTAAAGTCTGTGATAATGAAGCATTCCCAGTAAAATTTGAAATAGGGAATGCGGATTACCTCCCATCTGAGTTGAAACTAGATGGTTATGGCTTCTGAGGGCATGTAAACTCAACCAAATATATCACAGTATTGATAAATGCTTGCTTCCATTCTGGCATTTTGATTTGGCATACTGTTCACTTGATTTTGTAAATCTTTTGTGTAAACATTCTGAAATTAAGAAGAATAACCAAGGAACACTTACCATCTCTTCGATTAAGTCTTGCAAATCCTGGACTGTGGCTGCTGGACAGTTCTGATGAACTGCTGAATGATGACTGAGACAAGGCTGACACCAGCTGATCATCACAATTATCTGTTGGGAAAAAAATCACACTTCAGGCTTTTATCCTTAAAATAAGAATTTTTGAAACTATAACTAAAACAGAACCTTGCAAACACCAGAATTGAATTTATATTTCTCTGATCACGTCTCACAGTATTTGCCTATTACAATTGCCATTACTGAGACAGAGCTTTTTATCTGGTCAATGTTACATCAGATCACCACGGTGCAATTTGTTGGATTTTCTGACTCCTCCTGTGCTCCTTCTTCTAAACTAACTCTGAAGAAAGGTTTCATAAATGGCTGAGAGATTACTAGCTACTATTTATGACCAGAACAACAGATATCTGCCAGTAAAGTTTTAGCTTTTATATATAAGTTTTTAGCTTATATGTATACATACATGCATACATACACACACATATGCATGCTTATATATAAAAGCTAAAACTTTACTGGAAGATATACATACATAGCACACGTACATACATACGCACACACATCAGCCAAGAAAACAAATAGATCAAACAAATCAACCACACTTGTCATTTGAGACACAAATGACCAGGTTCAAATTATCCTATTTTAGACACATTATGTGAAGACCTAGCTCTCTGGAGAAGGCTGTAATGCTGGGAAAGGTGGAAGGAAAAAGAAGATGATCAACAACAAGGTGGATGGACTCCGTTACAGTGGTGATGGGTGCACTGTTAAAAGACCTGAAAGGCCAGGCTAGGGATAAATTGTCATGGAGAAAATCTATCAGTGTGGTTACTAAGAGTCAACACTGACTTGATGACACATAATCAATCAATCCATCAATACACACACACACACACACATTATATGTATGTGGGTGCAAAATATAGTGTATTTGGTGTTATTCTAGTGATTTTTTTGAGAAAGAGAATCCTATATTAAAAATAGACACAGTCACTCTCTAAGTAGGCCTTTTCTGTTCTGCCCATATCTTGTGCTTGCTTGAGATCTAAAAGGGACATGAAATCATTACCCAATAATTACTAATAAGCAAGTGCCAGGTTTTCTTACACAAAGAAGCAACTGTGTTTCACAAAAGAGGATTTAGCAGTACTTCAGAATCAAAGGCACATAAATAAGCAGATTTCAGTCAATACTTTGGAATGTTAAATCCTTTTCTAACTTCCTTCTCTATTTGTATTTGCAAAAGAATAACTAGAGAATCAATAGCTGCTGTAGTTTTGGATGAAAAAAGTTTGAATGAAATCACAAAGCAACAAAAAAAAAGGGGGGGGGGAGAAAACATTGCACACTTTTTTGTTTTGCTTAATAAAATCAAGACAATTATGTGAAAACATCACCATTTATAAAAATTACCAGTAGATTCAAGAGCAGTGGATAGGCCAACAATGATGAACAGAAGAACATATTTCCTTCTACATGGAGATGTGTTAGAGGAAGCTAGAAGGGATTGCAATATTACATCTATCTTAAAATAATAAATGAATTTCCTAGTAGCCTTTCTATTATACAGAAATCATAATCAGAAGCATTAGTGCCAATACCAGTACTGGAGTTTCAAATACCTATTATCCCTTCTCCATGAAGGTTATGTTCATACAAACTGACTTACATCCAAATTTTACTTTGCTTAGTTGCTTAGCGCTGAGGCAGGAGAGGCAAACAAGATTGATCACTAATTGTTCAGCACCAGCCAGTTGGATTCCTTGCTGCACTTCAGTGTTCTTTGTCAGCTACATCTAAAGATAGCACTAGTGTCATCTGCAAGCACATAAGAGCACTGAATCAGGCTCAGGCAAAAGGCCTGTATGTATGCCACAAAGCTGCGCTAGCCCATTAGGATGCTGATCTGCAAGGGCTGCTTGGAAAACCGAAGCAGATTTTCAGACTGCAAGCCTAAAGTCTGAACAGGTTGGAAAGTTAACTCAAGCAGTCTTCAGGGAGAAGGAAGGAAGGAAGGAAGGAAGGAAGGAAGGAGGGAGGGAGGGAGGGAGGGAGGGAGGGAGGAAATAAAAATGCAGGAAAGGGAGACAGACATTTACTAGTCTTACCAGTGGAGCCAGGGGTTGATGTATATTGACTTTACTTATGATAGTAGCAGCTTAAAACCAGGTGTCTGAAAATGAGCATAGTAAGCCAAAAAAGGAAAATGGAGACAGGACATTGTCTAGCAGGGGAGGGGAGGTGGGGAAGCAGAAATGCAATTAAAATGAAAGGTCAAGGAGAGATAAAATACAAATGCAGGAGGGAGTGGATCAACCTATAAATAAATATTGGCCCATTGACCACATCAAAGCCCACAGAATTTATCTAAAGCCAAATTCCACAATATCTTGTAATCATAGTGCAGACTGAAGAAGAGAAAGACTATATTTTTCCTAGCAGCATGGCAGCAAACGATGCATATGCAAAAAAGGAAAGAGGTTTAGCTCTCTCCCCCTTTGGAATACAGAAAGGATGATGATGCTTGAGAGACCCGGTATCAGTAGCTTTCAAATAAAATGAAGTCTATTTACACCAGGAATTCCATTCTTTGCCAAATTGTGGATTCTGAGCCATGCTATAAAGCCTCAATCATACGCACATTCTTAGCGCTTAATGTACTCCAGAATAATCCCATTCATCGCTGCCGAGCAAGCAATTCAGCCAGCAATCCTGTGCACACTTACTTGGAAGAATTTTACTTTTAAAATCTAAAGTCCTTCTCGAATGCAAATTACTACATTCACGGAACAGAGAATACAGCAGAATCATGATGTTTATAATGGCAAAGCAGAGGGTATCTTTCTCTTTCCTAAAAAAAATAAGCATAGCAAAGGAATGCTTGCACCTACGAAGGCTTTTTCTTTTATTGTAGGTTTGGAGGCTCACAGAAAAAAGGCACTTTTGCTTCTTTTCAGATGGGAGACTTGTGATATGCTGTCGATGAATAAAGAATATAGCATGACAGATTAAACTTCTGATTGGTTAATGGTGCAAAGCAGCTCCCGTCAGATGTTGATTATTGCATTAAAGCGTGCAAGGAGAGCTCCTGCCAAATATTTTAGATAAACTATTCAGTTGGGATAACCTCTATTTTTGGGGATATTCAGATATACATCTTTTTTTTTTTTTTGGCCTTAAGTAAAATATTAAGTCAATGCACTCTGCATCAGATACAAATAGCAGGAATATCTACAGAGTGCAGTTTCTTTTCCCCTAAAGTTAGTGGCAAAATGTCATTGATTTTAAAGGAGCTGGATGGCCTCCAGAAGGAGTACTACAATATGAGCAGAATTTAAAATAATTGTTCTTGCTATTTAAGATGGCCTCATCAAACTCTCTATGCTTGTACGGTTTATTGGATCAGATGTGGAGACACGGCTCAAACAGTGTTCATTTCCTGGAAGAGATTATTCATGATTTCAAAGCTGCATGTCAATGGTAAAATGGCAGTACAAATATCTTGCCTTATTGTTTGGCAGGCACCAGATCTATAGTCTGACACTGATCTGGATTGCACAGACATGGATTGCTTAATCATGGTCTATTGAGTAAGCCATCATTTATTGCTTTCACATATACACATAAGTCATACATCACAGTTTATAACCATAATGGCTGGGTGCACGCTGTCAGAGATTATTCCTTTTCCTTCCCCTGAGTCTGCTAATACGACACTCCCTCTCTATTTTAAAGGAAGGAAGAGAAATATGTGCAGATGGAGAGGTAATAAAGCACCCAACGTGTTTCATCTGAGACTCTTTTATGTGATGATACTGCAAAGCAGTTTCTCTAAAAAAAGGTCAGGCATATGAACTGAATGATAGAAATCTGGGTTTATTAACAAATTCTTTTTTTTTAATATTGAACCAAATATACATTTCAAGAATGTAAAATGAATAGCTTAAAAAACAATATAGCTTATAGAAATCATTATTAATCTAAGTGAATAAATAACATGACTGCATCAAAATTCCTGAAAAATAATTTGATGTTACCTTCCTCTGATTCTCATGAGAATATTCAACCTTTTTCCCCCAAAGCCAAAAGGCCTCAGTCATTTTATTTTATTATTTTATTTTATTTTATTGCCACCATTTAAATTCTTTCAGCTAACTGGTGCTGCTTTATTCAAAAAGAACACCCAAAGTTTCTGGCTTAATCAGTGATTCATAGAGGAAATGCACTGCTGAGCAAAAGGTTACAATGCAATATTTATTGTAGATAAGTGCAAAAATTTGTTGCAAGGCCAACTTTATAGCATGATATCTATTGGCAAAGTGTCAAAAGAGTTTAACTTCCCACATATTCCAAAAGGAAACAATTTTCTCAGTGTTCATTCCCTGTAATGCTGAGCAAAAATGGCAAGTTAAGACCTGTTTAAGCAGTTATTTAAACACACAATGTTAAACTGCAGTTTAATCACAGTGGTAAATGCTGCCTGAGAACGGTTCAGCTAATTCCTGGCTATTAAAATTTCTTCCTAATCTTTGTAGGCTTGGGAATCTCCCAAAGCAGCTATGACCAATCTTCCGGAGGAAGGGACTGCTTCAATGCACTTTGCTTGCACCAATTTGCTTTGTAAGTGCTCCATTGAATGTTTTGCACAGCCCTTATTTTTAAGACCAAGGAAACAGGTTAAATAGGTGAGACTTTGTATGTATGACTACTTTGTGGGGCGCCACAGGGTTCAGTACTTTCTCCATTCCTGTTTAACCTCTGTATGAAGCTTCTGGGTGAGGTCCTCCATAGCCATGGGGTGAGGCACTGTCAGTATGCTGATGATGCTTTGGAAACTGCATTGGTTACCAGCTGTACATCTCTACTGCTGGCAAAGTAAACAATAGTATTGACATTCTGTCTCAGAACCTGGAGGCAGTGGGGTTTGAATGGGGAACCAGAGGCTTTGGCTCAACCCTGGCAAGACTGAGTGTCTTTGGGTTTTGGGGCCACCAGTATCTGGGAATTTGCCATCTTTAGTTCTGGATGGGGTAGCACCATCCCAGACAGACCAAGTGCACAGTCTGGGGATCCTTCTGGACTCTTGACTCCTGCTTGATAAGCAGGTGGTGGCTGTGGCTAGGAGGGCCTTTGTGCAACTTTGGGTTGTGCACCAGTTGTGCCCGTTCCTGGATCAGGAGGCTCTACTCTTAGTCACTCCTGCATGGCTTACTGTAATGTGCTCTACATAAGGCTGCCCTTGAAGGAAGCTTCAGATGGTGCAAAATGTGGCACCATAAGCAGCTCTCTGCACACCTAGATCAGTGCGTGTTACACCTCTGCTTAGCGAACTACATTAGTTACCAGTTTGCTTCCAGGTTCAGTTCAAGGTGCTAGTAATGACCTATAAAGCCTACATAGCATGGGGCCAAGTTATTGGGGGGACTGCCTCTCCCCAGTCACATCTACCCATCCCATCTGGTCTGGCAGAAAGGGAACGTTGTAGGTCCTGTCCACTAAATAATGTCATCTGACAGGAACCAGGTGGAATGCCTTTCTGCTGCAGCACCTGCCCTTTGCAACATCATTCCTCCTGAGGTGAGACTGGTCCAGACCTTACTGGCCTCCTGAAGATGTGACCTTGCCATATGGCTTGAGAAACTGGTAGTGGTAGTATGGAGCCTGTAAAATGGCTATACTATTAGTAAGATTGCTTAATGGTGTTTTGTTGTTACGATTTTGGTTATTTTTGGTTTGTGCGTGTGCGTGTGTGTTTAACTCTGTAAGCTGCCCAGAATCACATATGTGAAATAGAAGGCTATATAAATCAAAGAAAGAAAGAAAGAAACTTCACCAACCTGTATAAATATTTTGCGGGCAGCTAGGAAAAATGAATTTATTATTGTAATTCTTGGACTGCGATTAGGTATATTAAAATTATATTCTATAAACCATAAAATCCTTGAAAAAGAACATAATAAGGTTTGTGAATAAATGAATGGCGATAAAAGGTGTCACTAATATAAAAGAAACATGATATTGTAAAAATGCCAGAGAAAAAGGCTATATATATGATTTTCTATTAATCTTAGCATTGATGCTACAAGCTAATATGATCACTATCTAGAATGCTATTCTCTTGTGCAATGTCTTACAAATTCCCACTACATTATTAAATTTTCACTCTTTTTACCCCATTGTATTATTATTGAAGAGGTAGCATAGCTGTATTATATGTTTCTATTATTATTTCTAGTAGTACTAATAGTAGTACTTCCATCTGGTAAACAGAGAGAGCAGGCTAAACTGTTAAACTATTCCTGAAATTTGAATCAGTTCTTTCATCTAAAAATTCCAATAATTGTAAAGACATAATTATTGATGCTGTAAATGGGGTTTTCTCCACTACCTATTTTACTATTGATGGTATCCATCACTGATACACAAAGTGAATAGATGAAAAGGCTTATGCGGACCCATTTCAACTGAGATTTAGACTGAGGTTGGCACAGGAAATCACTTTCATGAATTTGCTTGAATTTAAGAAGTTCAATCCATTAGATTTCTTTAAAAAAAAAACACTCAAAGTTCTGAATATCAGGTTTTGTGAATATAGCTGAATGATTGTGGTAACAGAAAGCCATACTCTCCAGAATTTTATGAAGTGGTTCACAAACTAAAATGATACACAAATATTATTAAAGGGATGACATACAAAATATGCACAGGTATTTATAGAGAATTTGGCTAAAATCAGAAACTGCCCAGAGTCACAGCGGGTGGCTTATATAGTAGTAGTAGTAGTAGTAGTAGTAGTAGTAGTAATAGCAGCAACAGCAGCAGTAGCAATCATCATCATTATCATCATCATCATCATCATCATCATCACCACTTGAATACCATCGGCATTGGCAAAATCACCATCAGTCAGTTGCAAAAAGCAGCTTTACTTGGAACAGCTTACATCCTACGACAATACCTTTAACACGATCAAACAACAATGTCTGCCTATCCCAGGTCCTTGAGAAGGACTTGATAGGTGGACAAAAATGCCAAATCCAGTCTAAACATCTGGCTGACTGTGAGACCAACCATCATCATCATCATCTGATGCAGAAACAGGAGCACAGTAAAATTTAAAGAGAAAAAAACCTCTTATGATTCTCACTGTTCTCTTGTGGCTTTTGAGGCTGCTGGTTCTACTGCGAAGTAAACAAATTCACATCATCAGTAAAAGCAAAACAGAACAAACTTTCTGCTACCTTCTCTGAGTTACTCATATTCACTACAGACTAGAAACAGCTAATATACTGTTCATTTTCATCAAGGTGGCTCCTTGAACTGATTCTCTCTCTAAATTTTTATCCCAGTCATGTCATTGCCCCACCCTTTGCTTTTTTTTGTTTTTCATTCTTATACATCAGAATTTTAATATTCTCCTGCACGTGACACTAGCACCAACCCAATGACAAGAGCTCAGAAATTCTGCTCCCTTGACATCTTCCCACAATTAGAGTGATTTCTCCTCCCCCTTCAGAGGCATAGAAGTGAAGTCATCCTGAGTTTGTGGGAATCTGCTGAACTGCCCCCACTTCCCACCTCCGTTTCACATTTCAGCTTGATGGAAAAAAGTTTCAGTGTGTTGTTTACAGAATCTGCTGGACTAAAACAGCTCGCAAAGCTTGCTAAAGTGGTCCCTTGGTAAAATTCTGGCGGGGGAGTAAATAGTGATTTGCAGTGAGCAGTTTCAATGCTCAGCCATTAGCTAACTTTGGCAGTGGAAAGAGCCTGAAAATGTTCTCTATACACTCAGTGTCATATTGAACTGCTGATGGTGGAGACAACATGGGGAGAAACACAGGATGTATTTCACAGGCCTTCAAGCTTCTTTCCAAATCAAATGGATCATCAGTGACAGAACTCTGCACAGCTTATGTCATTCCATCCATCCATCCATCCATCCATCCATCCATCCATCCATCCACACACAAGCACTTGTTTTATCCATCCATCACCTGTGTGAATTGAAGCACATACTTTTCTCATCAACTATTTTCTGCAATTGTCCAGGACTCACGCAAACTCTGTATGTACCATCTTCCCCAAAATAAAAGAAACTAGCACATTATTGATGGCAAATCTTTACTGTCAGGTCTCTTTGTGCTTTAGACGTAGTAGGAGTACTTGCCTCATCAAGGCATGGAGGTGACACTCTATTTTGCTAAAGCATTTTGCCTTTCTCTGAGACCTGCTCCTCCGCTTCCAGTAGCTGATGTGGTAGAAGAGTTCTTGAAACAACACAAAGCAAGCCATCATGGCTTCTTCAAATTCCACTCAGATGTGGAGAGGCCATGTTGCTCTGATCTCAATCTCTCCTAATCTTAAAGGATTTTAGGATTAAGGTGCTTTGTATTGAAGCAACAAGCCTTTAAAGCATGATTCAGCATAAGCATCTCTTCTACAGAGGCAGGTCAAAAAAATGAAGATGGTGGTCATGACCACAGAATCAAAGCCTTGCTTCTTTTTTACATACATCACACATAAACAAACATGAAAAAGGGATGGAACTTTGTGTGGCCACGACTGCCATCTTGCCATTTTTTGGATGTCCTCTGAAGATTTGTATAGCCCTCGTACATGCCCCATGCATTCAAGGGGAAAAAAGCAGAGATTTCTAAAACTTTTTGCTACATATCATATCCAAGAATCTGCATGGGGAAATCTTACTGGCTGCTAAAGAAAAGGTGGCCTAGTTAGCAGTAAGATAATCAGGACCCAGTATTCTATATGTAGTTTAGGATGCTTTATCTACTTTTTGGTTAATAATAATATTGGCCTACCCTGAGGGCTTGTTCTGTTTGAAGCATTCTGAACATGTAGATTGTAGTACATCAGTGTAAGTTGTGCAACTGTGAAGCATACAGTGAACATGTCCCTTAGTCTTTCCACTTAAAAACACTACTTGCTTTATGTCTGCGGCTATATATAACAGAGCTAAAGAATATCACAGTTTCTCTACCTTGCTAGTATATTATTAAGATTAAACATGAAATATATGTATCTGTATTGAGATACATAGAAAATTGGAAAATTTGACAGCAATGACATTAATTGCATGGTACTAATTTCAAATTAAAGGAAAAGTAAACAAATATATAAGCTTAAAAAGAAAGTTCTATGGGTATTTGGGATGAAGATAATCTTGATCACATCATAAGAATGAGCAATGAGCATGTTCTTGACTTCAAACAGTCACACCATAGTGAGATGGGTAGTGACAGGTTTGAAATATAAATAAATATAAATAAATATCCTTCATAGACATCCCTGCCCAGTATGAATGCACATTCAGCCAGAAATATTTCTGTACTCCTATCTATCGTGTGGATGTCCATGGACAGAACTAGTGGTCACTAATCATGATGGTGATATTGGGCAAGGAATTAACAGTAAGAAAATCATTCCCTTCTCCAAGAACTCTGTGACATGATATCTAATTTCTGATTAGTGCCTCCATATACCCAGATTCTATGACAAGTGTAGTATGTCTTTGAAAGCTATTCCCTTTCCAGCTTGGAAATCATCTCATCCTTTATAATCACTGCAAGAAGCCTTATTTCACAAATGGCTAAAGACAATTGGCCCAGTCCCCCAGGAATTTCTATTGAATTGGACTCATTCAAGGAGACTAGATAGACTGTCATTCATTGAAATGATTCTTATATAGAAGACATTCCACATGGATTGAGCCTATTCTTGTCTTCAGGGGAAGAATTTGCTGTAATAATTATGCAGTTGAAGATGTTTTGAGACCTCTGTGTGTGTGTGTGTGTCTGTGTGTATGTAGGTATATGTAAACATGTGTGTATATATATACACACATATGTATATGTGTGTTTGTGTGTGTCTGTGTCTGTTGTGTAAATAAAAATAAAGTTCTGACTCCTACATTTTTCTAATCTTCAACTGTGTATTGAAAATACACTTGAAAATTAGATATGCATGAAACACTGAGAACAGACTTTTCCCCCATAAAGAAAACTGAAGAGGATAAAAAAAATCAATTGAACATGGTTCTTTTAGAAAGGAAATGTTTAAGAGGGCCAACAAAATAGATTTATTTTCCTTCTCCTAGCAAACCCATATCAAGAAAATAATAATAGAAATCTGCCAGTGTAAGGAATAATTTAAGATTCCAATATATTGTTTAAAACAACAGTGGATTCAGACTCACAATATATCATGACTAGTTTAAGTCCCTTTGGTTTCAATCGTTCCACTGTAAATATGGGTAAGTTTGAATTCACTCCATGAATTTTTGCCTTTGCTGTCACAGCTTACCATAAGACAAAGGAAAGCATTTATAAGTCCTTTCTGCTTGATAGTCTGAGGAGAGTGGGGGCACCTTAAATTGAATTTTTTTCATTGTTTGCAGCTTTCCTTTTTTATTGAAATTCTAGTAGAGGCACAGCATGTTTTTACCCTTCATCTTCCAGAAATAAAGAAATCCATCACGTAAGAACAAAATATTACACTCTTCCCACAAGTAATGTGAGTGGACAGTATACACACCTATGCCCAATCCTTGTCCCTTTTATTCAGTAAGCATACAATAAGCCTTCTCTCAGGAACTCATATACCTGGAGACTACAACTCTCTGGTTTGGTACTCCTGGTGTTAAACCTACTTCCTACAACCAGCTGCAGTTATTCCTGTCTTGCTTGGGCACTAGAAAAGAGGGTAAAAGCAGTACCCCAGTCAGCATGCCACCAACGGCTTCCTGCTTTCTCTGCTCTGCTGCTGCTTTCCAATCCCACCATCTCCATCTGTCGTTTATCCTGATTGTCCACTGCAGCTGCATCCTAAATGATGGGAAGTAGCCAGCTAGAATTCATATATATTAGGACTTTGCAAAGCTTTGTTTCATGTCTCTGAAAGAAAGCAATTCATTTAATCGCCACTGGAATACACATTTCTGAACTGATTGGATCTGTAAAATCAAATAGATTCATAGAAGTGATGGGCCCATAAATGATTGATTGAATGAATATGTATGTGTGTGTGTGTATCACACACTATGAATACATATGCATATATATACATGCACGCACACACACACATTAATCAGTGATTCAGATCAATTAACCAATTTTAATATGTTTGTGGATGATTTGCACAATGTGAAATGTATAAGAATTATTAGAATTCACACAGTATTATATAGTTGCAAGGGACCATTTAGGCCATAGATCCCAAGCCACTGCTTAATGCAGGAATCCAGATTAAAGCTATCCCAACAGATGGCTGTCCACCCCTCCACTGAAATGCATCTACAGAAGAAGAAATCACATCTCTGGATAATTGGTTCCACTCTTCTTACCGTTCTCAGTCTTCAGAATTTGCCTTCCTGCATCATAAATCTTGGCCTTCTTCTGTGTGACATCTATCAAGTATTCGAAGAGTGCTATCATATCCCCATTCCTCCAAATGCTAAGAATTGCCAGTTCCTTCTCTCTTCATAAAATTTAGTTTCTAGTTTCCAATGATTCTTTGAACCTGTTTCAGTTTGTTTGAATCCTTAAAGTGTAGTGCCCCAAATGGGATGGAATATTTGAGGGAGGGTCTGACCATCACCACATAAGGTAAAATTATTATTCCTCATGATTTACTTACATTTTACTATATTGTAAAATTTCATTTATCTTTTTATTCTTTCCAACCCAACAGACTGTTGGAAAGAAATTATGGAAAGGGGCTCAGAACTCTGCCTTCTATCTATCCAGAGGATAACTCTAAAAACAGGACCGAATTTAGTGTGATGGGATCAAAAAAAAAAAAAGAAAGAAAGAAAGAACAATGGAATGAAAGACAATGGACTGGACCTGAGAAGGGAAAAAGTAGTGTAGTCTCTCAGAAGGCTGCTGACTTTTCCATTCTTTAACTGTCCTTCCTCTTCCCTCCTGGTCCAGGTTGAAAGGTGGAGCTGCTATTGATAGAGTGGAAGGAATTCCGGAAGCCATTTTCCACGTGCTTTCCCTATCTTATTTTCAGCCACTCTAATGATTCATATTCAGTTTGTAATCTGCTACTATTCCAACTTATTTTTTTTTACAAGTAACAGTACTATGCCAATACTATACTATATTCCATACCTATGCATTTCATTTCGTTTTTCTAAGTACTTTATTTTTTACATTTGTCTCTACAAAATTTCACTGCATTATTTTCAATCTGTTTCATTAACTCATCAAGATTGTTTTGGATTTAATGTTTGCCTTCAGGAATATTATCCATCACACTGGCTTTGTGTCAACCAAAAATTTTATAAGCATTACTTCCAGCTCTATTAATAAACGTATTTTAGAACACAGGATCTCAGGACTAAAACTTTGAGGTATCCCATTCAATATCTCCCTCCAGTTTAATGATGAGTGATTGATGAGAACTTTTTTAGTATGGTTTTCAAGACAGCTATGAGTCTACTTTATTGTCACACTAACCACTTAACTGCTTGCTAATCAGAAAGTCATGGAGCATTTTGTCAAATGCTTTGCTGAAATCAAGATATATTATATCTAGCTTCCCCTAAGCTACTATTAAAATTACTCAATCAAAAAGTAAGACTTGCTCTTGACAAATCCATGCTGACTTCAGACAATCAGTGTACAGTTCTGAAGGGGATCATTTTTTTAATATTCTTTGAAAACTGATCACTCTAAATGATCTGCTGCAAATGTATCTCAAAAATAAATGTCAGGGTGACTGATCTGTAGTTTCCTGGATCCTGCTTCTTTTCCACTCTTTTTGTACATATTTGTCCTCCTTCAGTCATCTGCATTTATCAAAAATAATTTGATAAGTGGTCTAGTTTCGGCCAAACCATTAGCTCTTCTAGAATACAATTATTCTGGTTCTTAAGATTTAAACTCATTCAGAGGAAATGGGTATTTTCTGACTAAATTTTGATCAGTCTCATGCTTCAACCCCACCCCTTCATTCCACTCTTCAAAGTTTCCTAATGGAACATATATCTTCTTACTGAAGAATCTAAGAGATCAATAGATCTGTGTTTTCTTACTCAGCATTTGACTGTTTTAATTCAGCAGGCAGTATACTGATTTTTCCCCTTTTATTTTGAATGTATCTAAAGGAGCTGTGTGTGTTGTTCTTAGCATCCTTCACCAATCTCAGCTCATTGATGGTGCTTTTATGGCTAGCTGTCTGATCTCTTCTTTGGCAGCATGGCTCTCTTTCCATCTCCTATATAATCTTCTTTTATTTGTCTTTTTCAAATCTTCACTAAGATTTCTTGTGCAGCCACATTGGCTTCTTCTTCTGCTAGCTATTTTTTTTTCCTCATTAGAATGGTTTGCAACTGTGCTTTTAATTCCAGTCCATCTTGAGCTTTTTTTTTCATTAGCTTCTCCTGCTACTGAATCATTTTATTATTCCTTTTTGTTTATTAAAATATTCTTTCTTAAGATCAAATACATATATTTGATTCCTCTTAGGTTTAATTTTCCTTAAAGTCAAATATCCCAGTGTTATTTGTATATCCCATATTCCCCCAGTTCTACTATTTTCTTAACTAAGTATTTTCTACTGGTTAGTACCAAATCCAAAAGAGGTGATCCTCTTGTATCTTCTTCTACCTCTGAATAGGACATCTATCAGCAAGAAAAATCAGGAATTTCCTGAAAGGACGAAACCTAGTAGAATTTTCCAGCAACTAACTAACTAACTAACTAACTAGCTAGCTAACTCTCTCTCTCTCTCTCTCTCTCTCTCTCTCTATGTGTATGTGTGTGTGTGTGTGTGTGTATGTATGTATGTATGTGTATGTATGTATGTATGTGTATATATACATATATATATATATGTTTTAAAAGCAAAGCTAAAAACAAATACAAACTAATATAGAGTAAGGAAGAAAAAATAAAAAAGAAAGAAATCAAAGAGACAGCTAAAAGTGCAAGAAAGAAAGAAAAAGTAAAAGAACAGCCAAGGACATTTTTACCAGTCCTTGAGAGATGCAGCCCATCTCAGCAGTTTTGTCAGCCTGATGACTCAAGCAATGCTTGCAGAAACCAAATACCTTCCTTGATGCACAGGCAATTATTCATTTGCAGCATTTTTCTTTTTCATTTCTTTTCATCCATTTCATGGACCAGAACAATAGAGAGGAACATCAGCTCAGTCCTGAGGTTACTTCTTTTGGTCCATGATGACATCACTGTAGCTGCTTTTAGCAATATTATTTGTATCCATGCAAATTAACAGGAAGGAGTAACTGCTGGTAGCTTTGAGAAGCCTGTTGGTTTCTACTGTAGTGCTTCAGTTATTTGATCTGATAAATCTTCACTTTCTCTTATAAGCTGAAATATGGCTACTCTCTTCTGCAGAACATAGCGAGGGAGTGACTGTGCATGAGATACAGTGCGAATGGCACTGAGAACTTAAGATGATGGGAAGTTAAATCATGACGCATGAGCTTCTATGAGTCATTATTCTTCCTCTTTCCGATAGAAAAGAGATCTTCATGACTAAAGTTAAGATTTCAAACACTCTGCCATGTAAAGATATGTCTACTGGCCAGGCTTGGACTTGATGTACAGAATAACAATCTTGAAATTACTTGAAGAAGGGGGGAGAAATCACAGTTGCAGCATCCTTATGAAAATTATTAGTTATTAAAAAAAAAAAAATCTTGCTTATGCTTCCAAAACAAATCCAAACCCATTTAAAGGATTTTTAATCTTAGTATCCCTAGGCAACAGGATTAGAACCAATACTGAAAATTTATTTCTTGCTATGAATATGCTCCGGCAATTTTGTCAAATTATATCTCATTTCTGCTAATATAATGCAATGTAAAGCATGCTTTAATTTTTTCATACATTGGTACTTGAGGCACATTACAGATTAAAGTTTAAAATGTTTCTTCAAGGTAATAAGAACAATCATACTTCAGCATATGAACCTGGCAAGCACCATTAGATTTTACTTTCACTAGGAAAAAAAATCCTCCATTTAAATGAAACTTGTGCTGCATGAACAGAATCGAGTTCAATATGTTTTGGAGGCAGTAAGGGAATCTCATAGATTTGATTGGCTACACTAATTTTTAATCACTGGCTTTTCATTTTAAGAAAACCGTACGATTCAGTAACGTGTTTCCAAAATTTATGAGCATTTCATATTAAATTTATCAATATTATATCCCCTTCAAAGAAATCTTCTAAAGTTAACAAAAACTCTAAATACCTACAGCCTACAACCATAATGAGTGTTTTGGCTCATTATAATATGCTTAAATAAATTGTGGAGAGCCCACAATTGTTTATGATTTATAAATTATACACTTTGTCATTGGGTTAGATGCTTGGGGAAAAAAATGCACAATAAATCTGAAAAGTAATTACAGAATATCTAACAGAAAACCCACAGATAATGGAGCTGTGACACTTTTTATAATACATCTATTCTTTACCACGAATCATGAACCTCTTCCAAGGATAGGCACACACTGGCCAGGCTTCCAGGAGATGTTTAGTAACATTTGGAGTGAATCCACCTGTGCACTCCTAATCTGTTCTTAAGCCATCTCAAAGAAAAGAATAGCAGAGTATTATAAAAATGCAGTCAAAAAGCCACCCTGAGGGATGCATCTGGATTAGAAAAGTTGGGCAAAATGCTTATATAAATTAAATAGTTGATTGATAAAGTATTCAGATTTATTAGAAAACTGTGGTTTGATTGTGATGGAAGTCCTAAATTTACTTAACATGAACTGACTGCAGAGGTCCTCCTGATTATAGGAATCAGATAATATTAAATCTCTTCTATGTAAACTGCCCAGAATCTTGGGTTGGAACAGTACAGGAACGTGTATAATAAATAAAATACGTTAGGATGAATTGACATAGCTCTAACATGTAGATATGTTCATTGTAAGTTCTCTTCAGAATAATGGCACTTTTCCCATTTTCAATCAATTTTGCATAGCCATTTGCATGCTTTCAAAGTTCCTACTTGTTTCCTTTCACATGGACATTCTCAATTACAAGTTAATGACAGCTTCTGCTCTTACTGTTCATACAGTTCTATTTGTCACATAAACATATGTCATGATGGATGATAAAATCATTCACTGTAAGCAAATGAATTAATTAAGGTTGCAAAATGTAATAAATTCATTTGTTAGATTAATGAAACAAAAACATTATCACTTACCAAAAAAGACAGTCCAGAGTAATCAAGCAAGATGATTCGTAACATATTAAAAATTCCAGTGCCTAGCATTATCTTAGAAGAGGTGTCTGCTCTTATATTAAAGCATCCATCTTATAAAGGGGTCCTGTTGTGAAATGCATAGTACTATTTTTCTTTACGGTTGTTTTCCCTCTTTCAAAAAAATGTAGATGTAATTAATTAAAAAGCCGATTAGTCAATAAAAATAAGACTCACATTCATTAATGCTCTATATAGTGCTAAGTGTTCTGTTTTATTTATTTATTTACTTATTGCTTTCACATCAGTCTTCACTCCTTTACTTATTGCTTTCACATCAGTCTCACATTTATTGATTTATTTTATTTACTTGATTTATATGGTCACGCATCTCAGAAACATAACTCTGGATGGCTAACAACAATTTAAACCAATGGGGGAAAAATAACAAAAATAAGGATAAACGACATACTATGGCAACCAAGGATACCAGCAACCCACCCACCCAGGCTCAATTAATTTCCTGACTCCCAATCTTGGTTATCTTTGTAGCATTTTTGGAAGTGGTTTTCCATTGCCTTCTTCCTAGTGCAGAGCTCAGCACTTCCTAGTTCTGAGATAAAATAACTGGGCCCAGTGTCACCCCACTGACTTTGTGTCCAAGGCAGGACTAGAGTTCAGGTCTCCCTCCTCCCTGCAACACCAGAAATACTAACATTCTGCTTAACTTGATATAGGCTGTTACCTTGAAAACCTGGCAGTATTTCCTCTTCCTCCCTTCCCAAAGAGGGACATTGGATTAGAAAAATGAATGTGGTTTTAAAATTGGAGGAAGAAACATCAGTAATCTGTGCTATGCTAATAACACAACACTTACAGATGAAAATGCAAATGATTTGCAAGTTCTAGTAACGAAAGTCAAGGAGCATGGTGAAAAAATTGGATTATGATTAAAGATAAAGAAAACCAAACTAATGACAATAGGTACAGCAGCCAGCTTCAGAACTGACAATGAAGAAACTGAAATGATGGATAGTTTCTGTCTTTTAATCTACAGGAGTCTAGAAACTATCAACGGGAGTCTAGAAATATGCCACAGACTAATACTTGCTACAGTAGCAATGAAGGTCTTGGAAAAGATATTAAGATGCTAGGATTTATCTATACATACAAAGATTGGAATTGTACAGGCAATGGTTTTTCCCAGTGACACTCTATGGAAGTGAAAGTTGGACTTTGAAGAAGCAGGATAAAATAATATGGACACTTTTGAATTTTGGTATGCAAGAAGGCTCTTGAGAATATCGTGGATAGCTAGGAAAACAAACAAATAGATCATAGAACAAATCAATCCAAAATTATCATTAAGATACAAATGGCCAGGCCCAAATTATCATAGTTTGGGCACATTATGCCTAGATTTAGCTCCTTTGAGAAGTCCTTTGGAAAGAAAAAGAAGAGGATGACCAGCAGCAAAGTGGATAGACTCAATTACAACAGCAATTGGTGCACCACTGGGAGACCTGATGGGCCAGACTGGGGACAGATCATCCTGCAGAGGTCTATCTATGTGTTTACTAAAAGTCAACACCAGCTTGATGGTACATAATCAATCAATCAATCAATGTTAGCCTTGCCACTCTTAAAAAAAACTCTGATAGGCAGAAAAGTTTAATGAGATAGCTAGCTGGTTGGTCACCTGTTCATATTAGTATCAGTCTTCACACCATTCTCCATAGATGGAAATGGCATTGCAACATGGCTTGTTTCTAACAATGCCAGTAGCAGTGGCAAAGCCACTGAGTATGCAAAATACTTGCAAAGACTTGAAATACTTTGACTTTGATCTGATTTGTGCTTTGAAGAAGTCCCTTACTTCTGTTTGCAAAATCTACTTCAAGTGGGTGATTTGATTGAAGCTTCAACAAATCGAGGCACTCCTTCAAAGCTCTGCACGGTTCTATTCAAAATCTAAATAAACTCAATGTTTTTTTTTTAAACGTTCAAGAAAACCTGCTATATTTAGTCAAACAGCTTTCTATAATACTGATGAGATGGTCTTTCTATTCAATAAAGTATATATACAGCCTTCTCAAAATGATATTAATATAACCTAAGGAATTACTTAATTTGACTAATCTGAAACCAAGTTGATACTTTATTCATTCCTTTTGCAAAATATATTCAGATATTATAGGATTGCAATCTATAATTAAATCTCCAATTCTATAAAACTATTTTCTCATTCCTTCTATTGATTTTCCTCATGTTTAAAAAATGAGTGATGGAGGAATGGGAGAAGAAGCAAAGGATCGGAATCCAAACTCGTTTTCACCTTTTCCAAAGCTCTAAAGTGAATTTTAAATACAACTTTGAGATAGTTCTAAATTTCTTACCAGTGGGAAGTAATGGTATTGTTCTAATCAAGAACAGGATTTGACTTCTAGTGATATAAATCAAATGATTTAGTAGAAAGGCAATAAAATAGGATCTCAAATGTTTGTTTATTGAGAAGACAAATCAGACATCTTTCTTTTAGTTTCTTTTGTTATAAAAATTGAAATATATATTAACATTGAAATACATACATTGGACAACTGGTGGATCTTCAGATATTGATGACCTTTAACTCCCAACACCACTTGCATTTGCTATCTTACCTGGGTCTGCAACAAGGTTATTTACACCTTGTGGAAAAGAGTTGTAGGGGTGATTTGTAAAGATACCAGGCTATCTTGCCTACTTAAGACATGTTGAGTTGTCTGAATTTCTTGAGAAGCAGTATGGATACATGATGAAGTTAGCAAGTTATGAGGGCATGGAAAGAAATTGAAACTGGTTTGTGAACTGATAAAGGAGGGAGTGTGATAACAAAAGAACGTCCAGGGTTTGCCGATGGCTGCCAACATTTTAACTGATATTATAAGTGCTGCACTGAATTTGTTGAACATTGGTACATTATCAAATTTGGGAAGTTGGCATGTTTCTGTGCCCCCCTTCCCCCCAGCAAGTTCCTTCTAATTAAGAATTCTTCATTGCCAAGACACATAAACGAAGCATGGGTTTGAATTTCTTCCACAAGCTAGAGGGACACCTATTCTAATGCAAATTTCATTCAAAATAGTGTTTCATTTTGATTAAACTTCAAGCAAACTACCTCCTGAAAGCACAATGACAAAGGGAGTTGCCTCTTCCTTTATGGTGAGATTGTTGGTCAAGCTGACAGCCTTGCCTTGATCCTTTGCAGAGCAAAGTACATGCAAAGGGTGACATAGAGACAATGCACATCCAGGGCCGTCCACAGGAGCTGTCAGGAGAACAAACCATCACACTGCCACAACCCAAACACTACCTTTTTTGTGCACACACTATGACATCACAAACATGTAACAGCAGTGGAGACAATGCAGTGCAAGGCTGCTTTTGTCATTTTGATGAAAGTCTCTGATTCTGCAGGCAAACCAGAGTACGTCTACTTTATACATAGAACTTCATTATGAAATGGGCTGTTGTTTTATTGCCGCATTTGACTTTCTTTTTTGTCCCTCCTGTGTATTTTGAATTAAACATGGACCAATAACATTTGTACCATTGATTCACATCCATAGTATCAAATCCAGAACGCGATACAATTACGCTTTAAATGCACGATCCCTCTTGATCAATGAGAGTTTTCTTATACAGATCAGTTGTCATTCTTATTTGCCCACATCTGGCTCATGTGTAGCAGTTAATCTGTGTTGCATTATGGAAAAACTCTAGCAGAACTATTGCCTTTCACGAAGCAGTGAAGACCTGGGTGTGCTCCAAAGCACGAGGGTGGGGATGTAACGTTGTTGCTCTGCTTATTGTTTTGGGTTTATTCTTTGCATCCATTGTAAGTGCTTTGAGTTTCATAGATACTGTTCTTCTTATTGTGTCTGATGCATTGTGAGCCAGCCAGAGTCGCATCTGCAAGATGGGCAGCCATATAAATTGATTTAATAAATAAATAAATACATTTAAGGAATAAAACATGGAGGCAAGTAAAACAAAAACAAAAAACTGCACACAGTAGACTCTGTGTGTACCCTTTTGCCCAGTGTTATTGATTCTTGCACAAGTAGTTGAAAGCTTATTAGGGAAGAATGTTTGATAAAAAGCTACTAGAGACACTTGAGAAAAGGCAAGATTTCCCCCCCCATCCTCCACCCCCACCCCCATCCTTGTTTGTTTTTCTTGAGGAGGACTTCTTTTTCAACTGCATATGGTTAGGACTACGGATCTTGGCTACAAAAATCCAGGTTTCTGTGTGTCTTTGCTGCCTTCTGGTAATCATCTGGAGTTTTGCAGCCCAGATCTTGTAGCCCTATGTATAGTACTCAACTAAAGAACAAAAATACAGAGCAGAATTGTTTAATTTATAAAAACAGCTGTGCAGGAATTCAGACCTTCTGTCCTATGTTGAAGGAATTTAAATTTTGGAATGAGGAAGGAATAAGCACACCTTTAAGGTTGGCCATTCAGAAAAGATTACACAATCCTGGGAAAGAGGAAAGTGTGAGAAAGAAGCTCGAAATAGCCCTGCCTTAAAGATGGGGGAGAGAGAAACCTGATAGGCTTTCAAGGTTGTACCTTACAAAAATAAAGAGCATTTCTGTAAACCTGCCATGCCTGTTTCTTGACCTTGCCTACCTCAAAGGACTGATACCTATGGATAAGTTGTGCCATCTTTCTGTAAACCTATGATGATGATGATGATGATGATGATGATGATGATGCTGTGTGAAATGGTATGGTTGTCAATCTGCATTGCAAAATGATAGAGGGGAAAAAAGTCATTTTTTCTCATCTGGTACAGTTTTGTGTTGTTGCTTATCAATCTAGCTATATAACGTTGTGAGTCCTGATTTGCTGGGGGTTCCCCTAGGCCTCTTAAATTGCCCATCCCTTTTGCAGAAACCACACATGCTGATTTTTATATTATGCAGCACTATCAAATTGAAAGGCAGAAAAGCACTCTAGACGTGCACAGGCACATTCCTGAAATGCTTGTCTGAAACTTCTTAAAACAGCTGCAGCTTTTCCCATGATCCCATGGCTAACCTCTGCAGCTGCAGCATGATCCCAGGAAAAGACCCATTTTGTTCATGGAGTCACAAAATCCATGCTATAGGCACATCCCCATGCGCTCTGAAGCATTGTTATGCCTCTCATTATGAAGCACTGTACTGGCCTCCCTGTTTTATACATTTATTTGCCAAATGTCTAGGCCACTCAGCTCCACAACAACTCTGAGCTGCTTCACAAGATTAAAAATGCAACATTATATAAAACATGAAGACGTTACATTATATAAAAGTACAGCAATCATCTGACCCAAAGCAAGCTGGCCCTGGTGGAGTGAACAGGACAGGTAGACTGTTCAAGGGATAGGTGATCCCTAAAACAGATAGGCTTTATGTCGTACAGGACTTTATAGGTGATGACCAGCACCTTGAAGTGTACCTAGAAGCCAACTGGCAACCAGTGCAGCTCATGCAGTAAGGGTTTTATCTGGGCATGGTGAGGCTTGCCCATTGCTGTTCATGTTGCTACATTCTGGACCAGCTACAGCTTCCAGGTGGTCTTCAAGGACAGCACAATACCCACTACATTGCCATAGTCCACCACTGAATGACCATGATGAGGGCCTCTCAATCCAGGAGCAGGGACAACTGGAGCACAAGCTGAACCTGTGCAAAGGCATTCCTGGGTATAAGCTGCTACCTGCTCCTCAGGCAGGAACTGAGAGTTCAGGAAGATCCTCAGATTGTGCATAAATCCTGAACAGGGCAATGAAACCCCATTCTGGGCCAGGGGTGGAAAGTCCTCAGAATTGGAAGCACCAAGCACCCACAGCCACTTGGCCTTACTAGGGTTAAGCCTACGCCTATTCCTCCCCATCTAAACTCCAACAGCCTCCAGACACTAGGAAAAGACAGTGACAGCATCACTTGATCAGCCAGAGTTCGAGATGTTGAGTATCATCAGTGTACTAATGACACCTGGCCCCAAATCAACACATGAACCCCCCCAATTGCCTCCTGTTAAACAACAGCAGCAAGCGCTGAGGCACCCTGTAAATCAGGGTGGTGGGCTCAACCTCTCCCACCATACCAACACTGACTGCAGCTGGCCACAGAGAAAGAAGAAGAACCACTGTAATATTGTAATGCTTAATATAGCACTGCAATGCCCACCTCTCCTACAATGGAACTCACACTGTCATGGGAATGCCTAGAATTATTTTGTCGCAAACACATGTATCAACTGCACAGTATGAACTAGCATTGAGTGCCAAGGTTCCTCTTATCATTCCTCCAGCTGCCTAGATTTCCCCCCCACCCCCCACGGCAAAAGGAAATAAAATAAGAATCCACTCGGTAAATGCAAAAAGATATCAACAGTATGGCCCTTTCATAGTATCTAGCATTTTCCCAACCATGTTTTCTGCTGATACGGAATCTCAAAAGAATAAATGTGGTGGTGTTCTTAGTCAGCATTTTATGGTACCTGGCAGGCTGCTGTGGAAGGACAAGAATGTGAAAAAATAAGACTTCCCAACTTATTCACAAGTGTAATGCTTTCAACTAAAATCCAGATAAGCTTTTATTTTAAAAAAAAATCAAATGTTTGTATCGGCCAAGTATAAAGGAACAGATACAAGTAAACATTTTCCATGTCCCCTACGTACTGCAGTTTTCCAATATGATTAATCGGCCAAAGCAACCAAAGATACGAATAAAACATTGGGCTCAAATCATGTGTTTTAAATAAAAAGCAGCAAGGCAGAAGTACTCTACATATGTGTATGTTTGTGTGTGTCTGGTACTGCTGGTACACTCACACACAGAAATGCATACAAGGATATTAACATAAGCAACCTATGAAATTAAAAACAAAATACTTTACATACAGTGCCTAGAGGAATTAAAAATGGTTCCATTGTCCTATGACCTTAGTTAAGAAATATCACTCAAAAATATGCTAGACATTCAATTCATGCTTTTACATAAATCCATAGAAATTTGTAACTATGGCAAATGGTGACAGTTGGAAGCAGAAACCAATACAGTGAACATACAGGCATGCATCTAAAAAAAAATAAAAAAGCAATGCATATCCATAAATCTAGTATATTTTAACATAATAAGGAATTTTAGTAGATGTCTGTAAATTCATTTAGATGGAATAATGTGCCTCTATATAAACGACAATTCATGAACTCATCACTCCCATGAAATCAGTTTCAGATTTCCATGGGACGATGATTTTGCTGGTACACTGTGAAAATGCTGAACACATGCATTCTTTTGCATATTTAAAACCTATTTCCAGCAAGATGTTCGTGGTGATTTTCCTCTCTCCAGTTTTTAGCCAAGTTCACTAGGGAGCTCCAGGGTTGAAAAATTATTTGATCTTGGATTCCCACAGTCTTATCTTGTCACTTTGTTACTCACACTGCTTCTCAATTACAAATTAGAAGAATTATAATTCAGAAAAAGGTAGGGGGTATTATAATTATGCAAACTGCAGAGTTTCACTTGTGTAGTTACCATCTACAGCTACTTGTTAATATACTTTGCACCTCTGTGTGATAACAACTGAGTTGTTCTTGGGGACCAAAGTAGAGAAACTACCACTTGACTCATTAACCTAAAACTCTGTTATATCACTATAATTATTGTCATTACATCTGCAAATTCCTGTGGACATTATATTGCATGATATATGGTTTACTAAAGCCTTGGATTATTTCAGAGGGAAAAAACTCAGGAGGCATTAAATGCAGAGAAGATGCACAGGGGATCCTAACAATATACAAAGAATAATTTATTGTCCAGTGCTCTCTGCATTAAAATATTTCCTCAGGAGTAATTCTGTGTTGCTTTTTTTTAAAGGAAAGAATAGCTATCTTTCACACCCTATCAAAATAAAATTAATTGGAAGATGAGGAGGAAAAGAAGATTCTGTTCTTTTAGAGAAAAGCCTAAACAATCAGCCACGAGGGGGAAAAAATCATTTGCAATGTGCAGGGCAATAAATTTTCTCTATGTGCCTTTGAAAGGTCCTTGCCTTTTATTCTGGCTTTCACATAAGTGCCATCATGTAGGAGAGTTTTTCAGCAGCATGCACCAAGGGGCTATAACTACTTTGAACTACTTCTCAATTTTAGAAAGATTATGCAATGTTGAAGATGCCTACTGCTGACTGAGTACTATCCCTATACAGCTCCATGAGACTTGAGATCCTTATGGCCCTGCAGCTTTTGATGAATTTTAATATCCTCCCAATATCCTTCACAATTGGCCATGCTGATTGTGGTTGCTATGAGCTGTAATTCAACAACATCTAAAGGCCACAGAGTACCCACCAAGTGTTTGTTGTCCAGGAACAAGTCTTCCAACCACCAGCATGACCTTCTTTTATATTTTATACCCAGTAAGGTTTTCTTTGAGCTAAAGAAGCCTGCCCCTAACATCACTTGCTTCCCATTGTCAACATATTAAGCGTGGATGTCTGAAGAAGGAAAGCCCATTTGCCTAGAGCTACAGATGAAAGACTTATTTAGACATTCCCCATACATATTAACATATAATTATGGCAGAAAGGAAGAAATTTGCCCACTCCCCCCCCCCACCTTGCACATCCCTATTACCATTAATGCAATTTTCAGTGGGTTGAACTTAACACATTTACCCCTCTGACAAATTAAAAGTTGTCCATGGAATCTAACATCATTTCCAAAGCAGTCATAAGTGATAGCAATAAAATGTCCTCCTCTTGGAATGCTGGAGGGGTGGAAGTACAAAAGTAGGCTTTTCCTGTGACCACTCTGGGTTGCTGTATCTCCAAAGTCCAGAGAGTCTCCTCATTGTTACAGATTGGCTGGCAGTTCATCCTTGTATCCTGCTTATCACAACCTGAAGATACCTCAAAACCTCATTTTAACCCACTGCTGAAGCAGCCTAAAATCATCTTCAGTTGTTCACTCTTCTCCTGACATCAGTCTTGACATTCAAACAATCTAGGACACTTCAGGGAGAATGCTGGTAATGTTGCAGTAAAGGCAATGATCTACCCAGTTTCCACTGACTCATTTAAGTGTACTGAGGGCAAGCCCCCTTGTCCATCTAGTCACCAGGCATTGCTCTCTGCGTTCGTTTGGGCTTGAGCTGCAAATGAGCTCCTCTCACTTGCACAGAGGAGACCTGTCAGCCAGGATTTGTTTGTTGGCTTTTACTACAACATGAATTATCTCATGGAAGCTTTATAGTTCTATGTCACCTCTCCAGCTAAGAAGCCAGTTTGGTTTTGTTTTTGACACAGGATGATATTCTACTATGAGTTTAATGGAAGGGAGGGATCGAGGGAGGGAGGGAGGACTAGTTGACAGGTTTATTGTGTCAAAATCCTCTTAACTTTATCTCCTAATAATCAGTCTAAATCCACCTTCCTGTAATTTAACATGACTTGATCTTGTGCTGTCTTCTTGGACAGTGAGAAACATTTTTTGTTTGTTTGTTTGCTTGTTTTGGCCAACTTTTGTGTGACAACCCTTCTGGTTTGAAAGATCCTATCATATATTATTCACTGCATAGATGTGTTTTATTTTCATTGCCAAACCAGGACAAATGTGGGAGCCAAGCTGCTGCTGAGGGTGGTCCATGGCCCAACACCATTCTACAAACCCATCCATTTAGCCCTTGATCAGATTCTGGGCCACCTCCTACAGCAAAGCAGCAGCTCGGATTTCCACAAAGCATGGGAGGAGATCATTCTGGAGCTTATAGCAGCCACTGTAATGTGAACTACAGTTTGATGTGAGAGCCAGTTTGGTGTAGTGGTTGAGGCATTGGGTTAGAAACCAAGAGACTGTGAATTCTAGTCCTGCCTAGGCACAAAGCCAGCTGGGGAGACCTTGGGCCAGTCATTTCTCTCAGCCCTAGGAAGAAGGCAATGGCAAACCACTTCTGAAAAAAACTGGCCAAGAAAACTGCAGGGACTTGTCCAGGCACCCTCTGAGAATCGGACATGATTGAATGGATTGAAAACAAACAAACAGTTTAACCTGCTTCTTGGGTGCCTTTGGACTTCTGGGAGTGTGCTTACAACAGTAGACTGATACAAATGCCTGCAAACATACCAGTTCATTTTGTTCCTTCCTCAGTTGACAGAAGCCAGTCAGGCATTGGACACTTTCAGTCAGAAGATCACACTGTTTATTATTCAGGATATGATAAACAAAGAAGGAACAGCTTTGCTTTTATAATTAGTAAGGGTATGGCAAGGATAGTAACTGGCTACAATGCAATCAATGACTGAATAATATCATCAGCCTTTGTGGACAGCCCTTTAATATGACTCTCATTCAAGTTTATGCTTCAACTACCAATGCAGAAGAGGCGGTTGATGAGTTTTATGATCAAGTTCAATTTGAAATCAATAGAACATACAAACAAGATGTGTTGCTTGTGACTGGAGGCTGGAATGCCAAAGTTGGAAACATGAAAGAGGGAAATGTGCTGGATTGTATGGCTTAGGAAACTGAAATTAAGCAGGAAACCAATTTACCAATTTCTGCCACTCCAATGATTTCTTCATAGCTAACACTGTCTTCAAACAACAAAAACAACACCTCTATACATGGACATCACCAGATGGCGTATGTATGTATGTATGTGTCTAATTTATATAGTGTCTATCTCACAAAATAAGCAACTCTGGGCAGTATACAACAAGCTAAAACAATTAATAAATACCTAAAACCATTATCATTATTAATTATTAAAAAAACAGTAAAAACTATAAAAAACAATGTTAAAACAGAGTATAGTAGATAAAGGGATGTTAATAATCACAGCGCTACCTCACTAGTTCACTTGTCCCCTGGGCTCCCCAGGCCTGCTGGTATAACCAGGTCTTGAGGGACCTTTGGAAGCTCAGAAGTAAGGAGGCCAACCTCACCTCTTCGGGGAGAAGATTCCATAATGTGGGCACCACAGCAGAAAAAGCCCTCCACCTAAGGCCCACCAAATGTAGCTCCCTAGACAACAGAAACTGTAACATGCCCCTCTGCTGGATCTGGTGGCATGTGCTGATGAAATTGGGGAGAGGCAGTCTCTCCAATAACCTGGTTCCATGTCATGAAGGGCTTTAAAGGTCAGCACCAGCACCTTGAACTGGACCAGGAAACAAACTGGTAGCCAATGCAGCTTGTGAAGTAGAGGTGTAATGTGTGTTCTACCAGAAACTGCATAACTGCTCATGCCATTGCATTTTGCACCAGCTGAAGTTTCCAGATACTCTTCAAAGATAGATATTTTTCTATATCACTCTTTGATACAGAAATCAAATTGACTATATTATTGCTAAAAGGAAGTGGATGGGCTCAATTATAGCAGCAAAGACATGACCAGATGCTGACAGTGGCACAGATCACAAACTGTTTATGTGCAAGCTCCAAGTTTAGCTTAGAAGAAGAAGAAAGCCAGTCAGTTTCTATGATATGACCTTGAACATATATCCACCATTTTCAAGGAGGACATCAGGAATTGCTCTGAAGTCCTGAACCTCATTGATAGAGAACCAGAGGAATTATGGAATGAACTATGAAATTGTTAAGGATGAATGTGAAAAGAGAAAAGATATTGCTGATGCATGCTGGATAACTGAGAAAGCCAAAGAACACCAAAAAGAAGTCAGTATGTGCTTTATTGATTATAGGAAGCCCTTCAGTTGTGTCAATCATGTCAAGCCGTGGAATGCACTTAGAAAAATGGGAATCCCAGAACATCTGATTGTCCTTATGAGAAATTCATATAAAGGTCAGGAAGCCACAGTACAGACAGAACATGATGAAACAGACTGTCTCTGGTTGGCCAAGGAGTGCAACAAGGCTGTATACTCTCCCTTTATTTATTCAACCTATGTGCTGAATATATATTAGGAGAAGCTGGATTGGAAGAAAATGGGCATAGTTTTAAAACTGGAGGAGGAAACATCAATAACTTGCACTATACTGATGGCACTTCCCTAATAGCTGAAAATGCAAGGCATCGGCAAGCTCTAGGAATAAAAGTTAAGGAGCAAAGTGAAAAAAATGGACTAAAGAAGACAACAAGTAGACAACAAGTAGTCTGTTGACAACAGATAGAACAACCAGCCTTAGAATCGGCAATGAAGATACCAAGTGTTGGATAGCTTCTGCCTTTTAGGATCCACCATCAACAGTAAAGGAACAAGCAGTCAAGAAATATGCTACAGACTAGCACTTGGTAGAGCAGCCATGAAGGCCTTGGAAAAGATGTTCAAATGTCATTACTTGTCTATAACTACAAAGATTAGAATCATGCAAGCCATGGTATTCCCTGTGATACTCTATGAAGGTGAAGGTTGGTCTTAGAAGAAACAGAAGAGGAAGAGTATTGATGCTTTTGAACTTTGGTGTGGGAGAAGACTCCTGAGAATACCATGGACAGCATCATCAAACAAATCAATCTAGAGTTCTCACTCAAGGCACAAATGACCAGGCTCAAATTATCCTGCTTCGGATATGTTACACAAAGACCTATTTCTCTGGAAAAGGCTCTAATGCTGGGAAAGATACAAGGAAAGAGATGAAGAGGATGACCAGCAGCAAGGTGGATGGACTCAGTTACAGTGGCAATGAGTGTACCTTTGGAAGATCTGAAAGACCAGATTAGGGATAGATTATCATGGAGAAAATCTATATATGTTGTCACTAGGAATTGAAAACAACTTGATGACACATAATCAATAATCAATGATATTTATATGACAGCTGCCCAGAATCTGTGAAATTGGGTGGTATATAAGTTATCTAAAAGGATGGATGGATAGATAAGTGGATAAATGGATGAAATGCAACCCAAGAATAAATTATAACGGAACCTTGAGTTGAGACTCTTTGGACTATATATAATAGGTGTCCTTGCAACTTCCATAAGACTTCTCTTAGCTGAATGATTAATTGATAATATACCACCTAGCTCTTATAACTCCAGGTGATTTACAAAAGTTGAAAGTTAAAAAAAAAGTAACATCAAAACAATTTACAGCAAAGTAAACATGCCAAAAGAGACATAGCTGCCCAGTCACTATAAAATACTCAGAAAACCTCAAAAATCATTTAGCAAATGCTTGATTAAATAACATTGTTCTTCCCATCTTGTGAAAAACAAATAAGGAAGGTACTAGGGGCAAGATGATGGACAGATTAGGAGGCCATGCAAAAAAAGACTGGCTTTGGGACCACATCTTCCTACATTTCTTCCCTACAGGCTTGGGCTGGAGAGTAGTTATGAAATTCTGATCACTATTAAGGTCAAAGAGCTGAATGTGCCCCAGTAAGATATGTTTGGAAACTCTATTAACAGCTCTGGAACTCAGGCAAGACTACTGCTGGGCAACAGGTTAAGCAGTATACTATCAGTAGCCCTAGCTTGTCCTTCTAGCTCAGCCTCATATAAAGACATCCATATCTAGGTACCATTGGAGCAGTAGGTATGGATGCATATAGGTGCATTCAGTCTCCACAAAGTGTCATAACCAATCACAGGCTATCCCCCTACAATCTTGGTATCTAGGCTGTTGTAGGACTTAGAACCTGGGAGAGTAGATCTTCAGCAAAGCTACATCCTACCTAAGTAATACTTGCCAGGTCCACCAAAATATCCTGCACTTATTGCAGACCTGGCATTTATCAATAGCTGCCTGACACCAAGTTCTCCAGCAACTCCAGAGTCTTGGGCAGAAAATGGATCAGAAATGGGAACCTGCACCAAGTTGCTAGTTCCCTTTCTGCTATAAGCTGCACAGTTCCTACTGTCATACCTTCTTTTGCTTCCAATTTCTACTGTCTTCCTCATCATAGTATAAAATTGCCCAAACTACCATACATTTCCGCCATATATCCCTTGATTTATTGCTATAAACAAGAAATATTGCTCTTTTTATCATGCTATCTGTCTTTAGTTAACTTAAGAATGGGCCATATATCATATTATTCATGCAGTATATTGATGACTAATCAACATATTGATCAACACACACTTTAAATCAGGATAATATTATCTGATGAGACCAAGTATGAGATGATTCTCAGTTTTTTTTTCCTAAAGGAATTCACTGGCAATGATTTCCATTTTAATTCAATAAAATACCTTTTGCAGTATTTAGTATAATTGTTAGCTAAAAGTTGTTTAATTTAAATGGTAAGGTGCCTTAAAAGTTGGAAGTGAGCCAAAGTAATTTTCATAAAACAATCATTCCATTTAACTGCTCATGTTTATTCAAAATTATAGGCCATTACTGTTACAATGCTGGAAAATTTAATCATTTAAAGAAGGTTTATATATAACAAGGGAAATGCAAAATTAGATTGCATCAAACTAAAACATGGTTTTCACAGGTCTCTCAGTAAATAAATGACTATAAACTAGCTAAATAACTCCAGCTGGATACTTTTTTCAGTGCTGATGACATGTCGACATTCAGAATTTGAAAGCTGATAAGATTTCATATGAAAAATTACCTGCAGGAACTCAGAGTGGAATTAGCTGAACTCAATGCCCATATCCTATGCCGTATAACAAAAAAAGCAATCAAGTCTCAGATCAACTCTACTCAGCACAAGGACAAGTGGGACTTCCATTTCCTTCACACTATTTCCTCCCAAGAAAATATATATTGTATTTATGCATTGGAGAATGTAGTTAATCTAGTAATAATTTTCAGGAAAAACATTCATCGCTATTGACTTTGCAAAACTGGAATTACAATATATTGTTATTTTGACTTCATTAAAACTACTGCTGCAATAAATATGATTGCTTTCATTCATAGCCAACATTCCATATAGAAACTGATTTTAGATCTACATTCAAACTTTAATAGAGGTTAATGTTTACCTTATGTAATTGTAGCATCTCTACTTTCTCTAGAGCTAACATAAGGTCAGATCACATTACTTTCTTTCCCCAGCTGTCATAGTAGCTCATTAATGGGGCATTACTACTCTGGAAACAAACTATATATATAAGCTGTTAAAACTGCTATTTACTTTTTAAAAAATCAATATTCAAGTACCTACTGCAGACGCAGTAAATCTTGGCTCACCATTTAACTTTTCAGCTTTGAAGATCACTAATATGTTTGAAATATTTATTTTTGTTTTATTTTGTATTTATTATTTGATTTGTATGGCCACCCATTTCATCTAAGTTACTCTGGGCAGCTCACAAGTAAAAACAATCCAATAAAAACAAGTTAAAGACCAATATATAAATGTATAAAACCCATCCATAATCAATTTAAAACAAAAAAACATAATTAGCAGTATTCCCACAGCCCCTTTTATGCATATAGAGCTAATCTGACATTGTGATACAGATTCTCAAACATTTTAACATAATTTGCCAACAACTATTTTACAAAAAGGCTTGCACGTCTCTTACTTTCTCCCTCCTCCCCCATCCTATCATGAAACAGGAAAATAATTCTTGACATGAGCTGTTGCGTGTGTTTATTTCTCCACATAATCACCAGCATTTGCTACACACTTCTTCCAATAATGGACCAGCTTCTTAAAGGCATCACGAAAGAACTCCCTACTCTTCAGCCAAGTCTTGATCATCCTTTCCACCTCTTTATCTCAGTCAAAAAATGCCCACAAAGGTATTCCTTCAATTTTGGAGAAAGATGGAAGTCACATGGTGCCAAGTCTGTCTGAACTGTCTGGTGGATGGGGTAAGATGGTGAGAGCCAGCTTCACAACTGCCTCTTGGGTGGGTCATGAGGTGTGAGGCCTAGCATTGTCAGGTAGGAGCAAAATTATTTTTTGTGCTTCCAAACTCTGCTTCATTATTGTTTCAAAATGTTAAATGTTGCTTTGTAATGCTCTAAGTTGAGAGCAGTGCCAGGTTCAAGGAAATCCATGTGAATGATATCATCTGAATCCCCCCAAAATGTCAAGTTTGTGCTTGATCACACAAATCAACTCTTCCTGATTTTTCATCTTTCCATCTTTTTTGGCCCAGCAACACATAGTACTCATGTCAACATAATCATCACTTTAAACAACCTGCATTTGGCACTGACTTTCATTTGAGAGACTTCTTCAGCAGTCAAAAATTCAGTTACAGCATGCTGCTTAAGCACACTGATGAATACTCACTGCAGACTTTCACTTCACGAACAATAACAACAAAACTTTTTCTCACAGCAACTTCCTGCCAACTGAAGTGACACTAAGGAACACACATCAAACTTTATAGTGTGTCATTAGTGCATTCTCTTGACAACTTATAACTTTGGAAACAGTACTTTTTATTCAATGATGATAGGTAGGTATGTAGGTAGGTAGAAGATGAGAGAGAGAGAGATAATGTAGTCAAAGAGAGCAAGAACCAGTTAAGATTAAAAGAGGTGGGAAAAAAAAAAAAGGAAAGCAATTTTAATAAAAATAAACATTATTTTAGAAATGGATGAAAAAGGCTGAACAAGAAGTTTACAGTAGAGTGATTGGAATTAAAATGAAAGTGATGAAATTGTGGGATAAAACAAGTGGAGAACTTCTGGAAGGTGCATGTATATAACATTATTGGAACAATAATGTTATGACGAAGAGCAGAATTGTAACAAATGTCGTAAAGGTCAGGGGCCAAAAAAATTGAAA
Source organism: Liasis olivaceus (assembly GCA_030867105.1). Classification (NCBI taxonomy): domain Eukaryota; kingdom Metazoa; phylum Chordata; class Lepidosauria; order Squamata; family Pythonidae; genus Liasis; species Liasis olivaceus. The sequence goes on from CM061348.1 coordinate 202,150,481, forward strand.
AAATGAAGCACATATTCCATGAAAATCTTGAAAAAAGAAAAGGCTGTATGTGCAATGGTGCAACTTGAGAATGTTGGAATATAGATATAGTTTGCTTAGAAAGTGGCTACGAGATTGTTTTAACGTGTGGGTGAAGACTGTACCTGTGCTTCCTGACTGAAATAATGCTGCTATTGTTTCCCTTTAGAAAGGGAAAAGTAAGAAAAGTTAATGCAAAAACAGTAGGGGGATTGGTTTATTAAGTATGCCTGGGAAAGCGTTTGGCAGAGTTCTGATTAAAAGGAAACACGAAGTGACAATGAGCAAAATCTGAGACAGGCAATGTGGCTTTTCGACAGGTTTTTGCTATCCAGTAGGTGATTAAGAAAAGTGCATGAGAATGTGAAAAGCAAGCTTATTGTCTGTCTGTCTGCTTTTTTGTTTTTGATTTAGAGAAAGTGTGATAACATGAATAGGCTTAAACTATGAATGCTTTAAGTGAATCTGGAGTTGAAGTTTGGCTGTTCAATAAGGTGAGTGGTATAAGCAGGAAGCAAAGCATATGTGAGAACAAATGGAACAATTGGTGTATGGCTCAACCGTGAATATGGAGTAAGACAAGGATATGCTATGTCCCATTTGTTTAAGGTACATATAAATAAAAGTACAAAAATGCTTTTTAGAGATGGATTGGTTGGGAATGTTAATGCGTACATACTTTTGTATGCAGATGATACAATGCTATTGCAGAGAATCCACATGATTTATAGTGAATATTAGGCTGAGTATAGTATGTAATGAGAAAAATGGATTTGAAAAATCAAGGTAGCTGCACTTGAAGGTGAAAATATAGTGAACAATTGCATGTATACATGTATGAATACATAAGTGGCCAAAAATTGGAACAAGGTGATGAATCTGTACACATTGCTGGAAAGCTTACTAAAGATGGGGAAATGGATAGAGAAATTTAAGCAATACAAAGTGGTGGAATGTGGTGGATAGCATGTGATCTGTTGCAAAGAAAGAATATTTGCTGAAAGAAGCAAAAAATGGTTATGTATAAAAGCATGTTTCTCTGCCCTTTGTTGTACAGAAGTGAGAGCTAAGTATGTCAGGAAAAACATAAAAGTTGAATGCAGAAGGAATAGATTACATAAAAAGAATTTGTGGTTAAACCAGAAGAGATAGAAGGAAGAATGAGTAGCTGCTGAATTAATATATATTGAATATAAAAGTGTTACATAGGAAGTTAGCATCATTATTACTTTGGTGCGTGACTCACTTTCATGTAATTATTTTATTATTACACTTGTTAGATTTATATCCTGCCTTTCAAATAGGTGCTCAAGGTGATATTCATAGCACTGCCTTCTCCTATGTTTCCCCACAACAACCAACTTTGTGAGGTGGGTTAAGTTGAGAGTGACTGACTAACCCAAAGTCAACCAATGAGCTTCTGTGGCTGAAGTTGGAGTAGAACCCAGGTCTTGCCAATCCTAGTTCCTTTTGAGACTGCTCCTTTGTAGGCACCAAACACTGAGAGTTCAGTTAACGTCATATACTATTTTCCATTCCAGTCACATTAAAAATTAACCATAATAATGTTTTTTCAATCCATCCATCCATACTTCCATTGCAGCTTCATGTGAAAAGCTGTGATTTAAAAAAAAATAAATCCTGAAATCTTTCATTCTTTTATAGGGCCCCAAATAATTCACCGGCCAGAGGCCTCAAGTCCTAGCACAATCACTGCTGTACTCAAAAGAGAAATTATGTTCACTTGCCATTTTGCTTGATAGGTGGCCTATAAAATCAAAAAGCTAATCAAAGAGATATGGACTATTGAAGTTAGTAAAGTTGAACAGTTGCATTTCATTAAATAATTGAGTTTCAGCCTGAAGTACCTTCCCTTCCCTTGGAATTATTTATTTATTTATAAAACTCTCATAAAGAAGGGTAAAGCCATCCACAAATATCAAAATAAATCAAGACAGCTTCCCCCTTATGAAATTGGACAACTCTTCCATTATAGAAGAAACAGTAAGATTTGCCATTTAGTGCATATCAAGGTACTTTTCTAGCAAAAAAGAATGTTACTGAAATATTTATAACTTCCTATACCAATGTTTTTTAAAGAGTAATTAGCAGACTCCTGATTACAGAATCCTTCCTTGAATAGGTCAACAGTCAACGTATGCATTGTAGTTTTGATTACAGTTGATAATGTGCCATTTTTTTCTTTAAAAACATGTCTCACCTTTTCTTCTAAATAGATTTGAAGTCTCTTAACATGGAACAGATCCAAACCACTTTGATTGCTAATGATATTTCACTACACAACAATACACAGAAATAAAACTAGCCTTCTGTTTCACAAGCTATGGAAAGATGTTCCTTGTGAATTATGCACAGCAGTCACTTCTGCTTTTAGGAATGGAGTCAAGGCCTCTCTGTCTAGCTAAGCCTTTTCAGTTTTATTGGATCTTAATGTTTTTGCTTTGTTTTATACCATAAGCCACCTTTATGGCTGGCTGGGCAGAAAGACAGATACAAACTGAATAAATATGAATAGTGTTTATGCTGAATAACATATGGGCCAATGTTCAAATGCAAATTTAACTGTCCACAATAAAGCTGTCCAAAGTTTATTTTAGCTCTAAAATGTCAAAATCACCAGAATGGAATAAATGATGAACTGCCAAGATGGATGGATGGATGGATGGATGGATGGATGGATGGATGGATGATAGATAGATAGATAGATAGATAGATAGATAGATAGATAATTTGGTCTGCTGTAATTATCAGATAAATTTAAATGTTATCTAATGGTACACACCAATACTGAGTGACGAGTGCACAACTTTAAAGTAAATGTTAACTTTTCCTAGATTTGAGCTTGATTCCTGGTGATTTCATGGACATCTCCATATTATTTTCTGGGCAACAGTGTGGAAGAGGTTTGCCATTGCTTTCTTCCAGGTTACTTTTTGACTTCCCAGAATGATATCTCTAGATTTTCCATTCTTGATTATGAAACCCATCACACACATAATGATGTAACCCCTTGTTACTTATCAGATAGTTTTAGTGTTTAGGAGAGAAATCCTACTATATTTTTTTTCTACTAGTTCTTACTTAGTTTAATTGAAGAATATTCGCTTTAGACATTCTTCCACAGGAAATGAAAATTTCAGATGGACTGTGGTATTCTTGGATTACTTAGTTACAGGGTATATAATGCACTTTTTTTTTTAATTGCACAATTACAATTGTCTGTCTGGTGGACTGCAGCCTCTCTGGCTTCCCTCATGCTATGGCAAGGGGAGAAATATTGTGGGACTCTGCTCACTGGGCTTTCTCAACAGTAGTGCAACTGTGATCATTCATGGAGAAGTTATGCTTGAGAATAGCTCGAGAATTTTCCTTTCCACTGAAAACAATTGGAGAAATCACCCACCTGATTCCTTTGCCTGAAAATTTGGTGGAGAATTTTGAAGGACAATTTGTGTGCAGCTCTAGAATATTTTGCATCATTTTAACAACAAACTGGACCTGGAATATTCAAAATGACTTGACTTGAGGACAGATTATATAATTATGGGAGAACAAGAAATTTTTTAATAAATAGGGAGAGCCTATGTCACAATGTAAGACATGGCCTCAAAATGCTAAGACAGTATGTAAGACTGTCTTTACTATAAGACAGTAAAATCCAAATAGAGTAGAGATCCCCTATTTAATTGCCTGAGTTGCTATGTCCCAGGATGAAGAGATAAACTATGATAATATAGCTGTGTTCGAATTTGCCTTTTCTTGCTCCCTTCAAGTATCCTAATTAATGTGCTCATTTATCAGGTTGATGTTTTTCCTTCAGAACTGATGCATTAACACAGATAATAGCTAAGAAGACAAGGAGATTAGGTGCACCCACTTGAACCAGATTCCACATTTAATACTGTACCTTGCTGTCACAGCTGCATTTTATAGGCATTAAATATAACAAGTGAAGGCAATTTAGCTTTAATTTCATTTCACTTACAGAACATTATCAATTATTTTTTGCTTTGATATATTTGGATCTATTAGCTGTTAATCAAAATCAGTATTATTTGATGTAATTATCAATCACATACAGTGAACAGTTATAGTATTATCACAGGTCTATATGAAAACTTCCCATTACAATATGGTAATTCTTGGCTAAATTTTATGGCAATTTCTTCATCTCAGAACTGGATTTGGGTAGAAGAGGAATTATACCAGTTTCCATGTGTATCCATCCATCCATCCATCCATCCATCCATCCATCCATCCATCCCATCCCATCCCATCCCATCCCATCCCATCCCATCCCATCCCATCCCTCCATTCATCCATACATCCTTAGTGTCTTTTGGTCAGTAGTGTTAGGACTGTCCAGCAGGAAGTGCTCATGCTTTCAATGCAAGATAATCATCAAATATAAAAATTTCAGGTAGCTCAATCCTGCAAAATAACTGAAATATGTTTAAAAAAAAAAAAAGAATTAGTGTGTAACAGCTTTGCAAATGATGTAATTACTTTTATTAATATGTTGAGCACAAAAATATCATTGAAAAATGTTATTCGGATGTTAGGTCACATGGCAGTATTATTTCAACTCTATTTAATTCTTACTCTCCTGTGGAGATAGGAAGGTCAGTCTATTTCGGGGTTATGTGAAATTTCATGTCTTAATGTTTCCATCTCAGTTTTGTATGCAATGGAAATTTTTAATATGTACATGAGTTTTGAGAGAGGTGTGAAAGAAATGCATTCAGTCTCGAGGTAACTTTAGTTCAGCCAAGATTCAAATTTAATGATTAAAGGTGGGAAGATTCAGTTAGAAACCTGCAGCAACATCATTTTGGGGCAGAATGGGATGAAAATAGGAAGAGTTGCTTACTAGAATGCAGGTATTAAGGAAAGTTTAAAGAAAAATTGGAAATTAGTGGAAATAATATACGTATACATACATACATACAGTAATATACGTATACATACATGGTAGAGTTGCTTGCAAACACAGACACACACACACATTACACCCTTTCTTGGATCAGGAGGGTCTCTGGTCAGTCTTTCACATCCTGGTCACCTCTCAGATTATTGCAATGCACTCTACATGGGGCTACCCTTGAAGAGTATCCGGAAGCTACAGCTGGTTCAAAATGTGGCTGCATGGACAACCTTGGGCGCCCCTAGGATGGCACATATAACACCTTTACTGCAGGAGCTGCATTGGGTGCCAGTTTGCTTTCAGGTCTAATTCAAGGTGTTGGTCATCACCTTTAAAGCCCTACATGGCATGGGTCCAGTTTATTTGAGGGACCATCTCACCCCCATCACATCAACCTGTCCCACCCAGGCAGAGAGGGCATGTTGCGGACCCCGTCGGCGAGAGAATGTCAGCAGGTGGGGCCCAGGAGGAGACTCTTCTCTGCCACTGGCCCCGTCCTCTGGAATATTCTCTCTCCAGAGGTGCAGCTGGGCCCTATCCTCCTGGCTTTCCAGAAAGGACTAAAGACTTGGCTCTGCCAGCTTGCATGAGGTGATAAGAGCTCTATTAATCCTGGGGGTGGCTGGCACCCTGATGAAACTCCCTGAGCTACTCACCAATTCCATCAATTCTTGGAATTTATTTATTATTTATTTAAGACTGTTTTTGTATTGCATTTTAATTGATTTTATCTTCTCTGTAAACTGCCCAGAGTTGCTTTTTAATGAGATGGGTGGTGACAAATTTGACATATAAATATAAATATATTATTTCCACTAATTTCCAATTTTTCTTTAAACTTTCCTTTTCTATATGTATGCATGTATGTGTGTGTGTGTGTGTGTGTGTGTGTGTGTTTGTGTGCACATGCGTGTGTGTGTGTATATGTGTGCGTGTGTGTATATCTATCTATCTATCTATCTATCTATCTATCTATCTATCACAGGTGCTTGCAAACTACTGCTGGCAAAAAGTATGTAAAAAACAGCCCCAAAATGAACAAAATGTTCAAGTCCACTTTTAAAATATTTATATAAAGCAACATCTCAAAAGATGAAGAAATAGTAGAAACTAAAATTAAGACTGGAAAAAAATGGAAAACTTGCACTGGCCAGATTTATCCACTTCTAATATTTAAAAGCTATTTCTCATAATATGTGCATCTGTAATTACATTTATCTCAAAATACACATTTCTAGATGTGTATTTACAAATTCATGTTTTTATACATCCCAAAGTGCTAAACATGCACTGCAAATACGGGAATTAAAATGTGGAGTGACACAAGTTGGTTCATTTAAAAAATGTAGAATCATAGCTATCCCAATTCCCAATGATGATTGTTGTGTCAAAATACAACTCAAGAGAAGCAGAGGTAAGGGACTTCTGGGGAAGGACTGGTGGACTGAAGATGGCTCTGCTGACAGCAAAACTGACAACCGTGGCAGAACAAGGAGACAGTGAATGGATCAGCTCCTCAGAATTCCTCTCCAGACAACGAGAGGATTGGGATTACCCACAAGTGCTCCATTCAGTGGCTCAGCATGAGGAGACCATAAGACAGCAGTCTCCGATGGGTTTTAGAACTCTGGGAGCCAAGGGAAAGCCATCTTTGCCCAAGTTGTGGTTCAGCGCCTTCAAAGGGACACTGGTTCACATACCTTTTTTAATCACTTCTGAAAACTGCTTGTTAATGGCGTTTTGGATATTAAGAACCTTCAGAATGGCAAGTTTCATTACACTGGGTGAGTTTCCGTCAATCCTTGGTGAAAGTAGTTTTATTCAAGTTTAAGGACTTAAAAATTCTTATTTTAGAATAAACAGCAAAAAGGTGATTAGAACATTGATTTTGGAAAGATATAAACAAACTAAGGGACCAGATGGATTTGAAATAAGATTTTGAAATTAATTACAAGAATCCTTCCTGTGGGTTACTTAAAATTCTATAAAAATATATGAGTATTTTGAAACTAGGTGTAAGAAAACTTCCCATGGGAAAATGTTGACATGATAAGATGGGACTTTGAAGATTGGACACTAGAGGGAAGAAAGAACTAAACACTATAATTAGAGACCCACTAATACAGAATAGAGCAAAATATTCTGACTTGGGAAGAATTCAAGCATATTTGGGAACAACGTACTCAGAAGTTACTTTTAAGATTGTTTGATATCATAAAAATGGATTTAAAAGAGGTGATAGAAGAAGACAAGATTGAGACTGAGGCTGTTTTGAATGTGGGATTAAAAATGACACATTACAAGAATGATACGAAAAAAGATGTTACACTGGATTTAAAAATGAAGCCAGCTGATGTAATAATAATTAAAAGGGACCTACAAATAAGAAACCAGAAGAGTGACTTGGATAATTTTCTTATCTTGGATTTACAAAAGAGACATGTTAAACTTATAAAGGAGTTTCTGAGAAGAGACAAAGAGAAAATGAAAAGAAATAAACATTTGGGACACTGTTTAAAGGAATTAAAGATCAAGATTTTTAAAAGCAAAGGGAAGGAATATAAAGTTGGCTTATTTCATTAAGGTTAAAATATTTATGTTGTTATTTCTGGTAGCTCTTAATGGATTTTTTTTTTTAACCAGGATTGAATGATGAGGCTTTAAATATTTGTTTATAGGTAAGAGATAAGATATGGGAAGAAGACATATTTTGTTGTAGTATCAGAGAAGGTGATAAGTTACTGTGTTAAAAGGAAAGGAAATGAATATAAAGTTGGTTTATTTGATTAAAGTTAAAATATTCAGTATGCGTTGTTATTTCTGGTAACTCTTAATGGACTTTTGCTGATTAGGACTGAATGACAAGACTTTAACATTTGTTTATAGTTAAGAGATGAGATATGGGAAGAAGAGATCTTTTGTTGTAGTATCAGAGAAGGTGATAAATCACTGTGTTAAAAATAAAAGAAAGGAATATAAAGTTAGTTTATTTGATTGATTAAGGTTAAAATATATGTGTTGTTATTTCTGGTAACTCTTAATGGACTTCAGAGAAGGTGATAAGTTACTGAAATTGTTTGTCTTGTCTTGATAAAGGGGGATATCATTTCTTTATATATCTCTTTCCTTTTTTCTTTCCTATTTTTCTTTCCTTTTTTAATTTTTTTCTCTGGACTTTTTATATTTTTCTTAGTTTGAATTAATTTTTTTACCTTTGTATCTGCATACTTTAATAAAAATTATTATTAAAAAAAACAGAAGCAGAGATAAGACAAATGAGCATTTTGATAAATGAATAATTACATTTGTGTTATGAACCTGATTAAGACAAGAGCTGCTTTAAATCCCATGTTTGATATTGCTCTGTGTGTCGTAGTATGTATGGGCCCCTTCCTTCCTTCCTTCCTTCCTTCCTTCCTTCCTTCCTTCCTTCCTTCCTTCCTTCCTCCCTCCCTCCCTCCCTCCCTCCCTCCCTCCCTCCCTCCCTCCTTCCCTTCCCTTCCCTTCCCTTCCCTTCCCTTCCCTTCCCTTCCCTTCCCTTCCCTTCCCTTCCCTTCCCTTCCCTTCCCTTCCCTTCCCTTCCTTCCTTCCTTCCTTCCTTCCTTCCTTCCTTCCTTCCTTCCTTCCTTCCTTCCTTCCTTCCTTCTTACAAGGTTAGAATAAACATCAAGCAACACTGACATTATTATAGCCTATATAATAATATCTGATCAGAAAGCAATATAAATTCCAGGGTAACAATTCAGCATTAGACCCAACCCTCCTTACAGTAATTGCTACTGAACAAAATATAGCAACTTTCCTGGTTATTTCAGAAGAGAGGTCTATTAGTAGAAAGCATTTTCCTCATTTGACTGATCCAAGTGCTTGACTAGCAGGAAGATAATTAGATCACACCATCAAGACTAATACAGGGGACAAGGCAGCAAAGCATAAGAAACTGACTTGATTGATTCTTCAAGATGCATATAGAGGTGGTCAGGTAGATTAATATTGTTATCCCTGCCCTCCAACATGATTTTGGTAAATCAGAGTCATAGGCACACTTCTCTTTCTCAAGTGATGTTTCCTCATACTTTTGTTGAAGCAAGATTTGAGCGTAACAGGCATAAGCCTGTGACACTGTTTTTCTTCCAAGAGTAACAAAACGTATTAGGAAAAATTAGGGGGAAGCCTTCCACTTACAGTAGCTTTATTTTAACCAGAAGCTATACATTCTCAAACAGGCTGCCAGATGCAAGACAGCATTTGACACCTAGCAAGAGACATGAAGTTTGGGTCATTATAAGATGCTTCACACCTTGAATATACAGAGGTGTGCACCATAAAAGCAAAGGCTTGTCCTAAAGAGTTTTATGGCGACAAAATTATTACCTCTGCAGCAGGCCAATTGAATGATTGCATTGTATGTCTTTGAGGCTTGAATAGCAACATTTTTTTGTTCATTGGGTCCTGGAAGGATGGTAATATCACAAGATGGTATAGGCTGAGGTTTGGCCTAGTTTTTGGTTTTTGTAAGGATAGAAATGGGAGTGAGAAGTTTTTACTACTCCAACACCACCATAATTGCACTGTCAAAATGTAGTAACAAAATGGCTGAATTTCAGTGCAAGGAAGACACTGTGTCCTCCACTCAGCCTATGACCCATAAGTTGCCCACAACAGGTCTAGCTGCTTAATATCAAATCATTTATAATAAAACATGAACTAGCATACTCACTTGTAAAACACAAGCTTAGGATAGGGAGCCCTTCTTAGTAACCTTAAAAAGCAAAACAGTAAGTAATTATAATCTTGAAATCAAATTTTGGGTTCACTATTTGAATCTCAGATGATTAAACCTGCAGTTGTATTAATATTTTTCTATGGGTGAACTCTAATGAACAGACATTTATAGCAATTAAAATACCTCTTACTATAATGTTTGGAATCATCAATAGTTCCATGTACATAGAGTTTCAAACATGGAAGTTTCTGGAAATATTTATATGGTTTTACAAATTGCATATTTTAAATATTGAATTCCTGATAAAGATCAATAGCTATGTTCAAAATGTTTTAGGATAATTTTATTCTACAACTGCTGGTATTAATACTTTTTATATTTTCTGAGTTTCCATATTTGCTTCTGTTACTCCTTCTCTTGAATCTCATCCATGTTTTGATGTCCATATAAACACTCATTATTGCATAAAATTAATTGGACACATCATACTATTAAATGGCATGTCATCTAGAGTTACTTTTCCTGATAAATTTTCTAAGATAAATGCTTTGAAGTTAAACAGTCTACTCTGGGGAGCACTGAGAATGCCAACATCTAAGCTGACCTTAAGTAAACATTTGCAATCTATTATAAAACATTTTGCAGCTAAGTCTACAAACCAATATAATATAAATACACTAAAGTAGATGCTTGATGAAGCATAGATTTTGGGGAGGGACTTTCTGCATGATTCAGACAACAACAACAACAACAACAATAATGCTATAGGCACCTTAGGTGCAATCCCAAAACATCTGGAGCACCACTTGAAGACCATCAGCATAGACAAAATCACCATCAGTCAACTGCAAAAGGCACCTTTACTTGGAACAGCTTACATCCTGTGATGATACCTTAAACACCATCAAACAACATCTGTCTATCCCAGGTCCTTGGGAAGGACTTGATAGGTAGATAAAAATGCCAAATCCAGTCTAAACATCTGGCTGACTGTGAGACCAATCATAATTTATTAAAATCATATGAAGTTTATGCAGTTAAATATAAACAGGCCTTTAAAAAGCACGGTTTTCTTTAACTTCCATAGAATTTGCAATGGTAGTTCTAGGCAGAATCTTGGAATTATAAATAGAATTGCTTTGGAAGCATAAATAGACTACTGGTAGTATCCAAATTTCCCACAGATACTATAATCCAGACATGTTTGATTACTGTTTTTACAGCTTTTTCATTGTCATATATATCTCTAGGCTATAGTTTCTAAATCACCGATCTTGCAATGCCACAATGCTTGATAGCACAGCAAATTGATTTCACTCACCAAACCCTGCAGACTGATCAGGAACTATATCCATTTGGACATCTACCGGCTACTGCACATGAAGCACACAAAATGAAAGATGCACTTGCTACATGAACTCACCCAACAGTCTCACCAGACTTTTGATTTTCTTTCACTGAGCTCAACATGTTTACAGATACATAATAATACTTTTGAAAAGTTCAGAGTAAAATTCAGCATTCAGCAGAGACGATATCTTCTAAATAGTGTTCCAAATATAGAAGAAAAAAGGTGATATGTGCTTGCTTTTGTTTTTATTGCAGTTAACTTACCAGTAACAATGAACATGGGACCTTAGTCAAGGGATATCCAAACTAGCAAACACAGTATTGTACCCAATTTCTCCAAGCTTTCATTGATGTAAGCAGCACTTCCACATATCTATTGCAAAACAAGGTAGTCTTTACAGAAAGAGAAGTGGGTGCTAATTTCATGGTCTTGAGTATAACACGCTTATTTGAGAACCATGTTGAGAATCTGCTACAAAATCTATCTGTCAGATATATAACCATCATGCACTAGCAGTGTTAGTCTGTTTTTGCAAGCCAGTTTAAGCCTTGTGGGCTGCTGAAGTCCACAGTAATACCAAGTGTTTTGTTAATGTAAATAATGATGGGTGCTAATCTAATTTAAACTTGACTCAATCTTATTCAATTTGGTTTAGAAATCAGTTTGATGCCTTGATTCAAACCACTGAATCAGATTAATTCAATTCAAGGTTCTGAACTGATTCAATGAAAAAAAAATCCCAGCTTTTGCTTATGCTGAAAAGCCCTTTTAAATCATTGATTAAGCTTGGAAAATCAATTTGATTCAGAGATTCAATCAAATCACCTTGTAACTGGATCTCCAGTTCAAAGCTTTGCACAGCCCTAGTATAAAACAAATAAGCCTGTGGTACTAATGAGGCCTTTTCAAGAAATAAAAGTAAGAGCACGTTAAGACAATTTTATCAACTCTGTTACAGGAGGGAAAAGAATTTAGTCATTCTTCCCTGCAGTTCCAAGTCCTTAAAATAGCATGCTTACTTTATTTATGCAATTAACATCTCATCTAGCATCACCAGGAGAAAGCAAAGATATCTTTTTTACAGGGAACATTTACAAGGTGGAGAGTGAATGCAAGTTACACATAGTTAGAGAATGGCTTTTGGAAGCATGGCTGATTAATTCTTTTTGCAGAATTTACCCACATGTAAGAATTCTTCCCACAATACCATTTTACAAACATAAGAGGAGAAAGGTATCATCCAAGCTTTATTAATACTACACACACACACACACACACACACACACACACTTTAATTTCATACTTCTACATTTTTGTATATGTGATTCATTTTCTCCTCCAGCATCCATAAGTAAATAGCGTAATTTTGTGATACCTAATTCTGACTTTGAGATCATTCATAAAATTCAAACTGAATATTTCAAACTATTCAAAATATTCAGATTGAATATTCCAAAACACCTAAAAATCATACTGCCATAAAGAATGTGAAGTGGATAAGGGAGTAGGCAGTTACTCCATTTTTGGAAGGACTGAGTTTGGTGTTTCCAATCAATCCCTAATACACCACACTCTAGCTCTTTTTTCCACAGTCAAAATCTACAACTTCAGGAGATAGGAGGACTGATGTGCATAACCAGCTTAAGTAGGTGTCACTGGCCATTTCTTAAGGTCAGCAATGAACTATGTCCTGTATCCCCAATTTGTCTTTTGCTGTGTAGCAAAAGTAGTGTTTTCATTGAAATGATGAATCTGTCTTATGTTATTTTTTTATTTTTTAATCAGGTGAAATAACAAGAATTCTGCAACTTTTTCCTAGTCCAAGTAGCAGGAAAAATGGTTAAACTGTACATTTTCTTTTCCACCAATCCAGGATGTATAAAGAAAACAGGAAATTAACTAATCATGGGCACTGGAAAAAGAATGGGAAAAACATCAGGCCATCATTATGGCCAATGTGGAGTAAGGAGTTGAAAACTGGAAAGGGATTTCTTAATATAGCTTCATTTCCAGCTGGCTTATGTACAGGAATCCAGCAGCTTAAGGTTGCAGTGTGGAAAAACACAAAGAAAACATCCTAGACTAAGTGAGGCAGAGTCTGTCTATTATGGATCAAATCATGACCGATCCAGGGAGAAGAGAAACATGTAAACATTGAATGCTCCACTACAAATATCTCCTGTTTTATTCTCTGAAAAAGTGTTTCTTTTTTTTTTTTTAAGTTATAATAATATTCACAATGCAAGCTAAAGGAATGCTCAATGCAAACTTACTCTGTTTTTTTCAAAAAGAAAATAGTATGAACCAGTAAGAAAGAACTCTTTAAGAAACTGCCTATAAAGAAAGATTTATTGGATTTGATCATGCCATAACCAATTCACTACAATATACTTTTCTTCCTTCTCTTTGACAGCACAAAATGTCCATAATCTACTCTCTGAAGCAACAATGATTGCAAGATTCAAAAATGTGGACACAATATTTGGAATGTGCGAAATGGGAAACCTGTCAATTGGCTTCAGACTGGAGCCATTATCCTTATTTGTTGAATACTGAAATTTGATGGCTTCCACACAGTTGTGGTGGAATGGGAGTTTTATGAAGCTATCATACAATCACTAGAAAGCACAAGAGGATCATTAAAGAGAAAGCAGTTGCTTTTGCTTTAGTCTTCCTCTTTAAAATTAGATAGAAATCTCTCCACAGATCACTGAAGAAAACTCTAGTGCTTCTAACAATTTGTTAGCTCAAAAAATGTCAGGACTTCAAACTATATGACACACTGGCTATTACCACTGTCATTAAGCACTGAATATTGAGAAGGCTTAGGGGAAAAAAACACCTAACGGCATTAAGATATTCTCTGCCTTATCATAGATATAGAAGAGAATGCTTCAATTCACAATCAGATGACCATTTACATCCTTTCATTCTTCAATACCTGATTTCAGAGAGCCAGCCAAAAAAAAAAAAGCATTGATTAATGCTGCCACATGAGTCAATTTGCTCAGCTTTTGAAAACATAGGCATAATCTATAAAACAGAAAAAAGAGTTACAAGTTTATAATAGGTTGGTGCCAGGTATAGAAAATCTAATTTTCCCCCTCTTAATTTGATCATTCAATCTGATGAAAGACCATTTGGGTTAGAGATTCTTTCAATGGGAGAATTCAGACAAAGTATCATGGATGGAATGTGGTCTTGCAGGTTTTAACCAATAAGTGTCTAAGGGATAGGTGTGAATATTCTATCTTTATTGGATGATCTTCTCTCCAGCATTCTGCAATCTCCCTAAGTCCCCAAATTTCCATAAAAATCCAAGAAAAAAACATTAGAAATAAATCGTCTCAGTGGGCTTTGTTAGTAGTTGTGCTTATTGTCACTGCTCAGTGTGAGTTCTGCCTTCGAGAACTTGCTTAAGGATTTCTTTTCCTTCCCTAATGAAGAAATTCAGAGAAATTGTCTCTCCAATGTCATTGCCCCTTTACTTGGCAGAGAATTTTAACATGTGTTCATATTCCCATAAATATATGTAGAATGCTACCAGGAAGTCATAGGCTGACCATTTCTTAACACTCACAATGAAATTGTTATACACACAGAGAAAATTTAGGAGTTTTTTTCAATATTGTTTATTATTTTATAATGGGTTTTATCATCAGAAAAGGTCTCCTCTGATGTGAACCAAGTTAAATCTCATGGCATCTCATGGCATCTGTGATTAAATGAGAGTGTGTACTCTAATAGAATTAAAGTAAAGGGCTATTTGGCCACTTCTTTAAAAGGAAGCCAAGAGAATTTGGAGGGACAGAGAAAATTAAGAAAAATGATAGAGAGGGAGACTATTGGACAGAGAATAGAATAGAACAGAACAGAACAGAACAGAACCAGAGGAAAGGAAAGGAAAGGAAAACTGATCACCTTTGTACAGACTGAGCATTCATTCTGTAATAGATCATGCAGGATAGTGTTGCTGATGGATCTTGTTAAAGAAAAGCAACTCACATCCTATATTATTTGTTCATACAATGTTATTGTTGAATAAAATATTAATTGTTAATCTAGTCCTCTGAGGAAAGGAGACATGCAATACAACACCTACCACTACATTTAAGGTACTATGTGAGAAAATAACCCCAGTATATAAATTCTAACTTTATCATTGGGAGGTGGGGTGATGGCAAGATTTTAAAATATAGTTATACACTTATAAGAAGTCATGCCACTTCAAATCAAATGAACCCCCAGTATCTTAAAGAAAGATACTTTATGAACACGTGAATTTATTAAGAATTTTAAACAAATGAACTTTACATAATGCATAGTAAATAGTAAAGAACAGTTAGCCTTTTGTATAAACAAGTGATTGCAATTATTTTAATTTTGTAAAAGAGAGTAAAAGGGACACATAATATTTGCGATTGAGGTGGTGAAAGGATAATTAGGATAGTTCAGAAATGCTCTTTGTATAGCTATTCCTTCAGTCCTGCTGTTGTCATCAGTAAAATGTCCTAGTGGATTGAAATATTCTGTTCTCATTTCCTTATGCCTGTACTGCTGTCTTTCTTACTTGTAACTCACAGAAGAGATTAGGGGCTAGCTGGAGCTGTAAATATGGCTGACAGGTTAAGACAGAGCAAGGACATCTGCAGTGATGGTCACTGGTTTCAAAATGATGGGTGCAACTGGCCAATCCAAGGCCTACCCCTTTTTAATGTAGCCAGAGTGGGATTTCACTCCCCTAGTCTGGCCATTATTTTGATGCTGGTGAGCCTCATGAATGTCAGGCTGCAGAAATACACTTAGAAGACCTCTTACATTTAAAACTCTTTGGCGTATGTTTTGTGGATCCTGTTATAAAAGGAATGTGTTTTGTAGTTTACCATTACTGACTCTTAACTTACCAACACGCAGGGCTTACTTTAATCGAATCAAGGAAATACAGCCTGATGAAATTATAGTTACAACTTGCTATGTATAAATGACCGCTTGAACTGATGTAGGATTATATATACATATACATATTTCAGAACACTTTGCCAGTAGCAGTTTTGCTCAGTGATCTAATGCCTCCAACTTGCTATGTTGGCTTCCTGCTACTTTTACATAATGTGGGGTATAGTTTGGGGGAAGATGGGTCTGTTTTCCCAAAATACTGTGTTGTCGAATGATTGAAGAGATCAGCCTGAACAATAACTTAGAAAGTTGTGATGTTTACAATGGTTGCGTGCAGCAGGTCTTTGGTGCACTGTTTTACCAAATTTACATTCCAAAAGTAATTACAAGCCAGTGATGGAACTTGCATACCATGAAGTTAAAACAATTATAATTTTGAAAAGCTCCTAGCAATGTATCATGGCTATTAATAACAGAACCAAAAGTGAAGAAAATACTGTACTCAGAACAAATACTAACTACTAAAACTAACATTTAGTATCTGTGCACCTACTATATCTACTGTAATTATTTCTCAAGGCCACATATGCTAATGTGTTTAATTGCAAAAAGATTTGTTGCACAAACAAACAAGCTGTTGAACAGTTAGAAATGTATCATATCTTATTCCTGGACAATACAAAATAATGAGATATGATTAATAAAAAAGTGATTAGTAGATCCACTTACCAGTTGGATAAACTGCTACTTCTTTTTAATTTCTTATGATTTAAACCCTTAAGGTAACCTCCATCATTGGACTGTTATAGATATGGTATTTAATTCATAATTCTGTAGTTACTAATTTAATATCACTTAAAATGTCATAGTATATAGGTTTCAGTCACCTTTCAAATTATTGCACTGAAGGTAGTCATTAACTGGAATATCAACAGTATCATTTTTACACTTCAGTCTATGTTTCTTTTTTATTAGTGAAGAGAAGAAAATCCACTAGCGGCAATATATAGTCTTTTGAACCTCTTCCTGCTTTTATGTAAATCAGATTCCAGTGGAGTCTATAGAATTATTATTTATAGAACACATTTTCTTGGTAACTGCAAATTCACTCTCCCTCTTTGTTAGATATATCAATTATCTGATATGGAGTATGGTTTATAATTCACTCACATATGTTCGCTCATAAATGCAGTCCACCCCATTCTAACAATAATTTGTGTTTTTGAATATGCATTTTAAATCCCATTTTCCTCTCAAAACACGTTTCAAAATATGCATTTAAAAACATAATTTGTTCTCATTTTTTTTTTAACACTACGGAACATTTGAAAAGTTTGAAAATCGATAAACAGAAAAGTTCTAATCTACTGTTCAGTTCAGGAGATACATTTCATTCCATGCCATTCAGATGATGCTTATCACCTATAAAGCCCTACATGGCATAGGGCCAGGCTACTTACAGGACTGCTCTCTCTCATTGTTTTGGCTTGGCTCACCAGAAAGGTCATGCTCTGGGTCCCTTCCATCAAGCAGTGTTATCTTGTTGGACCCAGGAGTCTTCTTAATGGCAGCCCCTGCCCTAGAGAACAGCATCTCTTTGCAACTCCGAATGGACCTGACCCACTTAGCCTTTTGCAAGGCTTTGAAGAGCTGGCTTGTTTCCTCATTCCTCCTTTGGGCCAGGAGGTCAGACAAGCTCAGCTGATGATGTGTTTTGTGTGGTTGCGGTTTACAACTTTAACCTTGGGTGTCATGGGCTTTATGATGTAGTTGTTGTTTTAATCTTTGTGTTCTCTTACATGCTTGGCTGTCTCATAACTAAAATAAAAACTCAGAGAAATTAAGGAAACACATTTAGCACTGCATGAAGTACCCCTTAAATCACGGTAAAATTAAACCATGCAAATTTGGATAAGTTTAAAAAGGAATGAGACCAGTTCATAGAGGATCAGCCTATCAGTGGCATCTCCAGAATCATGGGCAGCTAAGTTAGTGAACAACACCCACTTGTCTACTTTGGCTACAGTGTTACAAAGAATTCTAGACTATGTTGGCCCTTGGTCTTCCTGCTGGGCTTTTCTTATGTTCTTATCCATATAAATATTAACTATCATAAATCTTGGTTCCAAGGAAGCTACTTATGCAAGACCAGGAACAGGCTATCAAAAACAAAGACAAAAACAATGTTTCCCAAATTTCAGATATTGACTAGTCTCTGTGGGATGATTGTAAACAGAAGTTAATGCGCTCAAACTCATAACATGTGAAACAAGAAGTTAGTAGGCAGAACAGAAGTAAAATATAGGAGCCAAAGAGATATTCTTCCTAATTTGTTTATTTAAGGAAGTTTTCATCTGGGGGTTTCTTTTCTCCCATCTCTCAGGCTTGCTTGATACTTTGGGTCTAAAGCATAGATAACATTATCTAATCACTGTATCTAGCAGCTAATTTATTAATGATTGAACAATGGATGCATTAATGAAATCATTATCAACAACGGCAACAACAAAATTGCTGCTGAGAGCAGTTTCTTCTGACTATAGTAAATAGTTTAATTTTTTTTAAATCCCAGATGATTTTAAAAAATGTAAATCTACAGAGAAATAAGATAATTCCAAAGGAGAGAGAGAGAGAGAGATCACAGGTAACAATATATTTTCATGTCTACAATATGTCTAGATTGCAGATAAATGCTTAAGAAATGTACATACTTAGCACTGCTATGGACATGACAATTAGGATGGTGAAATTCTTCTAAGACCTTCACTTCTAAGATCATAACTTCTGCCTCTTGATTATAATGTATGAAGTGACAATATTAATAATAGTGATTAAATGCAGAATATTGTTCCAGATTGCAACTGTTATAATCCGTAGAAGTAAGTTCTAAATAAATAGTTCTACAGTCAGGATCCTTAGTTGTGAATTCCAGCCTTGATTTGTAGGTTGAGACAATTCCAAACAATCCATATTATATTAAACCAAGCCTTTATTCCTTCTCTTTATCTTCTCTGAATGCTAAATAAACCCCAGTTTCCTTTAACAACACTCTTTCTCTCATTTTGTTCTCTTGACCTATGTTTCAAAACAGTCAAGATATTATTCTTTTCATTATTTTCTGTGAAGCATTCCCTAAACCAGCCTTCTCCAATCTGACATCCTCCTCTAATATGGTGGGACTGAAATCACTGGCAGGGAATCCTGGGGACTGTAGTCCCAACACATTGTAAGAACTACAAATTGAAGATTTGTCAACTCTTTCTTCAAATAAAACATATTTAAAGTTCACATCAATTTAGATTAATTCCTTACCTTCTCCATTCTTTCCCACTATTGGTTATCTCTCCCTTCTTCTATACATTGTCTCTTAGACTTATAACTTTAGACTGCAGATTCTTTGGAATTCCTGTTTTTTTGTTTGTTTGTTTCTAATTATGATGTTTTTTGAAGTTTGCAAATCAGTTGCTTATTAATAATAAAGCTTTCATAATAATTGCTTAATCAGTAATAAATTGAGATGATTTCATTTGCACACAGTTCTATCAAGTCAGATGAAGTGACAGTAGTGAAAGCAGTTTGTAAATTGATAGATAATCATGATAATTTTGTTTTTAAATACCAACAGTCAAGTGATAGAAAATATTATATGACCTTTCTCTTCCAGCAGGAGCCAACTTCCATGAAAGATTATAATGAATCCTCATATAATTTAATACTGGTCTGTGTCAGATCTTGAAATGATGCTCATGTAATTTTAGTGTTGGAGCTCTATAGATATGTACAGGATTAAAGGCAATTGAGCATACAAGACTTCTCAGCTTGCAATATAAACTCTTAGTGAGTTTAATAGGATTTGCTGCTACCCTACAGCTGGAATTCTGTGCAGGTAGTCCCTGGGTTAAGAACACCCATTTTACAGATGACCCATAGTTAAAAGCAGAGCCCATTGTAGCAAAATTTGAGTAAAATGCACAATGGTTTGAGTTAATTAAATAATACTATTTATACAGTATTATACAATAATACTGTTTCGGCTTATATCCAAGTTTGACTAAAGGACAGACCTTGGGAATAGAACTCGTTCTTAAACTGGGGACTATCTGTCCTCATTTTCTGAAAAGTCATTAAACCTTCTTCTTTCTTCTATGTAGGTACATATAGAACTGTATTGTCAACATATGCATTATCTCCTACTAGAATGTTCAAAGACCTTTTATGTTGTACTGTGACAACAAAAAGTCCAGCAGGAAGCTGAAACCCACTTGAATCAGTCCCACTGAATTTAATGGGGCTTACTTCTGAGCACCTATATACAGGACTGCCTAACATTTCAGCTCTATTAAATCAATTTTTTTCCCTTGCTACAATTAATTCATTGGACTCAAAGATGCCATGAAAACTCTTCCATATTTTTCTTAACAACAAGCCAAAATCCCTATCCTATGAAACTGTACCAGTGGTTATCAGCTAGTTAAGTTCAATTAGATTTGTTGATGTGAAAAACTAAAGTTTAATATAAAACAATTAAAACTGTTCTTAATACTAGGTTTTCTCCTGCTGAAACCAAAAAATTGTTTTGAGAACTTATTTGCGGGACTATTTCCGACACCTTGATTAATTACTCTTACTACTTTAAAGCAGTGAAATGCACATAAGGTTTAATTATGTTTTCTGCAGCATCTCTTTCCCAGAAAGTTTGAAAGGCAGTCATACAGATAACGATTTCAAGTCTCCATTTCAGACAGTGAACTAGGAAAACGTTAATAGTTATGGAACCATCTTCAAAAGAGTCAGAAAGTTTAAACAACAAAACTGACACTCAAAACATGTTGAATCCATCTGTGTACTTTTAAGGATTTCAGTTGTACTTTAATGCTTCAGGATGTCCTTTCATTGTTTCATATCTATGGTTGCATAGATTTTCCAGTTGCTTTGGAAATTTTAATTTTTTAGGAAGAGACAGCTTTTGGAACTGAATTGTTTGCACTGTTTGGAATGAAAATGTTCCAAGGGAAACTAATTCCACCTATGGAAAACATACAGCAATAATCATCTGGAAGGAAAAGTAATAACATATGAGTCTCCTAAATTGTTCATCTGATAAGGCTTGTCCATTTCAAATAACTTAAATAAGAATTGTAGAAGGTTATCTCTGGTTTGGGTAGTCCACTCTGTAAAAATGTTGCTCAGTATAAGTAACAAAACAGCATTATAGTGATGCAGTTATGTAAAGTCAACAGTTGTCAACAGAAGAGAGACTGTAATTTCTCACAGATACTGTCCCGAGCAAGGATGGAAATCATAGAAAAGGTTAGACTGGGCTTGAAGGTCTAGCATTAGAATTCCTATTAGAAATATTGAGGAGAACTAAGGAAACAAATTGAACTTGAAAGCTTTAGAACTTAGTTCTCACCATTTACATCCTTTCACATATGCATTTATGTGAAAAGTTAAGAACTGTAAGAACTGGTAAGAAGAACTATATATTAGTTTTATAGACCCTATTCCTACTGACTCTGTAAGAAACATTACTGACTTTAGTGAAGCTTATATCTGCATAAGATGATTGAAATAAAGACTATAAAAATATGAAAGAATTTGGAGTGATACTTTTAGTGTCTATTAATTCCACTATATAGGCAATAGATGAAGTTGTACAGACACTTAAAGCAAAATGTTAATTATATATGATAAAAGCAGAGATGCACTAATCAATAAACAAATTTTCCTGACAATTTTTATTTAAGATCAATGGGCTGCACCCACTTTTAAAGCTATGGCACATCATTAAATATACAAAGTAACATCAATGCATAATTGCAATTTTAGGCAAATGCTTCAAAAATAATAGAATGGATCCAGACAAACCTAGATAGGTGTCAGTCCCACTGAAATCAATTGGGTTAGTTGGGTATGTTAGCAATTAGTATCTTAAGTCCCATCTATATTAGTGGGAATTAAGCCTGACTAAATCTGGATAAAGCCTCATGTTATTAAAATCAGATATATAACTAAGATAATACTATACAACTCCATTATTTTGGATAGAGTTGAATCCATGCTTAAATTGATTTATATCAATATTCTAAACTGTTCTAAAGTCTGCAAGATCGTTTGGTTTTATATTCATCATCTTTAACATCTCAGAAATGGCTGCAGAATTCATTAGATTGCCAAGGTGTTTTAATTACTGGTTCTCACTAAATTAACTACTGTACAAAAAGAATGACTTTCTAGCACCTAAGAGATGTGTAATTCAAAAATGTGTCACAGAGTAAAGGCAGTAATCACTGCAGTGATCTTTGATGCTTTTATACATCATAATTCTGTGGCGAAAGAAAAGATGTTTGCTATAATTTACTCCCAGCATTGCTTCCTAAATTGTAAGAGTGACCTCTAGTGCTTTGCTGGTCTGTTATAGTTCCCAGAGTTCTATTTTACTATAGATTGAAGATGCATCTACCAAATAGTGCAATTCAGTTTCAATATTCTTCTGAAAAAGGGATAGAATCATGAAATGAAAAAGCAGAACAATGATAAATTTAGAAATGGCATCCAGATAAATTGCAGCAGGGAGCTTTCAGAGAAAACTTGTTCCATGCACTTGAATGTCAAATGAACTAACATGAATGAATCACACACACACACACACACACACACACACACACAAAGGCAGTTCACCACTGCAGAACATTTAATGACTATATTTCAGCCTTTAAAGCACGAAGTGTCCAATAAAATTGTATAACTTCCACTTTCCTGATCTATTTCTTCAGTGTTCCTGACAGCTTCCTTTTCAATGGTGTGACTGTGTTATTTATGAACCCCTTCTACTCCCTGTTCCTCTAACTCTAGTCCCCCTTCCTTGCTTCCTTCCTTCCCCTGTCCCCCCATCACATAAACTTCCATCAAATGAACTGTAAATCTGAATACATGGATTGGAACACCAGTTAAGATGTTTAATGCAAATTTGAGCCTTTTATTAAATGGGGCATTTAATAAGATCAATCATCATGGATATAAAAATAAATGCAATCATACATTTGCCTATAATATACTTTGTACATATATGTCTGAGTCAGGTTTGGGACCTATTTATCCCATATCTACAACAAATACTGATTACAAAGGTAGTGACTCTCTTAAGTTCTAGAGTTACACTGAGCTTTCCTTTACAAATTATTGTCTTTTCAAAAAAGAAAGAAGCACCATTTTCACACTGCTGCTAACCTTCTACCGCCTGGTCACACATGAACATTATTCTCTCCCTAATCAATGAACATCCCATAAAATCTTGTCCTCTGCATTTGATGTGCTGTTGTGCTATACAGAGAGTTACTCTTCCCTCACTCAAGAGAAACATACTTGTCCATAAAACTGTACATTACTAAATACAAAGCTGATGCAGCAGAGAGTATTAGCATGCCAGTAGTCCCCGATGAAAGACTTAACTCCTTGTTAAATACTGTGCTGCTGTATAGTAAACATTTAAAGGGGGGGGGGGGGTGAGAGGCAGAGAGAGAGAGGGAAAAGACAGGTTGAAGGGAGGGAAGAAAGAAATACAGCAGAGTATGCAGTTAATGGTGAAATGTGAATTCCCCAGAGGCTATCTTACACTAAACTGCTCTGATCAGAGTCTGGTCAGATCAGGAAATGAAAAACACAAGGACATGACACATTTTCAGTATCTGAAATCTTTTTATCCCATCTATTTGCAGTTCAGATTGCAGCTGACTTGATTTATTTGGAAAACTCCCTTTCTAAAGTCCAGATTTCATTACAATAAGTCCTAAGTTTGCAGAACAGCCTGGTCCAAGTTTAATATCCGTTTGTAATACTCACAGATGTCTCCTGCTGCTAATATAGTCCAAGGATGGAGAGGGACCAGAAACAACAGCCTGAAGAAGATTTCAGTACAAGAATCCATGGTCTCATTGAAACGAGGCACCCCAAAGTGTCAGAGTATCAGGAGACAGACACAGCTGCTCTGCACTTCAGTCGTGCTCCGGCTTCCTCTGTTTTCCGTTCTCTCTGCTCTCTCTGTGTTTTAGGGCTTCCCAGTAGCCAAATGGTTCAGTCAAAGGCACTCTGCATCTTCTCTCTCACACACACGCAGCCACACATACCACACAAGATCTGCTTTTTTCCTCCTAACAACAGCAATTCCCAGAGAGCAGCTGCACCGATCTCTAATTTCACAGAATCACTCAGAGCTAAACTGCTAGGCTGCCCTGTACAGTTTGATTACTGAAGCTTCCCGTTCATAATGTGTCCCGGATACCCCTTGTGGTGACAGGTAGGAAATGTGAGTCTATGATGAAAGCCAGACAATAAAGAGAACAGCCTGCACATGTGTACCAAGAGCAGTCTTCCTGCCGGATGGTGATTGTACCCAATTCTTTACGGTTATGCCATACAAAGGGGAAATGGAGCGAGAAAAGGGGCAAAAGGAAGAACGAACCTGTATATTTGTTGCCCTCAGAACCTTCCTTTTTCCTCCCACTCGGTATTTAAAGGTAACTTTCAGCAGCTACATTATTTGCAGTAACAGCACAGAATGTTCCAATTTTATATCAGGAATTGTTACCAGGAAATACAACAATATTTACTCTTCATGCATACATTAAACCTTGCATTCAGGCAAAGACCCTCCATCTTCAGAAGATACTTCAGGAGGTTCTTTTGAGACAGTACCTTTAATGAGACCCAGAATGCCTAAATTCCTAAGAAATTGTAATACCACAAACATGTAATGTGCTACTTTAGAAACTCAAGCAAGCTCAAGCTTGACATTTATTTCCCACACTCAGAGAATAATCACAAATATAAAAGAGGAAGCTCGAATGGCTTAAACTGGAATAATGAATAATAAAATGCCAAAGCGCTGAAAAGATATGGCATAGGACTTTCTGGTTTGCATTTTAAAAGCAACTGTTTGCAAATAAGACTTAACCATAAATACCTGATAAATACAGCAGGATCTAAACACAAAGTTGGCTATGAAACCCAGTTATCAGGAATCACAGCATCTTGCAATGAGCCATCAAATTATCTGTACTGTTAGGTACGGTGGAACAGGTTGTATCCCTTACTCCAATATGTAAAACAGCTTTAGATTTAAAAAGACAGTAAAGCAGAATAACGAAGAGATAAACCATCACAGAGTTTAAATTCCCACCTTTAAATTGTGAATTTATACTCAACAATGTTCCATAACATCAATGAAGTTTGTTCCAAATATAGTATATCTTCTAAATCCATAGAACTTCTAGAGCAGTTTCTAACAGTCAATTGGATAACTTAAGAATAAATGGTTTTATGCCAGAGGTTTATGAAGTTCATAGTATTATTACCAACAGCAAACTAAACATGCTAGAAAGATGAAGAATATCAAGTAAGTTTCATCCACAAGTCTTCTTCAAAGGAAAGTTTTTTTGTGTATACAGTAGTTGTTATTCAAGAACTGTTGCCAGTTGAAGATACAGCATCTTTCCCTTTTCAAATATAGTTTCCAATATTCTCAAGATTTAATAGATTCTAAGGAAGAACACTTACAGGGCCAAATCATAGATTAATCAAACTAAGTACCTACTATATATAAGTCCATGTCATGTAGCATGTATGCAAATAGGTATGCATGTGAATTATGCCCCAAAATGGATATATCTAAGCATATACATACACCTGTTCATGATTCTTTAGCCTTTGCAAGGTTTGCAACCCTGAATCCCAGAGAAATCCAATGCCAAGAATTCAGGAGGAGGCTCTAAGAAAGAAACAGCTCTTTATTCAGCTGAGTAAAAGGAAGCTGGGTGGTCAGCAACCCAAAGCATAGGCAGCAAATATGCCAGGGTTTTGCCATACCACCAGAAATACAAGCTCAGTTTTTATAGTTTACAGGGACAAGGCAGTTTGAACCGCAGTTTGAACCGGTTTGGCTGTAGACCCTTTCCTGGAGACTCTCAGGGTTTCCTGGATACCCTCAGGGTGGTTGTAGACCCTTTCCTGAATACCCTCAAGGTATCCTGCATACGTGTCCCTCCCACTTCGATCTAATGGTGTCTTTCTAGCGAGGCTGCAAAGACAACACCCCCCCTTCACCTTAAAAAAAATTATAACCCTTTTGCAATATATGCATTTTTCAGAGTATGTGTGTGAATGGTCAGTCTCATAAAATTTATTATATAAAGAAAGTGCATATTGGGTCCATCCTACTTCACTGACTAAAGTTAGGCTTGATTTATATGAATAAACATGTGAGACTATGATAACACTGCATCAGCTGGAATGTTCTTTTAACCGTTTTCCTTATAAAATGGTAGAGGACAGTAAATGAGTGGCTCCCATATGCCCCCAAAATGTATATTGGGGTTGCTATTCAAATGCTATAAATTTGCATGTTCTTATTTTAGTTTCAGAGATTCTAACAATGGTAAGTATACTAGATTTGGGGCTTACACTAACAGTTAAAAAACAGTACCCCATTAAGTCAGCTACAGAGATATTCACGGAGTCACTGACCTTGGATCAATCACTCTCTCAGCTCAACCTACTCCCAAACTTGTGGGGAGGTTAAAGGTGGAATTGGCTGTATTTAGTGCTTGTTGGGAGAGAAATGGTCATCAGCAAAAGAAGTAAAAATCCATCATCAGATGTATGCAGATTAATATACATGGAAGTATCACTGTTTTAAATCCTAAATAGGCTAGACTTCAAATTTGGTTGGCTTCAACACTCATCCCCAAACAATAGGCTTGTTAAAGCTAGGGTCATCAAGTTGCACAATTTTTTAAACTGGAAATGGGGCTGCAACACCCATTATCTTATGGCAGATATTGCTACTACATGTTATTGCTCCTCCATAACAAAGTTCTCTGATCAATATTCTTAACAAATATGAAACTTTAGCTGAAGTTCCAAAATCCAATTTCCTTGGAAACAAAGTTTACACAAGAAGTGATTGTACTTAATTCTTACAATGGTGTGATCAGAAAGCAAGCTCTGACGAATTCCAGTTTTCACAAGTTAGTCGTTAGCCTCATTTTCACAAGAATATGCTGGGCACATTAGTTAGCTCAAATAGAAAAGTAGGTCAAATGAAATCCATGGCAAGGATTCTCCAGGGAATTATATTATTTAATATTGCACCTAAACAACTGGGTGGATTTCAATACTATATGCATTATTATTCTGTCATTGCAGAAATAGCGATTTTGAGTGACACCATAAGCAAATATTTTTCTTGTAAAATGCAGAGATCAATCCAAACAAATGTTCGAAAGAAAGAGATTCCAGATTTCCCTCTGGATGAACAACTAATCAATACAATCATCTGTCTTTCTTTTATAGCTGCCAGAAAGTATTTCTTTTTAGTACAATGGCAAACATAACTATCTTATCCACAGAGTCTCAGTCATAGATATGAAAACACAGGTGTATCTGGCACTCTGTGGTGCACCATTATAATTCTCTTTCACATATGCTATGGCCCATAAAATGAAGGCTAGCTGATAATGGCAAATAATATTTGACCCACCTTGACCACTGTAAACTTCCATTTCCAACCTACAGAGAGAGAGGGAGGGGGAGAGGGAGAGAGAGACGAAAACACTTAAAACATGCCCCTGTGGTCATTGCTCAAAAACTATTTAACTTTCCCTTTCAAAGACTTTTTACATTAAATGTGTTCTCTTGAAGGTCTCAACATTCCCCGCTATAGCCCTGCCAAACTTTAAACCTGTTTTTTTTTCCCTTTATTAAAAATTCTTCCTGCTATCCTTTTTCTGATTCACTGACATTGATCATCATGTCATTTAATTTCATCACTATGTCCTTTTCCCCCCATGATTCTTCTACAGAGAGAGAGAGAGAGAGGGAGGGAGAAACAATCTTGCTTCAAAGAATTTTTCATTGGTTTTCTCTTCAGTTGTATTATCAGAAAACAAAAGGTACCTTCAACTATCCTAATGGCACTCAAGAACAGTAATTTCCAGACCTTCCAGTTGCTTAAGTTGTGTATAATAGAATTTGGAATTACCAAACAAGATCCCCAAAATGATATAATGTGCTGCAACAAAGGATTTGCAGATAATACATCTGTAGCAATAGAGGCAATAGACCATTTCGCATTTCCTGGGAGCTGCATGAAAGTGGTTTCTTTCATCCTGCTCTGGGAATCTGTATGCAGCTAGTCCTCACTTAATGACCATTCATTTATCCACTATTTGAAGTTATGACAAAGCTGGAAAAAGTGACTTATGACCAGTCCTTGCACTTACAACTGTCAAAGTGTCCCAAATGATCATAATTAGGGGTCTTAACAACCATTGTGCATTTACAATGGTTGCAGCATCCCATAGTCATGTGATCACCATTTGTGACATTCTCAGCCAGCTTCCAACCAGCAAAGTCAATAGGGAAGCTGGCAGGAGGTCTCAAGTCATGGTTATGTGATGTCACACTTAATGAGCCACAGTGATTCATTTCACGACCACACCTGGGACTGCTGGAACTGCTGTTGTAAGTCAATGTGGTCACATGATGTTTCACTGAATGACCGCTTCACTTAGTGATGGAGTTGCCAGTCCCAATTAGGGTCATTAAGCAAGGACTACATTTATTTATTTATTTATTTATTTATTTATTTATTTATTTATTTATTTATTTATTTATTTATTTATTTAATGTATATGGGTGCCTGCCTGAAATACATGACTCTTGGTGGTTAATAATGCTTAAAAACAAGATAAAAACAATATAACAAAATCATAAATAATATACTGTATAGCAGCCAAGAAAAAAAAACAACCAACAACATTTAATGCAGCCATGATTCAGGCTTACCCACACATCCAGTACCCCAGGCTCAACAACAAAACCAGGTTTTCAAGGCCTTACAAAAGGCCAGCAGGGTCGGACAAGTCTGATTGAGGAATGATGTTCCTGAGGGCAGGAACCATGACAGAAGAAGCTGTCCTCCTGGATCCCACCAGATGACACTCCATAATTGACAAGACCCAGAGCATACCTTTCCTGTCAACTCCAACAGGATGTATAGATACAACTGGGTATATGAAGGCAAAATGCAGGTAAAAGTCAATGGCGTATTTCCTTTCCATATCAATATGTGTTTCCATCTGACTGGCAATATTTGTATTTAGAAGGATCATCACTGGGTCTTGTTCACACATTGCCAGAGTAATAAGGGCAGAAACTATAGAGAAATAAATCCTGCTGGGGTGCTGTTGGGGATCTTGTACCATTTTGATGATGTCATGATCAAAGTGTTGTTATAGTAGACACTATTACCACAGAATTCTACGTATGTGTTTCTTTACAATCATGGCATAAAATACTGTATACTCATTGTATACCAAAGAAACATTATGACTTATGACAAAGCCATCAAAAGACATCCCTTGTGGGTTATGTACTATAAAAATGTTAGTCACTTAATGCTTCACTATTCATTCAGCAGGCACTGTGAATAATAATAATAATAATAATAATAATAATAATAATAATAGTAGTAGTAGTAGTAGTAATAGTAGTAGTAATAGTAGTAGTGGTAGTAATCAGGCTCCATGCTTGGAATTCCATGAAAAAATAGATTAAATCAGCAAGGTCAGCTAATCATTTTATAAGGATTAGCTGACCTTGCTGATTTGACCTATTTTTCATGGAATTCCAAGCATGGAGCCTGATTATTATCTATATTAGCTTACTGTTATCCTGATATCACCTCTTGAGTTGGTAAATGTTGTGCCTCTGGGTCATTCACCACTCACTAGACTGCAAAGTACTACTTTAGATTTTCATCATATAGTTTTATATTATGTTTATGTTTTATTTATCTGAAAGCTGGTGGCTTACTGTAATAAAAGTATGACACTTGTTGTTATTATTATTATTGGATCCATGAAATGCAAAGGAGAAAATGAACTGAACAAATGAATCATGAAATATCAGCTTACATGATGAAATTATTCCTAAAGTGACCACTTGTGCATTACTTTTTGGACATAAAAGAATTCTGCTAGAGATCTGGCTGAAATTTTGAATTTGAATTTGGAAAAAATTGAAGGTTTCAATTCCAGCAAGTCCATATTGGGATGAAAGTTACCAGCAACAAAGATATTTCCATCTTTCCCTTAACACCCCCCCCCCCCATTTTTTAAAATATATGGGACAACTGGAATTTCCCCCACCTTGTTTCCCAAGCAAGCCTTCTGCAGCAACTCTCTGAAAGGAATAATTGCTATTTCTTTGCAATGCTTACTGGACTTTTCTTGTGACCACTCATGGTAATTATGGCATTGCAGATAATAATGATGAAGAAGTATTGAAGTATTGCAGAAGAGGCCGTTTCTGCACTGAGCTCCATACTGCTGCAATTGCTCTTGGCATTTTAAAAATCAAGAGTCCAACTCATCATATGCATTCTGCCTCTAATTTGCCAGACAATTTTCTCTATTTAAGAAAAAGAAGAAAAATCCAGTCCAGCTCTCAGATTTGCAAAGCAGATAGTAAAATGGATATGGTTTGCCTTGCACTGTTGTTGAGGCCTGCTAGATGGAAAGCTAGAGGTCCCAAACTTCCTTATCCAGAAGGCCATCAGGTCTTCACACTTTTGCCCTGCCCCCTGCTTTGGGGCAATCACATGTACTTCTTGCTGACCGCCCCCCCCCCCCATCCTGCAGGGGTTACCTCATCTAGTGCCCACTCCCTAACCTAGATATGCAAAAAAGATAAATCTCTCATAGCCTGTGCTGCCTTTCTGGCAATTAAAAGCTGGCTTTTCTGTCACAGTGCTTGCTCTCTGGAACATCGTACCCCCAAGATTAGATTGGCCCCGACCCTGCCAGCCTTTTACAAAGCACTGAAGATCTGGATGAGCTCCAGAGCATGGGGGTCGAGAGGTTAGGTGGCCCATGAGATATTATTGTTCTGCAGAGAATTTATTGATCTTAGCAAGCATAGTAGATTTTTTATGCTTTGTTGATTTTGTTCTTTGCATTGATTTTAATCTTTATTAACTACCAAGAGTTGTATCTATGAAATGGGTGGCCATATAAATTGATGTAATCAAATAAATAAATAAAAATGCCACAGTTGACATAATTTTCATAGCCCCACCTTCTGGGTACGTAGTATAGGGAACTGAATCAATCTCATAGGAAATAAACAAAATTGAGAGAGATTGAGAAAGAGACCCTTTTTGATTTCAAGTGTTAAAATGCAGACATTCAATAGGAATGGCAGATTAACAGAGGTGTCCAAACCACAGTAATACAGAAGGTTGCAAATTAGGGAGGGAGGGAGGGAGGGAGGGAGGGAGGGAGGAAGGAAGGAAGGAAGGAAGGAAGGAAGGAAGGAAGGAAGGAAGGAAGGAAGGAAGGAAGGAAGGAAGATTCAGACACATCACAGGGTAGTGATTATCTGCTACAAGATAAGAGCCTTTTGCCTATAGTCTCTTGGCAGGCTGGCAAGAGTTCAAAATATTATGGATCATCAGAAGATTGTAAAGATTAAATGCAAATGAAGGCTGAAATTAAATATCCAATGCCATAACTTGTATGAAAAGATAAAGAAAACGAGATTTAGCATAATACAGAAAACAGAAATCAAAACAGTACTAATTCCTGGCTACATGTATTGATCTATTTGTACAGAAAGAAGGCTTTTTAAAGCAAATGGTCTCGTGATTCAGTCTCCCTTCCAGCTTCTAGATTCCCAGTGTTAATCAAAAGCTGCTGGGGACAATAGAAACTTTATGTAAAGAACTTTACATTCTTTATGTAGCCTCTCTCTATAGACTTTCTCTCTTTTTTTTAACAAAGACAAAACCTTTTTCTGTATCCAGCAGAGGGAGTGACTCGGAAATCAGATTCTGAGTCCACAAACATGATGAAGAGTCATCACTCATGAGATGATCCATGCATCCCTGCTAGAGAAGAACCAATTTATGAGGCAGACATTTGCTTAATGTGGAGACAGTGCAAACTGGGGTAAGAATTGGATCATGCACACAGCCCTGCCTTTCTCTAATCTCCATGCATTCAGGCAGAAGTTCTGAAGGGAAGTTGTACTTGAGTTTGCTGGAAGGTGATTAAGTTGTCCACCTGATCCAGAGTTCCAGATCACTGACAGCTATGCTCACATTCAAGCTTGAATGCATAGAAGGTAGATAGAGGCATGGAAAGGCTGAATAAATTGCCCCTTTGGGGTGGAACTAAGATAGCGTGGATAAACAGATCTGAACCTAAGTTCTCCATGCTGTTTTATGCTTCTACTTTTTGTTATTTTTCATATATATTTTATCATATCTTCCCTTTATTCTTTTATCCTTTATATATTGATTATATTGACACTGACCCTTTCTCTCTCTAGTTTAACCACTTCATACAGTCAAGCGAATACACAAATAATAGTACAATTTCTTTTTTCTATATTCTTTCTTAGTACCGAAGGAAACAGAACATTATAATGGATGCACAGCCATTTTTAAAATAGAATCACAGTTTCTGGAAAATGTCCACCTCCATCACTTCCTAAATTCAGATTAATGACTGGCAATTATTGAAAACAAACATACTACAGTCTCACCTGTAAAATAGTAAGTGTACAATTCTGAAAATGTTTTGAAGCAGTTCAAAATATAATTTTACAGACTGAGGGTAGGACAACAACTACAGTAGAGCAGCAGGGATTAAAAAAAAAAAAAACACCACACACAGTATGACATTTATTCCTTTTTTAAAAATGTCCTCTGCCCATAAACTCCCTACAAGCGATCGGGAACAGCATAAAGAATGAATTGTCACTACTTTAACATGAATGGGTTATGTTCTTTTCCTGAACAGATGTACAATCCCTTAATATGGCATGCATAGTGGCAGCTATTAGCCGAAGTAGAAATCCTTTTTAATGCAAATATAATTAAAGCAATATAATTTTAAAAATGAAAATACTCTGAATATAGGCATCATTATTCACTTCCATTCCCTGTAACCATGAATGGGAAAGTGCTGTAATGTACAGACCAGTTTTGCTACTTTGCTTCTACTGCTTTCTCTTCCTAGTCCCACAGAGAATGGCAATACATTCATTTGCTTCTCTTAACATGCCACATTTTAATTAGTACAAATCCTAGCACATCATTCCACTGATCTGCTCTTGCCAAATAAGTTTGACCCATTGGCATATCTCAGTGGTACATCATTTTCTTTGTAAGCCTCTAAATAAGGTTAATGGAAAAATCAGGAATCTGGTAGCAACTTTTCCAACTAACAAATGTTATTAAACAGCACAAGCCTTCGTGCCATTTAATAAAATGTGTTAATCAAAAAAAAGTGCTACTGTCCTGATTTTTTGCCACCGTGGACAAACAGAGCTCTCCTCCTACAAGAAAGTTCATGTGTGTTTCATGGGCAACCATTGCCTTGTTTCTGTAAGAATTATGCATATTTTCTTCACACTCAAACTGAAAAGTTGTGCTTTGTAAAATTATTAAAAAAATATATCTGCAAACTGTTTAGAGACGTGCATCAAAAGAATTTGGCATTTGAAATAGACATAAGTGAATCCATACAGTTGTGTGATGATAGGAGAGCTTCATCCTTGCATTGTTATTGGATTTAAAGATACTTAGCAGGAAGAACAAGCACAAAATGGAGAGTTAACCCCAAGAAGTCAGGGTGAGGAAGACATTCTATTCTAGTAATTTGGGAAATACAGTCCCGAGGACCCATGAACACATGTAGAGTGTCTGTGGCTATAAATCTGTGACCAAGGTGTTCTTACTCCCTTTTTTGAAGTGAGCTGAATTAGCTTTGTAACTCCTAAATTAATATCTCCTCCTGAGAGGTATCTTATTGAAACCTTCATTTACTTTAAGTTAATAGCTAGGAAAAGCAAACATAAAGAGGTGGGTTTTAAAAAAGATGCCCAAAGGACATCAACTGTAAGGCTTTGTGTACCACAGAAGGGAGGTTCTTCTACAGGAATGTTGAGGCGGGAAGCTCATGAAAACAGTACCACTCATAATAAAATATAGGCTTAATGTAGTTTTAAAAAGCAAAGAAGCTTTCCCAAAAGTTACAAGGCATCACTGTCATACTCACTGCAACCTTCATAACCTCCTTGCCATATTAAGTATGATCTCCAGCTATCAAAAGATTTTTATTTTATTTTATATTATTATTATTATTATTATTATTATTTGCCTTTGAGTCAGTTTTTGATTCCTGGCAACTTCCTGGACTAGTCCCTGCAGTTTTCTTGGCAAGATTTCAGAAGCAGCTTGTCATGGCTTTCTTCCTAGGGCTGAGAGAGAATGACTGGCCCAAGGTCACTCATGGTCTCCTGGTTTCTAGCCCAGTGCCTTAACCACTACACCAAACTGGTTGTTGAGCAACAGATTGTCCACTCCAGAGGTATTTCTTCTTTGTCCCCACACCTCACTTCAAATACCATGCTTACATTCTGGGCTTCTTGTGGCATGAATATCCCCACCTCCAGCTTTCATCCCACCTGGGCATATCGGGATCCAGCAAAGAGGCACCACGTGCCCAATCCTGTGATCTGCTAGCCATTAACTTGAGAGATGGATATCCCCCCATCTTGTTTTTTTCTGGAAAGAAAATTAATGTTGTTACCATATTATTGCCTGTTTTTTCTTTCTTTCTCTGTTTGTTGTTGTTTTGCTGATGCTGGTGCTTATCACCACTTTTGTGCTCTTACAGATTCTTCTTTAAAGCATGCTACTCTAAAAAATTACTATTCTAGTAATTTGGGAAATACAGTCCCGAGGACCCATGAACACATGTAGAGTGTCTGTGGCTATAAATCTGTGACCAAGGTGTTCTTATTCCTTTTTTTGAAGTGAGCTGAATTAGCTTTGTAACTCCTAAATTAATATCTCCTCCTGAGAGGTATCTTATTGAAACCTTCATTTACTTTAAGTTAATAGCTAGGAAAAGCAAACATAAAGAGGTGGGTTTTAAAAAAGATGCCCAAAGGACATCAACTGTAAGGCTTTGTGTACCACAGAAGGGAGGTTCTTCTACAGGAATGTTGAGGCGAGAAGCTCATGAAAACAGTACCACTCATAATAAAATATAGGCTTAATGTAGTTTTAAAAAGCAAAGAAACTTTCCCATTCATTTCATTTGTATGTTTCACTGAAGATGGATTTGTTTCAACTCTGAAATACCAGACAAGCAGTGTTACAGAAAGTATAAAAGAATCTGGATTTTTTAAAAGACACTTTAAATCAGTGCTTAGTGGTAGGAAGTAATAAGACATTCTATTAACCCCCCCCCCCAAAAAAAAAGCAAAAACCAAATGCCACAGAAGTGCCCTTGGCAAAATAAAATCACACGTCTGGTATGTTCACAAAGCTCGTCCTGCAACGATACAACAGACCATAAAACATACAAAATGAAGGATGCCTACCAGTTTGTTTATAAACAGTAATAAAAGTAGCATCATGTTTATAGTATTTTGGCCAGCAGGGGCAGAGCTGTACAGTTCATCTGCTGGCATAAATAATTCTTCATGTCAGACAAGATGAGAAAACACACGTTCTACAAATGCTGTAAGAAACAATTAGGAATCTCCTTTCATGTTATTAATGTCACTCTGGTGATTTCTGTTTTTATTCCTGTCTGTTGCAAGCATGCTTTCTGTAATCATAGTCTCTTCTAAGCTTGAATGTGTCACACTCTTTCCATACCACTTTTCATTTTAAGATTACCGGTTTGCTTCCGGGTCCAATTCAAGGTGTTGGTTATCACCTTTAAAGCCCTACATAGCATGGGGCCAGGTTACCTGAAGGACCGCCTCGCCCCCATGATTTCAACCCGTCCCACTCGATCTCACAGAGGGGGCATGCTCCGGACCCCCTCGGTAAAAGAACTCCGATTAGCGGGGTCCAGAAGGCAGGCCTTCTCTGCTGTAGCCCCCACCCTTTGGAACATCTTGCCTCCGGAGGTGAGACAGGCCCCCTCACTCCAGGCCTTTCGGAGGGATTTGAAGACTTGGCTCTGCCATCTGGCCTGGGGCGGGGAGGGAGGATGTCAGAAATGGGGTTGGCTAGCCCCTTAGTGGCCTGGTGTGGCCTCTATTGGCCTCTTGGATCTTTTAATCTCTTTTATCTTTGTAAGTGTGGTTCTTTTTATAACTTTTAATCATGTATTTATGATTTTAATTTGATGTAAGCCGCCCAGAGTCCCCCATTGTGGGGAGATGGGCAGGGACAAGTTTACTAAATAAATAAATAAATAAATAAAATAAGATATGCATCTCATTTCAGAAGATCTGCCCTTATTTCAGGACATGGTAGACCTTTTAGAACTCTTACTCAGTTCTTGACCTGTTTCAGAATGACCAGTCTTAAACCAGAATGTTTGCTTGCTCAGTCACTTCAGACAGCATAAGTATGCTGCAATTAACAGATTATGAATCTGTGTTCTTGATATTTTACAAGCCAAGAAGGAAACAGCAATCAAGGTGATCCAAGAGCTGGACTTCATTTGCAAAAAAATGGTCCATGTGTAGGCTTGTTTAGAAGACAGGCAGGGAATGACAGGAACATGGCTTAATAAAAAAAAAAAAAAGAGAGAGAAGAGAAACTTTTCTATATTTGCAACCAAGCACAGCTCCATCTGCAATTCAGATGCAGAAATGAGCACCCTGACAGTTCAATAACTTTTCAAATACTGGCTATCATCTTCCCCATGGAGACACTATTCTCCAAGGTCTTTTCTCTGTCAAATCCTATTCTCCAAGGTGGCTGCGTTGTTCTGCCTAATGGTAGGGCCAGCCTTTCTAATGAAATTGATTAACAATACATGCAGGACAGAGAACAGGCAAAAGTTAATTTACACTGATATTATTATCACTAGTAAGAAGTATGATTATCAGTGACTTCCAAAAGAATTAAGCATCTCAATAGAAGATAACAACAAAAATGCATTTATCCAAAAGTAGAATCCATTTGGACTTTTGTACTGTTTTTAAGGACATACTTATGGTCCCTGAATTTGGGTTCTGGTGTTGCTGGAGAAATTTGACATTGTACATCCATCCTTTCTCATGAGTATTGACCATCTCCAGGGCTGGTAAATCCTGATTTCAGAAAGCTCTAAATGGACTCATGATGCAGGTTAGGGGAAAACAGTGTGAGATGCTGAACATCCAGAGGATCCTAAACCTATTCATGCTTGCTCATAATAGATAATAAACTAACCCACTATTGTTGTGCAGAGCGCAGCAAAGCTTCCAAAAAACTGTGCTCAGGAAAAATACACATCAGCATGAGAGCTTGCAAAATGTAATGTCCATATTTTGTTCTCCCAAGAAAATCCAGCCAGAAATATATACTAACTGGTTTTATTGATAAAAATGCAAAACTCCATAAAATACAAGTTGCATACAAAATATAGGAAACAACAATGCTTCTTCTCATAAAACTTAGCATCCAAGACTTATCCACTACAAAGTCTCTAGCTAAAAACTCTCAGAGAAGAGGTACACTACTTGGTTATTAGTTACAACTACATAACCCATAAAACCTAACTACATGGTGGCTAAAACTATACTGAAAGGCTGGGCATATAGCCCTCCCATTATATTGCCAACATGTACCCCCCCCACTGAATAACTAGCATACACACGCCAATAGGTGGCAGTAAATAGCAGTATATGTGCACAACACACAATAACAAGTTTTGTTTACATGATCTACAGACATAATAGTTTTGTAAAGATAACGAGCTGCATTTCTTCTCATGAGAAAATCCTGACAACTATCACACTAACTACTGAGAAGATAGCAAATGCTGTTTCTTCCTATTTCCTATCTTCCATTCTGAAGTGGCAGAACTACAAGAATCTTTGGTCTCTTCCAACAATGGCTCTGCATTGTTTTGCCAATGGCTACTGATCATAATAGCAATATCAAGCCTGTATGTTCAGAAGAAATATGTATGTCATTGAATGCCATTTACAGAGGGTGGGTTATATAGGAGGAAGGTATTTTTCTTATTGGAAACAATACAATATATGAAACAAATTTGTTTAACCTAGTGTATATTATATTTGTAAACAGGTAGATATTTCAGTAAATTTTATTTATTTTTTAAAAAATGGATTTGTCAGGATACATCCATGTAAATTTGCTGTGGTTTCCTGGAAAAACTTTCAGAATACATCTCATTCTGCAGGAATTTATCTTCAGACAACGCAATTGAAAATTAAATGTATCTGGACTTCCGGGGGAGCAATGGCGGATTGAAAACAGCTTCATTTTTGTGGAGCCAATGACCTTAGCAGTTAAGAGAAGCTGGAGAAAAGTCCAGCTCTTCAGAACCATCTCTGGACAAAAGAGATGACTGGATCACCCACGAGTACTCCTTACAGAGGTTCCCTGTGAAGCCTCTGTTTAGTGGCCTCCAGCAGGTTACGTGCTCTGGGAGTCATGGAAAACATCAAGCCCAAGCCACAGTGTGGAGCCTCCAAAAGGACACTAGATTTGCTTTCACTTCCTCTTTTAATTAACATTGGAAATTACCATATTTTTCCGACAATAAGACGCCCCCATGTCCAAGACGACCCCCATTTTTCCAACCCCAAATTAAGAAATCAATATTTTAAAGATAGTGCAGAACACATTTTTATTTAGTAATTAGTTAACATTTACCTGATACACTCGGTGGGAGGAGGTCCAAACCATCTCTCTGCAGCTCTATTTCCATGCTCTTTTACATAACTGATTACATTCAAGCACAAGTGAAACTGCCGATAGCTCATCTCTGCAGACTTCCTCTAATTGGTTTGTTCAGCATCAGCTGACATCAGTTACATAAGGCTCGTGATTGGAGGAAGTCTGTTTGGGAGACAAGCTATTTCACTCATGATTCGAGGCTAGCAATAGGAGGAAGCCTGCCTGCAGAAACAAACTATGGGCAGTTTTGCAACCGCGCGATTTTCGGCTGACTTCCTTGAATAAGACGCCCTTCAATTTTTAGGGTAAGGATTTTAGAAAAAAGTATCGTCTTATAGTCGGAAAAATATGGTACTTATTAGTGATTTACTTGGAAATTAAAAACCTTTTGAAAGGCAAGTTGCTGTACACCAGGAGAATTTCCTTCTATCCTGAGAGAAAGAATATTTAAGTAAGTTTAAATATTAAAAAGAAAAAAAAATTGGAAAACATTGAAAGGGAGTTAATAATGTTGGCTGTGGACAGTTAAGGGGCCAGATGGAATTTAAAGAATAGCTTTTTTTATGAACTGTTTTAAATTTTATAAAAAATACAGCAGATGATTTTGGAATTAACTGTAAGAAAATGTATTGTGGAAAAGTTTTGGCTCTGAAAATAAACAAAAGATAAGACTTGGCCTTGAAGGTTAACTAGAGGGAACCAGAGAGCAATTAAAGGAAAAGATATTTGCTAACATAATGGAGCAATATTGTTTTACTATAGAAGAATTTAAATCTGTTTGGGAACAATGTGTTCAGGACTTATTTTTAACATTGGATTTAACAGAGGTTATAGAAGAAGAAAAAGATTCTGCTGGATACAACAGAAGCTGAGGATGATTTGAATAGGGATTTTAAAATGGACTGTAAAGAATTGCCAGACTATAAAAGAGATATGGAAGATATGGAAAAAGATGTTGTGGATTTCAAAATGGACTTTAAAATATTTGCCTGCAAGAGTGACTTGGAGAAAGAAGTTGTAATAGTTATACAAACTGTGGTGGCTAATGTTTTTTACAATTAAAAGGGATATCCTGATTATAAATCAGAAGAGTGACATGGGGAGTTATCTTGTTTTGGATCCACAGAAGGGAAGCACTAAATCTCTGAAGTTGCTACTGAAAACAGACAGGGAGAAAATGATAAGAAATCACTATATGGAACTTTATTTGAAGAAGTGACTAAAGATTAAGCCTCTTAAGAAGAAGAAAAAGGAGTTTGAAGTGGACTTATTTGACCACTTCTATCAATTTTGATTTTGGGTTGTTATTATTAGACTCTTTTTTAACCAGGATTGCAAGATGATGTAAAGATTTTTTCATATGAGGATAAATCTTTTTCCTCCTACTTGTTAGAGAAAGTTATGGGTTAGAATGTAAAAGGGACCTATTGGATCTAATTTAAAATATATATGTTACTATTATTGATATTCTTTATGCCTATGGGGATAAATCTTTTATGTCTTACTTATTAGAAAAAGTTGTAACTCAAAATGCAAAATAGATTTATCTGTGTAAGTTTAAAACTAATAGATTACTATTCTTGGTACTCTTAATGTTTTTGCTGAATAAGATTGATGAATCTTTCTATAATTTGGTGATGGTTTAGTGAAGAGAAATGGGAAGAAGAGTTTTTTTTTTTTTAATTTTTGTAATGCTAGAGAAGGTATTAAGTTACTGTAAATGCTTATACTTGTTTGGAGGAAAGGGGGAGTCACTTTTTATATGTCTTTATCTTTTTTCTTTTTCTTTCTCTTGTTCTCTTTCTTCTTTTTTGTTTGTATATCTTTTCTAATTATGTATTAGCTTTTAACTATGTAAAACTCTAATAAAAGTATTATTTAAAAAAAAAGAAAATTAATTGTATATCAGAACACTTAGCCAAGTCTCAAAACTTGGAACAAAACACAGATTGACTTTCTAAAGATCTGCAAATCCTAGAAGGGTAGTATTTACTAGTGAATCAGCTGATTTACTGCAAGCAACACAACTCATATTTAACATAAAAAATATAGCAGGGTAAGACAAGATTGTTCCAATTCCATTATTTTTGCCATCTCCCTGGAAGAGCTTACATGCTATTGAAATAATTCATTTGCCTTCCAACTCTCATTTTTCCAGTCACAATGGAGAGTAAATCACTATGACAATAAAAAAAAAAAAAAGTAGCAGTTATTGTACAAAAGGATATTTAAATGGGCAAATGTTGTAATATATGCTGCATTTGTTCTGGGATTACTAAATAGGCTATATTATCCAGGAAAAAACATCTCTTACAGCCTTCAGAGTCCTTACAAGAAAAAAAAAAAATGATTTAAAGTTGAGAGTCTTCAGTGTAGGATAAAATAATTTTCATGGAAAATAATTTGCATTGAAAGAACAGAAAGCTTCAGCTAGTGAGCACAAACCCTCCAGCTTATCCATCAAAAGAATTAACAAGATTCCAGAAATGACCTGTGGGGTGAAGGGAGTTCAGAAAGAGGGCCAAGAAGAAGTAAAGGAACTGATAAAAAAGCAGATTGGGGTACGCAGTGGCGCAGCGGCTTAATGACGCTGAAAGTTGCCGGCCAGAAATGGCTGATGCTTCAGCGGTTCGAGTCCAGCCTTTGCGTTAACAGGGTGAGCTCCTGTTTCCCCCCCCCCCAGCTCCTGTCAACCCAACAGGTCGAAAACTCACGTGAGTAGATAAATGGGTACTCTCACTCCGGTGGGAGGAAAAATGCCGGCAGCGCCTTGCACAGAGAGACGGGACCAGTTGCCGGTAAGTGCGAAACCGCGCTCGCCCGAAAAGGGCGCAAAGCAACGGAAACCCCGCCTCCTGCGCTCGCCACCTGGGCTCTGCTCTAGGAAGGAGGCTCTGGCAAAACCACTTCCGAAAAACAATTGCCTTGAAAACTGCAAGGATTCGTCCAGGCAGTCACTGCAGGGTCAGTAATGACTGAGCGCAGACCAAAAAAAAAAAAAAGCAGATTACTCTACTGAACACTGTAAATAAAATGTGAGCAACATTTGGCCACCCAAGTGCTGTTGATCTGCAGCATGAATCATTTCTCACAATTAACTGTACTAGCTAGGGCTAAATGATTTAACATCAAAAATTCCATTTTATCCGGATGTAAATAGAATCAAACCAAACCATGATGAGTTTAGTAGAAACACTACCTATCCACATGATGGAAATTCTAAGAAGCTCTTACCATGCAGCGGTCAATGATGCTGAAGTAGTAGAGGCAGAAATTATAGCAGCAGATACATCTCTTTGATCAGTTTTGATCAGCTATAGCTCTCTGTCTCTCAGATGGGAACCAAAATAGCCAAGCCCCATAGGATTATCCAGGTCCAGTTATTATCAAGGTCAATAACTAATCATGCTGGATGATTAAAAGTGATGGATGAATTATTTAAAAATAAATAATAGCCATATCAAATATTTTAGCTGAGTATATCAACCACTAATGTTCAACGTGCTGATCTGCAATTGCAACATCAGTTTCATTAAGTGCTTGACCAGGCTCAGAGTGAGATGATGGATCGCATTAAGAAAATGGATGAGCTGCATTTCCTGATATCATTTACTTCTAATTGCTTAGCAAACAGCTAACACCGCTTCATCTCAGATTTTTTCAGTGCTTTATCTTCAGATGGGGATCTAAAAAAAAAAATTAAAAAACAGAACATTACATAAATAGGAAAATTATAAAATCCATTTCTGATTACAATGCTGTACAAAAACCTTTAGCAAACCACATAATGATACCTTATATTTTCTTTCTTATATCACTATAAAGGCTTATTATGTTTACATAGAATTGACCTGTGTCTAATAGCATATATCATAGAGGGCAATCAAAGTATTTCCACTGATTTCTCTCTGTTCTCTTCTTTTTTAAACCATAGGACTCAAAAATGTATGAATTATTCGATTTATATATAGTGGTCCTCTTCTAGAAGTAGAAATCAGTACTCACAAAAATACAGGTGAAACTCGAAAAATTAGAATATCATGCAAATGTTAATTTATGTCAGTATGGCAACTCAAAAGGTGAAACCAATATATGAGATAGACGCATTACATGCAAAGCGAGATATGTCAAGCCTTACTTTGGTATAATTGTGATGTTTATGGCATACAGCTTATGAAAACCCCAAATTCACAATCTCAGAAAATTAGAATAGTGTGAAAAGGTTCAATATTCTAGGCTCAAAGTGTCCCCCTCTAATCAGCTAATGAATCCATAACACCTGCAAAGGGTTCCTGAGCCTTTCAGTGGTCTCTCAGGCTGGTTCAGTAGGAATCACAAGCATGGGAAAGACTGCTGACCTGACAGTTGTGCAGAAAACCATCATTGACACCCTCCATAAGGAGGGAAAGCCCCAAAAGGTAATTGCAAAAGAAGCTGCATGTTCCCAAAGTGCTGTATCAAAGCACATCAATAGAAGGTTATGTGGAAGGGAAAAGTGTGGTAGAAAAAGGTGCACAAGCAGCAGGGATGACCGCAGCCTGGA
The DNA here is from genome assembly GCA_030867105.1 of Liasis olivaceus. NCBI lineage: Eukaryota > Metazoa > Chordata > Lepidosauria > Squamata > Pythonidae > Liasis > Liasis olivaceus. The sequence continues at coordinate 202,193,686 of CM061348.1, forward strand.
GAGGATTGTCAGGAAAAGGCCATTCAAAAGTGTTGGGGAGATTTCACAAGGAGTGGACTGAGGCTGGAGTTAGTGCATCAAGAGCCACCACACACAGACAGATCCTGGACATGGGCTTCAAATGTCGTATTCCTCTTGTCAAGCCACTCCTGAACAACAAAGAACGTCAGAAGCGTCTTACCTGGCTACAGAAAAAAAGAACTGTTCTGTTGCCCAGTGGTCCAAAGTCCTCTTTTCTGATGAGAGCAACTTTTGCATCTCATTTGGGAACCAAGGACCCAGAGTCTGGAGGAAGAATGGAGAGGCACACAATGCACGATGCTTGAAGTCCAGTGTGAAGTTTTCAGAGTCTGTGTTGATTTGGGGAGCCATGTCATCTGCTGGTGTTGGTCCATTGTGCTTCATTAAGTCCAGGGTCAATGCAGCCATCTACCAGGAGATTTTGGAGCACTTCATGCTTCCTTCCGCAGACGAGCTTTGTGGGGATGCTGACTTCATTTTCCAGCAGGACTTGGCACCTGCCCACACTGCCAAAAGTACCAAAACCTGGTTCAATGACCATGGGATTACTGTGCTTGATTGGCCAGCAAACTCGCCTGGCCTGAACCCCATAGAGAATCTATGGGGCATTGCCAAGAGAAAGATGAGGAACATGAGACCGAACAATGCAGCGGAGCTGAAGGTCACTATTGAAGCATCCTGGTCTTCCATAACACCTCAGCAGTGCCGCAGGCTGATAGCATCCATGCCATGCCGCATTGTGGCAGTCATTGCTGCAAAAGGGGCCCAAACCAAGTACTGAGTACATATGCATGCTTATACTTTGCAGAGGTCCGATATTGTTCTATTTCCAATCCTTGTGTTATTGATGTCATGTAATATTCTAATTTTCTGAGATTGTGAATTTGGGGTTTTCATAAGCTGTACGCCATAATCATCACAATTATACCAAAGTAAGGCTTGACATATCTCGCTTTGCATGTAATGCGTCTATCTCATATATTGTTTCACCTTTTGAGTTGCCATACTGACATAAATGAACATTTGCACGATATTCTAATTTTTCGAGTTTCACCTGTAGATAAAAAACAGCTTGGCCCATATTGCAAGCAGAGGGGATTCTGTATGTTGGGAAAATTTGTCATCTAGCCCTGATTCAAAAATGATCTGGTTGTAGAACTTGTTAAATCCTTCTCTAAGGTGGCGTAAGAAAAGGCAGACCTTATTCTCTTACACTGACCTGAAGAAGTAGGTGCTTGTTGTTTGGAAGATCTAGCAAGGGCAGGCAGCTGTTGTATACCCTCGACTGAAAATCAGTACACTCCTTCCATCTGGAATGGCTGTCCTCTGCCACTGAGCATGCAGCTTCAGGAGGACTCACATGGAACAATGAGGGAAGAAGGGGCACCTGCCAGATCAGCCAGATCAGCTGAATCTACCCTGGCAATCAATGGGGTGACAGATTGCCCTCACATCCATAGCTGCATGTTCAGATGAAGGATGAACAGGGAATGGAAATCCACAAGACCGACAACTGGGTTATAATAACAGCATACCATAAATACAGTTTGCCTTTTGAAGATGGTGACCACCAGAACTGTGGAAGGAAAGAGGTAATTTATGTATGTTTGGGGAGTAGGAAAAGCCAAGTATGCCTATGAAAAAGTATATCATGTCACCACCTGTAGTTTGAAGGGTAAATGTACATGACCAGTATTGTATATACAGGGATATATGAAAATGCAAGCAGCTTTCCACTGATTTTACATTACTTTTCCCAGGTAGATCTGTTCTCATGCACTATAAAGTAAATATTGTGGAAGATGTTTCTTACTGTGTCAAGTTAAAATAAATTTTACTCTAGACAAAACTGTTTCTTGCCTTTTTTTGCCTTTCAGTGGACCTACAGGGAGAGTGCCATTTTATCACCTTATTTATCCTGCAGCATGCTTTTGCTTCCAGACAAGCTTTGTACATTCATCTCCTGTTAAAATGTCCTCCTCTGGGCAAGAGACTTGTGCAGTATTGAATTTCATCATTCGACTTCTATCGATTACATTATTGATGTAGCCTTTTGTACAGAATTACATAGCAGGTCTACTGGTGTATTTAGAAATTATGGCCATAGCCTGAAGAAATGCACTAGGGATTATTCATTTTCATGGTAGTAACACTATCCCTTCATAATGCTAAATCTGAAAATTCAAGCTGCTGGCACTATCAGCATGAGTGCATCTCAAATGAACTAACCAAGGTCACAGGCTAGGATCAGTAATCAGGGGAAGGTCCGCTTGATAACGGCATGTTCCACAAGTGGTGGGCTCCTCCCTTCTATCACTGCTGCAGAGCCTAACATAGCCTTCACTATTGGACTCTGTTCTAACTCTGAGATAGGGATTCAGCAAGGAAATGGAAGGCAAGACTTAGAATGACAACAGATGCAGCTACATATACAGATGATACAGATACGGATAAGAATCATAGGCTATGTACAGAGCCTAGCCTTTGGTACTAGTCAAGTATCAAAGTAAAGATAGATGGGAGAAGAGTTTAGAGATAATTGCTGATTGAAAGACAGCCAGGATCAGTATACATGAGCATCAGTCAAGGAAAGAAGCCAAAGAGTAAGCAAAGAGCTGCTTACATGGCTGAACGATATAATCACAGAAGATCCTGAGGTGGCTTTCTTGGCTTGAACAGTTTGCAGGAGGTGGGCAAGGCTTGAATAGCTTTTGGTTCTTTTTCCTGAAGTTTAACATGCATGGCCTCCTGAGAAGCTAAAATACTGGAAATGGGTTGTGGGAGGGCTGGTTTAAGATGATTTCTCCCTACACACACATGCCTAGACAGTACTTAGCGGCTTACATCCATGCCTGGGTAGCTTACAGAGTGGTACACATTGATGTTCAGGATCCTTATCCAGTCTCTTTGTTTGATCAGCTAGAAGATATGTAAGTAAGTGACAGGAGCAGTGGTATGCTCATGTGGTAGCCTATACAGATGCAAGATTTGCTTCCCATTCTTGGGCATAATATAGAAAAATGTATTTCATGTAGTAGCATTGCATGGATGTGTTCCTGTATTGATTTCCCAGGATTACAGCAAAGCTTTTTGTTTCTAGTATACAACTTGAACTGTGTTTAGCCAGTTCCACTGTTTAAGATGACCCACTCCCTTCTTGGGAGAAATAGTCTGAAAGAAACAATCAGTGCAAGTTGCAATCATCTGGCTGATTATCTCATGGACAAAATCACTCATACCTGCTCCAAGTTGGAAGCCAGTTGGACAGGATCCAATGAGATAAAAGAGGTAGTGTCTTGCAGTGTTACCTGTTTTTTTTTTTTTTTTATTTTATTTTAAGCCTATTGATCACAGTATCCTTCTGGATTGCATATGAAGGTTGGGAGTTGGAGGTATTACTTTATGGTGGTTCTGTTCTTTCTTGAATAGGAGATTCCAGTTGGTTGTCATGGGATAGGGGAGAGGTCAGGCCCTTAGATGCTCCATTATGGCATGTCTGCTTTCCTCTCTCCTATATAATGTTCCACTGGGAGAGATTATCCCCAATTCAGGGTGAAATATCATCACTTTCATATGATACATCTCCACCCTGGACCTAATAGGAGATGCAGTAGAAGCCCTGACTCAGTGTTTGGAGGCTGTCAGGTTTGGATGGGAAGAAATAGTTTCAGATTCAAACCAAACAAGGCAGAGTGGCTGTTCCTTCAGAAACTCACTGATTCTGATATTCTACCATCTTTGACCCTTGGAGATGGTACTCCTTCATGGCTGGTGCTCCCCCATGGAGAGTAGGCCACAATCTGGGTTTCTTCCTGAAATACTCATAATCTGGGATTCTCATGGCACCTGCTAGAACAGCAGATGGAAGCCAGTTGTGGCTTTTTCTAAAACAGGGGGTGTTTAAGAGGGTCACTTCCACCTTTGCATCTCCTGTACAGGTTACTGTAATTCACTTTATATGGGGATGCCCTTCAAAAGCACCAGAAATTTCACTTAGTACAAAATGTGGCAGACCGTTTGCTGAGTAGATGGTCTTCTTATTGATGTGTAACACCACTGTTGTGGGATCTGTACTGGCTACCAGTATGTTTGGGAGTGCAAATCATGCTGATGATTAATCATCTAAAAGGATCTGTATGGCTCAGGGAATTGGCATCTTTGAGACCATCTACCGATATAGATTCTGTCTACCCACTCTAAGAGCACAAAGAATGCCTTCTGAAGGTCCCTACCTATTGAAAGATGGCATTCCCTGTGCTGCTCCACTTCTCTGCAATGGCTTGTTCCTCAAGGCAAGGGTAGATCCTACTTAATGGCCATCTAGAAGGAGTCTATAAAAACTGAAGAGCTCCATTGCCAGGAATGTCATATTAATTCTATTTTTTTATTTTTTTAAACCATTGTTATATAATGTATTTCTTTTATTGTATAGTATTATATTTTATTGATAGAATTACATTGGCTGTAAGTGTTGTTTCTGTACCCAACTTAGAGTCTACTTAATACAAGTAGCTTATAAATTCATAAACAAACAAATAAACAATCTCTGTTCTAGAACATACAATATCCTACATTTTGTTTTGTATTTTTTCTTACAAAAACAAAACAAAGCACCCCAAATAATTGCCCACAATATTGTGTTACATCATAATTTTTGTGACAATTAATTTCAGGTGTTATTGCCCAATGCATTCAACAATTTTGCCTTAATTTTCATGTTTTTATATGCATCTTTAGCTTTAATAATTGAGAGGTTATTTTAAACATTCAGCTATTTTGCATTTAAACATTTTGCATTATTTTGAAATGCAGTTTTATCACACAACACGTAAATGCAAATTATAGCAGTTTATTTTATTTCTTATTTAATCTAAAAGAAAAATAGGGATAATTAAAATGTGTGACTTTCTGCAAAGATGTGGTTATATACCCACACTGTTTTTAATTCCATGTAGATAAATGAAATTATTTGCCCTTAGTGAATGCACACAAAAATTAAGCTGAATATTTATGGCAAATCAATCAGTATTGTAGCTCAAAATCTAATTTGAGAATCAACTAATTTCTGTATTTCTATTCACCTCAGACTTTTTAAGTATCTTTATAAACAAAAAAGGTGTTTTTTTTTTCCTTTCTCCAGCAAAGACTGAAATCCTGAATATATACATTGAAAAGTACAGCAATATCTTAAGAAGTGAGGGTGTAAATCTACCAATCTAATACCCTCTCTGCTACTGCAAGGAAGATATTACAAAACTGTGATTCCTTGCTGCTGGTGCCCTGGTGGTATGGAAGAAATTGAAACAATTACACTTGCACTTTTATATTGTACATTTTATTTGGTCTTATGTTAAAATGCAATATTTTTTAGTAATAATACCGGAGGATTATCTTACCAGCCAACAAGAACTTTCAGGTCACTTACAATATCACCACGTTCTGTCACCTAGCTCCCAGAATGTGGCAATTCTGAAAACTAAATTGGGAGATTAGATGGCTCCTGATATGTCATTGTTCTGCTGAATGTTTCCTGGGTTGATTCTCAGCAACCAGTGTGGGGTTTCTTGTTCCATTGACGTTGTTTCCTCTATTGTTTTTAATGTGTTGTTAGCCACCCACAGTCACGTCTGCAAGATGGGTGGCTATATAGATCAATTAAATAAATAAATAAATAAATAACTCCTATATTAATTCCTTGTCTAACTTTTTTGTATCTGTCTGTTGTTGTTTTGCTTTCGCTGGCCTTTGGCCATAATAAAGTTTTTTATTTCGTTTGAGTAATCTAACACATTTAGATGATCATCTGAACCATAACTGGGTGAAATCAACAACTTTCTATCTGTTCTTATGGTGGGACTTGCTCTTGCTCAGTCATTATTCCCTCTTTGGTGTTTCTTGTGGGATGCCCATTGCAGAGGAAGAGGTGATCCCTGTGCTGATAGAATCAGTTTCATCTTTGTAAAATCTGGCTTCATGCCCTAATTTTCACTGAGGTTTAAATAAAAATGCCCACACTGATTAATAAGATCACTTGGGTCAGTACATATGAATTCAGAACATCGAGTTGGTTCGTAGGATGTCAGTTTTGTTGTTGGTGCTGCTGTTGTTGTGATTATTATTATTGTGGTTATCCCCATGTAATAAACACCTTCAAAGGAACATTATTTATTGTGAATGTGGTGCTATTCAAACAACTATCCATCTTTTACAGCATCCCTTGGGACTGACATGCACACAGAATGACTTGCTGGCTAGAAATAATTTTGCCATCAACATGGTCCAGCATTGGGCAAGAATTATATAAATCTACACTTTTATTCAAGTTTTTAAATTTTTAAATTTAGATTAATAATTTTCCTTTCCCAGTTCCTGCATTTCTGACCCGAGACGAGATGAGAAAGGAACAGTTTGACCCAGGTGGCTTACATCTGTAAAAGAAAATTCACACAGAAGTTAAAACACCTTTCCATCATAGCAAACCAACCCCAGTTTCAACTGTGGCTTCAGAAAGAATGATTCATGTTTAAATTAATTAATCAAACTTTAAAAGGTGGCAGTGATGGGCCTAGTGAACTTCAGATGGAAAGGCATTCCAAAAATGTGGAGCCAGGTCAGAAAGGTTCCTTCAGAAGAAGGCAAGAAAGGAAGACTTCTGTTCCAGATCATACAGAGTGAACATGTTGATATGGGTAAAACCTTATTTTTAAGGCTATAGAAATAAGTGGTAGCCCTTGAAACTGGGCTTGGATGACTCATAGGGATATATAATGTAATGTTCAGCATTGCCATGTAATTTAATTCATTATTAAATATGTTCCATAGGATCACCACTGGGGATGGAAAGCTTTCAGGTATAATCCTCTTTATAATCAGAGACCTGGGTAAAGCAGGACTGCTGGTTGTGTGGATGTTTCATGAATTCACACAAATATGAGAGAATTTAGTCTTTAGTCCTTTAGTCTTCTCTTTCGACAAGTCAGGAACTTACAGGGCAGGACCGTCACACATCAGGACATTGATATGGAAAGCAGCACCAGCTGTGCCTCCTATAAAGATTACTGTACTCTTGTTTGACATAAGACCTGAATAGAGCTCTCTGTACAGAACTCTCTGAGGGTGTAAGAAATATAAATGACTGAGTCATATTTTGTTGGCTTGCCAAATAATTTGACAACTTACTGCAAGTCGAAATGGGTTTGGTAGAGCCAAAGTGTGCTGCATTAGGAAGTTTCAATCTCTCACTCCTTCCCCCTCCCCACCTATATATACTCACACACTCATCTCAGTGCTGACACTTTGCTTCTTTCCTTAGGAATACCATTATGTTCACTTTTACTGTACCTTTGTGGCACTAAGTCCAACAGCAGCAGATGTGTTGGGAGCAGCAGCGCTTTAAGTACTAGATGGTGTGATTAATGTTCCCAAACCAACAGAACTAGAAGGTGCCAGATGATGACTCTTTTGTTTTCTGTGCCTTCTTTTCTTTCATAGGCTAGCAGTCAAGGGAGTCCAGGCTGAAGAGAAGAAATAAAAACTGAGCAAAGTGTGGTTTTCAGTGATGGCTGTGAGTTGTGCTCTGTTAGAGCACAGTTAAGTGAATTAGTGTTTTTCTGAAATCCTAAAGATATGTACCAGGAAGAAAGTAAATCTCACTCTAACTGCAGTTATTTGGTATGGTTACTGTAAGGATGACCATGCACAAGAAACTTCTTCATGTATAACACCCAAGGGAGCTACAATGTCAATCAACTGTTCCATTGTTCTCAGTACCAGGATGGCAGAGAAAGATGGGAAAGATACTACTACTGATAACGTCAACAACATGAGCTTCTTCATATCATGTTAAATGTTATTAATAATATTTCATCGATTCATATAATACATAATCTACCCACCCACCTTGATTTCAACATTGACAAGAGATGATTCATTGGAACACACTGTGTACTCCAGATGTAACTTTCATGCTTTCTGCCCAATGTGGATTGACTGAAATGTTATTTTGCTTCTTTAAAAAACGTGCCAAGATATAGCAGGACTACTACCTCTTGTCAATTGATATGTGGACAACACATATTCCCCATGTTTTAAAACAAAGCTGTGCATGGCCCACCAACATCCATCTAGTGATCCCAGGGCCAAAACTCTTAAAAACAAAAAAATCATGTTGTGAGATTGGGGAAAGAGTACCAGGCAAAATGTCTACCTTTAAGAAATCTATTACAGTCCTCTAAAATCCTGCAATATACTCTAATTCTACACTTCCCACAATGTATTCTAAGCCTACTCACTTTTGAAGTGCACCCCTTGATATGCCCTTCAAACCCTAGATTGGACTTCCAAATATTGGATGTGGAATGTATCTTTGTTTTAAAGCTTCATTGCTTTTCTAGGATTGTCTCCTGAAAAAGTTCACAATAGGCCAGGATAAAGCAACTCTTTTTCCTCTTGTCTGGGGCTGCAAGGAAATAAGCTACACCAGGGAAACATCTGTCCTCTTAAATGTAATAAAGGAGCATGGGCTCAGAATATGTCCAAAGCAAACATGGAGAAGTTGAAGGTACAATTTATTGCAATATTATAAAATCTTATTACAGACTCTACTTAATTTCTCCTAATAATTTCCATTTCTACTTCATTCCAACATGGTTAAATGTATGGTATTCTTTAAGAAAAAGATGTCAAGTAAAAGAAGAAAAAGAAAGAAATGTGCCTAGTAATTACATGGGCTACAACCCATCTCTGAAAATGAAATCCCTAGAGCTTTCCCAAATCATAAAGTCTCTTAAGCATAAAACCATAAAAGGTCCAGTTACCAACAACCTGATGAAACATTCCATATACCCTTGAACAGAATGATCACTCCAATGATCATTGGAGTGCTTACAACAGTAAGCCTTACTTATCTCCTCTAGATTTTTTTCAACATCCATTACAATCCCAATAGTCTTACATGAGACACACTTATTTAAATCAGGCAATAAAGAATACCTTACGAATGTGTTCTATTCAGACTCATGAGACTTCTTATTTCAGGACTTTGGGACAGATTCAGAGTTAGTTGTTCTTAAAGTCCCATTGATTTCAATGTATCTACTTCAAGCGTTATGAACCCACTGTCATAGAACCCAAAAACAAGTGAATTGAAATGAAATTCAGGGAAAGAATATTCTCTGACTTCTCTCCTTCACCACATACAACACCCTCCAAAAAGGCTCTCTGGAAGTCTATGGACCAGGGAGATAAGAAAAGTCCCTTCACCAGATGGACTGATCTTTGTCCAGTTTTTAGCTTTTGAGCAATCGTATCCCATTTCACATTGTTCTCTCAATAATCAGGATAATCCTGAGGTAAATGGAGAGTATATTCAATGTATAAAAATAAATATTTTCTGTGTTGTAGAATCAGTTGAGATGTAGAGTCCACTGGAGTTGGGCGGCCAATGAATTTAAATAAATAAGTAAGTAATTAAAATGCTGAGGATAAAAAGTTGTTGTGAGGCTTCCAGTTATAATACATGGGTGGTTTATGAATGCCAGTTTGATAAGCAGCAGAATTTTATAGAAGGCCATGCATGTTGCTTGTAGTGTATTATTTTATTCTTTTCGTCAGGCTGGGGCAGAGAGAGATATTGAAAGATGGAAAGCAGATCATGTCATGAACTGCTGACAAGTCAACTCCCTCCATGAACTCTCATTTATTAGAAGCAACACCATCAACCATTCAGAGGAAATGCTGGGGACTAATGTTATTTTAATACTTCTTTCTAAGAGAACTGAATCATTTGTTTCAGCCTGCCTTAGGTACTTTATAACTTAGAACGAGTTGTCGGAGTTTCCTTGGTTCCTCCTCCCTCCAAATCACTTTCCTTTTGTGTCATGTCATGCAAATGATAAACCTGGACTGAATAATCATTACTGAACCTTGTAAACTACTCTAGGATCTTTTCTGGGTGAAATTTAGACTAAAAAAGAAGGAATTAAACAAATTAATGTGCCTTCATAGCCCTCTGCTTTTATATTGGATGGGAAATAAAAAGGAAGGCAGCAAAGGTCAGATACTGAAAGGTCCAAGAATGAAATCTTATCTCCAGACATTCGTCTTTAACAATAGGTGAATGGATTATCGATCTGCTCGAATGTAATTTGTGATTAGATGGAGTGTTGGCTGAAGGTAATAAAAGGTCAGGCACAGCCTAGTTAGAGGATTTGAAGCAATATCCATCACACAACTTAAAAGAAAGCTTAGAATAAGTCTGAGACCAGAAACAGGAAGAAGAGTTCATACTGGAGGAGGTGGACAGGGCAAAAAGCACAGCAGAATGGTAGCAAGCAGGGCTTGTAAGTAGCAGCTACATGAAGGAAAAGAAGGGTCATGCAGATTTGAACTCTGCAATAAACCTTTCTTAAGAGGGAAAGGTGCTACAACCATGGCCACTTATGGTATATGCTAAACATATGACATTACATTGGTTTTGATTCCTGGGTTTTGTATATCAAGCCTATGGGATGCTTTCTGCCATCCATATTCATAGGGAAATTAATATTCCAAGGGGAAACTGAATTAGTCTCTTACAGGAAAAGCAACAGTCTTCTGCACCTTGGAGTCTAACAAATTCATTATGACAGCATAAAGTTTTAACTAAACTACAGGCTACTTCATTAGATGCAGAGGTGTTGTATTATGCTACGAGATGTAAGCCCAAGAGAACTTGGGACAAAGAAGTGTAGTTGTTGCCCGTGCCACCACAGTGGAGCAAAGCTTGCTTTAAAAATGTTGCAGTTCTGTTTGTCTTTAGTGATTCCTCTTCCAGCCTGAAAGATGGACTTAAATACTAATCCAAAAGGTGAACAAATGGAGAGTTTGTCAGAAAGTGTTAAGTAGAGAGAGAACGTCTGCCACTTGTAGAAGCTGCTGTAGCTGCTTTACCATAGAAACCTTACAATCTCAACATGCTTAAATAATTTGTCTATTATTTAATAATTAAGATGTATGGGTATGTGTGCAACTCTCTCTCTCTGTATGGGAAGGGAGAGACAAATCCCCTAGAGGTTTCTTCGTTGAGTTGTGCTTGATTTCATAGTTGCGTGAATTTCAGAACATTTTCACAAAAAGTCATGCATATGAATTAGGTTGTTGCAGAAACACAACCAATAAACGTGTAATGCCATCTAAGTAGAGGCTACACATATTAGTGTGCATTCTCAGGTTACCAACAGCATCACAGAACTCAGAAAGGTGCATACATATTGATGCATGCATGCTGGCTTTCCTCGAAGCTTCAGAGAGAAATATTTGCATAAAAATCCTTGTCTAATACTTAAATGCAGTTGCAGAGCAGGAAAAGCCATGTGATATTATATTTTAGCAAGCACATTTTTATACCTTTCCTACTCATTATACCAGAACTAGAATTTATCTATCATCTCTCTCTCTCTCCACATCCACGTATATAAATGCATATATAGATAAATATAAATTGATTTGATTGATTATGTGCCATCAAGTCAGCGTCAACTCTTAGAGACCACCTAAATAGATTTCCTCCATGACAATATGTCTGTAACCTCATCTTTCAGATCTTCTAATGGTGCACCCATCACCACTGTAACTGAATCTGTAAATGAATGACTGCTAAATGAATGAATGGATTATCCCTTGTTCCTGAAAACACTTATTTTCCCCCTTAAAGTCACTTGACTGAAATATTATTTTAGACAAAAGGAACTTTTCCACCTGAGTTATTTAATGTGCACTGGCAAGGCAAAAATTGTTAATGGTTATATCCAATTGCATGCCTGTAACTCCAATTAACATTAATTGGAGTTAAATAGACATATCTAAAAGAGTCATGATAGAAAGTTTAATTGTGTTGATCATATTTAAGTCAAATTAATATGTTTCTTTTGTTTAAAGAGAGAACAATAATACTGATTGCTTTAAGAAAATGAGGAAGAGATTAATCACGTTATATAGAATTATCTGTACTACATTTTAGCAAAGTACAGTTAAATGTAAAATTGTTCACAATTTGCTAGAATATCTATTGTTCACTTTAAAAAGGGTTGCTTAAACAAATGATTTTTAAATTAGATATGCCAGGAATACCATTTTTGTTTAGATTCTGAGTATATGGAAGAGACCTATAATTTAGATAAAATCTTTTAAGGACATTGCAAAAAAGCTTTGCACATTAAACTCACAGCCACACTAAAATTGTCTCATTTAGGATCAGAATGTTTCTCTAGACTAGTCTGGTTGATTCACTGAGTGATTCTTCAGCATTCTAGAATCTCTTTTCTGTCACTTGGAAGAGAACCTGTTGACTCAGGTTGGGATAGGCAGCCTACAACAGTTGGTAGAATGAAAGAGAAACAATGGAAATTTAGGAGAGCCATTCCTATACTAAAGGCCAAGGTACACTTATCCAGCTAACATTGGACAACTTACTGACAAGATGAATTACACTGACAGGGAAGTTACCCATGGCAACTTTACAGCATAACAGTTAATAGGGTTGTGCATACTTTAGAAATTATTTGAAAGAGGTGCTCCAGAATGTGTGGGAGTGCAAGGACAGCATCTCTTTAAAGCAGTTAGGTCTTTTTCAGAATTCAATATAAGCCTGAAAAAAGGCAAGGCTGCCTTAATGAGTCATATTAAGTCAACTCATAAATGCAATAGCATTTTTTTTTTCCAGGCAGGAAAGGCTGAAAAATACCAGACTACTTTAAAGAGATGTTATGCTCATTTTCTCATGTGTTCTGAATAATTTTTTAGTCATATATAGCCCTCATATTTAATATGTTATACTGTGAATGAACAGACATGGGTTCAAGTGCCCATTCAACAATGGAACTCAAAGGTTGAATGTGACCAGTCATTCATTCTCTGTCAAACCTATATCAGTGTTGAAGGAATAAAATGAGGGAAGACCCCTACATATATTGTCTTGAGCTACTAGTGCAAAAGAGGATAGGGAAATACATGAATGAATAAATAAATAGGTTGCAAGAAGTATGAGAAGGGCTGGGTTCTTCTTGCCAGTGTTCCTGAGCAACCCAGCATTTCCAGTCTTTGTGCAAAATATTTTGTTGTACAATCCCTAAAGCAACCTCCTGTATTTAGGGAAGGTGAAATACTCAGTTCTCTTGCCAGTGTTGAAATAAGATTCAGGTGCCTGTTCACTTTGTTTCTTTATATAGAATGGAGGGGTGGTATCAGGGGTAGGCCAGATCAGAAAATCAACTCTACAGAAAAGCTTTTTATTGAGATTGGCTATAATAACAGAATCTTGCAAATGTGATTATGTTGCAACTTACTCCTTCTTATACTTCGGTGAATTAGGAAGATGTCTGCCAGAACCATTTCCAAAGGTTATCTGGCTGTTGAGGAGTTAAGATATGTTTTACCCCTTGTCGTCTTGGCAATGGAGCTTGCATATCTCCATCAGGGTCATCTTCCTTACTCTCTACAGGTGGGGTCTATCTGGTTCTATGCCTCAGAGGGCACCTTGTTTTGAGTCAGACCTTTTCAATCATGGTACTGTGGGACAGTAATTGACTTTTCAACACATCTCCTATGGTGAACAGGAAAAGGCAAGCAGCAACTGGAACTCATGTTAGTTGGGATGGTGTGTAGAATTTTCCAGAGTCTCATATGAAGTGAGTGGGAGGAGAGAGACATTAGCTTGTTTGTAAGATGTGTACAATTGTAAATCTTGTAAGCCAGTCCCCCATTCATTTATGTTTCATTGCTCCTACTTAGAAAGGAAACAAGACACCTATGAGAAAAGAGCCATTAAGTTAATGCCTCATGAACTGAGCCCTCTTGAATTCAATGGGAATAAACCAGTTGATTAAGATGAGCTCTGTTTTTGGTCAGGGTATCGTGGTGCTGTAATCCCAGGCATTAAAAGCATGCTTCTTTGAATAATATTTCCAAAACTGCAGGATAATTGTAATTTCAGATCAATTCATTTTTTTAAAAAAATGAAATGCTAAAAAAGATAATAATTTTGATATGCATAAGAGATGAATATATGTTCTAATTTAACCAGAGCCTAGAATCAACTGATAAAACAATCCAGTGAGCTTGAGATAATATCAAAACATCTGGAGCAGTAGATACATAATTGCCAATTTAATGTATTCATATTTGTCTCCTGCCCTTTTGTAAGTGGCTTGCAGCATTTTTCATGGTAATTAAACCTAGGGAAATATATATATATATATAGTTGGGGCATAAATCCTTCCTTTCCTATATCGCAGCAGGGGAGGGGGAGATACAGAGAGAGATCATTTCAAAAACATGTTTTTAAAAGAAGAAAAATACTTGTTAAGGCAGTGTTCTGTAAAGCATATGCATGTATAAACTTTTAAGAAGCAAACTCCCCTGAGGAGAGGGAAAATTAGAAGCCAATTCTACTCCTCCTCTATTCATATTATAGAGATCATAACTCAAAATTCTGAACTTCTGAATTACTACATAAACAAAAAAAGAAACAAATAAATCATGGGTGACATTTTTTTCCTAAACTCTCAGAAATTTCTCTTGAGTATTCTGAGCCAACAAGTTGGTGAAATAATACTTTAAAAGCAACAGAAGTTGTCCAAGAATTTCACTTCCACAAAATCAACCCACTGCACCTTTCCTTCGAGAAGTGTTGACTAAAATGAAAACTCACCCTAGTTTCCGGGCCTTACATCTCATTTTAGCTCTATTAATCCAAAATTTGTTTTTGAAGTACTAATCACTTGGGTTGGTAGCATTTTTTTTTCTTTTTGGTGCCCATTTCTGGTGCATACTTTGCTTCAGCTGCCTCTATTTCAAGTCACCTACCTTTGAATTGGGTTTGTAAAGTGCTATTTTCATACCAGTACAGCTAAGGCTGACTTTCTCTCTCTTTCTTTCTCATGGGCTGGAGATCAGATGATGGTGGCATGGAAGAAGAAAAAGTGTTTCCAGAGTTTGTTTTTACCATGGTTAAATGCAGTAAGGGAAAACACTCTGTCTTGAGCTATAGCTCCCAGTGCCCCAGTCAATATGTCAAATGTCAGGCTGAGAATGATGGGACCTGGTCAACATATTTGAAGAGACTGACATTGAGCTACTGACTCAAGCTCTTAGATGCTTCTGTATTCTGGTATGTTTGTGTGTGTGTTTTTCCACACATACATACACACATTTTTTCACACTATACCACAACACATTTTTCTATGGTTATTTTAATCCAATTTAACTCACTTCACCCAATTTTCTGAGTTTTCACAGCACACACACATATATATATATATCTATACATGCACATATACACATATGCATTTATATACATGCACATAAATGCATATATACAGTATACATACATACATACATACATACATACATACAAATATCTATATCTATATCTATATATCTTCAAGACTGAGATTCCTAAAGCTTGAAAAGTGAAGGTGGAATTTAGAGGTGAATTAAGTGAAGGTGGAATTTAGTAAAAATTGTCCTTCAACTGTGAATGTAACACCTAAAGGGTGCAGGGAATGAAACCTTTTATGTATTATTTGTAAATCTCATCCCACCGGCCATTCTTTTTTGAATGGTCATTCTTCTCTGTATGGCTAATCTTTTTTTAATTGTATGCAGTATTCCAGGAGCCAGAGAATGCTGTGCTTGGTTGCACAAAACAAAATAGAACTGTTATGAGTTCTCTGACAAGTAACTTGCCAAGAAGATAGCTGAATTCTTACATCCCTAAGGCATTAATGTTACAGATACTTTTTACTCCAGATATGCCACCTAAGAATTAAGAATTAGATCCATAAAATTCATTATCAATTTAAATAAGTGAAGTTTTAAAGAAATAGGGAAAATTACTACTTTTAAGGATTTTTTATGCTATATGGGAATTAAAATAAGAAAATCTTTCAGAAATAATTAAGTCTTTGGCAGCTGCGTAATAAGCAAATCAAATTTCATTACAAATTCCTGGTTAATTCACAATTGGATCACAATCTGCTGGAATACATAGTGTTTAATTAAATAGAACAATTAGACAAATGGTGTTTTAATTTCAAGAATTATGAAATGATAATTTGTGTAAATTTCTTAGAACACTAAAAAATATGATCATCCTCAACTATTCAATTTTCAGGGAGGGGGTGGTGTTTCCTCACAATTTAAATGATGTTTAAAGACACATTAATAAAATATATGCCATTCTAAGGAAGCCTGTGATATCAAAAAGATGTCCTAAAAGTATAACATTTTTTTCATTTTTCAAAAATAGGAATCTGCTTTTCTTTATGATGCTTTAGAGACTGTTCACAGAAATTTGACTTTGGACTTTGCCAAGCATTAGAAGATTAGATGCAAGAATCCATCCTGGAGCAGTGGTAGCTCTACTGGTGGGCATGATCTTGATGCAGGGAACCTGGGGCAAAACAGAGAAGCATGGAAAGGGGTGAATCTTCAGAAGCTGTTCCTATATCACAAGAAGTAATGGGATCTAGTACAAGCATCTAAAATGTCCTGACTCAAGAGCCAAGGCTCTTAGGCTTTGGTGAATATGGGCAGTCTTGAAAGGAACCCAGTTGAGATGTACCATGGGAACAGTTTATCTCCCTCTCCATCGTTCTATCACTCTGTTGCATTGTTCCTATCTATACCAACTTGATGAAGTAACTCCATCAAGTCTCAGTGTTGTTTGTTTCAACTGTAATAATTTAAAAAGTACAATTCCTAAAATTATGATATGATGTGTATTAGTTTTCAAGACTTAGGGTATAGCCAGGGGACTTGAGCTGTGTGCCTTCAGTACCACCCAGCCTGAATGTACTTTGGCCAGCACTGCAGTCAGAGCTCTCTCTCAGCTGGGTGAGTGATCTGGAGGCTCCTCCACAGCCTGCACTGCAGCCACTTAGCATGTGCCAAGGGATCTCTTGTCTGGTTTCTCTGACATGCCACAGCCCTAATCAGAGAAATCCCTCAGGCTCGTCTCAGCCTTCTCCCACAGCACAAGCTCTGAGAAAGAATGCTGAGAGGGAGCAGGAAGCATATGAAAATGCATCAACATATATGCTTCCCTTCTCTCTTAGAAATGAGGGGAATGCTGTCATTTCCCAAAAAGGCTTTGAGGGCTTCTTTGTACAGCCCTTAGAAGACATTAAAACAACTTGCGTCACAGCTCAAACTTGAAGCAGTGTCTTGTACATAGAATGTAAGTCCCTGACCTCCAGGCTGACCCAACAACTGTGATCAACTCCCCCTTGAAACTTGACAACTTTATTCAGACTGCTTGTTTGTGCTTTTACTCACTCCCTATGAAGTTACTATTGCCTGTCCTCTTACAACTTAGATGAAAGACTGAAGCCTGATCTATGGCTTTACAAGCATTTACAGCTGTAAGTATCTTCCTGATTTATGACCAGCCTGTTTCTTTTTTTGCTGCAGCCTTGTTAGGCTATGAAATTCTTGTCCATCCTCCAACTTCATAAACACTTAGCTTCACCATTTATCCCTACAGACTTTCCCTCTGCATTTCCCCCATGCACTTTCTATAATTCTCCTCCTCCTCCTCCTCCTCCTCCTCCTCCTCCTCCTCCTCCTCCTCCTCCTCCATCTCACTCCATACCTTCCATATGTCACTGGCCTCTCTCTCGTTCTCTATTCAACATGGCCCTCTCTGTATCATCTCACCACCACCCTTCACTCCCTGAAGTCCACAATTTGCAAAAGTTGTGAATGGAAATGGATGCAATAAAGGCTCTTTGCTGACCTTTTTTAAAAAACAAGACAAAAACTCCACAGGTCAGAAGCTTGCCTTACTATGATGGTCAGTAAAATGGAATGGATCCCATTTCAGGATGACCTTATATACAGTGGGAAGTAAATTAATTCTGTCTTTGATTTTTTCTAACGTTGAAGTAGAAAGCTTAAAAGTCAGCTTATGAGTAAAGGCCACGTGGAATCAGTTCTTGCCATGTAAACAGTCCTGCAAGCTCTGAGCAACAGCAAAGCTTATTATAAGTACAGATTTCTTTCAGAGTAAAGATTTATGAGATATTTACTGACTTTCTCTAAGGATAACAAATTTTAAACAAAGGCTATAAACTATGTTTATCTAAGGTCATGATGGTATTTTTTATCACCCAAAATGAAAGATTTTATCCTTTGTTTTTATCACAGCAATCAGGGAAAATGCTTAACTGTACAGCTTATGAAACTAAACTGGGTTATTAGTTTAGTTACCAGGGAACATAATAGATTCTCTGCATGAAGCAATGATAGAAAATGCTATTGTTGAAGCTGGTACCCAGTGAGCATCATGAAATTACAGCACAGAACAAATTGATTAATGAGGTTGTTTGGTGATTTTTATCGAAAAATGTTAGGCACTTAGATGTTTATATGTGATATGTTTAGAAAAGTTATAGCTCACTCATTTTGGGAAAAGTATTCTTCTTCACCAGGTTATACAACCAATTTTAATGTAACATTCTACACCTGAGGCTCCCCAAACTTCTTCTGCATGTTGTATCTAGGATTTAAAAACATCTTCATATATGCGACATCTCAGCAATGTACTTACTGGTCTGAGGAATCCTAAATCCTACATTTGATAGATGATAAGGTGAGAATGGTGATGGAGATATCAACCTAATGTTACCAAGGGACTCACCAATGGGGGACATCATCTAATTCAGAGAAACATTCGCAGCTGTAAATTTGTTATCATCAACAGTCATCAGAACTGAGGAGGGTTCTGGCAGTGAGAGAGAGGCAGTTTTGTTTCCATTGGATTCTCAGTGCTTTGGATGAGTGGGACTTCTGCGTCCTTCAGACCATCTCCTGGGCACTCCCGCCAAATGATTACCATGAGAGAGAGGCTTTTATATTAAAAGCATGGTTGCTACAAGAGGTTTTTGTTTTTTGTTTTTTGGTCTGCGCTCAGTCATTACTGACCCTGCAGTGATTGCCTGGATGAATCCTTGCAGTTTTCAAGGCAATTGTTTTCGGAAGTGGTTTGCCAGAGCCTCCTCCCTAGAGCAGAGTCCAGCTGGCGAGCACAGGAGGCGGGGTTTCCGTTGCTTCGCGCCCTTTTCAGGCGAGCACAGTTTCGTGCTTACCGGCAACTGGTCCCGTCTCTCTGTGCAAGGCGCTGCCAGCATTTTTCCTCCCACCGGAGTGAGAGTACCCATTTATCTACTCACGTGAGTTTTCGACCTGTTGGGTTGACAGGAGCTGGGGGGGGGGGGAGGGAAACAAGAGAGTGCTTATTTCTCTGGGGGTGGGGTGGAGGGTGGGACCTTTGTCCAAGACCCTAAGAATAAAGTAGGGGAATCTAAGTGTCTAAAATATAGACACTTTTTCTGAAATAGTATGCTGTTGTTCCAATATTCATTTCACACATTTGAACTGACAAGACTCAGAGATAACTTAGACAAGATATTTATTTTTAAAATCCTTCTTAAAAAATCAGGAAGGTCAGAGAAGTGACATTCCACAAAGGAGGTATTTGCAGAACACCTTTGTTTTCACAGACATCATCTTGTGTCGTTGGCAGTATTGTAGCTCTTCAGGTTATAGAAAAAGGTAGCATGCTACTGCTTCCAGTGACCATCTTTTGGGACATATGAAGATGGGGCGTGTAATTTTGATATTTCGCATCAGATATAAACCATGTAAGGCTGGACAAGCATCTAGGGGTTTCTTAATATTGCATTCAGCATTTCTTGGTTTAACTGATAAGGATAATATAGAGTTTAATATATTCCTTTGAACAGAGAGACATAGAAGAAAAGCAAATACATTTTATTAATCTGTCATTTTGAAGACTGAAATAACAAGTAAAAAGCACCTCTCTTATCTGTTTCATTTTTCTCATTCTCTGGGAACATTGTACTAATCACTTTTGCCTTGCTTAGTGTATATGAACACAACAGTTTTCCTTTGTTCGAGCAAACAACTCCCTAATGTTTACTTGATTTGGAAACATTAGACTGCTAAACCTATTCACTCTATTCAGAAGCCTTTACCAAACCAATAAGGATAGGTAAGTAATCAATAGGCGTGCTCTGAAAATCAGTTGTGCCCTTCCTGCACTATTGTTGAATGTTCCAGATCTGTTGAGAAGTGTTCAGTGTAAACTCTTAAGTTTAAGCTCTTAAGGGGTGTAATGACTGACTAATCTGCCTTGCCCATCCTAAGGGAGAGAAAGAAAAAAAAAATCTCCCAGGGGATTGAGACAGCAGGTAGCAAAGGGCCTAAGCATGCTTACATGTTTGGTTGATTTTAATGTTTAGTATGATGCTTGTGTAATTTACTGATGTTTATTTGCTTAGTTTATTATAATTTTTAATTGTTATGTTGTAAGCCACCTTCATCATCCCTGCGTGAGATGATGGGGTATATTATAACTCAATCATTCAGATGGGAGAGTTCTTGCAGACCTGCTTTTCCATGGGAAATAGCACCCAGAGAGTCTTTTCCAGTGGGGAACAATGCAGTTAGACCTCAAAATTCAGAATCAGTTGGCTCACAATGTCATTTCCACTGGAGGAAAGACCCACTGGACTCTCATTGGATAGAAGCAGTGCTGGGAACATATTTTCTTGGTGGAATCATGGGGCTTTACATTCCTCTTCATGATTTACATTGAAAAGGTTAACAGGCAGGAAAAAAAATGTAGTTAGCAGAAGGATAGTAACAGTCTAATTTAGGTGGGCTGTCCCTCCATCAGGTCTTCTCCACTGAATTTTGTACAAGAACATTCACACAGCAGCTACCTGAATGATCAGATTATCCAAACTGTAATTAGCTGGTGACAGTATTCATAAAAACTTTCAAATATAGGTATCACTAGATGTTCAGAATCTTGGAAAATCTATCAATAAATATAACTTCATATTCTTCTTCTGTACCTATTCCCACAAGCACAGAATTAAACCAGCAGTAAACTATAACTGGTAGGGATTTATATGGGGATAAGTCTCTCATCTCCACTACACTGATTGCTAAAGACAAAATGAAAGTGGTCTAGATAAAGCAGTGGAGACTACTTAATCTGATAGATACAGCATGAGGAGAGAGCTGATTCACCTTCCCCACATTTTTGTAACTGTGGGACAAGCTCAGCATCCTCACTCACTGTAATTGGGGGACTACAGGACCTATAGTATGTATCCTGATAATGCCCATCACAGCTAATGCTTATCTGCTGAGACCCACCAGAACTGATGCTTATCTTCTGAGCTCCCTGGAGTGACTGTTATACTCTGCTGGGTGGGTTGATTTGTTTACCTGGCATCAGTTGTACTATAATCAAGTATATGACAGTCAAGACGCATTTTATGCCCCATAAAATACCTTGCATTTTACAAAGTAAAATACCTTTTGTATAAGGTACAAAAATACCTTATTCTTGTACCTTATACAAAACCTTGCATTTTACATTGCATTGTTGGGTGTCCAACAATGCAATCTACATTCATTTTAATAATTTATGACATTGATATGCCACCTTTCCTTCAGCAGTTCAAAGCAGAATATACAGTACTTCCTCCCCTCAGATGACACCCTCATTCTTCTTAACAATTCTGTGAAAGCCCCCTGAATAGGACTTTGAATTTAATCTTCTCAATCCTGCCCAATTGATTATGGTGGTGCTGTGTCAAGCCAACTGACAGCCCAGGTGTAGAGATACCACAACCATCAAAACTGCTCACATGACACCTCTGAGATTCTGGTGATGAGACTCAGTGGCAATCAGCACAGTATGACCAATCAGTGGCAATACACAGAGCCCTCCTCTGATTTTGGTACTGGTCCAACACATGGAGCCTTCATCAAGATATTGGCTAGCTTTTCCCCTCACTATGTAGCACAGTATACACTGTTGGGTACATCATTAGTCCTGAAGGACTAGGTTAGGAACAGATTGTCATGAAGAAAATTTATCTATGTGCTCACTATTTATTGAACTGACTTGATGGCAATCAACCAACCAACCAACCAATCAGCACAGTATACAGAAATAGTTGCCTTATCATGGGTGTCTTCACTGAATTGAATTATTAGTTTGTATTAGCTTAGTAGTAATTAGTATTACTAGTTGGGCTATATATATTTCTATCTATGCGGGCACTAATATCTTCAATTGGGTCCATGGGCTTTTTTGACTTGATGGTAGTCATGCTCTTGTTAATTCCATACTGAAGTCTTCCCAGCTTCATTCTATTAAGCACTGGACTGAGCAACGTTTGGAGATCAATCTGTGTCTGGATGTTGAGGAGTGTTTTATAACAAGAAAGAGATTCCTGATGCTTCCATGTTTTATTTGGCAACATTTTGTTCATTGGGTGTTTTTTTTTTTAAGTAAAGCTTAAATGTGTTCTCTAGTTCTGGGTTAGCTTGTCATTCACTCCATCTTCTCTCTCTTTTTCTTCTCTTTTTTGCTTCTGTGATTTCTTTGGACTAGATCCCATTCACCCTTACCTAGCCTTTTACAGATAACGTGGGCATGTAGACTAGATAAACAGAGCACTTTCTTCTCAATACATCCTTTACAAGTTCTTTGATTCAATTAAAATATTTTAGTGTCTTATGTCTCCTTAGCCCACATGTTTCTCCCATGCAAAGCTCAATAGTTTTCCATACACTATCAAACCATCATAATTATCAGCAACAACTATAGCCAGAATTGAGTATGGCATGTAATTTAGGGACAACTCACTTAATGTGCTTTTGCGTGTACTGTATTTATACATTTCACTGAACCATACAGAAGCTGCTCAGTAATACCCCAAAGGAAAGTGGGTGAACCCCTTCTGAATCAAAAGGTAAATTATTGACATGGTGAAAACAGGCATGTCAATGCCAATAATATAAAAAGGAATTGTATGTGTGTGAAGTTTTCTCAACTTATATTCAGTAGTGAGGGTTGTAAAATTGTCCTAGGCAGCAATTTCTGGCCTTTGTGATTTGGATGAATGTAGCAAAATAAGAGATAGAGAAGAGAAAAACTTCTTCCTTATTTCCCAGAGGAATTGGAAACTGACAAGGGGCTTCTCCTCTTTCTAGCTTAGATTTTTAGGTTGGGGAGGGGTGAACACAAGTTTGACTGGTGCTGAGAAGGACAAGCTTTTATAGCATCCTTTGAACCTTATCTTAAAAATGACTTTTATGATTGCTTGTGGGCTTGAGAAGAATCAAATAATTCACAACTTTGCTATCCTGAATGATTGCTGGCATTGATACACAGTTATATTATACTTTCTGGGAAGCAGCAAAGACACAGCATTTTTAAAATTATGCTCAAATTTTGATTTCTCTCATTTGTTATCATTGGTAGCTACTGACATTTAGTTTACTCTTCATTAATAGAAATTTCAGCTTGATGAAGACATGAAATATTATGTGAATGAACTGACTGCATAGGAAAGATAATAAAAACATTATTGTTGTTGAGAGTTTTTAAGAAGCTGGAAAATAATAGTTGGACTCATTCCTAGATACATATGGTCTATGTTGAGAATATTCAGAGGGCATTATAATATATACACAGAGAGGGCATGCTTTGGACCCCCTCAGTAAAAGAGCTCCAACTAGTGGGGTCCAGAAGGCAGGCCTTCTCTGCTGTAGCCCCTGCCCTTTGGAATATTCTGCCCCTGGAGGTGAGATTGGCCCCCTTGCTCCTGGCCTTCTGGAAGAATTTGAAGACCTGGCTCTGCCATCTGGCCTGGGGTGGGGAGGGAAGACATCATGTGTGTGGTTGGCTAGCCCCTTAGAGGCCTGGCATTTGCTGCTCTGAACCACTGGCCTCCTGGACTCTTTCCTTCTTTTTTAGTAATTGTGTGTACAGGTTTTTAATTGTATATTTATTTATTGTTTTTATTGAGTTGTGAGCCACCCAGAATCCCCCATTTGGGGGAGATGGGCGGGGATAAATTTAATGAATTAATGAATGTCATGCCTCTTTTCATTTCTATCTTTTTTTAAAAAATGGTTGTAGAGTCATAATTGTGATCAAACATTCAAATCAAAGTTATATTAAACATTTAATTGTGGTATCTCCATGTTCAAGGATCAAATAATTCCAAATTGTGGAAGTTTTGGTTTTGGTTATTGTTACTGAAATCAGGAATGTGTTGATGACCTTAAGGGGAGGGAACTTTGGGTAGGGGACACAGAAGCCAATGTTTTATTGCCCTTACCTAAGTGTCCAGTGATTTTAAAGAAAGGTGTTGGTTGCTCTTGTCTCCATGTTAACCATACTGCCTTCCCAATGCAGCATGTGTTCCATTCCTCACATCAGTGAAAGGATGTGATGTGAGAAACACTTGTAGAAGCAAAAATGTCCATGGGGAGCATCCCGGCCTCCCTCCATTTCAGCTCAATATTAGCATAGTGCAAAGGTCTCTGTGTTTGAGTTTTTTGTTTTTTGTTTTGTTTTTCCAGACTGGTAAGGACTAAAGTAGGTAGGGAAGAATCGGATATGTAGATGCAGCTGGGAAGTTCAGGGTTCCTCATTTATTCTGGGGTTACTTTTCTGTGTCAACGCTACTCTAGGGCTTTACTGTATTTTTCTGTACTTGCTTTGGAGGTCCAAATCCAGTGGCACTGATTCATCAGCATCTCAGTACCTACAAAATGTAAGAGAACAGTAAGATGTAGACACAGTGTCCCTGCTATTACCTCTGTGACCATCACTTTACCTGTTCTTTCTCTAAGGAATTGCTAATCTGAGGTCGTTTCCTTCTGCCATTGTTTTCCAGGCACATGTACATAGGATTGTTTGATTCTACTCCTGGTAGGATTTGCCTAATTAAATGATGGGCTTTTTCTATCCCTAAAATGTGTTCCCTGTTAATATTTTTTTTTCCATTATAAGTTACAAAACCTGGTTTATTATTCATTGCTCAGGTTAGATTCACGCTCTCAAGAAAGCTCTCTCTTACACACAGGATGCTCCAACCTCCAACATTTTCCTAGCAGAAAACGCACCCTGATTTTCAGTCAGAGAGAGTATTTCCTGGTCCTTACTTGAAGATGCTAGGAATTTAAAACCACAACGTTTAATGTGCTAATTCCACAATATTTTAGTGGAATTCCAAATTTTGTATGCTTGACAGAATCCTCAGAAGCAGTTAAAGCATAATATTAAAGAAAAATATGATGATATCATCTTAACTTAATGGAGTATCTTTTGTTATCTAATGACAAATAATACTTATTGTGGTCATTGATAAGCTGAACTCTTCATTGGTCATTCTAACTCATTTAGCTCAACATTGGGTCATTGTTGTTTCAATTAATAATCAACTTTAAATTAATAACTCACCTTCCAACTTATTCTGAGTGTTTAGTACCTAATACGTAATTACTCTCCACGGTTTCTTAAATGCCAGGAACTACACATTTTTCATGCAAAAACTACCTTCTCCCATTAACCTACGGTGCCAAGTTTCCTTAGCTTTTTATGATACATTGTTGAGGATGGGGTGGTGAATCTTCAAAATTGCCAAAACAGCGAAACAGTATAATGAACTGCTTCTTCCATATGGCACTTTCCTTTATAGAGGGGATGTACAAATTTTAGTACAGATTTAAATTCTTATTGTTTGGGGTTGTTCATTATGCATGGATTTTTTAAATCCTTGAAATCATAATTTGATCATTGGAATGCTCTTGAAGTTATCAAAACAGCCTGGTTTTCAAGGAGGACATTGATTCATCTATTGTTTGTTAGCAGCTAAAATAATTAAGGAGTCTGAGAAAATAAATGCCTTTTCTTCCATGCAGGTTTGACGGTTATTGTTTTTGAGTTTTCCTGGAGGAGGAGGATGAGAAGAAAAAAGCTCAATGGCTTATTCTGAATTCAAGTTATTTGTGGACATGATGTATATTGCAGCTTATGCAGAGACTTGCCAGGGAGGAATGGTGAACTAGCAAATCTCTGAATGAGTAGAGGCAATGACCATGACAAAGACCAAAGAACCAGTGAGTTAGACTGGTCCTATGGAACCTCTCCATTTAAGAAGAGGATGGGAGATTGCCCACATGTGCTCCAGATGGCTGCTTCTTGTGAGGAGACCACAGGACAGCTGTTTTCCTTGGGTCTGAGCACTGGGAGGCAAAGAGAAGCCATCACGCTCTCAACCATGGTGGAGCCTTTTAAAAGACACTGGGTTTGCTAACCTCTCTTTCTAAGCACTTTTGGAAATTACCTATTTAACTATCATAAGGCTAATAATGATCTTCAAAATTACAAGTTTTGTTTTTGGTTGGGACTGGAATTTCCAAAATGATACAAAACATTATGACTTTTGAAATATCCAGGAGATTTTTGAACAATGGGGTCAGAAACTAGCAGCCACAATGTCAGCAATGATGTCTGCTTCTATAGATAGACTATGTCCAAAAGATGTTAACAAAGGAATGACAGACGTGAAAGAAAATATTTTGAGAGATTTACAGGATAAAGTGGTGAAACAAATTTTGTCTGATGTAGAAATATTAGAACCAGAAATATTAAAAAAAATTAAAAAGTGGTTTATAAGTACAGAAGATAACTAAAGTGGAAACACAAATGATGAGCCAAGAGAATGAACTGGGTAAGGACTTTCTAATGAATATACAAAAACATTGGTTAAATCCTTGAAAATTAAAGTGGAAACACAAATGATAAATCAAGGGAATGACCTGGACAGTGACTTTTTATTGGATTTACCAAAGAGATTTGCTAAAGTCTCAAAGAAGCCAGTGGGATAGGAAAAATAAAAATCGAAGAGAGATCAAATCCTATGATGTCTGAATGAATTAAAGATCGAGACTGTTAGAAGTAAAAGGAAGGAATATAAAGTTGGTTTGTTTGACCAAGGTTAAAATAAGACATGTTTCTATAAAGTTCTGGGAGCCCTTTACGGACTTTTTGCTGACACCAGGACTGAAAAGTTGATGATTTATGGATTTGCATATGGATAAGGGATGGCTTATGGGAAGAAAAGATATTTGTTTGTAACCTTATAGTGGGTGAGGAGTTATTAAATTTGTTTATACTTGTGATGAAGACCAGAAGTCACTTCTTTAAATTTTTCTTTTCTTTTTCTTTTTTCCCTCTTTCTTTTTTCTTTTTCTTTTTCCTTCCTTGCACCTTTTATTCTTTCTTATTATCTCTGTTTTTCTCTCTGAGTTTAATTTATATTTGCTTTTACTATTGTAATTAACATTTTCAATAAAAATTATTTAAAAAGTAATTGCAGCTTATGCCATGATTTTCCTTAAAAAATCCATTAGACAATTCCATTACACAGAATTGAAATGCCCACTTTTAATGCAACAAACATTCCTCCTAATTTTACAGTTGTTTGCTGTGATGGAATAATGCAATTCTTTTAAAGAAGAGAATGAAAAGGTACAGTTGTTATTCAGGTAGAGGATTCCTTTCATGATAAGCTAAGAAAAACATCTGGCCACATCTAGGGTTTCTTTTATATGATAATCCACAATTTAAAGTATTAATGAATTTCTAATACAGTTGCTGTAAGCATGTCATGAATTCATCATCCATAATCCCATGCTGAATTTCCATGGTCTACTTCTGCAATTTTTAAAACCAGTCTCTCTCTAAGAAGTAATTCAAGCAAAACTTGTGTTGCAATGCTTCCATTTAGTTTCTAAATTGCCATGACCACATAGCTGGAATACATTACATGAGCCACAAACAAATATAGTTTTTGAACCACATATAGAATATACTTCATTTTCATTATGTTATTTATATAGTACTAGCACAGATTTAGTGTTGCTTAACCTTAATTTGCAGAGATGTGTTTCTCTATTTTCACAAAGAGAAAATCATGAAGCATAAAGTATAGATGCCGTATCTAAAATTATCATTATTTAATGATTGGATACTAAGGTTTATTTCAGTTTCATCTCATAATAAAAGTAGAGGAGAAGGCTCATCTAAATCTATCTCTACCATCTAAATCTATCTCATTGCACTGAACCCACTTAAGATATGAAGGCTGGTGTGGATCTTCCGGGTTGTGTGGCCGTGGTCTGGAAGTTCTGTTTCCTAATGTTTCGCCAGCATCTGTGACCGGCATCTTCAGAGTACAGGAGCACAGACAGGTCACAGATGCTGGCGAAACGTTAGGAAACAGAACTTCCAGACCACGGCCACACAACCCGGAAGATCCACACCAGCCTTCGTATGCCGGCCGTGAAAGCCTTCGACAATACATTCCACTTAAGATATGTTCGAGTAGTTTAGTGACACATATTGAAATTATAGAAATCTCCATTCTCATTATTTTAGTGATATCTGCCTAACATTTATTGCAGAGAAAAACATGACAATCAATATATTCAAGATGCAAACCATTTTAGAATCAACTTACAAATGGAGGTTTCTTGGTTTTCAATTCTTATTATTTCTACATTCACCAGTTTTCAAGAATCAAGATTTATCTGACTTTGAGCAATCTGTATGACAAAAAATTATGTTCTCTGAAATGTGACAATGTTTATGGATATTTTGGTAAAGCTGCAAACTACATAGAATCTGTAAGGAAGTTTCCTATGAAGGAAAAATACAACAGATTTCACTGCAGAAAGTGGGGGTTGGAAAGGAAAAGAATGGGATGAGGAAATGGATCATATGAGCTATTTTTTTTTTCCCCTAAGGGAAGGTCATACATATTTTATGTGGCAAACCTTGATTGTGATATGCATTTGTGTTGCTAGTGTGCTCTGTATCACATCCAACATTATAATCATACAAGTCTGCTTCTGTTGCTGTAACAAGATTTTTTTTTTCACTTCCTCCCATTTGAAACCACTTTCAAGTCTGATTGGGGAGGGTGGATAAATGGGATTCTGTATGAGGGGCAGGAGAATTTGGTATGCCATTCTGTTAGTGGAAAAATCCTATTGAATGCAACTGAATGTTTCCGTGGAACTGTGTGGCATACTTTAGCACACATCTGCCCCATGCGTGGTCTATTACCCAAATCAGGGTACAGGAATGTGGCCATAACAGTGAAGCAGTTCCCTTAGCAACAGAAGTCAGCAACATAAAGTCATTTCATAGTCAAACTTTATTATTATTTGACATTTAAATGTTTTAGACAAAGTTATTTAATTAAATAACGATCTGCAAGATGTTGATGTGCAAGGCAGTGCCAGACATTTAAAAAATATTTAAAAGTGCCAAACCTAAATGTCTGTATTCTTACTTCTGATGTTTTGTAGAATATGCTCTGCACTGGGATTCAGCTGGCATCTCTGATGTAAAGGTGAGAAATGTATGTTTGCCAGTATATATTGTACTTCATTTTGGAAAGTTTCCCTTTCCCCCACAACTGAGCTTCCAAGTGAGCTCTTAATATGCTTAGCTGAAGTACCAAAGCATTTAAATACATGATTCCCACAATATTTAGAGCTGTTCATCTCCAGTGCTGCTCCCAGCATTTTATTAAGCCATCTTCAGACATTCCAGTCTGGATTGCTGTGAGTTGGTAACAGGGCTGGGCTGGTGCTCAGTCTTGACTAGCGCTACCACAAGAAATGATTGGTCATTCCCTGCTTCTTGCTCTTCCCTTCCATGCAGGGAAGGCAAATCTGACTGGCTAGGTCCTGTGTGGGCTGGACAATCAATACCTACTTTTTTCTTGTAGGGATTGCTCCTCCCTCACTAGTCCCCATGCCTTTGCTTTGTTTTCACAGATGTTTGGAAACATGGATGCCTCCACCCTTCTTCCACACTATTTCCTTGGTAGACTCTTTCTTTTTTCCCTGTATGGTTCCTGCCTTGCTCTGTTGCTCTAATAATCAAAGCAATTGTTATACTTTTGTTCCTAAATTCTTCTGTAGGTCCATAGAAACTTTGCAGCAAGGAAGAACAGATAGTTCAGCTTCACAGAAACAAAGTAGTGACATTCATATATTGCAAGTTAAAGATGATTAAAAAAAAGAAAGAAAAGGGAGAGGTGGGGAGGGGAGGGGAGGGGAGAGGAGGGGAGGGGAGGGGAGGGGAGGGGAGAGATAGTTTTGTAGTACTGTGGGCACAAGTTGGGAAAACAAAGAGAACATGTTTCTCCCAGCCTGGACAAAAACCAAAAGAGTGCCCACTGGGAAATGGAAGGGTTGAGAGGACCCTGAGCTTCTGGGGTTAAGGTTAGTCCATTAACTTAATAGCCATAACAGGTCCAACTAATATAGGCTGGCCAGCAGGGAACAAAGAAGTCCAGAACAACATTGTCGCTCAGGGCAGCAACCATCCACAGAAGGGGAAAGTTTATGCCAGTCATTGCAGTCTTTTGGTGCTGGGGCTGCTATTAGAATGAAACAAAGTTCAGGAGAACATTCTTTCTGAGGTGACCCAAATCATCTCATTTCTTAAGATGGCTTGGGCCAGAAAACAGTTCTGAATTGAAGCTGGAAAGCATGGGTGAACCTCTTCCTTTCCTGTACTTGGGAAGCAGATGGTGGCCTATATTGGTGCTGGGCCATGCAGAAAGTGTGAAACATCCTCTATTCTATAGAGACCAATGGAGTTTGGTAAGGGAATATCATCTTACACCCCCAATCCATAAGTAGGTTGGTTTGCAGTTGTAAACAAATTGGCAGATGTGTATGGATGTCTGAAATGTATGGTAAGCTTCTCAAGCAGAAGGTAGAAAGACTGGATGGAGAAACTTCTCTCTCTATATTTTAATAAAAATAATTTATGCAATGCTGACACCTATGGGAGAGTCAGATGTGAAAGCATTTCCAAAATAGAGAGCATAAAAGTCAATCCACAGTTATATATACAGCTTAATTGACAGGTCCCTGGTTAATAAACTTCAAGCTGCTTTTACACAGAGACGCATAAAGAAACATAAATGTACCAGTTCTTGCATAGATAACCTTTATCCAGGGAGGATGGTAATGAATCTCTAACAATAAATAATCACGTAATTCTCAGCAAGGAGAGAGAGAAGGACCTTTAATGAATTAGTACAGTTCATCTGGCTAGGACAACATGTGTTATGACCAGGATCTAAAGATGACTCTGCATTGTTTCCATATAATGCTTTGATGTGTTGTGGGCACAGAACATGTGATCTTTCCTTTGCATGTCATGAAATACTCTTTTGGGAAAGCATTATTTTTATAGGAGCAAACAACTAGCTCTAGCAAATGCAGAGCTTCTTGGATCCTGGTCTACTGCTTTCTAAAATAAAAAGACAAGTTTTAATTCTTTATTAATGCTTCCTCACTGAAGTAACTGTTAATTTGTTAACTTACATTTCCATAAACTCACAGATTAACCATACATTTTAAAAGAAACTTTAACTGAGCATTTTGTTTTGTTGCTAGTATTCCAGGGTCCATTACTGCCATTTGAATGCATTAGGTCTGCTTTAGAGCATACAGTACATTCATGCGTCACATGGTCACATAGAGAGAACTAAACTGAAGGCTGAGAAGAAACACCAGGTATTTATACTTGTCATTTCATATCCCTGGCTAAATCTGGATTCCCCCCCCCCCCCCGCAATTATCCTTTCCATCCTTGCTGGGTTCCCCCCCCCCCCCCATCTCAGATGACACAGATTTCATTTTCTGTACTCTGTGATCTCTGTCTCTGTCTCTCTGCCTCTCTCTATCTCTCTCAGAGTAACTCTTCCCTTGACCTATCAGCTCCAAAAGAAGCTTGTACTGCCTACATTAATTATAAATATTTCCATACTGGACCTTTTTTGCTTGTGCCTGAACCAGGATGGGTGGGGACCATCATCAAGGCAATGGGGGAGGCAGATATGGATGGTGATCTGCTTACCTTTACTTACTGATTATGCAGACTTCTATAAAACAGCACCTTGTTGGAGCTGCAGACTCTTTAAGAGACCTGGGCAGAACTGAGGGCTCTGCAAATAATTAAGAGGTGCCTTGCTTTGGTGAAGATTCAAGGAAATATTGCTCTGAGGTGCCTTTGTGAAACATTTCACCGCCTTGATGGTGGAGTAGCTATCACAATTTGCTTCAGACTCAGCACAATGCCAGCCTTGCAGGGTAGTCTAGATAAACTAATTCTACTTTATTGTTGGGTTACATTAACAGAATCTTGCAAATCTGAAAGTACATATCTTTCCCATTGCCTGTACAGCCCAAGAAACTAGGAAGGGTCCCTTCTGAGATGTTTGCCATGTCCACATTCCTTCTGTGGGCTAAGCTGCCTCTTATGCGACCATTGCCCTGCCTGCATCTCTTCCCCCCATCTCCCAAGGTCATTCTCACATACCATTACACACAAGTGGCTTTTGTGCAGACCCAGATGACCTTTCTCATGGTGAAGCAGCTGATTAAATCCGATCAAGTTCATCTCTGTGCTTTCTGGAAGTGGAGCAAATTGCCACACTGAGGCATATTGCCTCATCAAGTGCAAATCCAGCAGGCTTAGCAGAAGTGACTTCTTGACATTTTCTGTTAAACCTGTAGGCAGAGAAATCAGGTGGACTCTCCCTAGCTGTGATCAGTGGGATGAGATCCTCCATGTTGTCCCTTCAGATGGAATTAAAGTGGGGGACATCAGGGAAGCTGCAGACTCTCTGGAATGATGGTATAATATTTGCACAAAAACCTTTGCTGCCTGGTAACTAAATAAGAGCAAGAATATCACCCATGTGATTTCTCCAAAACTTCTCTCATTTAAAAGAATTTCTAAAGAGATAGAGGACATAGCTCATATATTGTTTGAATGCCAAGCGTATAAGAAGCGACAGATCGATATCTTGGATCACACATTAGATTAATGGCCTGTTGGGATCCATACATTAAAACAACATATTTCATGCGTGGTCAGAACCCAAATGATATAGCACAGCCCTTCCTCTGAACAGAATATTACAGCTGAGAACTGTACATGTGAATCTGATTGGGGGGTATGTAGGGGTGGTATGGAAGTATGATTTGCATGATCTTTTAGTTCTGCCTTTTACTCTATTTTGTTACACATGGTCTTATTATTGTTCTATATTTTGTATTCTGATATGGCCATATGGCTAATCAGTAAACTATTACTATTAAAATAATTTCTACAGCAAAATTTATTTCAGTAGATGGAAAGAGAACTATTAGGAAAAATGTATATTTGGTTGCAATACTGCTCTCACAGATGTCCTCTGATAGGAGCAACATAGGAAAATCCTAAAGGTGTGTCCATCTCTTTTTAATAATCCTATTTTTCCCCTTTAGTCCTCCTGCCAGGGTTGACCAATTTCTCCTTTCAAAATACAACGGTGAGAGCTAATATTCAAACCCACTATACTAGTTTATTGGCTATTTCTATTGGTGACTGTACTCAGGACTCCATCTGGAGAAGAACTCAGGTTGTAGTGGGAAAAGGTTGTCATGGCATTTGAGCTAAATTTCCTTCCCAATTATTTGCGTGTCATTTCTTGAATATAGGACACACAGTAAGAGTTTGCTGATGGATAATAAGACACATCTCCCAGGGAAGCATGGTAACAGCATATTTGTCCATCCCCAGCAGGGTAGGTACATCCAAGGATGAAGACAGCCACTTTCATTGAATTCTCATTATGTTAGACAAAGTAAGTCAGGTTTACAGTCAGCTGGTGTACAAGATCAGCTGTATTTGTAAGAAAATAATATATTCTGTAACAGACACTTGGAATTGGCTACTGGTTATAAATACATAATTGAACACCTGGCGTTGCAAAGCCCCACAGCATGATAATTTTCTCAGTTTCTTAGGATTTTTTCCCCCCCTTCAAGACTTATTTTTTTTCCCCATCATAAACACCTTTACACAGAAATAAAGGCCATTTCAGTTAAGCAGTGGTTAAGATTTACCCACATAATTGTTCGCATGATGCCCTTTATGCACACAGACACATATACAGGATTAATTGATTAGGGTAGCTCTGTTCTACTTAACTATTTCTGTCTAAATTATGACAAATGTTTGGCAATTTTTTCTAATAATTAAAAAATTTCCGTACAGATTATTTGCAGAGCAGACCAAAGACAGACAAAGGTACAAGGGTACATTTTCTTCATAAACATTATGAAGTGGCCAAGAGAAAAAGAAAGAGAGAGAGACAGATAGACCCAGCACAACTTTTCAAAGAGAAAAGGCTTTTACTTGGTACTTCCTAGAAGGGCTATCTAATCATACAACATTACTGTATTTATCAGTGTATAACACACACTTTTTTCCTTAAAATTTGGGGCTGAAATCCTAGCTGCGTGTTATATGCTGATACTCAAGCAGCAGGGCTGGGGGAATGGAGCCTTCATCTGAGCCAGGGCTGCAACCAGGGCAGCTCCGCTGAGCGGGAGGTGAGTGGTGGGTGAGCCAGTGAAAACTGGTTTTTCCCATTGCTCGCGCGAGCGAAAACCAGCACTCCACATCACTCGCGCGAGCGAGCGAAAACCATGCTCCTCCACCGCTCACCTCCTGCTCTGCGGAGCTCAGGTGTTAGTGACGGGGAGTGCCGGTTTTCGCTCGCTCGCTCGTCCGCCCGCCACTCAGAGCTCCCTTTATTTTGCTTCCAGGTAATTTATTTTAAATTTAAGTTTTTTTACTCAAACCTCCTTCTTAAAATTAAGTTGCATGTTATACGCCTGTGTGTGTTATACATCAATAAATGTGGTATGTTATGACACAGACAATCCCCCGAAGTTCTGGGAAAGAAGCGTGTACTCTTCAAAAAGTCTAGTGTTCAAAGAAACAAATAAACAAAAACACACACAAACCTCACAAAGTCTTTTTTTTCTTCCCCCTTTGAGGAAAGAACATTTTTCCAGCCTGCATGCATCTTGCCATGGATTTACCAGAGATTGTCCATGGATCTTTGATAGACCTGCTATGGAAAATTCCCTTATTTGGTCCTAGCAGTACCTGTAGTGAAATGGATTCCTATCTTACAGATAAACACACATATAAGCACGTCCTCATGTAAAGCATGGATCAGTATAATGCCTGGTACCATGGATTCACAAATCTCATCTCTATTCTAGAAGCTATGGAGAAATGTTAGGAGCTTTGGCAGCTGTGTAAGCATCAGTTGGGTGATCTGGCACCTGGGCAGGTCAGGAGAACCTGTTCAGAACTGCAGAAGCACACTTTGCCAAACATTGCCCCAAACACCTTTCAAAATAGCTTATGATAGTCAGGAAGGCTTTCAGAAATACCAGGCATTCTTAAATAAGTTAACCTCTATGACTCAATCTTCACTTTCATATTTTGTCCCAATTTAACTAAAGATTTCATTTTAAAAAATTGCCCAGGGATTATTTATGGGTTTGATTTTCTTTCTAACTGTTACCAAAAGAACAGAGAAGCCTGCTGAAAAAAACAGAGGTGTTCTGCAATTTCAGCAACTGTGCTTATTTTCACAGGCAGCATAAACATCTATAATTGAAATATCTTCAGGCTCTCTCCATTGTTTTCCATGTGCTACGCTTTTCAAGTGATCTCTGATATTGTGACTATAATGGAAGAAACTGTCTTGAATATGGGGACTAGGGAATCTGTCAAGTTTCATTTATCTGAGGTTTTTTTTTTTTTTTTTCATTTTTCCAACTTTAAGTTTATTCCACTCTGTTTTTATATCAGAAAGCATGTATTTTAAGATTCCATTTTTATGCTGTTTGATATGCTCTCTGATTAACTAATTATTATGAATGTTGCTCCCTAAGATGTGTAGATCAGTCTACATCTTGGCTGTTTCCATTTTGCATGTATTCTGCAGAGGTTTCTTCTGTCAAGCATCTGCATATTTTTTTCTCCATAGGCTTCATGAAAAGGTGTCATATTTACATATGTAACTGAGCCCGCCTTGTGAAACCTGGAAAAATGGTAAATTGTGTTTCAAATGTGACAACTATTACAGATATGTAAAGCTGGCACACTCTGCCTTGGTGGTATTATTTGTGGGAGACAGGCAGTGGCAATGTATTATAAAACACTGCATTCAGCGGTCCCTTCTCAAAGGAAGTGGTACCTGTGCTCAGGCAACTACAACATTTAGAAATGGGGGGGTTACTTTGCCTTACAATTTTGCTGGGTGAAGGGGCTGTTTGTCCAATATTTCATACATACA
Source organism: Liasis olivaceus (assembly GCA_030867105.1). Taxonomy (NCBI): domain Eukaryota; kingdom Metazoa; phylum Chordata; class Lepidosauria; order Squamata; family Pythonidae; genus Liasis; species Liasis olivaceus. The sequence goes on from CM061348.1 coordinate 202,229,826, forward strand.
TACATACACACACACGCACACGCACGAGAAATACATTCCAAATAGAAGGACATAATGTGTATGTTAGGGACAGTTACATATGAAAATATGTGTACCTTTTCATAAAGCTGATAGAGAAAAATATGTGGATTCTAAGAAATTTACACAGGGCTACATGTAAATGGAAACAGTCAATGTGAAACCCCCTTTTGAGGTTCTACCTCAAGTTATTTAATGTACATATTTTTATATGTGGTTGATTTTAGTTGTTGGCTGCATCAACATGCAAATAACATGCAGTATACAGTGTAACTGTGTTTGGGTTCACAAATAAGTCAGAGAGGTCCAGCCTATTATGTGTACCTTAAAGTGCAAATATGATTAATGCCCTTTTGAATAATAGACATGTCTAGCCTCTAGACAGAAAAGCATATTGGACACACAATCCACGTACAAAGCTTGTGGACCTCCCTGCTGTCTAACATGTTCCGTATAGCCCTTGCTGCAATTATGACATTTGCAACAGTGTAGGCACAACAGAACTAAAGCAAATGGGGCTGCTTTTGGAAGCCTTTTATCATTCTCCAATGAGACAGTGTAACACAAAAAATTAGGATAAGAGCAATAATTGATAAGTCTTTATATCATTTTCCAACCTCCAAATAGACTCACAAAATATCTGGCAAGTAATAAAAAAGAAAGAAAATAATATGTACAAAGTCAGTAGAATTTCTTCTTTTTTAAAAAAAAAAATGAGGCTCACTATTACATTGTAAAGATTTGTAATGTAGCGGAATATAAGAAGTATTGATTTAATCTGTGTAATCTATACTGTATCTCAAGATAAGGGTTTAGATTACTTTTCTTCCATAATATGCTCCTTAAAACTACCCACTTGGGGAAGGCGAAAGGAAATAAGTACTTTTAGAATCAGCTATTAGCAAGGATCTTACCCTACGGAATATAAAGTTTGCTTACATATACCACAATAATTGTCCTTACAGATGGCACAAGTGGTCTATTGGTACCTTTACTTGGCAAATAACTGCTTATAGAATTGAGATAACGTCAAAAGAAAGGTCTTGTGAGAGATGCTGATGCTCTGATGAGAAGGGAAATTGGCAGTGGTTCTTGATTTATATTGAAAAGCTATTATCTGCACATGTATCTCCTGATAATTCTTTTTTCATGTAATGGGTATGGTTAAGATAGGCATAAGTGTTTGATTTACTTTCTACAACCATTACTTAAAAAAAGGGGGACATGTTATTCCTCTCTTGTTATAATTGCCCCAAATACCCCCATCCCATCTATTCCATCTAGACTGCATGATAAAATCTCAGAACAAAATTGCAGTGCAATAGCAGAAAATGATTCTTTATTTTGCTGAAAATAGTCAATCAAATATAATTAAAATTCATTGAAGCAAAGCACACAAGCGTGCATGCACACACATACACGCATACACACAGAACAATTTGGCCATGTGGTCTGGATATGATTAGCAGTTTAGCCCTTCATGATTGCACACCAGCTAAAGTGGATTCACAACTAAAGCCTATATAGAAGTAACTGTGAACTGATTTGTGTGCTGGTGCTGTCTTGAACCCTCTTTCTGTTCACAAAATAATTCATTCCCTGCCTCTTTCATACAGTGTAGAAGATTCTTGAAATAAATCCTTACAGCTGGTGAGTTGCATTTACTTTATTAAATGTACAAGGCAGCTGAGGGATCTCCATAGCTCTGTTCTTACCCCTTCTCCTTTTTCAAAAAATAACTGGAAGTATAAAGTAAAACAATCCTTTAACATTAGTTTGAAACAAAACAAAGATAAAGCATACCAAAAAACAGGGTTATTTCCATGTAATAAGAGATTCAGTGACTTGAGAATTCTGATACAACCTACTTGTGTCTCTTCTGAAATTGCTCAGCATCCCTAACTTATAAGTCAGTCCATTAAATAGACAAAAGGTTAAACTGGGTCAACCTCAAAAAGCATGTGAAGACAGCCAAGTGGGAAGGAAGGATTGAAAGATGGGAAATGGCTACATGGAAAGCAACCTGTTTGGGCTTCTAGGGAGCTGTGCAAGAGATCAGAACCAATCCTTTTCCCCTGGTTTCATAGTTACTAAAAGGGAAAGCCTCTGTGGGTATCCAGGATAGCTCTTTCTGAAGATGACCAGCCTACATCTGCCTTTTCCTGTTAAGTTATACAGGAAGGATAGACTGCCATTTGATGGCCATGAGCATCATGGCAACGATGCAAAGGTAGTAGGCTGACAAAGGTGGATGAAGCAGTCAGAATTGGTTCATTCATATTTTTCCCTGGACTTTAGAGAAAAAAAATAGTTTAGTTCTTAGACTATTTGAAGCCCATTTGTGGGCTTATCCTGCTGCTTTCCTATGTTTCCTGGCTCAAAAGAGTTAGAGACCCAGAGGCTGATTTTCAGCCACACAATGCTCAGTGAGGGCTCTGTGGGCTGCATAAAAGGAGGCTCTGGATCAACCAGTTGCTTTCCCTCATGGGGGCTTTTTTTCAAACCCTCCTTTGAAATACAGCTTAGATCACAGAAGTGCTATTAGGTTGTGCACTCAGAGAAAAGTAATGTTGCTGTTGCTCAGATGGGATTGGCCCTATTATTTTTATCTTTTGAGGGGAATTATCTTTCCAAATGAAGTAAAATCATTGAGAAGCCATAGTTATTAGAACCTGCAACAGTTCCTGGCAGTTAACATCTACGCTAAATAGAAAGAAAGAATGTGTACATGAGAGAAAAGCAATGCTGTCAAGAAATATATGTGTTAAGCAATAAGACAGACAAACAAAGCTCTCCTTTTCTGGGAGCTAGTCAAGGAAAAAGATTTATTTGGAAGCAGCAAATGCTTTTGTCTTTTGCCCAAAGAACAGCAAGTTTTAGACAGAGATGAAATAAGATACCTGCGAGCAAAAGGAAAATAGAAACAAACTGGCAATTGCCAGGGAAGGGGAAGCTGCAGCTGCTAGGAAAGCACAAAACCCACAGAATGCTTTGTGGAGCAGAGATGGAAGAAAAGGCTCGTACAGTTCTATAACTGCTGCAGTTTTCTAAAACAGAGATGGGACTGGTTCAAAACATAACTTGGTTGACAGCATTACACAAGTATAACGGAGATGACCTTGTATGGCAGGAGGATGACACTTAAGGAATTGGTGGAAGGGCCTCTATTAGTGGCCAGCAGAGTTAATTGAAACAGAAGGACAGGACCCTACTGGAGATCCTGAGCCACTGAGAGCCTTCATAATAATTCAGCAGCCTGATGACATGATCTGAAACAAAGCTGTAAGCTTTCAGCATCATGGAAATAGATTGCAGTAGCAACCTGTCTCTGAGATGAGTTCTCCTGATGTTGCATAATCTGAAAGCCATGGTTTGATAACAGTAGCTACCTGGTCATGGGAAAATTATGCTGACAACTCAGAAAGGACACATAACACTGCTAAGCTGTTGCTCTTAAGGAAGCTACAACCTATGTCCCTTTAAAAAAAGGCACAGAAGATCAGTTTTTGTAAATGTTTTCATCTGGTAATGTATATTATGGATGTACCTTTTGGAACAAGAAATACCCTCTGATTAATTATTAAACTTGCAGGGAAGACTGTGACCCTGCTCAGCTGTTCCACTGCCTGATGGGCAAGTTCAAGGTTTCTGCATTCCCTTCTTATAGTACCTTCTTTTTAAAACAAGACTTAGATTCAATGACTTTTCAATTAAAAGATGCTTTCACACAGATGATTGGCTTCTGAAACTAGGGTGCATCCTGGGCAATGAGCTGGGAACAAACTTGCAGCTGTGGCTCCATGCTGCTTCTTCCTCCAAGCATTGAGCTAGAATGGGGGTTGAGCTGGGAAAATGTTTGGTCTGGTGCCTGGGGGAAGAGTATGTTTGTTTTTAGCCATATTTTTATGGATTGTTGTGAATTGCCTAGAGTCATTGTATGAGATAGGTGGCTATACTAGCCCTGTAAATAAATAAATTATAAAAAAAATAATACTATGCTATCTCCAAATTACCAAGTGATTTTTCTCTGCTCCTGGGAAGTCTTTTCTTTTTTTCCCCCCAAATCTCTCTCTCTCTCTCTCTGAACAGCTCTGAGGATTAGTTTCTCCTTCTCTGTTTGACAAGTTATTCTTGCCTCAGCCCCAAAGGTCTTTTTAGCAATTGTATATGCTGCCTTTCTACCAAGTTAACTATCTACATACAATTCTAAACAATTACAGTAAATACAAGCAAATGTTATGAAAGTAGAATAACATATTATCAGGTTGACTGAAAAATTCTTTGGCCTCAGTTTAGGAGTTTTTCGTAATTTGCTTTCCATCAGAACACACTTGTGGTACTCCTGACATCTCTTTTCTCCAGTGCTAACCTAGATGTCATAGCAATCTAGGTAAACACTACCCACTTTTGGCAGCTGTAATTGCAATCATCTTCTGGGTTTTACATGTGTTGTTTTCTTTATAATTTTCAAAGTACTCTTCAGTAATATGGATGGACATGAATTATGCTTTAGAATTTGAGATTTGGACAATCTTTCAAATATTAACAGATTAGGAAGGACAGAGATGATGATGTCAAGCAAAAGTAGAATGACTCTGTGGCTGTCCAAGATGAAACAGAATTCCTAAGAGGCAATCCAAACACCTTACTAAGGCCTTGTGAAAACAAAACCCTCTTTATATAAAAATGATGATATTTTTCCTATTTCACTATAGGAGGGATAAGGACATGATAGAAGGGAGGGTGTGGTTGAGCACTGTACCTCTGAAGTCATGAGAGCACATCATCCAGCCCCAGCTCACAGAAGCTGCAGTAGAACTGATGGTGTGGCACCGAACCACATGTATTGTCTCACCTCAGTTTCTTCATGTAACATGGCCTTCTGGACACATACACAGCAACATCTTGTCACTGTGTGTGAGTTGGGCAGCCATATAAATTTGTTAAAGAAATATCTGTAACAAGCCAGGATGTCATCAAAATGATGATACTAGTGTCATGATATCTGATGCAAGTACATGAAGCACATCATTTATAAGATCACATCATCACATATGTCATCATTTGCTCCTCCCTTGACCACCTTTATAGATGCCTTGAATAGCCACCTTTTGTACCTTCTGAAGTCCTCTGAAGCTTGGTACTATACTTCTTGCCTTAATGAGTCCAATGCAGTTCTATGAATCATTCTCCACCCCCAATTTCTAACATTTCTTTTGCTTCCACTCCCAAATCCTCAACCAATCTGTTTTTGGTGTTGTTGTTTTTTTTTTTTTTAAGATTTATCCCATTATAGGAGCAATTTTACTCACAAATGTCATCTAATTCTGTCCAAAATTATAGCCATTAAAAACAAACCAAAAAAAGCAGATATTTAAAAGACCCACAGTCAATCCCTTACATCCATTTTGCAACATTTTCTAACATTCATTTTTTTTCAAAAGTGTTTAATATTCCCTTATCTCCCAGAGCCTCTAAACCCACCAGAGACCATTGTCTTGTGGTCTCCTCACAAGGATCCACTGTCTGTAGCACTTGTGGGCAATCTCAAGTCCTCTCCTTATCCAGAGAAGAATTATAAAAAGCTGATCTACTCTCCAGCTCTTCATTCTGACTCCGTCATTGGCTATGCTTTTAGTGGACCCATCTTCAGTTTGCTATTTCTTCCCCAGAAGTGGTCATTATAGGTCTTGAATTACAAGGTCATCTCTGTTTTTTTAATCTGAGCTACAGTATGGTTCCATGTTGCTTGGATCCTTGCTATCTCAAGGATCATGTAACAGAATAGCCCAATTACTCCTTGACAGATATATTGGTTTGATTTGGTTCAGTCCCTCATGGTTGTTCTGAGGATGTTCTGTCATCATCTCCCTAAATATTGGAAGATGGGGTTCAAATGCCTCTCCCTAGAGTTCCCCCCCTGCCTGGGAAAGGGGGTGGGGAGACACAAACTTTTCCCACATACCAGGTAACCAAGCTTCTGGAAGTGGGAGGGATCTTCAAAACAAACTCTCCTGTTCACTGAAATAGCTGGGCAGGTCAATAGTAGAGAGACATTTCCATAGATAATCAAACACAAGCCACCAAAGGCTCAAAAGGTGAATACCAGCATTTTGAATTGTGCCTGGAAGGCAATGGGTAGCCTGTGAAAATCGTTCAGTACAGAAATTATATGATCCCTGTACCTCATACAGTCACTAATGTAGCTGCTGCATTTTGCACCAATGGAAATTGGTAGCCCCAAGTCCAGCACTATGCAACCGTCAAGATAGAAACAATGTTCCACGTCTTGATTATAACTTAAGTCAGCAGATTCAAGAATGTTCATATGGTTCATCAGGGCTGTAGCTAGAAAATGTTGTTTTCCAATATTCTTTGGACCAGCCTCCCTCCACAGGTAGACTGGCCCCTTGGCAATGGCCTTCCAAAAACTAGTGAGGTTCCTTTGCTATTATCATTTGTTCTTCTTTATTTTTATTTTTATTTTTTTCATTTATTATTATTACTGTCAGTTGTGGATTTTTGAGTTGTTTGGGGCTCTGGCATGATGAGAGTTGTGGAATAAATTTTTATTCTTTATTCTTTTTTTATTCTGGAGGTTTTACTGTACTTTTTTATTGTTTTTATTACAATGGATGTCTTTACAGTATTTTATTTTGCTGAAGGGTCTTGGGGTCAGAATGATTCAATACATATACATATACATTGGAATGATTATTATTGTTGTTATCATTTCCTCTTTCCCACATTTACCAAATGCAAATCCAGTGAAAACTGATGCTCAAGGAACACAAGAAGCAGTCTGCCATGTTCCTTCTGGAGAAATAGAATCCCATCCAGAACAAGACTCATCTCAGTTCCAGAGTTCTGCTTTTTCCTTAGCATCAAATTTTGTCAGGATTCAATTTCACCTTGTTCCCCTTACCCAGACCATTATTATCAAGATAAAGCAACATTCAAGGATATTGATTGCTTCTTTAGAATTAGAAAATAAGATGCAATTGATCTGAGTGTTCAGCATACCAATGACACTCCACTCCAAAGCTCCCAATGACCTCTGATTTAATATAGATACTGAATAGCATGGGGGGCAAGATAGAATATATATCTCCCCCCCCCCCCCATGCTATTGAATAATACCATAGATTAAAGACCTACATATTGAGCACTGGCCCTTAGCAACTCTCTTTGGAATATCCTGACACTGCAAAACAGTGCCCCCGAGGCAGATAGTTCAAAAGAACATGAAGGTTGATGCTACTGAAAACTACTGAGCAGTTTAGGAGAAATTGTAGGGTCACACTTATTCCAACTAGCTTCCAGCACAGGTGACTAAATCCAGTGTAATATTCCAGATCACACCCCAGTTGAGATGAGTCCAGAAACTCTTTATAAGGTAGAAAAACAATTTAGTTACCTTGCAAACTTTCATTTGCAAACTTGGCATGGTAAATATTGACACAATGTAGTCTTATTTATACTCGCCTTCCTTCCATGTATGTCTAATTTTAATGTATATATGGCACTAACTCAGTCACTGGGAAGCTGCAAAGAGCTTCTGACCATATTTATAGGCTTCCTAAAAGCTGACAAGTATAGAGAGTATGAAATCCTCTAATTTTATTATGCCTATGTATACTTAGAGCAGAAAATAGATAGGCTGTTCAGGTCAAATATACATGTTTTTCCCTGTTATAATATAAACACAATTAACAACAGAAATGTTATAAAACAGACTGAGATTTTTTTTTTTATCATTCTAGTAATATGGGGAAATAGGATGTAGATAAAATATTGCTTGATATAAAAATATATTTCTCATAACTGGCCTGTGTTCTGAAGAAATTCCCTATTTCAATTTACATAGACTATAAATTTTAACTAAGAAAGTTAAAATGTCACTATCATTTTGAATGAAAGCTATTTTTAATATTGGTGGAGTCTCCTCCATGTCACACTTATTAGCAGGATTACGTTTCTGCCATTTCAGATAGCTGTCAAACGGGCCTGGAAATACAATGGGATTATGCTTATTTTGTCTCTGGATTACTCACACAAATACAACAGATACCTACTGATTTACCCAAACAGATACCAAGATTTATAAAAACATAAAATTTATGAGGGTCTCCAGTAAGTCTATGCCAAACCCAGCCAGAATAACACCTCAACCCTTAAAATTAATTTCTATTTGTTTTGCTAGAATATTCGTTTTGGTTATCTTCAGCTGGCTGGAGCGAATATTCATAGGCTTCTTATTTTATCATATTATACTCAAATACATGCCTTGGTATTGTATGGAATTGAATTATATTTTAATATCAAGATTTGCATTCATACATATAAATTAACGAAAACCCAACTAATGAAAGCAGATTAAATGTACTGAGTGTAGATTCAATTTTAATTGGAATGGCCTTTTGTGAGATGACTTTGTTGTCTATTATATTGCTTTAAATGGCCCACATAGGAACTCAGGTAATTATTACAATGGACTTTTCAGCAGTGTAGATCAGTGCTTGTAACTGGAGCTTCTGCTCTGCTGATTATGGAAGAAAATAATTGAGCCAAAAATGTCAATAAGAATCATAAGAGTACATGTTTCTTTAGATTAGTTCTTGGGCAGTAATGTAAGACCTTGCTCAATGACCCAGTATTAGTTGGCATCTCACCAGACTGATGAAAACCCCTTACATTAGCAACTTCCTTGTGAAATTCCATCTGAAAATGCTATAAATGAACAAATTACTCAAAATCTGATGCAAATTTGACTTGTTAAATCAAGCTGAACCAATTTGAATTGCTAGTTGGATTTAATGAATCAAGGCAGATTGAGTCAAGTCATGTGATTGAATTGTCAAATCAATCTGTATCAGAAAAGAGTGAATTTGCCATGTGGAAATGTGTATCAAATTATTGTAATGTATCAGAGTATTGAATTGAATTTCAAGAATATCCATTTCAGGTAGACAGTTTGAATCAACTTGGCAATTTAATGAATGTGATTGAATTATCAAATCAATCTATATCAGAAAAGAGTGAATTTGCCATGTGGAATTTATTTGAATCAAATCTTCAAATAAATTCTTCAGAGAATCTCACAGAACAGAGATGATTTTTTATTTAATTTCAACCAAGTAATTCTTCACAAGACAGTTGCTTTATTGTCATAACAGATTAACTTCAAGAATACTGTGTTAAATCTCAAGTATGTTTTTTCTTAATCTTTTCCCATATCATGATCACATATGGTATTTATAATTGGAAGAGTTGTTATATTATCAACCATTATATTCTAGCAATTGTTTGGTGTGTTAATATGCGCAATGTAAATATTTGTTTAAAACTTGGCCCAACATTTGTTTATTTATTTGAACTTTATGCTGCCTTTCTGTTCAAAAGAAACCAGACAACTTACTCTTAAAAGCAACATTAAAAATATAAAAAATAAAACACAGAAACATAGAAAAGCACATTAAAGCATAGATACTAAAATAATTGAAACTCTGGCTAAATAGTAATTCAGAATTAAATGAAATGACTATTATGTAATACTGTAATTTTAAAAAGGGCCAGATTCTTTTTTACATGAAGATTGCTACATGTGAAATATCAGATTCAGTTCTTTTTATAAAACTGGTAGAGTTCTACACCAATAGGAGAGAAATATCAAGTTTTGGTTAGAAGCTTCAGTTCAAAGGAGATTCCACTGAACCATCCCTTCAAAACAAATCTTTGAATAGAATCTAATTCAGTGCATAGAACTGTATCAGGTGCCTTCAAATAGATGTGAAGATTCAGTGGATTTTCTGCATGTGCATATTAAGTTCTGTCAAACTAAACTGAATCTTTGAAACAAATTGAATTCATTCAATAAGTTAACAATTATAATGAAATTGACTCAACTCTTGGAGCTGTGTTACAATTTTTCATCAAATCAGAAATTCACACTGGATTGTGATGGCATGTAGTTCCCTATCCAACTGAGATTTGGAACAGATGTAAAAATTTTGCACTGTGCAAAAAAAAAAAAAAAGATATTTAATGAGAACAAAAAGAGACCAGAATTGTAGAAGATATGTGTCTTGTCTCAGATCACACATTCATATACATACAAAAAGATGGTGGCAAACTTTACTGGGAAGTTTGTGAAGCAAATAAGCAAGCAGCAAAGGAAATGTGAGTGCAAACACACAGGCACACACACTACAGAAATCAAGTCCCCAAAAGTCCAACAAGCTTGCTTTGAGAGAGTTCCAAATCCCAAACAGCAGGCACAAGAGTGGCCAAGTGAAGTCCAAGTGTCCAAACAGCATAGGTCGTCAACTGGTCCAGGTCCAGAGTCGCAGTGACAAGGTTTCAACTCAGGTGTCAAGGCACACTGAGTCTGGGTGAATGAATGGTTGTTGCCAACAGAGAGACTTCAACTTGCTGTTCTTCTTCAATAGAAGCAACCCTGGTGTTTGTCATTTGGAAGGGTGAGGTTCCTTTCACACAAGGAGTCTTGAAGAGCACGGTGAGCCCCTACACTGGAAGGGGGTTGCAGCTCAGACTCCTCATCTTCCAAGATGGGCAGCAGCTGTGTCTCCAGATTACCAGGCAGCACAGCCTCCTCTGCTTCAGCCCCTCAGACAGCAGTTCGTTTGGCAACTCTGGAACTGGCTGCTTGTTGTCGGTCTCCTTGTCATAGTCCAAGCTGGCCCTGACAATATATCATTAACTTGAAAGGACAAAATAATGAAGACCAAATATGGGTGATACAAAAATTGTGCCAAGATTCATGCATGATAAGATAGACCAAATTTCTGCAGTTGGTGTTAGATGCAGGCAGTATAAGAAATCAGCGTGGCAATAATTTTAACACTGAGATTTTGAAGCAACTGGAGAAGATGATAGAAGTGTCATACAGTATGGATGAGTTAGAAAGGCATTTGGTAGTCTCGAACAAGAGGAAAAAAATATGTGAGTCATCTGCATGGATGATCACCCGGAAAACTAATGTAGGGGCACACTGTGAACCCTAATGCCCTGTCAGAAGAGCAACTGTCGACCCCTTTAAAGAAAAAACCAGGTGAAAAAATGCAGGAAAGTGAACATAATTTCCTAATAGGAGAGAAAAAAAATTAACAAGGAATGAAAATGTCTGCTAATAGCCAGGAAAGCCATAGCTGAATTTTATAGAAATGCCTTTTACCTCAACTAAAAGGAAGGGGTCTTCAAAAGAATACACAAGAGGTTTTATAAACCTCTATCACATTATTTTTGAAAGTACAATAAAAAGCAATGCTTCAGTAATAATCCTGCAGGTGAAACAGTTCAGCACACAGCCATTTTCTACTACATCTGACATCTTACCATATGAGTTTGGCTTTTAAAGGCAACACATCATGACTAATATATCTGAGGGCCTAAAGTAATTCTCACCCATTTTCAAAAAGAATCTGAAACCATAACTTAGAAGCACCATTAACAGCTTATTTTATCATATACCTGATATCAGTGTAAAGAAGTAGAAATTGTACCTACCTATCTGATGAATAGGATTGGACAATTGTTTTCCCACAGTGGAGTGAAAAGGGCACTCTCAGAATCCTCCACATCAGGATGCCACATGACAAAGGGGATGGAAAGGAGAGAGTCCATATAAAACATCACCCATCAATTAGGAACAGCCTTTACTGGATCAAAGAGCTTCCCATTCATGGCAGGGTTCCCTTATTAACAATCCCACCAAGAGAGTGTATACTCTGTGTTAGTGGGCTCAAGTCTGCAACTGTTCTATTTGTCAATTTCTCTATAGGCTTTTGGTGATTTAGAGGCAATAAGACATTTAGGCATGATAATGATAATGGTAATATTAGCCAGCATAGCTATTGAATCATCTTCATTCCCAAACCATTTTCATTCCCACCCTCTCCTCTGCCTTCTCCTCAGAAGGAACAAAGTCCTCTAACTAAAAAACAAGAGGAATTGAAACAAAGAATAACTGAGCATCTAGAACAGCACAAAAAGAACAGAATAAGGTTGCCTGCATTGAAGCTTGTTACAAAGAAACAGCTAGCACAAGAAAAAAACACATTAAAAGATGCCAATACTGTAATATCAAATATACGCCAGCTCACTGCAAGAAGCAAACCAACTAATGTACAGCATGGCTGCAGTTATAACTGAATACCTTGGAAGCAAAATCAACCAGCAAGAAAAAAAGCCAAACAGCGCACCACCAAAATGGAAGATCAGGTTGGAAAATAAGATCAGCATGCTAAGTTCAGATGCAAAGCAAGTTAGAACGGATGAAAGAAAAGCTGAAGAAAGAATACCTGATCAAGAATATCACCTAGAAACAAGGAAGATCACAGAAGCACTGGAAATAATAAAGCAGCACAGCCATAGACAAAAAGATCAGCAGATACAAAGCTCAAATTGCACGCTATAGGCAGAATCTCCAATTTCAGTTGAATCAGAAATGTTTCTATCAATCCATCAATGGAGAGACTGCAAAGAACCAGTCAACACCTAACAAAGAAGAAACAGTGTAGTTCTGGGCATAGCTATGGGACAACTCAAAGAAATACAAGAAAACAGCTTGGATAAAGGAGGTAGATAAAAATAAAAAAGAAGCTGAAATGAAAGAAATTGTAATAACAGCAGAAATAGTGGAGAAAAAGACAAGGAAGATCAAGAATTGGTCAGAACCAGGTGAAGTTGAATTGCATGGTTTTTGGTTGAAACATCTGACTGCTCTACACCCACTCATTGCCAAGCAGTTTAACAACATACTGCAAGGAGGTGAAATTGAAGATTGGTTAACATCAGGCAAAACCTACCTGATAATGAAAGATCCAACAAAAGTGGCAGCACCAGGCAACTACAGGCCAATTATCTGCTTACCAACAACTTTCAAATTGCTAACTGGTGTGGTAGTTGATACAGTCCAACAGCATCTAGTTGAAAACAAACTCTTTCCATCTGAGCAGAAAGGAAACTGCCCAAACAGCAGAGGAATAAAAGATCAGCTCCTAATTGACAAGAAGATTTTGGAAAACTGCAAAAGAAGGAAGATCAACTTGAATGTAGTTGGATTGATTACAAGAAGGCATTTGACTCCCTGCCACATGACTGGATAATCAAGTGCCTAGAAATAAGTGGAGTCAGTGAAATATCAGAAGCTTTGTACAAAGATCAATGGCACAAAGGAAGACACGGTTGCTGGTCAATGGTGATAGACTGGGAGAGGTTAACATCAAGAGAGGAATCTTTCAAGGAGACTCACTATCATGACTACTGTTTGTCACTGCGTTGATTCCTCTGTCAACAATACTGAACAAGTCAGGCTGTGGCTATCAAACATCAAAAACATCTGCTAGGTTATCCCACCTCCTTTGCATGGATGATCTGAAGCTGTAGGGGGGAAAAATCATCTGAAATAGAATCGCTGCTCAGCACTGTCCAAATATACAGCCAAATATTGCAATGTAGTTTGGACTAGACAAATGTGCCATGCTTATCATTGACAGGGGGAAATAGTGAAAACTGAAGGAATCAAGATGCCCAATGGAAATAACATCAAGAGTCTGGATGAAGAAGATCACTACAAATACTTAGGCATCCTTCAGGCTGACAACATCAAGCACATTGAAATCAAGAAGAAGGTTAGTATTGAATACATCAGAAGAGTGAAGATCTTAAAGTCCAAACTCAGTGGCAGAAATACCATCAAGGTGATTAATGCCTGGACAATTCGAGTCATTAGATATACAGCTGGAATAGTGGACTGGACTCAAGCTGCACTAAAAGTCCTGGATAGAAAGACCAGAAAAATAATGAAAATGAATCATGCCCTTCATCCATGTAGCAACGTTGACAGACTCTATGTATCAAGGAGCATAGGTGGGTGTGGAATGTTACAACTATACCAGACAGTTGAAGAATTAAAAAGGACATTGGAAGAATATCTGAAGGGCAGTGAAGAAGGTGCACTAAAGCTAGTACACCATGAAGGCTCACTGAATTCCAAAGAGAACAAACTGGCCTATAAGAAAGACTAAATGAAGAATAGAAGAGAGACATGGCAAGGCAAAGAATTATATAGCCAGTACACACACACACACACACACACTAGCAGGCAAAGCAAATAACAACAAGATCTGGCAATGGCTAAGAGCAGGATTGAAGAAAGAGGCAGAGGGGCTAATTCTGGCTGCACAAGACCAAGCCTTAAGAACCAGTGCATATAAAGCTAGAATTGAGAAGACAGCAACAGGCAGCAAATGCCGCCTCTGCAAAGAAGCTGAAGAAACAGTGGACCACTTAGTCAGCTGCTGCAAGAAGATCGTACAGAGTGACTGCAAACAACAGCATGACAAAGCAGCAACAATGGTGCACTGGAATATCTGCAAGAAACACCATTTGCCTGCAAGCAAGAACTGGTGGGACCACAAAACAGACAAAGTAACAGAAAATGAAGAAGCTAAAGTGTTCTGGGACTTTAGAATTCGAACAGACAAGCACCTGCCACATAACACCCCAGATTTAACAATTGTTGATATGAAAGACAAAAAAGTCTGGATAGAGGACATTGCAATACCTGGAGAAAGCAGAATAGAAGAGAAAGAACTGGAGAAAATCACAAAATATAAAAACCTGCAAACAGAAATAGAACGACTGTGGCAAAAGAAAGCAAAGATAATACCAATAGTTATAGGTGCCTTAAGTGCAATCCCAAAACATCTGGAGCACCACTTGAAGACCATCGGCATTGACAAAATCACCATCAGTCAATTGCAAAAGGCAGCTTTACTTTGAACAGCTTACATCCTGCGACGATACCTTTAACACCATTAGACAACAACATCTACCTATCCCAGGTCCTTGGGAAGGACTCGATAGGTGGATAAAAATGCCAAATCCAGTCTAAACATCTGGCTAACTGTGCAACCAACAACAACAATAAATAAAAATCCCAAAACCCCTAGATTAAAAAGCAAATCACTAGATCACTAGAAAATCAGCAATAAAACCAAAAGTAAACTGTTCGTTGTAAATGCAAAATTAAAATTTCCAATGTATAAAAAAATAAATTTCGCAAGTCAGTGTTCTATGAGTGAAATGTGATTGCTTTTCCTAGGATAAAGTCCAATACTTACAGCAACTGATTTTATTTCTAAGTAGAGGCCTTCTTCTATAATTAGTCTATTTCTATATGCTCTTTGTTGCTGCATGTAAAGAGTTTTTCTTACAAGGATACATTGTTGCAAACATAAGGTATTTTGGTGATCAACTGAAAATGTCAAGATATTATTTTGAAAGCACTATCCAGAAATTCACAAGTTCTAGATGAGGAAAGGTTGTTTGCACGGTGAAATCAAACAAATTTAATTTCAGTTTCTCAAAACCTGTATCATAAGAAGCAACCCAGTAGCACGAGAATTTGATTCAATTTTTGTTTTCACCTTTTTCTTTATTGTCTGCAAGTTTCTAGCCAATGATCCATGTGTAGAAAAATGTTCACATTACATAAATATTTATGAGGCCTAATCAAAAAACAAAATAAAAATATGTATACACAGAGGGGTGTATATCTGGAATAGGTGTTGATGGCATGGGGTTTTTCCATTATGAATGCCTGAGTGAAGTCACTTAACACCCATCTTCCTCCTGCCAGATTTTGCAAATGCAATTGTCAGGAATGTTTATTCCACATTCCAAGGGATTGGAGGCACACCTGCACTAGAGCTGAGCACTGTATCCTAAATTTATTAATTCCCATGCTGTGATGGAATGGAATTATGAAGGCCAAGCTCAGGGAGATAAGCATTTTCTTAGCTCACCAGAACCACGTGGGAGGAACAAAAGGATGAGACTGGCACCTCCCTGAGGAATTCACACTGTTGTGGCTGGAGGACTTTGGGAGCTGGGGTTTTAGTCTGGGAAGATTCTCGCTAGAGGTTGTAGCTAATAAACATAGCTGGACTGAATTTACATGGTCTCTTGGAGTTCCTTGGGCTAGGCCTGACACATGCAGCTCAATGGGGCTCACTCCTAAGTAGGTGTGCATGGAAAGCCACACTGATGATTAAGTAGGCTTCCTGGGGACATGTACATGCATATGCGCAAATACTGTCTGCAATGTGAAAAGTGAAATAGATGGGTGGGATTCACTGTGATTGATCTTGCAGAATTAGAATGTTTGTTGAAGTTTGGGGGCAGGCAGGGAGTTGGGCTTTGTGTCTCTATGTTCCATATGCATGTAGCAAGGGAAAGATAGTTGTCTCCTCTGTGGAGCCCTTCCAGTGCTGGTGATCTAACCATTCAAATCCCAGTTTGAAAAATCCCAATTTAAAGGCTTATTGTATATATACATGTATGTATGTATGTATTTTGAAGGCAGTTTGACTGAGTTTCTGAACTGAATCAATTTACTGAATTGAAACAATTATTCTGAAGGTCCTGGCACATGGGCAAAAGCCTTTTTCTTCAGATTTAGAAAACTGAATTGAATCAGCCCAATTCCACAGCTGAAACCAAAGCTTCAACCTGAATCGACTTTCCAAATAGATTCAAAGTGTTGAATTAATCAGATAAACAACTGATGATTTGAATCTGATTGGAGCCAATCCGCAGAGTGACAAAGTAACATCAGAACATCTGTAAGCTTTCAAATTCTCTAGAAGTCTTTAGTGACAGTGGCATTAAAAAGCAGAGATGAAAAAGAAGCAAGAAAGTTCAGATGTTTTAGTCATGGGGCCAGCAGTTGAAAGTCGGTCTCTCAATGGAAGTTTTAGACTGAATGCAGTTGTAGACAGATTCTGCCCACACAGATCTGAAAACACAAATGCTATTAGTCCTTAGTCCCAGAGGAAAATAGCTGCAATTTTGAAAGAATTGTGAGTTCAACGATAGCCCCTGGAGTACTGTGGTAAAGAGAAAAAGAAAAGGGCCTTGGAATATCAGGAAGAATCTCATAACTGCATGCAAAGAAGTCTCCTAGGCTATTCCTTTTCGTTTTGCTATCAAATACTACAGAGGAGTTCAGCTGGTGGCTCTCTGCAAGTGTGCATCTCATGGCATATATTTTTAATCGCATCAAACTAGCACTTGGCTAAAGGATCAGTTTTGTTCTGGAAAAGGCCACACCGTATATTTAAAAGTATGAAGAAGAGACAAGGGACAGAACCTTTTTGTTCACTTGAACTGGAAATCTATTAAATCCCACAGTATGTATGAGTTGAAAATGAAGGGCATGAAACCTGGAGAGAACTGGCTGTAACATACAAATGCCTGCCTGGAATAAAATACCTTGATAATTTCTCTGCAGCTCAGTAAATCCTGGGCATAGACCAATTCATTAATGTCACTCTGAATAATGATTTATGACTGTGTCTTTAGCAGGAAGATCCTTCTGAAACTGCAAGCTGCTTCTGTGGCAACTGAGCTCTTCTCCTCCTCCCCCATCGGTTTGCTGACATGCAGGGTGGTTTCTTCAAGATGGTACACCATCTGGTTTCTCTAACATGCAAGACAATCATGAACAAAGGGGAAATTGGCAATGACAAATAGAAATGAAGCCTCTAATAACAGCAGTAGAGACAGCTGGTGAAGCAGGTCAATTCCAAAAAACCACCAGGAGATGTATTAGAGCAATTGACCTATTAAAAACATATGTAATATGGCAAGCAGAACTCCACCAATAACCGAACATATGGAGGGTCAAACACAAGATTATGTATAATTCAATACATTCTGATAACATTAATCTAAAGTTATCTGGCATTTTGTTATAGCTATCTATTATTATGGTTGGTCGCATAGTCAGCCAGATGTTTAGACTGGATTTGGCATTTTTGTCCACCTATCAAATCCTTTCCAAGGACCTGGGATAGGCAGATGTTGATGTTTAATAATATTAAAGGTATTGTTGCAGGATGTAAGCTGTTCCAAGTAAAGCTGCCTTTTGCAATTGACCGAAGGTGATTTTATCAATGCCGATGGTCTTTGGGCGGTACTCTAGATGTTTTGGGATTGCGCCCAAGGCATCTATTACTTTTGGTACTATCTTTGCTTTCTTTTGCCATAGTTGTTCTACTTCTGTTTGCAGATCTTTGTATCTTGTGATTTTTCTCTAGTTCTTTCTCTTCTATTCTGCTGTCTCCAGGTATTGCAATGTTGACTATCCAGACTTTTTTGTCTTTCATATCAACAATTGTTAAATCTGGGGTGTTATGTGGCAGGTGCTTGTCTGTTCGAATTCTAAAGTCCCAGAACACTTTAGCTTCTTCATTTTCTGTTACTTTGTCTGTTTTGTGGTCCCACCAGTTCTTGCTTGCAGGCAAATGGTGTTTCTTGCAGATATTCCAGTGCACCATTGTTGCTGCTTTGTCATGCTGTTGTTTGCAGTCACTCTGTACGATCTTCTTGCAGCAGCTGACTAAGTGGTCCACTGTTTCTTCAGCTTCTTTGCAGAGGCGGCATTTGCTGCCTGTTGCTGTCTTCTCAATTCTAGCTTTATATGCACTGGTTCTTAAGGCTTGGTCTTGTGCAGCCAGAATTAGCCCCTCTGCCTCTTTCTTCAATCCTGCTCTTAGCCATTGCCAGATCTTGTTGTTATTTGCTTTGCCTGCTAGTGTGTGTGTGTGTGTGTGTGTACTGGCTATATAATTCTTTGCCTTGCCATGTCTCTCTTCTATTCTTCATTTAGTCTTTCTTATAGGCCAGTTTGTTCTCTTTGGAATTTAGTAAGCCTTCATGTTCATCTTCTTCACTGTACTAGCTTCAGTTCATCTTCTTCACTGCCCTTCAGATATTTTTCCAATGCTCTTTTTTTTCTTCAACTGTCAGGTGTACTTGCAACATTCTACGCTCATCCATGCTCCTTGATAAGTAGAGTCTGTCAACATTGCTGTGTGGATGAAGGGCATGATTCATTTTCATTATTTTTCTGGTCTTCCTATCCAGGACTTTTAGTGTAGCTTGAGTCCAGTCCACTATTCCAGCTGTATACAGTATCTAATTACTGGAATTGCCCGGGCATTAATCACCTTGATGGTATTTCTGCCACTGAGTTTGGACTTTAAGATCTTCTTCACTCTTCTGATGTATTCGCTACCAATCTTCTTCTTGGCTTTAGTGTGCTTGATGTTGTTGGTCTGAAGGATGCCCAGGTATTTTTTATTATTATTATTATTATTATTATTATTATTATTATTATTATTCAACATTAATGGACTCCTGTTACGCTGCCACATCATGGGGCCTGGATGGGTGGGTTTCCTGGAAAAAATGAACAAAGAATGCCTGGAGTGTATGCCACGAATATATATTCCCAGCAGGGTCATCCAAGGTGTGAAAGTCATCCCAGCTAAAGCAAGCAGACATCTATTGTATGTTGTGTAAGAGCGATATAGCAAGGTGTTGGAGGCAGATGATAACTTTAGTGAGAACAGCAACTGTTTTGTACTGCAAGGGAGAAGGCAATGCCACTCTGATATTTTACCAAGAAAACAACATGAATAGACAATATAAAATGACTAATAATGCAGTGCTGCATGATGGGCTTTATAGGTCAGATGGCCTTTAACATACTACTGAAGAAGAGCTGAGGATGGTGTTTATGACATGGCTAGATTAAAGCCTTTGAGATGTCTTGTTCCTGATGTAGGAAAAGAAAATCCAAAGGCAGAATTACAATGGGAACATAGAACATCAGAACCATAAACTTGGGAAAGCTTAACATAGTGAAAGATGGAATTAATTGATTACGCACTGACATCTTAAGCATCAGCAAATTGACATGGACTGGAATTGGACATTTTCAGTCAGAAGATCATACTATTTTTTACCAGGACATGAAAACAAAGAAGAATGCTGTTACTTTCATAGTCAGGGAGGGTATAGCGAGGGCAGTGCGTTAATACAAAAAATGAGTCAATATGTGCTTCATTGACTATAGAAAGGTTGATTCTTCAATTACATTGACCATGCCAAGCTGTGGAATGTGCTTAGGAAAATGGAACTCCAGAATATCTCACTGCCCTCATGTAAAACCAACACATATATCAGGAAGCCACAGAACATGGCAAATGGCTCTAGAATGGTTCCAGGCTAACAAAGGAGCAAGAAAAGGCTGTATACCTCCCTTATTTATTCAACCTGTATGCTGAATATATATTGAGGGAAGCTGGATTAGAAGAAGATGATCATGGTTTTCAAATTGAAGGAAGAAACTTCAATAACCTGCACTATGCTGATGACGCTACTCTGATAGTTGAAAATGTAAATAATCTGCAAGCTCTAGTAATGAAAGTCAGTGAAAAAATTGAACTAAGGTTAAATATAAAGAAGACCAAACTAATGACAACAGATACAGTAACCAACCTTAGAACCGAGAATGAAGATACTGAAGTCGTGGATAGCTTATGACTTTTAGGATTGACTATCAACAGTAAAGGAGCCAACAGTCAAGAAATATGCTGCAGACTAACACTGTCCATAAAAAATAAAGCATATGGTTGAAGAGGAATTAATGTATGTATAATCTAAATTACTTACATTGTAGGGGGGCCTCTTTAGAGGATCGCATGTAATAGCTCATTTATTTCAAAACACAGTAAGGCAGCTTGCTGCTTTGGGACACTCTCCATTCCCCTTAAGGTCTCTTTAAGGTCTTCTGCTAATAGTTCTACTTCTTCAGTCTGGTTAATATGATGACCTCCATTTTCTTTCTGTAGAAGAGCTTTAATGGACAAGTTTTTATTACAGAATCTTCTTGATCCCTAATTTTTAAAAAAGAGCTATTCAGCAATTTTTAAAACTCGGGTAATTGTTGTTCCAAATTGGCATGTAAAGGCAAAAGGGAACAAAGAGGCTGTAGCCAAATATTTTTAAGTCATGGTTCTGAATAATTCACTAGTTTGCACTCCCTCTCTCTCTCTCTTTCTCTCTCTCTCTCTCTCTCTCACACACACACACACACACACAGACATCCTGCCGGACTTTTCCATGTGGAAAAAATAATTTTCAGACATTTTCCTTCCTACATTGCATAAATAAGTACTGTATTATCTTTATAAATTGATTGGAAAATAAAGAGAAGGAAAATAAGAAGACACTGGAAAAAACAGATTTTTAAAAAAAAAACTAATGTAACTTTGCATTTCTAAGTAGGAAATGTATATAATGAAATTAAGAAAAGTACATCTTTCAGTGAGTAATGTGTATTAAATGTATGAGGCTTATTAAAATAATGACTTAATGGCAATGTACGTATTTTCATATGCTGATAGTTGAGCGACCTGCATTCTTTAACATTTTTATTAATGGTATAGAGGAAGAGATGAATATTGTGGGACTAAAAAGGTGAGGGGAAAAAAGAGAAACCAAAATGATTAGATGAGCTCTGTAACAAGTCATAATGAGATCAAAATGACATGTCCATCATTGCTCAAAGTGCATGCTTATATAATGACATCTGAAATAAGTATATACAGTGGTACCTCAAGATACGAATTTAATCCGTTCCGTGACTCTGATCGCAAGTCGAATTGGTCGCATCCTGAAGCACGTTTTCCCATAGGGTTCAATGTAAATACGGTTAATCCGTTCCACCCTCTGAATTTGGTCGCATCCTGAAGCAAATTTCCCCATAAGGTTCAATGTAAATACGGCTAATCCGCCCTCCGAATTTGGTCGCATCCTGAAGCACATGTCCCCATAAAGTTCAATGTGTAAGCCAGCATTACACAGCTAGGAAATTCCCCAGGCGCGCTTTAGTCAGCCCTAGCGCAGAAAAAGGAAGTGCTAATGAAATCTGAGAAAGGCTCCCGCGCGCACAGCCGGGAGCAGGAGCTTCCCCCCCACCCCCCGCGCCGATTCCTCTTAATTCCATGCTCTTTCCTTTGTGCATAGCCCTTGGCGCGCGCAACAAAAGCACAGTGAAAGCAATGGGGGGAAGGCTTATGTAGCGCGCACAGCAGAGCGGGAGCTTCCCCACCCCCACACCGATTCCTCTTAATTCCGCGCTCTTTCCTTTGTGCATAGCCCTTGGCGCGCCCGACAAAAGGACAGTGAAAGCAATGGGGGGGAAGGCTTATGTAGCGCGCACAGCGGAGCGGGAGCTTCCCCACCCCTCTGATTCCTCCACGCTCTTTCCTTTCTCCATAGCGACAAAAGCACAGTGAAAGCAATATCAGCACGCTGGAGGGAAAGGCTTATGTCGCGCGCACGCACAGTCGGGAGTGGGAGCTTCCCCCCCCGTGCGCTCAGATTTCATTAGCACTTCCTCTTTCTGCATTGCTTTCCTTGGGCTTTTGTCCTTGCACTCAGATTCATTAGCACTTCCTCTTGGAAGCCGCAACCACGTGGCAGAAGGGCAAATGGCCGCGAATCCGGTTCATAGCTTGAGGCGGAGTTCGCATGTTGAGGTAAATTTTTGCGGCCGGAGCTGGTCGTATCTTGAAATTTTCGTAAGATGGGGCGTTCGTATCTTGAGGTACCACTGTATGTCATATCATTTGTGTGCTGACATCGTGGCACATAGGCTATCATTTTCCCACCCTGAGGATTCCTGTGTGATCTACAAGAAAAGGCTAAAGTGTTTAAGGTTTTTAGCTTGTACTGAAAAGCAAGGAAAATCATGGATGATATAGAAAATAGAACTTAGGATCACCTTCCCCATAAAATATGAGGAAATTCAAGATTAATTTAAAGAATTATATCTTTACACAATACATAACCTGGAATTCGATCCATTAGATATTGTGCTGCCCACCAATTTAGGAAGTTTTAAAAAAGAAATGAACAAATTCTTGGAGAATCAATCAATAGTGGACTTCCAAGGGAGAAATGGCAAACTAGCATGTCTCTGAATGAGTGGAGATGATGGCCACAGCAAGGAAAGAATATAACGTTGGTTTGTTTGACCAAGATTAATTTAAGACATATTTTTATAAAGTTCTGGGAACCCTTTACAAACTTTTTGCTGACACCAGGACTGAAAAGTTGATGATTTATGGATTTGAATATGGATATGGATGGGTTATGGGAAGAAGAGATATTTGTTTGTAACCTTATAGGGGGTGAAGAGTTATACTTGTGATGAAGATCGGAAGTCACTTCTTCATTTTTTTTTCCTTTTCCTTTTTCTTTCCTTGCACCTTTTATTCTTTCTTTCTATCTCTCTTTTTCTCTTTTAGTTTACATTTGTTTTTACTATTGTAATAATTTTTTTCAGTAAATCAGTAAGTAAATCAGTAAATTCAGTAACTCAATAAATCAGTCAATCAGTAATGGCTACCAGTATTTATAGGTGTGTATTACCTTTAGAATAACAGACAAAACATTAAACCAACTGTTAAGGACCATACTTGAATAAAATTATTGTCCTTTATTCAACCTTGTAAATTTATTGGATGAATCCAGTTGGGAACTGGAGATCATAGACTGTTGGAATAGATGCACTATTTACCTGGTCCAGCAGAGTTCTTCTTATGCTTTTAATGGAGGAAAAAGTTCATCAAAATGCCTTAAGAATGATTTAGATAAATTGGAAATGATTCCCAAAAGGGCAAGAAAGATGATCAGGATATTGTAAACTAAGTCTTTTGAAGACTGATGGAAGAAAATGGTTTCTTTTGCTTTAAGTAGGAATGATTTGAAGAAAGCAATGGGGATCCTGACCCTCCTGGCCTTTTGCAAGGCATTGAAGACTTGGATGTTCCATCAGGTACTTGGGCCAGGAGGTTGGTGAATTAGTTGGTATGATCTGTAAGGATTAAAACATAATGTTTTGGACTAGAGCATGTGCTATGTTTATACTATTACTAAGATGATGATGAAGATGATGATGATGACGACAACTTTAGGATCCTTTTATATTATGGTTCATTGTTTTTCATTGTCTGTATGCCACGCCGAATCATGGTTGTGAAATGGACAGCTATATAAACAATAATAAATAAATAAATAAATAAATAAATAAATAAATAAAAAGACAGACAGACTTAAAGTAGAGGTTACATAGTCTAGGTTGCTTTAAATTGGAATTTGCACTGAGTATGGGGTTGAATGCAACAGTCTAAATAGCCCCATCTAACTCTGTAATTTTATTATCACTGAATACAAAATATTATGAACACGGCTAATTTAAAATAGGAAGGGAAGAGAAGATAAGAAGAAAACAGGAATAGGAATGTGTGCAGGATTTCGTTTCTTTAATTGTGAGTGCCTCAGAGGAACTCAGTGGAAACATCTCCCAGGAGTTCTGTAGGTTGTTGCAGTTTAATGAGTAAAAAAGGAACATTTTTTCCACATGCAGATTGATACTCAAGCTCAAACCTCAATTTTCACCTGAAATATGACTTTGCGTAGAACAAAGGAACTAGTTGTCGTGGCACACACACACACACAAAACCAAGTCTGCGGACTCTTAGAATGCATGAATCTGTATGTTGAATTTCAAGTTGAATACTGGGAACAAGCCCACATGGATTTGCTGGCTCCCACTTTACAATGCTACCCATGTCTACTGCACTGAGACTTATTCCCAGATGAAGGGATAAAGGGTTTGAGTTTTACTATCGAGTGTCTAGCAAACCTAGGATCTTACCTATAGAACACACAAATATTCTCTCTCTGCAAAACTTCTATTTCAAGGCAGGAAATTGTTGGTGAAGATTACGAAACCAACAGTTGTTCCCTACTGATTCCTCTTATTAATGGTTTTTTTTTTTTTTTATCTGCTTAACAGTCATTACTGACCCTGCAGTGACCGCCCCCTAGCGGTTTTCAAGGCAATTGCATATTTCTAGTTTCGGAATTAGACTTTGCCAGAGCCTAATTCCTAGAGCGTCAGCCCAGCTGGCAGCACAGGAGGCGGGATTTCCGTTGCTTCGCGCCCCTTTTTCGGACGAGCGCGGTTTTCGCGCTTTTACCGGCAACTTGTCCCGTCTCTCTCTGTTGAGCCGCTGCCAGCATTTTTCCTCCACCGGAGTGAGAGTCCTCATTTATCTACTCACGTATGTTTTCGATCTGCTGAGTTGGCAGAAGCTGCGGGTATAGAAACAAGAGCTCACCTTGTTAACGCGAGGCTGGACTCGAACCGCTGAAGCTTTCAGCCATTTCTGGCCGGCACTTTCAGCGTCATTAAGCCGCTGCGCCACCGCGTCCCCCCTTATTAATGGTAAGGATCTACTAAAGCTGGAGTGGACAGAAGTTCCCACCAAATCATTCTTGTTGAAATGAAAAAAAAATTGGAAAATGTACCATGAACCAGAGGATTGTGCTACAAACTTGGGGGAGGGGGAAGGTATGAAAATGGGATGAGGGTGAAAAAATTGGTACTATCAGAGAGCAAGTATTAGATGCACCTTCCAGACATTTGTCTTTAAACAGAGGCTCCTGTTAGAATTTAAAACATCCATTCTATTGACAACATTGCAGCAGGAAAACAATCCATACAGGCAGGCATATGTTCTCCTGGGGCCATCCAGTCCCTTTCCATTCAGCCAGTAATCAATAATTATTATGCCAAGTTCACACCTTCTTCGCCCTCAAGGTGAATCAAGTCTCCCTCCACAAAAACTTGATAAGATTGAACATTTGCTTTTCATGACAAATATATTGTTAAAAGTCAGTTGGGGGTGTGGCTTAGTCTCAGTGGAAGATGGTGTGGTAAAAGCCTTGGTCATCCCTGAACTTAATATTTTCAGCTATATCATTAAAAATCAATGCAGCCAAAATAGGTCTTAATTAAATGATGTTCTGTTACATTGCTTGAAAGATTGTCTTTTTCCAAGATGGAAGAGATTTTCCAGAGACTGATTATATCACATAAGTCAGATGTGATTTTAAAGCTCATTTCATGGATTCAAAAAGTATTTCATAACCATTTTTATTTAAATCTTCACATATATTTCCAGTGTTTTCATTTCTGTCTCCTAAGGTGCTTTTTCCTGAGAAGTCTTTCCTTTTGCTCAGAATATGATTTGCTTAGCAAGGTAATTTATACTTTCAGAATATGAATATTTAATTGCACTTTACTATTATTACTTTAAAAATACCATCAAAACAAATTTAACTTCTGGTTGTTTTAAAAAAGTATGTAAACCTAAATGTTAAGAGACATAACAGTTTTAGAAATCCAGATTGGAAATCGCTTCTTTAAATATTTTTTTCCTTTTCCTTTTTCTTTCCTTGTACCTTTTATTTTTTTTCTTTCTATCTCTCTTTTGCTCACTGAGTTTAGTTTGTATTTGCTTTTACTATTGTAATCTACATTTTCACTAAAAATTGTTTAAAAAGAGAGAGAATCAGTCAATGGCTACCAGTATTTATAGGTGTGTATTACCTTTAGAATAACAGACAAAACACTTAAACCAGCTGTTAAGGGTCAATACTTGAAGAAAATTATTGTCCTTTATTCATCTTTGTAAATTTCTTAAATGAATCCAGTTGGCAATTGGAGATCATAGACTATTGGAATGCAGTATTTACCTGATCCAGCAGAGTCCTTCTACTGTTTTTAATGGAGGAAAATGTTTACCAAAATTACATTTGACACAAACTCAGATGAAACAGCAGCTAATAACATAGCAGTTAAAATAAAATTTAAAAGGATCTTACTTGTTAAAAACAACTGGAGAGAAAAGAATTGAATTTAGAGATGACCATAAAGTTTTTCACATAGGAAAAAGGAATCAAATGTCTGTTGGAAGTTCAGTCACAAGTTCCATATGAACCAACAATGAGATATGGCTGCAAGAAGGACAAGTGCAATTATAAATTCCATCAACAGAGTCACTGATTTCAAATTATGAGAAATAATAGTTCCACTGATCTTGTCAGATTCTACCTCTAATATTGTATCCAATTGTCATCATCATGCCTTAAGAAAGATCTAGATAAACTGGAAATGATTTACAAAAGGGCAAGAAAGATGATCAAGATATTGTAAACTAAGTCCTTTGATGGAAGAAAACTTTTTTTTTTTTTGCTTTAAGTAGAAATGATCTGAAGAAAGCAACTGGGATCCTGACCTTCCTGGTCTTTTGCAAATCATTGAAGACTTGGATGTTCCATTAGGCACTTCAGCCAGGAGGTTGATGGATTACTTGATGGAGGTTGATATGATCTGTATGGATTAAAACTTAATGTTCTGGACCTGAGCATATGCTATGTTTATGCTTCATAAGGTTGAACATTTTAATTAAATAACAGAGTTAATTAGATAATACTGAGCAATTTAAATCACACAATTTAAAGACAAAGTATCTATTTATTCAATGCTATGTTTAGAGGGTTGGGGGAAGTTGCTTTTTAAAGGGGAATTAAACCATTCACTTCTTCACATCAGTCAGCTGTGGACTGATGTTTAGGAAAGGTTGAAAGACCTGAAGAATAAGTTGCTGGATATATGACTTTGGAGGTTCTTCAGGACCTTAAACCCTAGTGACCACAAGTAGCAATAGGGTACAGAGCAGTGTTGCTCAACCTTAGCAACTTTAAGATGTGAGGACTTCAACTCCCAGAATACCCCAGGAAGCATTACTCTAATATGTATATTATTGAATATGCATATACCAAATAGGGAAGGATTGTTTTTATTTAAAATTAAAATGACTCAAAAAATGAATTCTTATACACACTTATGCCAATACTAGCCTTCTATAGTTACTGTCAGACATCCATGAGGCTATTCATAATTGATTTTAATACTTTATATTTTGAGCAGTCTGTCAATCATGGATCACAACAGAAAATGAGTGATAGAATGTAACACCTCAGTAGCATTTGAAAAATTGTCAGGAGTGGAAGAAAGACGTTCTTGTTGCTCAATAACCTGTCATTTTTTATCCAACTTTCATAGAAAATGTAACATTTAGGGTCCATGTACCAGATCCAATGAACTTTAACTGCAAAATTTGCTGTTTGAAGCATGTATAGGCACATTTGTTTTTATCTTGGTATTTGGTGACACTGCCATTAAGAATGTCGTTGGGCTTTTTGTTCGTTTCTCAGGTAGGAGAATCACAGAGTATGTAATGTGGCAAGTAAGATCCTGTTTTAGAATTGTTATTTAGAAAATACTCCCAAATATGAAAAGGAGAGGGGGGATTTTAATCTGTAGAAGGAAGGGCTTAGATGTTGATAACTGAGGTTGCTTTAGGAATACCTCTGAAGATGGGTATAGAAAATAGTCCTGTTTTGGTGATATCCTGAGATGGTGTATGATCAGGGTTCCAGCTAATGGGGAAGTATTTGCATTGTATTCCTGGAAGAGTGGCTTTTTACTAATGCTTTCAGTGTGGCTTGGAGAAGGGAGGGTCTGTTCACAAATCTGGGTATGTGGAACTGTATGCAGGCACTGACTATCAACTGAACAGTGCTAAAGCCTGTTCTATATCCAAGAGCCTTTCAAAGTTATGTGAACCTCCAGTGACATCAAATATAAAAGAATTAGGGGCACCTATTAATACATTTTAATTAATAAAACAAATGCATTTGTTCATTTGTTTGCAAACTGAAAATATGAATATTTGTTTTCGACTTTGTTTTTGTCCTATTGATCTGAAATGCATAAAGATGAGGAGAAAATGAATGTAATGCAAAAAATAAGGAAGGAAATAAGGATCTCAGTATTTTGGTCACTATAGAAAGTGGGCACCCATTCATTCTTTCATACAGATTGTATATATCTTGTATACGCTTCCAAATTATACCTGTACATTGATTAGGGAACAGATAATTACACAGACAAAGGGAATCCAGATTCTGTCCTCTGAGGAAACTGGCATTGGAAAGATAAAAGAAGAACAAAATACTAATTGTAAAAACTAGAGATAGGATGAGGAAAACACATTTTAACTTAAAGCTGAATTAACTGCACATACTTAGAAAACCTGGACCTGAAACAAATGAACAATGGACAATAGAGCATTCTTAATGCATACGTTAAACAATGCCAAGCCATTTAAAAGAAATTCTGGTTCAGAATTAGAGAAACATTCCAATTATCTATGTCCTTTGAGATGCTTGCCTTCATTGCTATAATTAGCTTTGATGTCACAATTGAGTAGTATGAGGACAAACTTGTCAGGATTCAGCAATCCTGTGCAGCCAAATGCAATCACAAAGCAAATAATGATCCATTACTTCCAATTCTCTTTTAAAAGAGACACTGGAATGTGAGTAGCATTGCGGACGGTGTATGAGGAACGGCCACCATGGAAAAGCAAATCTAAAAAATGGTTCTCTTTTAAACCAAGTAGGAAGCATTACTTTCCAATCTTTATAGACCAGGACTAAAGGAATACTAAATCCACTGCATGCTCACACTAAAATAAAAGTAAGAAAAATTTACTTTCATGCACACAGCTCTGAGAAAGAAAATGTAACTAAGTATAGGTCGGTTAAGGGGAACTATCTTCCAGCTGCATTGACCCAGGAAGTGATAAAATGAGCTGAATCCACAAAGAACAGGCTTGCAAATAGAATTAGCAAGGGCCTTAGCAGAATAAGAACCCTGAGTAGACATTACAGAAGCATCTTGGCCTTGGGGAATGCTAATGCTATGATACTGACGCTTTCTTCAATGTAATTGTGGTCTAGAAGTGACTTAGTCATTTTACGAGATTCTAACCTGCAAGGAAATCTTAGACAGTTAAAAAAATATATATATTGAAAAATTGTCTCTCAAAGTGAAAAATTAATCATCATAGTAATTGAACAAATTAGTCCTTCCTGACTGATTTTAAATTGCCAGGAAGAATGTGGCTTGAACATTCAAGCCTTTGATCAGATTTCTTTAATATCTCGAATGAACGTTTAAAGAGGTCTGTATAACTTGAGTAGGTAGTTCTACTTTTAGCTTGTGTGCAAATGTGTGTTATAAACACACTCTTTTCAAACTATATTTAATTGAATTGAAAGTTTATTACAGGCAAAGTGTCCAGGAACAACAGAATAGCAAAGAAAGAAAACAGCATACATGTTGGTATTTCATGGGAATTTCATTCAGAAAAGTTTTCCTACATCTAGTCATAGCGGTAAAAAATTTGACTACTGTGAGAGTCATATTGGGCCTAGAGTTGGATAAGAGAAAATGTGTATATATATGGTTTAAAGAGCATGGTTGGAAAATCAATAAAGGGGAAATAAAGGTTTCTTCCAGATCAGTATACAAGCCGCAAACCAAGACTGTGTGCTCCACCAATTCTACTTACGAGTTATTGCAACTATAGTTTTAAACCTGATTTTTAAAATAAATATGTAAGCTATAAGCTACTGTAAGGCAGTAATGGTAAAGTAATTTTCCTTTATGGTGGCATGCTGATTTCATCCCCAAACTCCCTGAGGATGGTATGGATCTCTACAATTCATTTTTGGGGAGATATGAAATCCTTACAAGTTCTCACACGTATGGTCTAGTCTTCATTCCAACTGGGCCATTAGATCAAATGATGTACTTTCTTTTAGTTGACAGATCTATCCCAGCCTAGCACTTGGTAACCTGATCAGGGCTGTAAAAAGTAGTGCCCCAGGGAGACAGTGATGTGTCTGTTACAACTTAGGAAGGTTAGAAAATAAAGAGGAAGACAGCAAAGCTCCTGAGCAGAATGAAGTTCACTATCTATAATGGAGAAGTGACCTCTTAGAACCATCCTGCAGATCACAGCATCTGCATGGATGCAAGAACCACATATCATCCAGATTATCACAGAAGTTCAGGTAGTAGCAGACTCATGCTTTGACAGATAGATAAGAAACAACTTAGTGATAGCTGTGGTGTCTTCTTCTGTTAAATGGAATCAGAGTGAGATTTTGTATTTAGCATGAATTGGCTTAATCTCCTCCTCCTCCTCCTCCTCCTCTGCCTTCAAATCATTGTTGACTCCTGTTGACTGCCTGGACAAACCCCTGCAGTTTTCTTGGCAAGGTTTTTCAGAAGTAGTTTGCCATGGCCTCCTTCCTAGGGCTGAGGGAGAGTGACTGGCCCAAGGTCATCCAGATGGCTTTGTGCCTAAGGTGGGACTAGAACTCCCAGACTCCTGGTTTCTAGACTGGTGCCTTAACCACTACACCAAACTGGCTCTAATGACATTTTAAGTAAATATAAATGTCAGTAAATTGAAATCAGACTTAGCATCTGTCCAGGCCACTCCCACAACTTTTAAATGTGCCTTTTGATATGCCATTCAAAGGCTAAGGGAATCACATCTCCCAGGCACAATTGTGCACTTTTGTGTGTTAAGCCTTTCAAAGAAAAGTGATCCTGTCACATGATGTTGGAGTTTCCCAAGTAAAGCTTAAAACAAAAGTTTTGTTACAGTTGTGTTTCATTTTGCAGTCACTTATTCTGTATAAAGTGAAGGGCCATCTCAATTCATGCACAATTATCCCAACAAATCAATCTGGTCCTATTTAAATAATTTCTTTTCTATCAAAGAATTGACCTGACAGCCAGGACATTGTTTCCTGTTTAACAGCAAAACGGAAAGAGAAATAAATGGAATGTGGCCTTTGTGTTTACAGACATTTACCCAACTCTTTAGAGCATATCGATAGTGCCTAGCTATATTTTGTAGACTGACAGATGTGAATTACACTGTACATAGTTACAAATGGGTGTTGCTTTCATTTACTTCTTGAAGTAGGCTTTTGTTTGTCACTAAGTTATAGATATTTATACAATGCCATCTATAGGACAAAGCTTTCTTTAAAATGGACAGGACTGAGGTGTGAGATTGCAGCAGACTGAGATCTTCTTTTCATGTATAGCAGGACAATGAGATTTCTAAATGTGAAAAACTCTAAATCAACAACAGTGACCTCAATTTACTTTTAAAAAATCTATATGGTTACTGAAAAAAAAAGTTCTACAATTGATTGAGTTAAGCACCACCAGCACAATTCTGTTCCCACTTGCACTTTGTTTAGAATTGCGGTTGCTTGAATAAATTGAGTTCAAAGAAATGAGGATTAGAAATGTGGCCATCTCTGCTCAAATTAAAGAGAGCAGAATTGAGTCACAAAGATATCACAGTCAGAATGCTCATCGTGCTCCTATTCTTACACACTAAAAAAAATCATTTGATTTCTCATTGCTTTCTTATTCTGTTGTTAAAGCATCAACAAGGCTTTCATATTTTGGAATGAGCAGGCATGTAGAGGTAACTGGTTGTATACAGAAAAAGGCATCTGTCATGTCTCTGATTTTTCTCCATATTTTTCCCCATGAGCTGCAAGCACAGAAATGGCAGCTGGCTCCCCATATGCATATGACATCAATGAAATATGACTGCATCAAACATTATTTCACATTGTTGTTTGTTTGTTTATTTGTTTTTTGGCAGAGGAGGAAGAGGCATACAGTATTTGTTAGGATAACAAAGCATTTCATCTTCTTTTTCTGTGATCTCAGGCTGGGACATTTTTTCTTCTTCCTTGAGTAATGCCAGTCTATCAGGAACACTTCAGAGAAACTTAGTTCCCAACTGGGGGGAAAAAAAATAGTGGCCAGAGGGGATCTGATTCCCCCAAGATTATTAAAACCAAACCCTGAATGATGGGCTACCATGCCAATATCTCTATTTACCTGCATGCCCAAAAAGAGGTGCTGTTCCATAGTAATCGCAGTCTATAAAAAGATGACAAGTTCAGTTTGGCCAATTAACTTCCTATCAGTGTGCTAAACATCATGAGCAAGCTACACTCTAAACATGTATATCATAGACTTGGTAACTAGATGATCCAAGAGAAAGTCTTAGCCATAGTATAAACTGGCTTCAACCAGATTATTCAACTGCTGACCAGTGTCTCATACCAGACCACTTGATCGAGAAAAGACACTAGCCTCCCTCAGGGATCAGTCTATGCTGCCTTCCTTGATCTGAAGATGACTTTTGACTCAAGGCTATGAAGGAAATTAACCTCATATAAGGATCATCACCTCCTCCCTCTGAAAATGATACTATATGAAAACACCTTTATGTACATCAGTTTCTCACATAGTAGCAACCTGACAGATGCAATCAGAATTATGCTTTTTCTTTTAAGCTATCAGTCCAGAAAATTTCCATGGAAATTGTGAAATTCTGTGCCATAGTGATCGAATTGGAAGATGTTGGGTGGGTCTGACAAGACTGCACCACATTTATGTAGCTTGACACGTCCTCTTTTAAACATCGTTATTATTGTTTTTATTTTGTTACTGCCTTTTCATTTTCTTTCTTTTTGCCTCTTAAATCTATGTTTTAATTACCTTTCTCTGACTAATGTAAATTCTTATTGCTGTTTTAGTCTATGTCTGTAAATTTAATAAATAAGTTAAAAAACAAATCAGGAATAATGAAAGATGACTTCTACTGAGTAATCATTGGTTCAATTAT
This sequence comes from Liasis olivaceus, assembly GCA_030867105.1. Classification (NCBI taxonomy): domain Eukaryota; kingdom Metazoa; phylum Chordata; class Lepidosauria; order Squamata; family Pythonidae; genus Liasis; species Liasis olivaceus. Next base: position 202,263,224 of record CM061348.1, read on the forward strand.
TCCAGAATTACTTATACTAAGAGATAGTGACTATAGAATCATAGAATCAAAAGGTTGGAAGGGACCTTGGAGGTCTTCTAATCCAGCCCCCTGCCCAAGGCAGGAATCCTCATACTGTCTTGAACAAATGGTTGTCCAATATTTTCTTGAAAACCTCCAGTGATGGAGCATCCACAACTCCGGGAGGTAAGCTGTTCCACTGCTTAATAGTTCTCACTACTTGTCTCTCTATTTCCAGGTTGGATCTCCCTCTGATAAGCTTCTACCCACTGCTTCTTGTCCTACCCTCAAGTGCTATGGAGAATAAATCAATGCCTTCTTCCCTGTGGCAGCCCTTCAAGTATTGGAAGACTGCTATCATGGCTCCCCTTAGTCTTCTCCTTGTTAAGCTAAACATACCTAGTTCCTTTAGCCGTTCTTCATAGGATTTAGCCTCCAGACCCCTTATCATCTTTGTTGCTCTTCTCTGCACTCTTTCTAGGGCCTCAGCATCTTTTTTGTATTGTGGTATTGCAGTATTCCAAATGTGGCCTCACCAAATGTGGTGTAGAGTGGTACTATCACTTCCCTTGATCTTGATACTATCCCTCTGGTGATGCAGCCCCGGAATGTGTTGGCTTTTTGGGCAGCTGCAGCACACTGCTGACTCATACTTAAGCAGTGGTCCACCAGGATTCCTAGATTCCTCTCATAGGCACTACTGCTGAACCAGGTACTACCTATCCTCTACCTGTGCATCTGGTTTTTCCTGCCAAAGTGCAAAATCAAGTTCTAGGACATTATTTGAAGGGACTAAAGATCAAGATTGTTAGAAGTAAAAGGAAGGAATATAAAGTTGGCTTATCTGATCAAGGTTAAAATAGATATGTTATTATCTCTAGTAGCCCTTAATGGACTTTTGCTGATCAGGACTGAAATGATGAGGTTTTATGGATTTATTTATAGATAAGAGATGGGATATGGGAAGAAGAGATCATTTGTTGTATTTTAAGAGAAGGCAATAAGTCACACACATTGTTTATACTTGTGATGAAAGGGGAAGTCATTTCTTTATATATGTCTTTTCTTTTTCTTTACTATATTCTTATTTCTTTTCTATTTTTCTTTCTATTTTTTTCTTTTCTGCATTTTTATGCTTTTAGTTTGTATTAGTTTTTAAAATTTTTTAAATTATACTGTTTAATAAAATTACTATTAAAAAAAAGAAAAGAAAACACAGCTTATTCAAAGAAAGGCAGTCCTTTCAGGATTTTTGTGATTTATTGATTAATTATGTGACATCAAGTTGATGTCAACTCTTAGTAACCACCTAGATAGATTTTCTCCATGATGATCTGCTGCCTAATCTGGTTCTTCAAGTCTTCCTACAATGCACCCATCACCACTGTAAATAAGCCCATCTATATTGCTGTTGGTCATCCTCTTCTTTTGTTTCCTTTCACCCTTCCAAGCATTAGAAGCTTCTTTAGAGAGCTGGGTCTTCACATAATGTCTCTGAAATAGAATAATTTGAGCCTGGTCATTTGTGCCGTGAGGGAGAACTCTCGGTTGATTTGTTTGGTTTGAATTCTTGGCCTTGCATGACATTCTCAAGAGTCTTCTACAATACCATATTCAAAAGCACCAATTTTCTTTCTATCCTGCTTCTTCCAAGTCCAACTTTCACTTCTATAGAGTGTCACAGGAAATACCATTGTTTGAACTATTCTGATCTTTGTACAGCCATAGACACATCATGGCATCTGGATGTCTTTTCCAAGGCCTTCGTGGCTGCTCTACAAAGTGCTTGTCTGTTGTATATTTCTTGATTGCTTGTTCCTTTACTGTTGATGGTTGATCTTAAAAAGCAGAAGCTAGCTACCACTTTGCTATTTTCTTTTCTATTCATGTGGTTTTCTTGGTGAATATACAGGAGTGGTTTACTATTGCCTTGTTCTGCAGAGTATGAATGAATGACTATGCTATTGTCACTAAAGTGATCTTCTCCCTCGGGTATCTTCCTGTATCCCTGCTGCCCAATATAGGTGCCTGCTTGCTTGAGCTGGGCAGCTGGGATGACCTTCATGCCTTGGGTGACCCTGCTGGGAATATATGCTCCCAATATTCTTCACTCATCCCTCCCACGAACAGCTTTAGGGAACTGGGACATAAACAGGGCTACTTTTAATGAAGATTTGAGATAACTGTGCTAATTTTAAAATGCTGGTTTAAAGAAAATGCTATAGGAACTGCTTCTGGATGACTGACAGCTGGCTGGTTTTGTAATAAGGAAAGTTAAATGTCACACTCTAAAATTCAAACAAAATAAGCTTTGTGCATTGTGCTTAATTTACAGCAATGCAATGTGATTGTGTCACATTTTTTTTCTTCAAGAATAGGTAAGCCAGCACCCCCACATGACTCTGGTATTTGAAACAAACATCCAGTTCCAAGCATGCTTTAGCTAAACATCTATTTTAAATGCATAATTATAGAGGAAATAATTATAGAGTCCTTGAAAGAAAACTCTAGTCTAAACTGTCAAAATAGAAAATAGATAGTTCCATTACATGCAGCAGCAATGTTTAGAAGGGAAAAAAAGGAGAGAAAAATCTAAATTGTGAGCATAATACATTCACCGTATAATCTTGCATGCCAATTGTGATTTTAAAATTAAAGTAAAACATCACTTGTGACTTTGCTGTAAAAATATTGTTTAGATGATATAAATAAAGTATCTCTTTATGATACACATACTAAACATAAAATCAATAAATTGTTGGTGCAAATATTAATTATTGTACAATTTTAATTGTAGCCTTCACAAGCAATGGTGCCAAGTTTCATATTGCCAAAAAAAATATCACTTGTCATACTCATCTAAAATATGAGATGAATGGCACTACCACAACAAAAGTTCTTCCTTCTCTCCAAATTTAATTTAAGCCAGAGAAGATGGTAAATTCTTCCATATCTCTTTTCCTAATATTACAGGGTCCAATTACAGCTGGAACTTAAAATGAACAGTTAGTTTCAAAGTTTTGGTGAACATAATTTTCTGAGTCTTTACTTAACTAGCAGAGGAATTAACCAAATAATTATTCCCTACAGGTAAATGTATTTGAATAACCCAGTTGATTTATTTTTGCACTTCCTATTGTATTCTAAATGGAGTGTGGTACTGGCTTTCCAGATTGATCCAAAATTATAATTCTAAATTAGATCAATGTATGAGAATACCAAGTATCAGAAATGTTTAATACTCTAATAGAATTGATCATATTCATTTAAAACAGTTATTATTCAGTTATATGCAGGTGACAACCCTAAAAAGCTAAAGCTCTGGATACTTACAAGGATCAACTGGCATAAATTCCCTTTCTTGTTCTCTGCTGAGTTTACCAACAATATTTATTTATTTTATTTATTTCCTAGATTGACATAGCTGCCCATCTCAAATATATGACTCTGGGTGTCGTACGACATTAAAATAATAAAAACATATAAAAGCATAAAAGCCATAGCAGCAATAATAAGCACAATACATGCATTAGCCAATCCTAAATTTATGAGCAGTTCCTTCATAGCACAAGTTGTTACTGAGAAACTTGAAATGTTTCTGATGATAAAATATTGGTATTGTGATAGATGGAGCAGGTAAATGCAATCTGCCATCTTGTCATGTTATTACTCAGACATGATTATGTACTTGTAGATGATAATCTGAGGTTAGGAAATAGCTGGGAGAGAAACAGATAAGATTTTTACATACGGAGTGAATCTCCCATGATTGGTAGGAGTCAAAGTTGAAATGGGCTAAGAAGCTAGCAGGAGGAATTTATAGTTGGACTTAGGGATGGAGAAGTAGTTCACTGGCAAACCAAGTTGGATTTAGGCAATTTTAGTTGCTGAAGAAAAACTGGTTCTAGGGTAGACTGAAGACCCCGAAGAGGCATCCTGGGTAAAGGGAAGAACAATGAGATGGATGGGGACTATGTTTTGACATTCAAGTCTATTCAGTATAGAAAAAAAGGGGAAGAGAACCTGAAGAGTAATATTCTGCCAGTGTCAGCCCTTTAAGGTAGACCAAACTAAGAAACCAAAGTTATGAACAAAGACTGAATCCGACTGAACACAGATTAGAGCCACTGTTAAGGCCTACATTGTGGCAATAAGGGTGGCAAAGCACCTATACTTCTCTGCCCTTATCGCGTCTGCAGAATGCCGCCCGGCGGCCCTGTTTAGGATCACTAGGTCCCTCCTTGGCAAGGGGGATGTGGGGGCTCATTTGCAGGCCCGTGCAGAGGAATTTTCAGAGCATCTGCAGGACAAAGTCGCTCAAATTCATTCCAAGTTAGACTCTGAGTGTGGGCCAGGGTCTGGGGAGATACTGGGGGACCGTTCTTACCCAGTTATCTAGGAACAGTTTGATCCTGTTGTTCCTGAGGAAGTAGACAGGGTCCTAGGGACTGTGAAGGCCACTACTTGCCATCTTGACCCATGCCCCTCCTGGCTGGTGAAAGCAGCTTGGGAGGTGACATGTGGTTGGATCCAGGCGATGGTTACTATATCCTTGCAGGAGGGAGTGTTTCCGACCACCTTCAACGAGGCATTGGTGCACCCCCTCCTCAAGAAACCCTCCCTGGATCCTACCATACTGGACAATTTTCGTCCAGTCTCCCACCTCCCCTTTTTGGGGAAGGTGGTTGAGAAAGTGGTAGCTTCACAGTTCCAAAGGGTTCTGGAGGAAACGGATTATCTGGACCCTTTTCAGTCAGGTTTCAGGCCCAGTTATGGGACAGAAACGGCATTGGTCACTCTTATGGATGATCTCTGGCGGGAGCGGGATGGTGGAAATGCGACCAACCTTGCTCTCCTTGATCTTTCAGTGGCTTTCGACACCATCAACCATGGTATCCTGTTGGGACAGCTCAGGGAGTTGGGGGTGGGCGGCACAGTCTTGTGCTTGTTCACCTCCTTTCTTCAGAGCCGATCCCAATTGGTGTTGATAGGGGGCGAGAGGTCCCATCCTCGGCCCCTCCTTTGTAGGGTGCCGCAGGGTTCGGTTCTCTCTCCACTCCTTTTCAACATCTACATGAAACCACTGGGTGAGATCATCCGCCACCATGGGATGAGGTATCATCAGTATGCTTATGATACACAATTATACTTCGCCATCCCAGGTGAAGTAAGTGATGCTGTGACTACCCTTTCTCGGTGTCTGGAGGCTGTAAGGGTCTGGATGGGGAACAACAGGCTTTGGCTGAACCCTGGTAAGATGGAGTGGCTGTGGGTTAATGGCTCCTCTGTATCCGGGACTTTGTCATCTTTGGTGCTCGATGGGGTGGCACTACCCCAGACAGACCCAGTGCATAATCTGGGGGTCCTCCTAGACTCATGGCTCCTGCTTGAAGAGCAGGTGGCAGCCGTGGCTGGGAGGGCCTTTGCACAACTTCGGGTTGTGCATTAGTTACGCCCTTTCCTGGATCGGGATGCCCTTCGAACAGTCACTCATGACCTTGTTATCTCCCAGATAGACTACTGCAATGCGCTCTACATTGGGATACCCTTGAAGACTATCCGGAAGCTACAGTTGGTCCAGAATGCAGCTGCGCAGGCTATTTTTGGAGCCCCAAGAAGGGCCCATGTAACACCGTTGCTCCGTGAGCTGCATTGGGTACCAGTTTGCTTCCAGGTCCAATTCAAGGTGTTGGTTATCACCTTTAAAGCCCTACATGGCATGGGACCAGGTTACCTAAGGGACCGCCTCTCCCCTATGTCTTCAACCCGTCCCACCTGATCGCACAGAGATGGCATGCTTCGGACCCCCTCAGTAAAAGAATTGCATCTAGCAGGGTCCAGAAGGCAGGCCTTCTCTGCGGTAGCCCCCACTCTTTGGAACATTCTGCCCCCAGAGGTGCGATTGGCCCCCTCGCTCCTGGCCTTCCGAAGGGCCTTGAAGACCTGGTTCTGCCACTTGGCCTGGGGTGGGGAGGGAATACTTCAAGCAGGGGGATGGCTAGCCTCGTAGTGGCCAGCTCTCCGCAGCCTGATTTTCCATCTGCCTGGATCTTCCTTTCTTTAGTATTGTTTTAAATTTTGGATGTTTTTTGTGTTTAGATGTATTTATAGTTTTAATGTTTTTTGTAAGTCACCCAGAGTCCCCTATTGTGGGGGAGATGAGCGGTGGAGAAATCCAATTAAGTAAATAAATAAATAAATAAATAAATAAATAAATAAATAAATAAAATGAATGCTAATGTTACAGTAACAGAATCTTGCAAATCTGTTCCCCCAACCCCATTCCCTTTATCTTCATGAGAACAAGGGAGGGTCAAGCCTGAGATGCTTTCTCAAATTACATTTCTGCCTTGGAGCCAAATTTCTTTTATCTGCCTGTTGTCCTGGTTGTGGTTCTTCCTCCTGTTCCTCAGGGTTATTCCTGCATCCCATTACAGCCAGTTAGATTTATCTGAAGCCTTTGATTAACTCTAAGGGGGATTTAGTACAGCTATGTACATAATAGTAGCTTAAACACACTGACTTTCAAAGAAGCATTACTTGCAGACAGAGAAATAATTTCTGAATGGTAAGAACAATGAGAATTGTGAGTTAATACTTCTATTGCATTCTAACCTTTTAATGGCTTTTAAGCCAGCAGAAGGGAAGAGGGATTTGAAGATATGTTTATTTACTATAGTACATGTGAATTACATAGCTAATCTAGCTGTAAAAATAAAGCTTTCAGAGAAACTGAAATCTTTCTATTTTGCAATATTATGAGTAAAATGAGTAAAACCTAACTTTCAGAAGGAGATTCTTGTGTATCATCATTTTGTCCAATCCTGCGAACTCCTACACCTCCCCTGTGACATGTATGCTGCTATTAGGATAACAAGGAAACATAGAACCATAGAATAGGAACATTATCCCAACCTATATGAAGTACTTGACTATCTTTGAATGATCAGATCCTGCACCAACTTCAACATCAAAGCCATAGAAGGGCCATGATTGTGTATGCTACCCTTGCATTGACACAGAACACTGCCCTGGAGGTGGTAAGATCAGCTTGAGAAATAGCTGGAGTTATTGCTGAGCGGGAGACAGGGAGTTGAAATGGGTTAAGGAAGGGAGGTAGGAAGGTAGTTGCTGGAATTAGAGAGAAGGAGAAGAGGAGGAGGAGGAGATGATGATGATGATGTTGTTGATGATGATAATGATTCAGGGCTCTTCCCTATGATATTTAACATCTAGATGAAACTGATAGAAAAGGTCATCCATCAGTTTATGATGGGATGTCATCAATATGCTGAGGACACCCAGCTGTACATTGTTACTCCAGGCTGAACTGAAGATACTCTGGAAATTCTGAATTGGTTCTTGGAGGGTTGTGGAGATTGGGATAGGGCAAAACAAGCTTAGACTAAATCTAAGATGGAGTTGCTGATTGTTGTCATAAGCCACTATTCAGAGTCTGACTCTGACTCTGATTTTGACAATGTTGTTCCAGCTGAGCCTGTGGAATGTCAACCTCAGGAATCATTAAGCCATGATGCATCTGAGGCTGATCAGCTACAGGCATCTCCTGATCAGCTGAAGCAGTCAGATGCCAAGGTACGATCCCCAAGCCTCAGATCCAGATGCACACAGAAACAAGCAGAACAGTGTCAATCAAGGAGACTCTTCACAAGGCAAAGGGTGAGGCCTGAATAGTTACAGCCAGATGCCAGCAGAGAGATTTATGTAGCTTGTTTTGCCTTTACTCTCTGTTGAAAAACAACTGTTTGAAAACCTAGCTCGTATCTTATGTGTATCCTGTTCTTCAGTTCCTGACTTCTGGAGTGACTGACTTACCTGATTTGGTTTTGTGACTTTTGGCAATGTAACTAGACTACTCCTTTGCTTCTCAGACTGCAAATGGTACTTTATTTTGCTAAGTCTTTGATTTACAAGTTGCCTGCTGTTATCTGCTTCTGCTCCTTGGCAACTGTGTCTGCTGCCTTGAAACAGAACAATTGTTGGTAGAGCATGTGCCATATCTTCAGTCTGAATAGTTACTCTGGATAGGGTGGGCTCCTCATGAAAGAGGTGGTCCGTGCCAGGGGTCCTCTTGGATCTTGCTTAGAAAGCAAGTGGAAGATACAGCTGGAGGAAGGGGCTTTGACTGATGTGGCAGTTATGGCTCTATTTGGACCAGGATGCATTGATAACAGTAACTCATACCTTAATCCCCTCTCACCTGTATTATTGCAATACACTGTATGTGAGGCTGCCTTTGGAGTTCATCTGGAAGCTAAAACTGGTACCAGACATAGTGACTTCAATGATGGCAGATCAATCTGACCTGTGTCGAATAACGAAGTTGTGGCATCGGTTACCAGCAGGCTTCTGGGCCCAATTCAAAATGCCAGTTGTTACTTTTAAAGCCTGTATTGTACAACACCAGGTTGTATTAAGCAAAGCATTGCCAAAATATAATCTGTCTCCCCAGTTCATCATTGTAAGATGGCCTGCTGACAGTGCCCCCATTTCTGAGATACATGGAATATGGACAAGGCAGCCAGTCTTCTCAGTAGTAGCCCCAGTTTTCAGGAACTCTTTCCCCTTCACAATACATGCAACTGTCCTTCCCTTTCCTTTCTGCAAGCAAGTTAATTGTATTTCATTAGGCTTTTGGCTCAGACGGAATGTGGGCACAATGATGATTTTTACTAGAAATGGTGCATACACATACACAAGCACAGTGCCACAGTTATATTAAGTTCAGCAAATCTACATTCTCATTTTAAATGTTGCCATGTGGCTAATGATGAGACATAATTTCAAAACTTGCAATACATTTAACACACACACACACACACACACACACACTATCTGGACTTTTCGCATAAAGTTCTTGATCTGCAAATTAACATTTCTAGGTTCTAGCACTTTCTATGTGGATGGCTTTTTAAAAAGTAGTCCAGAGAACAGCACAAATCTTTTAAACTGCAATCTTCATGGCTGCATTTTAAGCCTTGAATTGCTTATATAAATGGACAACAAAGGATCTGACCGGTCTGTCTACCACTACAATGAATTAGAAAGCCTATGTCAATATTGCAGGTCTTGGGCTGATACCTCAACAACCATGAGACAAAATATGGCAGAAAATATAGCTTGATCAGATACAGAATACCTGTGCCTAAGCAGAAAGCAGTCATTTTGAACACATTAAATGATTGTTTGCTACATCAGTAATGATCAGCTTAATGGAAAAGTCATGCCAGAATGATCTCTTCATTTGCAGACTTGACTAATGATCAGCTTGATGAAAAATGTCATGTCAGAATGAGCAGAAGAACATTCTGTTGCAGCCCAGTGACGTTGCATCAAAGGTGTGCATAAACTGGTTAGGATGACGTGATTGAAAGCCAAATGCTCATTCTCATGCAGGATGATCTTATGGAATATTGTTATCAGAAGATAGCACTTCAGAGATCAGAAGAAGCCAATTTGTCCCAACCTCTCCCTTCTGAAAAGGCTGTAAAATTATAATAACATTTAGATTCAGAGACATATAAAATTTCTGGTCAGGGTCTAACACATTATTCATCCAGGTAGTCTAAAAGGAAGGAAGAAAAAGGGCTCATTGATTCAGTTCCATTCTATCTGTTGTTCTTTGTTTTTGTTTGTTTGTTAATCCCTTTTATTTTTATTTTTCCTCTGTACTCTGAGCATACAAATGCATCTGTAACCGAGGCACAACAAGACATATTTCTGGTAACTATATAGGTAATAATTTGGAAGCTCTGTTTACCATAGACAGAAAGCAATGTTGATCAGCAATGTATATTCCTAAGTAGTATCCATAGGAGCTGAGAAATGAATTAAAGAAACTATTGTATTGTGATTTTGAAGCAATAGATCTATGTAGCTGTTGAACAGCATCAAGCAGTTTTCTGTGGTTAGTGTGCTCAACAGGGACAATGACCCTAAACTAGCTTAAAAATAGTCAGTTCATCAGCAGGCAGACACATACAAGAGATGGCATTACCCTGGGACCTGTGTTCAGATGACTCGTCTGTCGGTAAGATATAAAGGACAGGTGAAAACTGATAGCTTTTAAATGGAATTTTAGCTTTCTGTTTCACTCCAACGTCTAAGACATATAAACTGTGTCTTTACTATCACATGATTGGCAAAGTAATCATTCCCACATATTTGTTAATATATTTTATATACTATCTATCTATCTATCTATCTATCTATCTATCTATCTATCATCTATCTAAAATGAATTAGAATAAGATGTCCTCTGTGATAAACTTGCATTTTCTTTTCCTTTTCTTTAAAATAAAACATGATGGTGTGAAGCCATTAAAAAATAGCTGCAATCTCCTTCCTTCCTTCCTTCCTTCCTTCCTTCCTTCCTTCCTTCCTTCCTTCCTTCCTTCCTTCCTTCCTTCCTTCCTTCCTTCCTTCCTTCCTTCCTTCCCCCCCCACTCTCTCTCTCTCTTTTTAAAGAGCCAACATGCAAGTAACACAATAGCAAGACTCATAATGTAGAATGTGACAATAATAGTTGTTTATATTAAAGCTCTCACAAATATTAAACTATAAAGTTGAATATAATCTGAAAGAACACGGTACAAATCTGACTTCTATTTTAAAATATATTTGTTTGACCCTTAAACCAGCCAATGATATTCTACATCAGATTTTTCTTGTTCTCTCCTTTGAATGTCTCAGATGCCTCATGAAAAACAAAGTGCTATGTAATATGGAGAAGGAATTCAGAAAATATCCTCCTTATTTGAGAAAAGACCATCCAACCCACTATATCTTAGCCTGTCCCCAAACAGAGAAATGTTCTAGCGGAAGGCATCATATTTATATGTCAGCAATTATAAGATATATTTTTGATCAAAGTCATCAAAGTGGTGCAGAACACATCTAAAATAAAAGATTGAAACATTAAAAAATCAATAACAATTCAAAACTTTAAACCATAGAATTGCAATTTTTTATAAAGCCATGGTAAAAAAGGTCTTGACAACTTTTCTGAAGCAAAAATAGTAGGTACCAATTACCTTTCTGGAGGTAATGCATGCCATAATTTAAGAGCAATTTAGGAAAAATAAAATAAAATCTTTCTTAAATACCAATAAGAGACTATTGTGTATCACAATAATGTGATACACTATTGTGTATCACAATAATCTGACAGGTAATAATAAGATAAATAGATCCTTAAAAGTCTGGGCATGTTTTGGCTTTAAGTGTTAAAACCTACAGAAAACAAATGGCAATCAATACAGACCTTTTGGTGTAATTGTTGTGATACTTTTCTGATACCATACAATGGTTAACAGCATAGCTGCTGCATTTTGTACCAACTGAAGTTTCCAAGCATTCGAGATGAGGGCTGTCTTCTTCCTGTTTATTCTGTTTTGGTACCAAGACTTGTATTGATTGTACTGATTAATTTTTTTTAAAAAATTGTGTTTTCTTTATAGTTGTATTTTTAATTATTGGTGTTTTGTGACATTGTTTCAAAATATCAACATAATTTAGTACCCCATCCTGATGTCTTCAAATATGGAGTTCATAAGCAAACTTATAAAAAATAAATCATAATTCAATTCATTGTATTTCATCAAGCTATGGACCACCCACTGCTAAATCAGACTGGCAAACAAAAGGTGTCACATTAAAAATATTGGTGCAAATGCAGTTCTTGCTATTGTTTCTACAGGAGAATTCAGAAATCTTTAAGGATTATGACACTCTCAAACAACAGTCCCTTTTAGAATAAATTAAACACAGTCCCAGAATTGCCAGTACTTCTGCTTACATATAGCACTTCCATTTTGTCTTGATGTGATCCCAGTTTTTTTCACCCTTACAGTTCACTAGTCAACTCAGCACTGTTCAAGTCTGCTTCCTTAGAATTACATGTAGAACAATCCCATTCTTCTATCAGATTTTGATCTGAAAATTGGCAAGGTATACATTAAATACAGTTCTCCCATTAGACATAAGTACTGTAGCTGGTATAAATGTTAAAGGCTATTGACATATAGTGGAAGACAGGGATACCATAGGCTGACCAGCTATGCAATGCTCATTCCGATTGGGAGTTTTCTAACATTGATGTTCCTGGCCTTGGAAAAAATCAGCCTTGGAAGTAAGAGGATGAAGCCAAAATTTAAAACAGATCAGCTGAGTTCCAACAACTGCTCTCATATCTTTGCATGATATTTGGTCTTCCTTCTCTATTCCAATCTTACCCCACAGAAGAGAATGTAGGTAGCTCAGGGCTGAACTGAGGAGTGCTTGGTGCTTTTTGAACTTGCTTGTTTGCTTGTGGATGTTTCATCACCCAATTAGGTAACATCATCAGTGCAAGTGAGTGTGGGGTTTGCTCTCTGTTTATATACAGTGGCTTGCCCTGCCAGTTTTGGTGGGGGTGTGGTTTTCTCCTTGGTAGTTCCTTGATTAGGGTATTCTTTTCTGCTTGATCGTTTGTCTGGTGTTAATCTCTGCTTAATCTCTATGTTAATCTCTGTGTTAGCTGCTGGAGAGGATGTGTTCTGGTCTTTTTGTTTCCTTCTTAGCTTTTTTATTGTCTCTTTTGAATGGTGCATAAATTTTACCCCAGTTGCAGTCACTGGAGAAAAGTTGGGTCTCCAGAAGCATGGATTCCGGGGTGGACAGTTTTACCAAATATTTTGCTTGTGATCAGGTCACAGGCAATGTGTGTGACCAAGCTGCCCAAGCTAAAAAAGCTGTGATTTGTTAATTGTTTCCTATTTGTTCATACCAGTAAAGAACAAATAAATAGTTGACAAACAGATACTAAAGTCATTAATCAGGGCTGAGTCAATGGTTCAGCAAGTACATTAATTTCCCCTAAGACAGTTTTACAGAGATTCTGAACCACAAATGTGTATGCCAATCACTTGCCAATTTGCTCTGTCTGTGTCAGTGATAGAGCCTGGTGATTACACTAACACCATAGAGAAAGCCAGTTGCTTTGTCCCAGTGGATACTGCTATGCTATTAATTTATAACATAATGATTTAATCCAAGCTTGTGAGACCTGATTAAAAGTTACTGGAAACAATTGACATCAGCTGAATAAAACACTTTAAGTAAAGTTCTCCCCAACCCAAATATCCCTTAATACATCAGGAAAAGGAATTATTTCTGTTTGTTTGTTTGTTTGTTTTGATTAGGAAACAGATACTTCACTCTTTCTGAAATGATGCCTGCCAATTAACAGAATTACTCCCAGTGTTAATTCAATAATTATGTGATATATTGTACCAGTAATTTAATGAGTTCAGCTTAATGAATTCAAATGGTAAATATGTGGCTAATTTATGTGGAAAAGCAACACTGCAATTTTACTGCCACTGTGGCAAACTAAATTCAGCTATAAATATGAAAAGATTGGAATATTGGTGCAGGTTCTCAGTGATGTTCAGTATCTGGAGCAGTATTTCAACAATAAAGCATTGTCTGGTTATTTTACATATATGTGTCTGCTAAGCTGAAGAAGTTTAGTAAAAGAAATATGCCCTTATACAAATTTGTAAAATTGAAGATTATTGCAGGATTTAGTTTACCTTTGAGGATTAGGGATTTAATTGCTCACACACAGAGCACACACAGTCTGTTAAAAATTGGAGAAAAATACTGGCCAGTCTTTTTGATCTTGGACCTAGATATAGGTTTTGGGAGCTGTTACTATCTTAGAGACATAGAGATAGGAAGGCAGTAGTCAAATTCCCTGCTTCCTACAAGATTTGATTTTTTAAGGCTAACCTAAGGTCAAAAAAAAAATTTCTCAGTAGATTCTGAACAGAAAATACATAAACAAAATAATGGGGAAGTCTGCTGGATTTGACTGTTTATAAGGAAATACTTATGAACAGTTATAATCTGACTTGAATACTTGTCATGATAATCATGCAGAATTTAGAACCACTTGATTTTTGAACCAAAAATGATGTGAAAAGAAATGTTTAAATCATCTTCCGAACTATATCAGTATAGGATAGGGATAGGATCCCTTCTTCTGAAATTCATCATTGCTAAGAACTAGAGCAGTATACAACAAGGTCAGCAAAATGGCTGCTGCTAGTTTTGTATGTATGTGCATTTGTATCAAGGTGTGTGTTTGGCCACCCCTGGCCAGCCAGGAACCAAGAGGTTCTTTAGGATTCAGTGACAATAGCCTCAGACCAAAAGAAGTGCCAAAATTATTTATTGAATAAATATTAAGATACTTACAGAGAAAGAAAGGAATACCAATAATCATTTCAACTTGCTAGAATCCCTAGAAATGGCAGATGTAATGGTATGTTGGAATGACCTTGGGAGACAGAGTATTGAGATGCAACCAAGGGAACAATCAGATGAAAGGCAGCTTAGCCTGCAGTAGGAAAGTGGGTGGGGCAAGAGGCTCAGAAGAGACCCTCCTTAGTTTTAGGACTGTAAAGGGGAGGGGAGAGAAGTACTTGCAGGATTCTGTTAATTGTAATCTTAAAGTAGAATTAGCTCATTTGGTCTATGTCATGAGGCCAACAGCAGCAGATGGACTCCTGAAGCCAGCAGTTGTGCATCTTCCTCCTAGGACTTGGGTCTACACTGAGATTCAAAATACCTGGGGGGCTTTTGCCACCTTCAATAATTTTCTTAAGACACAGGGAGTGCAACCAATAACACCTGTAGATGTCTTGATAGCACATTGTATCAATGACTTTGTAACAATTCAAGTAGTTGACCCCCTCCCAGGGATATTTTTAAGTAAGACAGATAACGCTTGGGGATGGTCTGAACCCATATAATTGTCCCTCTGCCAAAGGTACATTAAATAAGGAATTGTCAATAACTTGGGAACTAATACAGTTGACCATTTGCTAATAATATTTTATGGGAAATGTTGTTTCTGGTTTGCAGCCACTGCTGCCACTCCTTAGATTAGGGAGCTCATGCTGTCCTTTTTATCTTAATTGTTACAAGTAGGAATACAAGTAAAAGGCTCAAAGGCAGACGGATTTATAGCACAATGATGCAATCTGCAAAGTTTGCTATAAGTAACTTAAATGTGAGTGTGGAAGAATTTACAATTCTAAGCTTGTTAGATTATACACATATTTCTCTGCAGGCTAAGTAATCCTTTCTAGAAAAATATACTTTATATGAACAAAAGGAAAAAGGGGTCCATGCCACTATCTCCCCACCAGTCTTCCAAGGTGCTACTACTCTGTATCAGGACTTTGTACTATCCCTGGGAGAGATAGCTGCCCACTTTTCTTTGACTTCAGCTCCACAACATAACCAACTCTCCCAGCCTTTCATTGTATTGCACTTCTGGTCCATGTTAAACTGTTTTCTTTTTCAAAGAATCTCAGAATTTTCTCTGGACAACATTAAAATATAAGGCAGAAGAGAAACATTGTTGTTTAGCCCTTCATCCAAGGACACAGATCCATGATAGACTGTAGGAAGCTTTTGCTTGCAGTTCTTGGAGTTCATCAGGTTCATATCACAGAGAGAGTATGAAATTACCTAGTTGTTTAAATCCTTTTTAAGCCACCCAAATTGGCATCTGTTATCAATCCTCTTAAATGAAGTTCCACAATTCAACTGTGTGCTGTGTGAAAAACATTTCTCTATCCCAAATCTTCCATCATTCAACTTCATTAGAAGGCCCCTGAATAAATTATCTCTACCGATTTTATTCACATTGTGCATATTTTCATGGATCCATATCAAATTCTACTTATTCTTTTTCCTAAATTATATAGCCCCGACACCTAGAAGCTTCCCTGATAGAGGGAATCTTTATTAGATTTTCAAATAACACAGGAAGACAGAAATAACACTCAAACTGAACTTCATAGGGGTGAAAGATTGTAATAAAGCAGGAGACAAGGCATTTGAAAGTTTATCTGAGAAGAAGCAACCTTGTCCAGATACAAGAGAAGTGGAAAGAATGTATTTTAAAGAGTCTTTGTCTTAATTAACTCATGATAATGAAGGCTTGGGATTTACCATTTTAAAGATTCTGTATTTATCTCAAACTTGCTTTGAAGATACTTTTCTGAAATCTGTATCATTCTTCCTTCCTTGGTCTTGCCCGGCTCCATGAAGCTTGATAACAGGTTAGAAATATTTGCTGAAAGTTACAGAATGCAGGCAATTGCAAAGTGCAGGATACCTGGCTTGAATATAGTTCTTATGACAAACATTTTGGAGTAGTCAGTTGATTGTAAACTGAATTTGAGTCAACAGCGCAAAACAGGCAAATACAAGTTTAGGCTGTATCAACAGAAGTGTATTATCATGTTCCCAACTCATGAGAAATAATCATTGCACTTTCCTCTAAGTTAGTGAGATCACATTTCTGGACACCACATTTTAAGAAGATTCAGAGAAGGCTATAAGGATAATCAGGGGGCTATCAATTAAGTCCTGTGAAGACAGGTACGTTTAGCCTTGCAAAACAAGATGATTGACCAGGATAGGGTAGCAATCTTCAAATATCTCAAAGGTATCAGAAAAAGGTCAAAGACCTGTTCCCTCTCATTGTCTCAGAATGCTGTAATAATGGATTTAGTGAAAGAAATCAGAACCAAACAGCAGTGTTGCTGTGTAAGCAATGAGGCCAGTACACCAGCAATAAACCCACCATATCCATACAGCCCAACATCAATAACAGGTCCTCACTTCCAGCAATCTGCAGCACCAGGGCATCTGAAGCCAATATGACTACCAGGTATCTTCTGCCTGAGTCCCCTGTATTTGGTTTGTGGCTGAGACCACACTTGAAATCCAGGTGGGTACATTTTGAGAAGGTAACACCACCTGCTAGATCTACTTTGGTCTCCTTTGTATACGTGCCAGGGCAGCCACTTCATCCATAAGATCACAGATGAAAGGAGGCTTGTTACACGCCAACATGGCATTTAGCAACAACAGTTGGAGATCAGAACCCGTGAGAATCCACTAGTGCCAATCTACCAATCCCAAGTGGATCATATTGCAGCACTACAGCTACCACAAAATACTCTGCTGCCCCTTTCAAGCAAACCTCTCTGCTCACCGACCAAAAACAATCCATAAAAACACCACCACCTCCTGTGCTTGCCATTCATATTAAATTTCCCCAATCATCATCTTAAAAAAAATCAGGTCATCAGGTTCAGTCTTCTTCTCTTTAGTACTATGTATTGAATTTCAATTTCAATGCTCTTTTCTATATTTTCTAAATGTCTGTTTACAGAATTAATTATTAGAAACACATTTAAAGCACAATCCAGTCTTTTATTTTTTGTTTTTCAGTGATGTGTTAAGCACTCACCTTATTCTCACCAAGCAAATTATTTATGACTTTTGGAAAATGTGGTATTACTTCTGTCTACCCATGGCTTTGGTTTCCTGGTGTTTCCACCTCATGCTTACTGCAGAGGCTTCCTTTTCAATATGTTACTTTCTGTTGCTATGAACTGTGAGATGCAATAGAATATCTTGAATATCCTAATTTTTGTAGGATAATCTCATACACAGCTATTTGGAGTATGATGAATAAAAGCTACCTCTAGTATTATAATGACAAGGAGGTTTAAGTGCTGTGCTCCATTTTCCCTTATGCCTTCCTGAATAAAATAGCTTCTCTTCTGCATGTTTATACATAGCATGGCTAGTTAAAGTTTCAGAGTTCCCAAAAATACACAGGCACTAGTGCCTCTGAAGCCATTAAGACTACCCAGGTATCTGGTACCCCAGTGCCTATACAGTAAAACCTTGGATTGCGAGTAACTTGTTCTGTGAGTGTTCTGCAAGATGAGCAAACATTTCTAATAAATTTTAACTTGGTAAATGAGCAATGTCTTGCAATACGAGTCGTATGTGATGCTGAACATCACATAATCACAACTGAGCCAATGGTTCTTCTCTCTCTTGCTGAGGGATTGTGGGTGATCGTCTCCCATGCTCGGATGCTTGGTCTCAGGCCCTCCTCTCTCTTGTTTCCCTCACACCAGCCACGAAGGTTTTCAAAGGTAAGTGCAGGTTAATTTGTTTTATTTTTCTTTATATTTTGTATTTTCTTTATTATTTTGTATTATATTACAGTATTGTAATCATTTTTATATGAATATTTTTGGGTTGTGGAATGAATCATCTGAGTTTCCATTATTTCTTATGGGGAAATTCTCTTTGATATACAAATGCTTTGGATTACAAGCATGTTTCCGGAACAAACTATGCTCGCAAACCAAGGTTTTACTGTATTTGGTTTGTGGCTGAGACCAAATTGGTCATTTTCTGATGCAATCTGGCTCAAGAGTTTTATCTCTTCCTTTTAGAAATATTTTGCTAAGGCCAGTCACCTGGCAGGGAGGGCAGGATAGATGAGCCAATACTAACTCACATGAACTTCTGATAACTACTAGGCAACAAACTAAATGTGCATAATTAGGAGGATGGATATTGTGTAAGTCTTCAGAAATCTACCTGGGGTGAGACTCAGGATAAATCCACCCAGGAGATATGCTACATGCTAGCTGGAATAATCTGGGAAGCATTCATAGCTCTCTTTGGTGAAGACAAGAGGCTTCCAGCTGTTGAAGAGATGTGAAAGTTTGCCCTGTATTTACATTCCTCTATTGAATGTTGCTATGTCTTGTTTTATTGACTTGTTTATGGATATTTCCTGTCTATATTGCACTTTGCAGTCAGTTATTCTTTTGATATGCCTTGCTTAAGAAATTCAGCTTTTACCTTATTTGTGTGCTTATGACTTTTAAATGCATACATCTCCTGCCCATATTTCCAGTGTAGCAAAACATTACCTAGTTAAGTCCATTCAGACAGCCAATCTTTCATCAACCAGGTGCCTTCCAAGTATGTTGGGACTGCAGTTCCCAGAATTTCCAGCCAACATATGCTTCCAAATCCCAACATCTCTGGAAAGCATGAAAATGGGGAAGGCTGCTTGCTTTCCTTTCATATAATCTAAAGTATAATATTAGATTTACTGATTTCTCTGTCAGGAAAAAAAAAAAAGATCTGAAGGTTTCAAATTCACTGAACAATGGAGGAAAGTGCCACCATCTCTTTGATTCTTTTGTTGACCCGCTGTACCCTTTTTACTATATCATTGGCTCCTGAAACTTCTAAACTTATTTTTCTGAAATAAATCTGTTAAGTCTCCTATTTTAGGAGTATTCTCAAGACAGATGTTATTGAAAGTTTAATTCATCTTTCTTTGTACCCAATAACAAATGAAACAGTACCAATGAGCTCTAGTTAGTGCTTCATAATACTTAGGTTGAATGAAAGTGTAATTTTAGAACTTATAAAATGTCAATAATACTTGAATATTTCCATGCAAACAGATGAACAAACATTTGAATGCATGTTCTGCTGAATTAATTGCTGATGAGTTTATCGCACACCTGTTAAATAAATACTACATGAAACTAAGCATTATAGTAAAATCAGAATCATAACTTTCCAAACGTAATTTTCTGTTACCATATAAACTCAGTTCACTAACATAATAGTTTTGCAAAATTTCACCATTTACTTTTAAAAAAAAAACCCTTTCGGAAAGGCAGTGAACCTACATGTGGCACAAAAAGTGTGAACTTTATTTTAGTGCAGAACTTTAGATGGGATATGAAGCTGTTTGTTTCCATATTTATTTAGTGTGATTTTTCTGGAGAAGCTACTAAATGCAATCCATTGTATGCATGCAATATATTTTTGGATTGTTATTCATTGGTGACATATCCAGGAAATCAGTCTTCCTAGTATACAATTGTGAAGAGAAGCAAAGAAGAACCTGGTAAGAACTGCAGAGAAAACAACGGATAAAAAGAAGTTTCTGGGAAAATAAATTCAATTACTCCAATCCTTCTATCCTTCTTTCTATCAAATTCTCTTTGACAGGTATCACTGCTTCATTCTGCTTGTTTATTTGACCACATCTACCCTTGTTCACCAGCCTTGTGACACTGTCATTAATTTCTGTCCAGTTTAACTTGTGTTTTGGATCTGCAGACACAGCCTTTTTCTGAGAAAAATAAATGAATAAGTTGGAGCTGTCGTTGACTACCTTTCTAAGCTGAAAGATATTTTGGATACATAGAGATAGTACCATTTCCACTTCCTTGTTTCTGCTAATTAGGAATGTATCTTGGGCTTCTTTCTGAGGTGTTAGCTATAATTATTTTTCTAATTGATCAAACCTTGGCTCCTGAGAAGCAATGGCATAATTTGGAATAGATTATCATTTGCCTGGAATAGAGCAGATGGCTCTGGACCTACTCGGCTCTGATTCTGAGCCTTCATTAAGCTCCCAATTCCAATCTGTTTCTTGGAGCTTTGATGCACTGTGAACAGTATCACCATAGTAACTGCACCAAAAAAGTTTGCATACCATTATTAGGTTAATAAACATTATTGGCTCCAGTGATTAACAAGTACCCTTAAAAATTTGTTATCCTTGCAATGAGATCGGTATGGTTTCATTGTGAGGTCTTCATAGCAGCCTAATAGGTGACGAGCACTCATGTTTGACAATCATCTTTAGCTTTATCATTCTCATCTATATATCTTGTCCTCAGTATCTGTCCTCAATCTCAATTTGGCCCTTATACTTCTATATCAGGCATGGATAATCAGCAAGACTGCATTCAGGAACATTACCGCTATGCCTTCACTTTGTGCAAAAATCCTTCAATTTATATGCTGAATATGGCACACATGTTCTCTATTAGCAGGCATAAACAACTGTCCCTTCTAACTGAATCGATCTTTGTCCCCAAACAAGATTATTATGGGGACTTTAAAAAACATGTTATTTTGTTCTAACAGAAATCAGTGACAGATTTATTTTGTATCCTTATTCACACATGTGTCAGAACTTTGCTATGAAATGCTTGAGCTTCATATTTAAGTAAATTTGTGATTTCATCACTGCTTGCTTCTCAGGTTCATTTCAAAAGGATAAACCTAACTCATCTTAATGTTGACAATTAGGACACACCAGCCCATATCACCCCCAGGCAGATGCTCTTATGGATACAGGTTTATTCACCATAACACAGCACCTGCATATTAGGATTATAAATAAGTGTTTGCCATTTGGAGCACCACAACATGCCTAATTACTATATATATATATAATTTCAAAGAAATGATTACTTTTCCAAATAAACAAGGTATTTTGGATTCCTTACCTGGAATGAGATGCCTTGGGGCGAAGTAGCATAAGTTAAAATTGAGGAATAGGCAGGTAGAGATGATGTTGTATTAGACTCATGCATTCTGTTCTACAGGTAATACATATTTTAATTGGTGTTGAAAGTACAAGGTAAAGTGTACTGATGCAATAACTCCTATGGATGAATAGTTTCATATATATAACAATTACCATTGTGTGTGTGTGCGTGTGTGTGTGTGTGCATTTATCCATTACCAGTTGGCATGGGGACTTTTTCACACAGAGAGAACTTTAAATGAAGAGATTTCTCTTCATTCTAAACCATTGCTCTTAACATTCTGGTCTGACTAGGAATCACATCTAATTTCAGTGACTTCCTTTCCTTCCTGATGCAGATGGATTTTGACTTATTCTACTTCATTTCAACCTGTAACTAAGTCGTATTTGCTTCTTCTCATTTATCTCACTGAACTTTCATGCTATTAACTTCCACCCAATTCTTTAATCTCTCAGGATATTTAATAATCTTTTGCTCACTACAGTGTGATCTGCATTACAACCACATCATTATGTGAAGGTACGCAAACACCTATGTGATAGATATAGATGATAGATAGATAGATAGATAGATAGATAGATAGATAGATAGATAGATAGATAGATAGATATTAAACTAATTATGGAGATGTATAGATAGAATTACTTTTATTTAGAAGTTTTAGAATAACTGATTTACAGAAACAAAAACAAATCAATTTCACAGTACAAGCCTGGTAGAATTCATTACTGCATCCATATATACCCTACTTCTTAATCCATTAATATTCAGAAAAACATTTACCATACCCATGTATTCCTGTTCTAATGTTACTGTGATACTGAAGAGGTGGTGTTATGGCTATCCTCTGAGTGCTTGGGGAAGGAAAAAAAGGCATGAATATAAGTTGATCAGGAAACAACCAAGCTGTACTCCACTCATATTTTATATATATTTTAGTACAGATCCAGAAATTGTTGAAAAGAAGCAGGTCCCAGATCTAGTCCAGACATACTTCTGCCATAGCAGGTAGTATGGTTCCAGCTCAGATTTTTGCTGAACCTCCCCCATATTTAGCTAATCAATATAGGGAAACACATTTGTTTTGGAGATTTGTCTATTCTTGTCTGCAAACTGTTTATCCACTTTTAGAAAACCAGCCAATCTGCAACCAAAATAATTGAGGGAATTTAGTTCAACATGATAGAGGAACCATTTTCTATACAAGCTGGGTTGTCTGCCCAGCAAAGCTGACCAAGAAGACATCCACACATGGAGCATATTATTATCATCAAGTGCAAAGATGCCAAGTGGCATCTGATTGAAAGTCCTAATTTCCATTATCATCCAATAAAGTAAGTGTGAGATCATATCAAACTTATGAAGCCAGCTGTTATTGATTTTGACTCCCCAGTGTTCAAGGAGGATGCTTTTTCCAGAGCTAGCAAATGAGAATGGAGATAGAAATGTAATTTATGAAACATTGAATGACATGCAAGCAAAACACATGCACTACCTCTCCCTTATGGGCTATCATTATTATGACTAGGAAGAGATAACAAGAGAGAGAACAGGAGAAGTTGCATAGGCTTTTATCAATCAATACAGAGGAGGTAGTTTTAGGACTGCTAACAGAATCTGATTGCTTTGGGGGACAGAACCTTCCTTCTAAGGGTACTAAATGAAACAGAAATGCATTTCTTTTCTCTTGCTCTCTTCTGTCTCTTACACACACATACATAAACTCCTTCTTGGAAAACTTAATGGATATAAAATATACACCCTGAAGCTCAAATATAGATATGATATTTTTTTAGCATTCTGAAGTTATTTCAAGTGCTAAATAGAAGCAACTGAAGAACAGTTTTATTCTGGTTAAGATTAGCAGCCTTAATATTTCAGTTTTATTTTTCAACACATATTATTGATTTTTTTAAATTTTATTTTCAGACAAAATGTTTTTCAGTAAAGAATTTATTTACACACACACACACACACACACACACACACACAGAAATCCAAGGAGGTCTTCTTTTTTTAAAAAAAATCACTTTGACAAAATGATACAGTGCAGAAGATTTCTAGCCATGCTTTTATTTTTACTGAAGGTGCTAAAAAAATCCCCAAAAATGATTAAACTACTTGTTCCCATATGGACATGTTAAACTATTCTTTCCAAGCAAGGAATAAGCCATTGTCTCTTGTTATTCCCTAAAGCAAGAGATTATTTTCTATTACTATCATTACAAATCAATTAATGTGACAGTAATTTAAACAAGCTGCACACGTGTTATGGCTGTTTAGAAAGTATGAAATGCATAAATTTAAACTTTTAACCTTCTTGAAGGATATAAAACAAGATAAATAAATAAATAAATAAATAAATAAATAAATAAATAAATAAATCTTAAAATTATCTATACCATATTGTTTCCAAGCTGAGCAATTCTTTCCTTTTTGTTTATTTGGTACGTCACTTTATATTGGTTCAGAAGTAGTATAATTATTGTTTATTTTTATTTTTTTTGGTTGTTGTTGTTTAGTCGTTAAGTCGTGTGTCCGACTCTTCGTGACCCCATGAACCATATTGCGCCAGGCCTTCCTATCTTTCACTGCCTCCCTGAGTTTGCTCAATTTCATGCTCATTGCTTCAGTGATGCTATCTAGCCATCTCATCCTCTGCCGTCCACTTCTCCTTTTGCCTTCCATCTTTCCCAGCATCAGGGTCTTTTCCAAAGAGTCCTCTCTTCGCATTAGGTGACAAAAGTATCTGAGCTTGAGCTTCATTATCAATCCTTCCAATGAGCAATCAGAGTTGATTTTCTTTAAGATTGACTGGTTTGACCTCCTAGCAGTCCAGGGGACTCTTAAGAGTCTTCTCCAGCACCACAGTTCAAAGGCATCAATTCTTCGGCGTTCAGCCTTCTTTATGATCCAGCTCTCACAGCCATACATTACTACTGGAAAAACCATAGCTTTGACTATGCGGATCTTTGTCGGCAAGGTGACGTCTCTGCTTTTTAATATGCTATCTAGGTTTGCCATAGCTTTCCTCCCAAGGAGCAAGTGTCTTTTAATTTCATGGCTGCAGTCTCCGTCTGCGGTGATCTTGGAGCCCAAATAAATGAAGTCTGTTACTGCTTCCATTTCTACCTCTTCTATTTGCCAGAGATTGATGGGTCCAGATGCCATGATCTTAGTTTTTTTAATGTTGAGTTTCAAGCCAGCTTTCGCGCTCTCCTCTTTCACCCTCATCAAGAGGCTCTTTAGTTCTTCTTCACTTTCTGCCATTAGGGTGGTATCGTCTGCATATCTGAGGTTATTGATGTTTCTCCCTGCAATCTTAATTCCGGCTTGTGATTCTTCCAGCCTGGCATTTCTCATGATGTACTCTGCATATAGGTTAAATAAGCAGGGTGACAGTATACAGCCTTGTCTTACTCCTTTCCCTATTTTGAACCGATCGGTTGTTCCATGACCGGTTCTAACTGTTGCTTCTTGGCCCGCATACAGATTTCTCAGGAGACAGGTAAGGTGGTCTGGTATCCCCATCTCTTTAAGAATTTGCCACAGTTTGTTGTGATCCACACAATCAAAGGCTTTTGCATAGTCAATGAAGCAGAAGTAGATGCTTTTCTGGAACTCTCGTGCTTTCTCCATGATCCAGCAAATGTTGGCAATTTGATCTCTAGTTCCTCTGCCTCTTCGAAACCCAGCTCGTACATCCGGTAGTTCTCGGTTCACGTACTGCTGAAGCCTAGCTTGTAGGATTTTGAGCATAACCTTGCTAGCATGTGAAATGAGTGCAATTGTGCGATAGTTTGAGCATTCTTTGGCATTGCCCTTCTTTGGAATTGGAACGTAAACTGACCTTTTCCAATCCCGTGGCCACTGTTGCGTTTTCCAAACTTGCTGGCATATTGAGTGCAGCACTTTAACAGCATCGTCTTTTAGTATTTTAAAGAACTCAGCTGGAATACTGTCATCTCCACTAGCTTTGTTGTTAGCAATGCTTCCTAAGGCCCACTTGACTTCACTCTCTAGGATGTCTGGCTCAGGGTCAGTGACCACACCAGCATGGAGATCAGGGACATTAAGATCTTTCTTGTATAGTTCTTCTGTGTATTCTTGCCACCTCTTCTTAATCTCTTCTGCTTCTGTTAGGTCCCTGCCTTTTTTGTCCTTTATCATGCCCATCTTTGCCCTAAACTTTCCTTTGATATCTCCAATTTTCTTGAAGAGATCTCTAGTCTTCCCCATTCTATTGTTGTCTTCAATTTCTTTGCATTGTTCATTTAAAAAGGCCTTTTTATCTCTCCTTGCTATTCTCTGGAAATCTGCATTCAGTTGCTTATATCTTTCCCTTTCACCCTTGCTTTTCGCATTCCTTCTTTCCACAGCTATTTGTAAAGCCTCATCAGACAGCCATTTTGCTTTCTTGCATTTCTTTTTCTTTGGGATGGTTTTAGTTGCTGCCTCTTGTACAAAGTTACAGACCTCCGTCCATAGTTCTTCAGGCACTCTGTCTACCAAATCTAATCCTCTAAATCTATTCATCACCTTCACTGTGTACTCACATGGAATATGATCTAAGTCATACCTGAGTGGTCTAGTGGTTTTCCCTACATTCTTCAATTTAAACCTAAATTTGCAGTAAGAAGCTCATGATCTGAGCCACAGTCAGCTCCTGGTCTTGTTTTTGCCGTCTGTATAGAGCTTCTCCATCTTTGGCTGCAAAGTATGTAATCAATCTGGTTTCAGTATTGACCATCTGGTGATGTCCATGTGTAGAGTCGTCTCTTGTGTTGTTGGAAAAGAGTGTTTGCTATGACTAGCTTGTTCTCTTGACAGAACTCTATTAGCCTTTGCCCTGCTTCATTTTGTACTCCAAGGCCAAACTTGCCTGTTATTCCGATGACTCCTTGACTTCCTACTTTAGCATTCCAATCCCCTATGATGAAAAGGACATCTTTTTTTGGTGCTAGTTCTAGAAGGTCTTGTAGGTCTTTATAGAACCGGTCAACTTCAGGTTCTTCAGCATCAGTGGTTGGGGCATAGACTTGGATTACCGTGATGTTGAATGGTTTTCCTTGGATACGCACTGAAATCATTCTGTCGTTTTTGAGGTTGTACCCCATTACTGCCTTTCCCACTCTCTTATTGACTGTGAGTGCAACTCCATTTCTTCTAAGGGTTTCTTGCCCACAGTAGTAGATATAATGGTCACCTGAATTAAATTCACCCATTCCCGCCCATTTCAATTCGCTGATTCCCAAGATGTCCACGTTCAATCTTGTCATCTCATGTTTGACCACATCCAGCTTGCCTTGGTTCATGGATCTTACATTCCACGTACCTATACAATATTGTTCTTTACAGCATCGGACCTTCTTTTCGCTTCCAGATACATCCACAGCTGAACGTCCTTTCGGCTTTGGCCCAGCCGCTTCACTCTTTCTGGAGCTACTTGGAATTGCCCTCCGCTCTTCCCCAGTAGCATATTGGACACCTTCCAACCTGAGGGACTCATCTTCCAGCGTCATATCTTTTAGCCTTTTAACATTGTCCATGGGGTTTTCTTGGCAAGGATACTGGAGTGGGTTGCCATTTCCTTCTCCAGTGGACCACGTTTTTTCAGAACTCTCTGTCATGACCTGTCCGTCTTGGGTGGCCCTGCACGGTATAGCTCATGGCTTCACTGAGTTACACAAGCCCCTTCGCCACGACAAGGCAGTGATCCATGAAGGGGTTATTATTTTTACTCTGCTTTAATTGTTAGCCACTCATAGCCATGTATATGAGATGGGCAACCTATACATTTATTAAATACATTAAATGAATAATTAAGTAGCAGTTTTCAGTAGGATTAAGGATAGTGTGGCTTAGAAAGATGAAAGATGTAGAGAAGTGATTGACAACTATTAAACAGACTTGGTTCAATCTTCATTAGTGTCACAGGTCAAATCCCATCTGTGGCCATTTCCCTGTTAGTGATTTACAGCATCTTCTAGAGTCTTACAATCCTTCTTGTGCCAGTATAACAGTAATATGAACAGACTCATTTTGCCTTAGTGATGGGTACTAGAAGGTTGGGACAGTTCCTTCCTTGTTCCAGATAGGGTTTAAAAACTTTTATTTTTACCCAGACCTTTTAATTTTACTATTTTAATTTGTGTTTTATATACACTCAGCAGATGATAGCACCTACTTAAACTTGGCCTATCTTGAAAAGCTTCTGTAGGCAAAGTATACCTGGTTAGGATTTGAATCAGAAACCATCAGGAAATCCCAGGGCTGTAGGCTGGACTTGATAATTAGGAAAAAAAAGTAGAATAATCCCATAAAAAGGCAATGACAACTCACTTCTGTATCATTGCCAACTGAACAAAATTTTGAAAATTGTCTGCTTTGTCTGCCTGTCAGTCCATCCACTGGATAGCTCTCTGAAAACTGAACAAAATGGGACCAATTTTAGTACAGTGGAAAAGGCCAGCAAAAAAAAAAATTAGGTTCAAAAATGTGCAGGATCTGCCTTAGGGCTGCAAGGAAAAACAATCCAGAAAAAAAAAAAATCCCCCTTTCCAGCCATATGGGAAAGGCAGTTGGGCAGTGGCTGCATTCGAGGCACTCTTTCTTTTACTACCTGGCTATGTGACCTAAAGAGGAGCATATACAGCCTACCATGTTTCCCAAGACAAAGAAACACACAAACGTAGGCAAACGAAACACAAGGGGAAAGCAGAAAAATACACATACATTATTTTGTTATACGGAAGAAAAAAGGCATCTCCTATGGTCCCTGCTGGTAAGGGAACTGTAAAGAATTGCTTAAGCTATGCTCTATAAGCTTTCCCATTACTTTTTAACATATGTTATGCTTGTTTTTATCCGTGGCATCATTGTATCTATGTAAGGTGCCTATAGCCATTAAGCTAAATACATTTGATAAATCAATGTTTTAAAATTCAAGAGAATCCATGTTTGTTTTCGTGGACAACTTTTTAAAACATATTTTGAATGGAACTATTCCATTAGATACTTGCAACATTCTCAAATATATGCTTTTTTTTTTTTTTTTGAGTTAAGATCAATACATGTGAGTTGACTTGGACCACATCCACATACCTGTTTTACCATGTTGTCTTGCTCTAAATCTTACTGCCCTACCAATTATTTGAGAACCAGTTTAGTGTAGTGGTTAAGGCATCAGGCTAAAAACTGGTAGACTGAGAGTTCTAGTCCCGCCTTAGGCACAAAGCCAACTGGGTGACCTTGGACCAGTCATACCCCCTCAGCCCTAGGAAGCAGGCAACGGCAAACCACTTCTGAAATCCTGTCAAGAAAACTGCAAGGACTAGTCCAGGCAGCCACCAGGAGTCAACACTGACATAAAGGCACCCCCCCCCCCAAAAATAAACCACTATTATTTGGGACAGGTCCATAGTACACTGCTGCCCATACAGCTTTAATGCCCAACTATCAAAGGGTTGTGAATAGAAGCTCCTGGGCTGAAATATCAGGGATTAATTTCAGGAATTGGCACTCAGTAGGTCAATATGTTGAATGTTTGACCTTTCAGCTAATAGATGGCAACAAAAAGCTTATGGGGAGTTGTATCTCTTGGCTGTCACCTAGTTGTTGCCAGGATTTGTTTAGTTGAGTTGCAACCACTGGATAAGTGTTGTTGAAGATCTGGACTTTGTGGAAGCTGTGAGGATCAGTATGGGAGGTGAACATAATGTAAGGAATGGAAGTGAGCAGTGAGGATTTCTGGGAAAGGATGGCCACTTGGAAAGGAATTCCTTTCCAGGTAGGCTGCAGGAGTCTAAGAGCCAAGTGCTTTAAATTATATTTCTAATTACTTGCATTAAACCAAGAAGGTCAGTTAATTTCAGGGCTCCACACTCTCTAGGTTGATCAGTTGACCAGCCAACCAACCCATTTAAACAACAACAAAAATGTGACTGTGGTAACCAGAGTTTCAACCTCCCTTGAAGCCCAAAGAAGACTGAGGAGGTCAGGGACTGAACTGAAGAGGATGGTCCCACAGGAAATCAGCAAAACCAATTGGAACCAGAAGATTGCTGAGACAGGACATGATTTTTCAGACTGCCTTGCCAATGGATATTAGCACATCTTATGCTGCCTGCATACAATATCCTGAAGTGGGATTTTGGGGAAAGCTCCACTTCAGTTTAGTAACCTAAGCCATCCTTACCGTCTCAGCTGTGGGAATATACTAAAAGACAAGCAGAGATGAGTGGAAATGGCTAGTGGGATGTCCTCATGCTGGGACAAGGAGGCTGTGTGTATCTGTCTTCAGTGCATATTTTCCTTCAGGCTCCAATGGAATTTTGGCTTAGAGATCCCATTATTGTAAAATAAATTTGTGGACATTTGTGGCAGATTTCTTTTAAATATCTAGTCCTGGCTCATTTTCTTCTTTTAACTTGGCTAAGATCCAAATTAAAAGAAGCAACCATTCATTTGAAGTGCTCACCAAAGTTCATAACAGTCCACCTCAGACTGCTTATAGTGTTATAAAGGGAGTACTATTTCTTTTGAAATGATGGTCTCTTTTTGCTTGGATGTGAGTGCTAACTGACTAAATAAAAGTATAGAAAATATTTATCATTTACCAAGTGCTTATCTTTAGAATTAAATACAGATTTTTTCCAAATAGGCTGAAATAACAAATGTTGAATTATTTTATCTTTGAAGGAAGTTAGAACATGTTAAAGAGAATTCTGCAGAACATGTTAAGAAAATATTAATACATCACAGCTGGGCAATTTAAAAAATTGCAACATGTTGATATCCAAGGCACACCTCAGTTGTCTTTTCTTTTTTTAAAAAAATGTCTTGCCACCCTTGCCAAGAAGGATGGTATTATATTGCTAGAGACAGGGAATCTGTCTTGGAATTCATTCCTCTTGTGCCATGTATTCAATTGCTTCAATATTCTTGGCTTGACCTTTTGGACTTGGAGTATTTTTATTGGCCTCCAAGTCATGGTGATTTATCTACATAGTTCACAATGCAGGCCAAGAAATGAAAGCATAATGACCTTTTCTTCTAAGGTGAGTGGGCTCAGCATATTTTTGATGTCCTGTCACTTACAAGACTATTCAGGCATTTAAAAGATTAGGTAACTTACCTGTTATATTTGAGCAAAACCAAATCTAATGGACTCAGCCAATAGACATAATTAAGAATCAACAAAGGTATATCACATGTATATTACTTTTGTTGTATAAAAGTATATTACTTTTAGGTTTTATATTTATTTGAATTTGTATTTGCTAGTCATATTTAGATTAAAAATATCAACTCAGTTGCCTAAATAAATCAATCAAGGTATGATTGTAATCTGTCACAAAAATATAATTGGTGTTAAAGCACTAAATAGTTGCACAATTGATCAAGGTCCATGGAGATTGGCTTAAGATCAATTCAGAGAATCAATGGAATTTTCAACCTTGTTCTGAATTTAAAACATATTGACATTGTGGATTGAAGAGGGCATCTGCACTGATTCAGTTTTCATGAGTTTCTCTTCTTTTCTGTAAGAAGAAAATTAAATAATTTCTTCTCTAAGTCTGGGGGATAAGCATCTGGTTATGAAAGGGGCACTGTCTACAAAACACCCTGTGTGAACAATCTGGCAAAAAGACTTCATCACAGTTTGCATGGAAATGGACATCTGCTGAGACCATTACCAGAGACCCCTGGTTATAAGCTTAAAGGGGACAATAAAATACTGTCTGTGATAAAGTATTGCTTTTAGAAAACAGGAGGGGGAATTTACAATCTCCTTAACTCTCTCCTTCTTCTAAGAGACTCCCATTAAAAGGCAATTGCAATAGGTACCACCAGTTAGGCTAAGCCTCCTCATACCACATAATTCTTAGTACTTCTCCCTTCAGACTACTTAAAAAAATAAAAAGCAAGGTACAAGATCTTCTTGCCCACAAATACAAAACCTGACAAACATTTGCCAGTCCTGAAATACAAGAGGAAGTTTTTAATAAGAAATTATCCTCCAAACCTAAGAAAGCCAAATCTACAGATATAAAGGAGCTATTAGGAAAAAAGAAAAGAAAAATGCAGGGAAAACTGTTTTGTTGTTGTTGCTGTTGTTAACTGCCTTGAATCCTTGCCAGATTAGAAAGGTAGGGTATGATCAAATAAGTACATTAAAACTTGATCAAATATCATTTCTACGAAGCCAGAAGAAACTTCCTTGTCGTTATTTGTTATAGATTTATGATACAGTTGTTTTACTATTAGGAAGTGTTTTATACTGGTTATTTGATACTGTATTAGGAAACATCTTACATGGATTGTTGCATTGCTTTATTGTTGACGTTAATTTACATTTCATTTTTAAAAATTTATTTACCTGTACTAAATAAAATGAGTATGACTGCTTACTGTTAATACCCAGGAGGACCAACCAATCCCCTTGGCTGAAGTGCTGAGTTACATAACACGTGCTTTCATTGTTTATTTATGGCCTTATGCCTGTGGCTTGGGAAGCAATTGAATTTGCCTTACGTAGTAGTCCTGCATTATGGCTTAGCCTTTAATTGATTATATCTTCACTCAGTTAAATTAAGCAGAACATTTCTTCCTCCATGGTTTGGACTTCTGTTTCAATTGAACCTAGGAATATTTTTATATTGACCAGCATCAGAGTTTACCGGTAAGAAGACCTATGCTGGGAGGGCAGGAAAGGGAGTGGAGTCTATTCTCTATTCGCAGCTCTAACTTAAATAGGGAGTAAGAGGGTTTGTGGCAGTGGCAGTTTTCAGAGTAACTACTTACATGCCTCAAATGGGCCATGAAGATTTTAATGATATGTCATGTTTGGTACACAAGGATTAGATACAGATCACTTCCTGGGAAAAGTTATGGTTTTCTGAGTGGTTGCAGTTCTACCCACTACTGAGGAGAAGGCTTGTTTGCCTTGTTCTTGACAATGCCAGGATGTTTTGGAAATAAACCTCAGTGCATTTATGTGCTTTGTGTGAAAGCATACCAGGAGATTCATGGCAAGACCCCTCCCCCAACCTTTAAAAAGCTACTTGTTAAAATCAGCCACTTTCAGACCCTTCCCCCAACCTTTAAAAAGCTACTTGTTAAAATCAGCCACTTTAGGATTGTGCCCTTGTTGAATTGACATATAGATTGTTGCCTTTTGAAACATTCTAGGTCATTTTCTTCCACAGATAACTATTACACTAAAACTTGTCATTTGGCCTTGAAAAGTCACACTTTCAGCAAGATTCAGATTTGTCTCAAGAATTCAAAAACACTACTTACCATTGTTGGAGTTAACATTTTTTTAGTCAGTTGAAATGGATAAGTAGTAAGCTTGTACTTTACCTCAATGAAGCCCTTTGTATTATGGAGATAATGTGATTTCCTTCACTGAGGTGAACAGGTGGCTAATTTTCCTTAACGAAGTGTATTGTGTTCCTTCAAAGTCTCATCTAGCAGTGTCAGGAAAAGGCATTTGTACATTTGCAGCACATGGTCAAAAGCCTTGTAGTTGTGTAGATGAGTGGAAAAGCTATCTGAACATATGTGGTAGGTATCAAAAAGTTCTTCCAACTATTACATTTGCTAGATGAGGCTTCAGAACAAATAAAGTGACTGCTTCATTTCACTTTGTCTTAGGAGTCGGAGGGATGTGTTAGTTCTCCATCTGTCATTAAAACTGATGTACATTTTATTTTAGCACTGAAAGAGAAACAACTGACTGGACATCACAAGAACAAAGGGCAAGTGTCAACTTAATGTTTGGAGCCCTTTTAACCTGGGAAAAGTGAAATTGATCAGTGGAATCTTTCATGCTGCTGAGATTTTATAAAATAAAATGCAGAGGTTATGGATTTTCTGCTACTCATTTAACTGATGCTATTTTAACTGTGTTGATATGAACCAGTATTTAGACCTGTGCAAATCAGCCCTGATTCATATTAAATGGTAGATTTGTGATTTGAAACAGACATGATTCAATTTGAGTTTGCCATTCAAGATTTAAAGGCACCTGATTCAGTTCAAACACCTTCAAAATTTTATTTAATGAAAGGATATATTCATATACTTCATGGGGCAGTATCAAAATTTCTGCAGTTGCTTTATTTTTAAAATTTCATTTCATTTTTAGAACACATTAACCCAGCCAATTTCAAACTAGATAGTCCAATGATTTCTCTTTTTTTATAGTAATTTTATGAAAGATTACAATTACAACAATAAAAACTAATACAAACAAAAAGAAAAAGAAAGAAAAAATAGAAGGTGCAGAAAAGAAAGAAAGAAAAGAGAAAAAGAGAAAAGAGAAAAATAAGAATACAGCGAAGAAAAAGGAAAGAAATATATAAAGAAATGACTTTCCCCTTGATCTCAAATATAAACAATTTTAGTGGCTTATCACCTTCTCTTAAAATACAACCAATGATCTCTTCTTCCCATATCCCATCTCTTATCTATAAACAAATCCATAAAGCCTCATCATTTCAGTCCTGATCAGCAAAAGTCCATTAAGGGTTATCAGAGATAACAACGTATCTATTTTAACCTTGATCAAATAAACCAACTTTATATTCCTTCCTTTTACTTCTAACAATCTTAATCTTTAGTCCCTTCCAAAAATGCCTTAGAACTTGATTTCTTTTCATTTTTTCTTTGTCCCTTCTCACAAAATTCTTCAAAACTTTAACAAGCCTCTTTTGTAAATCCAATATAGGAAAGTTATCCAAGTCATTCTTTTGGTTTGTTATTGGCATATCCCTTCTAATTATTAGGACATCAGCTGGTTTCTTTTCTTTGTCCAGTGCAGCTTCTTTTTCCATCATTCTTGTAGCCTGTCATTTTTAAATCCACTTTCAACTCAGTCTCAGTCTTGTCAGGTAGAACTTGTTCCTCTTCCATAGCATCTTTTAAATACAGTCTATCTATAGAGGCAGACACTCTTAAAATTGACTTCTGGGTCCATTGTTCAAAAGTATCCTTCAATATGTGTAATGTTAAAATATTTTCCTTCATTCTGTAATTGTAAGTTGAATTTGAGTGTTATAATCTTTAGTTCCCTCTAATGTCCAATTTTTAAAGTCTTATGTGTCAGGTTTAGCCCAGGAAACTCCAGGAGACAGTACAGATTCAATCGAGCAAGGTTTATTTGGCTTCACACCATTTACAGAATCTTCTCAGACTGAGATCAGTTCCCAGGCTCAGTAATCAATATGACTAGCATTCCTCAGGGAGGGGCCAGTCTCATCCTCTTATCTCTCCCCCGCTCCTCTGGTGATGAGAGCACATGTTTCACTACCCTTGCTCTATCTCTCACATCTGGTTTAAAAAGAAAAAAAAAATTCAGAATAAAACCATTTTCGCACGGGAAGGATTCTTTCTTATTAATTCCAAAATCTTATTTCAAATTTATCTGGACCCTTAGTCTGCTTGTAACTTTCTAAAATTAAATTTTTAATCACCCTTTTGCTGTTTATTCGCCACACACACACACACACCAAATTTAAGTCTTTAAACTTGTAGTTAAACTTTCCTTCACTAAGGATTGAAGGAAACTAACTCAGTACTGTAAAACCTGTTGATCCAAAGGTTTCTAATAGCTGAAAAGCAGTTATCAAGCAATTTCCAAAAATGATTAGAAAAGGAAGTATATGAACCCAGGGTCCTTTCAAAGATGCCAAAAGTGGTTTGAGCAAGATGGCTATTCCCTCATCTCCCAGAACTCTAAACCCACTGGAGACCACTGTCTTGCTCCTCATGAGGAGCAGCTGTCTGGAGCATTTATGGGTAATCTCAAGTCCTATCCTTATCCAGAGGGAATTATGAAACAGCTGGTCTACTTGCTGGCTTTCTGTTCTGCCATGGTCATTGGCTCTACTTTTTGCAGACCTGTCTACAGTCTGCCATTTCTTCCCTGGAGGTCCAGTTCCAATGATTTCTCCTACAATTTTTGAAATTACTACACCATCCCTGCTAGAGCAAGCAGGGATGGGAAAGGACACCAAAGACAGCTTCCTGTTATCCAGCAAATAGTCTTTTCTGTTTTGTTTTGTTTTTTGTGCCTTCAAGTTAATGTTGACTCCTGATGGCTACCTGGACAAGTCCCTGCTGCTTTCTAAGGCTGAGAAAGAGTGACTGGCCTCAGGCAGGACTAGAACTCCTGATCTCCCAGTTTCTAGCCTGGTACCTTAACTGGTACACCAAAATGGCTCCTGATAGCAAAGAGTCTAGGAAGACATTATACTGAACTAATGCAAAAACATTCTAGTCCAACTGTAAACTCAAAACATAAAACACCAAATCAAATCAAATCAAATCCTTATTATGGTCATATACCAGCTTCTCAGCCTTTTGGCTAAGATCAAGTGTAGTAAAACATTTTAAAAAACTGTTAAAAAACTAAGCTTTTATTTTGTTATTTACTTTTCTGGAGTGCCTGTTTTGGCATGATGCTCAAGAATGCCTGTTGATTGACCTTTGGAGGTCTCTGGGTTTTAAAAAGTTAAAGATAAGGCATTACTTAAATACCTATTGCTACATATAATGGGCCTATATGAAAAAACAATATTTTCCATTGTATAAAAACAACCAAGTTTTTTTCAGAAGAATGTTAACTAAAGAAATACCTTTCACAGACGGATTTTTAAAGATTACAGGGTAGGTCACAACAGAATTATTACTGTTGAAAAGTTTGAATATGGGCCTAAATGTTTATAATATGTTTAAAATGAGAGCTTATAATGTCAAAAATCTCATTAAGAGAGTTTTTCAAAAGGATATTTTTCCCAAGAGTAAGGCATAAATGGCAGTGGCAGGAACTAATTAGTATGTGCTTCAGGAAAAAATATAAAAACTTTAACACGTGTTAACTCAGTAATTATAGTTATTTCAGAATGGGTCTCTGTGTTGTTTCAGATACATAACACATCATAGTGAATAGGCACTTAAGTCTGATCATAAATACCATCAAATTACTTGCTGTTGTGTTGCACTGTGGGTCAATAGTATATATTGCTGACCAGCACAAATTTATTTCAGCAACTCTGATTAAAATATTGGAAGCTGTAATAAACCTAGTTTAAAATGTTATTGGGAAAGTAACACTTGAAACTGATCACCTTATCAAAACTGTTTTGAGAATAAATATGACTTTATTTTGCCAACTGTTTAAGAGAACATTATCAAAAAGTTGCCTTGTTATTTAATTAATTAATTAATTAAGGAAGAGTCACAGACTAGGCAACAGGCAGATAAGAGGCAGCTGAGCCTGAAGAAGGAATGGGAGCATGACAAATGTCTCAGAGGGGACCCTATCTAGTTTCTTGGACTGTAAAAGTGAGGGGGGAGAGATGTACTTTCATATTTGCAAGATTCTGTTACCTTACAATAAAGATAAAGCTAGTACTCCTGGGTGTGTTTCTTGTCTAGACTACCTTACAAGGCTGACAGGTGTATTGGCTCCAAATGGAAAATTAATTCACTTGCAGGATTTTTGCACTCCTCTGCCTTTCATCTCAATGCATCTTGCTATAAAGAACTCTGAAATCATTGTACAGGGAAAAGAATAGCTTTCAATTTCAGCAGCTGCCAAAGGCCCTGACACCTTCATTGCCTCCAGACTTGATGACTGTAATGCATTATAGTCATCAAGTCTGGAGATTTGAAGACTACCTGGGAACTGCAATTTCTTCAGATTTCTACATGCTAATAAGAACACTCCACTGGCTTTAGGTGGGTTTCTGAATGCAGTTCAAGATCCTGGTTTAACTTGTGAAACTCCATAGGAAGAGGGCTCCATAGGAAGAGGGCATATATGTGGGACCATCTCATCTGGAGACCCTGTTTATTATGCTCTAGAGGGACCCAGGACCCAGAAGCATTACTTCTAAATTTCTGCCTTACTCTATGGAACAAGCTCCATCCCCCAATTTCTGGCTAACCCTCATTGTAGTCACCTTTGCATTTTTTTAAAAGTCATACTGTATATTTATGGTTTTTACCAGTTTGGTGATTTAATTTGTAAAATAACAAAAGTTGCATAATTGTGGCAGTATAGAAATATTGTAAACAATTTAAGGAAAAAATCCAAAGTTGTAACTTGATTTTGGACAGAATTAGCCACATATTATTACCATTGTACTATTGTAGCATTACTAATAAATGGAGTTCAATAAAATATTAAAGGTCATGGTAGTTGAGGGGGAGTAATGTAGCCAATGAACTGCAAGCATTAGTCTCTAGTAAAGTAGTGAAGTAAAGCACACCAGTCAAAACTGACAAGACAACTTAAGGTGATATAAGGAGGAGAATATTTTAAAAGCTCAGCAGGAAAATTCACCCAGAATTGGGTAAGTACAGAGTAACTTTTTCCATTTTTGCCTACAAAAATGGTTGCTGGCCTGTTCTGGTGATAAGGCAATTAGGCAATGTCTGCCTTTTGCAAACTTCCTGAAAGTTCCTGATCCAGTCTAGGTTCATTTATATGGAGTTGTCTTTCCTGATGAAATGACAGAATTAATCCAGAGCAACCAATGTATCATCAAACAAATCACTCCAGAGTAAGACTCAATGGACAAATGACCAGGCTTGAATTATCTTATTTCAGACACATCATGTAAAGATCCAGCTCTCTGGAAAAGGTTGTAATGCTGGGAAAGGTAGAAGAAAAGAGGAAAAGAGGATGACCAGCAGCAAGGTGGGTAGACTCAGTTATGGTGGTGATGAATGTACCATTGGGAGACCTGAAAAACCAGGTTAGGGATAGATCATCATGGAGAAAATCTATACACGTGGTTTCCAGGAGCCAAAAATGACTTGTTGGCACATAATTAAATAAACAAGCAAACAATCAAACAGTGTCTGGAGAGGAAGAGGGATGTCAAGAGTGATGCAAACAGCATCACAGTGTTGCAGTGCAAACCCTACCTCTTTCCTACATACACTGTGATACAGCACACATGCCCCAAAGTAGTGGCGCTTCCAGAGCAGACACTTCTGAAAGGAAGCCAACACAGATCTAAAACCTGACCACTGATAAAGAGCCCTATAACCTCCATCAATTAATTGATTTTTTTCACCTAATACAGTCATAATTTGTCCTAGCGAGACTGCTTTGATTTGCTTTGATGCAGTGCTTTGTACCACCAAGGAGATCCAGTTCTCATTGAAAGGAAGGAATGATGCAATTTGTCTTGAAGGACCAAGACTGACTGACTGTTTCAATAGTTAGAATAGGTTTCCTGCAGGAGAAGACTCTGGGATATTAGAAATGCTTAAGGACCTTTCAAGTAGGCAAAAGAAAGGAAGCAACATGGTGGATGCTTCATTTGGGCCTTTGCTCAAGCAAAGGATTTCTTTAAAAATCTGCAGAGTCCTAATAATAATTATTTGCATTTTATTAAAAAAAAATTAAAAACATCCTAAAACTATTTATAAACATATTTTTGGCAATTTATGGATTACCTAAGTAATTGATTAATTCTAGTATTTTATGAAATAATTTGTGATACTGTTTTGATATCCTTTGGGAAAGTATGGAGCCAACTGTAAAAAATATAACATCAGTTTTAAGGGTAATATTTGAAGCATATACTGTAACTAACTTTTATTGCTTTAATAAGCAAGCACCATTAATTCAGAATTTATCAAAAGATGTTATTTTCTCTAATATGAAGGTTTTCAAATATGGATGATCTTAACAAAAGAGTTGGCCTGTTGTTACCAAACAATCCAATTTGATTCAGGATTCAAATTAAAAAAGATTCATTTAGAATAAACTTATTTTCAGGTGTAAAATAAATAAATAAATAGATATATGAAAGGAAGTTTCTTTCAAGTTTATAAGGGATCCTTCAGCCTAGGTACCATTAATTTCTATAAATGATTTACTAGGATTTTCAAAGATTGTATGAAATGGAACACTTCACTAGTTTAAGCTTTTTCACATTTTATATTTTTAAAATTATTGCATAATGTCAGATAAAAGTATCTTCTCTTCCTCTTTCCTGGTGTGCTCATTGCTCTTGGATATTTAGAGAATGAACACTAGCCTTTCCACAAAATACAAAGTTCAAATCTTGCAAACTTTCTAAATATCCTCTGAAGCCAGGCTCAGAAAAAGAAGGCTTCGGGTCCTCAGGAAAAAAACCCTGACTGATAGGACAGATAAATTTCCTGAGCTCCAGAATTTTTCTCTTCTTTGGATTAACTTTCAAGGCAGAGAGCCCCTGGGATATTCCCTGATTAACACTTAGCACAACCATGAACAATCTTTCCTAGCCAAGCAAAGCCTCCTTTTTCAACTAAAAGTGACTTTGAAAAAATATTGAATAAAAATGTAAAACTAAAATAATCTGGAAAATTCTAAAAATGTATCCCAAGTGTCTTGGTAGATTTAACAGCATTAGACATCAGTGTTAATAGTGGATCTCTGATAAATCTAAAGGGAACAAGGTTGAAGTTAAGCAAAAATGAATTAAAGATGGGAAACCAATCCTGAACTGTCACACCAGTTCAGAACTGTTACGCTCCTCTTAAAAAAGCATCTGCCAAGTTGTCTTTTCTATCTGGGTTTCTGTGGTGTTCTTCTATTAGGTCTTTGAGCTATACTGAATTTCTGCTGAGGAAAAAAAAAGAGTGGAAGAGAAAAAGCTTAGAGAAAAAACAACATCTACAATCAAAACAAGCAAGATGTCAGTCACAGCAGTGCAAACAAAGCCCTTCCTCTTTGCATGTCTTTGTGATGTCAATGCACATAGAAAAGGGGGGGGGGGGCTGATTGTGCTGTCACAAGAACCATCTTGCTTGGTTTGATACACACACACACAAACATAGATTATGCCATTTAGAGAAGAGGCATAGCTAGGATAACCCTTTGACACTCCCTTCTTCTCAGATTACGTTTTGGGACTCTTACTCAGTAACAGCAATCCCCAAGAGATAAGGATGATACCCTCTCTCCTAAGCTTTGAAAACCTGGCTTTGGTCGTAGGCCTGGGTTTGATGTTTATTATTGTTTAAAGCCTCTTTTTGGTTTGGTTGATTTTGTTGTTTATTGGATCATTTTAGTCTGGGCTGCCTGTTTAATTTAATATTTTTAGCTGTTTTCATGTTTATTGTACACCATCCAGAGTTGGGCGGCCAATACATTTAAATAAACAAATAAGTAAATAATAGCCATTTTCAATATATTTCCATTTATTGGGGATAAATTTGGAGTAGTCTTTATTTAATGTTGGAGAGACACAGTGAAACTCCCCCTCAGGTTTGTGAGGGCAACATCTTTCTGTTTGGCATTGCTATCACCCAAGTTTAGGCAGCTCAGCCATTTTCTTTTCTTCATCTGGTTCCCCATGCTATTATAGGACCTGCACAGGGGAAGAGAAATCATCATCGTTGACAAAATGGCTAATCTGGTGAGATAATAAGGGAAGCAATGTGACTTATTTGGATAATGCCCTGGATTGATTTCAAACACTGCAATTTCAAATATGCAAATTGATTCCCTGAAGATATAATATGTAAAAAGAGGTT
Source organism: Liasis olivaceus (assembly GCA_030867105.1). Taxonomy (NCBI): domain Eukaryota; kingdom Metazoa; phylum Chordata; class Lepidosauria; order Squamata; family Pythonidae; genus Liasis; species Liasis olivaceus. The sequence continues at coordinate 202,304,041 of CM061348.1, forward strand.
AGGCTTTCAAATGGAACAAAAGCAAAACAAAATGAAAACAGGAGAATTAGGTTGGGATGCTGTATAAATTTACCAGCTGGCAGCAAGATCTTTTGAATTCTATGGGATGTTGGTCGGTGTATTGAGTTCTTTCCTTTTAAAAAACATAAAGCTATTGTAAAAATCTGCCACCCGCTTCTCCCATGTCCAATAACTTCTCTTGCAACCAATATTGATTCAAATAAAGTTCATTTATTGAGAACAAGTGTACAGTTCCAAAGCATTGCTAAGACTAAACCTGTGCACACCAAAAGTTGTTTTTTACTTTTCCCCTCCTTCACCCCCCTTGCCTCCTTAGTCTCCTGATTCTCCCGCTGGTACGGCCTTGAGCATTCCAGCGCCTGTGATAAGGAGCCATCTGCCTCTAACGGTGTTTCATCCATTTCCCCCCCTCCCCCCTCCCCACCTTTTACAATGGCAGAACCACAGCATGCAAAAAGCAAATACTAAACTAGCCAACACTAAAATCTACTACTAAATCTTGCGAGGATTCTGACAGCTATGTTTCCCTTAATTAGAACTCCTAAACAAAACTCCTACCCATCTGAACAAGCTCCATTTTTAGTTGAGAAATAAATAATAGCTTTTGTATCATCCATCTCAGGAAAACGAGTAGAGCCCCCAACATGCATTCTTACTGCATGCAAAGGGGATATTGCATAACTGACTTTCACATATGCAGTGCTAAAACTGCTGAATGTTAAATTCTTCCTGTTACAAATAAATTCCATTTTCAGCAGGTAATGTAAAGACAAATACACATAGGATTCATAACCTTAGCCATCCCAAGGAGAGTTTCTTATTTTTTAGTCTACTGTACATAGAGTATATTTAAAGTATTGATTTTATATGAAACGATTATATCCGTGTAGGCTGAAGGATGAGCGATTGATAAAGCTAATCTAACTACTCTTTCCCTTGGCTTTCCTTCAACTTGAAGTTATATGTAGGTGTGCATTTAAAATCTATGACAACTGAGAGCAAGGAATAATAAGCATGACAACTGAGGTCACATGATGTACATTTTATATCTCATCCTAAACAATAGGAAATCAATAGGAAATAAAACAGGAGGACAACTTCAGCTATCCTTTGTTTAGGAATTTTATCATATCTGACAATGAGACCCTTAGACTCATCCACTTGTATACTAAGCTCATTTGCTTTAAGTGACCTTGAGCAATGCTTTGAGGACTAGACTTTATCCATCTCCAGGAAACATAAAGAATAGAGAAGGGAAGGAGCTAATTGTACTTCAGTGTGATTGAAATCCAAGCAAAATAAAATGCATCTAAATAGTATGATAAAATAGCTATTAAGAGTGAATACAGTTAAAAGATACCTAACTGCACCCCAAAGCATGCCCAAGAATCTTTTAGATATATCTTTAAAAAATGGTATGGAGAACCAGGGAAGTTAACCAGCCTGCCACAATCTGAAAGTGCATCCTTCTAATATTTGCTTTCACCACTGCTGACACAGAAAGCTTTTCAGGCAGAATGTGATTTGCAGTCATAATTGCCTGTTGTCTGAGAATAAAATAATCCACAGTTCCTACAGAGAGTCTTTATCCCTATTGTTTAGTGGCAGTTTTGTGAAAACACATACTTTATAGAATACCTCCATAGTATGAAGAAAATGCCAAAGTACACTGCTGATGCAGAAACTTAGTCAGTGAAATGTGACCTACAAGCCACTCAGTGGATTATAGAATAAAACCATTAGGAATTTAGCAAAGAATTTGAAAACTGGAGCCTGGACAGGAAGGGTGATATAAAGGAAAATGGTACATAAAACTGTGGAAGCAGTTTATTTAATTGAGAGTTGAAAATGGGTCCAGAAATATATCACATCAGAAAGTTCCTTGTAAATACAGATCTCAAACAAGATTTATTTATTTATTTTATTTATTTAATAGACTTGTCCCCGCCCATCTCCCCACAATGGGGGACTCTGGGTGGCTTACAACAATTAAAATCAGAAATACATGATTAAAAGTTATAAAAAACCACACTTACAAAGATAAAAAGGCTAAAAAATCCAAGAGCCCGATAGAGGCCACACCAGGCTGCTAAGGGGCCAGCCAACCCCATTTCTGACATCCTTCCTCCCCGCCCCAGGCCAGATGGCAGAACCAAGTCTTCAAATCCCTCCGAAAGGCCTGGAGTGAGGGGGCCTGTCTCACCTCCGGAGGCAAGATGTTCCAAAGGGTGGGGGCTACAGCAGAGAAGGCCTGCCTTCTGGACCCCGCTAATCCAAGTTCTTTTACTGCGGGGGTCCAGAGCATGCCCTCTCTGTGAGATCGGGTGGGACGGGTTGAAATCGTGGGGGTGAGGCGGTCCTTCAGGTAACCTGGCCCCATGCCATGTAGGGCTTTAAAGGTGATAACCAGAACCCTTGAATTGGACCTGGAAGCAAACCGGTACCCAATGCAGCTCACGGAGCAAAGGTGTTATATGGGTCCTTCCTCAGGCCCCAAAAATTGCTCGCGCGGCTGCATTCTGGACCAGCTGAAGCTTCCAGATACTCTTCAAGGGTAGCCTCATGTAGAGCACATTGCAGTAGTCTATCTGGGAGATAACAAGGGCATGAGTGACCGTTCGCAGGGCATCCCGATCCAGGAAAGGGCGTAACTGGTGCACAACCCAAAACTGTGCAAAAGCCCTCTCGGCCATGGCTGCCACCTGCTCTTTGAGCAGAAGCCGTGAGTCCAGGAGGACCCCCAAATTACACACTGGGTCTGTCTGGGGCAGTGCTACCCCATCCAGCTCCAGTGATGACAACGTCCCGGATACAGAGGAGCCATTAACCCACAGCCACTCCGTCTTGCCAGGGTTCAGCTGGAGCCTGTTGTTCCCCATCCAGACCTTCACAGCCTCCAGGCACCGTGAGAGGGCAGTCACAGCATCACTTACCTCACCAGGGATGGAGATATATAGTTGAGTATCATCAGCATACTGATGATATTTCATCCCATGATGACAGATGATCTCACCCAGCGGTTTCATATAGATTGAAAAGGAGCGGAGAGAGAACCAAACCCTGCAGCACCCCACAAAGGAGGGGCCAAGGATGGGACCTCTCGCTCCCTATCACCACCAATTGGGATCGGTCCCAGAGAAAGGAGGTGAACCAGCACAAAACTGTGCCGCCCACCCCCATATCCCTGAGCCGTCCCAATAGGATACTGTGGTCGACGGTATCGAACACTGCTGAGAGATCAAGGAGAGCAAGGATGGTCACACTTTCACCATCCCGCTCCCGCCAAAGATCATCCATAAGTGCGACCAATGCCATTTCTGTTCCATAGCCAGGCCTGAAACCTGATTGATAAGGGTCCAGATAATCTGTTTCCTCCAGGACCCTTTGAAGCTGCAAAGCCACCACTTTCTCAACCTCCCCAAAAAGGGGAGGTGGGAGACTGGACGAAAGTTGTCCAGTACAGTAGGATCCAGGGAGGGCTTCTTGAGGAGGGAGTGCACCAACACCTCTTTAAAGGGCGCTGGAAACACTCCCTCCTATAAGGATGTATTAACCATCGCCTGGATCCAACCACATGTCACCTCCCGAGCTGCTTTCACCAGCCAGGAGGGGCATGGGTCCAGATGACAAGTGGTGGCCCTCACAGTCTGGAGGATCCTGTCCACTTCCTCAGGAACCACAGGATCAAACCGTTCCCAGATAACTAGGCAAGAACGATCCCCCGGTATCTCCCCAGACCCTGCACGACGCTCGGAGTCCAATTTGCAACAAATCCGAGCAATTTTATCCTGCAGGTGCTCTGCAAATTCCTCCGTGTGGCCCTGCAAATGAACCACCACATCCCCCTTACCAAGGAGGGACCTGGTGATCCCAAACAGGACCGCCGGGTGGCACTCTGCAGGCGCAATAAGGGTGGAGAAGTATTGATGCTTCGCCACCCTTATCGCCACAATGTAGGCCTTAATAGCGGCTCTAACATGTGTTCAGTTGGATTCGGTCCGTGTCTTCCTCCAGCGGCACTCAGGACGTCTCTTAGCCCTCTTCAGCACCCTCAACTCCTCCGTAAACCATGGGGAGCATCAGGGCCGATGTGGCAAGAGAGGCCGCAAAGGTGCAATCCTGTCCAAGGCCCCGGCCGCTTCTCTTTTCCAGGCAGCAGCCAGAGCCTCCGCTGGACCATGCAGCAGGTCCACAGGAATATCCCCCAGCTCCCTCTGAAACCCTGACTGGTCCATCAGGCACCGGGGCCGGACCAATCGCATGGGTCCTACCTCCCTGCGAAGGGGGGTGGCATAGGAGAAACGTGATCTGACTATGACAGCGGGGAAAGCTGTACATCTCCCCTCAGATCACTTTGCCATTGCTCAGACAAGAAAACTAAATCCGGCATGTGGCCACTATCTTGGGTTGGGTCTCGCACAATTTGAGACAGGCCCATGGCTGCCATGGTAGCCATGAACTTCTGACCTGCCTCCGAGGACCATCCCAGAGATGGCAGGTTGAAGTCCCCCAGAACCATAAGCCTGGGGAACTCCATCGCCAGCCCCGAGATGGCCTCCAGCAGCTCAGGCAGGGAGGCTGCCATGCAGCAGGGAGGCTGATACAGTAGCAGCACTCCCAACTGTTCGTGGGCACCCAACCTAAGAAACAGTGTCTCACAGCCAGAAACTTGTGGAGCAATGCCCCTGAAGGCCACTAGAGACTCTCGGATGACAACAGCCACCCCTCCTCCCCTGCCCTGGTATCTTGGCTGGTGCCACATTGTAAACCCAGCTGGGCACATTTCCGAGAGGGCACCCCCCCTCGGGCCCCAGCCAGGTCTCGGTGATACATGCCAGGTCTGCCCCCTCCTCAGTGATCAAGTCACCATGATGGGGGCCCTGTTTTTAACTGACCTGGCATTAAGCAGCTGCAGCCAGAGGCCAGGTCCCCTATGAACCTGCTGGTCAGGACCTGGGAGTGAGCAAGGAGGGCCGGAGCACACCACCAGCAGCACACACCGGGGGCATCTTTCCTGAAGATGGCCCGCCCCCCTGCTCCCGCCATATTGTCCCCTACCCATCACCACCTCGATAATGTAGCCCCTCCCATCATCCCGGGGGTGCCAGGCCCAAGTACCTCCAATCCCAGGCCCTCGGAGTTCCCAATCTGGGGTAAAGATCCCTCTATCCAATCAAACATCTTGAATCTGCATTCAAAGCCAAACACTCCCAGGTGAGGGGAGATCTCGCCCGCGCACCAGTTCACGCTCTCAGCACTGGCTGAGACCCACCCCCCACCAACCTCACACCACAATCACACTCTGCCCCCCTGCATGACCTCTCTCACTAGTCGGCAGGGTGGGCATCCCATACACTCACTCACACCTCCTGGCTCTCACCCAGCAGGTAGAGCCTCACATCCCCATACGCTCCTAGACTCCCCCCCAGACTCTCACTACCAGGGGGGAGTCCCAGATACCCACTGGAGGGACCCCACGGCTCTGCACTGGCACTGGGCGGGATTGAATAGGGGTGGCTAGATCCTGGAGCCCCAGTTCACCCCTCTTGAAAACAAGAGTCAATTGGGATGCTGTCCGGCAGCCCCCCTGCTGCCCCACTGTTCCTCCAAACCGAGGGATCTTCCTCCACAGTTGGGCAGCCGCCTTGCATCGGGGCCTGGTGGAATTCGCCACACCGTCCGGGGCTTGCTGGGGCCTGCTGATCCTACTAGGCCTGGAGTCTGTTGGGTTGTTGGGCCCACTGGGCCTGGGGCTGGAAATGCCACGCCGGACCCTGCCAGAGTTCGCCGTGCTCTGCTGTTGGTCGCTGGAGCCTGCCACGCCATGCTGCGGCCCATCTGGGCCCCCCCGCTGTCCCCCACAGGGGGCGAAGAGTCTAAAAACACGCTGCTGGTCGCCGCCCGGCAGAACTCTCTGCGCCGCTCCAGAACTCAATGGGCTTGACACGACACACCGGCGCTTCCCAGGGCCCATCGAATCAACCACGCCCTGCTCTGGGGATCGATGGGGCCCGTCGCCCTGCACCAACACCACACCGGAGTTAACCAGGTCTGTTGCTCATCGCTTGCCTGGTGTTGCCGCTCTCCGCCGCGCTCACTCTCCACCGTGCTCCGATGTTCCACTACCCGTCCCAGGGGTTGTGCCTGGGGGACCCATCCAAGGGGAAAACCCCTCCCAGGTCTCCCTCCGCATCCAATTCAGCCCTAGGAGATGGAAAGAATCCCGGGGGGGGGAGTGATCCCACAATCTTCCCCCTTAATGCAGCGGCCGCGCCCGGTGTTTGCTGGCGGTCGCCATCTTCTTTGCAAAGGCCTTCATCAGATGAATGTGATAATTTCCCTGTCTCTTCCTTCAGTGGAGCCACTAGCAGCAACTTCAGAGTTATGTCAAAAGGTATTGATAGTAGTTTAAGAACAATTGTCCAGTGCCATCTGAAGCTCCTGCCTGCAAATACTAGAAGTTTTTGATCAACCATTGTTAAGGCCATAACAATTCTGGCTCTGCCTACTCCTTCCTCCTGCGTACCACTTGGTTTACCACCATTACAAAATGGCTGCAACCAGTACTCTCTCTACTAAAGCTTTTCCAGTGCACCTATTTAAAGGAGGCTGAATCAACAGAAAGCATAAGTGAAATTCAGCAAGTATTATATAATATTTTCCCTTTTTCTTTCCAAAGCATTTGATTTAGAGATTTGAAAGACCACTAGTAAACAGTTTTCTGGCCACCTGGAAATTGTTCAGCCCAGCTTTCTCATTCCTTTTCTTTATCTATTTTTTTTCATAAATGGGAAAATGAAAGTGCTTTTCTACAGTTTACCAAAGGTGCACAGCGCTCACAATATTGCAGGAAGTTCAGATTCCTTTCTGATTCCACCAGTTCTTTCTACATCTACACAATTCAACTCAGAATTTGGATAAAACTGATCCCTAACTCTGATGTGGTTTGCTAGATTATGAAATCTTTTTATTTTGTTGGGTTAGTTGTTTCTCAGTGGCAACATCTGAGCTCACCACTAGACAAAATGATAGCAAAGAAAGAAGTGAAGAGAATGCATCTCTTGCCCTTTGAGCCAGCATAAATAGAGGATAAAGCACTCTTTTGATATGAAGGATGAATCAAGCAACTATGTTATCAGAAGAACCTGCCATTCATAGGCTTAATAAAAGTATATATTTGCTGTTTTCTCAACGTAAATACAAAATTGAATGGACTGGAGAAGCTTTGTAGTAACTCAGTGATAATTCTCTGGATATTTCATTAAAAGAATCCTATGCAACTATTATCTCATAATATAGTTATTTCCTTGTCAACATATGAAATGGATCTTTATAACATTATGTTCACAGGCATGCTTCCCAAAGCAGAGATAGGAAGTGCACATGTACATACACGCACATATTTCTAATAATGAATGGTCTTATGGAGGTGTAACCTGAAGAATTCTGTTTTTAGTGTCAGGAATGAAACAGATCTCCAAAGTGTACACTGAAGACAAATTTTTATTCTGGAGTAAAAGAATATAGACACTACTTTGTGATTTATATCACTAATTTTCCAATTGAAAGATCCTATCATAAGAACTGTATGTTCTTATGATCCTCACCAAATCATTTGAAATGTTATTTTAGCTTTCACAAAGGATCTATAATGTAAAGTGATGGTGCAGGTAAAATTATCTTCTGGCAACTCAAGTTTGCTAAAAAAGTAACCTTGGAAAAACATAAAGAATTGCTTTAATGAATTAATAGAGATACAAAAGGTAATCAAGCCGAAGAAAAATGGTAGGAATGCCCCGAGTATCTCAGAAAATGACAATGAGAAAGATAACAGTCTAAATTATGCCATTTATTATCATGGAGTGCTAAAGAAGAAAGCATGTTGTTCACATTTCCCTGAACAGAAGAAACCATGTAGACTAGAAGCTTAATTAAGGTCCTATGAGTCCAAGGAATTGCAATGATCAATGAGTCCCTTGAATCATTACAACTGTAGCAAAGGTAGAGACAATTTAATTTAGTGGTTTCTTACTAGAGATCTTGAAGATCTTTCATCCCTCAGAATAAATCGTTCTCCGTAACAGATGGGCCTACCACCATAAATCTGTGTATGAGAGAACTGAGAATGAGGTACTCATCCAAGATTCCTCTGTTATGACCTGTGCTTACAAGAATAAACTTACATTTACTCACTACTCATCCAAGATATATCAAAATGGATTTACCTTTTCTTATTTACAACTGTGCTTAGGGTAGGATACCATTTCTTATGATTGCAAACTATGGCGTGAACACACACACAGACCGCAGGCCACAATGCCCTCCCATTGGACAACTCCCCTTCCAACATTCTGTTCCAGGAAAGCAACTGCCAATCACTTTCCTTCTGGTGGGCGGACCTACTTGGACATATATATGTTTGTGGGGTGTGTGTAATATAATGTATAAAGCTATATTACATTTATATATACAATATTAGAACATCAGCATGGACATATTTGCAGGCAAAACAACCAGTTTTTTTTTAATCCCTTTTCTTATTTTTTTATTGCTTTTCCTGAATACCTGCTGGTATAGCAGCTTTTCCTTGGTAGCATAATGACTGGAAAATATAACTGAAAAATGATGAAAAAGTGTGTCATTGGAGTTTTTTTTTTTTTTTTTTAAAGAGTCAAGCAGAAAAGTAAGTAACTCAAGGAAGGAAAAATAATAATTAAAAAAAAAATCCTGATGAATTTTAACCCAGGGATGTTTTGCAGATACAGCAAATTTTATAGTCGTTGTGCTAGTAAGGAAGATCTGCTACAACAGCATCTGTAGTGGATGTTATTCAGGAAGAGTAGAGAAAATGCAGTGAGGGGTTTTCCTAACTCTGCAAAATAAATGCAAGAGTTGGCCTAAAAGAAAGTAAAGTTCAGCTGACAGAAGCAGGAAAGCACTACTTTGAAAGTGAAGCAGGAAATCATTCTGGAGGGGGTGATTAAAAATTGATGTCACCTATCCTGTACTCCAAAAATGGTTGATGGTCCACAACTGGTGATTCCCCCTAACCCCATCCCCTGAAATCCTGGCAGTGTGGATAAGCCCTAAGAAAATCTACATAACTGGCAAGGGCAATGTTACTTAGTGTAGTTGCTTTGTGGAGCCAGATTAATGTAAAATTTTCTAATTTTGTCTGAACTTTTCTTCACTTGTTTTTAAGTCAATGCAGAGGTCTGAAGTTGCCCAGTAATGCAAGAATTTTGTCTCATGAAATGGTAGTCGGAGTGCAAGAAAGAGATCAGCCGGATACAACCATTGTAGCAGCAAGATGAACTATGCTGAGAGCAGGTTAAGATAGCATTTTTGAAAACAGGAAAAAAACATTTGGGGAAGAAAAAAAACCTTACACTTTCTGAAAGTAAAGAGCAAAGTTTAAGTTTGGTGCCTAATTCATATACAATTGACTTAATATTTAGCAGAATCATGAGGAAATTATTGTAATGTATCTAATAACGGTCGTGTTGTATGAAGTTTCTGTGCTACCCCAAAACAAAATACACTTGGAGTGTTTGCAGACATATAACCTAAAGCAACAATAATAGCAACAACATAAGAAAACATCGACCGATTGATTGATTTTTAGCCTACCTTTTGTCTGGGAGCTCAAAGCAGTATATATAATGCTCCCTTCTTTTATTTTTCCCCACTACCACAACCCTCTGAAAAAAGTTGAGGGAGATAGAGAGGTGCTTGATACTAATTCTCAGTAAGAAAAACTAAAGAAAGCATGAATCCATAGCTGGAAGCCAACTGTCAAACCTTCCCTAGTAAACTTACAAACAAAGATAAGTGATATGTAGGAACATCTTCCTGTTACTCAAAGCAGAGTTTGGAGAACTGTAGAAGGAGAATATTCATAGACTTCTAGGTCTGTCTTTCTCCTATTCAAACTCTCAAGTACAGATGGGCAATTTGTACCCCAGGCTCACTCAGTCTCTCTTTTTGTTAGCCCCAGAGACCTGTCCAACTATGCTTGTCCAAAACTGGTGGCATGCCCTCCTGCATTTTAAGTTACATGAGATAAGAAAATTGTAATGCATGTCCTAACATGAACTTAGCATAGTTTTTTAAAATATAAGAATCCCTCCCCATCCTCTACCCCCAAATCATCCAAAAGTTCAGGAAAAATACCTCAACCCCGGCCATTTGTATCACATGTTGTTGCCCATTTTTCTTTATTGGCTCACTAACTGCAGTTTCTCGTCCCCACAAAATATTAAATACTCCCTCAGCACTGACAGAACGTCCATCCCCTGTTCTAAGATTATGGTGAATAGGGAGCACCTGTGTTCCCATAATGGTCACATGCATTTTATATGTTACAAAAAAGCATTGGATTTCTGATGATTCTGTTGCATTTGACAGCCTTAAACTGGCACCCTTCAGAATTGCAGGAGCCATGACTGCAGGTCCCCAGGTCCTCAGTTAATAGTGCCAAATCTCAAAGATGGTGGGTTCCAGGTGGCGTACTCTGAAAAACTACTAAGAGAACTGTTCTGAATGCTGTATCCAATATAAGGACCCTCACTGAATTTCACCTTGGCTTAATGTCTAGTTTCAGAAACAGCTTAAACCTGAAAAATGAATTAAATCCATACAGTACAAGTCATATGTAACATGAAAACAAGCTTGGAATAGATGCAGTGAGAAGGATTAATCTTTCTTTCAAATAATAATGCTTTTTTCTGCTCTGAAATACTCCAGTCATGATGTAGTCACATTAAGAAAGGCTTCCCCTTCACAAACACATCCTGGTGTTTCAGGATGGCTTTGAAATACCACCCTCATTTGATTTATGGATTCAGGAGGGTTGATAGCTCTGACAGATTATAACTAAACTCTATAGAAAAGAAGTTCAATAGCAAAAAGTGAAAGGGTTGAGGAAGCCTCCTGTCAGCATATATTGTTCTTTGTGCTGATATTAAAACAAAACGCACTGACAAAAGTAGCTGCTCTAGCACAGCGTGTGTGAGACATTGCATCCTTGTATTAAGAGAAAAAGCTGCTGTTTGCTCATGTTCTATGCTTTGTAGGAGCACCAAAGCTTTTGGTGCCTTTATACTTGTAAAAGGATATTTCTTTCACTTAACACACATGTAGTGGAGTCACTAGACAGAACATTTATGTTTGGAATATGCATATGCACACAGGTAGAACTCTATTTGGGCTACCAGATGGGGATTGAAAAAATCCAGATGACTACTAGATTACAGCAAAGAACTAGAGCTTTCTGTATCTCTTGGTTGAACTTTAGGGTCATCTGGATTTCTGCCGCCCAGCCTGGTAGCTCTGGACTCCCAGCAGAACTAGGTGCTTCTCCTTCTCCTTCTCCTTCTCCTTCTCCTTCTCCTTCTCCTTCTCCTTCTCCCCTGAAATTTTGATTGCATGGAAGATTGTGCACATAAAAATGCATGTGCCATTTGCTGCACATGCATTCATTTGAAGAGGGCTAGAGATAATCTTGAGTAGTGATTAAGACATCAGGCTAGAAAATGGGAGACTGTGAGTTCTAGTCCTGTCTTAGGCACAAAGCTGGCTGGGTGACCTTGGGCCAGTCACTTTCTCTCAGGCCTAGGAAGGAGGCAGTGACAAACCATTCTGAAATCTTGCCAAAAAAACAGCAGGGATGTATCCAGGCAGTCTCTGAGAATCAGACATGATCAAACGGATTAAAAAGAGAAAGAAAGATATAGTCTGCAGAACAGTTAAAAAAAAAAAAACTACCCTGAATAGATGGACTGATAAATAAATTAAACCTGGGTACAACTTGAAAATGAAAGGCAGTGGGGAGATGGGGTAGAGATATTTGAAAACAGATGGAAATCTCTCCCACTAAGGTGTTAACATCCCAGTGCATGCAAATGTTTCCCAAAGTTGAAATCCTTGCTGATTTTTTTTAAAGAAACTGCAATGCAGATAGAGCTTATCTATATAAACTGAAGGTCACTGGACCATGTGTTGATTGAGTGAGTGCAGAAAATCCAATTTAAACCAAGTGGGCAATTATAGTCAAAGAATTGGTGATTACCTGTTCATATTTATCTTTAGTGATATTTATCTCTCTTTCCTAAATTCCCAACAGAACGCAGATCACTTTTCTAAGATATTTTACCAACTTAATATTTTATTAAGAGCAACATACAAACTGCTTAAGGATGACACAAATTGACTCTAACTGCTATCAACAAAGCAGCAGTGAAAATCAAGTGCACTACATCTTCAGTGGGAAGCCATTTATTCTAAGACTTCTAGTATTTTAATTGAAAATCGTCTTGCTTTGTTGCAAAGAATTGGCGATTGTAAAGATTGCTGGCAAAATGCATGAGATATTTCAGTATGTTTCCTGGATGAATTTTCCCTTTTGTTCTTTTTTGTTTTTGTTTTTGTTTTTTTAATCCCAATCTCCAAGTATAGGCATACATGAGTAATTTGCACACAGGTTGCTTAAATCTCATTGAAATCAATTGGATTTAAACAGCTTGTGCAGGGAATTGCTGCTGGAACATGTAGTGCATGATTATTAAATGGAGTGGTGGTGGTGAAGTTTATTCCTGCTTTCTGCTTTCTTTTTATTTTTACATAGTTAGTGGTGCAGAAAGCTAAGAGTTTTAATTCAGCCACATGTGAAGGGCCTCAGATTCCTTGTTTCTAAATTATGCTGAAATAACTTGGAGAAAAGGAGCTATATGAAATGGCAATGACTACAAGAGCATTATCATGTTGGAAAACTTTAGCATCTCCCATCATGATAGTCTTGTCTTGTTTTGCTTGGACTTTTAGGGTCTGACATATAACCAATGCAGTGGTTCCATAGCAGCCTCGTTTTTTGTTAGATTTGCTTGGTGGCACAATAGGAACGTTGACATGCCTGTATTTATATGGGCACAATTAATCATATGAGTTCTCAACAGCAGGGCTGGTGTCATTATTTGGTGGATGCTGGAAGTGAATAGAGGAATAGCAAGATGGTGTTGGAAGACAGGGTTCTGGGTCTATGTATCTCCTGTCTTTGGCTAATGGAAAATGTTTTGCTATCACTTGAGTGGAAGCAAAAGTCAACTATTCATCTAACCTGCTTTTGTTTAGGCAGTTCAGGTGGAATCAAAGAGGAGATTATCTGATCTTTCACACAATGCTCCAAAATGATCTCCCTGATTAAAACCAAAATTGTCATTCACTAGGAACTGAAGACAAGTTATCTCATATTAATGACTTTGCTTTAAGGACCTTCTGCAGAATCAATGAACATTGAAATATTGGGTGCCAGAAAATACAGGAAAACTGCTTAATCAGTTCCTTTTTTCTCAGAACACTCAGATATCACAGAATTCAGAATAATTGTTATAGGTGAGGAAGGGAAATGGAAGAAAATATGACTAACTGGATGAAACATTGAATAGAAGCAGTTCACCCCAAAACATTTTGTTGCAGATCTTAATTTTAGGATTAAATATCTAAATTTTGCTTTCTTCTTTCTTCATACATTCATTTTTGTTTTTCTGTCATATTATTTTAAACTATTGTCCTATTGGTAAGAATAGGCTAGTTCTTTTAAAAGTAAATAACATTACTTTTCCTTTCATATATGATCTTACCCACATAATTATTTCTCTAATTTACTTTGCTGCTATTGACTCTCTGTAGATATCCTACATTTCACAGAAGAAGCTGAGATCAGATATTAGGTTATGTCTGAAGTTAATCAATGCATTGGTATATTTGGAAAGTGATATATTCTTACCATTTAAATTTTCCTAAATGTCTTGAGTCTGCATGTATACTGGACTGTCTCCCACTGTGTGTATGTGTGTGTGTTTGTGTGTTTTCATCTCACCCTAAACACAGTACTGTAATCAGTATAGAAAGTATACTGATTGTTAGTGTTTTTTTCAGATGATGATGATGATGATTTAATGTTCAATCTCATTTTTGAAGTATCTTCTGAAGTACCATAAGCAATACTTTGGAGCACCTCCTATTTAGACATCTAATGCATGCTACTCGAAAGAGGAATCAGATATAATTGAGGGAACGTGAAAATTAATTATAAAGATAGAAGACAAAAAAGTACTAAAGAAAGGATTCTTTCTTATTTCTGCACCATGCTTTTGTCAGTAAGAGCACAGAGAGAAAACCATGTCTATCAAAAATTTATGTTAGAAGTTCAGAATAATAAAATATTCAAGTTTTTTTTGTTAAAAAAAGTGAAAAAAAGTAATCCTTTCATGACAGTTACAATCACATAGTTAATTACAATTTAGCAGAAAAGAAAATCTCTTGTCATTTTTAGCTGCTTTTGGAGAATCACAGATGGGAGACCTGATATTAATCAGTTCTTTTAAAGATACCAGTCTAATCTAACATATTAAAAGGTATTAACAGCGTCTATACAGACAAATGAAATAATGTGTTTTATGTGGGCAGTGTAGCAAAACGATAATGTTTGTTGAGCTTCAAATGAGAAATTTGCTTTTGAAAGTAATTAGTATATTAAGTGCTAGGCACAGGAATCTATAAGTTTAACTGAATGTACTGATTCTTTCTTTTGAGTAGATATGCACAGAATTATATTATACAATTCTCAGTTAATGTTAATTGGAATACTAAAAATATTGACATATGTAAGTTATAAGTAAGTTAACAGAAGTGAGAAAATGGGTATGCTTTTTTTTTTTTAAAGTACATTCATGATGCTTATGGGTACATATGGAGATGCTATTAAATCTCTGAGTACAGTCCTTACAAGCATGATATATGATCCCACAAGTGAATGTCCAATGTTCAAAAGAGATTGTACTGAGAAAGTGATTCCAAAGATATCCATGTTTATTATTTAGATACTGACCAAGAATGGTATTTTATCTCTCTATTCTGTTCATCCATTTATGGACCTAATACACTTGGATTTTGGATTCCTGACCAGTTCACACACAGGAAACAACAAATATATATAAGGAAACCAAAAATGTTTAAAACCGAATGGGAAGATTAAGAATAAAGATCTTACCCATTAGTCTTATAAGCATTCTGATGTTTCAGAACTCATTATCTTAAGGTCTGTTGAGGACATGGTTTCTTATCCAATGCAAGAAGTATTGTAGGATTATAATGAACAAGAAGCAGAGTTTTAAATATGGGAGATGATGGCATGCTTTTAATAATGCTCTCTCTGTTCCACAAGAACAGGCACAGTAATTTAGAAATATTCATTTTCATTCTTATTGGCTTCTAATGGAAGAAAGGAGGGGGGAGCAACTGGTTATTTAATTTTAATGAATATGTTAGTCAAAGTAAAGTTTAAGTAAAAGTCTTTTGGAGGATTTGAACAAGACTTTTGATAACATATTACAGTGTACTAAATACTGGTCATGAAGCTTGAAAGCAACAACAACAATGCTTACTATCTTTTCATATGTTATTTTTATAAGCAAATATATTCTGAATTAATAATAATGATTATAATTCCTGAAAAAGATTAAACCAAGAAGTGAGTTCAGGATCCCCAAATGGAACAAAGCCACCTCTATTCATCCTTGCAGAAGATGGACAGCATTGCATCATAACATTGGCCCATGTAGACCAGGGACATCCACAGGGGCACAGGGAATAAAAAGCCATGTGAGCAATTCCTGCCCCTATTTCATGTGTCTTTTTACCATTTATTTATTTATTGCTTTTATATCCCACCCCAATCCAATAACTCTCAATATTTAAACATTCACAATATGATTAAAAATATACTAATACATAATAATCATAAAACTCCAAACCAAAAGATACAATATAAAAAGGGAAGACCTCGGGAAAACCTAAAGCAGATGCACTGAGCCTTTGAGTACCTGCAGCTGACTCATAGTTTCAAGGAAGAAATCCAGAAATGTGCTTAGTAAAATGATTTGTCCATCCCATTAAATTGTAAAAATGTAATTAAAAAAATTGAGAGAGACAAATCATAAATTCATAGCTGTAACCCAGCAGGCTGTATGGTTCCAGGGCCACAATCACTGAAATGCTTTGGCGTGGGAGCTGCCTCATGGTCCTGCCATCAAGATGGCCATGTTCTGAGTCAGTAGGCTATGGACAAGTCTCCTAAGTGGAATACAGGTAGGACCCTTCCTAACTGTTCTCAAAGAAGGATGCCAGCATTGCAAGGATTCTGAACTGCTCCAGAATTAGCTCCATGCAGAGTACATTGTAGTCATCAGGGTTATAGTAGGCACATCCTCAACTGGAACTGCTGTTTCATTTATTTCGATGCAAGGGCAGTTCTGGATGGCTGCTATCTAATACAAGAAAAATACAGTACCTTCTCTACCGATCATGAATTTGCTGTAAATCCTCTCAGAAATGAAGTACAGTCACTTCTTTGGAGAGACAGTGTTTAGTCTTGCTTAGAAGAGTGGAAAACCCATATCCACCTGCCACTGTGTAAAGAAAAACACCGTTTTAGAATGGTAAACAAAGCACTGAAATATAATTCTGGGTTGGTAACAGAGAGGCCTGAGTTTTACTGTACTGCTTCTGACAAGGAGAACTTAGAAGTTAATTATATTTTGGGGGGGCGGAGCTGAGGCGGGGCGGAGCTGAGAGGGGGCGGAGCTGAGATCACGGCGAGATGGACGTGTTTCCACAGGGCTCTGTGGAAATCGCCGATATTCCCACCGTTCGGGGGTCTATTGGGACCGAACTTGCCCTGGAGGGGCAAAGGACAAGGCAGTAACCCTGTGGACTGAGCGGAGAGCTGCCAACTCCCCTTCCGGTCCCATGGTAGCCGGAAAACCAGTGGTGAAGAAAAGCGGCCATTTGGCTACTAAGAAGCCAGTGCAGCTCTGATTGAGAGAAAGTGAAAGAGGAACGAACAGCCAGAAATTTGGGTGAGAATATACACAAAAGAATAAAATCCAAATTTGATATTTGGACGTATGGCTCTCCGAAATAATAAGAATAAGAATAAGAAATTAAAAAAAAAAAGTAGCCGGACTTTAAATGGAGATGGCGGAGTGAAAGTGACAGCAATTGGAGAGCGGAAAGGAGTGCGGGAAAGAAAGCGAATGGGAAAGAAGGGTGCTCTTATGTCTTAAAAAGTAATTGAAATTGGAATTGACTTTAAGACCCTCCTTCCTACCCCTGTCTCAGACTAAATTTCCCTTTTTTTTCATCTTTTTTCGGAAGGATTATACGATTCTTGGGTGATATCCTTTTTTTTTTCTTTTTTTTTTGTAAGGGAGATTAGTATCTATTGCCACCTAGTGGCTGTAAAAGGGGAAAAAAAAACAAGACGGTGATGCATTGTACAATTAACAATGACCCTGAAGTGCAGCTGCGAAAGGAGGTTTGATTGAAATAAGATAGTATCTGTGGAACATGGGGGAAAATAAACTCTTGATAGACAAGAAAGAAAAGAAAGCTACTGGAATTTTTGAAACCTTCCCCCTGGATTCTGGACAAATTCTTTTTGAGTTTTGTATTGGGAGTGGGCCAATTGGATTATAATTGATTGACTGATTGGGGAGAACTAATTTGGACTATAAAGTTTACAGCATTTCTAATTGAAATTATATCTCTGGACTATTTCCACAATGTTGAGGAAGGTGATAGCGGCGTCTGCTACAGTACCGATACAATCAAATATAAGTCCGGGAACACAACGCTCTATTACATCAATGTTACAGCAGGAAAAGGATAATCAATCGCAACAGGAGATGAAAGCAATGATGCAGATGATGATGGAAAAAATGGAGATTATGAATATAAACTTAGAGACGGTGAAAACCGATGTTAGAGATGTTAGAAGAGACATGGGTAGTGTGGATGAAAAACTAGAGAAAATGCAACAAGTAATGGGAAAATTTGAGCAAAGAATACAAAAGGTTGAAGAGAAGTCTGATCAAATTGAGAAGCAGGTAGGTGGATTATAAATATAGGCAGGCAGATCAAGATAAGGACAAGAAAATTGCAATGCTGGAGATGGACAAGGCAGATTTTTATCTTTGCTTTCAGAATATAGATGAGGAGAAGGGGGAAAATCTGGTAGAGATAATATCAGTATTGTTGGCAGAGCTCTTAGATACACCAGTTCATAGAATTTCAGGGGAGATAGATGAAATATTTAGAGTATATACTAGATATGCTATGAGACATAGACTCCCGAGAGAGGTACATGTTAGGTTCACAAAGAAAACAACAAGAAATGAAATTTTACAGGTAATAAGAGAGGGAAAGTTAAAGTACAGAGAGAAGGAAGTAAAGATTTTGAGACAAATCCCAAGATGGGTGAGGGATAGGAGAAGGGACTACCAATTCCTAACTAAACAGTTGATAAAATATGAAATTAATTTTAGATGGTTAAACCCGGAGGGAGTACTGGTTACATGGGAGCAAAAAAGACATAGACTGGACACAATAGAAAAGGCAGAAGTATTTTTTTATGAATATGTGAAAACACTAGAGGAAGGGGGAATAAGAGGGAAGGAACAGAGTAATCCACAGGAATGGCAAATAGGAGATAGAGAGATACATCAGAAAGAGGACACAGAAATACAAGAAGGTAAAGAGAAAGAACAGGTGGTGAGTCCTAAGGAGCTGCAGGAACATAGGGAGACAAGAGCAACTAGAGCAACTAATCCTAAATATAATTAGAAATGGGGGAAGAAATAAAATGGATAACACTTAACATTAATGGATTAAATTCGGTGGTGAAAAGAAAAAGGATATTTGATAAATTGCAAAAATTAAAACTTGATATAATTTGCCTACAAGAAGTGCATATTAAAAAACAGCATAGTAAAATTTTGGAACACTTGAAACTTGGGAAAATATATACCGCGTTGTCCCACCAAAACAAAAGAGGAGTGGTACTATATGTTAAAGATACGATAAAATCCAGATACATATATAATGATGAAGACGGACGGATATTAATGGTAGAATTGATGATGTACGGGATTCAAATGCTGCTAGTTGCTATTTATGCTCCTAATATTGGGCAAGAGGCTTTTTATAGAAACTTACATGTGAAAATATCAGACCTGGAATATCAAAATATATGCTTATTAGGTGACTTCAATGCAATTGTAGATGCTAAAATGGATTATCAAACTGGGACAGTAACTAAAAAAGAAAGGAGAATACTCCCAAAGACATTTTTTAATCTGACAGATGAACTGGGTATTCATGATGCTTGGTGAGAAATAAATCCAGAAAAAAGAGAGTATACATTTTATTCTAACAGACACCTCTCCTGGTCTAGAATAGACATGTTGTGGGTTTCAGCTGATCTTATAAATAACCTACAAAAAGTCTATATTGAGCCGAGTCTATGGGCAGATCATAATCCGATAAGTGTTACCTGGAAGGGACAGAAAAAGAGGTCTAGATGGACAATGAATCAGGCTATCTTAAAAGAGAAAGAATATGTACAATTGATGGAGAAGGAATTGGGTTTCTTCTTTAAAGAAAATAAAAACGAAGAAACATCAACCCAAAATGTGTGGGATACATTTAAAGCATACACAAGAGCCTTGACAATAACATATACAATAAAAAGAAATAAGAGAAGAGGATATGTTAAAGAAAAGATAGAGGGAGAATATAAAACATTGGAAAAAGTTCTGCAAAGGAGCCCGTATAAAGAAGAAGTTAAAAAATGAATGGCTTTAAAAAAACATGAATTAACTTTACTGGAAAAGGAGGAGTTAGCACAGAAGATTAAAGGAGCAAAACAGAACTTCTTTGAGAATGCAAACAAACCAGGAAGATGGTTGGCTTACAGATTAAAAAAAGAGAAAGAGGAAAAATTCATACACCAACTAAGGGATGACAAAGGGATCTTGCAGCATTCTAATGAGGAAAAGAAAAAGATAGTACAGAAATATTATGAACAGTTATACCAACAAGAAATAACCTCCAAAGAGGAAACTAAAATATATTTAGAAAATGCTAAGTTACCTAAAGTACCAGAGTTGATGAAAAAAATGGTGGAGGAGAAAATAACGATGGAGTTGGTGGAGGCAATAAAGAGACAAAAAAATGGCAAGGCACCAGGACCAGATGGATTACCAGTGGAGCTATACAAAACTCTACAAGATGTGTTAGCTATTCCTATGCTGGAAGTTTTTAACAACTTGATAGATACTGCGAAGGTTCCAGAGTCGTGGTTGGAAGTCTTCATCTCCCTTATACCAAAAGAAGAATCAGATCTATGCCAGATAAAGAACTATAGACCTATTTCATTGCTAAATGTGGACTATAAAATATTTGCATCTATAATAGCAGAGAGACTCAAGAGATTTCTAAAGGAATTTATTCACACAGATCAAAATGGTTTTTTACCTAAGAGACAGATTAGAAATAATTTACGAATAATCTTGAATACTTTGGAATATTATGAAACTCATTCTGAGAAGCAGATGGCATTAATATTCTTAGATGCACAGAAAGCTTTCGATAATGTGAATTGGTATTTTATGCTATCACAACTGAGAGTTATGAATTTTGGGGACAGATTTGTTAAAATGATCGATACGATTTATCATAAGCAAACTGCGAGGATAATACTGAATGGTGAAATGACAGATAAGATTGATATCCAAATAGGTAGGAGACAGGGGTGTCCGTTATCGCCATTGTTATTCGTTTTAACACTGGAGGTTTTGAATAGAAAGATAAGACAGGATAAAGAAATAAAAGGCTTAAAAATTAAAAAGGAAGAATATAAACTACAGGCATTCGCAGATGATTTGGTCTTCATTTTGGAGGAACCTAGGAAATCAGGGAAAAGACTGCTGGAAAGAATAGAAGAATATGGCAAGTTTGCAGGGTTGAAAATTAATAAAGAAAAAACTAAGTTAATTGTGAAGAATCATACAGAAAGGCAGAAAAAAGAATTGATAGAGGAATTAGGTATGCAAATCACAAAGAAAATTAAATACTTGGGGATATATTTAACAGCAAGGTGTGTAACAGTTAGGAATGATAACTATGATAGATTGATGAAGCAAATTAAGAGCGATCTGGAAAAATGGAAGCACTTACAACTTTCATTGGTAGGAAGAATAGCAACAGTTAAGATGAATATACTGCCAAGGTTGTTATTTTTATTTCAAACAATACCGATAAAACTAGAGAATAAATTCTTTGAGGATCTTAATAAAATCGTGTTAAAATTTGTTTGGCAGGGAAAAAAGGCAAGAATTAATTTGAAAATGCTACAAGATACACGAAACGGGGGGTTTTGGCCTGCCAGACTGGGAATTATATTATCAAGCAGCAGGGCTAGTTTGGATAAAAGAATGGGTAGAACTGAGAAACGTAAGATTATTAACATTGGAAGGGCACGACTTACTGACTGGTTGGCATACATTTTTGTGGTACGAAGGAGGTAAAACCCATAGTTATTTTAAGATGCATTATATAAGGAATGCTTTATTAACAACTTGGGAGAAAATTAAAAAACAACAATATGGGAAAATCCCGGTATGGGTCTCAACAATAGTAGCACTCACACATCCAAATCTCATAGAAATGGAGAATGTGATTAGATATAAAGATATCTTAAATGATAAGGGGGACCTAAAAAAAAAACATGAGTTGGTGGAGCAGGGAATAGATATGACTTGGTACGTACAATGGCAAAGACAATCAAGATATGAGAAGGATGTTAAACAATATGGAATTTATGGGAAACCGACAGAATTGGATGAGATATTGATAGGGAAAGATGAGAAAATGATTAAAAAATTATATGATTATTTATTAACATTTAAGATGGCGGAAGAACAAGTTAAAGGAACAGTGATTGCTTGGGTAAAGAATTTTGGATATACAATAGATCTGGAAAAATGGGAGAATTTATGGGAAAAAAACTATACCTTGACAATGTCAACAGCTTACAAGGAGAATCTCTATAAA
Source organism: Liasis olivaceus (assembly GCA_030867105.1). NCBI lineage: Eukaryota > Metazoa > Chordata > Lepidosauria > Squamata > Pythonidae > Liasis > Liasis olivaceus. The sequence continues at coordinate 202,326,013 of CM061348.1, forward strand.
ATGTTCTATAGATGGCATCTTCCCCCTTCAAGACTAGCGAAGATGTTTAAGAATATATCCACTAAATGTTGGAAGTGCCATCAAAAACCAGGATCCTACTATCATATGTGGTGGACCTGCCCAGAAGTTAAAAAATACTGGAAGAAAATATGTGAATGGTTAGAAAGAATGACACTTCAATATATAGAAATGAAGCCAGAGATATTCTTATTTGGAATGATACCAGAAAACTATAATAAAGAAGATATATATTTGATTATTCATGTTTTGACTGCAGCTAGAATTGTATTTGCCCAGAATTGGAAAAGTGAAAAGATACCGAATGATGAAGATATAATAAGGAAGATATTAGATTGTGCAGAAACGAATAGGTTGACATTGGAGATTAGAGATAAGGAAGATACTGAATACTATAAAATATGGCAGGTTTTTTATACCTGGTTAGAGAGTAAATACGAAAAAGAGTAACAGAAAAAGTTAAGAAGTTCAATTAGATAATATGCGAAGTTTTATTTTCATTGATGATACATACATACTTGGATATATTAGAAATATGACAACATGATTATGCACATTTGTATCTGTAACCCGATTTGACTTGTTGTTCAATGTTTGGTAAGATTGTTTTTTAAGAACAAAAAAGCTCTAATAAATAATATATATATATATATATATATAAAAAACGAAGTTAATTATATTTTCACATAATCTACAATGACAAAGTCATGCAGTAATTTAGGGCAAGATGGTTCCCAAATCCATGCAATCAATTTCTGATTCAAATGACAAAACCTGAAGATAAAGTAAGAGAAGTATTAGATAGCTTGATCATTCATTCATAGATAGATACAGGTGAAACTCGAAAAATTAGAATATCGTGCAAATGTTCATTTATGTCAGTATGGCAACTCAAAAGATGAAACCAATATATGAGATAGACGCATTACATGCAAAGCGAGATATGTCAAGCCTTACTTTGGTATAATTGTGATGATTATGGCGTACAGCTTATGAAAACCCCAAATTCACAATCTCAGAAAATTAGAATATTACATGACATCAATAACACAAGGATTGGAAATAGAACAATATTGGACCTCTGCAAAGTATAAGCATGCATATGTACTCAGTACTTGGTTTGGGCCCCTTCTGCAGCAATGACTGCCGCAATGCGGTGTGGCATGGATGCTATCAGCCTGTGGCACTGCTGAAGTGTTATGGAAGACCAGGATGCTTCAATAGCGGCCTTCAGCTCCGCTGCATTGTTCAGTCTCATGTCCCTCATCTTTCTCTTGGCAATGCCCCATAGATTCTCTATGTGCCAACCAAGCACAGTAATCCCATGGTCATTTTGGTACTTTTGGCAGTATGGGCAGGTGCCAAGTCCTGCTGGAAAATGAAGTCAGCATCCCCATAAAGCTCGTCTGCGGAAGGAAGCATGAAGTGCTCCAAAATCTCCTGGTAGACGGCTGGGTTGACCCTGGACTTAATGAAGCACAGTGGACCAACACCAGCAGATGACATGGCTCCCCAAATCAACACAGACTCTGGAAACTTCACACTGGACTTCAAGCATCATGCACTGTGTGCCTCTCCATTCTTCCTCCAGACTCTGGGTCCTTGGTTCCCAAATGAGATGCAAAAGTGGCTCTCATCAGAAAAGAGGACTTGGGACCACTGGGCAACAGACCAGTTCTTTTTTTCTGTAGCCCAGGTAAGATGCTTCTGACATTGTTTGCTGCTCAGGAGCGGCTTGACAAGAGGAATACGACATTTGAAGCCCATGTCCAGGATCCGTCTGTGTGTGGTGGCTCTTGATGCACTAACTCCAGCCTCAGTCCACTCCTTGTGAAAGTCCCCAACACTTTTGAATGGCCTTTTCCTGACAATCCTCTCCAGGCTGCGGTCATCCCTGCTGCTTGTGCACCTTCTTCTCCCACACTTTTCCCTTCCACATAACCTTCTATTGATGTGCTTTGATACAGCACTTTGGGAACATCCAACTTCTTTTGCAATTACCTTTTGGGGCTTTCCCTCCTTATTGAGGGTGTCAATGATGGTTTTCTGCACAACTGTCAGGTCAGCAGTCTTCCCATGCTTGTGATTCCTACTGAACCAGCCTGAGAGACCATTGAAAGGCTCAGGAACCCTTTGCAGGTGTTATGGATTCATTAGCTGATTAGAGTGGGACACTTTGAGCCTAGAATATTGAACCTTTTCACACTATTCTAATTTTCTGAGATTGTGAATTTGGGGTTTTCATAAGCTGTACACCATAATCATCACAATTATACCAAAGCAAGGATTGACATATCTCGCTTTGCATGTAATGTGTTTATCTCATATATTGGTTTCACCTTTTGAGTTGCCATACTGACATAAATGAACATTTGATATTCTAATTTTTCGAGTTTCACCTGTAGATAGAGTGACTTAGTAGTTTTGAAAGTATTTCAAATAAGCTACCTACAATTAAAATATAGATTGTTAGTTTAATCAAATTCTTTGGTCTCGGAATAACAAAATGTGTATGTTAAGGCTATGCTACATACAGGTGCTTCTGCAGCATTACTGGAAATTCACTTGAGGTATTTCTGCAAACAGATCCATCTATATGAGAATTAACAGCAGCTCACAACTACTCCAATAGAGAAAATATCTGCATCATTTTCCTAAAGGCAAATGAAGAACTTCTATGCAAAGAGTTAGAAGAGCTTTGTTTGGGGCATCTTAGATGGTTATTTCACAATTTAATGTACCAATTCTCCTTACTGCTCACTTTACCCAACTATCTGACATATTCTTTTAATAGTATCAGCCTGTTTAGATCCTGAAATTGTACTCATTTGTCCTACACAAATATTTCTTCTTTGTTTGTAAGTGTGGCCAGTATATGTGTGTTTGTGTTTGTCAAAGAAAACAGAGCAGGAAAAGGAGGTGATCCTATCAGAATGTCTACTAAACCCTGAAGGGTTTTAAGAGGAAGAAATTGCTATAGTTTGATAGGCTCAGCAATGTAAGGGGAATACATTTATCTTCTGCCTTTTATAGACTGAGTTTGAGTAGAAGTGGAGATTAACCTCACCTTCAGTTCTCAGGCAATTACCATAGTCCTCGTACTGTTAAAATTGCTGTCTCTGGTTGGTGAGCAAAAATGTTCTTCTCTTCAACTCTGCTATCTTTCTTTGCCCTTCTATTAATATGGGTCACCAAGGGAGGAGATAAAAATGTAAGAGTTTGTTCTAAATCATGCTGCTAAAAAAGGGACATAACTCTTTAGGTCTTCAGCAGCTGATAAAAGGTGAAGACACCCTTAAGTTGAGCTCGACTTCTAGAGGCTGCTTCCATGCAGTTTCTTGGAAACATTACAACAATGGTTTGCTACTGCCTTCTTTCAAGTATGTTTTTTTTTTTAATTATTATTTCTCACCTAACCTGCAGCACCAGGAAATCCCAGGATGCCTGCATCTAAGCACTAACCTGAACTCCTTTTTCATTTTTCGTATTATAGTTAAATGAATCTCTAACTTGGCCACATTAAACACTCATCATTTTTTTCTTACTCCTCAAAGGAGAAGTGTAAAAGTGACACAATGCTTTAAATGGGCATGGTAGTTTAAAGTAAAAGTTAAAAAAGGGTATGGGAAATGATTTATTGAAGTTATTTTTCCCAGTTTCTAAATAGCTTGTTGTTGTCAGCAGAAGGAAGAATCTCAGCATTACAGGTAGTCCTCAACCTACGACCATTCGGTCAGCAACCATTCCAAGTTATGACAGCACTGAATAAATGGTGGTTACAACTGGTCCTGGACTTTCCCAGTGGTCTTTCATTGAAGTCCAATCCTGCTTAGTTCTTTGAGCTAAGACAAAGTTAGATAGATACTGCTTTATTGACTTTACTATTGTAGAGATGCTTCAATATGAGAAACAGACAGGAGAGGACCTACTGAAGGGAAAGCATGGAAAGGAAAGGAAAAAAAAAACACACCCTTAATTTTGGAGCTGGTCCCCCATATTAGATTTCTGCAAGAAAAAAAAAAGTATAATTCACATTAATATTCTGATGTTAAACCATTACATTTTATGCTATTTTACATATTTCTAAATTGCCTTTCATCAAAAACTGTCCAGGACCATGTAATCCCAAAGAATGAATAAAACTATTTAACAGACATCTAAATGAGAGACTAGCAACATTTTATAGAAAATCAGGATTCTAGATTTGGAAAGATAAATTTGAGCCATCAGATCTAACCTGCTGCTAGTGCAGAAACCATTTCTGACAGATGGCTGTCCAGCCTGAACACATCCAGCCAAGCAGAGTTTGCCCCTCCTCTGGTAATTAATTCCAGTGCTGAGCTGCTTTTATAATTAAAAAAAAAATCACTTCTATCATTTAACTGGTATGTTAAATGCTTCTTTATCACTCCCACACAGTCCTTCCAACATCATGGAAAATCACAAAACTTGTGCGATTTTTGCAACCTCAAAGGATTTGGGCAGTACTTAAAATATTATTTGGAGGTGGCTGGGTCATGGAGTAATTTATTGGTCTTAGTATTATAATGAAATAACCATATCAAAATGTAACAAACACCATGAGCAATATAGTAGCAGCAACAATAGAATAGATGTTCAAGGAGAACATCAAGAATTGCTTTGAAGTCCTGAACCTCATTGATAAAAAACCAGAGGAACTGTGGAATGAATGTAAAGAAGTTATTAAGGATGCACAAGAAGAGACAAGAAGCAGTATTGCAACAACATCTATGAAGACATAGATGTCATGGAAAAACAAGGAAAATCCTTCAAAAGATCTCTGAACTCAGAAGGAGATTCAAACCTCAGATAGGTATGCTAAAGGATACCAATGGACAGATAGTAAACAATTCAAAAGAGATCAAACAAAGATGGAAGGAGTGCAGCAAAATACTGCACAGAAGAGATGTCAACATCCAAGGTACCTTAGAAGATATTCCCCACTTCCAAGAACCTCTACTAATAGAAGATGAAGTTAGATCAGCACTCCAATCATTACCAAGTCAGAAGGAACAGATGGAATACCCACAGAAATATGACAAGCAACAGAAGAATCAATAAAGAATTTAACTAAGCTATAGCAGTAAATCTGGAAAATGACACAGTGGCCAATAGATTGGAAAAGGTCAATTGACATTCCAATATCAAAAAAAGGACACTTAACAGAGTGTGCAGACTATCATACAATATCCTTAATTTCACATGCTAGCAAAATAATGGTTAGGATCATCCAACACAAACTATAGCCTTACATGGAAAAAGAAATGCCAGATGTTCAAGCTGGCTTTAGAAAAGGCTGAGGAACACAAGACATTATTTCTGACACATGCTGGATAATTGAGAAAGCCAAAGAATACCAAGAAGAAGAAGAAGAAGATCAAGAAGAAGTCAGAATGTGCTTCACTGATTATAGAAAATCTTTGATTGTGTCAATAGCATTAAGCTCTGGAATGTGCTTAGAAAAACAGGAATCTCAGAACAGAACATCTCATTGTCTTTGTGAGAAATCTATATACAAGTCAGGCAACCACAGTATGAACAGACCATGATGAAACAGACTCACTCCAGGTTGGCAAAAGAGTGAAACGAGGTGGTATGCTTTCCCCTTATTTATTCAACCTATGTGGATTCAGTATATGTTAAGGGAAGCTGGATTATAAAAAGATGAGCATGGTTTTAAAATTGGAGGAAGAAACTTCAACAACCTGCCCTATGCTCATGACACCGCTCTAACAGCCAAAAACATAAAGGATCTGCAAACTCTAGTAATACAAATTAAGGAGCATAGTGAAAAAATGGGACTAAATTAAATATACAGAAGAGCAAGCTAATGACAACAGTCAGAGTTAGACTTGATAATGAAGATATCAAAGTGGCAGATAGTTTCTGCCTTTTAGGATCAGCCATCAGCAGTAAATGAACAAGCAGTCAAGAAATGCACCACAGCTTAACACTTGTCAGAGCAACCATAAAGGCCTTGGAAAAGATATTCAGATGTTGTGATGTGTCTATATCTACAAAGATCAGAATAGTGCAAGCAAAGGTATTCCCTATGACACTCTATGGAAGTGAATGTTGGACTTTGAAGAAGCAGGATAGAAAGCGTATTGGTGCTTTTTATAAAGGACTTTTTAAAAAATGGGGGGGAGGGGGAATAAACAGCAAAAAGGTGGTTAGAATTTTGATTTTAGCAAATTATAAATGGATTAAGGGTCCAGAGGGATTTGAAATAATTTTGAAATTAATTATAAGAAACATTCCCATGGAAAAAATGCTGTTGTTTAGGGAAAAAACATGATAAGATGGGATTTTGAAGGTTGGACACTAGAAGGAACCAGAAAGAACTAAAGATTATAATTAAAGGAAAAGAACACTTAAATTTGACTCACTAATACAGAATGGAGCAAAATACTGTAACTTTAGATGAATTCAAGAATATTTGGGAACAATGGACTCAGAAGTTAATCATAAGATTGTCTGCTATCAAGGACAAACTGGATTTAAAAGCAGTTATAGAACTACTGGACAAGACTGAGACTGAGGTTGATTTGTATGTGAATTTAAAAATAAGTTATAAGAATGATGTGGAAAAAGATGTTACACTAGATATACAAATGAAACTGGCTGATGTCTTATAATTAAAAGGGATTTATTTATAGATAATAGATGGGATATGGGAAGAAGAGATCATTTGCTGTATTCTCAGAGAAGGTGATAGGTTACTGAGATTGTTAGTACTTGTGGTGAAGGGGAAAGTCATTTCTTTATATATTTCTTTTCTTTTTCTTTACCATATTCTTATTTTTTTCCTTCTTTTCTGTTTTTCTTTATATTTGCTTTTCTGCATTTTCTGTTCCTCTTTTTAATTTTTTTCCACTTTTTTAGTTTGTATTAGTCTTTTATCTTTGTAACTGCAAACTTTAATAACATGATTATAAAATAAGACATTTTAAAAGCAATTTTAATGGCTAGTGATTTTAATAGAATTAAACCTCAAGTAAGCATTTTTGAATTTCAATTTTATTTTGATTTCCAATTAGTGATTCATAATTTATATGTTAAAAAGTGTCTTTCTTTTCTATAAGCATAGTACCCCAACAATTCATGTGAGAAAGCTACTTGTCAAAAGGAACCTTCTTCCATTTTCCCTTTGGCATCATTTACTCCTTTAAGGTAAGATCCAGACAGATGAGGAAGAAACCAGATCAAAGAGAGTGAATAGGCAAGAAGTTAATATGCAAACATAAGTAAGATTTCAGGCAAATATATATACTACTGTATTGTATATATATATAGGCAAATATACAAACTACTATAGATTGTGTAAGAGCTCTCCGTAAACTTTAGCCAACATATAGGTCTACAAACAAACATTGGAAATAATGATGTGCAGGATAGGGGCACATTTCAACAGCTTTTTCCCCCCCTCTTTGGCAAAAAAAAAAAATCATGATAACTTGAAAAATTCTTCTGTTTTGTCTCACTTAGAGCAGAAAAGCAAGAAAAATAGCTGGGTCAAGAGATAAGAGTTAAATTTCTTTCTTAGTTTGCCAAGTTAGTGATGAACAAGCATATGTAGAATGGATCAGATCATTATAACTGCTACACTGTGGAATGTGTCGTGTAGTATGTAATAAATATATTGCTGCAAGTGTTTTCTATGGATATACAAAACAATCTCTCTCTGCATTTTCTTACAGTTTGCCAGCTGATCTGATGAATTTTGATGACCCATAGCTATTAGCTATTGAACACATCCTCTCTTCTTGGGCAGAAAAAAGGTAAAATTAGTATTCTTAATATCCTCTTTTTAAAGTTGTTAAAAAACAAACAAATAATAAATTCCAGTTCTGGGGAAACTGAAATTATTTAAAAACTCAACTGACTATCTTTCTGACCCCACCCCCAATACTGGTTAATATTTTTAAACATTAAAATATCAGACAAATTCAAAAAGATGCTTTCAGATAAAAATTTGTAAAATGTTCTATAATTCCAAAGAAAGCATCCAAAAACAGTGTTTTCTACTTAGAAATTATTTAGCAATCTATTATCTGACTGAACTACTGTTGGATTCAAATGAAGCAGACCTGACTCTTAAGACACTCAGAATTTCTTGCTCACCAATTTCTATGTATTTTAATTTAGAATAGTTCCACTTAAACAGCAGTTTAAAAGAATTTTTACACCAATACTTGCCATTTCCCCTTATTAAATATCAATCCACGTACAAGAGCTATAAAATGTTTTCTGTGGCAATTTGTAGCCTCCATAAAGTTGTGTTTATTATACTGTATTCTCTTTCCATGCTTAATTGTAAGAATATTTAGGAAAACACAAAATGGCTTAGATGCATAATTAGAATATCATGTTATCCAAAATGTGTGTTTTATCCTGTTAAAATGATTAATAAAGCTAGGCTTATGTTTGTTGTTATAGCCCTTACAAAAAGGGCATTTTACATTTTGATAGTACTTTAAATTTGTGATATGAAATATTACAATAACTAAAAATTGTTTCTTTAGAAGAATTTAGACCCCCACAGGATCAGATCCAGCTTGGTTTATCTGTCCAATTTTTTGCAACTTCATTGAGCTGTTTTGGATGTATAGGAAACAAAGAGGAAGGACTGTCATATGTGCAGAGTTCTGCTGATGTAATATTCAATGTTGTCCTCATTTCCCTGCTTTCTACTTCATTCCAAATATTCATCAACATCTTACCAGCTTTCTTATGTAGAAGGACTGTAGTTGTTAGGAATTTAATCTTCTTTCAAATCATCCAAATATTTTTTTCTTAAAAATGTTCTGTAAAGAAATAGAACATTGAGAGATTATTATTGTTTAAGGATCTCAATAAAACCCAATATTTTCTCCAAAGACCTAAGGATGGCATTAATGGAGTTGCCTATTTATCAATAACCTTTTGTTCTATAACATTATTAAAACCCTATCCGTTATACTCATCAGTTACACTTCCAATAGGTTTACTAATTATGACCTCAATATCTAACTAGAATAAAAGTTAGCCTATAACTCACATCATCCCAAATATGATCTTATGATCTGAGTTTATGGGAATATAGGGCAATTATATAGGCCAATGACATTTGGGAATCAAGGACATCTGGGAGTGGCTGTTTGAATCAATCCCAGGATCAAATTATTATGTAGCAAAGGGGAAAACAATGTAGGGATATTATGATCTAATTGGGATGCCATAGTTAATGGCCCATCAATCACATTTTAAACCAACTGAAATTTCAGACATCACTTTAAAATCAGTTTCAACCACCAAGAATATGTTACAGTATTCTAATCAGAAAATATCTGGGACACAAATGATGGGGCAGGTGTGTGTGTGAGAAAGAGTATGATTATTCCAAGAAAGAATGCAGCTGCCAAGTTGTGATTAAAAAATGTCAAGTTGGTGGCCATGTTGAGTTTCAATCACACCATGGTGCCTGCCATTTTACCTTTTTTAAAAAAATCATACTCTGTGGACATCCCTGGTAGCTGCCATAACAACTGCAGCTTCTAAAGGCTTATCTGCTCATAATAATCTTTTGCTGTCCAGGCATCTTCCTTTTCTCCCTTCCTTTTCTTTTTTTTGTGTCATCCTCTTTAAATAACTTTCTAGAACAAATGAATTGTACAGGTGAAACTCGAAAAATTAGAATATCGTGCAAATGTTCATTTATGTCAGTATGGCAACTCAAAAGGTGAAACCAATATATGAGATAGACGCATTACATGCAAAGCGAGATATGTCAAGCCTTACTTTGGTATAATTGTGATGATTATGGCGTACAGCTTATGAAAACCCCAAATTCACAATCTCAGAAAATTAGAATATTACATGACATCAATAACACAAGGATTGGAAATAGAACAATATCGGACCTCTGCAAAGTATAAGCATGCATATGTACTCAGTACTTGGTTTGGGCCCCTTTTGCAGCAATGACTGCCGCAATGCGGCGTGGCATGGATGCTATCAGCTGTGGCACTGCTGAGGTGTTATGGAAGACCAGGATGCTTCAATAGCGGCCTTCAGCTCCGCTGCATTGTTCGGTCTCATGTCCCTCATCTTTCTCTTGGCAATGCCCCATAGATTCTCTATGGGGTTCAGGTCAGGTGAGTTTGCTGACCAATCAAGCACAGTAATCCCATGGTCATTGAACCAGGTTTTGGTACTTTTGGCAGTGTGGGCAGGTGCCAAGTCCTGCTGGAAAATGAAGTCAGCATCCCCATAAAGCTTGTCTGCGGAAAGAAACATAAAGTGCTCCAAAATCTCCTGGTAGATGGCTGCGTTGACCCTGGACTTAATGAAGCACAGTGGACCAACACCAGCAGATGACATGGCTCCCCAAATCAACACAGACTCTGGAAACTTCACACTAGACTTCAAGCATCGTGCATTGTGTGCCTCTCCATTCTTCCTCCAGACTCTGGGTCCTTGGTTCCCAAATGAGATGCAAAAGTTGCTCTCATCAGAAAAGAGGACTTTGGACCACTGGGCAACAGACCAGTTCTTTTTTTCTGTAGCCCAGGTAAGACGCTTCTGACATTGTTTGTTGCTCAGGAGCGGCTTGACAAGAGGAATACGACATTTGAAGCCCATGTCCAGGATCCGTCTGTGTGTGGTGGCTCTTGATGCACTAACTCCAGCCTCAGTCCACTCCTTGTGAAAGTCCCCAACACTTTTGAATGGCCTTTTCCTGACAATCCTCTCCAGGCTGCGGTCATCCCTGCTGCTTGTGCACCTTTTTCTCCCACACTTTTCCCTTCCACATAACCTTCTATTGATGTGCTTTGATACAGCACTTTGGGAACATCCAACTTCTTTTGCAATTACCTTTTGGGGCTTTCCCTCCTTATGGAGGGTGTCAATGATGGTTTTCTGCACAACTGTCAGCTCAGCAGTCTTTCCCATGCTTGTGATTCCTACTGAACCAGCCTGAGAGACCATTGAAAGGCTCAGGAACCCTTTGCAGGTGTAATGGATTCATTAGCTGATTAGAGTGGGACACGTTGAGCCTAGAATATTGAACCTTTTCACACTATTCTAATTTTCTGAGATTGTGAATTTGGGGTTTTCATAAGCTGTACGCCATAATCATCACAATTATACCAAAGTAAGGCTTGACATATCTCGCTTTGCATGTAATGCGTCTATCTCATATATTTGTATGACAAATACTCACCTTTTGAGTTGCCATACTGACATAAATGAACATTTGCATGATATTCTAATTTTTCGAGTTTCACCTGTAATATCCCATTCATTTTCATTAATGAACTGAATATTATGATTTAATAATACATTTCTTCAGAATGGCCTTTGAAATGGTTAAGAGAAAATGCAAATGATTATTTCAAAAAGAGAAACAAATGGGAAATAAGATCCTTTTGATATGTAACATGAATAGCGTTTAGGCAAAGGGGAAAAAAGTGAAAACATTACACCCTACCTTATTTAGGAATCTGCCTCTGCTATAGAGGTGAGTATAGTATAGAGAACAAAACTGAATAACCTTGGAATCTCCTGTTCAGAGTACCCAGAAGCAGTCTGACTTTGAACGAAGCCGTCGTGATCTTGGAATGCTTTGCCATAGAGTGTTTGAAATGGCTTGGTTCTGAAGATGCCACCGAGAAAAAGTAAACAAGAAAAGTTTAATGTATTAAAAAAAAAAAAAAGTTGGATTACCACTTTAGTGAATTAAAAGTGAAGTAAGACTACAGCATACAGGACTAGTGCTTTCTCATATTCCACTATTGTTCTTCAAAACAAGCCAAAACCTCATAACTGAAGCTAGTCTTTGTTACTGAAAGTGACAATTTCATTCTATTTACAAAGGACCACACAGCTGATATTAAAGGTTACTAAACAATAATAACTTTTAATGGTGACAGAATACTCAAAGGATTTTTTTTTTTTTTTTGGAATATAGCACTGAAGAGAATAGAATAAATTCTGACCGAGACACTTGACTTCAATACTTACAAGTTTTAATGTTGTTTGAATTTAAGTGGAACTACATCACATCTCTAAAAATGAAAGGAATAAAGATGAATTGTTTATAGAAATTGCATTATATTGAATTAAGAGCCTTTGCACCTAAATGCTAACACAAAGTGCCAAACTAAATAAGCTGTCACCAGCTGTATTAGTTTAATAATTTCTGCTTCATTCCTGTGGCAATAATGTTGGATTTGAATGTTTTTAGGATATTAGTTTTGTGACAAGGTTGATGGTTGTTTACAATGGAGATATGGGTTAGTGAACACAATTTTGAATACAGAATTGCTGCTTATGGGCCTTAGGATTCAATTTTGCTGGATCCCCATCACATTGGGTATATCAGGCAATGAAAATGTTGACTACACAACTAAAGTGGGATTTTATCATAAGGATACTAATATGCTTTTTCCTTTATCTCTTTTGGAGATCCAATGCCAGATAAAATGTGAGATTCAGGATGTATGACAGAGAAAATTGATGAGGGGAAAAAAAACAACTGTATGCATTTTGTCCTAATTTGACTATTTCTGAATGTTTGAGCATCAGAGTCAACCAAAACAGGCAGCTTAATTTAACCCTAGGAGGCACCATAGGACCAGTTTTGTTCTTGTTGGAACTTGTCAGACATAAGTATCTTAAGACACCCCCCCCCCCATACAAGAGGTCTTATATATTGTATGTTTGGCAGGATTCGAACACATGGGCTTGCATTTTGATGACTATAGTGCTATGTGTTTAGCTTATAGAGCTATCTTTAGCCTGGAGGTCAGCAGGTTGTAGGAAGGAAAATCTATAGATTCTATGAATGGTGCACCTTTCCTTCCTTCCTTCCTTCCTTCCTTCCTTCCTTCCTTCCTTCCTTCCTTCCTTCCTTCCTTCCTTCCTCCCTCCCTCCCTCCCTCCCTCCCTCCCTCCCTCCCTCCCTCTCTCTCTCTCTCTCTCTCTTTCTTTCTTTCTTTCTTTCTTTCTTTCTTTCTTTCTCACTCTCAAACTAGAGGCCTATATGGGTCAGTTTGTCTGGGCTTCATACTAGAAGCCTCAAGACCTCCCTCCTGTGGGTATGTGAATGATTTGTATTAATTTCAAAAGTAATTTATTCTAAATTGGAAGAGTTGTAGTATAATGGAAACAGTTATCATGATCATTAGGACTGGTACGTACATAAGAAATGTTCCATGTGATACTTGGGTCCTACGCTAATCTAAATTAAAAGAAGAAGGATTTGAAATCAAACGATCAACTAGTGCAGATCATGGAGGGTAGATACAATGATTTTGGTCTTACACATTGCCTTGTACAAGAACAGCATTCTGTACCAATTGAAGCCTCTGGACCATTTTCAAGAGTAGCCCTGGATAGCAGACTTTTTAGTAGTTTAAGTCATGACTCACTGTGGCCAGATTACCCTGGTCCAAGCAGGATCTGGCAAATCAGACAGACCTCCACTAAACACAAGGACTGGGTGAGATTTACAAAAGTTTGCTAGTTTCCTCTTCTAGCCCAAGTGAGAGCAAAAATAGTGAAATGCTATGAAATACTAATTGTGAGCAAGCAATTTTGCATGAGCAGAGGTCTGGATTAGATCTCTTCTAAGGGCCCTCCCAGCTGGATGATTCAATAGTTGCTGGATGTTGTTTGCTCACATCAATGGAAAGTACATGGCCTCAACACCACCATGGAAAGAAAAATGGGGGAACCCACCATCTCAGATTGCCCTGAGTTTCCATGCCTGAGGGTGGACTTTGTCACCACCTCTGATCCTACACCTTAACAATTACACCAGTTGCAGTGATTTAAAAGGGCACCCAACACTGCATAGTGAACCTGCTCCTTATATCAAAGTTTGTCATATTTCTATTGATCAGTAATACCTGTTACCAGAATGTAAATGTTTCATGATATCTATTTATTTTTAAGAAGGACGCAGTGGCAGGATTAAAGTTTGGAAATAATTTTGTAGAAGGGACTGTAGTTTTCTGCTCAGCATCTATTTTTACAATCAGCAATAAGATTAGCCTATTTCTAGCTGATAAACCAATTTGAATGCATGTTTTCATGAGGATTTTTTAAAAATCTCAGGTTAATGCTAAAACATATTTAATAAATGCTGAATACACATGAAAATGATACTGAGCCATTCCTGCTCTCTGAGCATTATTTTTTTGAACTCCTCAAAGGGGAGGGGGAACTGCTAACTTAATCCTTAAAAGGGATTTCATAAGATTGCAACATATCCATTTGAATAACGCTGACGGCTGCAACTTGCTGAAAGAGCACATTCCCCACTGTGCAAGGGCAAGAGGAAGGAAGAACATTTGGAACCCTTATCCCCAAGATGAAAGAGAAAAGAAGTTTTGTTCAAGGAATACCTGAGCAACACATCAGTTCAGTGAAAAGAGCTGGAAGTTCATTTGTGAGGAGAAGCTGAAAAGCAACTTAAGGATCTGACCTGAGAGAAGAAAGATGCTAGGAGAAGGGAGAGAAACATAGATTGAAGAATAGCAGCAAGCACCACACTATAGGACACAGACAGAGAGAATTAGATTGCGCATATTTTGGAAGGGAAGGAAAGAGAGTTGTTGTTACTGTAGTTTTTGTTAGTGAACTGTTTTTTAATAGCTTAATATTATGTTCCAACAAAAGACAGTATCTGTAGCTGAGGGTTGAACTGTGGAGTTCTTGGTGCTCTCTGAGTTTGCTTGTTACAACTCCACAGTTAGTATAACGTTCTTACTATATCAGTGTGCAAGCTGTTTGTGCACCTGAAATGTTGGTTCTTAATTACTTACATTCACAATTAAGGATGCAAGATAATAATTTTTTTTACTGGATGCCCGGGGGGGGGGGGAAGTCACTCCTTAGAGCCTTCCCCTGCTGGTGGAAGGTTTGGCAACAAGCTTGACAAGGATAAATTCTGTAGTAGCTAAAACAGATTATGCTTGGAAAATCTCTGGGGGATTCAACTGTGAAAAGCACCATGCTTTCCAAAAAGAATGACCCATCCATGAACTGATTGAGCCCAGTAAATATTCTGCCACCCCCATCTTGTAGAGATACCCAATTTCTGACTTTCAGACTTATAGTGGTCTTTCTGGCAAAGGTATAATAAAAATAGTAATTAATTGATAGGGCTGTGCAGCACTTTGGATCAGAAAGCCAAAATGTGCATTGGAGCATGTTCACAAAGCTCCTTTCTGGAGCTCCTTAAAAACAGCTCCATCTTTTCCCAGGACTGTGCCGCTGTGCTCCATATCTTCACTGTGTTCCTAGAAAAAGACACATTTGCTTTCAGACATTGTCAAGAAGTGCTATATGAACAGCCCTGCATACTCCAATAACATTTTTGCCTTTGAATCTTGAGTGCTGTACAGCCCTGTTAATTAATAATGAAAGAATGGAAATCTTTCTTTTCTATGTTTTCTGCCTCTGAGGAAGAAAATATTTTAAGACTTAGGGTTTGTTAGGGAATATAGCTGTCAGGATGTCCAATTTCTGAATTTTGTGATGTGGTTCTTGGTTTACAAATATAGTAGTATAGAATGTACATTAGGGAAAGCTGCAAACAAAATGCATACGTTGCAAAATGCTGGGTAGATATGAGCATATGAGGTGAAATGGGGTCTCAAAATAAATGCCACATTATGTCCATTTTTAAAAAATCCCAGATCAATGAGGAAATTAAGTGGAACAAATGTATGTATGTTGAACTCACCCAGAGAGAAATCAGGGTAATTTGTTCATACCTGAAGTGATGTCACACTAATTCCTGTTAGAACTATGCTTGTCTTCGAAGTCAATAATACCTGGAATAGGTTCTGTTGTCTGTGGGTAGTTCATTGCCTTCAGTGGACAACAGAGTAGGCAGCCCATGGTTCACAGCCTGCATGAATGTATGAATTTCCCAAATTTTATTGCAGTCCCTGGAGGCCCACCTGGCCATAATGACTGTGCAGTCTATGGTGTGAACGATGAAAATATAAAACATTTGTTTGAGCTCCAGTGTAATCTTAAGACTTAAAAAAATGGGGGGGGGGTGCTTTTCTTGCCCACATCCACCTACATTTCCACTCACTGTTCTATCCCACCCCATGAATCAGTACAAAGCTCAAAGCTACTCTATAATGCAGGGTTTTAAAACACGCACACACACAAACACAGAGAGAGAGAGAGACAGACAGACAGACAGACAGCCATCAGCCAGAAAGCCTATTAAATGATAAAATTATCTTTGGGTAATTTTCAAAACATGCTGTCTTACATATAGTTCATTCTGTGTATGCAAGTATGATTATGTGTGAAAGAGAGAAGCAGAAAGTGTCAGCTTCATCCAGATTGAGTATGCTTCCCTCTACAAAACAATAACATTAAATGATGTTTTCCCCTCTCAGTTGCACCTGTCAACTTGGAAAAATAATAAGAAAAGAGAACAGCAGCTCTGGCAGAATAGAATAAAACTTCTTCAACCAGCTTTATACTCCAAACAATTCTCTGTTATATATTTCAGATCATTACAATACAACATTACTTTTTTTTTTTCCTAAGCCATCTTTTTCTGCATTTTTTAAAAGCACAGACACGAGGGAGGGGAAAAAGAAAAGCATTTTACATTAGAATGATAAGCAAGAAAAAGCAGCACAAGGTACTCTTCAAAGTCATAAGAACGTTGTCTGGTTTTAGCACCAGAACTCGTCCAATGGATCATAATAATACTGGATATTTTGGAGGATTATGCCATTTCTCATGTACATATGTAATTTCTCTATACTTGAGGTATGTTCTGATTCCATTATACAAGCTAATACAATTTTCTGTCTTTGATGTTCAGGAATGCAAAGTGGCACCATCTGTACATAAGAGGATTGCAGAATTAACTGATAAACAGTTAGCTGGATGAGAGAACCATAGCATGTTGCCAATGTATTTTGACTGTGGTGGGATAGAAGTGTGAAAAGTAAAGAAATAAATGCAATAGCAAAAATGCCACAGGAGAGCATGTCAAGATTTTGGTGAAGGTTTTGATCTGTGGCATGATACCTAGCTGCTCAGAGTAATTTTTAACTGGAGCAGCATGGAGGACTGAGAAAATAAATATAATAAATTATGGTTCGTCCAATTCACATGCTCATTTGATACTTGATACAAGGTTCCCACATTACATAGAAAAGTTCTGCTTTATATATGAAGTCTTTAAATATGATAACTTGCAGCCATCAAGTGATGCATATCAATGTGATATATATCAATGTGTGAATCAGGCCCTATCTGTCAACCCTTAATAAACTTCAGTTTATTAAACAAACCAGAGAACTGATTTCCTTTATCCAGATTGATTCACTTGGTAAGAAATACCCTTCATTTCAGTAAATTTTATTTCCAGACTAAGGTTACAATCATATTTGCACTTATTTTGGAATGAGTCTATTAAACTTATTTCTGCATAGGGCTGAAAGAGAAATTAACTCCATCAGAATTTGTAAATGAATGTCCCAATTTTTGATTTGCTGAATTATATCAGAAGTCAGAAAACCTGTGCATCCTGATACTGACATTCTTCAGAATTTGGCAGTGAAAGCTACAGAGCGGGAAAATCTACATAAAATGTATATACTGGATAAAAATATGTAAGAAATGTGCAGGAAAATGGCTTGCAAAAGGAGCATACATTAGAAAAATGAATAAAAAATATGTGCATTAGAAGATTAATACATGAAAATGTATAGATTTATTCATACTAAGTTCATAGGAAAAAAATGATGGATGAGATAAGAAAATGAATCTCTAACAGTAAATGTAGGTAGGATAGTACAAGTTTTGCATAGGATCCCGGCTTGCTTGTAAAGAGCACTCATTCTTTGCTATATCTAATCCTTATTCTAATTTCTTAGCCCAAATCTGGTATCGGGGCTGGCATCTTCTGAAGTCCAATTTACACAGAATGATCCTCCATCAATTTCTGGAACCTCTTAATTCTAATGTTTTAGTTCTCTCTCTCTCTCTCTCTCTCTCTCTCTCTCTCTCTCCCCTCCCCATTCCTCCCTTCTTTGCTAGTACTGCAGTTCTCTCTGAGCATGAAAGCAAGAAACCATTTATGCATATGTACCCCTGTACAAAAAAAGGTGCAGAGTGAATCTAGTGGGGGGAAAAGAAGCAAGTAAAAATCTGCTATTATAGGGTGTAGTGAAGTTGAAATTCTCCTTACCTGTACTACTCTGTCCATAGTGGTGGCCAGATGTGGAGATGTTCCAGAGTTGCTGCTGCTAGAAAGAAGATACTCAGAGTAAATGGATGTTTGAAAACCCAGGCAATTCTTTGTTCCTTTGGTTGTGGGAAAAAGGATAAAATCAGAATATCAATATGATACAAATAAAAAAGAGGGATTGAGATGTTTATTGATGGATTGAAGCCTAAACATAGACATCTGATATAAAGTATTATAGAATTTATTCCTACTACTTAATTGTCTGCCGAATATGTTTATTCCTTTAATAATTCAGTGAAGCATATTTACAAACACAACTGTTTTGAAAAAGCTTGGTGAGTTTGGGTATGAGACATATCCCCAGATTTCTCTTAGATCCAACACAAACTGCCCCAACATGGCCAACTGAAAGTCCAAAAATAAGTTAGTAACAAAAGCTGGAAACTTATTTTCTTTGCATATTTATTAAGCAATCTTTATGAAAGCTAATTAGCAAGTGAATCTGTTGTTAAGAAGTAGGTCAACTTTAAAGGTAATTGCTTTTACAAGTACTTCAACCTCTTATCACATGGTAGGGAAATTAGGTCATCTCAAAATAAAACTTAAATTCAGGTCATTGCTGTTTGTCACAAGTGTGGAAAAATGTACATCTTATTTTTTTTAAAAAAACATTATGAATTCAAATGATTACTTGTTAAAATTGGGTGCACATTTAATTTACTCTTTCCTATGACCTTGCCTCATACTACTTTTCCATGCTGAGTTTTGATTTTTCCCCCCCAAATAAGAATACAAATAAGAATACAATCACCCAAAAGGAACCTTGAAGGAATCTGCAGTGCTGGGTCATGCAATGACTCACTTTATTTTCTCTTTTTTTATTCAGTTGACTACTATATAACATCACATAACCTGCCTTGGCACTGAGCATTAAATGGCTTTATCAATATGTCCCCTCTGGAAAAAAAAAAAAAAATCTGCATATTTTGAATTGTGCAACTCGAATTTTCAAGCAGGCTATTTTCATTATTATTGAGAAAGCACATGTAATTTATTGCGTACTTATTACATAACTGGACTTCATGATGATGAAATTCAGAAGTTTAATTTAAAGGTTATTCAATTGAATGAGATAACATACTTACCAAATTGGATCATTGATATGTATTGAATCAGTCAATCAAATCAGCTATATCTGAATTGATCTGAAATTTCAAAGGCATTTTCTACATGTGCAGAAAAGTTTTTTGACAAATATATATATATATATATATATATATATATATAAAATCAACTTTCCCATTTATAAAGAACACTTCACAATCTGATTTGGAAATCTGAAATTAGCAATCCCAACTGATGATCTGAATTACAGCTAACCTAATCTGCAGTGTAAGATATATGATCCAATAGACATCAGCTAGGTATAAACCAAAATGCTTTCTCTCAAGTACAATGAAGCAAATGTGAAAGTGAGGTTCTCAGAAGTAAGTCATAGGACTAGCTTTTCTTTGCATAAAGCTAAATCATATCTTCTTCCTAGACCTTAATTCTGTATTTATAAGATTATGTTGTTTGGTAAATCAATAATGAGATATGTGATGAGGTAGTCCTATCCAGATAAAGATGACATTTCATGCTTTTTTATTTGAAACTTCCTTCTTCATAAAGTAGTTTTGAGTGGCAATATGAGCTTAAAAACTCTTGCATGCTGTCATATCCAATGTGAAGTAGTTGAGGATGTCCCAGCTGAGCCAAAATATTGCAAGCCAGAATGTATTTCTCTGATTTGTGGTAGGATGTGCAGTTCTTATTAATGCCACTGAACTGTATACTTAAAAGTGCTGTTTCTATAGTTTCTAGGATTTGTATTGATTTAGGGGGTTTTTTTATTAGTTGTCTTGGCTATAAATAATATAATTTCTTTCTTTCCGCAGGAGTTGCTCTGCAGAGCATTCTTGTTGCTCGTGAGTTAAGGCAACAGAGTGATCCATGGATCCTGCTGAAGGCATATGAAAGTGAATTGGCATTTGCTCTATTTAACTTGGTCCTCCACCAGTGATGCACTGGCTGACTGAATATATGGTGACCACATGTCCTTGTTTACACAGATAGTCTCTTGTTTGAAGGCATTCTCTAATTTGCCAAGCATCCTGCCATTCAAACATGCCTCAGAATTCCACACAATATGGTCAACAAATCTGGGGACAACAGCAGTATCAGATGGCTTTTCCAAACCAGGCCTACCTAAAATTAGAACAAGGTAGGGAAAGCATGTAAGGAATTTCTGGAATTCTTTCAAATTCCTTTAACCAGCAGTGGCCATTGGAGATATGTGCATTTTCTTCTAGGGAACACAGTAACATGTTGGGGGTGGAAGTGTATTGGTGTTGCCTTTATGTGTGTATGTGTGTCTGCTCCCCTCTTATATTGTACCTGTGGCCATGTGTGTATGTGCACTGGGAAGCACAGGAAAGGCTGCAAATGCTCCACTTGGGGTCACATAACCAAGTGGAAAGGGGCTTAGAACACTCAGCAGAATTTTGATCCTTTCTCAAATGGAAACATAGGGAAAGGGCAATTTAAGAGGAAAATATTTTCCTTCCAGCTCCTAACCAGATCCAACCTATCAGAACCTCAATCTTTCTTTGGTTGCCTTCTTCCTTCACACCAATCTGGCTCCATTCTGTTCAATTTTGAGAGTTATTTCCCATACTGTACACCCCTTTACATAATTTCTTTCCAACATTCAGTTGGGCTAGAAAGATTAAAAAATGAGAGCAGGTATGTTGGTGATATCCATCAATAGTTATTACTTGAATCACATGTTGAGATGTATTTTATAGCAATTATTTGCTATATTTTTCTATATGCCATATAGTGGTTGGATTAAGAATGGGAAGACCCAGAATTAAATTCCAACTATGCCATGAAATTCACTGGGTGGTCTTGGGCCAGTCACTATCTCTCAGCTTAACCTACTTGACAAGTTAGTGTGAAGACTGAATTTATTTTCTATTCATTCATTCATTCATTCATTCATTCATTCATTCATTCATTCATATAGAGTGCCACATCTCAACAACTCTTGGTGCTTTACCAAAAAAAAAAAATGCTTTACAAAAATATTCAGGATGTAATAAAAATTACAATAAGAACCATTGGTGAAATTTCAGTTCACCAAACTCTCTGAAACAGTTTCATTTTGACTAACCTCTGGAAGACAACTATAGATGGCACCCCTCTCACTTTCCAGAGGTAGGCAGCTTTGAAGAACAGGTGGTGTCACAAAAAAGCAATGCTTTCTGGCCTCAGCTCTGCTTACCTCCCAAAAATTAGGTCTTACAAGCAAGTTTTTTTCCTTGAAATTAGCATTTTCAGAGGAGTCCATTTTGAGTAGAGTAGACAGTCCTGAAGGAATCTTTGTGCCAAAGTATAAAGGGCCTTATAGGTTAAAATCAACACTTTGAACATATTGGCTGACCAGAAAATTAGTGCAACATGTGGATGACATGCATGATCACATGTACCAGATAACACATAGGTTTCTGCATTCTGATCCAGCTGCAGTTTGCAGGTGGTCTTCAATGCAAAGCATGCATTAATCCATATGGATGTTGATGGGTTCACGAATCATCATAGCAAGCTCTTCTCACTTCAAGTAGGGCTGTGATTGGGTAAGGGCCCTTCTGCCTAACTAGCAGATACCCAGCTTGTTGACGGGGCCTAAGGTCATATTCTGAGCATGAAACTGAGCAAACTCAGGGAGGCAGTGAAGGACAGGAAGGCCTGGCGCAATATGGTTCATGGGGTCACGAAGAGTCGGACACGACTTAACGACTGAACAACAACAACAAGGTCATATTCAGGCATTTGCACTGCACCACTTCAAGACAGGCCCACTAGTCACAAATTTATTGTTTTTTAGGGTCAGTGCTGTTGTCCCCTTTCCCAACTTGGGGGATGCAGCTGCTCTAGGATATGAAATCCAGGATGGCAAATTTCTGAAAGTTTTTCCAGTAATACCACCAAGTCTAAGTAGGGAATGAAGGGGGCCTTATAGCAGAAGATATGGCATTTATCAGCAGCACTTTGAGACTAGCAGCATGATGTGCAAGGAAAAAATGCTATATACACTTCTTGGAGACCCAGGATGAACAGTGGGACGTAAATGCTGTAAGTTAATAAAATATGACATTATTCTATCTGTCTGTTAATTTCATGTTGGTAAAGATTTTCCGTTTTAGTTACCTTAGCAATAGATGTACCAGGGAATTAACTCTGAGACATTTCTACCAAGGAACCATAGTTTATCTTAGCTTGAGAATTCAATTTGAAAAATGAACCAGTAAATAAACAAAACAAAAACCATAACCCACAATTTATTATACCTATAAGCTAGGAGATTCATGGAATTGGGAAAGCTCTTGACCAGGGAATTAACAAGACAAATAGCTGCTCATATTGCTAAAGGGAGCAGCCATAAATTCTATATTTCCATCCTTACCATTTTTATTTTTCATTTGATGAACTTTTTAAAGTAAAATATTGTCAACGCTCATTTCCTAAGGGGCCTTCACCCATCTTATTTCATCCAAGCATAGATCTAACCAGTTATGTTCCTTCCAAATTGTCCTTGCTTCCTGTCATGATATCATATTAAAATTCACAGGTACAGCAGATACATTACAAGCCCACAACATGCAATATTTCTTGTTAATTTAGTGATGCCTATATCAGAACAAAATAAATCAAGGAAAAGCATGGTAGATATTGCTTGATAAACTCTGCATTTAATTAATTTAGCTTGGAATAATATATAGGAATATAAAGAAATGTCTCATATATGTAGATGGTCTCAATGCAGAAAAAGAGGACAGAAAAAGAGAAAAATGTATACCTAAACTGCTTTTAGAAGAGTTCCAGAGATACAATAGGGTCATACTTCTGAAATATATTTCCTTCCATTAAGTCATTATTTTTCTCACTGGAAATGAGCTATATAGTTATACATGCAAATATCCCTTGTTAGAGAAGTAAAACATGTGAGTTAATATTTAAATTAATTAGAGAAAAGATATGGACTGAATTGTGCTGTGTTAAAACATAGGCTATTCATAGAGTCTATTTCTCAATCTCTTCCTCATCAAGAGGAACTCTGGTTCAGAGGAGTATTTGATCTAATCCTACTCAATTATTGTATCTTGCAAGGGAAAATGCAGCATATTTATTTAATAAAAGGAATGTATTTCCCTTCCTGCTTAATTCAAGAGCAATTATAAGAAAAAGTATAAGCTCCTGTCACAAGATACCAATTTGTGAAAATTAATCGGCCATCCACTTTTAGCCAGCTGATATGTGATTGTTACGAGCTGGCAAAACTTCATGCTGCCTGCTAGCATCGCACTGATTGGCTTTGACAGATGTGGTTTGTAGCTAAAATGGAAAAATTAACTAAAGGATTCATCTAAAGGATGTTTTATACTTTATAATGTGCTTCTTATTCATCTACAGTTGTGGAAGTTTAACTTTTCTACTGCATAGTCCAGTATCATGTCCACTTAAAAATAAATCCTACTGAATTCAACGGGATTTACTTCCAGGACATCAAGGTTGACCCAAAGGAGATTTAATTTGTTTATGGGAAAATGGATATAGGTTTGCAGCCTTAGATTTTTCAAGAAAGACCTTTCAAAATGGGCATTGCTCCAGGCAAACTGAATGAGAAGGAAGCTGGCCATAGACTGGAACCCACCATCTTCCTTACTAAAGTTAATCCTCAGTTCCATACTTGCTCAGCTGTAGTAGATTTGCAGTTGTTGTGGCAACTCCTGGACTGGAGAGGAGGGGAATTACTGCAGTTGCTAAGCTACCAATTTCTGTGGATTTAACATGTTGGAAAAGCAAATAGGGAGCAGGCAAAAGTGATGGACAACAAAGAAAATACGAAGAAGGTAAAATATGTCAGAGATTTAGAAATGAGGAAGAAGCCTAAAAGAGGTAAAGCAAGACAAACCGAGACATAGTGAAGCAGTTAATTATAGAAGCCAAGGTAGCTGGAGGCAAACAGAGAATTAGGAAAAAAATCTAGTTTATTTACTATCTATTTTTTAAGAGCCAGCATTCCAGTTTGCCTTACTTACTTACTTATTTATTTATTTTAAAAAAAACAAATTAAAATCTGCAACTTTTTTATTTGTAACTAGCTAAGTAACCTAAAAAACGTTTGTGCATACTTTTCCCTAATGCTTTACTCTAAATTCTCCAAGCAACCTGTGTAACACAAATTTTCTCATGTTTTTCTTTATTACAAAAATTTATTGGATGTAGGCTTTGTAAATAGAAATATCCTTGATTATCCTATTTTTGTATGAACATTTCAGAAATGTGCATCTTTTGCCAACACACTGTCTGCAACCTGCTATGGTTTTACATGCAGATTTTTTAACTTGAGAATTACTAGTGGCATCAGACTCCTTTCTGGGCATCATTCCTGTCCCTGGATAGATAAGAGCAAGGCAGAAGATGGAGAAAGAATCCATGATGCCAAAAGTCTATCATTTGGTTTTTCAGTCTGGCATGTATGAAAGTTATTGCCATGGTATAGAAATTGAAGTTAAAAGAAGATAACAGTGAGCCTACATTTTTCTAATCATGATATATTTAGCATCTGAAGAACTTCTGAGTATGAGCATGGGGCCTGAGAAAAACAATGAAGTAGATGTGGAAACTCTATAAGCAGACAAATAGTATTTATAGTATGTAATAATGATGGCCAGTGAAATACAAACCTAGGAAATAAGTGTTAGATGTCCAGTCCAGGGCAGTTTCTGTCACCAAACTGCACACTATGGAGTGGGATGAGTATTTTATTTTATGCAGTGTCTTTCTTCCTCAGCAACTCTCCCCATTCAGGCCTTTCATGAAAACACAGATTTAGTTGCTTTAAAGAAGTGTCCACTTGTTCGTGATTTTGTCAACAATGCTGCAATAATCATTATGGGCATTGTATATTTTGTTTTCATTATTTATTATTATGTTTCAGGTTTTCTTTTTAACTTTGAAAAGACTTGAAGTTTGCTAAGTGTCTCCATCTATCATTCTTGAAATCTTGTTTCTTCTCCCACTTAAATGGTACTCTGATGTCCTGAGGTCCCTTACTAAGAGTCATTCATATCTATATTTACCCAGACATTAGTGTTATAACTTAAGTTGGACTTATTCTCATGTATACATGTATGGCAGTGTATCTACTAGAAAATTTGAGAGAAGCTGATCCAAGGAATATCACCAAACTTGATGTTTTCAAGTTTCAATTTTTAATAAAGTTGTAGTAGATCTGTATCAGGAAAACCAATACTGGCAAATTTGAGGCAAGAAGGTTTATTTCATCCATATTTTATGGTCAAAAATTGAATTTAATAAAATAAAATGTATGAGCCATAAAATTACAAACACGAAATTCAGTACTCAGCTAAGATTGTCTTCCTCAGTAGGAATCAATAAATAACTACCAAGAGCTAAGATACTACATGCATGTTCCATATGTATAAAAAGTGAAGCGAGTTGTCAGACTTTCTTTCTGGCAACAATAGCTTACATTCTCAGGAAAGCTTCCCCAAAGCATGGAGATTATCCTGGTATGATATCTATGAGGCATGGACAATTGCTGCTAGAAAGAAATGCTAGCAGCCCCTTCCTATATACATAAACAAACATACTTTAGATGACCCAACTCCCTTCTCCATCCATTATAAAAATGAAAGTGTGGAGAGCAACAGGGATGCAGTCTGCAACTTCACTCCCTCGTCTTGAACTCCAAGACGAAAGTGAGAAAGTAACAAGATTTGGCTGAACATGGTGACTTGGCCCAACAGAATTGAAAGCCCTGATTACACCGCATTCCTGATCACTCTGAATCTGTGATCTCATTCACCTGAGTATTGGTATACTGCCAGTTCAAATTATCTGGGTAATCAGAAAGAACTGGGTCTGGGGAGGGGAGTGGATGTGTCCAGTCACTCATTATCCCTAGAGTTTTTTTAACAAACTGTAAAATGATATATTTATTTTTAAAGAAGAGTGATAGCTAATCAGATGGTTTCCTTCATTAAACTACTGGTAGCTGCTGGTAGCAATAAAGGATGGGATCGAATTAGAAGACAGGAATGGGACATGGGGGTGTGGGTATGAATATGACAGTGCCATGGAGACCTATTCTATGGATGGCTGAATTGGGTCCCTAATGGTAACAATTATCCATTCATCTACCAAACATTTTCATGGTGCTCACTGTAATACTCTTCTCCAAAGTCACCAAGTATCAAAAAATAAGGGAAAGAATCAAATTCCAGGAAAACAGGAGATCAACTGAGGCTTGCATAAGAATGATGGTCCATTCAAAGTGTTATATATATATATACAAAAATCCTCTCTCACCCCTATGGGTGTGATGTGTTTTCCTCAGTCTTAGGTTCTCTACCAGAGGCCTGGGAGTCTGAGCGTTCTGTGCAGTATCTTAGCTGTTCCTAGCACTGAACTCTTATGGACAGAGAGCTCTGAAGTTGTTCCTGGGATCTGTTGGAGCCACTCCTTCAGCTTAGGAGTCACAACCTCGAGTGGTCCTACCACTGGGTCCACTTTGGATTTTATTTTCCACATCCTCTCTAGTTCCTCCTTCAGGCCCTGGTACTTCTCCAGTTTCTCAGACTCCTTCTTCCTGATGTTGCTGTCACTTGGCACTGCTACATCTATTACTACCACTGTCTTCTGGTCCTTATCTACTACCACAATGTCTGGACCTGCCTGACCATCTGAATCTGGAAGTCTCACAGGAACTTAGCCCTGTTATTCTCCATGACCTTCTGTGGAATCTCCTATATAGACTTGGGAGGGTCTAGCCCATACACTGTGCAGATGTTCCTTACACAATGCTAGCTACTTGGTTGTGCCATTCAGTGTATGCTGTTCCTGCCTGCATCTTACTATGTGTTGGACTATCTCTGAGGCCTCTCTGTACAGTCTGCACCTTAGTTCCTGTCTAGTGTGGTAGACCCCTGCTTCTATGGATCTAGTGCTTAGTGCCTGTTCTTGCACTGCTATGATCAATGCCTTAATGCTGTCTTTTAGTCCAGCCCTTTCCAGCCACTGGTAGGATTTCCCAATGTCAGCAACCTCAGCTATCTGTCAATGGTTCATCCCATGCAGGGTCTTATCTTGCCATGGCACTTCCTCTGCTTGAACTTTCTCCCGCATCTGCTGCTGCCTCACTCATTCTCTCAGCAGTTCACCTTTGGATACCTTCTTACTGATGTACTCCTGGATGCTCTGGGTTTCACCCAGGACAGTGGCTTTGACACTCACCAGACCCCACCTGCCCTCTTTCCATCTGCTGTACAGTCTCTGGATGTTGGACTTGGAGTGGAAACCTCCTTACATTGTGAGGAGCTTCTGGGTCTTCACATCGGCAGCCTCCATGTCCTCTTTTGGCCAGCTCACTATACCAGCAGGGTATCTGAACACTGGTAAGGCATACATTTTGATGGCATGGATCTTGTTCTTCCCATTGAGTTGGCTCTTCAGGACCTGTCTTATCGTTTGGTGGTACTTGGATGTTGCTATCTTCCTTGTCTCCTCATTGTGGTTCCCATGTGACTGTTGGATACCATGGTATTTGTAACTGGTCTGTATGTCTGCTATGTGGCCTGCTGGTAGTTCTACCCCATCGGTCTTAACTACCTTCCCTCTCTTTACAGCCACAATTCTGCAGTCCGAATGAC
Source organism: Liasis olivaceus (assembly GCA_030867105.1). NCBI lineage: Eukaryota > Metazoa > Chordata > Lepidosauria > Squamata > Pythonidae > Liasis > Liasis olivaceus. Next base: position 202,354,054 of record CM061348.1, read on the forward strand.
ATCCCAATGTATTCAGTCTAGATCCCTGTCAGGTGGACCAGCAAGTCAATGTCTCATTCACTCTTAGCATACTTCTTAATGTCATCCATGTAGAGAAGGTGGCTGATGGTATTTCCACTCTTGAACTTGCAACCATATCCAGTCCTTGTGATCATCTGGCTGAGGGGGTTCAAGCCTATGCAAAACAGCAGCAGGGACAGTGTATCACCTTGGTATATGCCTTGGTATATGCCAGACTTGATGACCACTTGTATGCACTGTCTTGAGTTGACTTCCAGTGTTGTCTTCCACAGTCCCATTGAGTTCTTGAAGAAGATCCTTAGTGTCCTGTTGATGTTGTATAGCACCAGGCATTCACAGATCCATGTGTGTGGCATTGAGTCATAGGCTTTCCTGTAGTCAGTCTAGGCTGTTCTCAGATTGGTCTGAGACCTTGAGTCTCGGGTGACTGCTCTATCTTTGAGCAACTGGTGTTTTAAGCCAATGCCCTTTTTAACTGTGCTCATGTACTAGCCTATATGGTTCTGTGGCTTGGTGGCCAATATGCCCGATAGGACTTTCCATGTTGTGGGAAGGCAGATTATTGGCTGGTAGTTGGACAGTGCTGTTCCCTTGTGGGGTTGGGAATCAGCGGATGGATGGATGGATGGATATACATATACATATACATATACATATACATATACATATACATATTGTGTGTGTATATATATAATTTATTTATATATGTTGGCATTTTGCCTCCCAAATTTTCCTTCATGTTACTTCCAATGATGACTCTATCATTGCACATGGATAAGCTGGAAAGTCATTTCCAGTCTTCCAAATGTATTAATTAAGTAAAACAGCTTTTTAAAAAATGTACATGCCAAGGTAGGCAAATCTTCTCCCCAACTTTTATTTTACTGTAAAGTCCAATCTAAAGAAAAACTGGAGGATAAGTCAGGATCAAAGCATAAGATTTTTTCTTGTGTATTTGCACTTCAGTTCTGTGAAATAATATATATCTCCCAATAGAAAACGCAAAGTTGTAATTCACTCAAGGGACACTGTTTCCATTATAAACTGCAAGTGAGCACCACTTGAGGAAGTTTGATGAATGACAGCGAAGCTTCAAATATGAAATCAACCATATATTATAGGGATGAGTGTATGAACTGGTATGAAATAAAAACAAGCTGCAACCTTCCCACAACCTCTGATCCAATCAGAACTTGCATTAGACTCATATGGCTTTGAAAAACCCACATATTCCAAACACACACATCAAAAGGATATAATATTCAACTGTATACATTGCACATAATAAAAGCCGTATTCACCTTTTGTCTATCTTGCACTTTATTTTTAGTCAACACGGTTAAAAAAAAAAAAAAATCATAGAATTTAAGGGTTAGAAGGGACTTTAGGGATTATGTAGTCCAGCCCCCTGCCCAGAAAAGGAATCCATTCCTATGCCGTTCCCAACAGATGACCATATCTTTAAATACTCCCATCTTCATACTTTAACTGTAAAATAGATTATATACCATACAATAGCTAGTTTCTATTTTAGCATCTTCCAATCATCTATCATTTGAAATTGGATTATTGAAAGACCAGATGTCAGTTTTGCAGTACTATCACTGTCTTCACAAATAATGCATTAAATAAAAGTTTTTCACAGTATATAGAGATGGTTCACCTACTTAGAATATCCAGAAGAGGACAAAGGATCTGTCTTCATAAAAAAGGGAAAACGAAGCATGCTAACTACCCAAAGAATTACAGATCAACCACATGGAATAGATGATAATAATGTCAGGCCCAGCCCAAGAACAACAGTGAAACAGTCCAGTTGAGTAAAGTCCCTTTATTTGCTTACACCTTATAGACAGAGTCTTGCCAGACTAAATCTATAGTACTGCAGCTGGTGGATATACCCTGGAAGATTCTAGGGAGTGGCTATCCTGAACCTCTTATGCTTCCCACACTCCCCCTGTGGACTGTGTTGTCTTTTGTCATCTTTCCCTTCCTGGAATGCACCCCCTCTTTCCTGATAGCCTTGATCTCTCACAGATAATTATTTATAAACAAGGTCAGTGTCAGTTCTGTAAAGTTGGCATAGAAGACAGATTTGCTGGAAAATAGTTTTGCCGTGCTAATAGGGATTATAGTGGTGGTAGTAGTAGTAGTAGTAGTAGTTGGAATATGAGATATTAATCATTTTAGCCTAGCCCAGTCAAGTGACCTTATGAAGTTCAAAAGCAAGTCACAATGAAGATGGACATCTCCTCAGTTCAACTTAGAAACTGATAATCAAATAACATTTCTGAATTTAGAATTTTTATAGTAATGATAGTTTCACAGTCAGTGAATTATGCACCTTCAACTAGTTATTAGCATTTTATAATGCCTCCCTGCAATGCTGTAGTAGCAACCCACAGATGTCCTGAAGTGTGTACTAAAGTTTAGGACATTGTTTTATGACTATGAATTTAATGAATATTATATTTCTTTAGGGACGCAGTGGCGCAGCGGCTTAATGACGCTGAAAGTTGCCGGCCAGAAATGGCTGACGCTTCGGTGGTTCAAGTCCAGCCTTCGCATTAACAGGGTGAGCTCCTGTTTCCTCCCCAGTTCCTGTCAACCCAACAGGTCGAAAACTCACGTGAGTAGATAAATGGGTACTCTCACTCCGGTGGGAGGAAAAATGCTGGCAGCGCCTTGCACAGAGAGACGGGACCAGTTGCCGGTAAGCGCGAAACCGCGCTCGCCCGAAAAGGGCGCAAAGCAACGGAAATCCCCTCCTGTGCTCGCCAGCTGGGCTATGCTGTAGGAAGGAGGCTCTGGCAAACCACTTCCAAAAAACAATTGCCTTGAAAACTGCAAGGATTCGTCCAGGCAGTCACTGCAGGGTCAGTAATGACTGAGCGCAGACAAAATATATATATATATATTTCTTTACTTTTTGGACATAGAATTCATTCCTTTGCATATCCCCCTCCTTTTTTTTTTAACCAGGAGAGTTTTGAGGTATGAAGTGGTGATAAGGCAACAGCTGTTCTTTTTCTCTCTCATATCCTGACATTCTGCTCTCATTCTATAAAAGTAATGTTTGCAAAAATACTTCTTACTCGTACACTGAGGTGCTGTAGTACGATATTGCTTCATTTTAATTTCCTTTTATTTTGCATTCATAACCTTTTTGCTTTTGATATTTTCCCTATATTACTAAGGACAGAAAAGAAATACCAAAATAATATTGGATAAAAGATTTATTCTCAAGGAACTATGAAAATATTGGTAATATCTGCAAGAGTGTACATTAACAGAGTAACTTGAATCAAGCAAAGCAAATCCTTGGATATCTTCCCCAAAATGTTTCTGACAATGCAGAAATGAACCATCTATGATTCACTTTCTTCTGAAACAACAAGCAATTGCCGAAAGAGGAAGCGATTGTCAAGCGAATGAGGCAAAGAATAAAATGATAACCAGACATGGTGTTGGAGGATTCAGACATAAATCAGTATACAGACAGGTGAGCAAGGGCTGAAATGATCAGCAATGAAAGACTGGTGGATTTATGTGGTGGAAAGTTATACTATAATATTGCATGAGAAAAATTAACAAAATATATGGCCCAAATCTAGACATTATGCCATCAGCCATGTGTAGAACAAGCTTTGTGCCAGTAGACTATTCCAGATCCACTTCACATCCAGGTGGTTCTTATCCATGATGAGTTTGTTCTGAAACTGTTTTGCCATATCTTTAATGACAGAAAGCAGAAGGTATAGCAGGCTGGAAAGAGAGAAGAAACACCATTCATGCATGTTACTAAACCCTTGTTTCTGAAAGAAATCTTATACCCACTCCTGTCTTGAAACATTCATTTCAAAGCAGAGATTCCACTGTACTTGTAAATCGCAAATCAAAACATCTCTAACAGAAATTACCTTAGACCTTACTGTGAAGAATTCAAGTGATGCACACATGTATGACAGGTTAACTTTTCCAGGTTGCAACAGGAAGAGTGTGTCACCCTGCAAAGTCATGTACACTTGCAGGGGATTCCTGATTGTGAAGATCTTACCCTGTTCAGTAGACTTTCTAAATTCCATCAGGCCTTTCAAAGGACATTTAAAAGTTGCTGAAGCCCCACATAGGAAGGCATCAAAAATATGGTTCAGTATTTCAGATGACCATATGGATTTTGGCCAAGGCAGTAAAATTAATAATTTAATTTTAATAAAATAAAATAAAATTTCAAGAATTGTTTCAGTATTTGGGGTTTCTTATTTGTGTGGCCCTTAACTTCAGTGGGCAAATCACAATAAGCCAAAACGTGCTTCGGCAGAGAACTCAGTGAGAAGAAAATTGTGGTGGGTGGCTGCAGTGGTACAACTGGACATTCTGAATCTGGACCTCTCAGAGTCTTTAAAAGGTAGTGCAGCAAGATGTTTTGGGATATGTGGACTGCAAGGATGGGGGATGGGGAGAGAGAAGAAATCTGCATGGTACAGTCTGGCCTCTTGCTCATGCCACATTGGATTTCACCTTAACTGTAATGGACAAGAGTCTCCTAGTGACTGATGAAATAAGATTCTTTCTCATGAATGATTATGTTGCAATAAAAGTATAATCCTTTACAAATCACTTGAACATAAGCCCCATTGAGTTCAATCAGGTTTATTTCCAAGTATTTAGATAAATGCAGCCATTGGGCTCAGCCTAATGTCATGCAAGTTACTTAAGCAACACAAATTACTACTTCCCTTTCCCTTCCAATCTGCAGCCTCTTCTACCAAAATATCTACTGAAGGGTGCCATATGACTGCCATCCATGCCTTCAGAGCAAATTATTATATTGGGGCTGGGAGGGGGGATTTCTCCTTTAACGTTCTGGTGATGGAAGATGTTTTGTCAATGAAAACAAACTATTGAACTCTGCCCTTGCTTTATCAGTCTTTAAGAAGTCATAAATGTTCTAATTCCAGCTATGAGAGCAGGATGATTCCTGAGGAGTGAAAATAGGCTGAAATATCTCTGAACTAGATTTGAAAGAGCCTAACCCAAAGGTGTAAAGTTTCAGTGCATTTATTATTCATTTCATGCATAGCAGAAGGGTGAAATTATTTACGGAAATATTGGCGATTTCATCATAGCTCAGCTCTAAAATCTGCTTGGTTGGCAGATGAACATTGTGAGATGCACGGCTCCTTCTTACATTAATAAATATGTCTGTGTATAAAATGCTGAAGATATACATTTGCTTTTTACTTATTAGGCCGGTAGTGTATTCTGAAATAGAGTGTGCCTTGATTCATCAAACTAAATAAACTTACTGAGCATTATGAATGTCTATTATGTGAACACCTAATACAGAAAGTTCAGGAAAAAAAAGTCTGCATCGCCAACATACAGAGACACTGTAATTAGGTTGCATATTCTAATATGTTCTATTTGTCTCCATTTATTCAAGTTCTGTTATCAATCAACAAACAGTAAATTTGCCAAAGATGCATACATTTCTTTATTAACTTGGCATAAATGTCCAATATTAAACCATCCCAACTTTGTTTAATTCTTTATTTCCTGTGATGGTTGAAATAAAAGAAAACTGAGGCATGGCTATGGTGTTTTAATCCAGGCTTATTCATGGTTTTTACATAGAAGATTATGTTCCAATTTTTTAAATGAAATGTTTAATTTTCTGTGAATTTTAATGCAAATCAATGCAGAAGTACTAAAAATGGCTTAAGAAAATTAACTGTGAGATTACAGACTTACCTATGATTTTGCTTAAAAACTAAAATATAATATTTGTTGAAGCTCAAGATGTATTTCAAAGAGAAATAATATTCCTAGCATAAGGCTGAAATGTTAATAAGACCTTGTGATCTTTAAAGGGGTTTTATTCTAAGCAATTTATTCTTAGAATTGTTCTGGTAAGTACAACTGAATAGAAATCCTATGCCATAGAAAATTGCATTCATTAAAATTAACTTTAAATATTTTCAAAACAAATTTTATTTGCAAGGCCTAACAAATTAACACTGTATAATCCTTTGATATTTTCTTCTTGCTATTATGATTAATGCAGAACAAAGTCCTTTAGTTAATCTTTGCTCAGAAAGTTCATGCACTAAAGAGTGCTAGAAAACAGACTACTTAAAAACCTTCAGAGGACCACAAAAGAGTAATTTGCCTTTGTTTGCTGAATAACAGTATAGCACCTGTTTAATTTGCATTCGAGCTAATAGATTGAAGAAAACTAGAACATGGGATACAGCCATATAAACTCCGAGGTGCTCTATCTACTTGTAGGTAGCACTTTTAGGTCATAGTTTCAAATACCTTCCTTCAAATTTTATTATTAATTTTTGCAAGATCACAAAACTCAGAAGACTTTAAGCAAATGCCATTATATTTTTCAGGGTCAATATCAGGCCAACATTGCTGGGCTTCACAAAGTACTGTAGCTGGTACTCCAGTAGCTGGGTGGACAATTTCTCTGCATTTCTTCAGGGGAAAGAAAATTATCCAACAGGGCAGGAATCCTTCTTAGTGGTGACAGTAGCTCTACTTTCAAAAAGGCCCAATGGCAGGAGTTCTGGTGGGATTTAGTATGGGAATCCAGGGAACCTACAAACCACTGGAAATATGACTGCACAATGTAATAGAGGTGTTGGCCATCTCATAACTAATAAAGATAATAACACAACACCCTATCCATATGAAATTCACAGAAATGTCTTCTCCCTTGAGCAACATTTCTAAAGTAATAATTTTTCAACAAATTGAAGAAAAACTAGAAAAAAGAAATTTAGTCTTACTCTTACTAAACCTCTCAGAAAAAGGCATCTATGTCTTTATGACAAGGAGGTTGACTGAGTGGTGCAGTATAAAGTAGAAGGATAGCTGCTGGGCTAACTGATGCCCTACCCAGTAACATAATGATGTGGAGAAGCTGGCATGGTGTATGAATACTATTCTGCCATGGCATCAGGCCAGTTCCCACAGCTGGTGAAAGAAGAGGATCTATTGCTAGTCTCTCTCAAGCCCCATTCAGATGAAATAGTGCTCTGTTGGTCTTCCATGAGTTTAGCACAACTATCTGCAGCAGAGTTTTTATATAGAGATGTGCATATAAAAACTTTCACATAAACCTGAATTATAGATTATGAGTGTTTCTGTTTATGTGAAAATCTTCATATGTGCAGTCCTACATCTGAGAGCTTCCCCACTGCAGATATTCATGTTTCATTTATGGAGAACTGACAATACAACTTTACTGAGGGGCTAAGGAGCACAACACCTTGGTATGAATAAAGCTTCTCTCTCACACAGATCTCCCTTTCTTTTCCACTCCCTTTCTCTTCTACTGCTCTAGATCTCTTATGTTATGCCCCTCCAAAATGGCTGAAGTGGATTGAGAGCAGCAAAATCCCATGAAGGGCAGCTAAGAACTTCAACTGAATAGGAACAGAATATCTATTCTTTGCTGCTGCTCCTTACAGCAGAGAAGTGTGTACTTAGGGATATTTAGAATAGCAGCTTCTCATTGTAGACATGATTGGAGGACAGCTGTCTTAGTCTAAGTTAGACAAAAATCAGAAGGAATCTGGAAGCACTTTTTCAGACTAAAGCTTTTTATTAAAAGACACAAGATTCTGGGAGCCACACACTCCATCAGATGCATGAAGTGGCTAAACTGATGTAGGATTTAAGATGGGAGGGGAATGGGAGTACTGTGTTCAAAACCCATTGTGTTTGTTAAGACCTTCTGAAAAAGCCTGAAACATGTTGATGTATGTGAGTTTAGCAGTCTCTTGCTCAATTATGCTGAAGTTTTTTTGTTTTGTTTTGTTCCAGAACAGCTACTCCAAATATGAACTGCAAGTGGGTCAGAGAGCAAGTCAATAATCCAAATATACAAGGAAGTCTACAAGAGAATGAATAAAAGAGAATGTATTCAATGTTTTGAAATAGTCAAGTAAAAACCCAAAGAAATGTAGCAGGACCTGAAACAAGGAGTTCATATAGAAAACTTTCAAATGTTATTGAGTTGAAACAGTTTACCATGGAGTAAAAAACCAAAACTCCTGCAAAGACAAGTGACGACAGTTACCAGAAGCATTTGTTTGCAGTTGTTGCAACTAAAAGTGATAAGGTACTGAATCAAAGTGGGCTGTTACTATTTCACTACATGTTGGGTGGCTGTACTTCACATAAATGCAACAAGCAACAAGCCTTGGTGTTACTTGTTCACTCAGATTTCTTCTAAACATCAGAAAGACCTACATGAAACTCACATAACATTCAGTAAAAAAGATATTAAGAAACCCAGAACATCCAAAAGGAATCAAATTTCCCTCCACAACTGTACATATAAATAGATGTTGTGCATGTATAGATGAATGATGTGGAAGATGAACATAGTCACTTAAGGAGACACATCAGCAAGTAGTTAATGACAGCAGGAAGAAAGTCAGAAAGGCTAAAGCACAATATGAACTTAGGTTCACATGGGAAGCAAAGCAGACCATAAGGGACAGAATAGTAACAGATGCTGGGAGGAGGGCAGAGCCCCTCCACCCTGTGCTTTGCTTCAGTCTTCCTCCCAGGGTTCAGACAGACCTAAGTTGTGTAAGGTTTACCCTGTTCATCTCAGACAAACTCTCGTGACACGTGTGTTCAGCAAAGAAGTTGACTCAAGCGTAATGTAAGTACAAACAAAGCCAGGGTTGGTTTGGCACATCTTACAATGTATTTTATAGCTACCCCATCCCCGCACTTTGCCCCATTGCTTGGTTACTGATTACCCACAGTAATCCCCCCCTTGCCCAAAAGGCAGATTCGGTCCGCCTCTTTTGTGTTCTTAATTGTTGTCTATTGGTTGTGTGGTTGTTGTCTTTGTTGGGTTTTCCTGTTGCACGCAAAGCCGGGAGTTCTCAGTCACGCGCTGATTGCTTCGCTTCCAAGCCGCTGCGCTTTCCTTTGTTTGCAGTGCCCGAGGGAAGCTGCTCTGATACAAAGTATCTGCTCGCGGTTTTGAGTTAAGCGCCGCCACCTGTTGCCAATCAGCAAAGCGTCCACTTGCGGTTTCACTTCCCCTTCTTCTCTGCTCGCGCCTGGGCGGCGAAATTGACTTAGGCAAGGCTGAGCGGTGCCTTCGCTGTACCGGGCCATGCCGGCTGAATCTGACAAGGAGGACAACTGATGAAGGAGAGGCAACACACAGTATGTAAAAAGGTGGATAAGGAATACTTGGCTGCCAGGAATGAGGAGACAAGGCAGAGCTGTTTGTGGCAGCTGTAGAAGATGAAATAATGAATTTAAATGATAAGAAAGTAGATTTTGGCTAGGTATGAGGGGACAAAAATCTTAACCGTAATAGCCTTTCAGCAGGGGAACAGATTGTGGGGAAATGATGGACTCTTCTTCACTGGGAGAATTTAAACCGAGAGCAAATGAACTTCTGCCATTGGATTCCTGCCCTGGACAGGAGATTGGACGAGGTGACCTCAACGGTACCTTCCAACCCTTCCATTCTATCATTTTATCATTTTGTTAGCTGCAATTTTTTAAATAAAATACCTGTCTACTTATGTCAGTGTGATTTTGTTAATTAAATAATAATCATACTTTATACCTCATACCTTTAATAGATATGAAACTGAATTTAATTTTACCTATGTCTTATTCCGTGAAGTTCCAAATTATGTACACATTCACTTTTTCATAGATTTTCTATTTCTGGTACTCTCTCAGAAGAAAATACTTCCGTGACCGAATAAAGATAATTAAAATGGATCTATTACTGCTTACATATATTTACCCTATGAGGAATGCTGTTTTTTAAAAATATTTGGTTCCTTGTCAGAAAGGCATGATACTCCATGATGATGTAATGAATCAGGTTTCCTGCACAATGAGCATGAAGGTCTGAGCTGTTTAATATTTTCTGATGTAGGTTCTTTTGATTGTTGTCCACTTGTTAGATGTTCCATAATTTAGGCTGTCAGCAAGCTAATACAACTTGTCAGGAACGGAAGAAGAAAAGAACTCATCTTAACTCACATGGCCTGAAAGAAGCACTCTTCTCCTTATAAATATTTATTTTCTGATCAATCTAACAGCTGGAAGAAATAGTCTTCCTATATTTAGGCAGGAAAGAAGGCATTAGTTTGTCTGAGAGGCAGAATGACTTACTGTCCAGTTGGTTGCTCAACTGTTCACTTTCCTTTCTATTCATCAGGTTTCCAATTTTTCCCTTAAATGTGATGATCAAGGTCTAGAGACTCTGAAAGCTTTTGCTATAAATTGCCCAAAATGAACTTGAAAGTATTTCTATTCTATGTAATGCTTTATAAGCTGTGACATGAGCCCATTTAGGAAAGACAATTATGCTGCCTATTTGGTCAATGTATGAAATCTGTATAGTAGCACCCTAAACAATATTGATGGTTTAGTTCCCTTGGAGATAGGCATGCTGGTTATGGTACAAATTTTGTCACTAAATGAGCCTCTTGTTCTTATACTATTACAACTTGGGAGAGAATTCTAGGGAGGACTACAAGATTTTTGGAGTATTGGATCACATTCACTCCTATTTAGAATGTTACTGAAATTCAGAATACTATGAAATCCACCCCATTCTAGCTTTAAAGTAGCATTAAAAGCCTGGAAGTTCTATACATAACAAGGGGGAAGCAGGGGAAGAGGAAGGAGAAAGGGAAAGAGAAGAGAAGGGAAGGGAAAGAGATGGGGAGGGGAGGGGAGGGGAGGGGAGCGAAGGGGAGCAGAGCAAAGCAAAGCAAAGCAAAGCAAAGCAAAGCAGAGCAAAGCAAAGCAAAGCAAAGCAAAGCTGTTGGTTTTTCAAAATGAAATATGCTGGATTTAACTGGGGCAGAGGGATCTGTCTTCTGAATTTCCCTCACATGTCACATAAACAATCACTTGCGGTCACTATGGAGAAATGTTTTCAAAAGCTATTCCAATTAGACTAATGGTTTTATCAACACATCTGTTTGTGTTCCCTCAAAGTATAATTCTTCTTGAAGTCCAAATCCTGAGGTAGTGGATATTTTTCAGAGGTTTGAATATCATAATATATTGCAGTCAGCTCAGAAGGGAAATGTCTTGGAATATGATGAAAAAAAGATCTAATAATATTTCCAGATCTTTCTCCAAGAGTGATAAAGAGAGGTGAAGAATTTAACCAAGCCAGTGTCATAGCCATGCAAGAGGGGATAAAGACTTTTTTTACTATCTCCTGAAATTTTTGGTCTATCTATCTGTAAAGAATTATCTGGGAGAAAATCAAATTCAAGAAAGGAACAGTTTTGGAAAGTTAATTTTATTGACAGTAATAGAATGATAAGAAAGAAGGGAAGAGGAGAATGAGTAAGGGAATGATGAGTAAGGGAGAAGTATGTGGAGGAGAAACACTTAATGGATTCTCCCAAGGACTGTCAGGAACAAAACATTGGGGGCTCTTTTTCAGAAATTAGGGGTACAAGTCCTAAGGAGAAACCAAGGCAGTTTATATGTGATCTGAGTTTTAGCTTAGTTAATTTGGGACTCAGAGATTGATATGAAAGAAAAGAGAGGAGATTTCAAACAGGGAAAACCATGCATGGATATAAAACAATTGAACTATTAAAAATAGTTGTAAAAAACATTACAAATGGGCTATACCACAATGCAGGATTAAATAGTGTATGATCTGCCTGTGCTGTTCTCATTGACACTGTAGCAAAATCTTAAATTCTGTCCATAGTATAAGACACCCAGACTTAAAACCCTACTGAATGACAATTTTATTACTTTTCTTTTGTGCATAAAAAGCTGCCAAATGAATAGAATTACAGTGTAAATAAGACATACAAAATGCCCTGGGTGGGGGGGGATTAATTTCTTGTTTCAGCAGTTAGATTTGTTAACAATATGAACATTTAACAGCAAATTAAATAAAACCTTGGAATTAACTGCCTATTACATATTACATGAACTGGACATCACTGAACATATACAGTGGAGAATATCAGCACTGACAATAGGGCAAACTGGAAGGGAGGGAGGGACGGAGGGACGGAGGGAAGGACAGGGAAGCAGAGTTTTCCAAATAAATTATAATTAGCTTATTTTCATTTTTTAATTTCACAAGGTATATAATATTCTTCAGCTAAGCAAACAGTGATTCTAATTCTACATTTACATTAACATTCTGCAATTATCATACCCAAATGGATTTTCCCATAGGATTCTACCCACAAAATCAGTACACACATATAAGATTTGTTCTGTTGTTGAATAGACAAGGCTGATTCTTTCAAACAAATTAATAAACATCCTCAGTGCCAGTATCTCCAACTGTGTGTATTGGTGCAAACCATGCCAAAAACATAGAGTAGTTCAATGATATGGAAACATGTCTTTTAGAAAAGAAAAGAAAATGTGCCTGCCATCTACGGTGAAGTTTTGCCCTATATATATTTTTGAAAAGTCCTGCTTGCTTCTGTTTTTGAAGTTAGTGAAATTCTGAGGACCACCTCCCCTTCATGCATTGGAAAGAGAATAAGGAAGAAAGAGTGTAACCCCTTTTCCATCTCCATCCCCTTTCCCGCCTAGTGCGATCAGTTTTTAAATACTGTAATAAAGGCTGTAATAAATAAATAGATCAGGACTCTAATTTTGGCATTTTACATTATTTATCTCTCTTTAAAATTGTTGCTTAAGAATTCAGAGGTATTATTCTGTAAGTTTTAAAAACAGTTTTTGTTAAAACAGTTGTTTTCTTTAAAAATCTCTTCTCCCTAGTTATTTTCTGTACTGCACAACATCAAAACAGCAAAGGTGTACATGTGTTTCACTGTGTATTTATCATCTATGTTTATGTAGAATGAGAATTTAAACGAATATCAACTTCTATTAGCTTTATTGGAAACTTATTTATTTGTGTTAAGATTTGGCAATTACTTGAGTCAGCATATAACAAAGAAGGTTTTTCATTTTGTGGTTTGCCAGCAACTAAATATATTTGGGCCCAACTGGGACATAGATTAGAGTTTGATGCTGAATCTCATTAATATTTAATTTATATTAAAAAAAAAACTACTATAAAAATAGATGGTAAGATGTTCTGTTGAGAAGTATAGGCAAAGACAAGAATTGTTACTTTAAATCAATAATTTTGTAATTATCTTTTTAAGAAATGATGACTTCCGTTAGCATTTTCTTTGCCTAATACAAAATAGTGGTAATATAATTATATTTATAATTTATATTTGTTAAATATGGACCAGGTGTCTCAAAGAAGCCTAAAAAATAATTACTTATTTTTTTAATTAAATTGACTTCATATCTATATCAGAAATTAAAAAAAAAAAAAGTTGAAAATACTGATATTTATGACTCATGGTTTCTTTTTAGAATAATATTATAATATACAAAAGTAGATGCATACTTTTTATGTTTTCATAAAAAAGATGTGAATGCTATTTTGAATTATATTCCAAAATCATAGATTTATTTTTTTTTAAGCAGTTTTGGTTATATCAGGCATGGGGATTAGCCAACAGAATAATATTGAGAGAATACTACTCAGTAGTACTGCTACTCAGGGTATCAAGGATTGAATTCAAGAAATGTTTAAAGGCAATTTTTTCTACTAATAAAAACTAATACATGTTTTCCTTTGGCATAGATATAATATTTTGCAAGAATAGACAAGTCTTTATGTCTAATTTGATATATTGTTATACTAGATATGCCTGCCAAACTCCTTCTGGCACATTATAGAATCAGTTTTCCATAGAATGGAACTGTTCCCTGTTTTTTGATGTGTAGGGCTGACCATAGCATTAAAGTTATACAAACATTAGGGGTACAGTTTAGAGAGGAGTAGCAATTTAAGTAACATAGCAGAAAAGGTATCTAAGCCAACATCCCTGAATCATGACATGTTCCAGCTTCCTCTGTTCATGAAAACTGCATTCAATAATGTGGACCAAGGATTAGAAAAGGGTTAGCAAGAACTAACCCAATGGCATCACATGACATACATCAGATGACCTGTTTCAATGATACCATGTCTGTAACCCACAAAGTAAACACTGTGAAGGGTTTTAGCTCAGGGATAGGGAACATGTCTTTCCCCAAATGTTTCTATAGTTGCAAGTACACCTCATTTTTGGCCATGCTGGATGGCACAGTTGTAGTTCAGCCACATCTGCAGGGCCTCAGGTTCTCTACCTTTAATGGTGCTACCTGTCAATCTGACAGGGTTACAAAGATTGCATCCTATGCTAGTTGCATAGCTGACTACAAAAAGAAAAACAGAATATGTTTGCCTGGCTCCCTTACAAGCATGAGGCTACAGGTAGAATAATGGAATATCCCAAGAAACAGTTACTGTGTGCGAATCAAATTCAGAACTTCATCTCAGCACACAGATTGGAAGGGTGTTGCAAAACTTATGCTTCTGAATCAGAAGAAGCAATCTAACTCTAAGAAAAGTAACAAGTCTTCTTTACTTTTTTGTAATTAAAAAAAATACAGAAATGTCCAATTTGCTACTTGAACTTCAAGGTATGAAAGGATAATTGTCGAGTCCATTGAATTTCTTAAATTTCTTGAAATACTGATTATTATTTCAGGGACCTTCTGAGAAGTCTCTTTTAGCTACAACTCCTATCATTCTTCAATAATTGCCATATTACATCTATTGGTAGGCGTTATTTGTAAAAGTGAAGTAAATAAGGGTAAAAGAAAAAAACTCTAACCAATTGTATTTGCATTGTGCCATGACCAGCCACTGAAGTAAAAATTGTTTCAATTTTTAAAAATGAGAACTGATCAAAATTCACAAATGTAATTTTAAACAGATTGTAGAGAGTTTGAGATTATTTAATCTCCGTTGGTAAGAAAATGAAAGTGAGTGTTTAGTTCTTACAACTATTTGAAATCATACATATTTAATCAAGTATGGCACTGGATAAAATTGCCAGCTGATTTTCCTTATAGGCCTTAACAGTGTAGAGAGTAAGGAAGATAACCTTGATGGAGATATGCAGGAACTGTTAGCTAGGCAAAAAGGGCTGAAACCCTTTTTTATGTATAGATAAAAAAAGATACATAGTCTATGTATAGACTATGAGATAACATTCAGAAGTGGTTTAAGCATATACCTTTCTAATCTAAGGGCTGAATATGCACTAGAATAACATTGCTTGGATCTCCTTATGGAATACCAGCAAGGTGGGAGCAACCACATCTCCAGGAGATGATATATCATAAAATGGAGGCCATAACTGAGAAGACCTGTCACCTGATGTATGCTCCATGAACCTTGCAAGTAGGGACCTGCAGCAGGTCTTCCCGTGATGACTGAGCTGCATGGGCAGATTCAATTTTGGCAAGATACTGTGTGACATACCTGAAGTGCTGCACCATAAAGGTATTTAAAGGTAATGGCTATCTCTGTGAATTGTCTTGAATGCCATCTGCCAACCAATGTAACAACTTCAAAACAGGATTGGCTAACGAGGATTCTGGCTGCTGTATTTTGTTCCAGCTATAGCTTCTGGGTCATAACCAATGGCAGTCTTGCATGTATGTATCGAGTTTGTCCAATACAAACAGATGAGAATTTTATTTGTCATACTTTTTAAATAAGAACTCATCAAAATTCACACGCCTTCATAATATTGTTACTTCTAAACCTAAAGTTTCATTGATTGAAAAAAAAAAAGAACATGAAAAAAGGTAAAACTGATGCATCTGTATTCCACGCCTGACTATGGCCTTGTCATATCCATTTTGTCAGACATCATAGGAACAATAGGCTACAGTAGATGCATCTTTAATCTTCTAACATGTTCTTTGAGTTTCTCTTGTCTTGCCATTATATTTTCTGAGAATTCTTAAAGAAAAGGGAAAGTGCCAGAAGGGGAGCAAATGTCTACACCTTCAAAGGGGACAGAGGAGACATTTACAATTACAAGTAAACATAAAGCTTATACCTTGAAAAGATTTAGAAAGATCATGAAGCAATTTGTTAGCATGCAGAAAAGAATAATGAGAGCACTTAAACGGCATGGATTTTTCAAGGAGTCATGCCCCGGTAATTTCTTTTTCTACTGCTAACTTAATAGATCAAAGGAATACTGTAAATGTAGAATAATTTGATTTTAAACAAGACTTTCAGCAAGATCCCTCACAATTTTCTTACTGATAAACATAGACTATAGAATGAGACTATGATGTGAATTCATAGCTAGTTGATGAATGGTCTCCAAAATGTTCTCTGTCAACAGCATCTCAACATTTCTACAGAAGTAACATTATGGATTCTGTAGGTTCTGTTCTAGGCAGGTATCATTAAATATATTTGTAAGTAGCTTGGATGAAGAGATCACCAAACGGGAATAGTTAGCTAATATTGTCAAAGACAATACAGGATTCAAGTTTATCCTGGAAGGATTGAAAAAATGGCCAAAATGATGCTGTTTGTATGATCTATTTATTAGATATATATATCCTACCTTTCTTCTAGGATATCCTTCCAGGATTTCTTCCAATGATGTAAATAACAATTTATCCTCCAATCTTATCCTCATAAAAATAATCCTGCAAAGCAAGCTGAACTGAGAGATAGCAATCAGCCTAAAATCACCCATCAAGGTTCCATAAAGGTAAATATGAACCTAAGTCTCTTTGATTTTAAATCAGGACCTTAACAAAAGTTATGATATTTAGAATTTTTTGTATCTTGTTGATGCCCTCTAATGGTCATCTGGATTTGTGCAGGACACATCTGGTAGCCCTACCTAAACTAATACACTAAACCAGGCCCGTTAGAAACAAACAAAATTGATACAAGTAAATTCAGCATACATAAATGTGAATATTTGTTTAAGGAAGGATTAAAACAATCACCAAAGAATCAAAGGAACAGGTATAGGACGAGTAATATCTGACATGGCAGCAGTACATGTAAAAAGAATTCTATAGATTTTTCTGATAAATTTTATAGATTTTAGAAAAACACAACATAAATACAATCAGATCCTTAATTTCCAGGGAATGAAGTATTGAACCAGATACCTCCTTCTCACATCTCACAATGAACAAGCAGAGAGCCCATTTTGAAGTATGTTTAGTGTAACACTGCAGCTAAATATTTTATTTCCATTTTTTATAATCACAGAAGCTTTAGCTTAGCACAGAAAACAAACTTGTCCTAAAACTAGGGAAGGCTAAATCATGGAGGTTTCTTAGCAGTGATACAGAGAAGAAAATTCCCTAGGATCTTATCATTAGTGTTGCTGGTGCACATAGCAAATTCTGTCAGGATTTTCTCATGGGAAGAAAGTCATCCCGTCCTCTGTACAACAATTGTTTCGTCTACTGTGTGGAAAGTTAATGTAAACAAAGCATTTTGTGACTGTGTTATGCTTTTTACTGCCACCTATTGTAATGTGTATGCTAGTTATTCAGTGGGGGGGGGGTACATGCTGGCAATATAATGGGAGGGCTAGATGCCCAGCCTGTCAGTCGTGTATAGTTCATCATGTAGTTTTATAGGTTATGTAGTTGTAACTAATAACCAAGTAGTGTACCTCTTCTCTGAGAGTGCTTTTTAGCTAGAGACTTTGTTGTGGATAAGTCTTGGATGCTAAGATGAGAAGAAGTCTTTGTTATCTCCTGTATTTTGTATGCAACTTGTATTTTATGAAGTTTTGCATTTTTATCAATATTAGTCTATATTTTCTGACTGGATTTTCTTTGGAGAGCAAAATATGGACATTGCATTTTGCAAGCTCTCATGCTGATGTGTAATTTTCCTGAGAGCAGAGTTTTTGAGAGCTTTGCTGCGCTCTGCACAACAAATTCTTTACTAAGTTACTAGCTCACTCAAAAGCAAGAGAAGTTATTCTGCACCTCAGTGAGCTATGATGTAAGCTTTAGGAATATATATATATATATTTTAGCCAAAAATGCATTAGCATAACCACCTCTTCATCTTCCAGCTACATTAATTTAGCCAGCCCATGCATTTGATGAACTGAGCTGTAGTTCACAAAAGCTTATGCCTTTTAATAAAATTTGTTAGTCTGAAAAGATACAGTCAGACTCCTTTTGATTAACACTGCTCTCATCCTACCACCAGTACATCAGCAGAAGTACAGGAGAGTGGACCTGCACTGAAGATGTTACCTAGCCGGGTAACAAAATGTCTGCAAGAAAACAACCAAGCTCAGAGAACCCCAAGGACTCCACAGTGGATTTGTTCTTTGCTCCATAGACTTCTTCAGTTTAGTGCAATCTGAACAAAAGTTGAAGTTGAGTGAATTTTAAAATCACATTTTTCCTGAAATGCATAATGTAGGTTATTTACTTACTTACTCACTTGCTTACTGGGTCTTATATGCCACTCAGTCCAAATGAACTCTGAGTGGCTCACATTCACTTCATTATTTTTTTATTTTATTTATTTTCAGGCTTAAACCACTGAAAACTTTTGATGTTGATCAGAGGACATTGATAAATTTAGTAATCACTAAAATAAGCCAAAGGCAGGTTATTCTATCTAGTATTTCAAGTCCTTTTAAATGCTCAAATTCCAGACTGAAGTGTTTGGACTGAATCAGTCAGTGTAAACATAACATTTAGGCTACTATGGTAATCACACACACACACACACACATACACACACACACTGCCAAAACACAATGTCAAAAGAAATACAATATACATCCATCGCTATCCAACTCTTGAGAATTTCATTTTATTTCTGTGTCAAAACTTTCCTTGGTAAAACCTGCAGTCAAATTCACTTAGCCACAGGACACAGTCATTGAGTTTGACAGTATGAAAAGAGGTATCTGTAGCAATGTAATGTGATTTCAGATAGCCTATGGTTTGGAGGTATAAAAAGAAAATGCATCAAATGTTTCTGATAAAATGCACAGTGGTATATGATATTGTTAAGCAAAATGCATGTGTTTAATAACACCACATTGTATTGCTTGAATTTTCTGAAGCAGGTCTATGGAAACTTAATTTTTCCATGTTTGTTATCATGGCAGGTGAGATATGAAAGAGCAAAATAAGAAATAAGGGGTGAGAGGCTGAGTTCAATACCTCCCCCATTTCTTTATTCATTTTGAGGATAGATTTTTTTAAACGAACAGTTTTGTTTTGTTTTTTAATGCACATTTTCTTTTTTGAAAAGGGAATGATTTAGGACTAAATTAGTTGATGGCCAATTTGTTTGTCACTTTGCTCCAGTTTTAATTTTATTTACTTATGCGTAAGAACTTGATGGTTTAATCTGATTCAAGATGACAGTATGTAACTCTTTCAACACTTCTCTGTTGTTTTAAAAAAATATTCTTCTCATACAGTTGTGAAGTTTTAAAAATAGTTTCTTTTTAAACCCACACACACAATTATTTTTTTAATCTCTTCATTAAAAAAAAAATGGTTGGGAAAGGAAAAAGTTAGATTGGCCCCTCAGATTCTTGTATATCTAAGTCCAGACCAAGTCACCACATGCTTACAGTTCAATAAATAAAATGAGAAAAATGTGTAAGATAACAGTGCACTTAAAACTGCATATTGTCTAAGTTGCTCATTAGTGAGTATCATTTCTGTTTCACCCATCCTAAGCACAGCATGGCACTTGGTTATATGGTCTTTCATATAAAATATATTGGCTTAAATTTTAAGAAAAGTTAATTTATGGACATTCACAAGAGAAAAGAAAAAATGTTTCCTCCTCTTCCATCTGCATTTCACCAAACTTCTACAGAACCAGATAAACAATGGCCCTAGAAAGGAGAGTTTTAGGCTGCAGGAGAGAAAGAAAATTTTCCTTCCATCAAATTTCCCAGATTTCAGGCAGGATTTATCATATCCTGAACATAAAATAAAGCAAAAAATATGCTATAATTTTTAGCTATCATTATTTCCCATGTAGGTATAACCCATTGTCACCTAGCAATGTCTGATAATCAATTTTTTATTCATTCATTCATTCCTGCACCAGTCACTTGAGATTAACAGCATATCAAGGCAAATACAAGAAACTGATTACTTAAAGAGAGACAATGGAGCTAGTTATTCTCATTCTCAGCTGAATGTGACTTCCAAATTTCTCAGTGAATTCCAGTTGAGTAAATTCATGATGTAGCAATATTTCTTTGGAGTTCTTTTATTGAAGCATTTCATCTGTGATTTTTCATAGCCTCCTAGCTAATCACTGGTTATCAGTTTATTGATTGATCTGAAATGTACATCATCATCATCATCATCATCATCATCATCATCATTATTATTATTATTATTATTATTATTATTATTATTATTATTTAATTTGTGATGCGTCCTATTGAATGTAAGGGCAAAAGAAAGGTTAAGGATGTGCTCCAGAAAAAGTCCATATGACAGTACATATTGTACTGCTGTCTTGAATAAACTGATCCAAATCATATTCCAACATGTGCCTAGATAAATAAATTACCCTTATTCAGTTGTTACCTTCATTAAAAGCCAAATCCATCCATCTCTAGTGATCAACAACAGCTAAGTGATTTTAAGTATATGCCTGCTCAGGGCAAAAATGATACATGGAATTTGTGGAAAGTTTGTTCTATGAATGAAATTACAAAATCGCTGAAATTAGGTACTTTGTGATAAACAATCACAGTATTATCATATTTCAAAGTGTAAGCTTGCCATGGCTTTTAAAAATAAAAAGTGTCACAACATGCTCTGTAGAAAAGGAGTTGTAGTGGAAATTTCATGTGCATCATTAATTGCTTTTGACAGCATTCTTCTTGAATACAGCATTTTAATGACATGCTGCAGCTTACATCACTTTGCCTGAGGCATTTTCTGTAACTAATACAAAAGAAATGTAGAACAATCAATATTGTTCCCTGGATCTCAGAACAAATCAGAACACAATGCTGTCCTTAAATGAAGGTCCACCAAAACTCCATATTCTTTCTTTCTTTTTTCTTTCTCTCTCTTGAAAAGCAGCTAATCAAATTGTAAGTAAGTGAGTACATAGGTTTATTGTTGTAACCATAGGTCATAACAATGTATCATAAACTACAATAAAGCGAAATAACAAGAAAAGAATAAAAATAGCACTAGATATAAGAAGATCGGATCAAGAGCTTGTTATATCTAGCCCAAAATCTTCCTTATGAAGTTGCTTTTGATTACTTCCAATTGGTCAATAACCTACTCATCCTACCCCCATATCTCAGCTCCATACAACACCTTGCCCTGAAGTATTTTAAGTGCAGAGGTTGTCAGCTCCCCTCCTTTGGAATAGAAAAATAGTACCCACTGTGTGTCGAGTAGTTGCTAGAATGGTGGATAAATGTGTTTTTCATATGAGAGACTTACAAAAGGCTATACCTAGATATTTAAAAGAGGGGCATTAGTCTTTTTATTGGGCATTAATTGACCCTCTGTAGTTGGTATTACTTCTATCAGAGATCTCTACCTTTCTTTTACCGTAATTTATTCTTAGTTTTTCTCTTTCACAATAATCAGCTAATCTGGTCAGCAATCTTATAAGGACAATATTGGTGCAGAAATTGAGAGCCATTTAATCAAATTAGCCACTTGTTGATAGGCTTTATTTTTCTTTTCTTTTTTCTTTTAAGTTCAGTGGTATCACAAGCTGGGGTTGCCCATATGGGATCTTCAAAGCTGTTCTGCCCATTTAGCCAAAACTTTTATATTTTTGATATTTAGCCGTGTGTATGTGTGTGTGTGTATTGATGGCTTGGCCAGGTCTCCTTTCATCATTGGTTAGGTTAAATTTAAGGCCTAGAATCCAAATTCTAATACAATATCATACAAAGAAGATAATTACTGATGTCAGATATACCACCAATGCCCTCTATTCTTTCTTATGTGATAGGTTACTGATCTTCTGCCCTCTCCTTTTTCTTATATGATGAGGTACTGATTTGTCAGTGAAGTTCATAAAATCTCAGTTACAGCCTAACCACATGTTCATTCTGTGAGGCATGAATATTTTGATTTTGCATCACAGTTCTTGAATTCAATAGCCTAGACAGTGATCACTTATTCAAGGACTGGCTTATTTTACTGTTTCAATTGGATGTTAAGGGCCTTCCATTATTCAGGTTAGTTATCAGAAACAGCTACACATCTAAACAAGTACATGCATTCTGTCAGGCCCAGGCAAGAACAAAGGTGAAACAGTGCAGTTGAATTAAATTCCTTTATTTGCTTACACCATATAGACAGAATCTTGCTAGACTAAATCTATACTATTGCAACTGGTGGATATACTCTGGGAGATTCTAGGGAGTGGCTATCCTGAATCTCTTATGCTTCTGATGCTCCCACTCTGGACTGTGTTGTCTTTTGTCTCCTTTTCCTTCTTGGAATGCACCCCCTCCTTCCTGATAGCCTTGCTCTCTGTTGCTATCCCTCACATCAGCCTCCTCATTGTAGGTACATTCCATCACACAATTAGCCAGAAAAAAAGTCAATTTATCTAGTGTACTCTTTGCAATGCAAAATCTTTGGTTAGGTAATAGTATCCTATTAGTATGTACTAAAAGAACAAAAAAAGAGTTTGCAGACATTTGATCTCTCAGGACTCTTCCCAGGCCTGATGAGAAAATCAATCAATCAATCAATCAATCAATCAATATTAGGTTTGATATTAATTATTTTGTGTTCTTTGGCTCAAATTAATCTGATTTCTTTTCCCCCCTGACTGGCACAAGCTATAAGCAACAGGCAAATTGGTTGAATAGTTTCCACTCCCTGAAAGAAGTAATGTCACTTGATTGGTTCCTCTTACCCCATTTATGGGAAGGGGAACCTCACCCTTCTTTCTCCCTAAGAGAAGAGGATCCTGTTTGCTCCCCAGGACTGGTCTTGTTTTGAGTGCTGATATTTGTGATCAATCTCAAATTCAAATATGCTCTTATATGAGAATAACATGTCTGTCTGTCTGCCTATTATCTATCTATCTATCTATCTATCTATCTATCTATCATCTATCTATATATATCTTTGAGAAAGGTATGATGCTTTCTCTGAAGATGTTGGATCTTTATGAATAAAATAAGTGTCTATAAATCTACCCAGCAATGTATTTTCTCCATATATTTTTGAACTTGAGTACTTACTCCCTTATAAATACTCATTTTAGGAGAAAAATGGTGTTTCAACCAACTGACTAAAACTAAACAAACAAACTTTAACAGTACAGAGAAAGCGAAATTTGAGTTCTGTCTATGAAATATTGAATGATCTTGTGATGGGTCAACAAATAATAGCTTTTTAATATTTTCCAAACAAAAATTTCTTAGAATTAACTATAGCACAAATCATCACAGCTTCTTCCAGTCTTTACTTTGTGTGCATTCTTCTAGTAATTTGTTAATATGTATGCATTATATGAGCAATTTAATATTTTGGCACAGTGTTTATGCCTTGTTTTGAGAACCTAAGTGAAATTCAAGAGTTTATAAGCCTTGTGCATACCCTCTGGAAAGCAGTAAATTTCTCTGCATGTGAAAGAAGTTTGTTTTAAAATGCTCCCGTTACACATTCTGGCTTTAATTAGGAATAGAATTAATATATGAGTAAGATAAACAATCTATCTGGTACAACCTACCATATGTTATGTAAAAAAAGAAGCAATAATTTATCGCAGAGTGATTTTGAATGCATGTTTCCATGAAGTAAGTTAAGTAAATAAGTAATAAACACCATCACTTTGCTCAGTATTAATACTCATGTCTGTTAACTGGTTTTGATTGGTTGGCCATTTTTCCTCTTAGTAATAGTCACTTGCAGACATATACTGAATAAGTTCAGTTTTGAGCAAATAAAGACACGTGTCTACACGTAAAAGGGTTTGATGTGTATTGGTTACAAATGAACTAGGGGGGCAGCACACCTATTTTGGTGTGAAATTCTGGTCCCTGTATTGTTTGGGAATGTTGGAAGTTCTATGCCAATGTATCTGGATGGCGCTAGGTTGGGGAAGACAGCTGTGCAGACTTAGTTGGAACTCCCTCCTTGAAGTCAAAGAGATTTCTTTCTGAATACAATGCCATAAGAGTGCAACTTTGTTAAAGACCTAAATACTCTGTTTGACTATAAAGGATTATTTATTTTTTTCCATAAGAATATCTATTCTATCACCATGTTCCACTAAAGATAGGTTACTTTTGGCTATCAGTAGCAGGTCTTTATGTTCATGCAGAGATGGACAAAAAGGCAACTGTAATGTCCATTATCTAGAATTCCTTTATAGTAATTTTTTCTTCAAAGCTTTTTCACAACTGGCCTTTAGATACACGCTTTTGAACAAATTACTAGTCTTCTGATATTGATGCTATCCTCAAATGTATGCCTTTTAGTAAAGCTTTTGTAATTATTTTAACATGTTGTCCTTTTAAATATGTGGTTCTTGTAACGTTAGAATTATATGAGGTAGTATATATTTTATCTTAGCAGGTGGCAGCACCTGGATGACCTTGTTTGTGCAGAGTAGGGTGGATCTAGTTAGTAGTTAGTGGTTTTCAATAGCTGACAACTTCCATATTGATGCCAAGAAAACAGCATGAATGTGAGCTTTCAAGCTAGTTATCACCCTTGAATTCAACTCAAAGGTGGCTTTATCTTAATGGATTTGATTAGAACCATGGGTTATAGTAAGAGGACTCGAAAAAATTTATTATGGCTAAAGACCAGCATAAAATAATACAGGATAAAAAGTGTATAGAAGTGTAAAACTATAATATAAAAAGCAAAGAATGATACAATGTGGGGAAAACAGACACACAGGACCTGTCATAGGGAATCCAGGCCTTAGTAAAGATTAAAATGTGATTAAAATGTATTTTTGCATATGTATGTATGTATGTATGTATGTATATATAAGCAGTTGCCAAAGGCAGAAGGAAACAAACACATAAGGAAATGAAGAACAAAGACTGAAAGAAACTCTTTTGCTAATTTCTTACAGGTACCAGCATTTTCCTGATTTTACATGCTGCCACACAGAATTTTGCCACATTATATGTGATGATAGCAGTCTTATCAGACAATAAAAGCAGCCCATAGAAATGCCTAGGTCAACCTGGAACATCTACTAGTAAGGGTATAATATAAGTGCTTGTCAGGTTCAGCCCAAGAATCACATGAGAGCAACCGGAAATCAGCTCAGCTTCTTTATTAGCTTGTACCTAACAGACAGAATCTTGCCAGACTAACTCTAATTCCCCAACAAGAGCAACTATAACCATCAAGCCCTTAGGGAGGGGCCAGTCTCTTCCTCCTTCCTTTCACACAGTCCAGCTGGGGGCTGAGGAGGTGCTTGGAATGTCACTCCCCCTCCCTGTAACCTTGAAGCTCCATACCAGAATCCTCCCCACTCATGCCTTCCATCACAGTGCTGCATATATGGTGTAAATGGCTATAATATTGATAGACCAGTAGTACGTGCTCAGTTCTTTCTTTTTCCCCAAAGGCACAATCATTCTGAAAGGGTATCCAATCATTCTTCCATCTACCCTTTCACAACTGAGGGATGGGCACCGCACCTGGTCAAAGTACAGGTAGACCTCACTTAAGAACTGTCCTGTTTAGCGACCATTACAACTTTGAAAAAGTAACTTTACAACCGTTCCTCGCATTCATGAACATCGCAGCATTCCTGCAATCACATGATTGCCATTCAGGCACTTCACAACTGGCAGGCATTTATAACTGTCACAGCATCCCATGGTCACATGATTGCCATTTGCGTGCTTCACAATTGGCTTCTGTCAAGCAGAGTCAAAGGAGAAGCCAGCAGTAAAGTCGCAAGTTGTGGTTATGTGATATCTCACTTAATAACCGCAGATGATTCGCTTAATGATGCAGCAGAAGTGAGGTCGTAAAGCCATCATGGTCGTGTGATGTTTCACTTAACAACTACATCATTTAGCAATGGAGTTGCTGGTCCCTATTGTGGTCACTAAGTGACCTGTAAAGGCTTTTCTATGGCCCATATAAACCACCTTTGTAAAGTACGATGCAGGACTTTCCTCTATGCCCGGGTCTTTGCAAAAATCTCTCTAGCACTCATTTCTTTTGAAATGCAAGCTCAAACTGAGATTGCAGCCCTGGAAGATAGTTAGCTTCCTCCTTTTATCATGTGTAGAATTTGAAAGATATATTCACTAGCCAAAATGAATGATGATACAATGTTATTTCCCTATTTTAAAATTATATTGCTTTCATTGGGCATACAGGGTATAATGTATACATGTTGCTGAATACCATAATATTTGGCCAACTGGCAGTATTTTCAATCTGATTACTAGAAGACATCTTAACAGTCCATTCTACGCCCAGTAGATCTTATTCTCAGGTGAGCAGGCATAAAATTGTAGCTTTAATTTCAAAGTTTTAATGAAATTGCCCTGCAAAGGCTCCTTTGAATGTTCAGACTTTGGAAGGATGAAAACAGATAATCTTAGTGTGCATATTTTATCTGAACATAATTCCAGCTGCAGCCAATGTGGAATTATATTATGCTTCAGCAGCAAAAATCCTACAAAGGAAACCTTCTTCACCCTGTTTGACATGAACTTTTTATTGGGATAATAATACATATATTCTAGTTAAATGTTATAATGTTATAACCTCAAGCAAAATCTCATTATTAAGCCTTTATCAGTCATCTTACTGATGTCTATTGAAAGGGGAAAGAACTAATCTCATAGAAGTTGCTGATGAATTAATCCATGCAACAGGTAATATATTTAACAAAACAGGATCATGGGTCAAATTAAGAATTCAGTGGAAAAAGATAAGCCGTATTGACCCATTCCCCATACAGTATGATTATATGGAAGAAATTTAATTTAAATCTAAGCTAGAAAGTCAGTCTTTCAAAATATTTATTACAAACTTCCTATAGTGGATTGAAAGTCCTTAATTTTTAATGGGAAAAGGCCAAGGGAATCTCCAAGAATTGAGCTGGAATCAAAGTGAGAATGAGATCAGAAGTTTTGGCAGGATGTACAGTGAAACAATCCCCAAATCAAGTAGGATTACTAGCTTCTCAAGCATCCTCTGTAGCTAAACTTTATAATCACATATTCTAGAGGAATTACCTGAATAGTATCTCTGGGGCAAAATGCTTCATTAGTTAAGTCTGTTCAAGGCATAACTGTGCCTAAAACACAATTCAGAGGTTTGTTGAATGATTGGTAATCTCAGAAACTAGGAAGAAGTTCAGAAGTGAAGGGGTTACTGTAAAATTATAAGCCAAGCCATGAGTCTTTTCTATCAGAGCCAAAGGCCATGGCATCAACAGAAAACTTGGAGCACAATTTATTCTGTCCCTCCATACACTCACTTGTGTAGCCACTAGCATCTAACTTTTGTGGTATAGCAGATAGAAGGAAGGTGGGAAAAGGTTGTTGCACGACTGATGTATCTAGATGAGAAAAAGAGGCATGAGGATATTATGGTGGATTATCAAATCAGCAGAAAAAGAAAACAGGTTGCTATGTCTGTTTGGTCAAAAAAGGCACATCTTTGCTAACTCTGGTGGTTTAAAACATGCATTTGTATAAGGTATTTGGATCCAATTGTCCAAAGAATCTGGGGAAACTGTGTGATATGCATGGCAAGCTTGAAAGATATAAACAATTAGACAATTCCTAATCAAATAGGCCAAGTAACTCAGGTAGATTATTTATAATAAATAAACAAACAAACAAACAAATAAATAAATAAAAATAGATTTCATTTCAACTGTTTTGTTCATTCACTTTTTTATTATTTATTTATTTATTCATTTATTTTATTTATTTATTCAATTTATATAGCCGCCCATCTCAAACCAGTGACTTTGGGCGGCTAACAATAATAAAAACAATCAAACAATTAAAACAATACAGAAAATTGAATATAAATACAGCCACGAGATTTTAAAAAACTGTCAGTGTAGCACAACCATGAAACAGGGCCCCTTGCGCTGTTTTTTACTTACAAACTGTGAAGTAAAAAAAAAAAAAAAGTGAATGAACAAAACAATTGAAATGAAATCTACCTGAGTTACTTGGACTATTTAATTGGGAATTGTCTAACTGTTTATATCTTTTGAGCTTGCTGTGGATATCACTTCAATTTTTATATTAAAATGTAAATATTCCCTTTCATTTTGCTCAGTTTCTGGTGACTTAGAGACATTCCCAGATAATTTTGTAACAATGATATGTCAGTAATTTGCCATGGATTTCTTCCAGGTTGTTTCTTTTCTTTTCTTTTTTTTCCAACTTCCTAGTCCAGCCTACAACTCTGAGACTTCCTGGTGTTTCCAGGTACTTACCAGAGTACTAACCAGTTCGACCTTGCTTAGCTTTTCTGAGTTCAAGTAAGTTTGGCTAGGTGCTGCCATCCAGCTGGGCAGATGGGAATAATTCTGCTGGATCTGGCTTAAGTGCATCTAGCGTATGTTTCATCTCACACAGTGACTCGCTAGATGCATATGGGGAGCCCACAGATAGGAGATCAAAGCTCCTTCTTCTCCCATTGTTGTTCTCATGAATCTAGTAAATAGAAGGCAGAGTGTCACCGAACCTGGAGGCAACATTCAGTCATCAAAGCTAGTAGTCATGTCTGTGAGCTTTTTGCTCTGCAAGACAGTTCCTGAATTGGTCATTGTCTAGAAAGCTGAGATTTCATGCCCTACTTGAGGGAAACCTGACAGTGTAGCCCAACTCTTATCTATTCAACCTCTTTGGTAAGTAATATCTGAATAGTTTCTTTTTTTTTAAGTTAGCCTCTAAAAAAATAAAGGACAGAAGTGATATTGATATGATGTTAAACATACTTCACTGAATGAAAAATAATGCTTTCATGAGTAAGATGATCTGAGATATTTATTCTTTGCTTGTCATTTTAGAAGATTGACTATGTGCTGAATCAGCAAGAGTCCCATGAATGATGCTGTATCCTAGGAGCAACCAGCAGTCATGAAAGAATAAAAAATTTAGTACCCCTTTTAACTAATGCATGGAATGCCTTAGTCATCAAGGTGAGAAAAGAAGCTACATTGCTTTTCACAGAACAAATCTGAAATAGTGCAAAACTACCAGATTTATCAGCCTATCATATAATGGCAATGACTTTAACATATTGGGAAATGGTTAGGACAAGGTAGATTGCTTTATCAGCATATCCATGGGCTTCTTGATGAATCAACTCCTTCAGTGTAATCTTTTTCTGGTCTTCTGGGGAATAAAATGCTCCAGAGTTTTTTCAGCAGGTGCCATGGGAAGGCAAAGTCGAGATTGCTGTCATAAATATCATAATATATCTTCCCTTTCGCCCAAATTTTAATTTCTTCTATACTTTGTTTGTGTTTTTTAAAAAAATAGGAAAATATCTTTAAGTTTGCATATCTCAGAAAGAATGCAGTCATCAGGAAAAAAAAAATATATAGCTGGAGCAAGTGCTAATCTCAATGTCATCAAGAATAATCTCTGGATAATTATGGAAGCCAAAGTCATAGTATGATCAGAGAGACAGTCGTAGAGGATCACTTTCTTATGACCTGATGCAAAAGATGAAGTGAACATTAAGAAATGTCTATAACCCATAGCTGATAACAGTGACTGAGGACATCCAACCTCTGGCTAACAGAAGAGACTTCATAGTTGCTATAATGATCCTCAGCTCGAGTTTCTCCATACAAAACTCCATGGGACACCCCCCCACCCCACTGGGGACCTATCCAACTGAGAAAAGATTACTGGGGTTTTGAGTCTCTTCACCTTCAGTCCCAACCCATGAACAATTATGGGATTCATTAAGCAGTGGGAACACCCCGAGTCTATGAGACCCCTCAAGTCCGACCTATGGCTTGTCACTCAACACCTACAGCTTCACCCACACGTTGATGGGACTCACCCCCATTTCTTCACTTTCCGACTCATCCCCAGATCGATCTTCATGCCCTGGGAGGGAAGCCTGCTTTCGGGCATGTATTAAAGCAGACAATTTTAGTTTCCCACTGGCTGTTCCTCTCCCTCTGATGACTTGAACTCCAGGGCTCCCTGAAGCCCTGCCTCCGCACTGGTGGCTGCCATCTCCTTTTTGCCCAGCTTCAGAGGCTTCGCCGGCTTCTGCTCCATCTTCTTCCCTCCAGCGTTTAATCTCCCTTGGGAACAACTAGCAGCGAAATGGCCCAACTCTCCACATTTGAAACACACCCAGTGACCTCGTTTCCTGTCTTGGTCACTCTCCTTGGTTTTGGCCCCAGCTTTCTTGACTCCTGGCTCCACTGTTATCAAACGGGTTCTCACCGCCACCGTCAGCCACTGCTCTTTGACCTCCACTGCCATAGCAATCCACCCATCAAGTACGTCTCACCTTCGGCAGATCTCTTGCCCACCTCTGACAACCCAGGAGTTGCCACTGACTCTGACGGCTCCCCTGCTGGAGGCATCTGGCCAGCCCTTAGCACATGGTCCAGTGTAGCTCTCATAGCCCGCACATTGTCTGCTAACGAAGCTATCTGAGTGTGCACTTTTCCCACATGTTCTTTCAATGTGGGGGCCCCTTTTTTCACTCCCGTCCCTCTCAATGCCATGCTGGCTGCTCTTGAGGACTCCACTGGCACCTCCCACTGGATGACGTTAATCTCTATCAGGACTCCTGAGGGACCAGGAGCATCCTCCATCTCCTCGATTACATCATCTGCCATCTTGTTGCTCAGTTTCACGCTGGTCAATGCAATCCTTTGAACTTTCCTCAGGGCAATTTCTTCCCTGGCAAAAGTCCTCACTGGAGTCTTAGCAAATTGTAACGATCTGCCACTCACAACTCCCAATTTCAGTAACTCTCCTTGCAACCAATAATGGTTCAAAAGAAAGTTCATTTATTGAGAACAAGTGTACAGTTCCAAAGCATTACTAAGACTGAGCCTGTGCACACCAAAAAATTGCTTTTACCTTTTTTTCTTCCCCTATGCACCCCCTAACCTCCCAGACTTCTCATACTTGCTCGTTGGTATGACCTTGAGCATTCCTCAGTCTCTGATAGCAGCCCATCTGCCTCTAATGGTCATTTTATTCAACCATCCTTCCATATCTTTCCAGCACCCACCCACCCCCTTGTCTTCTAATGGCAGAACTGAAGCAAGCAAGCAAGCTGGCAAGTAAAGTGGTTAATTGGTTGAGAGGATTCTGACAGTTGCATTCATTCTAATATGTTATATTCTAACTAGACTGAAAGTATTCCCCAAAAATACTTGAAACTTGCTACAATTCTATAAAATGCATATATTTGGACAAGCTACTTATGATAAAAAAAAAATCCCCTTTCACCCTTATGGGCAATACGTGTCTTCCTCCATCTCGGGTCCTCTACCAGAGGCCTGGGAGTTTGAGGGTTCTGCGCAGTATCTGAGCTGTTCCTAACATTGCACTCTTCTGCACAGAGAACTCTGATGTTGTTCCTGGGATCTGTTGGAGCCACTCTCCCAGCTTAGGAGTCACAGCGCTGAGTGCTCCTACCACTACTGGGACTACCTTGGCCTTTACTTTCCACATCCTCTCTAGTTCCTCCTTCAGGCCCTGGTACTTCTCCAGTAGTGTTTAGAGTACTACCCTTTGACGTGGGAGACCAGGTTTGGAGACCAGGTTTGAATCCCAGCTGGTACTTACCTTACCAGTAGGGTTCCTTGGGCAAAGTCCCCCTAATGCTTTATCTGCCAACCTTGAATATGAGAGTGACATGAACTAAGAGAGTCATGGTGGCTTGGATGCTGCCCAGATTAACAAGGTCCATGCCAGATGTTGGGGAATCAAGACAATCTGACAATAAGTGAGCTAATGGAACAAACTATACATGGATGAGACAAGAGAACCTTCTATCTACCTATCTACCTATCTCTCTCTCTCTCTCTCTCTCTCTCTCTGAACTTTCTATAAAAAAGGAACACTTTTTCTTCCCAATCTCCTGTAATTGATACTAAGATGTAGATTATGGAATGGACTAATTATTTGATACATATGATATGTACATACTCATAATATAGATAGAGTCACTTGGCAAGTTGGTGGCCATATAAATTGAACAAACAAACATACAAATAATACTTCCCTCTTTTTACCATTTTGTTTTCTCTAACTAGCAAAGCACTAACCAGTCTCTCTATTAACTACCCGAAATGTACTTGCTGGCATTGGCCTTTAAAAAAAAACAACAACCCAAGTTGGACCTAATTAATCCGGGTGGGATAGGAGATCACTAGCAAATCTCAGGGCAGTAAGATAGACTGAAAAGTGGTTGTTGTTGTTGTTTTTTTAAGGCAATGTCAAACCTGTTCTGCATTTTGCTATCAAGAAAACAGCATGGGCATGTCCACTAAGTCATCAAGGGTTGAGTTCAATGCCAAGTACTTTATTTTTTTTATCAGAGTAGAGAGCCCAGAATTGTTAGAAATCCTGTAAATGGACTGCAGTAGCAACCACTGTCAGAATAACAGAGAGCAAGATTCTTTTGCCCTTGAAAAAGACACTTATTGAAATGCATGAGGGAAACATTACACAATAAATTTTCATTTTACAGCAGTAGCCCTTGGGTTCACATCTCTCTCTATTTCACCCATTCACAGTCATTTTTATCTCTTTGAGATCAAACCACTAGAAGCAATATTTTGCTCTGGATAGTGTAGTGTCATACCACTCATACTTATACATTCATTAACTGTCTAATAAATCTCAGTCGAAAGAAGAGAAAACATTTAAGGAAGGGTGCTTGTTCTAGGGATGACAGATCACATCATTTCCAGTGCAGTCCAGTTCTGTACATCTTCACCCACAACTCCATATTCTTCTGCTTCTTCCTTAAATCATGTGTGTTTGTGTGTGTGTGTGTGTTTATATAGCCCATTAGGTAACTTTATTTTTTAAATCAAGGGCAGGTTTCTAAATTTATTTTATTTAGGATTGTGCTTTGGTGAATCAGGACAAATTCAGGATAGACTTTTATTTGCCCAAAGGTTGTGGACAGTTTTAACCTACTCCAGAGGCATCCATGGGGCAGGGTCAAAAAAATCAAAATAGTCTCAACCATGTGATCAAAGTCCCACCCCTTTGTATGTATGTGCAACATCAATGTTGATATGTTTTATCTCCCATGCTGATGCTCCTGACCAACCTGACCCAACTTAAAACTTCTCATAAAGCTTCAGTCCCAGTTTGTTATTCTGGAGCTCCTTTATGCTGCAAATGGTGGTGGAGGAGTTGCGCTAAGAAGGGGAATAATTAAAATATTGGTGCTTGTTTTTATAAACCAGTTTAGTGCAGAGAAAAAGTATCCAGAAATCTACAACTTTATCCTCAGCTCTTGCAATAAATAGACCAGTGCAAACATTTAAAGCTCCAAATCAGTGGATTCATTCAAATCAAATTAAATAAATTCAGCCTGATGTGGATACCTTCTGTGCATGTGCACATCTGCTTTAATACTCTGAATTGTTCCAAATTATATCAAATCAAATTAAATTCAGTGATTGAATCTAAATCAATTCAGCTGTTTGAATTGAACCAAATTGATTTTCCCAATGGATCCCAACATTCAAACTGAATCACACCCAATTTTTACCCCTCACTGATTGGATTACCATCTGTGTTCCCACCTGCAGTCTTTTGGATGGGTGGGAAAATAATCAGAGCAGGGTATCTTGCATATTGTTTTAACAAGCAGAAATTAACCAAAGAAGTTAGGATGGACAAGTTGGGATAAAGTTTCATCAGTCTGCTTTTGCAAAAGATTACAGGAACTGGTTTTAGAAAGTAGTTTTTATAGTTGAAAATCAACAGGCAAAAGTGCAGTTTGAGCATCATGCTGAATTCAGAATAAAGGTTGAAATCTAGCTAGGGAGAATCAGGATCACTGTCACCAAAAGGGATGGCTATGACAGTACCAAGGTAAATGTTTGGGAGAGGTGTCATCACTCCCCCATTCTCTATACAAACAACAAATCTGTTTCATTCCTCTTATGAAATTGGAAACGGGCCCTGACCAGGTGTGACAGAGTACTCCCAGAAGAATGCTTGCTTTGCAGAATTCCTCTAAAGAAATGGATTATTGGCTGTTAAAAGGGAGAAGGTAGGTTGGGACTACCAGAATTAATATTTTATGTATCTCTTTGCTGACATCCTGTGGATGTTTGGAGTTTTGCAGCCCAAATGTAGTAGCATCTCAGTTGGACCTCAGCCACTTTGTCAGGTAACAACTGAGAACAAACAAACCACACTAAAAGAAATATTCTGTTGAAAGAAATACACCACTGACAGGATAGACTCTTCAGTGACACAGTCCTTTTAGAGGTTTTTCCTAAATTATGCTCCAGGACTGGGAATGAGTTGGAACAGGATAGGCTGTTTCTAGAGCTTCTGATCTGGTCCTCAAAGTCCTGACTTTGCCCTAAATTATACATGTTTTAAAAAATATATTTGAGGACTTCTTTTTTAGAAGAATTGGCATAGCCAAATTTGTTTTACTTAAAAGGATAATTCCACATTAGCCCAGATGGCACTGATCAGATAGGTTCTCCTTAAAATATGGAACAAATTAAATCTTCAAGCTTCCCAACTGTCAGGGTCGGCCAAATGGTTCCTTATTTTCTGTGCTGTCATTGCAAATAATTCAGATGTGACAGCCAAGATCCAGACATAAATGTAGTTATGAAACCTTCTCCCTGAATAGTAAAGGAAAGCTATCTCTGTCATGGCTTTTTGAGAAGGTTACAAAAACCATCTCTGCTGTAGTTTTCTGTTGTTGTTCATATGCTGGTTTTCAGGGCATAACATTGTATTTTGAATTCTTTAAAATAATACATTTGAATGATGTATGCCATTTCTAAAACCATTTGGGAAAGATGTCAATTAAGCAGTAATAACAATGCAATCTGATTAACTCTGAGATAGCATCCTGCATAGGATTATTCAACATTTCCTATTCAAGGTCAGAATCAGAGCTCTGACTTTTAAATAGGAAACCTAATACTGGATACTTCCTTTTACTATCACTACCAGTCTTTGAAGCTGATGGCTCCTGATATAAGAAACTCTGACATTAGAGTCTTCTTGATGCAATTTGAAGGTTAATCATTAATCATTAACATTATTATATTATGGCCTACCACTCAATAACTTATTCATTGCTGATTCTGCCTAATACTTATCAACATGCCAATGCATAAAGAGCAGGTGTTTACATATGTCTTTGCAGCTGTATTTTTTTGTTGTTGCATTCTCAGATGTCTCCAAAGTATTTTTTGTTAGTGTTTCCTTTCAACTTACTCATGTTTTATTAATGCATTTGTCATAGTTATTTATACTCTTGGCTAACAATATTTCCCATTTAGTTTTTGTTCATAGTCTCTAAGGTCTGTAGTTGTTAAACATCCATCACTTAGGAAATTCCTATTTTCCTGTTGTTCACATATGCTTCTAGGGCGCTAAGATGCTGGCTGCTTTAAGAAAAACCCTTTGGAGAAAGGTCATTTAGAAACCAATTCTTCCATTTCTAACCAGAACAAAAGCTGTTTCTGCCAAAGCGAAGATTGTCAGAAAGAGAACATTATTAGGAACAACTGACATATACTGATTGCTTAATGAGGGATTTGAATAGGTTTGTGAAAGTATCCAGTTTCTAATTAGTGTAGGGTTAAAATGTAGAGCTCATTACACACTATATATACCACTATTATTAATACTAAGAATTCAACAGGTAAAATATATTGCTCTACCAAGTACTGACTACTAATTGATATATGTGCACCATGTAACTTTATTTCTACTTTAAGATGTTACTAAGGCTTCCTGCTCTTTTCAACAAATATATGAAATTGCTGCTACATAATGATAAACATGTTCGTGTGTATTTCTTTGTGAGAGGGAAAAAGCAAAACAGCCAACAGGTACTTCTTTTTAGCATTTTAGCTAAAATTTAATTTATTTATTTTTCATCTCCAGACAATGATATCTTACCATGGTGAAGTTAATTATCAGGAATGAGATTACAGCTGGCCCAAAGTATTCTAGAGGAGTATTCAAGACCTTTTGCTCCTGAGGATTGAGTTCCATCAATAAAGCAGGGTCATCAACCGTACTTGAAAGCATCATTCTAGGAGCGGGGAATGGCTAAAGGGTTCAAGGTGGACTTCTTATCATTTTTCTATGGTTAATGATTAAAGATAGAAGTGACCCTGAAGAGATTCTGCTCTTTGCCAGATAAAGATTTCCAAAATGTCACCATCCTTCTTTCAATATTTTCCCCTTATTCTGAATCCAGTGTGACAATCTTCAGATTGAATTGAATACAAAATTGGAAATCCCCATTTTGTCTAAACAATGGGAGAGTGTCTTAACATATGTATCAAAAATGAGGCCATGGCTTATTCAACAGAAAAATAATATGTCAGACTTATTGGACTCTATTGTATTTGTACAAAAAAGGAATGAGTAAATTATCATGTTGCTGGAGATGCAATGGGAATAATGCTTCATTCTAATATATGTTTTTGCGATGTCCTAAAACTGTTATATTCTGAGAAGAATATACTAATTCCATTTTGTACAGATGCAGTGATGCCAACCTATGGTTAATGGTTCACTGGACAATGGAAATGAATTACCATGCCTCCTAATTGCTGAAAGACCTGTTCTTCAACAATAGAAAGATAAATGAATGGCCCCATTTGCTCAAAGGACTGAAGACCTGATGTAAATTGCAATTTGTGAATACGTTAGTTATAGATATATACTATAAATGGATGATTATCTGAAATATGGTCTTATTTCATGCATGAGAAATGAATATATCTACATATTCTTTTTTTTTTCCCTGCTGTTTTTTCCTGTTTGTTCTGTTTCATTAAAGGCAAACAAGAAAAAAAAAATCTTCAGCATTAATTCAAATACAGTTTAAAATATCTCACTTTAGTGGACTTTAGATATTGGAGGTGAGAGTTTGTCCTTTAAAATGAGGTTTTATTGGAGATGGCACTATTTACATCAATTACATCCTTACATAAATGACATAAATTGAAACAAATCACATAAAGGAATGCAAATGATGTAAATTCAGATTTAATGAATATATGGATGTAGAGGCTGCCTTTCTCTCCAGAATGATCCATTAAATTGAAGTAGAGATGCAGATTACATGAATGCTTTTAGGGAAAATGCTGTTAAAAATTAAGATTTCTGTCCTAAAGGCTTGAAAAAGGGCATTTAATTTCTTCCTTTATTACAACCTCCTTTTTTCTTGTGTTGTGAAATAAATTATGTGCGTGCACGCACACACACACACATATGTATATATATATTAAATTCCCATCTCATCCTTATGGGTGGTACATGTCTTCCTCAGTCTCAGGTCCTCTACCAGAGGCCTGGGAGTTTGAGGGTTCTGCGCAGTATCTTAGCTGTTCCTAGCACTGCACTCTTCTGGACAGAGAACTCTGATGTTGTTCCTGGGATCTGTTGGAGCCACCCTTCCAGCTTAGGAGTCATAGCCCTCAGTGTTCGTACCACCACTGGGACAACTTTGGCCTTTATTTTCCACATCCTCTCTAGTTCATCCTTCAGGCCCTGGTACTTTTCCAGCTTCTCATATTCCTTCTTCCTGATGTTACTGTAGATATATAGTAGGCTATGGTATGGAAAAATAATATTAGGTTTGCCATTTGAGATGAAGCTCATGATGAGTCATTACACTTGAATTACTGAGATTTTAAATGGCTTCAGAACCACTGGAAGTATAGAATTAAAAAGTTTGGTTTTAATAGGGTAGTGGAGATCTTGCTCTACTACCTATTGATCATAATTTTTTTCATGTCATTAATGATTGTTTCATTTTTTTAGAATTTTTAAAGTGTATAGTTTAAAAAGCACCTATATGATGTTCTTTATGTGACATAAATATGTGTCCTTTCATGTTCACATTGTTATTATCTGTTTGAGGTATCCCCATAAGAAGGATTTGTTATTTGAAATTTATTTTATTTATTTCAGATGCTTCTATGCTGCTTCAGTCATTACAATTCTAAGTGGCTTATGTTCTGCAAAAGAAAATGAACCCATTTGAGATTTCATTTCATCTTTGCATATATATTTTTAATGGTTTCCCCTCTTTTATTTCCAGTACAGTGCTTTCATTAAAACAAGGCTTCATTATCACTTAGTATCATTTCAAGGCTTAGTTTTTGGTGTCCTTCTGATAGCATGCAGCTCAAACTTGAGGCAATTTTTAACTTAAATAAGTTTTTTTAAAATAAGATAAATGGATGAAAAGCTCTCAATACAACTTAGAACAATACAGTACAACGTACCACTTCATAATGAAAGATCAAATTATTTTATCTGGCCAACCCTAAACATGCCTCAGATGTTGTCTATTTTTTCCCCTCACCTTCAGTTTCTTCAGGTAGAGCCATACAGACATGTAAATGTGTTCTAAGCATGTTATTGGTAACTATTCTCCTATCTACAAACCTGAACAGTCAGGGAATTGCAATCTTTGTCACAACAGGTTGAAACTAGGTGTTCTTCTGATTTTGCAGCACTGTCACGTCTGAATTTATTTTCCACCAACATCTCCATCCAGTCTGGTTTATGTTCCTGCCCTTTGGTCTAGAGATGGTTAAGATTTATTAAAATAATCAAATGGCATTTCCAACAGTCTGAAGTTACTCTCAGCTTGTTTGGTCATATGAACAGTGCAAGAGTTTGAGAAGGAAGGTTTTGTAAAGAAAGCAACCCCAATTATAAGACCAAAATGGGGATGCATAGTTATTAAAATGATGGTGAGTCTAACAAAAACTTAAGAGTTTGCCATTATTTGAACAGGTTTTTAGCAGTTGCCCAATATTTTGTCAACTTATTTATCAAAATCATTTTTATTTACTATCAGAGAAGCATACCCCAAGAAAATTAGAAAAGCATTAACACTTAAAATATTGCAAACCTGTAATAGCAAAACCCAAAACTCAAGCAGCCAAACTATCAACTATAGTAGATAAATAAAGCAATGTGATGTCCTTCAAATATTTTTGGCTACAGTGCTTATATTTCCTTATCACTGACTATGCCAGCTGGGGCTAATGGTAGTTGAAGTCCTAAATACATGGAGGATGTCAGGTTCCTTATTCTGGATCCCAGACAGTTAAGTAGATAATTATGAAATTCAGCTTCAGTCCTCACCACTCAATCATTTCATACTATAAAAGAGTTTTAAAATATCTTTCCATATCAAACTTAATATCAGTATTGGTTGATGACCTTATTGAAGTAATTTGGCCATATCTCAGACCACATTAGTAAAGCCCACTGATTCTAATATGTGATAAAGGTATATCACATGTTGCAAATAATAGACATTTTTGACTGTGTGCTCATGAAATCCAATTTACTCATTTGTGAGGAGTTTGTATGATGAGGGTGACCCCCATGCACCTGTACCGAAAACAGAAGCATAAAGAGTTTCTTGGGAAACTATATAAAATAAATGAAAGCTGAAGGCTCTGTTCTTCTCAGCTTTTCTGATCCAACCAATTAAAAACAATGGACAATTTAAATAAATGGCAGGGAATCAAAAATATAAAGGAAAAATCTCTCAAAATCCTTTTTATTTTGATTCAAAAAGTATTTCCCAAAGCAGAACAGTTTAGACAGAAACTATTTCCCCAAAAGCTTTGAAAAATCATTTATCGAAAAAATAGACTAACATCAGACACCTTCACCTACAATTATGGGATAGCTTGAAGAAAAAACTGTGGGCAATCAAAAATGCAGTTTAAAAAAAAATCTCAGTGCAAGAGTTGAATTGCCTGGAGCTGTCATTTCCCAAATGTTTACGCCTAATATGCATATAATTCAAATTGATTACAAATTATGAAAATTATGAAAACCATATAGTATACTAAATTGACTTATTTAACACATTTCTTTCTATGCTGCTATTCAAACTTTGCCAAAGATGATTTATAACTAATACAAAAGTAAAAAAATAAAATAGTCTAAGCCCCTATGAATTTCTCAGCAGATCACACATAAACCTAATGATTTCTGCAAAAAGTGACCTTGTTATCTGTTCAACAGGATAACATGTTTCAGTATTAGTGCTTCTGGTAGCTGCAGTGCTAACACTGGGTTGAGAAAGGGAACCTTTTTTTCGAGATGAGTATAGCTGTTCAGCCTTGGATATGACTCTCATACCTAACTTCATGGCTGCGTTCTGCTGATCCATGTAAGAATAAAATGGATGTGGGCAAAAGCCAATGAGAGTTCAATTTGAAGGCAGTGAGGGTTT
This sequence comes from Liasis olivaceus, assembly GCA_030867105.1. NCBI lineage: Eukaryota > Metazoa > Chordata > Lepidosauria > Squamata > Pythonidae > Liasis > Liasis olivaceus. The sequence continues at coordinate 202,394,452 of CM061348.1, forward strand.
TTTTTTTTAATATAATTTTCCTTCAGAGTAACTAAATGGGGAAAAACTAGGGAAAAAAAATAACTTTATCAATGTCTCAGGGTGGGGAGTGGAGTAACCGACAAGCTCCATTCATGCCAGATCCTAATGCACTTAATATTTCAGACTGCCAAAGTTAAGAACAATGTTTCTCCACAGGATATTCACATTAATCTACTCAGGAAACCAAAGTTCTGTATTTATGAGTGACTTAGATAGCAACAACTAATGTATCTAAAAAGAACGACTCTAATGAAAATTATTTTTCTTTGTATGAAAAGAAGCGGGGAGGTTGGCACTAAAGCTGCAGTACTGTTAAGTAAGCAGCACCGAAATCCGTACAATTTGTTTATTGATATACAGAGAATTGCACCGTAACCTAGTGACTAATCCTAACAAATCTATCAAAGTAATCAACACAATTTTAGACAACATAGAAGAACAATAGTAAAAATAGAAAAAGGAATTCAGCTTCTAGCTTCATTCTCAGTAAGGCTGAAATCCTGTATTGTTTCTGACAATTTAATTCTTCTAATTTTTTTTATTAGTAAAAAATACAGGGGAATAGGTTGTATCACAATAATCCTAGTCTGTGATTGTTATCATAATAATAAAAAGGAAATACATAGACACATAAAATGCATACAATTAAATGAATAAATGAATCAATATATGTCTTAGCGTGGCGTGCTACTTCTAAGCATCTCTGTAAACATGACATATACACTATGTTGATAATGACAGAAATAAAGAAGTGGTTTATAACAACAGCAGGAAGCAACTCATTCTGTATGAAAACATTAAATGTCAGGGACAAAAGAGACTGCTACAACATTTTCTCTGAATTCAATATGCATTCAGAGATGTTCAAATTAGGAGAAGAGGGCCAGTGGGCTGATGTTTTGTGATGCATTTTCTTTCTTATCAATCAGTCCCCTCAGAGTATCTCCACATACATTTATTTTTCTTCTTGTGAACATAGGGACAATTTTGATTTTGGAAATAACAGGAAAGAAAAGTGCCTACAAACTGGTCTGTCACAAGTTTTCTGCTTTTGATATGTCACAGAAAAAATATTGCAGATCTCTGGATGGTTTTTTATGATTAAGAAAGTTAAGGTTTTTGTTTGTTTGTTTGTTTGTGGAGAAATGGAGTTATACAAGCAAATATTTCCCTTCTGTAGATGTTCAGGATGGACAGGAATAGAGACAACAGAGGCATTAGTTGGTGCAGACCTTTCCCATCTGCTGAACTGTAATTATTGTTTCCACTGAAATCCATCACAAGGGAAACAAAGGGTAAGATAGCCATACATTCTGAGGAATAACTTTTGAGAAGACTGGTTAAATATCTTGGGAAATATTCCTGTCACATCGGCTTGTGGAAATTGTTATACAGTCCAAAGAAATATTCTGCCATCTGGATCATCAGACAGATTTGATGTGATTTCTCTGCAACTCCACCTTCAGACTGGATGAGATAATGGATGCAGCCCAGCAATTGCTTATGTCTGCTCAAAGATATTTAGCTAAAATTACTTACATCGAATGTATCTATCCATTTAGTGCAGTCATCAGTTATGCACCAGTTTAGTGCAGTCATCTAGTCAGACACACATTAAACATAACCATTGCAGTAACTTTCACAAAAGGTTTATATAAATATTCGAATTTGCTGGTGCCATTCAGCAGAGAAATAAAGACAAAGACAACTGAGTCAGGCTTAAACAGTTATGGAAAAACTAAGTTGGACCATTCAAGTCAGAAAATTTTGATGCAAGAGTGTGGCTATATGTAGGTAGTCCAAGGTATAGAAATAAGATTCAAGGTCACAAATAGTTATGTATGAAGACAACAAGAAATAACAATGAACATTTAAAATATGTATTGGGGTAATGTATGAAGTTAATTAAAAATAATGCATTGGTAGAAAGCTAAAGTAAAAGCTAAAAAAGTATAAAATAACTTCAGGGAGCATTTTCTGTAAATGCAGGTATGTACTTTAAAATGCAGCTGAAACTAAATTTGAAAGAACAAATAATTACATGAAGACTACTGCAGGTAAGATATGGAAAGACTGGAAAAATAACATTTACAATATAAAAATGAAACATGATATGTTGTGAAACATGGCACATTGTGAAACATGATAGATGTTATTGTTTTATTTATTCCAATGTATACATTGATTGCAATGTAATTCCAAGCTGTTCTTCCCAGATGTTTATAATAATGGCTTGAGACTGGCATCTTGAGGCATGTGGTACATAATACAGTAAAGGAAGATTAAGAAGCAAACAAGGACAGGCAGTTAGGTACAAAAAGATGTCGACAGGTGAACTTCTGATATGTCACAGACTTGAGGATAATGCTGCCTGCCCCTGCTTGGCACAAGTTAGGATATACGATCCAGAAAGAGCCAAAAGTAAACAAGTGTCTGCTGGGAGATTTAGAATGAAGTTGCCAAAAAAATGTCACCTCTTCTTGAGCATAGACAGTGACACTATTCGAATGTAAGTGGAGCTGACTCACTGAGTAAAAATAGTTTGCTTCCCAACAGAGATTGGCCATTTAGGGTGGAGCAATGGCTTACCTACATACAGCTGTGTCCTGGGAGTAAGCAAGATACCCAGCAAGATACATATTATCTTTTTGCATCTTTTGGTCCTCTATATTGTGATATGTTGTGTTTTGAATGCTGTTAGATTATGGCAGAAATCCAGCCTTATCCATGCACCAGCTGGATGGACAGTTGGCAGGAAAAAAAAAAAATCACCTCCTCCCTGGAGTTATCTGTCTTCCCCCAGAAGCCTTCTTTGGAGATCTGAGAGACTTTCTGAAAAATATATGTTGGGTTGGGTCAAGGGAGTGGAGAGGAAAGAAACATTTCATTGTACAAGCAGATATTTGTTTACACTATGGAGGAAGCCTAATATTGTGGGGTTTTAATATAATTGTGCACAGTCAAGAACAATTTTGGAATGGTTCAAAAATGGATTGATGGATACGTAGGAAATGCTGGGAGCTATGAGTCCCTGTCCCACCACATACATATCCAATTATTCCTCCACTTAAAAGAGGATATTTACTGAAACATCGTATGAACTTTCAACTACAATTCTAGATTAGCAAAACTAAGATGGAAAAAAAAGCTTGCTTGTCTCTTTATTCATCTTGGTACTCTTAGTTCATGCCAAAGACATTTTGAACTTTTATTTTAAATGAGTATCAATAGTGGTTACAGAATATCTTCATTAAACTAGAGCAATTTCTAAAATAAAGTATCAGTTAAATCCATAATACAGGATTACTGATCTCTTGAAATAAGTCTATTGGCTTCCATACTGCTATTCTTAATAGAAAATATAAGTTCAAGAACATTCAAGAATTTGCATATTTTACATTGTCCTTTCTTGTATTTTAGGGATTAATAATAGCAAAATACTTTCATTATTGAAATAAACCAGCAAAGCTTGCCTTTTAGATTCTTTTATATAACTTTGATAGAGCATTTTGAATAAAATTAAAGTGGAGACTGCTTTTAAATGTAATTTTTAAAGGAAACCTGCAATAGTAGCTTTATTCATAAGAAATCTATGTATTCAAGTCTTACAAATATATAAAGAAAGGAAAACCTGTGTGAAAGAAAAAGAGGGAGGGTATAGGTAGGAAAAGACAGAAAAGTTTAACATACTGTACAAGAAAAAAAGCAAAGACAGAAAGCTATTGTTACTTTTTTAAAATATAAGCTTATATTTCTTTCATCATGATGCATTAAACACATTTTATCAAAGGCTGCATAATTTCTGCATACTAACAATTATTGCAATCTTATCACTCTACTCAACAATTTTTTTTTGTCTCCCAACTAAAAATTAACACTAAAAATCAAGATACACCTAGCGTGCTAGTTAAATCACTTTTAATCAGAACTTGAGTCAATTATAAAACCCATAGAAAGAGAGAAAGAGTACTGATAAAGATGGATCAGTTAAATTAAACTGTAAGTTTATCTCTGAGCTAGGGTTAGTACATCTGTAAGTGTATCACTGGGTGTCTCTTCAGATACAAATGATGATTGCAGAATAGGAATAAATTACTTTGAAAATAGAAATAGAGAAGGACGTCTGAAATGGTCAAGAATTAGAAACACGCAAACACAAATAGATTGCAAGCTATGATGAACTTTTTTGAACTATGTCTCAATTCTTAAATTTACTCAGCCTACTCTCTGACCCCCAAAGGCCTTCCTAATTATAGTTTCTAGGGTTCTAGAGTCCCCAAAAATTCTACAGTGTGCAAGGATTCTAATTCTGAAGGATTTATTTCAGTAAAAATCTAAGGAGCAATACTCCCATATGGTAGTTAGCTTCCACTGAATCACAGAACCATGGATTTGGAATGGGATAGGTAGTAAACATGTGCAAGGCAGTTGTGCTTTTATGTCAGTGAAGTGCTTTGCACCATGGAAGCAATGTGATTTTCTTAGTCAGACATAGAGGTGCCATACTTTATCTGATTGAGGCACATTGCATTACACCAAAGCATAGGTGACTAGAATAGTCAGAAGAAGCTCTTCTGGTATGATTAGAAGGCTCTTCCAGCTCCTGGAAGTTTGGTATAGGGACCCAGAATGGTGCAAATCATCCCATTTAAGCTTTACACACCTATAACTACCCCCTGTTTAGCAAAGGAATACAGATTGAGTATCCCCAACAGATTATGCAGAGATTATTTATTTATTTATGTATTCATTTATTCATTCTATTGGATGCCATCAACTTCAGATGAAAGGGATCTCATTTCTTTCTAGATGACTGGTAACACTTTCACACTGTTCTTTCAGGGAAATTTTCCTAACGTTTAACTGAAATTTACCTTCCTCTAATTAGATTTATTATTCTGTGTCCTGGCCTCAGAATACAGAACACCTCTTGGTTTTCTTCTTTATGGTATTCTTTCAGAAATTTGAAGAATGTTACCACATTCTACTTCAGATCCTTCCATCACTTTTCATAGAAATATTTTGCCTGATCATTGTTGTTGACTTTTTTTGGACTCTTCCAGTGTATATAAATCCTTCTTTAAGTGTATGTTAAATTTTGTTCTGTTATCTTCAGGTTCTTCTTCTAACTTATCAAGATATTTTGAATTTTATTTCTTTCTTCTGTGATCTCATCCAGTTTGTGTTCTCCACAAATTTAATAAGCATTGCCTTGATCTCCTTATCCAAGTTATTAATAGAAATGTATATTGTGGCATTTTCTAATTTGATAAAGAAAATTAATGAACATCCTTTAAGTATACTCTTTGAGCCAGCTAACTACCCATTTGATTTTTATGCCAACAGCCCAAATTAACTAAGATTCCTAATCAAAATTTCATGGGCTACTTTGTCAAGTACTTTGCTGAAATCAGTAAGTCCTACTTTGCCACATACTACAAAGAAATTACTTGATCAGCAGTTGAAATAAAATTAGTCTGTTAAGACTTGTTCTTGACCTATCTGTGCACGTTTTTTAAAAATCGTCACAAGGGTTTCCATATGTTTAAATATCGGTTGCTTTATGATCTGCTCTGTGGGCTTCAAAAATATCAAGGTCAGATTCACTGGTCTGTGAAGATTTTCTTTTCCTCCTTTTTTGAAGATAGAGCCACATTTGCTCCTTTTCAGTCATCTGGCATTTTTCTTGTTCTCAAGAATAACACAGAAGGATGGGCAGACCCCCAACAAATTCCTTTAATGTTCTAAAATGATATATATACAGTCCCAGAGATTTAAACTTATTCAAAAGTGATAAATATTTTCTAATCAAGCTTCCTTCAGTACCAGATGATAAACCTATCTTTTTATGTAGCTCTCCATGATTATTGTTGGAATACATAACTCATTGTAAGAAAATACTGAGTAAAGTAAGAGTTTAGTGGCTGCACCATTTGTTTTGTTACCTATTAGCATTTTGCATCTTCACTGAGCAGCTGGTATGCTGATTATTTTCTCTTCTAATTTGTTTTAAACATATCTGAAGAAGTCATATTGGTTGTTTTTAGCATCCTTTGTAACCTCAACTCATTCTGACCTTTCTCCTTCTTAACAACAGTTTTTTTTTTCCTTTATTCTTTTTTCCTTTCTTTTATTTAACATTTTGAAAGAGTATACATGAAAACAGGATAAGTAAGGTAGACACAAAACATATAGGAAACAGAAAATAAAGTACAGGTAATTGTGCCTACTGAACCTTAAACTGAACATACTTGGTTAACACAGTACAAATCACTAACAAAACTATGAAGAATAAACAATATATAAGGTCAATCCTGAAAGTTACAGATCAAATTAACATCTGATTCTATAGATAGCAGAACCCAAATATTGGATGGACACAAATCCATGTGTAACATTATAATCCAAAAATAGTTTCCAATTAAAATTAAATCCTGCCTCACGTTTACTTTCTGTGTAGGAATTTATTTTTTATATCAAAACGTATAATTTAACTAGCCATTCTTTCAAAAAAGCAATCAAATATCTTTTCCGTAGAAAATATATAAAGTCCTTACAGCCATTAGCATATAGAATGACAGTTCAGTGAATTTTGAAGGAATATATACATTTAGTGAAATTTAAGAATATCTCATGATGTAATGAAAGAAAAACCTTCAAAATCTGTTCCATTCTACTTTGAATCATTTTCCAGTATTACCCAGCTTTATAACATTGTCACCCACCACATATGAAAAAAAGGATCCAACCTGCTTGTTGGATTTCCAGCATTTTTTAGAAAAGGAGTTATTCATTTTATTAATCAAAACTGGGGTAATGTCCTAACACAGACTATCTTATACCAATTCTCTCTAAGTCTGATATTTAGCAATAATATTTTTCTTTCTTTGAAATTCCCATTGCATCCACTTAATCTTACAGTCTTTAACTGGTTCAGATTCTGAATCATATATCAGTAGTAATTTACATATTGCATCTAACTTGTTCAATGTTATGCATTATAAAATTTTCAAATTCAGTCAAATCCATCTCCTATATGTTATTATTTTCAGATGTTTACTATGTTTTTGTACCTCATTGAAATTATTTACAATTGTGCTTTTAGTATCAATTTTTTAAAGAATGTCTACCCATCTGGAGCATCTTTGATCTTGCTGCGTACTAATGACATCAGGAACCCAATGAACCTTGTTAATTATACAGAATTAAGCTTTTAAATATTATTTTGCATGTGATCCAAACTAAATTCAAATTAGCTTATTTATTAGCTTTTAGGGTAGGGTTCCACTAACTGCTGCAAAGCACTGCTGTTCTGGAATTCACGTCCAGCTTACATGGAGGGCACTATGTTGAGGAACACTATTTCAAAAGAGCTCATTCTCCTAGAGAAAAGCAAGCTTGAAAATTATGAATTGAGCTTATTGTGTATTGATGCACCAAATATTATTTCATGTATCTATAGTGTCATTCCACTTCTTTTGTATCAAGGACTTTCTGTGGATCATGTTTGATAAATGATAGAAGAGCTTCTGAATATTCTGATACAATTTCTTCTATCCCAGGCAGGTAACAAGTCATCTTCACACTTTTTTGTTTAGGCACAGATCCCGGAAACTAAACCATGTCAGTATCATTCCATCAATATTGAAAAGATAATAGTGTGTCTCGGAGTTTGCTGAATGATGTGGTCTAGAAAGCATGGTGTGAATGAATAGGTACTAATGGCTTGTAGAGGGATTCCATAAAACTGTGACTCTCACTAGATCTCTAGGATCACAAAGCAATTTGAAGTAGCTGAACAAGAAAAGTGTTCAGAGATAAAGGTGCTATGTGAAATTGCCATGCTCTTGGTAATGGATTATTTTAATTACTATTATTGATTGGAGACCTGCCTAACTATAGAGGGAAATACTGTGAAGAGTGAGCAAAAGGAACTTTCTGTACATTTTATTAAATAGCCAGTGTGGTCTAGGCACTGTTTTGTATTCTTTTCCTCTTAATCCTGGGAAAAAAGGCAAAGATGATGAAGTATTGAAGAAGCTGCAGATGACCTTCATCTTAGTGAAGTCTACATAGGTTAAAAGTTAACAGGACTTAGCCTGCTTAACAAGATGACATAACTGGGAAATAATAATTGGAGAAAGACATTATGAAGAATTATGGGATCCCTCCCTCCCTCCCTCCCTCCCTTCCTTCCTTCCTTCCTTCCTTCCTTCCTTCCTTCCTTCCAGAAACATACTAAATTAGCCTACAACAATGTAAGGATCTTTCTGAAAACTGGGGGTTTAGTAAATCATTAATGAGAGTAAATGATTATACAATAATAAGAAAGCTTCATTCGTTCATTACTTTGATGGATGCCCTGAAGTACTAAGTCAAACCACACATGGTGTCAGGCCCAGACCAAGGACAAGATGAAACAGTGCAGTCAAATACAGTTCCTTCACTTGCTTACACCTTATAGACAGAATCTTGCCAAACAAAATCTATGCTACAGCAACTGGTGGATATACCCTTGGAGATTCTAGGGAGTGGCTATCCAGAACCTCTTACTCTTCTCACGCTCCCCCTGTGGACTGTGTTGTCTTTTGCCTCCTCTCCCCTGCTGGAATGCACCCCCTCCTTCCTGATAGCCTTGATCTCCCACGCCACTCTCCTCCTCATAGATACATTCCATCACACACGGCACAGTTATGTTCATCCAATGAGCTGCCCATCCATATCTGTAAAATGAAATTAACCATTCCTTAATGTGTAAGGGAATATCAACATGTACTATCTTCACATCTTGAATGCTCAGATTTAACAAGAGAGAGAGAGAGAGAGAGGGAGGGAGGGAGGGAGGGAGGGTGGGAGAGAGAGAGAGAGATCAGCAAAAAAACATTGTGGTTGTCTTGTTATCTTGTCCACAATTCCAGCTACCCATAATTCCTAGGATTCTCTGTACCATTCTATATAGTTTGGGTTTCTGTACTTTTAATTCAACAGCACCTCAGAGTTAGTACGTAGACATGGAGCATAATCAGTCCTCATTGGCTGTTTGACAGTTTTTTTCTTATAAATACATCTGGTATTTCTGTAAATGTAACAGTCCTCCTTAGAGTTCAATGAATCTCTCTTATGCTTGGATAGTCTAATTCTGCCTACATAAGACTGGCACTCCTTGGGGGGGGGGGGGAAATTGTGATAGATAAAAAGAGAGAGGCCTAATCAGTTACTTCAAATATTTAATAGGGTTTACATTCAGGACTCCAGATAGTTAACTTGAGCTCAGGGCAAAACATGATCTCTGAGCCCTCTTCCTGCATCCCCTGTACTGTATGCTATGGATAACATTTAAGTATAGATATGTATTTTGGTACTATTTAAGTACATAATAAATACATAGTACAATTTAACCTCTGAGTTGTTGCTTGTCCCAGTATAAAACCATCAGTCAAGAGCACACAGCCCTCACAGGGAATTCTGTTAATAAGATTCTTAATTGATTTGCAAGCCAATGCTTTAATGGTCACACTAAAAGGTTGCATAGGTGTAACTTTGTTTATGTATTAATTTGCTGCAAGTAAATATAATTGGGGGCTCATACTCTTGCTGGGTATTCAAACAGTTTGCACTCTTCACTTCCTTCTTTGGGAGAGCCAGACCAAGAATATTGCTTCACCATCTTCCCAGTTTTGGTTTTGTCATTCTACTCAGCAGCATCAGCAGTTCTTCTCCCTTTGAATGATACTGAGGCCTTGTCATTGTGCTCCCACCCCTTTGATATTTCCCGTCCTATCAGACCCATCACTCATGCAATTTAAACCTAGAGATGCTCAGGTTTATTCCTGCTGATGGAGGTGGATACATATCCAGCCATTATTTTGTCCCTTAATTGCTTTCTTATTAGGGGAAATAAGAATCACTGAATTCAATTAGACTTACATCTGAGTAAGCATGCTTAAGATATGATTACATCACAGAGAACACTTTTAATTCATTTTGTCTTGCTGAATTAAGGGACACTTTTATTAGGAATACCATGTTTGTACTGCAAAAACCCAGATGACTCTACATGGCCATCCAGTGGCCCTCCAGATTTGTGCAGCTCAGATATGATATGCCTAATTTTATTCTGTCAGCTCCCTTAGTCAGATGAGAGTTGAAGCTATCTTTTGCATGGGCTGCATTCTCCTGTCTTCTCAAAAGCAAACTTTCCTGGTAGGAAGAAAAGAGTGCATAATTAAGCCAGCCACCCTCAACTTGCTGACTTTCCAATGTGTTGGGACTGAGAACTCTAAGCCAACAGGGGGAAAATCCAGAATTCTGGGAATTGTACTCCCATTTCATTGGGTGGATGCCAGACTGAGAGGACTGGTTCAAATAATTGCAGATATTTCAGAAACAGATATTTGTTTCCTGTCTTCTTCCCAAACCTCATCCAAGTTTCCCAATCCTTACTATAACCATCCTATTATACACATGACAGTTCTCTATCCACTGCTGTTCAGAACATGTCATATTTAAAGATAATAGCAAGGACCTTGAATTGCCCGTCAACAGTTACCACTTGGACATAAAATAGGTATGGAAGTCATTTCCCTACTGCCAAGCACATCTGCGGGGGGGGGCGGGAAGATGTCAATTATGTCAACATGGTGGGTGTGATTGGGTGATTGAAACTCTCTCCTTTTTGCATGCATTTGATGCATATGACACAAATTAAAAAGGGGCAAGAGTTTGATTGCCTGGTTGCTTCTGCCATTGAATCTCCATCCCCATGAACGTCCATGATTACTGTGATGATATGTATCATATTCCTATTTAAATCATAGGAATTATTTCTAAATTTGCATCTATACATATTCATTAGCATGCACAATTTTATGCAAATCTATTTTCTTATTCTGGGGGATGTATTTCTTGTTTCTTTTTTCCTATTTGTCCTTTTCATTCCTTTTTTGTTTTCCTTTTGTTTTTCACAACATATAGGTAAATGTCCCTTGCTCTTTGAACACAACCCATTGTACAGTCACACCTGTAGCTAAATTATTTTTAAATAAAATAAAACACTCATCCCAAAGTCAATAAATTCTATATTTCATAACTGAACAAAATGTGTGTGTCATGCCTAACAGAATATGATGTTTAATCTTACAATGATTTACTTCCTATGGAACAGGTATTTCTTAGCAAAATAAGTCTTTTAAGTTTGCTGGTTTACAACCTTCCTTCCTTCCTTCCTTCCTTCCTTCCTTCCTTCCTTCCTTCCTTCACTCACTCTCTCTCTTTCTGGGAATACACACACACACACACACACACTTACACATACACATACATACATACTATAGATACATACACACACACATACACACACTACTGTGTGTGTGTGTGTGTGTGTGTGTGTGTATAAAAAAAAAATTCCCTCTCACCCCTATGGGTGGTATGTGTCTTCCTCAATCTCGGGTCCTCTACCAGAGGCCTGGGAGTTTGAGGGTTCTGCGCAGTATATTAGCTGTTCCTAGCACTGCACTCTTCTGCACAGAGAGCTCTGATGTTGTTCCTGGGATCTGTTGGAGCCACTCTCCCAGCTTAGGAGTCACGGCCCCGAGTGCTCCTACCACCACTGGGACCACTTTGGCCTTGACTTTCCACATCCTCTTGATTTCCTCCTTCAGCCCTGGTACTTCTCCAGCTTCTCATGCTCCTTCTTCCTGATGTTGCTGTCACTTGGCACTGCTACATCTATCACTACCACTGTCTTCTGGTCTTTGTCTACTACCACAATGTCTGGTTGATTAGCCAGTACCTGCCTGTCCGTCTGGATCTGGAAGTCCCACAGGATCTTAGCCCTGTTATTCTCCATGACCTTCTGTGGAATCTCCCATCTGGACTTGTGGGGTCTAGCCCATACACTGTGCAGATGTTCCTGTACACAATGCCAGCTACTTGGTTGTCCCATTCAGTATATGCTGTTCCTGCCTGCATCTTACACCCTGCCACTATGTGTTGGACTGTCTCTGAGGCCTCTTTACACAATCTGCACCTTGGCTCCTGTCTAGTGTGGTAGACCCCTGCTTCTATGGATCTGGTGCTTAGTGCCTGTTCCTGTGCTGCTATGATCAGTGCCTCAGTGCTGTCTTTCAGTCTGGCCCTTTCCAGCCACATTTCCCAATGTCAGCCACCTCAGCTATCTGTCGATGGTACATCCCGTGCAGGGGCTTGTCTTGCCATGGTATTTCCTCTGCTTGAACTTCTTCCCATGTCTGCTGCTGCATGAGGCATTATCTCAGCAGCTCATCTTTGGGTGCCATCTTACTGATGTACTCCTGGATACTCCGGGTTTCATCCAGGACAGTGGCTTTGACACTCATCAGACCCCGCCCGCCCTCTTTGCGGCTGGTGTACAGTCTCTGGGTGTTGGACTTGGGGTGGAAACCTCCATACATTGTGAGGAGCTTCCGGGTCTTCACATCGGCAGCCTCCATGTCTTCCTTTGGCCAGCTCACTATACCGGCAGGGTATCTGATGACTGACAGGGCGTACATGTTGATGGCATGGATCTTGTTCTTCCCATTGAGCTGGCTCTTCAGGACCTGTCTTATCCTTTGGTGGTACTTGGATGTTGCTGTCTTCCTTGCCTCGTCCTCATGGTTCCCGTGTGACTGTGGGACACCAAGGTATTTATAGCTGGTCTCTATGTCTGCTATGTGGCCTACTGGTAATTCCACTCCATCGGTCTTAACTACCTTCCCTCTCTTTACTATCATCCTGCTACACTTCTCCAGTCCGAATGACATCCCAATGTCCTTGCTATAGATCTGTGTCAGGTGGATCAGTGAGTCGATGTCTCGTTCACTCTTAGCATACAGCTTGATATCATCCATGTAGAGGAGGTGGCTGATGGTGATTCCACTCTTGAACTTGTACCCATATCCAGACCTTGTGATTATCTGGCTGAGGGGGTTTAAGCCTATGCAGAACAGCAGTGGGGACAGTGCATCACCTTGGTATATGCTGCACTTGATGGCCACTTGTGCGAGCTGTCTTGAGTTCACTTCCAGTGTTGTCTTCCACAGTCCCATTGAGTTCTTGAGGAAGGTCCTTAGTGTCCTGTTGACTTTGTATAGCGCCAGGCATTCACAGATCCATGTCTGCGGCATTGAGTCATAGGCTTTCCTGTAGTCAATCCAGGCTGTGCTCAGATTGGTCTGCCTAGACCTTGAATCTCGGGTGACTGCTCTATCTATGAGTAACTGGTGTTTTGAGCCTCTGGTGTTGTTCCCAATGCCCTTCTGAGCTGTGCTCATGTACTGGCCCATATGGTCTTGTAGCTTGGCAGCTAGGATGCCTGATAGAACTTTCCACGTTGTGGGGAGGCAAGTTATTGGCCAGTAGTTGGATGATGCTGTTCCTTTGTGAGGGTCTTTCATGATCAGCACTGTCCTTCCTTGTGTTAGCCAGTCTGGGTGGGAGCCTGCTGCTAGCAGTTGGTTCATCTGTGCTGCTAGGCATTCATGCACTGCTGTTAGTTTCTTTAGCCAGTAGGTGTGGATCATGTCCGGTCCAGGTGCTGTCCAACTTTTCATGTTCTTGACCCGCTGTTGGATGTCTGCTACTGTGATGGTGACTGGTTCCTGTTCTGGGAGATTGCTGTGGTCTGCTTTCAGGTCCTGCAGCCACTTTGCACTGGTGTTATGTGTCTTCTCTTTCTCCCATATGTTCTTCCAGTACTGTTCAGTTTCCGCTGCTGGTGGCTCAGCTGTTACTCTGTGGTTGCACTGCAGTTGGGAGTACACTTTGGATGGTTCTTTGGAGAACAGGGCATTTATCTTCTTGGCCTCTGCTTCTCTAGTATATCTCCTTAGCCTGGCAGCCAGTGCTGTGAGCCTTTGTTTAGCAGTCTCTAGGGCTTCAGATGGAGTCAGGCCCATGTATTTTTCAGTAGCCGAGTCTTATCCTTAATCTCCACATGCTTCTTTAGTTCCACCAGCTGACTGACTTCTCTCCGAGTTGCCTTGATCTTAGCCTCCAATCTCATTTTCCAGGGTGGGTATGTACTACTGTTCTTCTTGATCGTGTAGCCAAGCAGTTCCAGGATTACAGTGGCTGTAGCATATACCAATTCATTGGTTTCAGTTATGGTGGTAGTAGGGATTGTCTGGAGGGCTCTGTTGGCATCTTCTAGCATACTATCTGATGGTACTTCTCCACTGAACCTTGGTAATCGGACTCGAGGGTTGACTATAGCTAGTTTATCCATGATCTTATGCCTCATATCAGCTTCTGTGCTCTGTAATGGAAGGGGTGGCAGTGACATTCCAGCTTCAGGTGTTGGCTGCACAACTGCTTGTTCTTCCAGGTCTTCTTGAGTCTGGGTTGTAATGTAGAGTTGGTCTATCTCGAGTTGTGAGAGCAGCTTCCTCTTTACTATGTTGAAGTGCTGGGTAACTAGTTGTTTCTCAGTTAGTGTGGATGTAGGCCTCTGTCTATCCATAGTTCCCTCATACGTTTCATATATCCCCTCTCATTAGGTCTGCTGTTGTAGTAGCCTTCCATCAATTCGAAGTTTTCTTGTCTCGTCCATGTATGGTTTGTTCCAGTAGCCCACTTAACATCAGATTGTCCTGGTTCCTCAACATCTGACGCGGACCTTGTTACTCCGGGCGACGTCCGAGCTGGCATGACTCTCTTAGTTCATGTCACTCTCATATTTGAGGTAGGCATGTGAAGCATTAGAGGGTCTTTGCCCAAGGACCCCTACTGGTAAGGTAGGGGCCAGCCGGGATTGAACCCCGGTCTCCTGCATCAAAGGCGGTGTTCTAACCACAACGCTATATATATATATATATTTGTTGTTGTTGTTGTTGTTCAGTCATTAAGTCGTGTCTGACTCTTCGTGACCCCATGAACCATATTGCGCCAGGCCTTCCTATCTTTCACTGCCTCCCTGAGTTTGCTCAATTTCATGCTCATTGCTTCAGTGATGCTATCTAGCCACCTCATCCTCTGCCATCCTCTTCTCCTTTTGCCTTCCATCTTTCCCAGCATTAGGGTCTTTTCCAAAGAGTCCTCTCTTCGCATTAGGTGACCAAAGTATCTGAGCTTCAGCTTCATTATCAATCCTTCCAATGAGCAATCAGAGTTGATTTCCTTTAAGATTGACTGGTTTGACCTCCTAGCAGTCCAGGGGACTCTTAAGAGTCTTCTCCAGCACCACAGTTTAAAGGCATCAATTCTTCGGCGTTCAGCCTTCTTTATGGTCCAGCTCTCACAGCCATACATTACTACTGGAAAAACCATAGCTTTGACTATGCGGATCTTTGTCGGCAAGGTGACGTCTCTGCTTTTTAATATGCTATCTAGGTTTGCCATAGCTTTCCTCCCAAGGAGCAAGCGTCTTTTAATTTCATGGCTGCAGTCTCCGTCTGCAGTGATCTTGGAGCCCAAATAAATGAAGTCTGTTACTGCTTCCATTTCTACCCCTTCTATTTGCGAGGGATTGGTGGGTCCAGATGCCGTGATCTTAGTTTTTTTAATGTTGAGTTTGAAGCCAGCTTTCGCACTCTCCTCTTTCACCCTCATCAAGAGGCTCTTTAGTTCTTCTTCACTTTCTGCCATTAGGGTGGTATCGTCTGCATATCTGAGGTTATTGATGTTTCTCCCTGCAGTCTTAATTCCGGCTTGTGATTCTTCCAGCCTGGCATTTCTCATGATGTACTCTGCATATAGGTTAAATAAGCAGGGTGACAGTATACAGCCTTGCCGTACTCCTTTCCCTATTTTGAACCAATCGGTTGTTCCATGACCGGTTCTAACTGTTGCTTCTTGGCCCGCATACAGATTTCTCAGGAGACAGGTAAGGTGGTCTGGTATCCCCATCTCTTTAAGAATTTGCCACAGTTTGTTGTGATCCACACAATCCAAGGCTTTTGCATAGTCAATGAAGCAGAAGTAGATGCTTTTCTGGAACTCTCATGCTTTCTCCATGATCCAGCAAATGTTGGCAATTTGATCTCTAGTTCCTCTGCCTCTTCGAAACCCAGCTTGTACATCCGGTAGTTCTCGGTTCACATACTGCTGAAGCCTAGCTTGTAGGATTTTGAGCATAACCTTGCTAGCATGTGAAATGAGTGCAATTGTGCGATAGTTTGAGCATTCTTTGGCATTGCCCTTCTTTGGAATTGGAACGTAAACTGACCTTTTCCAATCCCGTGGCCACTGTTGCGTTTTCAAAACTTGCTGGCATATTGAGTGCAGCACTTTAACAGCATCGTCTTTTAGTATTTTAAATAACTCAGCTGGAATACTGTCATCTCCACTAGCTTTGTTGTTAGCAATGCTTCCTAAGGCCCACTTGACTTCACTCTCTAGGATGTCTGGCTCAGGGTCAGTGACCACACCAGCATGGACATCAGGGACATTAAGATCTTTCTTGTATAGTTCTTCTGTGTATTCTTGCCACCTCTTCTTAATCTCTTCTGCTTCTGTTAGGTCCCTGCCTTTTTTGTCCTTTATCATGCCCATCTTTGCACTAAACGTTCCTTTGATATCTCCAATTTTCTTGAAGAGATCTCTAGTCTTCCCCATTCTATTGTCTTCTTCAATTTCTTTGCATTGTTCATTTAAGAAGGCCTTCTTATCTCTCCTTGCTATTCTCTGGAAATCTGCATTCAGTTGCTTATATCTTTCCCTTTCACCCTTGCTTTTCGCATTCCTTCTTTCCACAGCTATTTGTAAAGCCTCATCAGGCAGCCATTTTGCTTTCTTGCATTTCTTTTTCTTTGGGATGGTTTTAGTTGCTGCCTCTTGGACAATGTTACAGACCTCCGTCCATAGTTCTTCAGGCACTCTGTCTACCAAATCTAATCCTCTAACTCTATTCATCACCTTCACTGTGTACTCACATGGAATATGATCTAAGTCATACCTGAGTGGTCTAGTGGTTTTCCCTACATTCTTCAATTTAAGCCTAAATTTTGCAGTAAGAAGCTCATGATCTGAGCCACAGTCAGCTCCTGGTCTTGTTTTTGCCGTCTGTATAGAGCTTCTCCATCTTTGGCTGCAAAGTATGTAATCAATCTGGTTTCGGTATTGACCATCTGGTGATGTCCATGTGTAGAGTCGTCTCTTGTGTTGTTGGAAAAGAGTGTTTGCTATGACTAGCTTGTTCTCTTGACAGAACTCTATTAGCCTTTGCCCTGCTTCATTTTGTACTCCAAGGCCAAACTTGCCTGTTATTCCGATTACTCCTTGACTTCCTACTTTAGCATTCCAATCCCCTATGATGAAAAGGACATCTTTTTTTGGTGCTAGTTCTAGAAGGTGTTGTAGGTCTTCATAGAACCGGTCAACTTCAGCTTCTTCGTCATATGTGGATACACACACACACACCTTTCTACTTGGAGGTATGTGTATGTGTGTGTGTGTGTGTGTGTGTGTGCACACGTTCACATATCTCTAATTGGAGATGAATACAGTTAGAAGAGTAATCTAGCACGTGTTTCAGTAGATATCCCTAATCTACGGATTCCATTTTTCATTAGCCTTTCAGTATTGGGACTGATAGACCAAATTCAGAGTAATGAGTATTTCCTTCATGTTATTGGTCTGGGAGCAAGCCTGGAGAAGGAAGAACTTTGACTCCTAACTCCTCACTCTCTTGTCATGCTCTTGTCAATTCTAGCTTGTACTGTCTTTTCTTTCCTTGTATAATATTGGAATTCCAAAATCAGATACGGCAGATTCTTTGAGAACTGAGAGGAGATAGTGAAGTTAGATCTTTCCCCCCAGAGCTTATTCTCCATTGACGTATCATTTGGCCTTTGAGAAGCTTCTTGGAGCCATTGGGCTGCTCCAAGTAATCTTCAGCAGCACTTAAAACAAAAGAAAGAAATTGGAAAATAGCTTTCAAAATTCTCTGAAGATTTCCCTGTTTTTCAGTTTGCCATTCTATAAAAAAATGGATCTAATTGTTTGCTTTTTCGAAATGATAAAATGTTTATTTTTCTAATAAACAGTCATTCAACTGTATCTAGTAGGGAAATTGGTGCCTATTCAATATTTGATTACTGTTTGCTTACAAGAATTTCTATCTGTTGCCCATTTGCAAAATAAATATAAGAATACCCTCCATTTTCACCGCCATGTATTTTCATAATTCTCTGACTTACTTATCCACTTTTTTTTGTGAACTAAATTGTGATCTATTAACTCCATGAGAGTTTCAGAATTGCATTGATAAAGTAGTATATTACAGTTGTTTAGCTTGTTGGATTCTTTTTTAAAATCCTGCTGATATGTCTTAGATGTGTTACTTTTTTCCTAAATAAACACAATAAGCCTTGAATAATTTGCAATGAAAATATTTGCAATATTAAATGTTACAGTGATTTAAGTAGCAGATGCTTGATTTGAAATTGTCAGTCTCTTTTCTACCCTA
The DNA here is from genome assembly GCA_030867105.1 of Liasis olivaceus. NCBI lineage: Eukaryota > Metazoa > Chordata > Lepidosauria > Squamata > Pythonidae > Liasis > Liasis olivaceus. The sequence continues at coordinate 202,412,897 of CM061348.1, forward strand.
CTCCCTATCTTGAACTTCTTCCATTTCTTTCTTGATTGAATGCTTGGCAGATTTGATTAAAAACTGGCAGATTTCACTACTGCTGTCAACAGTTTTGGTGTTCAGAGATGGTTTTGGGGGAAGGGAGGAACTCTTATGTTTATTCTGAATTACTAAGATGCAAGTGAATGTAAAGCTATCCAACGCAGCACTATGTTTTTATTTTTCTCCCTTCTAGTTGTTCAATATTCTAGGGAATGGATATATATCCATTTACATTTAACATTATAATGGTAAGGGAAACTGCTCTGTTGGTCTTTGAGTATCAAAGATACAAAATAGATATCATCACATGTCACAGAATTTTAGTACATGGAAGTCATATAATACAGTGCATTACTAAGACATAGGTTACAAGCTGCCATAGGGACCTAGGGAGTTTGTGAGTGATTGCAATCAATTGTAGAAAGCAATAATGAGCAGAGAAAATATTTGTTCCAGTGCATATGAGTATGTTTTTTATTCTTATTCTTTGAACTCAGTGCGAGATGAACCAAGAGAGACTATATTAACAGCCCATTGTGTAAGGATAGCAATTTTCCTCAGGTGTAATGAAGATTAATTTGTTAATGTTTGTACATATAAGCCTTTTGACGATCCTTTCTAGGCTGTAATGTGGGATTTTAGACAGAAAAGAAAGGATGAACAGAAGACAGACATATAGGAAGTGGGAAGTCTGAAGCATGGCATTTAAACAAATATTTTGAACTGCAGTCCTAAACTCATCACAGTGATGTCAGCATATATTACTGTTACTAAAAAGCAGAGGCCAACTCCCACATGTGGCTTCAGTAGCCACTCAGGCACCCAGAACTCCATGTACATTTCAAGATCAAGACTTCTTCCTAAATAAAGGGGAGGACCTGGGATCGCCCATAAGTGTTCCACACAGAGGCTCCCTGCAAGGAGGCCATAACACAGCACTCTCCGGCAGGTTTTAGAGCTCTGAGAGCCGTGAGAGAGTCAGCTTTGTCCAAGCAGCAGTTCAGAGCACTCAGACGGACACTGGGTTCACCCACTTTTTCTCTTAATCATTTTAGGAAATTGCTTATTAACAGCTTTTTGGAAATTAAGAACTTTCAGGAAGACAAGTTTCATCACACCTGGTGATTCTCCTTCAATCCTTAGCAAAAGAAGTTATATGTAAGTTTAAGAATTTAACAATATATATTCTGAAATAAACAGCAAAAGGGTCATTAGAACATTAATTTTGGAAAGTTTTAAATGGACTAAGAGGCCAGATAGATTGGAAATAAGATTTTGAAACTAATTATAAGAATCCTTCCTGTGGGTTGTTTAAAATCCTATTAAAAACATGATGATTTTGAATGTAAATTCCTGTGGGAAAATTTTGTGGATTAGATAAAAACTTGATAAGAGGAGATTTTGAAGGCTGAATACTAGAGGCAACAGAAAGAGCTAAAGATTATAATTAAAGAAGAGATCCACTAATACAGAGGAGAAAAGGATTTTAACTTTGGAAGAATTCAAGGATATTTGGCAACAATGCACTCAGAAATTCTCTTAAGTTTTTCTGCTACCATAAAAATGGGTTTAAAAGAAGTGGATACAACTGAAAACCAGATATGATTTGATTCTATAAGATTCAAGAATGATATAGAAAAATATGTTACACAGGACTTATACAGTAAATGAAACCAGCTTATTTCTCAATAACTAAAAGGAGTACATAAATAATAAATCAGAAGAGTGACTTGGACAACTTTCTTATCTTGAACTTACAAAAGAACAGTGTTATACTTATGAAGGAGTTCCTGAGAAAAGACAATGAGGAAATGAAAAGAATTTATTTATTTATTTTCAAATTTAGATACCGCCCATCTCACAAAAAGTGACTCTGGGCAATTCACAATAAAACAGCAATAAATATTAAAATACAATAAAACAATATAAAATACAGTAAAAATAGAATAAAAACCAAACACATACACAAATAATATCTTCCAAGATGTTGATCATCAGTAAGATGTTAACATATGGGAGCATCTTCAAGGTGCTAGCCACCCCCAGGGTTGGTTGCCCTTTTTTGCACCCCATGCCAGTTGGCAGAGCCAGGTCTTGACTGCTTTCTGGAAGGACAAGAGAGTTGGGGCCTGCCTCACCTCTGGGGAGAAAGTACTCCATAGGTTGGGGGCCACGGCAGAGAAAGGTCTCCTTCTGGACCCCGCCAGTCAACATTCTTTCATCAAGGGGGTCTGCAGCACACCCTCCCTGCCTGACTGGGTGGGATGGGTAGATATAATGGGGGGTGAGATGGTCCCTCAGGTAACCCAGTCCCATGCCATGTAGGGATTTAAAGGTGATAACCAACACCTTGAATTGGGCCTGGAAGCAAACTGGGACCCATTGCAGCTCACGTAATGGTGTAACATGTGCCATCCTTGGGGACCTAAAATTGCCCACACAGCTGCATTTTGAACCAACTGAAGCTTTCCGATACTTTTCAAGGGTAGCCCCATGTAGACCACATTGCAATAGTCTATGCAGGAGATGACTAGGGCCTGAGTGACTGACTGAAGGGACTCCCGATCCAGAAAAGGGTGTAACTGGTGCACAACATGTAGTTGAGCAAAGGCCCTCCTGGCCATGACTGCCACCTGCTCTTAGAGCAGGAGTCATGAGTCCAGGAGGACCCCCCAGGTTACACACTGGGTCTGTATGGAGTAGTGCTACCCCATCTAGAATCAAAGATGGTAAACTTCCAGATACAGAGGTGCCCCCAACCCACAGCCACTCCGTCTTACCAGGGTTCAGCTGAAGCCTGTTGTTCCCCATCCAGACCCCCACAGCCTCCAGGTACCATGAAAGGTTAGTCACGGCATCACTCAGATCACCTGGGATAGAGACATATAACTGGGTATCATCTGCATATTGATGATACTTCATCCCATGGTGGTGGATGATCTCACCCAGCAGTTTCATGTAGATGTTAAAAAGGAGTGGGGAAACTACGGAACCCTGTGGCACTCCACAAAGGAGGGGCTGCGAGCTGGACCTCTCACTCCCTATCAACACCAATTGGGGCCATCCTTGGAGGAAGGAGATGAAGCAGCACAAAACTGTGCCACCTGCCCCCAACCCCAAGCTGACCCAAAAGGATACCATGGTCAATGGTATTGAAAGCTGCTGAGAGGTCAAGAAGAGCAAGGATGGATGCAGTGCCTCCATCCCGCTCCTGCCAGAGATCATCCAAAAGAGCAACCAATGCTGTTTCAGTCCCAAATCCAGGCCTGAATCCCGACTGGAAAGGATCCAGATAATCCATTTCATCCAGGATCCTCTGAAGCTACAACACTACTACCTTCTGGAGACTGGATGAAAATTGTCCAGTACGGTCAGATCCAGTGATGGTTTCTTGAGGAGGGGGTGCACCAATGCCTCTTTAAATGCCACTGGAAACACCCCCTCTCTCAAGGATGAATTCACCATCACCTGGACCCACCCACATGTCACCTCCCAAGCTGCCTTAACCAGCCAGGAGGGGCAGGGATCTAATTGACAGGTGGTGGCATTTATAGCCTGGAGGACCCTGTCCACTTCCTCAGGTCCAACAGGGTCAAACTGTTCCCAGATAACAGGGTAAGTACATACCCCCAGCATCTCCACAGGCCTTGCCCCATGCTTGGCATCCAACTGGGAACACATACGAGCGATTTTATCCGCCAGATGCCCAGAAAACTCCTCTGCGCAGCCCTGTAGGTGGGTCACTGGGCCCACCTTTCCCAAAAGAGATTGAGTGATCTTAAACAGGGCCGCTGGGTGGCATTCTGCAGATGCAATAAGAGCAGAGAAATGTTGACATTTCACCACTCTTACCACCGCAAGGTAGGCCTTATAGCGGCTCTAGCCTGTGTTCAGTTGGATTCAGTCCTTGTTTTCCTCCAGTGGTGCTCTAGACGTCTCTAATCCTTTTCAGAACCCTCAACTCCTCTGTAAACCATGAGGAGCATCAGGCTCAATGGGTCAAGAGAGGTCGCACAGGCACAATCTTGTCCAAGGCCTCGGGCACCTTCCTATTCCAGGTGCCGGCCAGGGCCTCTGCTGGACCATGCAGCAGATCCTCGGGTATAACCCCCAGCTCCCTCTGGAACCCCATTGAGTCCATTGGTCACCAGGGCAGACCAATCAAATGGGTCCTGCCTCCCTGCGGAGGGGGGTGGCATAGGAGAATCTCAAGGCCACCAGAATCTAATTAATTTGAATCTAATTTGAATCTAATTCCACAGCTTGACATGATCAACACAATCAAAGGCCTTTCTAGAATCAATGAAACACATATTGGCTTCTTTTTGGTATTCTTTGGCTTTTTCAGTTATCCGGCATGCATCAGAAATGGTGTCTCATGTTCCTTGGCCTTTTCGAAAGCCAACTTGAACATCTAACATCTCTTTTTCTGTGTAGGGCTTTAGTCTGCATTGGATGATTCTAAGCATTATTTTGCTAGAATGTAAAATTTAAGGATACTGTTATGATAGTTTGCACGTTCTGTTAAATCTCCTTTTTTGGTATTACAATGTAGATTGACCTCTTCCAATATGTTGGCTGCTATGTCATTCTCCAGATTTGCTGGCATACCTTGGTTAAAATCTTCACTGATTCTTCTTCTGTTGCTTGCCATATTTCTGTGGGTATTCCATCAGTTCCTGTAACCTTCCAAGTTGGCAATGACCAGAGTGGTGATCTAACTTCATCTAGAGGTTCTTGTAAGTACGGAATATTGTCTAGGGTATCTTGGATATTGGTCTCTTTACCGTTCTGAATTCAGTACCCTTCTTCCATCCTTGTCTGTCCACTGGCATCCTTTAGCAAACCAATACAAGGTTGTAACCTCCTCCTGAGTTCAGAGATCATTTGAAAAGCTTATCTTGTTTTTCCATATCTGTTTCCATCTTCAGTGTCACTCAATCCAGTGATCAGCAAAGCTACATCACACCCAAGGGCAAGATAATGGACTTTTTCCATGCCACACCCAAAAGGTGTCAATCTTTGCCCAGAGTAGTATCCCTGAGGTGGTCATTCTCAGGAGGGGCCAAGCTGCCAACCAGCTATGTCAGTCTTCCTGAAATCAGATGTTGCCATAACCCTGCTTCTCGTCTCTTCTAACAGCTGCCTGAAACTCTTTGCTAGCTTTGCTCCTGAGGTTTTTGTCTTTCTTGGCTTCAGCTTCTCTTCTTCTTGGCAATTTCCACAATATTTCTGACATCCAGATTGCTTTTTTCTGTTTCTAAATATGCTTCTTATGATCTTAAGATGAGACTAATTCAACAGTAGAATTTTCTTCATGTTTATTGGATACTTCAGAGAATGTCTAGAAAAGGCTGGTAGCCAACTTCATTGAACTGGAAAAGTTAAATTATGGGAACACTTACATTTAGGATAATGTCTAATTTCACTATTGACACAATTTGGTTTAAAATCCACAAGTTTGCTAATATGGTTCAGTGAAGAGGAATAGAGTTTGAAGATGTTAACATGATACTGAATTTTATACTGAAAAATTGGAATTTATATGAGCACTGTGGCTTTATAAAGCGTGGGAATTAGCAAAGAATATTATTCTCTTATGATGGAAAGACAGCAGTGCTGCCCATTTATAGCTGTTTTGTATGATATGTATTTATTTTCTGCATATGAATTGGCTCTGAATCTATTAAATGGAGAAACTGGCCAATGTTATTCTCCATGGTCAAGGTTTAATGTAGTTATTTTTACAATAAAAAAGCTGCTTTCTATATGATTTCTTTCTTTCTTTCTTTCTTTTTCTATTCTTTGTATTCTCTTTATTTCTGTATATTAAAATAATTTTTAAAAATAACAAAAAAAAACAACAACCCTTAATCCAGTGATCAACAAAGCTATATCACCACACAAGGGCAAGATAATGGACTTTTTCCAAGCCACACCCAGAAGGAGTCAATCTTTGCCCAGGATAGTATCCCTGAAGGTGGTCATTCCCAAGCTTGCCAACCATTTCAGTCTTCCTGAAATCACACTAAATCCATGATCAGAGGCAAAAAATCTATACCTACCCACAAGGGCAATTTAATGGGTATCATGAAAACCTTACTGCTGTGGAATTCTTGAAACAATCTGGCAGGGTTAATATCCTATAAAGGATCTATTATCCTTGCTGTTGTCATCCCAATATGAAACACAGCACAGATGCATCATTTTGATGCTCACCTGAATGGAATCATGACATTTTTTAAATATTGCATCCCCAATTCCAGTTGAATATAAGCTGATTTGCAATGCCTATGTTATGCGAAGGATTAATATCGATTTAGCTATAATTCCTTCTCCCTAGGAAATTCTGAACATTTTACTTCTCTGAAAGGGATGCTTTCTTACTAAACAGTTTGCAGAAAAAACACACTAAGCTACAAGTGCAGGCATTGTTTGAGAAAAGTCCTGAGGATGGACTTCTTAAAAAAACAAAAGGGCTATAATGTAGTTACACCCTAAAATGAATGTGAGACTGGTTTTGTGAGATCAGAAGGAAAAGCTCATGCAGATCATGCATAAAAATGATATTGTAGTGTTACAAATGCTGTTTGTAAATTTTATATTAAATCCAGGCCCTCATTTTTTTTTTCTTGTGAGCCACCCTTATCCATGGAAATTGTTATACGTATGGAGCAGATCAATGAAGAAATAATAGATGAATCTGTCAGGCCATTGTAGAAGGATTGTATTCAACCATCTGCACTTCTTCCTATTCCAATTAAAAAGGAGAAAAAAGCTGTTGAATGTATTTTCAACCTACTGTACTCTCTTATTAAGAACTGAGTCACTGCACTTCGTCACAATGAAAGGAAAATGTACAGTGTTTGGAAAGAAGTAGCAACTCTGACTTTCTCTGTGGAACAATGAATAGCAAAAGATTACTTCATCCCAACCATAAAGAGCCAGTTAATTTAATATCTACGTCTGCAATCAGAAAGCATTTGAGTGTAGAATAAACATACTGAGAGCACACTTGAAAATAAATGCAAATGATTTAACAAGGCATTATGTTCCCTGTTTGGGGAGTTTGCAGTGATTATATGAAGAAGTTGAGGAAAGTAGGATGCCAGGCTAGGACCAACTCATGAATATTTCATAATTTTGCTTTTAACCTTGAAATCCCTCTTTAAAGGCAGCCTTTTTCCAGGTGAATTCCTTGTTCTGGTATTTTTGCTTGAATGGAGACAACTTACATGTCTTTCTTCTGAGCTATATTGTTTGTCCTCTGTGTTTCATAAAAATGAGGAAGATTTTGTTTTTAAATAAAATTGATGGCATAAATATTTACTGCATACTAAAGAGAAGGTATTAGTAATTGAACAGTTTAGGAGGGATGTTGAAATGCTTTAGACATTTCATTAATATTATCTTGCCTTCGGAAATTGGCAAGTATGCTCTCATTTATGCATGTGGAGCTTTGATCTAGGTATTTATGGATTTGTGCAAATTAATGCATATCTATATGCTGTTCTTGATGCTCTGAAGGGTTCAAATGTGCAAACTTGGTAGGGTTGCAGATTCAAATTGATTTCTTATATTACCTTGCTTTTTCTTTACTTATGCTATTTCTCTTTAATATTCAGTGGGTTTACTCCAGGATCTAAAAAAAATAATTCAGTGCATTCAATAGCTGAACATAACACATTGCCTGTGTTGAACTTCTGCTCATGTACCTAAGTCTATATTGGAGATCAAAGTGGAGCCAGACTTGTGTTTTTAATACTACTCATGCAGTGCTCTCAAGATGTAATCTACAAGGGGTAGACACTTTATTAATATTTCAATATGTATTGTCAGCACTACTGGGTGTGATTTGGTGGAGTTTGCACTGAAACACTTTTTTCCCTTTCATTTAAGTGCTTTTGCATGAATGTTTTAAGTTTATAAAACTCATTCTTATTTTCTACCTGTTAAAATCATCAAAGATAACATTATTGGTAGAAGTTCAGCGGCATGTGGGCTTCATCTTATATAAGCTCCTCTAGCTGGCAGATACATCAATAATGAAATTTCTTCACCCATAAAGGTTTAAACAGTGATACCATGGACATATATGAGGTAGATGTGTACCCCAACATTTTAAATATTTTTTATGCAATGATCTCTATTTTAACAAATAATATCAAAGTTAGATTCAGAATTAATTTTTATAACATATACTAAAGATTTACAGAATTAATTAGATTCAATATTTGTTATTGTGTGTATGCCTTAAAGTCAGTGTTGACTCCTGGTGACTGCCCTGACTAGTCCCTGCAGCTTTCTTGGCAAGATTTCAGAAGTGGTTTGCCATTGCCTCCTTCCCAGGGCTGAGAGAGAGTGGCTGGCCCAAGATCACCCAGTTGGCTTTGTGCCTAAGGTGGGACTAGAACTCCTGGTCTCCTGGTTTCTAGCCTGGTGCCTTAACCACTTCACCAAATTGGGTCTCTAATATTTGTTATATGATGGAGAAATATGGTCTGATTCCACTTATGTGTAATTTGAAGGTCTTTTTTTACCTGATGAATTCTTAAAATAGGGTGGGTTGAATTCATTACCAGTATAATTTTTGAGTTGTTGCAAGTGAGAAAAAGAAAAAAAAAGTCTTGAACCCTTTCTGTTCAATACTCAGTCATGTGGCTATACTCTACCATTGTTCAAATGTTGTGCTGTTTGTGATAAAAGTCCTGGTATTTTTGAAAGATCCCCTTGGCTTTTTAAAATTATTCATGAACAATACTAGGCTCTTTTTTTGAATATCTTACAAATCCTGGATAAACTCTGGTGCAGCAGAGGTCCTTTTCAGTTTTTCGGCAGGATTAGAAGTAGTTCTTTGCCTTTGATATTGTCTTAAAATATCTTGCCGGGGGGGGGGGGGGAATCTATAGTGTAAATGCAGGCTCATTGTGTAGGCTTATCATAAGACTATATGTCTGGTTTCCATGACCCAAACAATGTTTTCTAATATTTATTTTTCCTGTCATTAAAGTGGTAGCTTTACCTACCAAGCAACATTAAAATATATATTTATTTGATATGTACACATAGAACATCTATTTTTCCCTGAGATGGATCCAGGCTTCCAAAGACCAATGTAGGTGCAGTGCAGGTATAATGGATCTGAATAGCCTGCTAAATATTTGATAAGATTCCTCTGCAGCAGAATGAATGCTAGTCCATGATGGTTATATACATCACCCTATTATTACCAGCGTTATTATGTAGTTATCATTTTGGGAGAGAAAGGAAGATCACAGTTAAGAAAGATGGTGCGTAGCAGAAAGGCTGGTATACAAGCAACAATCCCCTGTGATCCCTACAGCCCAACTTCACAAACAGAGCCTCATAACCAGGTGTCTGCAGAGCACTGCCCATGAAAGGCATCAAGGGGTCCTAGATGGCAGTGGCTACACCCCCAGTCCAGCCCTGGATTCATGGGCAATGCCAGATGTGAAACCTGCCAAGGCACATTTCTAAGGGGGAACCCTCCCCCCTCAGTGCCCAGTCAGGTACTACAAGCAAGGTCAGATCTCTCATCCATGGTATATATGCCTGTATGTATGTATATGTGTAAATATGCACACAAACACACACTGGAGATGTTATTAACAGCTATTTTATGATCCTCCTTATGATTTACTTAGGAAAAAGTAGGGGTCTTGAATCCTCCAAATTATGATATGAATGATTGATTTCATTTGAATTATGGAATCAAACCACTTTGAATCATTGATTCAACACAACACAATTCAGCATTTCAGTTTAAAGATTCAAATAGAAGGGATGGTTCTGACCTTTAAATCAGATATTTTATCTGATTTATCACTTAGCTCTAGAAGAAAGTCATGTTTCACCACCTCAAATCTCATGTAGTAATTTGTGCATCAGTATGAATCTAGCCCATTTTACTGTTCATATTAGTAGGGTAGAATTCTGGGCCATCTTTAAGGAAACAAAACTGTTTATATTTAGAGGATCTTCTAACATACAGCATTTACTGTTTCCTTTAATTTATATAGTATTTGGTGTGAGTTGTGAGGGATTTTTAAAAATACAATACAGACATTTTTAAAATGTAAATTCTCCTGTGTAAGAACTTCTAAAAATCTATTTAGGTATATTCCAGTAAGGTATCTTGTTTCAGAAGCACATTTGTGAGCATGTAAAGAGGAATCATAGTGGACTTTGGTACAAGCATTTACTCTGTTTCAAAGCCTGTCATGGAATTCTTTTACATCTCTTTTCTACTCTTTCCTATTACAAAGGAACTTTTTAATACAAAGGAAGTTCCTTTGTATTAAAAAAGTTATTATATATAGATCAATATACAGGAACTAAAGTTGAAGACCTATTCATTCAACCATGCTTTTAGATCAAAATCTGGTTGGTACCAGTTATAGATGCAGGTTGAGTTTTAAAATGACCTCCATAACATGGCAGCTTTCAAAATCTATTTATTAACCTTGAGTCTGCAGATAATAATAAGTGTACTGTTTAATGTCTGGCACAGAAACCCATATGCAAAGATCAAGTTTTGCTGTGTGAATTTGAACACAAAATTGGAACAGGCTTTCATTTCACTCCTCTGCTATGAACTCATGGGGAAATCTTGTAGAATCCATTAACACTAACCCACTTGTTCCCTGACTGACCATCGACAGGACAGAGGCCAAAAGGGGACCATTGTCAGTAAATTGCCTCCCACATTCATGTTTTAACATTTATTTTTAAATCTCAAGGATTTCCCCTCCCCCCAACACACATACACATTTGTTTGTGAAAAATTGTTTATTTATTAACTAGATTTATAGGGCAACCCAACTCAAACAATGTGACTGTAGTGGTGTGCAAGGAAAACAAAAAAACAAATACAAAATATAACATGGCAACCAGCCACAAAAATATCAAAAGGGGACTCCATTCAACAGAACCCAAATGCCTGAGGGGAAAAAACAGGTTTTGATGACTTTTCTAAAGGTGAGCCAAGTTGGGCCCTGTCATATATCGAGGTGTGGGGGAGGAGCATTGTGGAGCACAGGACCAACCGCTGGAAATACATGTTTCCTGGGTCCCATAAAATGTCAACATTTAAAGGAGGGAACCTGAAGCATGCCCTTCCTATGGGACCCTGTGAGGTCAGCTGATGTTCCTGGGAGAAGGCAGTCCCACAAGTATATTGTAATAAGCAATTATTCAAACACATACATAAATAAAATTGTCATCCATTTTTGCCAACCAAATTAAACAACTCTTCTCAAGTGGAAAGGGCTCTGTCACATCAATCAGTTTGCCACCTGGCTGCTAAGATGACATGAAACTTCAGAGAAAAAAAGTTGGCAAGCAAGAATGTGAAATAATTTTGCTGCCAACTCTGATGGGAGTAAGTGTGTGTTTTTTGCTTTCACCAAAACACCAAGTGAAGTCCAGCTCAATTTCCTTTTTCCCAATTAAAAGTCTGCCAAGGACCAAGACATTGTACTTTTTACATGTAAATACCATTTTCATTTACACCTAACGCTCTTTAGTCCATGCAACCTGAATGTACATGATCACCTGGGAATCAGAGAAAGCACTGAGGCTGAAGGAATTTCTTAAAGAAAAATGCTGTACCCTTTATGTGTAAACAAAAATTGAAAATCCTTTGGCCACCTTGTAAATGCCATCAGCTAAGTGCAATCCCCTAACTTTTCTTGAATTTTATCTAAAAAAAAAATTATTCCCACACCGTATCCAAATATTACCTTAGGACAGGTACATAAAAGCCAGTTTTTACAAGCCTTCAAATTGTTAGTGGCAAGCATAATTTAGCATTACAAGCATGGCTGAAAATGCAGGAATTCATACCAAACTTTCCTTTCTCTGTTTGGACCAACCTTTCTATTTTGCATTCTACATTTTCATTTTTTTTTTCAAGTATAAATTCTCTATTCTGCTGATGAAAATTAATGTATAAGGTTTTTTTTTTTTTTTGAAAGCTTTGATTTTTTTAAAACATTAACTAAATATAATGTTCAGCTTGACTTGACTGAACCTCAGTCAGATGATATTATCTAATAGTGGGGAATGGCTGGTCTGAATAGGAGTGCCTCTGTTACAAAATGTCACTTGTTCTCTCTTCAGCCTCCAAACTAGAGCTATAATTTGTTCCTCCCATAATGCTGCCACTGGTTTCATAGTTAGGCACAACCTAATACAAATTGTGTAGTATTCTATAAATAAGTGGAATGCATTTAGTAAGTATTATTATTAATAGGAGACAGAAAATTGCTTTAAAGATAAGGCACTTAGTTTAAGTTGGGAAACTTCAGCCAGGCCAAACAGGGTGGCATAATATGAATATATGAATGCTATTTGGTTTTCTGTTTTATACAATGTCATCTACACCTTAACATGATGCAATCCCAGCTTGGGCAGAGGCTTGTAATAGAACTACTGAAAAGTTATGAGAAATCTTGACACTGACAGCATAAATGAATTGCAGCCATAACCAGGTTTAAACTGAATGCTCCATTGTGAAGGTGGGGGGGGAGAAAGGAATGGTTTTTTTAATGCAAAACAACCTGTATGACGGGGGAAATCTAGGCTTCATCCTTGTCTCTGAAATACTAGTTTGCTATCATAAGGCTTCTGTGGGGAGATAAGACCTCTAATCAATCCTGGGGGTGAGTGGCACCTTGGTGATGCTCCTGGAGCTACTCACCAATTCCATCAATTCTTGGAATTTATCTATTATTATATTGTATTTTAATTGATTTTATCTTCTCTGTAAACCGCCCAGAGTCATTTTTTAACAAGATGGGTGGTGCAAATTTAATACACACACACACTACTGTGCAAAAGTTTTAGGCAGGTGTGAAAAAATGCTGTAAAGTAAGAAAGCTTTCAAAAATATATATTGTAATTGTTTATGTTTATCAATTTACAAAATGCAAAGTGGGCAAACAGAAGAAAAATCTAAATCAAATCAATATTTGGTGTGACCACCCTTTGCCTTCAAAACAGCATCAATTCTTCTAGGTACACTTGCACACAGTTTTTGAAGGAACTCAGCAGGTAGGTTGTTCCAAACATCTTGGAGAACTAACCACAGATCTCCTGTGGATGTAGGCTGCCTCAAATCTTTCTGTCTCTTCATATAATTGCAGACAGACTCAATGAGGTTGAGATCAGGGCTCTGTGGGGGCCAAACCATCACTTCGAGGACTCCTTGTTCTTTATGCTGAAGATAGTTCTTAATGACATTGGCTGTATGTTTGGGGTGGTTGTCCTGCTGCAGAATAAATTTGGGGCCAATCACACGCCTCCCTGATGGTATGGCATGATGAATAAGTATCTGCCTGTATTTCTCAGCATTGAGGACACCATTGATCCTGACCAAATCTCCAACTCCATTTGCAGAAATGCAGCCCTAAACTTGCAAGGAATCTCCACTATGCTTCACTGTTGCCTGCAGACACTCATTCTTGTACCACTCTCCAGCCCTTCAGCAAACAAACTGCCTCCTGCTACAGCCAAATCTTTCAAATTTTGACTTATCAGTCCAGAGCACCTGCTGCCATTTTTCTGCACCCCAGTTCCTAAGTTTTCATGCATAGTTGAGTCGCTTAGCCTTGTTTCCATGTCAGAGGTATGGCTTTTTGGACACAATTCTTCCATGAGTCCAGTCTTCTGGCCAGACCTCTCCAGACAGTAGATGGGTATACCTGGGTCCCACTGGTTTCTGCCAGTTCTGTGCTGATGGCACCACTGGACATCTTCCAGTGTCAAAGGGAAATAACCATGGTATGTCTTCCATCTGCTGCATTAAGCTTCCTTGGCTGACCACTGCATCTACGGTCCTCAATATTGCCCACTTCTTTGTGCTTCTTCAAAAGAGCTTGAATAGCACATCTTAAAACCCCAGTCTGCTTTGAAATTTTTGCCTGGGACAGACCTTGCTGATGCAGTATAACTACCTTGTATACCTCATTGCTATGCTCAGTCTTGCCATGGTTTATGACCTGTGACATGAAACTGTCTTCCACAACCTCACCTTAGTAGCAGAGTTTGGCTGTTCCTCACCCAGTTTTAAGCCTCCTACACAGCTGTTTCTGTTTCAGTTAACGACTGTGTTTCAACCTACATATGAAATGGATGATCATTAGCACCTGCATGATATAATTGCTTGATATAATATGACATAATACACCTGACTCTAATCCTACAAGATCCCTGACTTTGTGCAAGTGTACAGTGTGAAAGTGTAAGAATTGATGCTGGTTTGAAGGTAGTCACACCAAATATTGATTTGATTTAGATTTTTCTTCTGTTGGCTCATTTTGCATTTTGTAAATTGATAAACATAAACAATTACAATATATATTTTTGAAAGCATTCTTATTTTACAGCATTTTTTCACACCTAAAACTTTTGCACAGTACTGTATGTGTGTGTATGTATGTGTGTGTATGTATGTATGTGTATGCATGCATGTATATATGTATGTGTCTGTGTATGTATGTATGTGTGTGTGTGTGTTTGTATATATATATGTGAAAAAATGTTAATTTTCTATCATTTGCTGTCTGACCTGGGGATCAGAGAGTGGTATGAAGCCCATAAAATGGTTGTACTGTTCTTGAATAACTGTCCTGTCCTGGGGATTGCACTGTATGCATTTAATTTGTTTAATTGTTTTTAATGTTTATATCGTTTGTATGGCTATGTTATTTTTTGGGGCTACTGTTTATGTTTTAATTGCAAGCTGCCCAGAGTCACAAATGTGAGATGGGCAGCTATATAAATTAAATACATAAATACTTCTCTCATGCACAGCTGCATCACCAGAAAAGTGTTATCATTTGATTGGGATGACTGTGGAGATCGGCTCTACAATGATTCTACAGCATTTACCTGACATGAAGGCAATTGCTGCACAGCCCTTGTCAATGGGAGTCCCCTTGTAAGTTTGAGTGTGCTGAGTTGTCCCACAGACAATGTCTTTATAGAGACATCTCCTCTGCTTTTAGCTGTATGCTAATTGGGCACACATGAATATATCATGTCTTTTATGCCTTTAGCGACAGTGGTTCTTTCTCAATTAATTTACTTCACATTTTCTGACACAGTATTATAGCTAGGATCATAAAGATGATAGTGGCAGGCTGCATGTTTCCCCCCCCCCCCCCCCGTCTTACAGAGACAGCTACTCAACAGCTTGTTGATTCCTGTACTGCTATGAAGTTGGTCTCTGTCAAAATGCCACCATTTTTGGCAACAGCTGCATGGGGGATGCAGTATCACCATCACATCTGGAACATCCCACTGTTTCATATTTCAGGAATAATACTGAAGAGGAAAGGCAGCTGCTTTCATTCTCAGCTGCTTTAGAGTGATCTACTCTACTCTCTATTTCTTCAGTTTCTTCTGCCATATGTTTAAAAATTGGAATTCCAGCATGAACGCAATCAAGGAACACTGGAGTATATGAACAAAGATAGCCTCTCATGTCCAACTCCCACAAAACACCCTTACATGCATAGGCCACAAAACAGCATAATTTAAATTTCCTCGTTTGCCCTTCAAAGCAATACATAGTTTACTCACGTAAAAACTAATTAGAAATGTTGGCAAGAGCTCCATGTGCCAATTAAAATACTGTTGTATTTTAATGATGCACCAAGCAAAATGAAACAGATAAAATAATTTCACAAGGACAATGGCAAGTAAGTATTTAAGGGTTTTTTTTTCTTCACAATTACAATTACATAGAGATTGAAACAGCCTTTTCCTTAGAAATATTGTTCTTTTTCTCTACTGCCGCCCTTTCTTTGCCTGTGTTGTATTCTAAATGTAGCTTTTTTTTTTTTTGAACAAATTGAAAACCCAAATTCTATTAACCTTATAATTTGTATGTTTAAAAATGTTCTGACATAGTTTATCAAGAAATAGTACATATAAAACTGCATATATAGTAGAAGAAAAAAAGCTTCTTAGGAAATGTTTCTAGTTATGCTTTCTAAAGCACACTGCAAAGAGCATATTACAAAACATTACTTGTAAAAAATTCTTATGAAGCAAAATATTTTAAATTGTATTTCCTGTTTACAATAGGCAAATTTATACAAAATATGATAAAATATTTTCCCAACATTTTTCAGATCAGTACAGACATGGGGAAAAAGCATGTTTGAAATTAGAAAGAGGAAAACTAAGAGAAACTGAAATTAACTAATTTGTTACACCACTGAAAATTTAGTTATAGATTATAACAAGGGAAACAAGTTATATTTTACTTTTTTTTTTCCCCCCTGCCTTCAAGTCAGTTTTGACTCCTGGCAACTGCCTGGACTAGTCCCTGCAGTTTTCTTGGCAATATTTCAAAAGTGGTTTGCCATTGCCTGCTTCCTCGGGCTGAGGGAGAGTGACTGTCTCAAGGTCACCCAGTTGGTCTCCTGGCTAAGGTGGGACTAGAACTCTCCCAGTTTCTAGTGTGGATCTTAACCACTGCACTATATTGGCTCTCTAGATTACTATAGTTACTTCCATATGTGATAAGAGACTTATTACAAATATTACCTACCTCCTATGCAAAATGCACCCTATTTTTAATAAAAATGTATTTTTAAGAAGACTCATATATTCATATAAGACAATATGAATCCTACTATATATGGGGTCAAATCAAGTCCTTTTACTTAAGTAGGGGAATCTAGGACAATTTGACTCTCAGTCATTTTAATTACTTCTATCAAATATCCTCATAAAGTACTCAGAGTAAGGGAAATACTTTTGGACTTTATGCTGGTTGCTTGGGGATAGCTTGCACTACCTAGCAACAAGGAAAGTGAGGGCAACAACTCCTGATAAGTTTAATTTACAATTGTTTGTATCCCCAAATCCATAATTTCCAAAATTTCACATGATGGACACTTACCAAACTGGGAACAGCATCACAACATTCATACATGCTTACAGACAATGTACATGATGAGTGAAAAAATCATTTTATCCACTTTTGTATGCCAATGTACCGAATGTGTAGCTCTTCAACTAACAGGAGAACTTTATATACATCCACACTTTTCAGGATTCTGCAATGCCACTTGCCTGTCAAGCACTTATACACACATGCATGCAGAATCCAAAGATATATTAAAGGAAAAGTACATGCATAAAAATTAGATCCATTAAAAACAGGCTTTCTTCTCCAATTGGGAAATTGAAGCTAGTCACTGCTTCTTGGGAAGTGTACATACATGCAGTTAAATAGCTGTAGTCGTTCTAGCTGGATATCAACATGAAGTTTTCATCTTCTCCTCCTGCACACATAACCCCTACAATCTTCATTCAGTTTGATGGAAATACATTTTGACAATTTTTCGAAGGAAAAGCAAGCTTTGATAAGATACTCACATGTGTGGTGTAAGGTTTTTGCACTTTAATTATAAAATAGCTTATAAAATAGCTTATTATAAAATAGCTAAGGAGCATGGTTGAATAGTATATAGTTATTTATTTAGTTTCTGGAGCCTCTTTGGCTTCCCATAGTTTGAGAAAAAAAAACATGAAGGAACTTTCTCATAGAACTTTTTCAGACTGGGAAATGTGATAGCCATGGAAGTTTCAGAGGGATAGAGAAATGTGTAAAAAGAGATGGAAAAAAAATTTACTGAATTACATTCTAAATAATTTTTAAAACATTCCATGAGTAAAATAGCAAGAAGTAGGCTTTTTTCTAGGGAATAGGAGAATAGTTTTTCACTTCGTATTAATTGAAACCCCAGTATTTCAGGTGGGTAAGCACAAATGCTAAAAGTTAGTTAGTGGCTGTTCATTAAAGTGTTCCATCTAAATGAGGATTTGAATCATCAACCTAAGATTACAGGAATGCGGGAAACTTGCTGGTTAAACAAGACCTATTGAATCCAAATTGGCTGCCAAATACTTCTTTGAGAATCCACAAGCAGGATGCAAGATGGAGATCTTCTCCTACTGTTGCTTCTTAGCAATGAATATTGCATAGCATTAGAAAGAGCATGACAAGATCATTGTCACCTAACCATAAGCATAACTGTATTTAATGTGAAAGCTATCAACATGTATCCAACATAATTCCCATATTTATCACTTAATTAGTTATAAAATGCAATACAGACTTTGAGTTGAATGTAAACCGCTAATCGACATAAACCACATCAGGTGTTTTTTCATGCGCAATAATGACTTTCTAAAACTTTTCCTCGGCTCACATATTTCCATCCTTAAACAATGCACATTGGTCCTGTAAGTTATTTCCCAGATACTATTTGCAAGACTGGAGTATTTGTTGTTTTCTTCTTAATTGTATCTCAGGTGTTTCAGATCAATTTAATTAGCATCTTAAAAAAATGCTAGTGGATTATGATTTTTTTCCTACTGCAATCCCACCCTCTCTCATTCCTTTATATGTATGTTTCCACTGTTGACAGTCATTTCAGCAAGAGGCTTTCAAGTTCAGTGCTGCTAGTATTTGGAAACCGTTTGCATGCAAATTATGCCAGTGAAACGTGATAAGGGTTTGTTTAAGTTTTTGCTTTGTGTTGGCCTCAGGGGAACCATCTCATCTCTACTAACTCATATATGAAATGCCTAAACCATCCTTTGAGTCTTAATTACAAAGGGATTAGTGCCCCAGACTTTCCATTTTGGGGTTACCCCCTTCCCCCTATGTTCTTTATTCTGATGCATGGCTCCAGATTGTTTACACTTTTTAAGAACTGTTCTAAAATAATGCATGAGAAATGATTCATGTCACGAGCGGGTAATACTCATGCACATTTCATTTCTGAGTCTGGGTGCTCAGCAGGGAGCTGAAACTAAATCAGCAGGCTGAAGCTTTTCATGGTAGGATTCATGTTTAGTGAAGCCTGTTTTAAAAAAGAGACAGAAACTTTTGCATGGGTAAACTCTTCCTTTCCAAATCCTCTTTTCCTTTTTACCATATTTGTTTATTAATAACTTGTTTCTTTGTGATCTTTCACTGTTGGTTGATTGTGTTAGATAAACTGTAAGCTACACGACGGCATTTGATAACATTTTCCTAAGTCTCAGGTCATCTTATAACATAACATTTTCTGAAAAATTTACATGGAGAACAATGCAACTGTAGATGTTGTATAGTGGCAAAATCTGTAACTGTAGCTTACAAAAAATCTTCAGCAGTTTTTCTTATTATTCAAAAACTGATTAGGGATTTTTGGCATAAGATGACACATTCATTGATAACACAATGGTCATATTATCTCCAGGGATTCTAGATATCAAGATCTGTTGTGTTGCATCTGTTGAATCTTTGAACCTTAGATAATCCATAATCACCAATTGCGCTATGCTAGAAGTCTCATGTCTTCTTTATTTTCTCCAGTAGTATATCCTTTTCATTCTTATTTTAAAAAATTGCCAGCCCATTAAATATGGAGAAATCTCATTGTTTCTTGCTACTTAAAATTGTGGAACAAGGGAGCTGCTAAATATCCAGCAAAGCACCATACTTGGCTGCTTCACATGACTTACCCTAGCCCTTTTGGCTTGCTTTGAAAAGAGGTAGCTCATAGCACTAAGGTACCAGTCAAAGTAAGATTCATATTTTTTTTCTCCTTTTTTCCAACCTTGCCTTCCCATTATACACCATGGTAAGCTCTATACAATCTTAAAATAATTCCATTTCCCCAAATGACATGAAATGTCATCTTCAGATCCATCAAGGAACTAGGGACTATTTCAATCTACCTTATCAAAGGCATCTTTCCAGTTCTCTTCATGGAACATACAAGCGATGACATGAATTATTCTGTGCTTCTCAGAAAAAGTAAAAAAAAAAAGTCAATTTTCATGGAAAGGTTTGGAAAAAAAGTTTCTAAACCTTCTGTGATTACAACTAGACCAAGGTAAATGGAAAAGAATAGTATACCAGTTGATCTGAGAAGTAGGCAGTAAACACAGATGCATATTGAAAATATTGAAAAATGTAAAATTGAATTACGGCACTGATTTTAATTGACAATGAGCTGGGATACCTGACAAACTTTTCAGGGCTCTTCTTGCCAGAGAGATCCATTTTATAAAGATTGACGTCTATGTATTTAAGCATAGCTGATTTTTTTTTTTTAAAGTGTCCCCTCCCCAATAAAATGTCATTTTTTAAAAAAAATTAATTCACTTGGCAACATTTTTCATACAAATTGTGTTTTAAACAAGAAATACAAATGTATAATAGAAGACAGTTCACAAAACAAACAAAGCAAAATCTGGAATTGTGAAAGAAAAATTGCTTTAATGAGTATTTCAACAACTGCACTCAGAGAGAAGTAAATAGCGGGTAATTACCACTAAAGTGAACATCACTTGTTTTCTTCAGTTCTGAAAAGCAGATTTATGGATGAATTTTGAGTGATCCAATGTAAACACTGCATGATCCGTTCCCAGTTGGAAGCCAAGCGTGGAGTAGGTCCAGAGGAGTTGCCCGGGGAGCGTTCTTGCCCAGTTATCTGGGAACGGTTTGATCCTGTTGTCCCTGAGGAAGTGGACAGGGTCCTCAGAGCTGTCAGTGTGACCACCTGTGATTTAGATCCGTGTTCCTCCTGGTTAGTTAAATCTACCAAGGAGGTGACCTTAGGGTGGGTCCTGGCGATGGTTAATTCATCCTTGCAGGAAGGGGTGTTCCCGAAGCCTTTCAAAGAGGCTTTGGTCCGCCCACTCCTCAAGAAGCTGTCGCTAGATCCCACCCTTCTGGACAACTTTCGTCCAGTCTCCCACCTCCCCTTTTTAGGGAAGGTGGTAGAAAAGGTGGTCGCACGGCAGCTTCAGAGGATCCTGGAGGAAACGGATTATCTGGACCCCTATCAGTCAGGATTCAGGCCCGGTTATGGGACAGAAACAGCATTGGTCACACTTCTAGATGATCTCTGGCGAGAGCGGGATGGGGGGAGTGCATCCATCCTTGCTCTTCTTGACCTCTCGGCGGCGTTCGATACCATCGACCATGGTATCCTTTTGGGTCGGCTGCGGGAGTTGGGGTTGGGTGGCACAATGTTGTGCTGGTTCAGCTCCTTTCTCCAAGGCTGAACCCAATCGGTGTTGATAGGGAGCGAGAGGTCCAGCCCCCGGCCCCTACTTTGTGGGGTGCCACAGGGGTCAGTGCTTTCACCACTCCTATTTAATATCTACATGAAACCACTGGGTGAGATCATCCGGCACCATGGGGTGAGGTATCATCAGTATGCTGATGATACCCAACTATACATCTCCATCCCAGGTGCCCTAAGTGATGCTGTGACTGCCCTCTCGCGGTGCCTGGAGGCTGTGGGGGCCTGGATGGGGGACAACAGGCTTCAGCTGAACCCTGGTAAGATGGAGTGGCTGTGGATATGGGAAGCCTCAAGATGTAGGACCTTGTCATCGTTGGTTCTTGACAGGGTTGCACTACCCCAGACAGACCCGGTGCATAATCTGGGGGTTCTCCTGGACTCACGACTCCTGCTCGAAGAGCAGGTGGCAGTCGTGGCTAGGAGGGCCTTTGCACAACTCCGTGTGGTGTGCCAGTTACGCCCCTTCCTGGATCAGGGGGACCTCCGCACGGTCACTCATGCCCTGGTCACCTCTGGGTTGGACTACTGTAATGCGCTCTACATGGGGCTACCCTTGAAGAGTATCCGGAAGCTACAGCTGGTGCAGAATGCGGCGGCGCGGACAGTTCTTAATGCCCCTAGGAGGGCACATATAACACCGCTGTTGCGCGAGCTGCATTGGTTACCGGTTTGTTTCCGGGTCCAATTCAAGGTGTTGGTTATTACCTTTAAAGCCCTTTATGGCACAGGACCAGGTTATCTGAGGAACCGCCTCGCCCTGGTCACTTCAGCCCGTCCCACTCGGTCCAGCAGAAGGGGCAGGTTGCAGACCCCACCAGTCAGGGAATTTCGATTGGTGGGGTCGAGGCAGAGATCCTTTTCTGCTGTAGCGCCTGCCCTATGGAACATCCTGCCTCCTGAGGTCCGGTGTGCCCCCTCCCTCATGGCCTTCAGGAAAGGTATTAAATCCTGGCTCTGCCAGAAGGCCTGGGGGCCAGAGGGGGGCCCGCACCTGTGGAGATGGCTGGTGGGATGATGAGTTGTCTCCCCCCACCAGCATCTTACAGGTTTTTTAAGGCCATAAACCAGAGGAGGTTTTTTAGGGTTTTTAATATGTTTTTAATTATTTATAGTTTTTAGCCATCTCGGTGAGAGCTGTGTTTTTATTGTGAGCTGCCCAGAGTCACCCGTTGGGGGAGATGGGCGGCATACAAGTTGAATAAATAAATAAATAATAAATAAATAAATGTGTAATGTTGTTATCACTCATAAACTTTACACTAACTGGAATAAGGTCAGGTATGAAGTCCCCCAAATACCAGAGTTATCAAACATTGAACAGAAAGCATTTGGACAGTTTGTAATGTTTATTTTTTCCTTTCCTTTCCTTTATTTGATTTGTACCCAACCTTCCCCCCCCCCCCAGTGAGGACTCAAGGGGCTAACATTTAAAATAAAAACATAATATATAAAGTTGGAAACGTAGATTAAAATAACACTGAAATGTGACATGAAACTTATTTAAACATTATAAGTCTTGCAAAAAAGACATCTTTACAGATTTTCCAAATGTGAAGATTGAGAAGCACACAGCTAACATAGTGTGATTCCCCCCCCCCCCCGGGAACAATGCAGCAGTTACCGTATTTTTCCGACAATAAGACACCCCCATATACAAGACGACCCCCATTTTTCCAACCCCAAATTAAGAAATCAATATTTTAAAGATAGTGCAGAACATATTTTTATTTAGTAATTAGTTAACATTGACCTGATACACTCGGTGGGAGGAGGTCCAAACCGTCTCTCTGCAGCTCTATTCCATGCTCTTTTGCATAACTGATTCCATTCAAGCACAAGTGAAACTAGCTTCTCTCTGCAAAAGCCTTCCTCTAATTGGTTTGTTCAGCATCAGCTGATGCCAGTTACATAAGGCTCGTGATTGGAGGAAGTCTGTTTGGGAGACAAGCTATTTCACTCCTGATTGGAGGCTCATGATTGGCGGAAGCCCCAGAGACAAAGTATAGGCAGTTTTGCCACCGCGCGGTTCTCTCCTCGCTGACTTCCTTAAGTAAGACGCCCTTCAATTTTTAGGGTAAGGATTTTAGAAAAAAGTATCGTCTTATAGTCGGAAAAATACGGTATATAAAGACTTGTGTGGAGGGGAATTCTTGCAAAGGACAGGTTCATAATAAGAGAGTCAATGCCTAAGATGCTTACCTTCATCTGCTTAAGATTTCAAAAGGCAATAAGATATGGTCTCCACTGAGCCACACTCAGCTTCTGGTTACTTCATTGATATATCCATGTAGTTTTCTTGATAACTGTATAAAAGTAGTTTGCCACTGCTTTCTTCCAGGATGTTCTTTTGACTTCCTAGTCTAGCCTACTTTGCCCTAGGATTTCCTGATTGTCTTCCATTGAGGTACTAACTAGATCTGATTCTGCTTAGCATTTTCAGTATAAAGGTTGGCTAGATTGTAGCTTAAAATTCAGTCTCAGTTTCCCAAATTGCATGCAGAATGTTCAACTTCTTTTGCTGGTCTTACTAGGTGTGTCTGTGTGCATGTGTGTGTGTTTTCCCTAACTTTTGAGTTTTTAAATTCCTCAGCTTGTTTCTTTCTGCAGGCACACAGCATGAATACCCTCCCCCCTTCACCACATGCTTTTGTCACAAAAACTAAACTGCAGCATGAGGAACAGGAGGCTCCAAAATGTTGTCTCAGTGGCCTTAAGGATGATCAGTCTGATAAATCTACCAAAGGAGATTATCATTTGTGTCCTAGTTTGCATGTGTTTAAAATACTTCAAATAAATTCCATATACTGTATGCTTTAAATTAATTTACTACAAGTCACTTCAAATAAATTCCATATACTGTATGATTTAAAATAATTTCCTTTTGTAGTTAATCTGACTGCCACAAAAGCAGTCAAACACTGGCTTAATTAGACAGGTGCCTGACTTTGCCTGGGGTGATGATATCAAAGAGTAAATCAAGACACATGGCAGAGTAATTTTCAGTAAACAAGCAATAGAATAATGGTGTACATCAGATGGATTGTCCTTTTGTAGAAGGAGCAAATATCAGTAAAGGAGTTTCAGTGAGAACTGTTATCACTGTAATAAATACACAGTTTTCTTACCTGACATTTACAAATGGATGAGCTGCATAAGGTTAGCATTTAAAGTTTCAGTACCTCCTAAATGTTTCACTAAAACTGCATCTAGGCAGTTTTGACATTGAGAGCTGTGAACCATTGCTGAAATTTAATTCTGAGTTACAGTATTTCAGTTCATCTTTTAAACACTTTTTAAATTTCATCTATGGGAAACTAGGATATATGAATTTTCTTTTCCTCTGAATTGATCAGATGTGTTGATTATTTGGAGGGTTCTGCTCATGTTCAAATGAATGCAAGTCGAATTGACATTTGACCTCCTTCTTCAATGTAGGAAGGTTGAACTTTGAAAGGATGGTATCATTGGAGGTCAAGTTTATGCATGCATTCTTATCTCCTTAATGTTAGCCCTTGTGTAATTTGTTCCTAGGAGTAGAAGAATCAGAAGAGTTTCTGAATCATCTGAACTATGAAATTGCTTTCAATATCTTTCCAATGAAAGTGTTTCTGAAAATACTTTCTCCTTTTCAAGGACATCAGTAACAATCGCCTACATAAAAAGAAGTGAAATACGTAATGGGTATAGGAATGCCTGCATTTATCAGGGGATCTTATGACAATAAGTTCTCACAAATCCCCTAATAAATCATGCACTATACCATTATACCAAGGTATCAAATTCATTACTGTCAAGATGATGCCAACTCTTGTAATCTTTCATGGTTAGCTATGCTGGTTGAGAAAGCTGGGAAAAGTAATTCAGCAGCATCTGGAAGACTTCATATTCCTCTTCACTACATAAGCCATGGTCTGCAGAAGACAAAGGAAGGAACTTAACCATTTCAGAGAGCTGTTAGAAAAGACAAGAAGCCATATGACAACAACATTTATAAAGATGTTGAAAATGGAAACACATACACACAAGAAAAGGAAAAACCAAGGAATATCTTCCAAAAAAAAAAAAAAAAACCTCTGAACTCAGAAAGAAGTTACAGCCTCAATCTGATATGTTAAACAATGCCAATGGACAGATAATAACTGATTCAAAGAAGATCAAACAAAGGTGGAAGGAGTATATTGAAATTCTGTATAACAGAGATATCAACATTCAAGGTACCTCAGAAGATATTCCCTATTTACAAGAATTACTAGTACTAGAAAATTATCAGCATTCCAGTCATTACCAAGTAGGAAGGCTACAGCTGTTGATGGAATATCTACAGAAATATAGCAAGAGGAATCAATAAAGCTTTATTTTAACTGTATTTTAGTGTATTTTATTGTAAACTACCTTGAGAACTTCAGCTACTGAGTGGTTTGAAAATTTTATCAAATAAATAAAATAACTAAGCTATGCCAGCAAATTTGGAGAATGACACTAGCCAACAGATTGGAAGAGGGCAATCTATGTACCAATATCAAAGAAAGGAGATGTAACAGAGTGTGCAAACTATCACACAATATCATTAATTTCACACGCCAGTAAAATAATGCTTAGGATCATCCAATGCAGATTAGAGCCTTACATGGCCAAGGAAATGCCAGATATTCAAGCTGGTTTTTAAAAAGGCTGACAATGACAGACATAATTGCTGATGCATCCTGACAATTAAAAAAGCCAAAAAATGCCAAAAAGAAGTAAGTATATGCTTCATTGAGTATAGAAAGACCTTTGTGTTAACTACGTTAAGGTGCGGAATGTCCTTGGGAAAATGGAAATCACAGAAAAATCTCATTGTCTTCAGGTAAAACCTATACAGAGTCAGGAAGTTACACACGGGAAGATGGAACATGTTAAAGCAGACTGGCTCCAGATAGGCAGAGACAAGGCTGTATACTCTCCCTTTACTTATGTAAATTATATTCTGAATATATACTAAGGATAGAGGGATTAGAAGAAGATGTGTGTGATTTTACAATTGAACAAAGAATCAATAACCTGCACTATGCTGATGACACTACTTTGCAAGCTGTAGTAGTAATGAAAGTCAAGGAACACAATGAAGCACAGTGAAAAAATGGGATTAAGATTAAATATAAAGAAGATCAAACTAATGACAACAGGTACAGCAACAAGCCTTAGAATTGAAAATGAAAGTATTAAATAGCGGGTAACTTTTGCCATTTAGGATTGACAAGCAACAGTAAAGGAACCATATGTTCCTCTCCCATATGAATTTACCTGGACATTAAGATTATTTAAGAAGTCCCTCCTCCAGGCTCCCTCACCAAAGGAGGTGAGATGGACTCTACAAGGCAGAGATCTTTTTCTGTGGTGGCATCCCATTTATGGAATTCTCTCCCTACTGAGGCTTGGCTGGCATCTGAGAAGGTGGTTGTGCAACAGCTTCACAGGACCTTGGATGAAGCAGATTATCTGAATCCTTTTCAGTCAGGATTCAGACCTGGGTGTGGGATGGAAATGACATTGGTCACACTTTTAGATGATCTCTAAGGAAAATGGGATGGGGGTTGTGTATCCATCCTTGCCCTACTTGACCTCTGGCAGCTTTTGATACTATTGACCATGGTAATCTTCTGGATTGGCTCAGAGGATTGGGGGTGGGGGGCATGCTGTTACACTGATTTGCCTCTTTTCTTCAGGGTCAATTCCACTGGGTGATGATCGGGGAGGAGAGGTCCTGCCCTTGGCCCCTACTATGTGGGGTTCCCAAGGTTCAGTGCTCTCTTCTCTCCTTTTTAATATCTACATGAGGTCGCTGGGTGAGCTCATCCATCGCCATGGTGGATGTCTGTGCCTGGAGGCTATGAGGATCTGGATGGAGGGTCTGTTATGTTATCAACCATTTTTTTGATGGGCATCTGCAGGAGGACAAATGGTGACGTACATGACATTATCATGCAAATGATGCAGCTTGTGTTGGAACTGATGTGAGATCAGAAGGGAGACATTTGTGGGATGATAACATTGTGTGCATGTTCCCATTTTGGCATCATCACAGTTTACACAGTGCTCCTACCAACCATTCTACAGTGAACTGAATGTGCAGTTATGAAAAACTGAAAAAAAGAATCCAAGCAGCCAACTCTATAGAAGTCCCTGCTATGCACACAGGGCGAAAAAAAATCTTAAGAAAAATATATTGTGTTATATGCCCCAGTAACCATTGAAGGAAATTGAGAATTTCACCTTTTTGAGGAGAAATACGCTGAAATAGCTTTTCCACATTTCTCTAGGAATAGTTTGAAAAGCCCATATGCAATAGAAATTATGAAGAAAATTGCCTTAATTAAACTCAACTAAATTTACAAAAGTAGGCCTGTTTTCCTTATTTGCTAAGTTCTCTTGAAGTAATGACTCTAAAATCAAAGTTAGTTTTTCCTCTTGTTATAAGTTAGAAATGTTCTTCTGAAATAAAATCAATATTCACATGAAACAAGGGCTTGGTTTATTGAGTGAAGGTTTACATGAAGGAACACAAATTAAAACATGAATTTTAAACTTGCTTTTACTGTTGTCCAAGTTCAGACTTAAAACTTGCTTTAAAATTAATCACATTGTTGAAAATATGTATACTTTATAAAATTATTTTGAAAACCTTTAGGTAATTGTATAAAGATAGATATATGATGTTATCTGGATGCCTGAAGGAAGCCTTCTTCTAATAAATATATTCAACTTTTATTTGATTAAATAATAATAAGGAAAATTAGCTAATTACATTAGCTGCTAGCATAATTAGCCAAAAATCTTTGCTACCTTTCCGAAGAAGTCAAACTCATATAAAGGCTTCCTTTTTATACCAACAATAAAACAACAACAACAAAGATTTTAAAATATCACATAAACATTAAATATTCTTCAATAATTCTTCAATCAATAGGCAACACAGTAGCTGTATTCAGCTGGGAAATGGAAACCATTTTATGTCAAGCCAAATCCAATAATTCAAGAGACTCCTGTAATGGTATGTGGGAATGACCTTGGGAGACTGGGTGAAGAGATGCTGTCTAGGGAATGTCAGATAAGAGGGGACAAAGCCTATAGCTGCCTAGTGGGCAGAGCAAGAGGCTCAAGAGGGGCCCTCACTAAATAATCAGGCTGTAAAGGTGACAGCTGGGGAATTGTACTTTCAGATTTGCAAGATTCTGTTAATGTAGCCTTAAAATAAAGTAGAATTAGGTAATACGGCTGTATTTCTTGTCTAGTCTACCTGGGAAGTCTAACAATCCCTATAAGCCTGGCATTCTTCTAGAACTGATAAATTTGCTCTACAAACTATTCAGAAAGCAAACTAAGAGCCCAAAAGGAAACAAACAAACTGTGGCACATCCTTCCTTATCCCACACCCTGCAATCAACAAGTAGATAACAGAGAACCAATACAAAAAGCAGGAACAGTCCAAGTTGCAACAATACAGGGAACCAAGTCAGGCATACAAATTACAACAACTCTGATCAAGTCAAGTAGGACAAGCCGCCACACTTAAAAAAAGCAACAACAGCAAATCTACTCCCTTGTGTCAAAACTAGTTTGTCAATATAAGGTTTGCAAGAAGAAAACTAAGAGGAAAGAGAAAATGGCCTTGAGGGACAGGAGGAAGCGCCATTGCCAAGGCCATAGTCAGATAATAGAAACCTGAGTCCAGGGCAGGAATGTAACTTATGTAAACATCTCAGAAAAACCCATCCCTAATTCACACAAAGGTAAAAGGAGGGAGGAGGGAGGTGTATTTATAATTGTAAGATTCCATTACTATAACTTTACAATAAAAGTAGTATTGGCCTACATGACTTTGGTTTCGTAGTCTGGTCTATCTTGAAGGGTAGATACCAAGCTCAGCAAACACCAAGATCCCTATATTTCAACCCTGAACTATATATATTCTCTACTATTGCTACAGTAAAATATGTAATCATCATCATCATCATCATACCAGCAGCTAAAAATGCAATGAAATACTCTGATATTGTAATAGTAGACATAAAGGCTAATATAATTCTGAGCTATATCCAAAGTGTTATGCAAATGAAACAAATTGAGTTAAAATAAACTGTTAGATTAGTGGTCAGGCTAAGCCAAACAATTTAGTAAGTTGTCAATTATGGCCAAACTTACTTTTGACAAAGCTGTCTTCACTGGTGGCAGCTTATCAATAATACACCACTTCTTTCAACTGAATTCTGTCGCTTTGAGATGAATGAGTAAAAAATGACAGAAAAGATCAATGGCCTCTTCAGTGGTGAAGTACAGATGGGAAAGCTGGACCCTAAAAAAGAGTGAGAGAAAGAAGATATACATTTTGAATTACAAATTTGGAGTGGTTATAAGAATGGCTTCCATCAGAATGGAAAAGCTAAAGCTTGTTATCCAAGATAGTTCAAGAAACCAATCATTTCCCCTTAAGGCAAGTTGCAGCTCTATGTTCTAGCTGTCTGTTGAAGACACAGACAAATAAATTATCTTCAACCTGTGTTTAAAGTGTCTTGAGCTTGTGCTTTGCCAAGTAGCTGCTGAAATTGTGTTCCTCTCTTAGCTTCCTTCAATCATGGGAGGATGTGTGTGTGAAAAGTGTGCATTTCTTAAGCACTGCTCTAAAGAAGATTCCCACGAGCCCTTGGGCAGTGCACCTCTGAGCATCCAATGACAACCTACCTAGATCTTCCTAGAAAGAAGGCTGGGTTAGGAAGTATAGTCTCTCTTTTGGCCCTGCCTAAAGTCACACTGAGTATTTTTCGGTAGTATCCCATGGTCTAACTCACCCAGTTATTTCTGAATAAAACCCAAATAGGACAATATAGTGCTTGATACCACCCGGATTCATGGAGTAACCCCAATCAGCAGGAAACATCTGTTATAGCCCACATCTCCCTCTAGCATTACTCATATTTCATGCCTGACTCTGCTTTTGGACCTTAGGTCTCCTTTAACTAGGTTTCTCTCTTGTCCCTGCTTTCTCTGGATGCTAGTAGACTATGAATCCCTGGCTGTTGGATTGTTGTGACTATGCTGTTGTCTGCTGAGTAAATTCTTGACAAACCATTGCTGGCTATACCTAAGCAGTGGCTTGGTTCACTAACCACAGCAGATTTATAGTTTGCTGGTAACCCTAATCCTGATGAGCCAAAGTTGCCACACTTTATTGTTGTTGTTATTATTATTACTATTATTATTTTGGTTTACTAGTTATTATGTTAGAAATGAAAAACTGCCACCCTCTGCCCAAATAATTTCTAGCTTGAGAAACAGGAAATGGGAAATGAGGTCAGCATTATTTTTTAACAGTTAAAAAAAAAAAAACTTACTTGAACCGGTGTTGTTCCAATCAGCATACAAGTTTGGGAAATTTATGTCTAATTCAATTGCTGATATATATTCAAAAGAAAGACTCCACAAAGAAGATAGTGGAGCAAGTAAGTCAGGCTAGTCTGTGGAGATTTTTTCCTGTCAAATTCAATAATTCTAAAGGAGGACTCCAAACTACTGCAGCCACCATTCATTTAAATCAAAAAGGATTCTTTAGTGTGTTCAGCTTTTTTTTTTTAATCTTTGTGATCTAAATGAGTTTTCCAAAAATATTTGAAGTTAATTATCTATTTTCTATGTAGAATATACTAGTGCATATTATCTCCACACAGCATCCCAAATTATCTTTTGATGCCATACCAAAATAATAATATGTGTGTACCTTTATGGACTCCTTTGACAGCACCACAGAAAGTTAGATCTGAAAAATCAAGAGATGTAAACACCTAAGAAAAGCCACTCATCACACAGAGTGCATCCAGTGCATCTGATAACTTTTTGATCAAGTTTGGGTGGAATTTATCAGCTATGTATGTGCTAAGCAGAGGTGCCAGGCAAGAATTTGGCTCATTGTATCTAGAAACTGGGAGGCTATGAAAAAAATAATGGCAGTCCTCCTGCAAGTCAGGCTAGATTGTTAATGATTTCATAGACACAGCCATGTAACAATCTTGGAAACAATTTAAAAATGGTTTGCCATTGTCTTCCTCTGAAATATGAATCTATCTATCTATCTATCTTTCCAATCTAGCCTCTACAACTCAAGCATTTTTTGGTTGTCTCCCATCCATGTACTAGTAAGTCTGACCTTACTAAGTTTTTTGAGTTCATCCAACATTAGCTAGGTGTTAACCACAAAATCTGTTCTGACATGGATTTAGTTTGTGATTTGGAGGCCCTGTATGGTGGGTTAACTTCTATGGTATTTAGTCGGATTCATTCTTCTTTTCACCTGTACAATAGTTCCTGTGACGCTGGCTGCCACACAATCCCAATACCGAATAGAGCCACCACTGTGCTTAACAACTGGCACTTTTCCAAATGTATTTTGTGTGGCTGTGACCAAACAACTCAATTCATGCTTCATCAGTCCAAAGCACTTTGTTCAAAAACATTTCAGGATTATCTAAATTTTCTTTTCCATATCTTAGATGAAGTCTTTTGGGAAGTGGATGAAGGAAAAGTTACTTTTGACAAGTCTGCCATACAGATCACTGTTGTATAAGCAACTCTGTACTATGGACTTGTTTAACAACTACTCCAGCATCTAAACTTCTAGCAGGTCATTTGCAGTGACCGTTGGTTCTTTTTGACAGTTCTGACCAGTTTTGGGAAAGTTCAAGTGGAGATTGTTTTTTTTTAAGTCTTCCAGATCTTGCCTTGATTTCAATAGTTCTTCTTAACAGTGTTTTTTTTTACAGTTGAAACTACTAGCTTTTTAATAGCCTTTGTGAGAGTGATTTATTTTTACATGCTTAGAAAACTGCTACAAGAACGAATGGTTGCTCAAAATAGACAGAACAGTCACAAGCTGAAAGGTTAGAAGGCTCAGAGCAGTTGCTCACCCATGGAACTGTCTTCACCTGGCTAATGAGCCAATAATTGTGTGCGTGTGTGCGTGCTTATTAACAAATTTAGTGCAAGCACTGAATCAACTGGAAACTTCTGCACCTGCCATATTCACTGGGTTTTTTTTTTTATAATTATTATTATTTTGAATCTCTCTGAGGTGCCTAAACTTTAGAATGCAACTTTATATATCCTCTGCTGTACCCAACCACATCTTATCTGCTGTGGCAAAGAAGTGGCAGTGTCCTTAGGTTGATAGCAAAGAGGAAATTAATGGATTATGTATAACAATATTCTGATCCCTTCTCTGATCTGCCATGGCTCCAAAAAGGAGGTGATAGTTGACTGCAACTTTATCATCAGGAGTTGCCCTCATGTAAATTAATAAAGCAATAGAAACTTCAGTTAAGTGCAAGCATCTTCTCGACTTGTAAATTAGCAGCTTAAAACTCCCGAGTATCAGATTTCCATAGCACCTGTCATATGACTCCTGCTGTGATTCGTATGATGTAATTTATCAATCCATGTTATTGAAATTAGGGTTACAATAGTTTAGCTTTCAAAAAAAAAAAAAAAAGAAACCCTGGGGAAGGGGTTATAAATGTAATGCATTCTATTCATTTATTTTTGCTGCTCTACACAGTGAAACTGTGAATGGCTCATTAAATCAGTTATTGTTCCTTTGATCTTTCCCAAGTGAGCTAACTAGGCCTAAAGCAGTATTTCAAAATCAAAATCTCTGCCACTTATAAACCATCAGTTTACATGCAATGCATGCTGCACTAAGTGCTCATGATTTTACACTGATACAATGAATGGATCATTAATTGATTGTAAATCAAGAATATTTTGGGGGGGGAGAATTAGTAAAATAAAATCCAAATAATCAGAACTGGAAACAAATATTTATTTTATTGTATTCCTAAGACCAAACTAAAAAATGTATCTATCAAATAATAATATCAAACTGACCGTGAAACATTTTAATAAGTCTTATAATTATTTGACATGTAGTAAGTCCTTTCCTTATTTCTTCAGTCATCTTCCTCCTGAAGACTTTTCTGGAAATTGGCTCTTTTTCCAACACTGGTTTATTATTCTTCTAGAAGGCATAAAATAACGTTTCAAGCAACTTTTCTGATATTATATTGCACAAGTAGAATTTCTTGGAGAGAAAACTTGCTCTATACTTCCATAGTGTGATGGAATAGCCATCTTTAACAGTTCTGGTGGCACTCAAAATTTTTGGTCGTTCTCAAAATATTTGGTCCACTTCTAATGTGTTATCAATTTACTTTTTCACCATGCATTTTTTTAAAGAATGCTGATCTGGTTAAAACATGTCAAGTCATCAACTGACACTTTATCAGGTATTTAACACAGAATTATGCAACATTCCAATTTGGAATCACATGCAAAGAGATCCAAATAAAGTAAGAGATGGCCTCCACGAGGTCTCATCCACTAGTCTATGCATGTGTTGTACAGACAGATATCATATTCTCTGTGATATCAATCTTTGGTTTTTTTGTACCACTGGAGCCTTTAGTAACATGACGTTGTGATTCTTACATTCAAAAATATTGATATGAACTGAGTTCAAAGTTTGCAGCATTTCCAGTGAATGAATTCATGACTGAGCATTTATAATAAAGGAAAATTTTACTCAACTTATATTTGAAAGAAGTCTTAATGAAAATAAGCTATTTGTACCATGATGAAAAGAATGATGTCAAAATTGGAAATGTCTGGACTTACCTTGCAATGCTTCAGAATAATGACAGCTATCGTGTTTAGCTATGAGAAAGAAATTGTCTGTATTTAATATCAACGAACATACAGAACCAGCTGGTCAATTCAGACAACATGAGTATGAAACTATTGGTCAGTTTTAAAAACTATGTTCTCAGAATCAATACCATTGTTTCTGCTGCATGATAAACAAAGTTATTCGAAATGTGTGTGGGGAAACCCATACTTGTTAATTCAGTGCACTTTTCAAAGAAGGTTTTCTTTTCAAGACTTTCTTTTACATATTGAGAATCATATCAGCAGTTTCCTTAGGTATATTCTGACCCTTGATTAATTTTGACAGCAAATCACAATTTTTCCAGTTGAAATAATAACTGATCATTGAATATTGCTTCACTGAACTGTGATTGTTTTCATCTATCTAGCATTTGCTGTAAGCTCTCTGATTTTCTTCAATCACTTACAGATCACCATTAACCAAATGAAGTGCAAGTGCTGAATTAGCAACCATTTCTATCTTGATTTAACGTTTGAAAAGATTGGGGTTATCTCAGAATCTTGGAATATATTCTTTAATAAGACCCATATGTAGTTCACTGACTTCATAATGTTGTGATGCTTAATAGTGTGAAATGCAAACAAACCCTTTTTTGCAACAACAGCATCCTTTGATTTGCTCAGTAGCATAAATACAGTCAAAGGAGGGATGGCAGCTGCCTTGAGGCCTGCAGACACAAGGGAACCCAGCCAGGCCTTCAGTCCATTGACAATAAAAACCTAGCTGTAGTCTGCTGCAGAATTGGTAGGTCCAGTGGA
This sequence comes from Liasis olivaceus, assembly GCA_030867105.1. Taxonomy (NCBI): domain Eukaryota; kingdom Metazoa; phylum Chordata; class Lepidosauria; order Squamata; family Pythonidae; genus Liasis; species Liasis olivaceus. The sequence goes on from CM061348.1 coordinate 202,447,555, forward strand.
GGATGGAGGGGGGTGGAGGGGCAGGTGGAAGTGAGCAGCAGGGAATACAAGCAGCCTCAGTATCTATGGACTAGGGCAGGGTTTCCCAAACTCTGAGGTGTACCTCATTTGGGGAGGTGCAGACAGAGTCCAGGGGAAGGATAAAGAACCTTTAGTGACATTGTTACAATAAATCCACTTTTCCCAAAGTTTCATTGTACTGCTTTCATTGTTCATTTTGGTGTTTGGATTTTTAGCGGAGGTGTGTACATTAAGATTGTATTAAAGGGAGGTATGATGTCAAAAAGTTTCGGAACCCTTGGACTGGGTTACTTTTTTTTTTTTTTGGTGCCTTCAAGTCAGTTTTTGACTCCTGGCAATTGCCTGGACTAGTCCCTGCAATTTTCTTGGCAAAGTTGTTTAGACGTGGTTTGCCATTGCTTCCTTCCTAGGACTTGAGAGAGAGGGCCTTACCTAAGGTCACCCAGCTGGCTTCATGCCTAAGGTAGGACTAGAGCTCACAGTCTCCTGGTTTCTAGACTGATGCCTTAACCACTACACCAGACTGACTCTTATGGTAACAAAGAGATATAGATGCGGCCCAGATCTGGGAGACCTAATGCATACACAACCTGCCAGACCTGCTCCACACCAGATAGCATCACTGCTGCTGTGCCACCCTAAAAAAGTATTTGTGAGTGGCAGATCAGGCACCAACACAGATCTGCTCTTTGCGTGTAGGCACTAGCCCTTTAACTGATAAGCAACATCAAGTTGAAGGGCCCTGTCTGAGAGGATTGTCTTGGAGTCCAGAGAGCTCTACTTATGCCCTTGGATTTTATATCTGATTAAAAAAAAGAAAAACCTCCTTGAATTGCTTTCTTCTGCCTTCCTGAGTCAGCCTGAGATTGTAAACCAATAGCACCTTTTTTTGCCATGGGAATCTGCATATCAGCTTTTCCTTCTTCTCAATCATTTTGAAAACATCGGAATTTAGTTCTGCAGGGAATTTATATTTTCATATTGTCATCATGAAATATCCCAATAATGAGTGAGAGGTCACTGTGACCTAACATTTTATTTAAAGATTTTAAACTAGAGCAAAACCTCTGCCCTTAAAACCAATGTTTGTATGAATCAGAAAAGTCTCTGTTATTTGTTTAATTATCAGTCTTTCTCTCCACAGATCACCCAAATTGCAGACCATATTTTTTGGTGCCTCATGATTACTCCCTCAGAAAAGTCAAGATGGTGGGCCATAACCCCATGATCGAAGCCCTGCCCCCTTTTTTATGTGCATCCCTTTTGCATTTTATTCATTCTCAGAGAAGAAATTGCTTTTCCAGAAAGTACAGTCCCACTGCTACCATTCTCTTCAGTTCACTGCTGCCGTTCAATACTATTGACCACTGCTCCAATTCCATATATCTTGGGATAATTCTTCTTCCCAGCCAGTGCAATGTGCTCTGTCTGGAACTGCTCTTGAAGACCTCTCAGAAGCTGCAGCTGGTCCAGAAAGAATTGATGTGAATAGTTTGGTATGTTCCTTGATTCCCTCATGTAACACCACTATTTAGATTGGACTGGTTGCTAGTTGGCTTTCACGTGCAATTCAAGGTGCTAGTTGTTACCTACAAAGCCCTACCTGAATACCTAAGGAACTCCTTTTCTAAAGTTGTTTCTGTCCATCCAGTAAATCTGGCAGGGCTGGCTCATTCGTGGTCCCATCAGAAAAACAGTGTCATCTGTCCAGGCCACGTAGAATGACCTCTCCTGTGGTTGACCCTGCCGTCTGGAACAGCATCCACCCTGACGTTTATACAGCACAGACCCTGCTGTACTTTCATAAAGGCTTGACAATCTGGCCTAGGGGCAGCATGAGTTGTGAGGCTGCTTCCTGAGGTACATCTCCATTGATCTGGAATAAGTTTTATTTTAATTGTGTAAATTGCCTAGAGCTGAGAATTGTGATTAAGGCAGCATGTACATTTGACAAATAAATAAATGCTTTCTGTATGCCATTTTTTCATAATAGAAGTAAAAACAAACTGATCACAACAGAGAGTGATATACCAGGATGGAAGAAAGAAATTGTTGCCTTAGAGCCTCTTGTCTGTTGATCATACTAGATGTAAAGTGAATGGGAAAGAAGCTGGAGAAATCTGCTTAGGTATCTAGAGGAAACGTTCTTCTTAAATCAGATCAGTCCCTGCTTTAACATAGTAACTACAGACATTTGGAAACACCAATTAATGCTGGGATAAGCCACCCTGCAAATTCTGCTATGTATATGAAAGTCCCACTCCCATCTTTGGCTATGAACAGATCTGTTTAAATGATGGGAATTAAAAAGAATGTAGCTGATCTTAAGAACAGAGGTAGACATGAATGTAAAATATGAATTTATGGTGAATGTGATCCTTAATAGGATAGATTTTTCCATAATTGAGTAGGAGTGGGAAACTTAGAGGGCTTGGAAAATGTAAAATACAGGATATATAAGGAAAGAAAACATTATATAAAAAATTGTTCTCCTGAGGAGCTGCTGGATAATGCAAGCATTTACTAGCTAAGAGTTGGTTAGGAGTCACACCAACCCACAGTAGCTATTATGAAGTTGGAACAAATCCTCCCACTCTTTCTGTGCTAATGAGAGAAATTAGAGATTATGAAGATAGAGAGAAACCAAGGAACCTCTAGGCATCCCTCTCAAGTTAGAGTGATTAAGTCTTCAGGATTGTGAGAATTTAGAGCAAACGGCCTATGGAGCCTCCAGCCCAGGCCATCCTACCTCTTTTGGAGAGGAAGGTGGAAGACAAACTGAATGTCTGAGAAGAAGGGGACCTAAGAGAGTGGTGGCCCATGAGGAGGGAAAACGTTCCAAGGCTTTGAATTCAAGCCACTGTGGAAGGAGGGGTGACTTAGTTTGGTTTAGCTTGCTGGGGAAAACAAGTAATTTTATCTGGGAAGAGTACAAGCTAGCTGGCTGTGTTAGAGTTGAGCTGAAAAATAATTAAAGGTGTTCATGTTTGATGAAAGCTGAAAGTGTTTTCCAGACTTAAAGCCTGGTTGCAAAAGGTTTGGGTTTATAACCAAAAAATCAGAACAGGGATGGGTGTGGGGACAGGTAGGGATTTTCAGAGAAAGCAAATAGAGAATTCAAATGAATGTGAGATAAGCTGTTGCTGCAGACAAAAAGATTAGACATCAGGGCATTAGAATTAGGGACCTTCAAAAAGGGGGAAAGTACTTTTGTCCCAAAAAGTAAAAAGGAAGACATTTGACTTAGAAACCCAAGAATTAAGAAAGGTATAAAAGGCTGTGGAGCTGTGTGTAAGAAGGAGAAGGAGAAAGAGAAGAGACAAGTGAATAAGAAAAAAGAGCTAGTTAACCTTTTTCCCTCTGAAACAAGAAAGACACGCTACTTGTGAGGAAGCAAGACATAAAAGAAGAAAAGTGTGAGGCTTTTCTCCCTACAGCATTCTGCCAAGCAGAACTCCACTGTCAGGCCCAGCCCAAGAACGACAACGAGGCGGTCCAGTCCAATATAGTTCCTTTATTAGCTCGCTCCTAATAGACAGAATCTCGCCAGACTAAACCTATGCCAAAGCAACTAGTGGATATACCCCGTGAGACTCTAGAGAAAGACCAGTCTCAGCTTCTTTCTATTCTCAAGGTCCTGCTGTGGGCTGAGGGAGCGCTTGCTCTGTAACCTCTCCAGGAATGCTCCACCTCCCTCCTGATAACCTTGATCCTCCATTCCAGTATCCTCCTCACACATGCCTTCCATTACATCTACCCTTTGCAACTAATAGAGGGCAGTTTGGCTGTGCAAAGGAATAAGGCGTCTTGGTTGGCTGGCTCAGCCAATGGAAAAGAGACTGGCTGCTAGCAAATTTCACCAATGGGGGAAATTACCCAATAAATCATCTGGGGCAGGATCAAAAGCCAGAAGAGCAGCAGGAGGGGAGAGAAAGTGACTGGATCAGCTGGACAGAAGAGATCCAGTCCAGGAGCAGTGGGACTTGCAAGATAATACATGAGGAAGAGTGGAGACTGAACCCTTAGAACCTTCCTGCTAGTTGGAGACTCAGTACCAGGATTCTTTAAAGTAAAGTTTAAATGTAAAGGAATGGAGCGAGTCCTACTGAACAGTCTCAGGAAAACCAGCTTTCACACCCAGGACAACTTCTGTTTTAAAATAATAGCTACATATATGTGCTTATGAGCCCAGTGAACAATGCTGTGTGAACATATTCATATTTCTGTGTGAGTTTTGCTTCATGATGGTAGAATGGAAAATACAGGCTTGGGATGAGAGGCCATGATAGGCCTTCTATACAACTTGTATAATTCAGACTGCGAGCTCCTGTTGGTCTAAATGTGGCTCATAAGCAGTTCCCAACTAATTACTGAAATCTCCAGTTGGCTGTAGAGTGCATCCCAAAACTGCTTGGTATTAAATCTATACCTCAGGGAAGGATGGCAGTGAACTGGAACCTCGAGCTGGTTCCTAGTACCCAACCCTGCAATAAGTCTCTTGCTGTTACTTTATGCTGACAGTAAAATCCTAGTCATATTCTTAGAGTCTAAGATTATATCTGCATTGCTGAGTTGCCCTGTTATGAGTATGGGCTACCAGCAGATTCTGGAGAGCAGAAATGAACACTGTCATCTTCTACATACCTCCTGCCCACCGTGAAGGCAGACTCCACCCATCGTTTTCTTCCTCTGAGCTGAATGTAGTGTTTGAGGGCTTGTGCTGATGGTCTGATTGCCTTCTGTACTTTGCTTTGGTCTAGATAAGCCCCTGCAATTTGATTGGTTACTGCCCCTTCATTCTCCCAGCTTTTCCTCAAGATGGTCTGCTTTGGTAATACTCTTATAGGTCTTTCTTGGTGGCTTGGTGGTTAGAACACTCGTTTGATGTGCTGAATGTCCCTGGTTTGAAACCTGCTCAGAATAATAATTTGCTGAGCCACTAACTTTTTCTCTGGGCTTTTTTTTTTTTTTAGTAAGTACACTGGTGTGCTGTTTCATTTTCTTCCCCAGTCACTTGAGGTGGAAGTTCCCAATTATCCCATATGGTTTTGCATTGCAGGATCAGCTTAAGAATGCAGTGTGAATATACCCTAAAGAAAATGGCCTAACGAGTAATTCCAGTCACAGTGCTCCAAGTTTCCTTTTTTTATATTTACTATTCTAGTGTAATTATATAATAATGCATCCTTGATATTCCATGTTCTCTTATATGAAAATACTAGTCAACACCACACACACACACACACACACACATTACCTTTGAAGAAATCTATATACTTTCCAATAGAAGTCAATTTCTTCCTATGTTTTTTAAAATACTTGCTATTGCAGGAAGTAGGGGGCTTGCATATTTTACTTGGTAATTTTCTTCCTTTTCTGATTATATTTAGAAAATTCAGTGTGGTGTTTTGAGAACTCCCACCAAAACTGATGGTTAGTTTCCTTCAGCTAAGCCACATTAAAAAGATGGTAGACATTATTCATTAGGTCTATCCTATGTGGGTGGTAGAAATCAGGGTTACCAGTAGATGGCAGGAGCGAAATAGAAAACTCTATGTCTTTGCAACCCAGATCCAATAGCCTTATTACTACCATCATCCCAGATAACAAAACATCATCTCTGTAGTGTCATCATCTCTTAATATCACTTAGATGTGGACTACATACTAAGAAAGCAAAGTCTTCTTCAAAAAGCACTGTGTATAGATCTGCTACTTATAGCTCCATAGAATTATCCATCACAACTCCTTTGTTTTGCCTTTAAAAAAAAAAGCCTACTAAATGAGAAATAGTTCCATACCAAAGGTACTTTTGTGAAGAGTAGGTGGATGTTCAACATCAATTTGCTGATTTAATGTATTCTCAATTATCTCCAATGTCTTCCCTTACGGAATACTATATAAAGTATAAGAACATAAGATGACTAGCTATTGTATTTCTTTAATATATTTTATTGCCTCTGCCTTAACTTCTTTAATAAGTTAGCACTATCTTTTATATAATGAAGGTACAGATGAGGTAAATGGTTTTAATAGGAATTTCCTCATACTGAGAAACGTGTTCTAATTCACATGTGCTGGTTGAGTCTATAGACTCCCTGGAGGTGATATCAGACCTTTATTAATTGTTGGAAGTATGTGGAAGACTGAAATACCTGGATTATTGTACTATAGAAAATGTTAAATGCTTTGTGCTATAAATCCCATTGTTAATACTTCTTTCAATAAGATATCGATTTCCCTCTATATAGTTCTGATGGGATGACTTGCACTCTGCATACATGAATTTTTTTCTGATAACTTTGCACACTTCTTTGTCATAATGCTGTCTATTCATTACCACTATTGCTCTCCCTTATCAGCTGATTTAATTATAATCCGTAAATCCTAAACCAACAAGTGGGTCTCTAAATCTATTCTACTTAAATTATGCCAGTGTGAATTATTCTTTCTCTCAGACTATTCCAATTCTTTCAAAATCAATTTCTTAAATACAGTATCTATATATGGGATTATAATAATAATGAAGAGACTGGAATGAAAACTATAACAAGATGTCCATGCTAGTTGAACTCTATCTTTAAAATGATATCTGAGCTTTAAAGCTCTCAACAACAACAACAAACAGTAATGAATTATGGTCAGAGACAAAAAAAATCTAAATACTTGGATATTTAGATTTTCTGTTTCACTTGACAATAGAATCATTGTCTAGTGAATGGCTTTCTCCAGCCCAAATATATAATTATAAATTAAATTTCAGTTACAGTAAAGACTTTCCTAGATCCTGTGAAAGAGATGGCTTCTAGATTAGGAAGTTCAAAGCTAAGCTACAAGGTTCAAAGCTAAGCTACAAGGTGCAGTAATAGCAACTAAGCAGAATTTAGCAACCTTTCTAGAAATCTCAGAGGACTAGTCAATTAGTGGAAAGGTTATATTCTTCTCTGACTTACCATAATGGTTGGTAAGCAGAATTATTAAGTCAAAACACAAAGTTCAATACTACAGTAGAACATGAGAAATTCATTCAGTAACTCACTCCCTCTGGGCAGGGGCAAAGACTCTCTTATGAGGGAATGTGTTTATATCTCTCTTCTCAAATCATGGAAAGCAAAGCATTGAATTTTGTCAGGAAGAAGGACAGTTTATGCAGGATGGACAAGTTGTTTAAAAGATAATTGGCAGGGAAGAAAGGACCTTTGAATAGACCACTTTTTTAATATGGAAGGATGTATTCCAATCTTTCTGGAAGTCAAGATCAAGAATCCATTTTTTTTGTTTGTTTAAAATTGGCTTTCTCCAGCCCAGTGAAACTAAATATTGGTCTGAGAGGTCATAACATCTAGATATGCAAGCACACCTACCTTCCAGGAGGATACAAAATTATCGTCAAGGATTAGGGATGCTCTCTCCATAAGGGCCAGTTTTAACCAGAATATGAAATGGCAGAGACTTGGGTAAACTCCAACAGAGATTAGTCCTGGTTCCAAGCACAGAAATGTATTGATGAGACATTGTGGAACTCAGAGAATAGCTATAATGAACTCAGATTGCACTACTTCTAAGGTCTCAGTTCTTTTTAATAGCAGTTCTGTGAACTATAGAGCAAACAATCACTTTAGTTATGAATATTTCTCTTGTCAAGTCACCTATAGTATTCAATCTGGTTTCAATATTGCTATTTATGTTTCAAAGATTCAAAATATGCATTACATGTACATTTATGTAAAATATTTCCTTTCTGCTTATTTTTCTCTGTCTGACAACTGTTCTAGGCACCACTTCTCCACCTCTTTCCATGGCTGGGTAGACAATGAAGATGTGTTGCTTGCATGTTTCCAAGCAGAAACAGTCTCTACTGTCATTTCTTAGATGTTGTCAGGTTCAGCCCAAGAACCACAGCAAGACAAATCCAGGAACAGTTCAGTTACTTTATTAGCTTACACCTACTGTATTAGACAGAATCTTGCCAGACTAACTCTAACCCCCAACAACAGTAACTATAACCCCAAACCCCTTAGACAGGGGCCAGTCTCCTTCTCTTAACTTTCACACGCTCTGGCTGGGGGCTCCTTGGAATGCCTCTCCCCCTCCCTGTAACCGTGAAGCTCCATTCCAGGATCCTCCTCACTCATGCCTTCCATCACAGATGTTGACTGAACATTCTGCCCTGCAGGGGATAAGATCAGTTAAAGTGCTACCACATTTATTTATTTATTTACTTACTTACTTACTTATTTATGAAGCCATCTGACACTTGAATGATTCTGGGTTCCTTATATTTAAAAAAATATATAGGAAAAATAATTATAATAATGAAAGAAAACATTATGCACGTTCTGACAAACCACACTCCATATGCCATAAAAATGCAACTAATAGGGGTTCCACAACCCACCTTAAACCAAGACCTTGTAGAATTAACAAGTTTTTAAAGTCTTCTGGATATTGTCAGTGTGGGAATGATATGGATCTCCCAGAGAGCAGGCATCGGGACAGAGAAGGCATGCTTCCTGGGTCCTGATTGACAGCACTGTTAATCAAAGGGACCAAAGAAGATGGTGTTACCTAGAAAATTAAAAAAAAAAAAAGATACTTATCTTGAAGAAAAAAGATGCAGAAGAATGATCAAATTACTGAAACTTGCACCAATTCCTCATGCAAGCTAAGTCTGGTTTAAGATTGATAAAGAAAGATAGGTCCATACATGAAAAGAAACATGCCAAAAGAACAGGTAGATTTCAGAAAAGGTAGAGGAACATGAGATTAGGTAATTAATATGAGATGGATAATGGAAAGAGGAAGAAAATGCAAAAAAGAGACTTATCTTTGCTTCATTGACTATAGGAAGGTGTGTAGATTATGCCAGAACATGGAATACATTAAGGCTAATAGTCTTCTTTTCTTTTTTTTTCCCCAAATAATTTTATTAAGAATTATAAAGGAAAAGAATAAAAGCCAAAACAGGCTACAAAGATGCAAACAGAAAAATACAAAGGAAAGAAAAAAGTGTAAAAAAGAAAAAAAAGAAAAAAAGAAAAAGAAAAAAGAAAGAAGTAACTTCCCCCTTCATCCCAGAAAGTGAAGACAATCTTAATAGCTTATTAGGACTAATGGTTTTCTATTTATGTGGTTGCTAAGAACTGACACTGACTTGATAGCATATAATAATAATAATTTTAAAAAATCAATGGTTTTCCAGAACACATTATTATTCTTCTGATGAATCTGTATAATGATTAAAAAGCTACTATGAGTTGAATTTGGAAAAACAGAGTGGTTCAGAATAGAGAGTGGAGTAAGAAAGGAGAGTGTATTGTTCCCATATCTATCTAACGTGCACAACAACTATAACAACGGTGGGATTAGAAGGGATGACCAGATGAAATCAAAAGTACAGACAGAAACATCAACAGTATGACATATATAGGCAACAACCATTTTGGTAGAAGAAAATAAATTACAAAAGTGAAAAATCTGGTTTAATGTTAAATAAAAGGAAAGAAAGGTAATGTCAACCTGCATGCTTAGTGAATTTACAACTGATGGCAAAAAGTTAAGTGGTCAAGGATAGATAAAAATCAACAATGAGTCGGATTAGTAAAATATAGATTAATTTTAGGGAGAAAGGCAATGACAAACTCTAACCCTGAAGGATAAGGACATTGCAAAAAAACAAAAATCGGAATAGTTGCAGGAGTGGTGCTTCTAATAGTAATGTATGGCTATGAAAACTGCATGCTAAGAAAGAGCAAGATAATAAAAATATATGCCTTTTCATTAACATTTGGAGATGGTTACTAACAGTAGCGAGAACTGCAATTGGAACCAGTCAATTAGTCCTGGACCAAATAAAGATGGTTATATTACGGTAATGATAAGCCTATTGAAATTCACATATTTTGGCCTTGTGATGTGAGTGAATGAAGGATTAGATGGGGAAGAAAAAGAAAGGGAATGTAATGGATAATCAGAATCAAAAAGATTACTAGAATATCCCTGGAAGAACTATGATTTATTACTAAAGACTAGTAGTAGCTAGCTTTAGCAATTCAAAGTGACTGATAATAGAACTGCAGGAGCAGGGGGAGGGTTTCTGCTGGCCTAATAATTAATGGGAATCTTCTGTCTTCCAAGTACTAGAGGGATGGAGAACTGGTCAGTGAGGAAGGCAACCCACTTAAACTATCAAAAAGAATGGGTAAGGTTCATACGTATTTGCAATCCTATCCTGCCAAAATAATTTCTGAAGTAGGTCTATCTTCTCAGTCTATAAAAAGGAGTTCAACCTATCTTACACTCAGGTTGTAATCCTGGAAATAGGCCATAATAGTTAAACATTTGAAGAATGGCTCCAGCACTAATAGTCAGAAATGTATGGATGGATCGATGGATGGATTTATGTATGTATGTACGTATGTATGTATCAAATTTATATGCTGCCTGACTCCCAACAACTCTGGGTAGCTGATCGACTCGTGATTTTTAGGTAGGAGCTCCATGGTCAAAGCAAATATATTTTACTCTGATCAGAAAATTAAGATCAAAAATTACATATTTGGGTAAGTCATTCATTCTTAGCCCTAGAATGGGAAGCTGAAAAATGTTTATCTATCAACCTACACTGGACTGACATGATAAGATTATGGTCCATAACCTTCAATGGTCTTCATCCTGCAGTGGAGAGAGAGAGAGAGAGAGAGATGATACATAGAAAGACAGACAGATAATTTCTTCACACACACGCACACACACAATTGTTTACAAATCTCAGGTTCAAACTGAGAAGAGTCAGCGCTTCGAGTCCAGCCTTCATGTTAACAGGGTGAGCTCCTGTTTCCTCCCCAGTTCCTGTCAACCCAACAGGGGTGAGTAGATAAATGGGTACTCTCACTCCGGTGGGAGGAAAAATGCTGGCGGCACCTTGCAAAAGGAGTTGGGAGCAGTTGCCGGTAAGCGCGAAAAAAACCGTGCGCGCCCAAAAAGGGTGCGAAGCAACAGAAACCCCGCCTCCTGCGCTCGCCAGCTGGGCTCTGCTCTAGGAAGGAGGCTCTGGCAAACCACTTCCAAAACACTTGCCTTGAAAACTGCAAAGGACTTGTCCAAGCAGTCACTGCAGAGTTGGTAACGACTGAGCGCAGATAAAAAAAAAAAAAGGACTGAAGGAAACAGTCAGTAGCATGTCAGGGGTTAAAAACTGATGTACTAAAATTAGTTTGATAGTCTAACTGCTTTTAAAGAGGTTTGCTCTAGTTTTTTTTTTTTTAATCATTACCACAAAGTTATTGTCAGTAAATGATGTTCTCCCATTTGTTTTCATTTACATTATCACTTTTTTTTCTTTTTCACAAAACATAAAATATTGGATAGTTCCTATTGCAATCATGATATTGCAATGTGAAGTGAAGATATCCTTTTTTCTTTTTTTAATTATATTTATTGAAAATGTTCATGTAATAATAATAAACCAAAAAAAAAAAAAACAGAAAAGAAAAAGAAAAGAAAAAGAAAACCAAAGTTAAGAAACATATAGATGACTTTTGACTTTCTTTTCAAAGATAATGACATTCTTATTGTCCCTCCCCCTGTCTTTTACAAGTTCACCCCTTCACTTAGTCCTTATCTTTCTTAGTCTTCAAATCCATAAATCATCTATTCATATTTTTCTTCTTTCAGCAAAAAGTCCATATAAGGCTTCCAGTCTTTCAAAACAGTTTTTTGTTGTTTGTTCATTTTTTGTTGTTTGTTCTCTGACCAAACAGGTCAGTTTCACCATTTCTGCAAATTCTGACATTTTCAAGATATCCTTTTTTCCAGCTTTACAGTTACTCATGAAATTTCCTTGAACTGGTCTATTGAAGGTTAATTTTTGATGATGGAAGCCTTTTCCACATATTCTAACCCGTTTCTACATGTATACATCCATATCCATCATGTTATTCCCTTTTGGGCTAGGCAGTATTATGCAAAATGCAGAAAAGGAGCAAAAGTAAGTCAATGAAATGAAATTATAAGTTAAAAAAAATAAAAAGGAAATACACCTAAATTGAGGTTACACTAACCCCATTCACTACACTTCTCCATATCTTTTTATACTTGTAAACTATTCTTGCAAACCATGTGGCTTCCACCACATCCACACACTGCTTCATACACTGCCTTTTGTTTCTACAGTTCTCACCTCTTTCCTTCATGTTCTCAACAACTGAATCCAACCATGATTTCTCCAGTCTTCCCCATCCTCTCAACACATCCAATCTTCTTTTGTTTTGTGATTTCATCCTCATTCACTCTCTCAATAGGCCAAATCACCTCAGTGTACCTTTTTCATACTGGCTACTCACTGTTGTATTCAATCCACATGCATTTGGCACCAATTCATTCTCGATGCTGCGGCTTCTTGTTTTACCATACATAGTTATTAAGTACCTCATTCCAACTATATGTAGCTTAATTCTGACATACAGTATCCAACTCTTATTTTCACATAACAAAGTGGGCTAAAGAATGGTCTTATAAACAGCCATTTTTACTTCTTTCAACAAATATACCTTACTCTCAGTAGACCATGTGCTGCCAACTATCTTTTTACCAGAATTTGCACATCCAAAAATCTTTCCATCCATTTTCTGATCTTTAGTCTACATTTCTTCAAGACATGTTTGCTCTAGAGTTGTGTTTGTTTTGCAATTTATGCATAAGTTGTATAACTTGCAATCATACAGCCCATGTTTCTTGCCAAAGACAACTATCTTAGTCTTTGCTATATTAATGTTCAGATCTGCAATCCTTGTTACATCGTACTATCTATCTAACATTGCATGGAAATATTTGGCATCTCAGCCAAAAGCATGGCATTGTCTGCATAAAAAGGTACACATACATTCCCAACAACATCCCCACAAACATTCCTTATACATTTATCCACCAATGCATTAATCAGCTAAGGGGATATCACCTATAATTGTTCAGTATTGACCCATATGCTAAGCTTTCCATTTATTCTCACACCTGTTTTGTTTCCATCATATATTCTCATTACATTCAACAACCAATGTTCAACTCCATATTTATGCAGAATATTCTATTATTCAAACCTATTTACATTTTATACATTTTCTCTGTATCAACACATATATAATAAACTCGCTCATATCCATGCAGTTCTCAATCACTTGTTGAAGAACAGATATCGGCCCTGTACACACTGCCCAGCTTAAAGCCACATTACACTCTCCAGTTTTTTTCAATAATCACCTTTTGTATCGTTTTGAATAAAATGCTGCCATACACTTTCCCAGCTGACTTAACAAATTAAATAATCTCTTCTTGTTTTTGCCTTTATTCTTGCAATGCAAAGTTGCAATAATGGCATTCTTTTAATTGTCTTCACACATGCATTAAGGAAGTTGCACAGCACTCCATAATGAACCACATCCATATTTTAGCACTTCTCCAGCTACACCATCTATGCCTATTCATTTTTCAATAGTCTCACAGCATTTATTAATTCCTTTTCATCAATTTTCTCTTGGACAGTTAACAGTTATAGTGGTTTCTTTTCCTCCCCATTCTACTCCCTAATGTATCACTACATACAAATCTCTAATGTTCTCCTGTCAATATTCTCTCACTTCAACTTCACCCCAAAGCATGTCATTGTTTTTATATTTAATGCCATTGACTCTCCTGGATACTTCTTGTTTGATAATGATGCTATCTGTTTAATTGTGTCCAATTCTTGGCAATTCTACGGACCAGTCCTCTCCACATTTTCAATCTTGTATGGCTTCTTTCAGTTGCTTTATGTTCTGGTTGGTGTCAGTTTTGATGGTGTCTACCCACCATGTTTTTTGGCAGCCTTGTTTCCTTTTACCAGTGACCATTCTGAGCATAACTGCCTTTTCCAGTGAGTTTGATCACATGACATGGCCAAAATGAGTAGGGCAGAATTTTGTGATTTTGTCTTCCAGGGATATGTCTGATTTTATATGCTCCAGAACTTGCTTGTTTGTCACCTTTGCTGTCCAAGGAATGTGCAGGAGCCTTCTCCAACTCCACAACTCGAATGAGTTGATTTCCCTCCTGTCTAGTTTTTTCATGATCCAACTTTTGCAACCATAGGTAGCTATGGGAAACACAATAGTGCAGACTAATCTGCATTTAGTTACCAGGCTAATGACCTTGCTTTTCCATATTTGATTCATGCTCATCATTGCTTTGCAACCTAGTGCAATTCAACACTTTATTTCTGGACTGCATTCACTGTTTTGATCAATCTGCAATCCTAAAAAAGTGAATTCTTGCATGCATTCGATCTCTTCACTATCAATTGCTGTTCTGACATTTCCATACCTCATAGTGGTCACCAGCTTGGTCTTTTTGATGTTCAAGAGGAGGCCAAATTTCTCATTTCCTTCTTTAATCCTTTTGATCAGATGTTTCAGGACTTCTTTGGTTTCTGAGAAGAGAATTGTGTTGTCGGCATACCGGAAATTGTTAATGTTCCTTCCTCCAATCTTTACTCTGCTTGTTGACTCTTCAAATTCCAGCTTCCTCCTGATCATTCCGGCATACAGGCTGAATAAGAAAGGTGAAAGAATGTAACCTTGCCACACTCCTTTATCTATTTTGAACCAATCAGTGTCTCCATATGGTGTTTGCCCTGTGGCTTTCTGATTTTTGTACAGTGACTGCACCAACTTGACCAGATATGTTGACACCCCCAGGTCTTCTAGGATTCTCCACAGCTTGTCATGATCAAAACAATCAAAGGCTTTCTTGTAGCCAATAAAGCAGATGTAGATGTTCTTTTGATATTGAGAGTTTTCCATGATCCAGCATAGATGTGCAATATGGTCATGAGTCCACAACCCCTTCTGAAGCCACTTTCAACATCTGGTAATTTCCTTTTGATGGTCAGTGCCAGATGTTGCAAAATCTTAAGGAGAATCTTGCTAGCATGAGGGATGAGGGCAACTGCACAGTAATTAGATCAGTTTTTGGAATCACCCTTTTTTTGGCAATGGAATGAACACTGATTGTTTCCAATCCCATTCTAGCACAAGGCTGTGATGGTTGTGGGTGGTACAGGCCACAGCAATTCTTTGGGGATGGTATCAACACCTGGGGCCTTGTTGTTTGGCTCTTGGCTCGTTGCCCACATGACTTCTTCCTGAAGGATGGCTGGTTCAATTTCTGCTTCCCTTTCCTCATCATCCTGAGGAGGCTGGGCCTCTTTGCTGCTGGCATATAGCTCTTCTGTATATTCTCGCCATCTGTTCTTGACACCTTGTTGTCAGACAGTTCTTTCCCTTACTTGGTTTTGATGATGTTTTCGTGAGCAGTAAATGGTGTTTGAATCCTTTTGACTTACACAAATGCATTCCTGATGTGGCCCTTCATGCAGTCCTCTTCTGGCTGCTTGCAATGCTGGTCCCAGTGAACTTCATTGTCTTTCCTTACTGCTCTTTGGAAATCTTCGTTCAATCTCCGTGCTTCTTCCCATTTTCCTGCTGCTTTGGCTGCTTTTCTTCACTTGAGTATTCTGATGGTTTCATCTGAGAGTCATTTGCACTTTTTCTCTAGTTTCTTATATGGTGTGTGTTCAACTACTGTTCCAATGATGGTTGATTTAATTTTTTGCCACAGTTCAACAGGCATCTTCTCAGCAGTGTCTAGCAGTTCAAACCTATTTTTCACCTCAGCTGCATACGTGGAAGGGATTTTAGTGATGTCAAACTTCTTTGTTGGTGTTGTCATTTTGATGTTGCATAATTTGACTCTGATCTCAGCCACTGGCAATTCATGATCTGAACCGCAATCAGCACCCAGATATATCTTGACATCAAGGACTGAACTGGTCCATCGATGGCTGCATATGACATAGTCGATCTGATTACAGTGCAGTTTATTTGTGACACTTGTGCTGTTTGAACCAGGTATTCATGATTCGAAATTGATTTTCATGGCAAAATTGTACCAGATGATCACCTGCATCATTCCTTTCCTGAAGTCCAAAGCTGCCAGTGGTGCCTGTTTCTGCTTGGTTGCCAACTTTTGCATTAAAATCACCCAGTATCTTAGATACCCAGACGTCTTTTTGGGGCACTTTCTTCAAAGTTTTTTCAATGCTGGCATTGAAACCCACTATTTCAAGCTCTGTTGCATCAGTCATTGGGACGTAGACTTTGACAACTGTGATTTTGTGGGGCTTGGCACAGATTCGGATGGTCATAAGGGCAATCCTTTACCGTAAGAAGCTTTTCACTGCTTAGGTGATTTTCTTGCTTGTGATAAATGCCACTCCATTCGCTTTCCTGGTGTCATGTCCCGAGCAGTAGATAGTAGTCAGTTCCTCAGACTGGAAATAGCTGTTGTCTATCCAGTGTAGCTCACTGATGCCAAGGAAGTAAATTTTCAAACTGGCCATCTTGCATTTGATGATATCCAGTGTTTTTTTTTTTTTGGTCTGCACTCAGTCATTACTGACCCTGCAGTGCGTGCCTGGACGAGTCCTTGCCTGGACGAATCCTGTGCAGTTTTCAAGGCAATTGTTTCGGAAGTGGTTTGCCAGAGCCTCCTTCCTAGAGCAGAGCCCAGTTGGCAAGCGCAGGAGGCGGGATTTCCGTTGCTTCGCGCCCTTTTCGGGCAAGCGCGGTTTCGCGCTTACCGGCAGCTGATCCCGTCTCTCTGTGCAAGGCGCTGCCAGCATTTTTCCTCCCACCGGAGTGAGATACCCATTTATCTACTCACTTCAGTTTTCGAGCTGTTGGGTTGACAGGAGCTGGGGAGGAAACAAGAGCTCACCTTGTTAACGGCAAAGGCTGGACTCGAACCGCTGAAGCCGTCAGCCATTTCTGGCTGGCAACTTCATTCCACATTGACATCTGATGTGTCTTCATGCAGCCCTTGCTTTCACTGATGGCTGCATCAGCAGCTGGGATTCCTGCTGGATTTGCACCAGGCGTGTCATTAATGCCTTGACTACTCACTGCAGGTCCTTGCTCTTCCCCAGTAACTTGTTGGGTACCTTCTGGCCTGGGGGTCCTACCATTGGGCACCACATCTGAATCATCTGAGCGCCTTTCCTTAATTTTTGGTATAGGTATGTTTGCTGTTCATTTGTTAATGTATCATGCATTTATTATTGTTTTAATATAGAGGGATGGTATAACAATCATATGCATTTTACTTGTTAGTTTCATGTTTGTGTTTGTTTTTACTGTCTTTTCTTTTAGACCAGACACTTTAAATGGTGCAGAAAGGTGGGTTGTAGATTTTGGCATATATAAGCAAGCTCCCAAGTCCTTTATATTTTTGAACTACAAAGCCATCCATAATAATTCACACATCGCTGCTCAAGAACATGCAGTTTCATACTGAAACTAAGAACATATGGCTACTTTCATTCATAAGAAAGATTACAAAAAATCCTCTAGATTTCAATGCTTCCCAGCCCCACCCCACCACCAAAAATGTTTCAAATGCTTGAAAGATTTGTCCCATTTTTCTCAAGGTTGCATTTTTTAATGAAATGGATATTGCTGCTGAAGGCAAGGTAGGAACATTTGCTTGGTAGCCAAGATAATTTTTTTCTGTGTTTATAGTGTGCTCCAAAATTAATCAAGCTATTATGTAAATTTTTAAAGAGTAAATGTGTACCATAAGCTTGGAAAGATTCATATTTGCCATAAGAGTAGGGGAAAAGGCAGTAAAATTCATTGCAACATCAAGACTTCATTGATCAGGGACAGCTGTTTTCAAATCTGTCATATGAACTTTACTTCGAATACAGTAAGATAGCAGATGCTTATGAGCGATTGGGGGGCTTGTATATTTATTGAACATGCAGTACCTCCTATTATTCAAGTTGCATACTGAATGTTTTGCCCTGTATTGCTCAGCAAATGTTGTAAAAAGAATATATGAGCCTGGTATGAATTAAGTCATTTAACAAAAGTCCTATGAAATCAATAAAATTACTATTCTGAAATTGTTAAACATCTTCCTATAAAGTATTCTGGGTGACTTTGCAGTTCAAATATATAAAAGATTCCTGAGCTTGCTTATTTATGTCAAAATCTACACCCCACCATTCTGCACCATTTAATGTGGCTGGTATCCAGATCGAAGGCAATAAAAACAAACAGAAATGTAAAACTAACAATTAGAAAATGATCAGTTTTAGTTCCATGGTCACCACATATGACCTGCATTATTTGCAAAAGTCAAGGAATACTGAAAATTTGGACATCTATTCTTTTTAAAGAAGACTGATTTTCAAGTTCAGGTTATTTCCTGCTGGCACTTGAGATATATGATGTAGGATAAAGGAACTCAGTCACTCAGTGCAGAACAGCACCACTTTTTTCAGGCTGAGAGGGCACATCAAAAAGAAGGTAGGGCCAAGACAAAAACTAAATTTTAAAATGTTATCTTTAAATTAATATAAAATAATATTAAATTAATAAAATATAGTTCCTCTGATTTACATGTTTTGGATTTTTTCCCTGCCTAGTTGATAAAGAGAATTTTCTAGCATATTTCAGAGTGGCTATATGGACCAAATACTAGGTTGGTGGGGATTGGACTTCCTTGGCCTAGTGACATACCTTAAGCAAAGAGATCTTGATGAGTTTTACATCTAGGAAATAAACTTCGGTAAATTACTCTTGGTGCTTGTCCCAAATAAGAGGTGAGCATTACAAACCCTTACGTTTCTGGCTGAAGGATGGACTAACAATACACACATGCAGCCATGAGACACCACCACTATTATGCATAGCCCTTCCCCCTTTCTTCTCTGAAAATAGTGGTGGGAGGAAAGCAAGATTTCGGTCTCCTCCCTTTTCTCAGAGTTTGAGGGTTTTCCCCAGAAGGAACAATAGAAGCTTTAGGAGTAATGGTCAGTCAAGAAAATGACATAAGGAAAATATGAATCCTCTTCTCCCAATAGGAGATTCCCAGTCAGAATTCTCCTTCCTTCTTGAAACTTTTGTTTGTGGATGAGGAAGTCCTATGCATGTTTTGATCCAGTTGTCTGGGGGCTGTAAGGGGCTGGATGGGGTGAAACAGGTTGATGATGGAGGTGCTGTTTTTCCATCAGGGTTTGTTGATACATCTAGTATTGTCTCTTGAAGGAATGGCATTGCTCTAAAGAAGCAGGTGCACAACTTGGGGAGGGGGGTCTTCTGGATTCATTACTACTGCTGTATGAGCAAGTGGAGGCTTTGCTGGTGAGTTAATTGGAGCTCTACATACCCTCATCAACATTTGTCTGGACTGTTGTAATATGACCTACATGAGACCTTTGAATACCACTAGGAAGTTTCACTTGGTCCAAATTACAGCAGTATAGCTGTTGACACCTTTGTTTCAGGTCCTGGGTCCCTGTAGTTTATGAGTGCATGAAGTGCTAGTTATGAGCTTTAAAAACCTACATGACTTAACATTGGAGTACCACCTTCTCCAACCATTTTTGACCTGCCTGACTTGGATGTTCTAGGAGAACCTGCTGGTGGTTCCTGACTTCTGTGAGGCCTGAAGGGTAGAGGCTTGTGTGTTCTCTCTGTCTCTTCTTCACCAACACTTTGGAATAGTCTTCCTCCAGAAATATGATCACCATTGGCTTTCTGTACATTATGAAAAAAGGGATTAATTGGAGAGCCTGAGAATCAGTTGATGCCATTGGTTATTGATGTATTGTTTTGTGGGCAATCATGTTTATTTTGATGCTTGTTTCTTTTATGTTTACACCACAGATGTTGTATTGAATTTTGAAAGGTGTACGTAAATTACCGATAATCCTTCTTGATTGTGGCAGGTATTCAGTCAAATAAATAAATTATTCATGGGTTTCTCATGAAACTTCAATGTGGTAGCATCAGAAAAGAAATAAATTAGGAGCAAAATGAGACTACTTCTGAAGGAAAAATATTAGGGGCAGATAGAAACATGTTCCTGGGCCAAGGGATGGTTGTAGCTTTACTTCTCCCATAGTGCTTATATATCTAACTTTAACTGTAAGTAATGAGGTATGCAGTGATGATACAAATTTGCTTTGAAACACACAATCTCCAGTGCTGCCATATTCATTCCACTTCAGGGACACTCTGTCATATTTTGGAGAAAGTCCAAGAACCTCTGAACAAGCCCGTATGTTTCCAGGGAAGGGTCACTGAGGGGTCAGTCTCTCCAGTAAGTTTTGTTTCATCTGCTTTCTGTTTCCATTACCTGCTGCTCCTACTTCTGTTCAGATCCCTTGTCTCTGTAAAATAGAAAGGGATTTACGAATAGAGAGCACATGACTGAAACCATAGCTGCCAAGAAATATGAAATATTCACATAAGAAAAAAGTATCCATAATCACTCGAGCTGAAAATATTTGATAGTTCATCGTAATTTTGATCCATATTTTGACAGGATGTTCCACTGTGGGTTATACTTATTATACAGTGCAAAGTAATTGGTTATAAAAATAGTCATCTGCAGCCTCATATCATTGTCTTATCTGAGGAGAGAAAAGCTAATATATTAAATAGAAGGGCGCAGGAGGTGGAAGAAATAATTATACACTAACATTGCTTTGCTCCAACTGCTATTTGTAGATGTGACTACAAGACTACTAGAACAAATTAGCTCTTATTTTGACAAAGTATGTATAGATGAAGGGCTAATTAGCACAGGTTGTTGCTGAGGTGCAACTTTAGAAGGAACACATTTGAAATTTCAGTTACTTGTCTTTGCAGGAATGAACTTTTGACAAATGCAGCTGTTTAACTTTTAGAGATAAACTGATTTAAATAAAAAAAATTGTGGACATGACAACATTTAAGAAGTAACTTCCTTCTTTGTGCCACAAAAAAAATGCCTGCTTTTAACCTTATAAAATTTAAAATGCTTTCTTTTATATAAAAATGATACTATAAATACTGGCATAAAGTTATTATAGCGCTATATACACTGATGGATCCAAGGGTGAAGTGATATGATTCTTCCCTCATTCCAGAGAAACTAGAGAACTGAACTGTGTTAGTCTGAAAGCACACAGTATTGTAAGATGTGGAACACTTGCCTGCTTAGGAAACTCTAGGAATCCATTAGAGAAATCACCTTTTGAGTTTTTTTCAAGGAAGATATCAGTAACTTTGCAAATGAGTCTAATTCAAATTTGAGATTTGAAGGGAGGAAGATTTAATTTGAACCAGTCTAAGATTTGATCTGATAAAATAATTGGCTATAAAGGAAAACATCAAAATACCAAAAGCAGGATATGATGAACATAGCACAAATGGTTGCTGGCTTAGAGGACATTAATCCTGCAAATTTTGGCTGGGTAATTTTGTGGGTTTCTCACTGTACATTTTTTAAAATATTTCTCCTACCCCTCTTTTAAGGTACCTATAGAGGCAATACCTAACTGAACTTGGCTGAATTTGAAAAAAAAACTAAGCACTGTTGAACCTAGTGAATACTTTGATGTGAAAACTCTAAGAAATCCTTGAATTATAGACTAAACTGGAAATTAAAAAAAAAAATCCTGGAAAAAGGCACTGGTCAATTAATTTCCTATTTTTGCCAAGAAAACAGCACAAATATTTCCAAAAAATCATCAGGAGGAGATTGAATTGAGAGAGATTTCACTTCAAGGATGATAGACATAGTACAACAGCCTCCAGATGTCCCACATAGAGCCTAAAGATTTTGTGCTGAAACAATATAGAAAATAGCCTACTCCAACTTGCAAAATAAAAGTGATCAAAAGGCATTTAAAAAGGAAGTTCATACTTAAGACTGAGGAGATCACAATGCTCTGACCATTGGCTTTTCTTGATTAATACAGCTGCTAGAATGGCTCATTAGTATCACACTGCCTCCTCAATTTCTGGTATCTGTAAAGAAAGATGTGGTGGCACAGCGGCTTAATGACGCTGAAAGTTGCCGGACAGAAATGGCTGACGCTTCGGCGGTTCGAGTCCAGCCTTTGCGTTAACAGGGTGAGCTCCTGTTTCCCCCCCCCCCCCCAGCTCCTGTCAACCCAACAGGTCGAAAACTCACGTGAGTAGATAAATGGGTACTCTCACTCCGGTGGAAGGAAAAATGCTGGCAGCGCCTTGCACAGAGAGACGGGACCAGTTGCCGGTAAGCGCAAAACTGCGCTCGCCCGAAAAGGGCGCGAAGCAACGGAAACCCCGCCTCCTGCACTCGCCAGCTGGGCTCTGCTCTAGGAAGGAGGCTCTGGCAAACCACTTCCGAAAAACAATTGCCTTGAAAACTGCAAGGATTTGTCCAGGCAGTCACTGCAGGGTCAGTAATGACTGAGCGCAGACAAAAAGAAAAAAGAAAAAAGAAAGAAAACTGCAACAGTGTTAGAGAATCTGCAAAGGCAGAAGATCCTAAAACTGAATCTTGTGAAGTAATTCAGAGGCACTTGATTCAATTCAGTGTCTCAAATGGTTTTAAAGACTCAAATTCAGTCGAATGTCCTTCACGTTGAATGTCACCTTCAAAGCTTCACACAGTTCTAATATAATGGAACAGGGAGACACATTCTACCTCACCCTTAGCCACAGAAGCTCAGTGAGTGACTTTAGGCCAGTCAGTCTGTTGTAGCCCAATCTGCCTCACAGAATGATGGTTGTGGGGATAAATAAAATGGAGCATTAACTTTGAGTTCTCTGTCTGCAGAACCTGTGTTGAAAGTGATGCCTCAAAGAAAACATATCAACATCACTAAGGTAGTTACATTTCCGATTTTGAAGTCCTAATTTCTCCTGAGACAGCAAGAAGTACATTCTCACTAAGTGAATAACTTTCTAGGAAAATGGAAGTACTCTTTCCAGGGGTTGATAGTAAGGCCTCCTGAGTTCAGTTTAGGAAGCCATCTGTTGAACATCATGTTTTGCACCACAGATATATATATAAGACTCAGCTACTGAAAAAATATATGGACCTGACTCCATCTGAAGCCCTAGAGACTGCTAAACAAAGACTCACAGCACTAGCTGCCAGGCTAAGGAGATACACTAGGGAAGCAGAGGCTAAGAAGATAAATGTTCTGTTCTCCAAAGAACCATCCAACGTGTACTCCGAACTGCAGTGCAACCACACAGTAACAGCAGAGCCACCAGCAGCAGAAACTGAACAGTACTGGAAGAACATATGGGAGAAAGAGAAGACACATAACACCAGTGCAAAGTGGCTGCAGGTCCTTAAAGCAGACCATAGCAATCTCCCAGAACAGGAACCAGTCACCATCACAGTAGCAGACATCCAACAGCAGGTCAAGAACATGAAAATCTGGACAGCACCTGGCCCAGACATGATCTACACCTACTGGCTAAAGAAACTAACAGCAGTGCATGAACACCTAGCAGCACAGATGAACCAGCTGCTAGCAGCAGGCTCCCACCCAGAGTGGCTAATACAAGGAAGGACAGTGCTGATCATGAAAGACCCCCACAAGGGAACAGCACCATCCAACTACCGGCCAATAACCTGCCTCCCCACAACATGGAAAGTTCTATTAGGCATCCTAGCCACCAAGCTACAAGACCATATGGGCCAGTACATGAGCACAGCTCAGAAGGGCATTGGGAACAACACCAGAGGCTCAAAACACCAGTTACTCATAGATAGAGCAGTTGCCTGAGACTCAAGGTCTAGGCAGACCAATCTGAGCACTGCCTGGATTGACTACAGGAAAGCCTATGACTCAATGCCACACATATGGATCTGTGAATGCCTGGCACTATATAAAGTCAACAGGACAGTAAGGACTTTCCTCAAGAACTCAATGGGACTGTGGAAGACAACACTGGAAGTAAACTCAAGACAGCTCACACAAGTGGCCATCAAGTACGGCATATACCAAGGTGATGCACTGTCCCCACTGCTGTTCTGCATAGGATTAAATGCCCCAGCCAGATAATCACAAGGACTGGATACGAGTACAAGCTCAAGAGTGGAACTACCATCAGCCACCTCCTCTACATGGATGACATCAAGCTGTATGCTAAGAGTGAATGAGACATTGACTCACTGATCCACCTGACACGGATCTACAGTGAGGACATGGGGATGTTATTTGGACTGGAGAAGTGTGGCAGGATGATAGTAAAGAGAGGGAAGGTAGTTAAGATTGATGGAATGGAACTACCAGTGGGCCACATAGCAGACATAGAGACCAGCTATTAATACCTTGGTATCTCACAGTCACATGGGAACCATGATGAGGAGGCAAGGAATACAGCAACATCCAAGTACCACCAAAGGATAAGACAGGTCCTGAAGACCCAGCTCAATGGGAAGAACAAGATCCATGCCATCAACATGTATGCCCTGCCAGTCATGAAATACCCTGCCGGTATAGTGAGCTGGCCAAAGGAAGGGATGGAGGCTGCTGATGTGAAGACCCAGAAGCTCCTCACAATGAATGGAGGTTTCCACCCCAAGTCCAACACCCAGAGATTGTACACCAGCCACAAGGAGGGTGGGCGGGATCTAATGAGTGTCAAAGCCACTGTCCTGGATGAAACCGAGAGCATCCAGGAGTACATCAGTAAGAAGGTATTCAAAGGTGAACTGCTGAGAGAATGAGTGAGGCAGCAGCAGATGTGGGAGAAAGTTCAAACAGAGGAAGTGCCATGGCAAGACAAGCCCCTGCATGGGATGTACCATCGACAGATAGCTGAGGTGGCTGACTTTGGGAAATCCTATCAGTGGCTGGAAAGGGCTGGACCAAAAGACAGCACTGAGACACTGATCATAGCAGCACAAGAACAGGCACTAAGCACCAGATCCATAGAAGCAGGGGTCTACCACACTAGACAGGACCCAAGGTGCAGATTATGCAAAGAGGCCTCAGAGACAGTCCAACACATAGTGGCAGGGTGTAAGATGCAGGCAGGAACAGCATATACTGAATGGGACAACCAAGTAGCTGGCATTGTGTACAGGAACATCTGCACAGTGTATGGGCTAGACCCTCCCAAGTCCAGATGGGAGATTCCACAAAGGGTTGTGGAGAATAACAGGGCTAAGATCCTGTGGGACTTCCAGATCCAGACAGACAGGCAGGTACTGGCCAATCAACCAGACATCATGGTAGTAGACAAAGACCAGAAGACAGTGGTAGTGATAGATGTAGCAGTGCCAAGTGACAGCAACATCAGGAAGAAGGAGCATGAGAAGCTGGAGGAGTACCAGGGCCTGAAGGAGGAAATAGAGAGGATGTGGAAAGTAAAGGCCAAAGTGGTCCCAGTGGTGGTAGGAGCACTTGGGGCTGTGACTCCTAAGCTGGGAGAGTGGCTGCAACAGATCCCAGGAACAACATCCGAGCTCTCTGTCCAGAAGAGTGCAGTGCTAGGAACAGCTAAGATACTGCGCAGAACCCTCAAACTCCCAGGCCTTTGGTAGAGGACCCAAGATTGAGGAAGACACGTACAACCCATAGGGGTGAGAGGGGATTTTTTATATATATATATATCCGCTATGGATACGTATTTGGTTCTGTCGTGTATATATGTATGTATATGTATATGTATATGTATATGTATGTGTATACACACACACACACACACACATACACATACCAGAATATATATAAAGGTTTTTCAGACTTAACCTACAAATGGTGCTTAGGATGACATCTCTCTCGTTCAGCTGAGTACTACACAAAGACAAAATTATATTGCTATTAATGTGGCTAAGGTGTTGGACTTAAAGCAAGGAGATTCAAATTCAAATTCAAATCCATTCTCAACCATGGAAACACAATGAATAACTTTGAACCCATCACTATCTTTCAGATCAAATTACCCAACTGAGGGTTATTGTGGGAAAAATAGGAGGAGGGATTGCTATGTACACCACTTTTGTGCTCTTGGAGGGAAGGTAGAATTTATTATCAAATTTAATAAATAAATAATTTAGAGCCTCTTTTCAAAGTACTATGGAGAATGGGTGAGAGAAATTCCATTGTCTACTTGCTTCCATGCCAAGCATTAGATCTCTTTACAATGCAAATACTATTTTTGCTTGGATGCTTCATTGTATAATCATTATTTGGTTTGAATTTGCACTGAAAATCACACCAGGGTTGAATTCTGGTAACATTTTTGGTCTAACCAAAATATTAGTTAGCTCGTAGAAAATACAGCCTGGTACAGAATGCCAGTCTAAATGAAGTAATTGTTCATTTATCGTATTATGTAGGGGAATAGATAAAAGATATTGCTGAGAGAAAATCTGGAGTTAGCAGAGCAAATCTTCTACCTTCTAGCTTATTTACTTGTAATCCACCGAGATTTACGTATACAGTGAGATGGGCGGTGTAAATAAACAAATCTCATGCTTGAATGTTGTCTGTTCAATTTTATGCAATTGTTATAAGAATTCGGGCCTTCAACAGACAGTGATGGGGGTAAACCTGTCCATTGCAGACCGTCTGTGGGAGAACCGAGTTGCCTCCACACTCAGATTTTGTTTTAGCCTCTTACTAGTTCAGCAGTAAGCAAGGTCTATGAGTCATAGGTACACACACACAAATACTTACAGGAAGACTGTCAAATCAAACCATGCTGTATTTCATTGTCCACTATGCACACAGCAGCAGAAACAGTAGCAGCTTACCCGAAAGCCAATATTTCAGATGCTATAATTTTCCATGGCGACTCATATGTGCAGTATACAAATTAGTGGGAACAAAACTATCACTCCTACAGAGGATGAAGCAGCTGCACCCAATCTGTTTATGATGGAAAAGTTGCGCACAACCGACTATCATTGAATATAATTTAAATGAATGTATCATGTTGCTTGGCATTGCTCTAAGATTTCACTGAGGTATCAAAACAATTCAGTTACATAAACAAAGACATAATATTATGTGATGGCAACTCAGTAAGAAACATTCTCGATAATGTTGGAGTTTCTGCTTGGGCACAAATACTGCATGTACCATAGCCATTCCTTTTTCTTTCAGCTTACAGATCTTCCCTACCTATGGACGACTGCTTAATGATATGCATTTATATATAATTTTTGTATTGGGCATTTAATTAAACCTAGGGTACTTTCTAACTATATTTTAGTGATTAAAATAATGATAGAATCAAAGATCCAGTAAGAACTAGAAGGTTATCAAGAACTTTTTTGCCCCCCAAAAAAGAAATTGCCGATGACTATACAAGATAAACCAGACTTAGATCCAATATAAATTGTCCAGAAGTTTAAATCTGCCATGTGAATCAGCAACCAGGCTTGCTGAGAAAATCCATATTCAAATGCATGGCCAAAAATTCTGGGAGATCCAATCACAGCACATCTGGAATGTGTCAGATAGTGGAGAACTAATATGATCAAGTTGTAAATCTCATCTAGATGATTAAGATCTTTCCTATGTCTTCCACACATATACCTCACTATATGAAATTATACTACTGTTGGAACCTATAGCAATGTAAGTATTGCTTGGTGTCATTTAAACAAATCAGATATAAAGGCCTCCTAGGAAAACAATTTTCTGATTGCAAGCAGAACATTTGATCTATCATTAATAATGAGAATGAGCTAAAGAAAAGATTATATGACAAGTTAATTGGGTTTTGATCAAATGCTTTTGCCATTTATATTATATACCATGCTTGAATACTTAGGAAACCTTTGTTTTGCTCATGAATGTTTTTCTTCACGGGATAACTTGGCAACCTTCATTCATATAGAGGAGCATTTATTCATGCAACTAGTTTCTTCTATCATTTTGATTTATCCACCAAGCTTTACTAGGTAGTATTTTTATTTTGAGAAAGAATAATGGTAAGAACTGATTTCATTCCACATCCTTATCTTGGCTGCTTGCTTAAGCACATGTCACTGCATCTCCCATATACAAGAAGAATAGCTGAACTGGGATTTGATATATCAGTCATAATCCATTCTCCTGCCCCACCTTCCCATTGGCTTCATGCGTCCAGTGGTGCAATTAAAGTTATGGATAAAATATAAAACATATTAAGGGCCCTGAGAACCTTTAGATTATGTATTAAGGCTTTTAATTTAACTATAATTTGGGGAATATGGAAATAAATGTGTGTTGCACATTAGAGGGTAGTTTCAGATAGACCTGGTTTCTGATGTCCTTTTCCTGAAAGCTGGTGGATGGGGAAAACAAGATAATTATGCTTCACCTGCTTGCTTCCACAAATCCAGAAGAACCAATGGACATGCTGGATATGGCTTCATATTTTCTCTGAACTTCAAAGCTTTTAAAAGTTATCACAAACAGGAAAAGGAAAAGTGCTTATCCTGTTGCCTGGTAAAGCCCTGAGAGAGAAAGATGAATGGTGGATAATGGGGACAGAAAGATAAAAAGAAAGCATAGGAGGAGGAAAAAAAGTAGGTGGAAAACACCTTGAAATGTGGAATACCAAACAATATGCAGGGGCCCCAGTAGGCATCTTGACTCTGAGGTCCCTTAACCCTGGAATCATGTCTGTAGATACATCTTGGCTTTGAGGATACTACCTTTGAATCTGGAATTGCATAGCTATCATTAAGGAAGAATAGAAGAAGCAACAGTGTCTACTGCAAACCACAATGATGGCAGAATGACAGCACATGCACAAATGCCACCATTATGTAGTGGCATGCTGATGTCTGATGCAAGTACATAAGTCACAGCATTGATGATGTTATCATGCATGTATATTAATCATTGGTCTCTCTTGCCTCTCTCCTTCCTTCTTGGATGCCTATAATGAGAAAAAGCTGTTGTGGTCACTAGGATAAGTAGACTTTCAGTCTAAGCAGAGGAGCTCCTCTTCTATTTTTCCAGGGTATATGCAGATCATTCAAGTAGTGGGAACAGAAGGAAAAGGCAAGGATGGGAAAACTTCAACAACTTCTACTTGAGAATAATATAAATCTAAGATGTGGTATAAAGTGAGAACAAACAGTAAATAAAAAATCTTAGCACATAATTGAGTTTACTGGCCTACATAATAAAACTTTCAGACACACATTGGCCACAAAAATGTAAAATGCATTGGCAGAAAGTAAATTTAATTAAATAGTGAGCTGTTGAAAAAGGAATTAAAGGGATGACGCACTTACCTGTAAAAATGTCCATTCAATATTTTGAAGCACTTAAAACAGAGTTTCAAGATGTAATTAGCATATGGCATTCAATATTCAGGTTTATACACATTTTTAGAAGGTGCTGTGTAGAAAAATACATTACCAAAGAGAGAGAATCAAACATGTTTGGTGGTTAAAAGATTCAGGCAGGCTACATAAATCAGATTCTTTTATAGATTAAAAAAAGCTGCATGAAAGAATTGGATAGAACACTTTGGTAAAGTATGGAAATGGCTAGTAGAATAGTTTCTTAAACAATTTTAAAGCCAGGCATCTATAAATAAAGACTAAGATTTAAAATAAAGAATTTTGGAGTCAACCTTAATTTCTAGTGACTAGAAGCACATCTAGCAAGAGTACAGAAGTGCCTTGCCAATGCTTTCTTTCAAGACATTTTTTCAACATCCCTGTCTAGCCTGTGATTTCCGGTGGTTTCCTATCCCAGTATTAGCCAGCCTATACGCAGCAATCAATATAGACCCAAATAATCCAGAAAATAATGCACAGTAATAGATATCAAAACTATAGTACATTTTCATATATCACAAAATTAGAATTTGCCATTGAATATACATTCAACATGGAGCCAGTTATATTTGCTTTCAAATACCTGTTTGTCACATTTACACTATTGAGGGTGCCCTTAGAAAGCAACTTTTACAGAAAGCATAATTTGTGAAGCAATCCAAACAGTATGCATCTCACAGGTTTGGTTCTGACCAGCTTTTTCTAATAATTTCCAGGGGACCCACCGCCCACCTCCCAAAACAACAGTAATGTAGCATGAGTTTTCCAAAAGATATAAATTTGCCACCAAACCTAAACAAGGAAATGAAGTGTCCAAAGGAGATTAATCATGTCATCAAATCAGTCTGCCTGTCATCAACACCTGCCCTCAGTGATCACCTGTTACTGTTTGAAGGATGTTCGTATGATTTCCTTGCCATCTAGGCCCATTGTCTTCCACTTCTGTTTCTCTCACTTTTGCCAACCATAGTTTTTTTCTCTAGTTCATAAGTGACTGTCTCTTGAGGCAATGGTAGCAATCTCTATTTCATCCAGGACTGATCAATTGTTTTTTCTTGAACTCCATGGTACTTTTAGTGACCTGTCTCCAATTCCATAATTTGAAGGCATGCGTCTATCTTCTTTTATTTCCTCTTCCAAAATGTCCAGTTTTCACAACCATATGTTACCATTTGAAAGACCACTACTTTAACTATTTTGATGCTTGTTATCACAGAAATCATCTTAAGCCTTCTTTTCTATGTTTGTTAATTTCCTGGGATTAATCTCTACTTCTCAAGCACACTTTCCATTCTTGTGTATTCTTGAGCCTCAGAAAGCAAAACCACCTACTATTGCTTCATTGTAAATTGTGAGTTCACTAAGTTATGCTGGCTGACGCCCCTTTCCATAGACTGAAGGGCTATGAGCCATAAGACTGCCCACTAGAGATTGAAGGGCTATGGGCTCAAGATAGATTTGCTTCTATCATCCAATTCTGATCAGGCAAAAAATATAGTCTTTGAAAGATTGAATGACACTGAATACCAAACCAAAGTTAGTGCCTTATCCTGGAACAGCAGAGCCCTAAAAACAAAAGACACATGGCAATCCAAATTTTTTTTATGCAGGTTGACCTTCCCAAAGTTAAGGAATAAGTTCTTCTGAGCTAGGTACAATATGCTCCCATCAGCTGTACTACAAGATTCACCAAAACCCCACCAACAGAAGACACCTGCCCGTGTGGCTCTGGGAAAATAGAAACTGTCCAACATAAGGTTGTTTCACTGTAAATTTTACAGGGATCTGCATAAGGACTATATATTTCTCTGGCTGCAACATCTCCCAGGAAGGACTGTTCTTACGAACAAGAACATTCTTCAACTTATGTTTAAACTAAATAGGTATATTTTTAAAAAGTGATGCATAAGTAGGGGAACAATATAAAAATTCTGCAAACTTAAATTGGAATCTTTGAAAGCAGGTTAAAGGTCAGTATCTTACCTTTGCTCAGATATACATTGGTTGGCCCAGAGTTGTTCCTTAAAGATAAATTTAAGGAAAGTTTTGTCCTTGAAAAGACAAGTCCTATTCTGAATCATGCTCAGCGTCTTAATTCAAATTTGAGTTAGTGTTCCCATCTCTGCCACTGACCACAGAACTATGATCTCACCCATTTATAGCCAATTCTCGGTAGAGTGGGTTGGAGGGCTGGCTTGGAAGGCAGATCAGTGAGAAAATAATAATTGCATTTTTATGTCATAAACAACCTATGCTACTTGTTCCCCCCACCTCTTGGCGGGTTTTTAAAAACATTCAGTTTGAACTATATTTAAATCTTGAAGGTGAATCATGAATGTTCATCCATCTTAGCTCAAAAGTAAGTTCATGCTCAAAAGTAAAAGTCATGACATGTCAGCTCAAAAGTAAGATTATTAGTGTCAGCATTACTAGGTAGACCAGACAGGAAACATGACCAGATATGCTAATTCTACTTTATTGTAAAGCTACATTGACAGAAATGTAGAGGTCTGAAAGTACGTCTCTAACCCTGTCTCCTTTACAGCCCAAAAAACTAGGGAGAGTCTCTCCTGAGCCTCTTGCCCCATCCACTATCCAGTTGCAGGCTATGCTGTCTCTTATCCGACCATTCCCTTGGCAGTTTTCCAAGGCCTTTTCCACATACCATTACAAACACATCATATAGTAAATGTGATAATGTTGTGATATCATGTAGCCATTTTAAGCCAACCCTTTCCCCCTCTTGTTCCAAATCACAAAAAGCAAGCCAAAAGAATAAATAAATTGTGAGTTAAAACTCATCTATGCTTTCTTAATGTTAACACTTAAAAAAAAATCCTGTTTTTAATCTTGTCTTACAGATAATACCACAATTCCTAATGCAAGAAGAAGCCTGAATTCAAATGATGGCCTTTACTCATCTAGCTATTATATTCGTCCCACTATTTCTGAGGAACAATCTCTTCTCATGCTGGTGCATTAGTCCCCTGATGAAGAAAGGAACCATCAAAAGAAACAAGAGTTCTCCTACATCTATGAATATATTCCTTTGTAATACTGGTATCTCTGACGTTCCTGTGGAGATGCACTCAATTCAAAAGCAACTTCTGTGTATTTTCATCAAAGTGCCAGGTTGAGAGAATCAGCATGATTCTTAAATTAGTCCTTTAAATTAAAAGTTTAACATTTGAAATCTCATAACAATTAAAGAGTCATCCTGATCTAGAGGATTTCTGCACATATCAAGTATTTAAAGTGCAACACATTTCCTCAGTGTGGAACAAAATGGGGAAAAAAAACTGTAACTGAAAGCTATTTGTGCATCTGTGGGTTATAGAATACTATAATAAAGAAAAGTGTATATCAACACTGTATGTATTTGTCTAAAGTTTATTGTAAAATTATAGAAAGGAATCATATTGTTAGTCTTAAGATGTACTGACACTGGTATACAGAGCGAAAAAAATCTGCAATCAGAGTAATGTTAGTAAATCTATTACACTGTATTTCATGCTTTTACTGCTTAAAAAAAAATCCTACATACTGAAATGTGTAACTTAGATAAGTTAAATGCATTAAAACCTTTAAAAATTGACAACACTTAAAAATTAATGGCTAATTTATTAATTTTATAGTATTTATGCAACAGCATTAATCATGACGAGTGCCTGTTGGGATTAACAGGGGTACAGTTAAAATTGAGTCTTTGCACATTTTGTAGAACTAGTCTACATCTGAAACTTTTCTACTCCTTATTGCTCATTCTTAAGAATTGGAATGTTAATTAAGAGTGTTGCTTTAGCAGAGTATCAAAACTGAAGAAGATTTGACTAGGGGGACAAAACTCCTTTTCTATGAATCCATCCCACAGCTCAGATGTTTGTAGGTGAGGTCAGGTACAGTATCACAGATGCAAGTATTTATTCAATTAGTCAGGACAAGATGATGCCCCTTCCCCTATGCAGAAGGTGACTGGACAGACAGCTGACTCTTAGTGATGGGACGATGTCTTCCACCACACCTTAATAATACCTTCACTGGCACAGAGTAAGTTGTGTACCAGGATCAGATGAGGGAGATGCTACCATTGTTGGTCTCTCCTTCAGCATCTGCTGCCTGAGTCTAATGGCTCATTGTACCTAATGATAGAACTGGTCTTCCAGCTAGTCCCATTCCTTGCTCAGTGCAGCATGCAAGCAGGATGTTAGAGTTCTGATTAAGTATCTCCAAGTAGAACTTACTACTTTCAAGGTAACCTGTTCTACCACTAGCCCTATATTGAACTTTTAAAATTATTTCCTGTAGAGGGTTTTCATAGTCTTCCTTTGGGTACACTCTAGGTCAGGGTTTCTCAACCTTGGCAACTTTAAGACATGTGGACTTCAAGTCTCAGAATTCTGCTGGCTGGGGAAATCTGGGAGTTGCTAACATTGAGAAACACTGCTTTTGGTTTTCAATGCTCTTCTTAAAATGTAGCAGTCTGGGGCAGAAGTTAAGATTTCAGGTGCAGCTTGTCCAATGAAGAGGTAAATAGAAAACTTACTTCTCATGATCTGGACACAATACTAGATTCACTTCCTTAAAGCAGGACTTAACATTGGTTTCTGTTAATTTTTAATATTTTAACATCTTATTTTATGCATTCCCAAACAGAATACATTTGTCATGCACACTTGTCATGCACACTTTAGTAAATCATTTTGCTCATTTTGTAAGTATTCCAGTGTAAGTATTCTTGTGATCCATACATGGAGAAATTTGTAGGAGAAAATTGTACAGAAATTATACAGTAATTTATAAAATAAGTTATAGCTGGCAATTTCATTTCTTCACATTAATTCCAAGTATTTTTTAAATTATTTTTTAAAAAGTTAATGTCTATGTCTTTTGTCTATATGTAATGTCTATATATTGATATAATATAATGTCTATATATTGATGCTCAATAACATTAATAAAAGATATCAAGAAAATTACATTGAGTTACATGTTTTCATTACATGTGTTCATAATATTAAAAAGGAAAAAAGAAATATGGATTTTTGAGCTTAGTAACAAAATCTGCAATATGTTATTGTTTATGAATATTAAAAAGAAAAGAAAGGGAAAAGGGAGGAAAAGAAAAGGAAAACAACTCTAAAAGCAATTTAGATAAATATTTGATTTCTGACTTCCCCCTTCTTTGTTCTCTAAACGATTTACCATATTTTTTGATATAAACTTTAGAAACCATGCTCTAAATGTTTCTATTTGCCCTGCTTCATAATGTGTAATATATATAGAAGCCATCACTGCTTTAATTCTATTTTGTATATATGCTGTTAATTGCCATTGCTGCATATTCTCCAGGTTTAAGTTCCCAGTCAGAGATCATCAGTGCTATATTATTTTTCCATTGTCCTTACAGCCATGAGCATATATCTTAATAAATTATGGTATTTTTAAAAGTATTTTTAACATAATAAATTACGCCTTGCTGATTTCAGCCTAGTGATCAAGAACAATAAGACTCCTGTGAATTATTCACACTGTGGGAAAAGAGGGACTTTATAAAGTGAGTATGTGGGAAACTTCAAATTTATCTGAACTAGCACTGGGTATGGCAGGGTCTGGACAAGTGTTAGGGGAGTCCTGTGCTCTGTCAGCTTAAAATAGAGTTCACAGCTATCTGAACAGGCAAAGGAGGACATGGACAATTGGAAAGGAGGACAAATGGGAGGAAAGGAGGACACACTTTAATATTTGTGTTTACATTCATTGGAGAAGAAGGGATTACAAGTGAGTAAACAGACACACAATGGGGAATACACATTGAGAGGAATGTGCTAGCACCAGCTTTTTGCTTAGCGAGCCATGAGCTAGTTAGGAGGCAGAAGCCTTCAGCACAACTGATTAAGGTCTTGTCAGTTTCAGGTGGAGCTTGTTAACTTGCCCTTAGCGCTTATCAGGGAAGTGCTGCACCACAGAGAAAAGTTGCTCAGGAAGAGATAGTTGGTTAGAGACTCAAAAAGTCAGACAATATTTGATTTTAAGACTATGCCTGCCGAATGAAGGACATGAGGACAAAAAGGAAGACCTGTCCTCCTTTGGCCAGAAGTCTGGTAACCCTAGCTTAAAACTCCCTGCACTCCTTCTGGGTCACCTGTGTTTTTGCTGCCATGGCATATACAGATACTAGTTTGACCCAGTCTTGATTTTAAAAAGCTACTGCATTTGGTCAAGGTTCTCACAGCTATATGGAAACTGAAGATTCCGTGGAAGCACACATAATGAGATCAGTATTGAGTTTATACTTAATTCAATAGCTCTTTAGGTATTAAAAAAATCTCATTTGTTTTACTAAATCCCATTTCACACTCTGCAGTGCTCACTCAGAAACTGTTAATTGCATTTGAAAGGTGAAGATTATCTCCCATGTGTCAAATTGTATCGTAAAATAACCAAAATCCTTTTTATTCCCAGCAACTGTCAAGAGGACAAAAATGCAAAACCTCCTTTTTATTATTAAGAGCACTTTAGAAACTTTTTGGTGTAAAAGACACACAGTGTTGTGCTTGTTTTGTTTTACACATTTTAAAACTGCCCATCATCTAATTGGGTTTTTTTAGCTTATTTATGCTAAGTGGGTTCGTCAGATATAGTTTTTCTACCTCCCCACTGCTAAGTTTGCTTTTCTATGAAAGACACTGCAGTTTTAAATAACTGATGAACATTTCTCCCACCCCCCTTTTTTTTCTGGCTAAAATATTGTTTTGAATAAAAGCTAATTCTCTGTCAATAGACCAAGAAGAAGTTTGTCCAACTGTGTTTAAGAAGACCACAAACAGGAGACCTCAGTATTTTCATTAAGGATCTGGGGAAAAAAAATTATCCTGTTCGCATTTTAAGGCACACAGATCACACTATCCAAAGCTATATATAAACCATTTGGTGCTAATATCTGCTCCCCACTCTCCCAGGGATTAATGCATTATTTGAAACTAAAGAAAAAAACCCTATATATTAGGAGAAAGTACATATATTAGGCTCATATGTAAAATGAATGTATGTATGTATGTATGTATGTGTGTGTGTGTGTATATATATATATATATATACACATACACATACATACATACATACATACATACATACACAGACACATTTCTGAGAAATATGCACAGGAATATATAACTCCCCTCCCCTGAATCACACTAAACTCTCCTTACCTCCTATTTTTTAAAAAAACAATTATTTACTTTAAAAAATGGTGTCAATAAATGCCCCACTCAGTTATTATTGCTGTTATTATGCAACAGCAATCATAATATTAATTTTAAAAAAGATAAATAACAAGAATAATTCGGAATTATACTGCTATGCATGTAATGAATGATATGTATGTATTCTGTTCCTTTTTTTCTTTGTTTCATTTTTCCTTTTGCTTTTTACTTAATTATTAAAAATAAAAAATTATATATTTAAAAAATTTAGAGCACTAAAATAATCACTTTCCAAACCCTTCCTGGAAGACCCAGTAAAAATAAGACCATTTGCATGTGAATAGAAACAGATTTGTTATCAGTATTATTATAATTAATTAATTAATTTAATTTGTATGGCCACCCATCTCAATAAGTGATTCTTGTAATATTAGTATTCAAACTATATTAAAGAAATTTAACCATTAAACCAGAAAAGCCCTGGCACAGTTCCCTTCAAATTCTTTTACACTGGTGTAGGAACTACATAAAACCCTACTGAAGTGGCAAATTGCTGTCATGTCTCTATAGCCAGGACTTGTGCTGCAGAATCATGCAACTAGTCCCCTTCCCTATGTGCTCATGCACATCCAGACACAAAGTCAACACCTCTTCCAGTAAGATAATCAGTTCCTCCCAGCATGTAACATGGAGAAACTATCTTGAACCTCTAAGAACATCACCTTATCCTCTTAGGAGATGTAAAGTCAGAGTGAATGTGACACTGCTGAAACATTTCCTGGACCATTACAGTCATCCATGGGACTGATGGAGCATTTAGTAAATCTACTAGGATTTCATAAGTTGAATTCCAATTGTGGTTGATAAATCATGGAAGCATGACAGTTAATTGTGGTTTATTCAGTAAAATGTGACTGAGCAAACCATGACTAAGCTCAATATGAGAATCCAGGTATAGAGTCAGTAATCATATTAAATAATGCATCCTTTCAGATGAACAGGAGGTTGCGTACAGCAACATCTGTGATTTGTACAGCAAGTATAACTTTTTTAAAAATAATGCAAATAAAATTTCACAAATCGTAGCTTTCCCATCTTCCCTAACTAGATTACGCTATATGATTTATAACTGATGCCCAACTGAGTTGCAAATTTCCTCCTGTGGGAAATGACACAAATCCTTTGATGGTGAATTATCAGAGCTTGAACAAGAATCTATCAGTTCTTGCTTAATTTTTTTATTTGTTTGTGGGTATTTATGAACTTGTTTTTCAACAACGCTTTCAGATTGAACATTCTGTTTTAATGATGGATTATTTACAAACTTTTAATGGTTTCTATGATGATGTGAACTCCTTTTTGGAAGAGAAAAGAGGAGTATGAGATCTATTTCTTCTGTTTGTAATAAATCAAATGTTACTGAGGGACTATAGCTCAGAGCTAACTAAGCACAGTAGTTTCCAAAGGCCAGGGTGTAGTAGGGGAGGGGAATCAGAATCTGTAAGTTGTCAGAAATGATGCCACAATGCCCCGACATTTTTGTACATGTGTGCAATTGTACAGCAGGGCTTATAACATGGTGTCACACCTATTGTCTTTAGATTTTGACACCTGTCCTCTCCCAACACTGCTGCTTATACAGTACATTTGTCACCTGTACACATTCTCAGGGTCATTGCTAAAGAGTCCTGGTTCAAAAGGTTGAGAATCATATCCATCCATCATATCTGGAGAGCAGCAGCTAAAATGGATTAAGTACTTTTATGCAATTTCATCTATTCACACATTAAAATAATATTGTGTTACTTTTCACTAAATACCATAGATGTTAATTATTTTTCTCTTGTGGCATTAATAAGCGTTGTCCAATAATTTAAAAGTTCAATTATTGTCCTTTTTATATTTAATGAAGTTCAAATTCAACTTACCTCCTTACTCCAGGCAAAGAAAAAATACTCAAAAGATAGTTGATGTAATAAGAACATGATTAGGAACATTTTATTAATATATAAAATCTTTAATCAGTTTGCTGATACTCTGAGAAATATCAGACTTTGTGATTCAAAACAGGAAGGGAAGAGAGAATAACAACCTTATTTAGCATTTGCTGGTTCAAAATCATTTCCCATAATTTTTTATTTCTTTTTAATCTGGGTAGGTAGAGACCCACATTCACCCAACAGTTAATCTTTGAAGAGTAGATGAATGCTGAAGATAATAAAGAGCTTTCAGGCAAGTCAATTTCACCTATAAAAGCTTCCTTTGATTGGAAAAGCAAAATCATTAATGTTTCTCAATGAAACAATTGAGCTGCTATTCCTGTACATTAATATGCCAAGCAGAACATGTTCGAAAGTATACAAATTCCTGAAACTCCAGCAAATAATGTTCTGATGCATTCCTGCTTTCTTCCTTCACTGAGTGAGACAGTTCTACTGATACCTTCAACATGTGGCAGCCACTCAGAAAACATGGCCCAACCAATCCCAGTGACTGCAATCTGTATCAAACCAGAGATTTGCTTCTCCCACTAAGGTTAATATTTCATTCTGTTCAGCAGGGCTGTGCCTGATTTTACAATGAAAAGACAAATAGTCTAGGAAGAAAGCTGAAAAATATGTTTGGTCATAGTAGTAGCATCCAAGGATCATGTTGAGAGATTCAGGCAAGGTTCTCTGATCACATTAAGCCATATGATTGATTTGCTTGTGGGTCAACCCAGGCTTAGTGCAATGTGTGGAGTGAACCAGGTGTATCAAGACACAATTATTTAAAATGGTGGATTGGTGTAACATGTAAACCTAGTCCATGTCATCTCTTTCCATTCTTTCTCTGATTTAGAATAGCTGATTCTTGAGTAGGTTAGAAGGTCAAACCTGATAATGGATGAC
Organism: Liasis olivaceus; assembly: GCA_030867105.1. Taxonomy (NCBI): domain Eukaryota; kingdom Metazoa; phylum Chordata; class Lepidosauria; order Squamata; family Pythonidae; genus Liasis; species Liasis olivaceus. Next base: position 202,486,834 of record CM061348.1, read on the forward strand.
ATGATTGGGTACCACACTAAAAAAGCATGGAAGTAATAATCAGAATCCCATTTCTTATCAGGATTCCAATCCTATGAAAACTGATATGTGGCATACCCCACAAAGATGGCAAACCCAAAAAGTGAAGACCACACAGAATTCAAAAAGGCATCTTCAGTGCTAATCGGAGGTGAATAAATAATCTTGAAAACTGTAGAAATCAGTCCCCAAGCAGCCTTATAGCAAGGTAATTAAGGCCAAATCTTTTTGAAACATTTCCTTCCACGTATGGGCTGGGCTAACTTTTGTCACACCAACCAAACACCCTTGCATGCATGTGAAGCTGCTCATACAAAGACTTGTTTTAATCCCATTATTCATGAATATCCCTGGCCAGGTCCAGCAGTATGCCCAATGATGGGAACAAGGCCAACACAGCAGCCCCGTTCCTGAACCTGATGTTTCTTCATATTTCTTAAATTCAATCTCATTTAAATTATTTCAGTACTATCAATGGGCAAGATAGTTGTTGCTAATTTAGATTACATTGATTTATGTCATGTTAGCTAACAGTGTTCATTTCTATAACATAGTAGGCAATGTATAGCTTTTCCAATACCTCCAGATATTGCTATCCTACAACCCCCAGCTTCCCTTACTGTTGGCTAGTTGGGGGTTCAAGGTATAAACAGCCAGCAGTCACTGATGAAGAAGCAAGCAAGCATACAACAAAGCTTGTGTCAGGATAAGATGGAAAACATCAGTTTAACATTGGATTAACTAAATGTCAAGTTAGGTAGCCTTAGTAATAGGCTGGGGATGAGACAAAGGCAGTGTCAAGGGGACATGTCCTTGAAGAATTGTTAGCAAGGCAATTAGGGGAATGGTTTGGATAGCTCTTCCTGCTTTCATGTAGAATTAATGTACATGAGAAGAAAAATCACTTTCTACTTGCTGACTCTGCTGCAAGACTCCGCCTTTTCTCCTGACTGAGGACATTTATGCTCCTTCTCAAGCCTTTGCTTGGAATATTTGCAGCAACCCAAAATGTATCTACAATCCATCTGTGCGCCTTTTAAACATCCCAGCAGACAAGCATTGTTGACATTAATGGAGATGTTATAATTACAGCACCTAGGAAAGTAACACTTTAAAATGTACTTTCAAAATAATTACCTGGTACCCACAAAATCTGTTTGGAGTGGAACAGTATGTAGGAAATGTTCGAAAATAACCAGCCAGGTGGCTTCAAAAAAAAAGGTTGTACTCTTTCTCCATTGAAATGGCAAACTCTGGCTGATTGAATGCTATTTGCTTGCACAGAAGCAAGTATAAGAGCAATCTGCCAGCTCCCTAATTAGGATAAATGTACAAGCTGTCTGATTTTAACTGAACAATAAAGTTTTTTTGTTTGTTTGTTTTAAGATATGCTATGGGCACCCAAAAGCATGTGTCCTGTATTTTGGAATTTAAGCCTTAACTATCATCAATATTGTATGTGTGTATAGATTAGATTAGATTAGATTAGATTAGATTAGATTAGATTAGATTAGAGTAGAGTAGAGTAGAGTAGAGTAGATTAGATTAGATTAGATTAGATTAGATTAGATTAGATTAGATTAGATTATAATGACAGTTATCTCAAACCCTGATGGACTACGGGAAAGGGAGGAAAAAAGGAAAGAACACCACAATATATCAGTTGAGCCTACTGTTTTGCTTGCAGATATGTAATTTATGGGTATATCTGAGTATAATGTTGTGCTCATATAAAGGGACAAATTAAAAGGAGAGAAAATAGAGAAGATGAGGATACTTTCAAAATTTGCAAGGAGGCATGAAAGGGCACCTTATCTTAGAGGTGTTCATGCAGGATTTGTCCCTCTTATTTTAATCTAAAAATAAATAAATAAAAACTAGATAAAGCATCAGCTTCATCATCATCATCTCATACTACATATATGCTCTATCAATCTCATAGTTTCTCTCTAGAAATGATCACATAACCATAAAACATTGGTCTGGCGATCCTCATGTTGTATGGCCATTCTCAGAAGAGATGCAAGAATTGGGAGATCCCTTCTGCTAGCAATAAATATATTTATTTATTGGATGGTTGGCTTTTGTTTTAATTAAAATTAAAAGACAGAGCTGCATCAACTACCATCAAAGAAAGACACTCTCCCCAACTGTGATTTTTATAGATTTGTTTACTCCATGCAAAAGACATATACCAAATTCTCTTGAGTTCCTTCTGTTCAAGAGTAGACTCAATAATTTCAGCAGCTGACAGCAGATTTTGGACAAAGGACCAAAATAGGAAATAGGAGTTTTAATTGAATGTTAATCTTTCAAACCTATTTTCAGTACTTTTGCTTGTGTAGTCAATAAACTGGGAAAGATTTAAGTCTGTAAAGATGTGCATGATTTAGGATAGGAAATCCTGTATATAAATTGAATTTTAGATATATACCTTAGAGAGGTATTTAAAATATTACTCCTGCAAATTTATGGATCATTTAAAAATATTCATCTCTGTTACAAAACAGATCAAAATATTACTAAAATTGTTTAGATGTATAAAATGAATAAATAATAATGTATTTCAGGTTCATCAAATCATATTCTGATCACAGATATGAAAACCATCTAAATAGGCTTCATGTAAAGGAATTATCAACTCACGTTCAGCAATATATTTTGTTCTTTTCTCTTCATTTATTTTGCCATGTTGTCCCTTTAAACTTGCATGAAAATACAGTTATTTTTAAGATGGCCCCCCACTAATTTTTTATTTCCCCAGTTATACATTTTCATTGGTTATTTAACCAAAGAAGTATATTCTGTAAGTGAGGCTTAAGAAGAACCATTCTCTTTTTACATTGCTTGCATAAAGACAATTGAAGAGAAGTAATACATAATTATTAATAAATATTTAATAAGGAGGGAGACAAAAAAAACTGGAATTAATTTGGAGAAAATGACTCCAGATCAAATATATAGAATTATCCTAAAAGACCTTCTTAAAAACGCACTTATTATCCTAGTTGTCTGAAACCATGAGCGTCACATTTGAGTGACATTTTCTAGAAATTTGCATTTGGTAATGCGCTAACTAGCATGCTTGGATTACATGTGGGAAAATCAGGCATCAAACCTCTGAAACATCACTTAGGAGAAAGTCTCATTAAACTTGGTGGAATCTAGTTCTAAGTAGATGCAGATAGGATTGTATTGGCAAGGTCAAATTCATTGACTTAAGAAGTTTATTAAGGGCTCATGGCAATCTTGTTTTGCTAATATGCTATCATTAAGGGAAAAAACAAAACACACAGAACAAAATGAGCCAGGAAAGTTGGAGTATGATTGGTAGCTATGAAATTCTGGCTGATTATTACAGAAAAAAATGGAACTGAATGAAAAGGAATCTTGGCTGACTCCCTAGAATATGAGCAACAGCAACCCACATTGCAGTGCTTTGCTGTTAACTCCATTTGTTTGTAGTATAGAAATAATTTTAGAATGATAGAATTGGGTTTGGGTAAGAAAGTGAAGCAGTCAGCGGTTTTGAAAGCCAAGCATCAGATTACATTTTAGGAACCTATCCTGATGTATTTTATTAGTTTTATTCAGCTTTGCTTCCTAATATTTATGAATGATTGTTTTTTTATTCAAACCATAACATAAAAAGTAATTGAATAAATTAAACATGGATTTCCCTGAAATAGCTCACTGCAGAACTATATTTATATTTTATATGTCATATGTGCCTTTCTTTTTTTTTAAAAATGAAGTTAATAAAAAATTAGCATTTGCAGTTACTACTAAACAAGATCAGTACACTAATTATATTAACAGTTTTTTCCATCTCATACTTTTCATAGTAAGCATTTGTCTTCCCCTCCCGTGTTGGTATTTTCTTCAGGTCTTGGAGATGTTTAATCACAGCCTATTCAGCAAAATGGAATAAAATTGTTTATTAGTTTGTTTCATTAATTTTCTGGTTTCTATCCCATCTTTTCTGAAAGAGCTCTAGGTGGCTTACGTACGCATCTCTCTTCAATTTTCCCCAGAAGAGCAACCTTGTGAAGTAAGGTGTCCTGAAAAGAAAGAGAGAGTGATTGACCCAAAGTCATCCAGTGAGTTTTTCCAAGGCTAAGGGTAGACTTGAGGCTGGGTCTTCCCAGTCCTAGTTCAACACCATCAAACCTCTATACAATATTTATGTAAAGTATATAAATGTAATTGATAATGTTACCTTACAAAATATTCATATTTAGTTCTGATTTTGGTAGATGCTGTCCACTGGATTAAATAATCCATAAAGGAACTTTTATTATAAATCCACAGTGAAAGCTTATCTCTGTCTACATAAATTATCTTTGTTCTTATTCTACACGTTACACATGCTGATCCAGAGTTGGCAGACTACCAGTTGATTTCAACTAAAATTCCACATACATTTGAAACAAGTATTTTCAATATCTGTGTTGGGAGCCTCCTATATATTTGGGTTTGATGCATTATTGTATTTGTCAAATGAACCAAATACTTACACTTGGTCTGTTTATTTCAGCATCACAAGTTCTACTGTAAATTGATTCCAATATCACCTCTTAATTTCAAACCACAGAAAAACTGATATTTTCTCAACCCAATCTGTTTGTAGCAATTATATATAGACAATTTGCTACCTTGTGAATACTTTGAGTCACAACAAGTTACTGGGTTGGTACTACTGCAGCTTTCCAGTGAAAATAATATACATTTTGTGACCTAGATGACAATATTTTTAATGTGGACTCTTAAGATGGAGTCTCAAACAATGCAGTTTGAAAGCTAGTATGAAATCATCTGAGCTTCAGAGCAGTTTCATATTTCTGGGAAATGTGCTTTTCAACTAGAAGATTATAGTGCCTTTAATTAAAAGATCTCAAGGGTTTTCCCCCATATCAGAAGAATATTCAGTGAAACAAAGGACCAACAAAAAGTTATGATTTAAAAAAAACACTTTATCTTATTACCAAAAAAAAAGTAGCTTATAATTTATTTTTGATTATTTCTTAATTATAAAGTGAAAATAGCAGGGACCGCAAGGGCCATTTAGCTTAATATAGAAAAGAATCCTCTCCAGAATCCTTTATTATGGCACATTAGCTTGGTCAGTCCAATACCTTGTGCTGGCATAATATGGCATAATATGGCACTCTTTCTGTGAGCCAACTCAGCTGGACTAGCAAATGACTCGTTCTTTAACCTTGGTGATCAAGAAGCACATTTGCTGGTATCTGAAGGCAGCAAATATGAATTAGTAGACGCATGAAAATCAGACAAAATCCGGTGATTTGAATTTGAATTCAAGATTTGAAAATACAAGATTCCATTTGAACTGAACCAAACATTTAATTTGATAAAATATTCAGCTGTAGATTCTAAAGAGAAGTATCCAGACCCTGACTCATTTTCTGGTAGAATGGAATGACAAAATAGCAATGGCAAACCAAATACAGAACATGAACTCTACAATGCTTCAGCAAGACAGTTTCAAGATTTTCACTACACTGAATGTACGAAATATTTTCCTTTCCTTGCAAAGATAGAAGAGATGAGTAAAGGGTGGCTCCAATTTTCTAGCAAAAAGCCTGTACAGAAGCTGAGCTGAACCTATGGAGAAAGCGCATGCTGATAATATATTGTATTTGACTCTCTCCTTTCATTCAGAAGCTCATGGTGCTGTACTTAGCCTTCCCTCCTCTTATTTTTTTCTGACCCCAACAACTGAGCTTTCTCTTCATTCAACCCCACAACAAGAATCGTTGAACTAAGAGAAAGCTACTGGCTCAAAGTCACATGGTGAGCTTCTGTGGCTTTGGGTAGAGCAGAATCTGGGCCTTATTGCACCTAGTGCAATTTATATTCCATTTGATGCAAAAAAAATATGTATTTATATCAAAGAAATCAATAGAAGACAAGGCAGAGGTAGAAAAGAAACAAAAATAAAACAAGAATTCCAACATACACACATACATACATATGGTGATGAATGAACCAGACTTAAGAGTACACTAAAAAGCTGAATACCTACAGACAGGCTACACCCAGACTAACAAGCACTATACTAAAAGTCAGACAAACAGATTGAGAGATCAGGAAAGATAAAATTAAAGGATATGGACTGAGAAAAGTTCACCTAAGAAAGAGTAAAGTATTTACTCTCTATTTAGTCATTTACTGACAGAACTGTATATGCCACTCCAATCCACCAGAACTCTGAGCAGCTTAGATTTCCTTCTTATGGCAAGAATATTAGAATAGTAGGATAATATTACAAAAGTAACAGTAGCAAAAAAATTGCAAAACCATGGCCAACAATAAAGATCAAAACACTATGGAGGGTAGGGCTCCCAATTTATACCAGATCCCCTCCAGGGATTTTAAGAAGTCCTGGTAGTTTTTTGGCTTTCTTGAAACTCAACAGGGTTCAGGCTATTCCGATTTCAGGAGGTAAATTATTCCAGAGAAGTGGAGCTGCAGTAGAGAAGCTTGACTCTTCCTTGGGTCCTGTAAACACTAATCCAGGACCCAGAGTGAGCCTGCTCTACCTAATCTTAGGGAATAGGTGGTCCCATAGATATCTGGGTCCTAAGCCATATAATCCTTTACAGTACATGTCAGGGCTGTTCAGTCTCCAGAAGGCTTTGGAATGTACAGGAAGACAAATATGGTACCTGTCTGAAACAGTTTAAAACAGCTCAGTGTTTTCCAGGATTGCGCAGCATAATCATGCAAGACACTGCTTTGTTGCAAACAGGTATTAGATCCATGTTCTCATGCTCAAACACTCCTTTCCGAGATTGAATCTGAAGTGCTGCACAGCCCTAGTAGAGATAAAAAGAATGGCAGAATAAAATACTCCCTCCATCTCTCTTCCTCTCTGGGTCTCCAAGTGAATCTGTCTGTACAGACTGTAGAAACAAGAGGCACAAGAAGCAGGACAGCAATCCTCCAAATGCTGTCATAATCAGAGTTTGCAAGGGTGATAAAACCCATTGGCTGCCTATTCACATCACTATCAGAGACCCTATCAGATCACAATTGCTTTCTCAGCTTTGTCCATGCAGTGCCTGAAACGTTGCAAAGCCAAAAGCATTGAAAAACACATTGAATCTCTGAATTGCCTTCAAATCTCTCCGAAGTGCTTCAGAGGCACCTGATTGAATTTGAAGGGGTGATTTAATTGACTTGTCCTTCTAATTAAATCACCTATCTGAAGCTTCACAAAACCCTTTGCATTAGGCAGCCTTTATGCCCTTCATGTAGATATTAGAGCCCTTACTTCATCTGAAGTTAGGCAAAATGATTTCCTCATTAGATTACCCAGATTACCCATTAGATTACCCATTTATTGTGGGGTTGTGGAAAGCCTTTTTAAAGCTTCCTTATTGCCTTGGGATACCATCACACTTACCTACTGCAAATCAATTTTTAAAAGCTGTTCAGCTAACAAGCTTCACATAACTGTATGTGATGTTCTAAGCCAGTATTTTTCAAGCTTGGCAACTTTAGGATGTGTGGACTTCAACTCCCAGAATTCCCCAGCCAGCATGCTGGCTGGAGAATTCTGGAAATTGAAGTCCACACATCTTAAAGTTGCCAAGGCTGAGAAACACTGTTCTAAGCACTTATTTACCATAGATGAACATTACCATTTTATAACATCTTAATGTCTTTGAGGGTTTCCTTAAATATTATAAAAGTTAAGTTTATAAAAGTAGAAATTATATTATCTAAAGTTCTCAGTGCCATGGCTGTGGATTCTTGCTAATGGGCAAAGGAAAAGCTCATGGTAGTTCTGACATTAACCTTATATAGAGAGAACTGCATTTGCTCATTCAGGGGGCTGAAAATTTGCCTCCTCACTATGTCCCTGCGCTAAGTGGTTACCCAACCCTGATTTGACAGAAAGCTTTGTCTATTTATGTTTCTCCATGAAGCACCATTTATACTGAATGTCTACCTGTCTGACTGCCTATTTCTGTATTCCCCATCATTATACTGACACATATTTGAATATAACTCATATATAATTCTTACCTTGCATGGGTATAAGTTTATGATATTTTCTAGATCAAGGCCTTGAATTAAAAATTGGGGAAATGTGGTTGGAATCCTCACAGACTGAAGGAGGTGTTTTTTTTTTTTTTTTTAAGGTTTCTCTTGTATGCAGATCTTTCTAAGTTATGCAATAAAAGAGAGATTTAATGTGACACTTGTTAAATCAGTCTACTAAAGTAATAGTGACATGCCTGAAGATCCTAGGACATTCTTGTTCCTTGTCTTCAATTAAAATTGGCTCTTGGGGTCTCCTTGGATTTCAACAGAGTTAATGAGATGTCAGTATCCACCACTAAGAGCTTCTTTTATTTAAAGTCCCACCTACAATAAGTGCAGGCTGGCATTGGAAGGACTCTCCCTGATACCCCAAACTTTTATGTCATATATTTTACTGTGAAACATGTTCTTGCAATATCAAATCCTTGTCATAAAGCTTGGAAGCTTCAGCCTTTGCTTGTTTCACATGATGGATGCCGCCTTGCTCCATGAACTTTGGTTATTGGTAGGAACACTATTGAACTTGGACTGTATTTATGACTATGCCTTTGCACGCTGGATTTATAACCTTAAAATTTCTAAGTAATTGATTCCAGCCTGAAGGGGCCAAGACACAAAAGTTTCACTGAGATACATTTTTGAAATATTCCCTGTGTACCACTTTAAGGCAGAGAATAGCACTGCAGCCTCCAAACTGTGCAGTAAATAGCTTATAAAGAAGTTGAGCTAAACCAGTGCAAAAAGCGTGTTACTCCAATTTAAAAATAAAAGTAAACTTTTAAAAATGAATCCTATGTTTTTACTAAAGTTTGACATGTCCAAATTCTGATCTCTGGCTTGCTTTTTTGGACCTATAGGCTTGCTGGTCTGACTCATTTGCAAGGCCAATCTCTTTTGCAAATAATATGTATTGCTTGCATAACAGTTTTAAAAAATCTGAAAGCAGTGCATTATCACTATCAAAAATATAATATACTATGATTTAAATAGTTTGCATAATAGGAAATAATCTGTGTGATACATGCAATAGTTTAATAGCAAGCACACTATCTCAGGTCTTCTCACAGACTGAATATATTTGAGCCTGCCTGCCTGCCTTCCCTGAATCTTTCTATTGTCTGAGTAAAAGACTCAACTAGCTGAGCAATACTCCCCCAAGCAGTCTAATATGCAGAGGTGACACAGCTCATTGTTTGTACTCATGCCAATATAAGGAAGCACATCACATTACTCAGTCTCTCCTCAGTTTTGTGCGTTTTGTGCATGCTGTGGAAGGAAAGCTGCTATAGTGTTTCACCCATCCTTTTCAAATTATGCCAAAGGCATCTGACTTAATACTTCAAATGTTCAGTTTGAAGGAATATTGGTTTATACCTTGACTTTTCCCTAGGAGATTATGGTGGATTATAAATAAATCTCCCCACATTTAATCTCTCCAGTAAAAGCCCTCGGGGAAATGCTAGGCTGAGACAACGTGTCAGGTCCAAATTGTGACCCAAGGAGCTTTCATTGTAGCTATTGGATTTGATTCTGGTCCCCAGTCCTAATCTAACACAATGCCAGTAATTTGATCTAATTGTCTCTGGATCAAATGACCTATCCAAGGCTTTACTACATATTTCAGTATTATGCCAAATAAATGGAAAACAAGAACAAAATCAATATTGAATAACAAATGCCTTTTAGAGACAGAGTCCATTGCTGCCAGATCTTCATTTAGGAATCAAAAATTAAATCCAATACAGTGCTAATGCTTTTTTAAAATACTAAGATTGGTTTGTAAAAAATAAAATACTTTCGTCTTCCCTTCCTAATTATAGCACAATTGTTTGTTCTTTTGCTGGATTTTTCTTTCTTGGGATGCAATTCTCAGGGTTTATTTTCAGAGACTATGCATGATTTTAAAGTCTCCTGTAGTAAGGCTCACTCTTCACCATGTATTATCTTAGGACAGGAAAATTCAGTATTGCTATTGAAAAAAAACTTCCTCAAACCCCACTTCCCTAAAACCTAAGGTGATCTGGGAGATGAAAAACAGGATGTTATTCTTATATATGCCATTTATTTCTAAGAAAAAAAAAATGATTTCACAAAGTTAGTGGGAGAAAAATACTACAAATTATGAAAGCTAGCCTAATTTGCCAGTTTTGACCTTTCAAAGGAATATCAATCATTTGGACAACATTGAATATCTCAGATTTCCAATAAAGATAATTAGATATATTATTATGCCCAAAATGTTTTTGAAGAGAGGAAGATATCAAACTGAATAGAACAAACACTTTACATTCCTAAAAAAAATAAAATAAAAAGCACTTCTGCAGATCTCTTTCAAAAGAGCATTAGATAGACAGACACCTTATTAAAGATGATGGGAAAGGTGAAGATGCTATTTGCTCAGGACAAAACTTAGCTATTTCTTTCAACATCCCTACCTTTTCTCAAATGGCAGACAAGTGAATGTCTTAATTTCCCACCCACTCCATAACTCAGTAGTCATGTTAGACAAGTTAAATCAACTTTAAAACCTCCAGAACTCACTGTTGGATCAAACTGTCTCCCTTCCCCTCTGACATGCATGCAGGGTAGAACCTTTAGGGCAGTGTTGTCCAAACTTGGCCACTTTAAGATGAGTGGACTTCAACTCCCAGAATTCCCCAGCATGGCTGGGGAATTCTGGGAGTTGAAGTCCACTCATCTTAAAGTGGCCACGTTTGGATGACACTGCTTTAGGGAGTTCCTTTATGGACCAATCAGGGTCAATATCTGTTGCAGGCTTAGATGTTCAGTGCTCAGGACATCTGATGGGGCAGACCTCTCCACAATGTAGGCACGCTATAAACACTTGTCTGGGCTGAGAGCAAAGAAATCAAGATGGCATCTGGGCATGTAGGAGCAGTGGAAATGTGCCTGAGAATGTCAAAACTCCCCCCCTATGGCTGCTCCTTTTTTTTTTTGGACAAGGCAAGAAGTTGCCTTATCTGTATCTCCCTCTCTTATAATAAACAGCCCCTCCTTGTTAGCAATCCCACTGTCCTGCTGCTCTTGAAAATTCAGGCTCCATATTCACAAACACTTGCAAATGGATAAATGAGTGTTACTTGACCTGAATCACACATTCCAGAATAGGACTCTTGAAATAATTAAAGACTGTTCAATAGCAGGTGACTTTACTGTATTAAAGGAAAGAATAGCTTCCTCATTATAGCCACAAGGCAAGAGTAGTTCTAAATTGTTTCATATTGTGGGCACCTACAAACCAGGCCATTATATTCAGCATTGTATTCAACAGTTAACCACATAGCTAACCTGAGAGATCAATCCATGCTGCACTGTTGCTTTATCATTCCATTTATTTAAAATATAGACTCATTCCAATTGCTATATTTCTATATTTTTTCTAATCATTAAAACAGCTAACTAAAATTAAAAATAAAAAGAGAAAGTTCTGCAGAAGTGATCTGTAGCATTTCTCAGCATCTTAGGAAGGTGATCTAACTTATTTATAAAATCAAACTATCAGACAATCCATAGAGAGAGTTATGTTTGATCACATTAGAGATCCCAAAACCTTTTATGCTAGAGGGCCCATTTGTAAAATTGGGAGAATATTATACACCTCAGTTTATAAGAATGGGCACTTTGGTGAGTGCCAAAGAGTCACCCAGGTTATACTGGTAGTCAGAGGTACCAGTCTAACATACAATCCAGCTCCACCACATTGTAAAGTTAAATCCTCTCTACCACTTAGTAGGATGATACAAGTAGCCAGCCTTTTCAACAAAGTAGAGAAAACAAGCAGAGGATGGCTTTTGGAATACTGGCCAATCTGCTAATAGCACCTCTGCCTTGAGTCATATGACCAGGAGGGAAGGGAGCTTAAGACTGGAGCAGTCAGCAACATTCCAGGCCACTGCCCAGGTGTCTCATCCATAACGGTGCACTGGGAGAAGTTGGTTGGGCTGTTTTCATTTTCCTCTGCAGCCCCCAACCCTACTCAGTCTTTCTTTTGTCAGCTTTTCCCCAACACCAAATTTGCTCCTGTTCTATTTTTGGAAGGTTGTCCTGCTCATGGACAGACAGCCTCCTGAATCCCTTTATGTAATTCCTTTCCAACATTCCATTGGGTTGAAAGGAATAAGAAAACGTTCTGAAACAGACTCCAGCAGAAGATTTTAAGAATTTGTATTATCTATGAACAGAATATATAAAGCATAATGTGAAGTACAGAGGCTTCTGCTGTCTATACAATTCTCTGTACCACTTAAGTTCAACAAGGAATGTCGTTGCTTGGATTTAGCAAAGCATAAGGTGTAGCAACTGAGTTGAAATACCCCATGTTTTGGGAAGATATAATTTGTATTAGAAAATACCTAAAAATACATCAAATGCAACCCACTTAGGGTTTGTTTATTCAATGACTGAACATATCCATTAAAGATGGGTAGAATGGAATATTGGGTTGGCATATCCTGAAAAAAGGTGATCACTGAATAATAAGAACACCAGAGAGGATGACTTGAATTCTGCAAACACTTCATTGCATGTCTTATTCTTTCATTTTATTTATTCAAAGTATGCCTTATCTTTCCACTCAAGCAAGTATACTTGTTATACTTCACAATTAAAACTATCAAAATATTTGTAGATTAGGAAAATTAGTTTTATAAAAGAAGATACGCTTCATGTAAAATACTCAAATATCCATTTCTCTAAAAATTTTCTCACATATAAATTATACACACAAAAATACATACATATACTTATCAAGCTATATCCTTCTGGGATAAGGAACATTAAGCAGAGCACAGGAAAGGAGTAAGTAACAGTAAGCAAAGATAATTAAAGGCATGAAATGAGAAAAAGAAAGGTAACCCACATGAAATTTATACCAACACTATTCACCATATTTCACCATTCTGTCTTTTCATGCTTAGTTTATATACCATATTTATATACCACTTCATACACTGCAATTTCTTCTTTGAACTTCTCACCTCACAAACTCTGTCTTTCCCTTCCTCTCAGCTCATTCACTCTTCCTTCAAACATTGTTCTGCAATTTTATTCTCATTCATTTTACATGACCAAACCACCTCATTATACTTTCTTTGTTCTGGTTGCTCACTTTTGTACTCAGTCCACAATCATTCAGCATCTGTCTGTTCATTCCTAACACTATGCCTTCTTGTTTTGCCGTATATACTTAAGTACCCCATTTAATTTGCTGTTATATTTCTCCTGATCTACCTTACTCTACTTCCATTCAACAAGATGTTTTTGCTTGTTTCAACATTCATTCTTTGCAACAAAACACATACTATCCACCAACTTTATACAGTGAAACCTCATTTTAATGCATATTTGGGGGCAGTGAGTGTCCATTATTCCAGAATGCCTGCTAAATATGGAAACACACATGAACACACATCACTGATAGCACAACTTCTGTTATCACATCATTACATAAATTTCTACAGACATTTTAAATTTAAGGCAAAATGAACACAGATTTAGCTATCTCATCCAGATTACTTTAGACGCAAGAGGAATGTCCATTATTTCAAGGGAATGGCTTGGCATACATCTGTTCAATTACATCTAAAGATTCCTAAATTGGGGTCAGTTAAATCAAAGTTGTATTGTACAATATTTGCAAATCTTAAAAATTTCCATCCATCTTTAGTAAATATTACACCAAGATTCATGTAATGGTTCTGGTTTTCACTATTTTATACTTGGTCATTAAAGTATTTGCATTGTATTGTATTATGTACAACTTACAGTTGTTCATTCTGTCTTCCTGTCACTCACAATTACCTTGGTCTTTCTTACTTCTCATTGCATCATATATTCTATCTATCAGTCACTGCAAATCATTTGGATTCTCAGCCAACAACATGGCATCACCTGCATACAAAGAACATAATATTCATGAAACCAACACTTGGTGGGTTTCACAGACACACAACTTTCATTTCATTTGTTAACTCGTGTTCTTTACCATGTATTCCTTTCATATTCTAAGTTAAAGTCTTCTGTATGCCATGATCATAACCAGATGGGCCCATAGATTCTGATTTCTGTTGCATAACACTTTTTAATAAGACAGAGATATAGACTAGATTGCCAACTTAATTATACGTGCTACATGCAACATTCCCTGAGCATTCCCTATTCAGATTTGGCACCTTTTGACCAGTATGTCCCAAATGCAAACAAAGCTCAGTTTTACCAAGCATGCTCACATTATTCTATGCAAGCTAGAATATCTAATCTAGACACTATCTTGCAAGCCAATTTACTGTTAACTGCATCTCACCAACTAGGATGTATATGCAACATGATGACACCCACAGGCTATGTGTTATACATAAATAACAGCCACATAAATTGACTTCTCAAGTATCCGCTGAGTTAGATTCAGCAGAATTCCACAAGACTTTGTATTCTTTTTGAATAACAAAACAATTTTCAGAAATATTTCTTAGGAATATATAAAATTAAAGGTTTTTCCCAGAAGACAATCATGAACAATGAGATTTTTAGTTTCACAATTTATTTTGTTCTCTTTCTCTCCTGAAATCAACCAGGAAAATAGGAATCAGCTGCAGCTAATATAGAAATCATAATTTGTCTGTTTATTTTATCTCAATCAAGTACACTGAGCCACTTTGGCAGTTCCTTTAGGGAAAGCAAAAGCTGATCAAAAATGCCGTAAAACAGATCAACATCAAAAGTTACTCAACAGAAAGTGTTTCCATACGGATGTAGTAATTTTGGAAGAAACAGTTATTTTCTCCCCAGTAGAACAGAACTGATACTATCCAGCTTTTTGGCAGATATTTTCCATCATGCAGCCAAATCAGATTAGCCTAACTGAAGAATTTACTCATGCCATGAGAGACAACAAGGATGAACTCATCAGCTCTACCAGCACTTTTATACCAATATCACGTCACCTTCTACAGGCCAGTGGCAAATCATTATAGCAGATAGCCATCCCTACTTAAGGAGATTTACTCTGGGATTTCGAACCTTCCTCCTAAATCTACATAGTTTCTAGGGTGCAGTACTTACACAGGCTTCCAAGGCCAAATGTAAGTAGGATAAAAAACAGTTTCCTTTATATTAGGAAGAACACATGGAAATTTAATTTTGTGGCAGAAAAACAAGGAAGCTTATGTAGTCTGCCACATGCTTCTCCAGCATATATTTAGAAATAATTGGAACTAAACCACCATTCAATATGCTGATTTATGTTAGGAAAGGGAGGAAACTTAACTCTTCCATTCCAGAGCTCTGAAGGTATGTTGACAATATCACAGCCAACACAACAGACCTGCAGGCACGCTATGTTCCAGTTGTAATTATTGGTTTAAAACCTTTCACCCAAAGTATGTTGAGATTGAAGAAAAACTCATAGGAATGATGCTAAGATTTTCAAAGAGAACTATTCTGTTACTTAATTGAACCGCTTTTAAAATTTTGTTTACTTAGGCTATGTAAGCTTTTAATGTAAACGGCTTTGCCTTTATTTGAAGAGGAAGTGGGGGATAGAGTTTATTTATTTTATAAAGTTCTATGGCTCCCATCTCATATACATGATTCTGGGCAGCTAACAATGAAAACAATAGAAAAACGAACTAAAACAGCCACAATTTAAACATTATTTTGTTGTATATAATTATATAAATAGGTATACTTAGGTATTGTTTTGAAATTTCTAGCCTCTTCAGATTGTAACAAATGTTTAAACTCTAAATTTGGAACGCTATCAAGCATTCCACTTCTCAGTCAATGAGCAGAGGAGGCAGAAGATAAGCCATGGCTATTTGGTTCACAGCGACTCAGTTTATGTCTTTAGAATATCTGTAGCCTGGCTCTGCAGCACTTCAGATGTGAAGGAACACATATACAGGTGAACCTTGAAAAATTAGAATATTGTGCAAATGTTCATTTATGTCAGTATGGCAACTCAAAAGGTGAAACCAATATATGAGATAGATGCATTACATGCAAAGTGAGATATGTCAAGCCTTACTTTGGTATAATTGTGATGATTATGGCATACAGCTTATGAAAACCCCAAATTCACAATCTCAGAAAATTAGAATATTACATGACATCAATAACACAAGGATTGGAAATAGAACAATATCGGACCTCTGCAAAGTATAAGCATGCATATGTACTCAGTACTTGGTTTGGGCCCTTTTTGCAGCAATGACTGCCGCAATGCGGCGTGGCATGGATGCTATCAGCCTGTGGCACTGCTGAGGTGTTATAGAAGACCAGGATGCTTCAATAGCGGCCTTCAGCTCCGCTGCATTGTTCGGTCTCATGTCCCTCATCTTTCTCTTGGCAATGCCCCATAGATTCTCTATGGGGTTCAGGTCAGGCGAGTTTGCTGGCCAATCAAGCACAGTAATCCCATGGTCACTGAACCAGGTTTTGGTACTTTTGGCAGTGTGGGCAGGTGCCACGTCCTGCTGGAAAATGAAGTCAGCATCCCCATAAAGCTCGTCTGCGGAAGGAAGCATGAAGTGCTCCAAAATCTCCTGGTAGACGGCTGTGTTGACCCTGGACTTAATGAAGCACAGTGGACCAACACCAGCAGATGACATGGCTCCCCAAATCAACACAGACTGTGGAAACTTCACACTGGACTTCAAGCATCGTGCATTGTGTGCCTCTCCATTCTTCCTCCAGACTCTGGGTCCTTGGTTCCCAAATGAGATGCAAAAATTGCTCTCATCAGAAAAGAGGACTTTGGACCACTGGGCAACAGACCAGTCCTTTTTTTCTGTAGCCCAGGTTAGACGCTTCTGACATTGTTTGTTGTTCAGGAGCGGCTTGACAAGAGGAATACGACATTTGAAGCCCATGTCCAGGATCCATCTGTGTGTGGTGGCTCTTGATGCACTAACTCCAGCCTCAGTCCACTCCTTGTGAAAGTCCCCAACACTTTTGAATGGCCTTTTCCTGACAATCCTCTCCAGGCTGCAGTCATCCCTGCTGCTTGTGCACCTTTTTCTACCACACTTTTCCCTTCCACATAACCTTCTATTGATGTGCTTTGATACAGCACTTTGGGAACATCCAACTTCTTTTGCAATGACCTTTTGGGACTTTCCCTCCTTATGGAGGGTGTCAATGATGGTTTTCTGCACAACTGTCAGCTCAGCAGTCTTTCCCATGCTTGTGATTCCTACTGAACCAGCCTGGGAGACCATTGAAAGGCTCAGGAACCCTTTGCAGGTGTTATGGATTCATTAGCTGATTAGAGTGGGACACTTTGAGCCTAGAATATTGAACCTTTTCACACTATTCTAATTTTCTGAGATTGTGAATTTGGGGTTTTCATAAGCTGTATGCCATAATCATCACAATTATACCAAAGTAAGGCTTGACATATCTCGCTTTGCATGTAATGCGTCTATCTCATATATTGGTTTCACCTTTCGAGTTGCCATACTGACATAAATGAACATTTGCATGATATTCTAATTTTTCGAGTTTCAGCTGTAGCACGTATCAAATCAAATCCCTATTTTGGTCATTGACCAGCAGAACATTACACAATGAACCCAACAATTTGATTAGAAGAAACTAGTCAAAAGCAGAAACACTGGGCTTGAATATGAGTTCAGTCTGATAACAGAATAAGACAAAATGTTTATTTCCACTAATACTATAACTCTTAAGACCAAAATAACTATTGTTGTTAGTACTGATACTATAACTTTATAATTCCCATTAAATCCATCTTTCCAGCTATAAAGTGCTGATTAGATTTAAAATACATAAGCTGAGAAAAAAGGCTGAAATTTAAAATTTCCATATTTATTAAGCCAAAGAAGCCATCACCATTTATTTGATTTTACTAGTGGGATAGGAGTTGGGTATAAATTAAATTGGTACAGCTTGAATATTTTATCAAGTAAGGGAAATAAAACAGATTCTAATGTCCCTATAAAACCCACAATACAATACCACATGGACAGTAGATTCTACATCACCTGTATCACATGGACATCTTCAAAGCTGAGGGTAAAGTATTAAATCAAGGTATTGTAAAGGTTCTCCACAGTTTGGAAACTGTGATGAAATTTGAGACACTGTGTGGTACTTGAAACATACTTCTCAAAATTGCACAGTTGCCACCTTGGAATAGTTGTAGGGCTGAGATGAGCACTATACAGAAGTTGAGAACATGTTTATGTGACAAATAGCTTTAAAGCTGCAGGAATAAATAAAGCACCTCTGGATCAGTAAAAGATTCCAATGCCGAAGCTGATTTCTGGGCATTCTGAGCTCCATAATTTGAATGAATGGTTCTCCTGAGGCCTAGATAAGGATTCCAAGGTATTTAAATATCTTGACTTGCTCAATTTTGTGGCCATTTAATTGCCATATATGGACTCTAGGGTGCTTAGCAAAGACCACTATTATTGTCCTTTTATAGTTAGCACTATCTCTTCATCCTTTCAGTAGATAGCAAGCATGTTCTAAGTCAGTTGGCACCTGGGATAGGAGAAGGGCGCCATCAGCATTCAAGAGCATTAGGATGGCCTATGAGATAGCTTCAGAGAAAAGACATTGAGCTTGTTTCAAGGGGCGACCAGGGAGTTTATATAAAAGTGAAACAGTGATGGAGTTAATATGCAGCCCTGCCTAAATCCCCTCCCTGAAGGAACTGCTTTATTAAGATGGTCTTGTAGGGTAAAATAAAAGTTTTAGGCAGGAGATTTCATGTAGTTTATATAGCAGCAATAGTAAACACCTGTCTATTGTAGAGTTAATGAGTTTATCCCACAATTTAACTCTGGATATTGATCACAAACAAACCAAAAGTCAAGGAAGGTGGCATATAGGGAGGATAGTGCTTTTATACCAAATGGTACAAAACAAAAGCTTGGTCAAAATGAGAGTGCTCAGCATTTACATAGCACCTTCCTGCAACTCCTTAAAGCAAACACATCTCCTGATTACACTTGCAGTTGTAGCAGAAGGCATCTACATGATCACAGAAAAGGAGTTGCAAACAGTGGTATATGAGTTTTCCTTCGTGCTCCAAAACACTGCATAATCCTAATCTATAGGGCTCGTATTGTGCTGCCTTCTGAGAAACAACAGGAATCATCTACAATACTTCTAAGTTTGCAGAAGCACAAATAAGACTAAAATTTTAAAAACTAACATTACTTTCAATTTCAATTAAAAATCAAGACTGTGAAAGATAGACTTCATTGTCTTAACCGACAAGATTACTGTGCAATCTTGTGTTTTGCTCTAAAATTGGCTCATCACTTAGTGTGCCAGCCATGTTGCCATGCACATCTTTCATAGAGGAACGGACATCGTTGGCCAGATAGATTCTCTGGTTCCTTCCTCTCCCCAATCAAACAGGAAGATTGAGGGTTTGGAGATATAAGTGTGAAGAATAGAAGTTACAAGCACATCATTAGATGCAGAGTCAGGAAACACCCATACTCTTTTAACGTTTTCAACCTTGCTGAACATTTTATCTTTCCTATTACCACCTCATGCAAGCAGTGTAACTCAGGGACAGGGCTGTGTGGCAAAATGCTATCAGGACATGAGATATTTCAAACTGCAACTTAAAAGGACAGAAGTTAATTGCAACACCTGGCATTCAATTTTGCATCAGTTCTATTTGACCAGGCAAAGTTGGTTCACCTCTTCCATTTTACTACCACAGATGTGTTTTACTGCATTTTCTAGCTGTATGTCAATTTTTGTTCTATTTTTCACTGATATATTTTCAAGTAATATGATTTAGAAAGATGGATTTGTTTTGTTTGCAACATGTTCCGTCCTTACCGAGATAAAAGGTTCCACAGAAAATTATTACTTGTTGTGATCAATCTCTTAAAATACTGGAACATTTCCAGGACACATTTTATCCTAGATCTGTCAGTAACATCATATAACTGTGTTGTTTTTGTTTTCAGCGGATTAAGGACTGCTGTAAACTGAATTAATTCCACTTGGGTTTTGCTCTCCAAAATCTAGCAGGAAATTGAAAAACACAAATAGGTGTTTTTAAAGATGAGCATTCTCTGTAGTTGCCTTCTGCTGGCATAGTTCTTTATCAGTCAGCAGTGGAAATTCTCCCCACTTGTCTGCCATTTGACCAGCTGGGTGCTTGATCTAAGTCAAAGACTAACTAACTTTAATGTGCAGATTTCTTCAGTGGCTCTGCAGGCATTTCCCACTGGCATGTTTTCACACAGAGAGACTTTTATTGTATCACTAGCCTTCATTATTCACAGCATATGCAGTCATGTAGAGAGTAAAGATGGTGGGGCTCATTCTTCATTGGCAACATGCTGCTCTGCCTTCACTGTTGGCTGCCTGTCTAGAGTTTGCACATACCCAGGAAGTTGTGGTTAATGTTCTCTTCTTCCTGCCTCCCCATCCATCATCTGTATTATAATTATTGTTTTTTTTTTTTTTCATCAATTTTAGTTAAGGGTTTCCCTTAAAGCTATTTGGATCAATGTATGGACATGTTGGGCTCACTTGATTGATTTTTTCTCCACGACTCCACTATAGGCTTGCAATGGAAACTTAAGCAAGCTATTTTACATCTTTCTTGGAACTTTGGGTGCTTTGATTTCTCTGAGCATTTTCTGTTATGCAAAAGCTTTGAAAAGATAGATATAATATGGAAGCAATATCTTGTTTTTGCTTTCTGCAAGAATACAAATATCAGTAGGAGTATGCAAGGATGGGGAGCAGGATTTTAAGAAAGGACAGTAATGGGTCACATATTTATTTCCTTATTTCTTTATTTGATTGTTATGCCACCTGTAGAGGACATAGGGTTAGGGTTAGGGTTAGGGTTAGGGTTAGGGTTAGGGTTAGGGTTAGGGTTAGGGTTAGGGTTAGGGTTAGGGTTAGGGTTAGGGTTAGGGAAGAAAGGAGGAAGAATGGTCAATGGTCAAGATAAGCACGGCTTGAGCCCAGGCCAAGAAACTAATTTGATAAAATGTCTCAGACAAGTCACTCCCTAGTTCCTATGAAGATAAAGTGAGGGAGAGGGAAGCACATTCAGACTTGCAAGATTGTGTTACTATAGCTGTTCCAATAAAAGTAGTCCTGATCTATATGGCATTGGCTTCTTAGTCTGGTCTGCCTTGTAAGGTAGACACCACCTGACTCCAACCAACTCTTTAGTATATTTTTTATTATTATTATTATTATTGTTGTTGTTGTTGTTGTTGTTGTTGTTATATTAATTATATTATTGTCTGTGCAGGCCACAATCTAACCAAACATGCCTTGGGAGCAATATATCTTCTGGAGGCATGATTTGGATTAAGCTGTTAATGCAAAAGCTTGGGCTAAATATGGAAGAATTGCCTTCCAGCTGATTTTCATAGGAAATGTTACCCTCAGGAAAACTGCTATTCATTTATTCTGCTGCTGCTGCTTTGTTCCAAACTGATCTGCTATCTTTTCTCTACCAAAGTTTCAAGGAAGGAAGATTTCTGATACTCCCTGCCACCTTCCCACAAGCAAAGTCAATGGGGAAGCCAGCTGCAAGTTGTAAGATGCTCCCACTCCCACTGCTTTTTTGCCCTTGGTCATTCTTTTCTTGTTTAGGTAAGGAAATATCTCTGAAATGATGACCCAATGGGTCACAGGTTGTCTGGTTTTAATTAACAGTCTGGGATTCAAATCTACATCTAAGCTTAATGCTTACTATCCCTCTGGTGTTGCTGTAAGTACAATTTTCCTATGGCACAGCTTGTCTCTTTGCCCAGGATCAATACTGTTAGTCAGTGTTGCATCTTGAGGAGTTTTTCTGTTTAGAATTGGAAATTTGTCCCAAGACTAGAATTCTAGATAAGGGTTGAAGTGTGCAAAAGGGCAGGAATGAAAAGGAGGTGTAGGAGGACTATAAAAAGAAAGGATGAAGAATGTTGTCACTTCAAGAAAGTTTTTGATAAAATTTATCCTCATGGTTTTGAATTAAATCAGAATAAGTTTTTTAAAAAGGTTCTCAGCTACAAAAATGATGTTGGGTGGGTTATTTGTATGTTGGAGAATATATCTGGCGATACAAATTCATATTCACTTGTATTGCATTGCAATTATTCATATTGGTATTGGGACTGCTGAACTGTTTCAGAAATAATATTTGCTTTTCAATACTTTTTCTTAAACAATACTAACTTAACATGCATTCTCAACACCTAGAAGGTATAATCTCTTGCCATAATCTCTTCTTTTTCTCTCACTGTAAAAGTGGTTATGGGTAAACATTATTTTTGATAAGTTCCAATGTTACAAAGTAATTTGCTCCCAAAGCTTATATTTGTGAATAAACTCACAGACTATTTGACCCATCCATTCACCATTTGATCAAAATAAAAACAATAGTAGTTATTACACTGTGATCACAATAAGCAAAACATGCTATGATAACAGTAGAACAATTTTACAATAAGATGCTCATTTATTTCATTTATCTGGCACATACTTGCTTTTTGACATTTATGGGTATTCAAGATGGCTAAAAGGTATTCAAGATGGCAGAAGCTAAAAGGATTAAAAAAGAAAAATAATAATATAAAATCAGTAAACAAGGAAAATCCTGATGAAAGTGATGCATCTTTATAGGTTTTCTAATGGCTGAGAGACTGGGGCCAAAGATAACTCTTAAGGCAAGGAGTTTGAGAGCCTGAAAACAGGGCAAAAGAAAATTTTGTTCAGAAAGATGAATTTCCAACAAAATGCCTTTCCTGAGATTCATAATGACAGAGGTAGCTTCTTGGATTGGCAGATCCATTTAGGTTTTTAAAATTAAATTGTACCAGCAACTGGCAGTCAGTGCAGATTTTTCTGTATAGCCGTAGGCATCCAGTACAAATCACAGTGACGAAAAATGTGAAAAATGTTATAATGTCACAATACAACTTCTGACTTTTCATACTTGTGTCCCAATGTTGGATGCAGGGATGTAAATCATGATTTGTTCTGTGACATTGTAATGCACATTTTGTTATTTGTTACCTCTTGACCCCTTCCTCATTTCCCCATGGAATCTGTGAATAGAGGCACCATATGATCCCTGTACCTGCCACAAATTAGTAGCCTTGATACAACTTCAGGACACTTTTCAGTGGTACCTCCAATTAGAATATTTTGCAATGTTAGGATAGAATCTATCAAAGTTTGGATAACAAGGTCACCAAATCTGACTGGC
Organism: Liasis olivaceus; assembly: GCA_030867105.1. NCBI lineage: Eukaryota > Metazoa > Chordata > Lepidosauria > Squamata > Pythonidae > Liasis > Liasis olivaceus. Next base: position 202,510,166 of record CM061348.1, read on the forward strand.
TCATAGCTGATGCACAGGTATAATTGTGTGAAGGCACCCCTTGTTGCAGCTGTCACTGTGTATCCAGTTAGAACTGAGGTTTAAAGAGCACTTGAAGACTGTGAATCTGTTCTTTCAGTGCTTGTGCCATAATAGGTGGAAACTCTGTCCCCAAGTCCACTGTCCTATTTATCAACAGCACATCGATGTTGCCTGAATTTCAGTTTGTGCTCTCTCATTTAGTCTACCACCAAGATTTGGCAATTTTAAGAATACTGATTGCTTCCTTGGAGTTGGTAAGGAACAATAGAGCAGGGCATTTTCAGCATACTAATGACTCATTCTAAGTTTCTGAATGATCTCCCCCAGCAGTTTTATTTGGCTGTTGAATACTAAAGGGGACAAGATGGAGCCTTATGGGTCACCACATGTTAATGGCCTAAGGGTCAAAAATAGACCACTTCCTTCTGAACATGACCTGACAACAGGGATCAGGACCACTGAGAACAGTGTCCCAAGACCCAATCCCACCATGCAATCCAGAAGGATATCACGATGAGACCTACCAAGAGATCTAGGAGTATTCTTAGAGAACTGTCAGGGCCAAATTCTTCCCATCAATTCACCTATAAGACAAAAGCAATTTCACTACCATTTGCAATTGAAATGGATCCAGATAATCAGAAACAGGGTGGTCTGAGCAGATTGTATGGTTAATATAGTCTAATTGTTATCTTTATGCTAATCTGCATCTTCAAAATTAAAATAAAATATTTACCATTTGTTCCCTTTTATTTGTAAACAATCTTTCTGTTTTCTGCCATTTTTTTTTTTCCTTTTCCCCTTAACAGAAAAAAAAAATCAATTAAGAATATTTTTGACTGGTATGAGATGTTTGTTTGTACATTTTAAAGATAAGGGTCTGTTATGGGAATATTCACGGAAAAGCCTAGCATGAGAATCCAGCCTTCCTAACGAATGCACATTCTTAGTTCTACAAATGATCAGCTATAAACAAAAGTATGGTTTATATGATGAATCCAACCTTCATTTTAATTATGGAATGAAATATGCCAGTTAAGTTTTCTGCTTTATAGAAATGCATTTCTCTGTAAGTAAATTGCAACCTGAGCAAAGGCAACATGTTTAGCAAAGCAGGTAACATCTGGTAGGAAGAAAAGAAACAGCATTTACAATATCTTGTAAATAGACTGAGGGTTTCTTTAACTACAAGATATTGGGCAATTGGTTTTTAAAGAAAACTTAGAGGATCACCAAAAATATAGACAGGGCATTGGATTTGGAATTCTATTTTCAATGGATTTATTAAGAAATAATCTTTAATTAATATAGCTGACATGATTCCTAAGTGCTTTAAACTCTTGTTAATGGGTTGGTAGGAGGGAAAGAAGCAAGCAATAATTTTGGACCTGTGAGAACTAGAGCGGAAAGAGTTAAGCGCGTACTCTTATCCCCAGAACAAAGAGGTAGAGATAAGAGGATGAGACTGGCACCTCCCTGAGGAATGCAGGATGTTTGTGGGGTGACTCTGGGAATTGCTTTCACTCTGAGAAGATTTCTGTAACGGGAATGAAGCCAATAAACCTTGCTGGATAGAATCTGTACTGTCTCCTGGAGTTTCATGGGCTAATCCTGACAGGACCATAGCTGCTAGGATGGCTGACAGGCAATATTCAACACATTTAAATATCATTCCTAAATATTACTGTGAAATAAATGCAGTTATAGGATGTTTATTTCTCATCCAGTTGTAAGAAGAAGTTACATGGCACAGAAATATTTGCTATTTACTATTCCCTTGGTATTTTAGCATATCCTTTATTTCTAACCCCACATTCCTGTTGGGATCTCTTCAGAAGGAAGCTAAAGCAATGAAGGTACTCACATTTTTATACTAGGCAAAATTCCTTGTTATTAAAATGGTAATATTTTTATAGCCCTAATGCATTGTTTTATTTATTAAAGGATAGTCTTTCATTTGCTATCTATTGTATTGTTCCCCTAAATAAATGCAAGAGTTGTCTGAGTGGCTATTTATTTTATTTATTGTTTTTAATATTTATGAATTGTCTCTCTGATAAAAGTACCTAAGGCTACTTTTATCTATAAATCTCTGTACATCTCTTGAAATCTCTACAAAATTGTGCTGTAAAAACTTGCACTCAAAGGGAAAACATCACGATGCCCCAAATACTGTTTCTAGAAGAAAAGCTCCAAATAAGGCCAGACTCCCTCATTTCACGTTGTTCACCAGATTGTTTCACTGGCAGGATTTAAATACAGCTTATCTCATTCCATTTTTTTTTAATCCCCATGAATTTTCTCTGATGCTAAGATTTTTGAAGGGTTCTTACATAGTAAGGTTTGTTGTTGTTCAGTTGTTAAGTCGTGTCCGACTCTTCGTGACCCCATGAACCATATTGCGCCAGGCCTTCCTATCTTTCACTGCCTCCCTGAGTTTGCTCAATTTCATGCTCATTGCTTCAGTGATGCTATACATAGTAAGGTACCATGTTGCAAATGTAGGAGTAACTTATTTTGCTAAGTTTCAATAGAAGAGACTATACGTAGCTCAGGGTTGAACTGTGGAGTCCTTGGTGCTCTCTGAGCTTTGTTGTTTGATTGCAGACACTTCATTACCCAGCTAGGTAATGTGCACTGATTATGTTACCTAGTTGGGGAATGAAACGTCTGCAAGCAAACAACCAACCACAGAGAGCACCAAGGACTCCACAGTTTGCTAAGTTTGTCTGATATGTCCAACACCTGTATATGTCTTGATGAACTAAACTACTCTAGCATAGTCTGTATGGAGCTATCATGGAAGGGTGTCCAGAAAATTAATTTTTTCCCTATTCATGATACCATGACAGTATTACTGTGCAGCTTACAAGAAAGATCTCATTTCATCTCAACAACACTGTGGCTTAGGTTGAGCTGACAGAGGGTGAATGGCCCAAACAACCCATTGAGTTTCTAGGACTGAGGATGGACTTGAACCAACACCTTAACCACTGCACCAAACTGGCTTATTCCATGCTGAAAGATATCCACTGGCTGATAATTATGTTCCAGGTGCCGGTTTTAAACAGGGATCAGCCATCTTCAGCACAAGGACCACTTGCAGCCCTCAGAACCCCAAGTGGGCAGGGCTAAAATTTGGGATATTTTATTTGTGGTAAAGATAAGGGGCAAAAATAATCCCTCAAACTTTGCAAAGGCTCTCATTTGAATCCCTCCCCACACAGGCCATCTGTTTGTGTGTGTGGGTGAGTGGGTGCTTTAAGGGACAAAACCAAATACCTTAATTTTCAATAAAGGTTATAGCACAACTTTTGGTCCTTACAACTACTCCACCACTTAGGCAAGATATAGGGCAAAGTATATCTTTAAAGTGTGAGAAAATATTGCCTACTCCTGATTTTAACCTTAAAAGCTTTAAAAGTTTTAGAGCCTGGCTGTGTCTTATTGCATGAAATTCCCTAATTCAGAAATGTTATTGAGATCTGGGTATATTTGGGTCATAGGTCCACCAAACACATCCAGGTCTTCTGCTGGCCTCTTTTTTGATTGCCTTCAATATTTCCAAGCATCAGGATCCCCTCTGGTGGCTCTTGCCTTCATATCATATGTTCAAAACATTCAACCTTTAGCTTAATTATTACTGGTTCTAGCTGGGAATCTGGTTTTACTTTCTGTAGTACTGGCTTGACAGCCAGTTAAGTGTACTGGTTAAGGCACTAGGCTAGAAACCAGGAGACCATGAGTTCTAGTACTGCCTTAGGTATGAAGCCAGTTGGGTGACTTTGGGCCAGTCACTCGCTCTCAGCCCTAGGAAACAGGCAATGGCAAACCATTTCTGAAATCTTGCAGCAACTTGTCCAGGTAGTCACCAGGAGTCAACACTGACTTGAAGGCAAATAATTAATAATAATAATAATAATAATAATAATAATTATTATTATTATTATTATTATTATTATTATTATTATTATTTCTTATTACAGGCAAAGACATTCTCAACAATTTTCTCCTGTACCAGAACTCAAAGACATCATGTTTTCCTTTCTTCAGCCTTTCTGATCTTTCACAGCCATACCATGACAACTGGGAAACAACTTCACAATACACACTTTTGTTGTCAGTGTGAGATCTCTGCATTTAACTGTACTCAAATTAAGTTGGATCTCTGCATTTAACGTTACTCAACATAAAGTAAAAGTCAAAATAATTGTACATTAATATATAAAATAAAATGTGACATGCATTAATAGTATGCAATCATGTAAGCGGTCAAAGGAGGCAAACACAATTAGAAATGTGTTCAGGGTTTTGCTTGTGGCAGATACTGGTTCTTTTTTGTTTTTTAAATATGCATCTTGATTATGGATATATGTCACTCATCATCTAAAAGTCCTGCCATATTATTATGGCATAGCAGTACAGCAGACTGGTTTTCTGTCTTTCGATTATTTTTTTCCCTAATAGTTATTTTTCAAATAAAAGATTCCAATTGTCCCAACTGGATTTGTTACTACAAACTCTGCTAGACCCTTTCATGTATTCACCCTCAAATTAATTTTGAAAACAAAGATGTTTTTACTTACACTACTAAAAGAAATTTCCAAATGTATAGTATTAAGCAAGTCCAATAAATGTATTTACTTTTTAATTCAAGAACACAAGCTACTAGTTTACCCAGAAAATGCTTTTAGAATAAATTCTGTTTCTGTTATAATGGGTCATACTGTTTGGGGAAACCATTACAGTCTCTTGCGTTCCCTACTAATTTCCTAATAATTTTCACTCCTAATAGAAATGTGTGACTTTCAGTTCATACTTTAAAACACCATTTTATTCCCTCAGTTCACAGTCCTTCTCATTCAGTTTTGAATTAGTTATTTGTGGTTTTCTTCTGTTAATGATAACCTGAACTGTAAGATATCTTTTTTTAAAATACTCTAGATTAAATAGCGTCTAAAAACCTTCTTACTTAAAAATCTCTATATGCAACAGAAATCATAGATTTTGAATTGGTCTTTCATCCACATATCCATATCCATCACACTGTTTTTGAAGTAGGCAACACTATGCAAAATGCTTACATAAGAAAAGCAAGAAGTTTTTTGAGCATATTTCTTTTTTGCTTTCCCACATATAAAGTATCCCATTCCCATTTTTTTCCCTTGACATGGCCAAGTCTCATAAAATTGTGCAAACTTACACACAGCCATTTTAATTCATTTTGACAATTATTCAAATTGAATAATTTCTACTTTCTTTCTACTTTCATTTACATCTTAAAATTTTTCTATCCATTTTCCCATCATCGGTTTACATTCCACTGAGATACACACAAATAATCCATTTATTTGCTTTAGTTTTCCATGGTTCATGTATAATTTGACATTGTTCATGCCATTTCCTCTTCCAAAAACCGCTCCTTTGTTCTGATGCACTAATTTTTACATTCATACCTCTCATTGTATCATACAGAGTTTTATATTTTGAGTGTAAAGTGCCCAAACAGCTCTGGTGGGTTGCTTTTTTTTTTTTTTTAAATAAGAATGAATGAATGAATGAATGAATGAATGAATGAATGAACGAACGCAATCTCTGTAACATTTGCTGCAAGTCATCTGGGTTCTCGGCCAACAGCTCAGCATCATCTCGCATGAAAGCACGCACACACATTGATTTCCCCAACCAAGACATCTGAAAGTGACATCACATCTCCTTGACATATTCCCTGCTCAGTGTTGAAATGTTTGCTGAGCACTCTTTGGTTTCTTACACATGTTTTACTTCTATCAAGTACCACTCTTAATGCATTTAGCAGCCAGCCTTCATCTCCATAGTCCGCATGCTGGGTTGCTTGCCAGTAGGTTTCAAAGTACCTTCTGATTCAAGGTTCTGACCTATAAAGCTCCACATGCTTTGGATCAAGGTTATGTACTGGACTGTCTCCTCCAGATAAAATCTATCTATCTTGTTCACACAGCCCCTGAAGTGATGCTATAGATCCCTCCTCCTTGGGTGCTCAGTTCAAGACTATTGGCTTTATCATATAATTTGTCTAAGTCAAAACTGCATGGGGAACAAAATTGCATTCATATATCTTTCAGTCACCCCCTAAAAAGCAAAATCTGGTCTGTACATTTCCTTGACCAGTATAAAGGTACCCTGCACTTCACAGATTTGGCTGATTATCCCCTTTCAGTTACAATTCTACCCAACATCTTGCTAGGTACCCTTAACAAACTAACCTTCCTGTGGTTTTAGTAGTCACTCATTACCTTTCCCTTCAGATAACGAAATAATAGTATTTTTCCAGTTGTCAGGCACAGATGCAGCCTTCTCACACATATTAAACCAATTGCATAGCCACTCTTTAAGCAGACTACATCCAGATTTTAACATTCCTCCCATTACTTGTAATCTTACAATGTTTCATCATTCTCACGGCATTTATAACTTCTTTTACAGCATTTTTTCTTGAATAGTAACTTAACAGTCATTCCAATTCTACTCTGAGAGACCACTATCATTCCCACGCAGCTCCATTCCAACATTACCTCACTTTTATCCCAAATTATTTAACCACTTTATTTATAATTCTATTCATTTTGCTGCGGCTTCTTGGTTAGCCCTCTCCACCCATTTCCAAAACATACATACATACATACATACATACATACATACATATCTCAAAACCACTCTGGTGCATTAAACAGATATATATATTTAGTGTTCTCTCTCTCTCTCTCTCCACAAACACACACATTATGTATGTATGTATGTATGTATGTACACACATTATTTATGCACGTATGTGTGTGTGTGTGTGTGTGTGTGTATATTTGCCAATTCCACTAATTCTTGGAATCTATTTATCATTTCTTTTATATTGTATTTTAATTGATTTCATCCTTCTGTAAACTGCCCAGAGTTGCTTTTTAATGAGATGGGTGATGACAAATGTTTATATATATATAAAGACCCAGGTTTTCAATCCTTTCCAGAAAGCTGGGAGGGTAGGGGCCTGCCACATCTCTGGGGGGAGAATATTCCAAAGGGCAGGGGCAATGGCAGAGAAGGCTTTCCTCCTAGGCCCAGGCAGCTGACATTCTCTCATTGACAGGGTCCGCAACATGCCCTCTCTGCCTAACCAGATGGGTCGGGTTGATGTGATGGGGGTGAGACGATCCTTCAGGCAGCCTGGACCCATGCTATGTAGGGCTTTAAAGGTGATAACCAACACCTTGAATTGGATCTGGAAGCAAACTGGCACCCAATGCAGCTTCCATGGTAAAGGTGTTATATGTGCCATCCTTGGGGCACCTACGATTGTCCATGCAGCTGCATTTTGAACCAGCTGTAGCTTCCAGATAGCCCCTTGAATTATGTTATATGCCTTTTTCTGAGTGCTTGTTATTTTTTGTCTTTAGATTTTCCGAACTCTATGCATGTGAAAATCTCAGCAGACTCCAGTAGTGCCCACAGGTGGAGGGAAGAGGGGTCAAAATGAGGTCAGCAATATCAAGACACAAGCTCTGTCATTTCTCCCATGTCCAAGATTATATTAATCATACTTGAATAAAGTGGCTGTTGATTTCGTCTGTTTTCAAAATTTATTGTGTATTGAAAAAGATTAGTTAAAAAAAACACAACTACAGCTCTCTCCAATGTAATCACCCACACCTAACACTTAAATATTCCCAAGGATTGAATGCCTTCCTGTGAAGAACACTGAAATATATCCTCATCTGTGCCCAGTGAGGAACACTTTTGTGTTACATGCTTGTAGGGTCTCAGAAACAGGTCTAAATATTCAATTTAAGATTGAATTAGCCTCTTGTAGTACAGAAAAGTATTGATCAAAGAGGATATATTGCTTACAATTTGGTGCAGTATTTAGTATCCTATATGCAGAACAGCATTTTATTCTTTAAGGAACTCTGGATCATGAATTATTACATTCATTGGAAAGAAGACTCCTTCCCAGGAGTAGCTTAGCAATTTCCATGGCTGACTGTTAAAAAACTGTTTCAAAAGAATCTGTTGCTGGATCAGACAGCATCAGAGCAAATTGGTTCCAATCTCCTGGCAAGATTCTAATGAGTAGGAAAAAATGAGAAAGGCTAGTCTTTTTTGGTTGTCATTTTATTTTTCAGATTCAAGCACTGATGTTCCGTGTTGGCATAGAAAAGAAGAATAAGAAGAACAGAAAAAAGTATTTGGCAGACATGGGCATTTTAAATGAAATTTTAAAAATCTGTCTTGTGACTCAGGGCAACTTGATCAGAAGTCTTCTGAAATTAACATGCTAAATTCACAAATAAATATTTTTTCAAAAAAAACTAATAAATATTTCACATAGTGAACAACTCCAAACTCCCAAGTACAGGTAGTCCTCACTTACTGATGGCAATTGGGACCAGGAACTCCAGTGCTAAGCAATGCGGTCGTAAAGCGCAACATCACATGACCACACCAACTTATGACAGCAGTTCCGGCAGTCCCAGTTGTTGTCATTAGGTGAATCCTGTGCAGTCACAGCATCCCAGGGTCACATAATCACCATTTGCAACCTCCTGCCCGCTTCCTCATTGACTCTGCTTGTCAGAAGCCGGCAGTGAAGGTTGCAAATGGCAATCATGTGACTGAGGGATGATGCGATGTTTGAACTGCAAGCCAGTCACTGAGCACCCAAATCACAAACACATGACTGCAGGGCCACTGCGAAAGTCACAACTACAAGGACCTATCGTAGGTCCCACTCATTCAGCACTGTCATAACTTAGAACAGTCGCTGAAAAAGTGTATACGTTAAGTGAGGACTACCTGCAATATGCAAATTACACTGGTTTAAATACTTGCCATTCAGTATACTTGTTGAAGGGATGCACTGAGAGTCCACCTCCTCAGCAGACAGTCATGTTTAAGTAACTATAGGATTTGATTGAAATAATAACAGTTTTAGCCAAATAAATTCATCAGATTCAGCATTATAGCATATGAATGCTATAAATGATCAAATACTTTTTACAATCAATACTTCAAGTTCAAGTTCAAACACCCTCTTCTACAAATTTGTTTGTTCAGGAGGGATAAGTCAAACTACATATGATCACTATCAACATAAATTCTTTGCCAAATGTTCAAAGGTGAAAACATCCACTTACGGGGTCAAAGACTTGATGAGCAAGAGCTCACATTAAGGTTAGAAATGTCTAGTTCCTTATTTACCTTATGACATTGGAAAGCATTGTAAACAAATTACTATATCCCTCTTTCAGTTCTCTCTCTCTCTGTGTGCGTGTGCATCAGAACAGAACTATCTTTATTGGTAACACCTCAGATTGTACAGGGAAATAAAGTTTGAACTTCTATTGAATATAATGAAACTGTCCTAATTTAAAATATCTTCTTTTTTACATTGTTCTTCTCAAGTTAGAATGGAAAGAAAAGGATATTCAGTTGACACACAAAGGACAATATACTTTCAATGAGCACTGGGTTGAAACAAAACAGCTGAACAGAGTTTACAAGGAACTAAGAAAGAAATCCCAAAGAGACATGTTTGGAAGCTCTGCAAAAAGTAGATAGGCAAGGATGATCTGTGGCACACACACAAAAGTTTCCAAAGCATTGTTCCAGTCCAAGTTTCTCCAATCTGCTGCTATCACTGACATTTAAATAAATGTTTGGAAAATGTGGGAACTGCCCTATTAAACTAACACCCTCTCTCCATTTCTGTCTTAAAGAGCAGGGGATTCATGTTTTTCATTGAGAGGTTGTATGCTTTTCCTTAAAAATATGTTTTTAAACTAAATTTTGTACCCTCAAGTAAATTCAAAATTAAGTATATCTTTACCATTTGAAAAGCACTCCCCATTTCTTTTCAGCATTGCTGAAAAGGCGGGTGCATAAAGCCTGCAATTTGATGGCATCCACAGTTTTCACAACTTGCTTCAGGGATGAATCAAGAGGCAGCTATTTTACCTGTCTCTGTTCTCTCTGTGAATAGAGCAATAAGTGGCCTTGTGTTGAGGTTTATGTACTGCCATGCATATAGCAATGCCCTTCCTTATTGGGCACATAGATTGTGCTCCATCAACACTTTCCCACTCCATGTCATGGCTTGCAAAACAGTCATTAATTAACCCCCAAATTGTTACCCCTGTCATTAGGTGAGGGCTGAGGAGGTGAGTGGACTTTGATCAGGCCACCTGGCTGGCAATGAGCATGGGGGACGGTATAGTGAGCAGTTGTTTGTTTGTTTATTTCAATTTTAAGCCACTCATCTTAATTCTTCATCCAATTGGCCCATTTTGAACCAGCTTTCTTGGACTCCCATGGCATGGACCAATCAGAGATCAGCTTGCCAGGTTCAAATACAAGAGCCCAGTCAGCCCAGTTCAGTTGCCTGTGAGCTGCCTAGAGGAACAGTGCAAAACAGCTCACTGTACCTCTGAAGATGCCAGCCATGGCTGCTGGCAAAACATCAGAACAAAAGAAAACTAGACCATGGCTATTCAGCCCAAAAGCTCATCAATGCTTCAGCAAGCAGGTTCACATCTGAAAACAATGTCCCATTTTTGACAGTCCCCATAGAATTTACTTGTTTGAAAAAAATGAATATTCTGCTAGCTGCTTCTTTTTTTTAGTCTTGCTTTCCTGTTCATCTAACTGGATGGGAGCATCCTCCAACTCAGCCAATTTTTATTCTACATGCAATTTCTCATTAAAATGTGCTATTTATGCAAATTCTTTCTCAAATCACCATGGCTCTTCTATTATTTTCTAGGGGTATCATTCTTTGGCATAGAATAGTAGTAAAGGAAAATGAACTAGTTTTGATTATGCAGGATTAACTAAGAGAGCAGGCTGCTTAGTTAGTTCAATGCTATTCCTCAAAGGAAAATTGTAATTACAGAATTTCACTATGGGTTCATGGACCATCTGTTTCAGAGGACTTTCCATCATTATTTATGGAGGAGACTGCATTTAGTAGTATTTAGGAAACAACTGAGGTTCAATTAGTCACTGGAATAGTATGAATGGTTCTTTAGGTTATCATAACCTGAGCCATAGCCTGAGCTGAAGTATACTCACTGTATTAACTGGAATAGTATAGTTCTGTGAAGACCTCTATGACTCTCCATTTGTCCAATTACTAGCTATAATAATTTCTAAATATCTTTTGACATGGCTCAACTTTTGATTTCCTCTTTTGTCTATTCCTTCTGATCTTATTCTCTCAATGAATCTGCTTATACAATATATGATGAACCTGGATTGAATGTACAGCTACAGGATTAGCTTGATGGATTTATTATAGCAATAACCCTGATATGAACTGCTGTTCTTGTGACCTGGTCCCTCAATTAAATTGGTGTCTCAATAATCCAGAAGCTTCCCGCAAAGCATTATTAAGTTGATTGTTTTGATAAGGAGAACAGTAAGATCAGTGAGAGTGAACAATAAAATGAGTGGAGAATTCCTAATCCTTTCATTATTCTACATCTCTTCTCCCCAGACTCTTTCATTACCAGCAATAATGCCCTCAACCTACCCTCAGTGATTCCAAATGGTCTATCCTCTAAGCCTTTTGCTATGTTCCATTGCTTGCCAACCTGTGCCTTCCTCAACCTGGTGTACTCCAAATATGCTAGAATAAAATTCACATCATCCCCACCAGCACAGCCATCCAGAACTAGGAATGATGAGAATTGTACTTTAACATAGTCTTTTAATCAAGAGGCCCCATATCAAAAGGTTATACTAAAATGACTCTCTTCTACTATTCCCCATACTGCAGCATCTCTTTCATTAGCCTATCCTTAGTCTTCAAAAATAAAAGAAAATTGCAATTTTTACTTTGGGATTGGTTATGTTCCAATACATTGCAGTTTTCTTTATTGGCCTTTGTCATGCTCCTTAGCCAGCATGACCAACTGGGAATCAAAAACAGCTGGAGGGCACAAATTTGCGGAAAATAATTATTCTTTCTCTATATATCACATCTTTTTGAAATACCTGTCAAATTGCACAGAAAGATAGCAGGATGACAGGACACCAAGAATAAACTGGAGCCTGCTAGATATGTGATGTGCCACAAGCTTGACTCTTTGTCCCCTTCTATGCAATATCTACATGAAACCATTGGGTGAGGTCATTCACTGGTTTGATGTTCAGCATCATCAGTATGGCCAGTTATACCCAGTTATATCATCAGTATGCTGATGATACACAATTAAATCTTTTGACTCTAGGCTGGCCAAGTGAGACTGTCAAGATCTTGCCCCAGTGACTAGAGACTCTGCAGGTCTGGATGGAGAGAAACTTCTCCAACTCAGTCCTACCAAGACTGAGTAGCTATGGATCTAGGGTCACCTAGATCTCGAAATATTCCATGGTGTAACATGGACAGTATAGTGTTTCCCCATTCAAGAGTGGTCTTCCTGGGGGTCTTCCTGGACTTGCAGTTCCTGCTCTATGAGAGGTGGTAATTGTGGCCTGGAAGTCCTTTGCACAGCCTCATTGGATGCTTCCTTTCCTAAATCATGAGGCCCTTCAGACAGTCACTTATGCCCTAGTCGTGTCACAGATTGAGTAATCCAATACAGTCTACATGGGGCTGTCCTAAAAGAGCACTTGGAAACTTCAGCTGGTCCAGAATGCAGTGGCAGGCATACCTTGGTATGCGCATGTGACGCCCCTGCTTTGTGAGCTGCAGTGGTTACTGGTGTGCTTCCAGGTGCAGTCCAAGGTGCTAATTATGGTCTATAAAGCTGTACATGGCATAGAACCTGGTTATTTGAGAGACTACATATCTCCTGTGGTGTCAGCCCTGCCAGTTTGATCCAGGTTTGGCATGCGTCCAATTCCTTCTATTAAGCAGTGCCATCTATTGGGACCCCGGAAGCATGCTTTCTCATGGCACTTGCCTTCTGGAATGAGGTCCCCAGAGAATGGGGTGGCTCCCACCCTGATGCCATCCTGGACGTCATTAAGACCTGGTTCTTCTCCCAGGCTTTGAGCTAGGCTGGTTGGAGCCCTTTGTTGGGTACTTGATCTGTTTGTTGCTGATCAGATTCCCCATCTTGTATATGTATGTGTGTGCGTGTGTATGTATATACATATACATATACACACACACACATATAACTATCTATCTATCTATCTATCTATCTATCTATCTATCTATCTATCTATCTATCTGTGAGCTGGTCAGAGTCAGTTGGGGTTGGGTGTGCCTAAGATAAATACATACATACATACATACATACGTACATGCATACATAAATGTCTTGTGGTTGGCCATGTTGACTGATATTATTGGAAGTTGAAGTCCAAGATACTGAAAGATACCAGATTGCCTACTTCTGAGCAGTAACATGTGATTCTTTGTCCTTGTTCTGTTAAGGACTGCTACTTCATAACAGTTCAACAATTTGTATATCAAGTGCAGGGTTGCCAAGGAATTCAGGGTTATCCCAAACAGCCTATAAGTGTTAATAGCTTTACATTTTACAACCTTGTAGTAGAAAATCCAGCTCCTGTGCTCTGCATTGGAAGCATTACTGTCCCAACCTCCTAAGAATATCCTCACATGGTTTAATATAAACCTGAAATGAAAGAGCCAGAGAAGTGAAGCCATCTGTTATAATTTAAGCATCCAAGGTCTAAGAAAGACATAATTAATTAGAATGCTTTACAACTTCAACCCAAGTGTGAGAATAATCTAAATAAACAAATTTTTGTATTGTGGACAAGTTGGCTGAAGGTCAGTGGTTTCAAATTTGCAGTCCAGGATTCATAACAAAAAAGAAAATGCTATATGTGTCCTGCCACAATTTCATAAACCCATAACTGGCTGTAAGTATACTACTAGACATATTTCCCCAGTGGCTGTATTTTATGGGCATCCTCTGTTCTCCCATTAAGTCTTGGTAGAATAAAATATTCATAAATATCATCAATATTTATAGAAGCCAACATGAGTAGCAGAATTTTTTGCAATCTCTCTCCAGAATAAGGCTTTTAAGTGGAGCTGTACAACTGCTACATACTTGCTTGAGATTCAACTCTCCATCATTGTGTTTAAAAGATTTTACAATCTGAGATGAGTTGGGGACAATACCATCCCATTCTACCTAACTGAGAAGAGTTCTTCCTTATCACTGTAATACCATTTCTTTTTCTTCAATTACCTCTTTGAGTTTGCTCCAAGGATATTGAAAATACATTCATGTAACCACAGAAATAAACACACATGACTTCTTCTTCTGAGAATGACCATTTCTTTATGGAATTATATCATCTAGGAGAGTACAAGCATCAGTCAGCTCAAACTAAACCATTTGCTGCAACAACTGCTCTTCTGCTTTGCTTGCAAAGGGCTCTTGATCTAATTTGGTCAGACATCTCCAAGTCATTCTTCTTCTGAATGGTTACATTTACAATACATTCCTAGCAGAGAATGAATATATTATCTCTTCTAACCTGGCTGGACTGCTAGTAACTTCATGGGTAATGTTCCTGTAGGTTTTTTGGCAAATGTATGAAAGTGATTTGCCATTTCCTTCTTCCAGGATTCTTTTTTTACATTTCAGTGTAGCTTATACACTAGAATACTCCCATTGAAATATTAACTAGGCCTGACCCAGGCTAGTTTTCATGTCCACATAAGGTCACATAGGTGCTGCCAATGCCTAGATAGCATTTATTTTTAATAAGAGGTTCTCCATTTTTTTCATGACTTTTGTCATTAAAAAGGTTTGGAGGTTATTGATGCAGGATTTTTGATCAAAAAGTTTCTACTAGGAACAAGGTGCTTTCCAAATGCCAATATTTGCAGATCATATTTGGATTTTTGTAGAAAGGAACCACTGTCAAGTTTCAGTAGAACATTCTCTCAATATAAAGTTTCTGCATTTGGTATAAATAAGATCACTCAGTTTGTGCATTAGATTAAAGTAAGCTTTAGCAAATGGACTTGAGAGTGGCCTTTCCTCCCTCAGTGTAATCACAAAGTGATTTGAATTTTTCCTTCTATACTCAGCTAAGATCAGCAGCTCATTATCTCTGACCCTGCAGATTGTGTTTAACCTTAGTTTTGAGAAATAAACTAACTTCATATATATACTGGCTTGCTTTCTTAAATCATAGCTAATGGTAACTATGGCTCTTGATTTGAACCAATGTATTTCTTTTAATATTACCAGATATTATATTTTAGGAAACTCACCTGCTATATTTTTATTGACCTATCTGAATTAATTAAGGAGCTGTGCTATGGCTGTGAAAATCTGATTATCAAGGTTTTCTTTCCATTCTCCAATATTTTGAATTTGTGTTCTCCTGGTGAGAGGAATGAGGATATGTATAAATAGGACTTAGGGCTGAATGAAAGGTTACCCCTTCCAAATGTTGGTGACAGTCTTGGGAAGGATGAGGCTGAGAAAGTCCCTTTGTTTTGGGAGTGCTGAAATGTTTATTAAGTTGCCCAGGAACTTTTCTCCCTCAGCTTTAAGGAGCCAGGTTGTTCATTTGGTAGCAACCTAACTTTTGTGTGCTTTGATATTTCTGTATAGTACTTTTGGCAATGATCTAAGACATCAGATAGCATCCATTCTCTAAAAATATTACTGGAACCCTATCAAACCATGTTACAATGAGGCTGCTGCCAAGTGTGCAATCTGTCTTCTAAAGCTGGAAAAGACAACAGCAAAAACTTTTGGACTGTGTAAATAAACAGGAACCATACAGGCATCCCTTTGGGTATCCTGCCTTCCACTCCTGAATGTCCATCCCAACATTTGGCAGGGCTTTAAAGGGATTGGTTCTAACATTACACCCTGAGAAGTGCTACTATATTTTAGTATGCCTGATTTGAACAGATGTATAGTGTGATACCCTCACATACAGCAGTTTCTCCCAGCTCAAGGAACTGGCAGAAAAATACCCTTTCCAGCTTTCCAAGCCTTAGAGAATGAAGCAAGCTACTGTTGCCAAATCTTAAGAAAAGAAGCTTTTGAAAAGTGCATTACTGAAGTTTGCTATGCCTCAAACCTAGAAAGGGAGATTCGGAATGGTGTTTGGGTTGGAAGGACTGGTGGTAGGTTTTTCCTGCTGTGTACAAATCTGAGTTCTTTATCCTTTAAAGCTTAGAAAGCTCTTAAAACAATGGCATCTTGGTGAATCCTTTAGTATCCAGTGTATGTCTTTCACCAAGGGTATAATAAGTGAGGAAGAACATGACACGTCGTGATGGAGCAGTATGACTGCCATTAACGTCAAGGCAAGTTGAACAGCTAATGAACAGTTCTTTGAAAATAGATCCTATGATGTCCTCAACAAACCCAAGGGAACTGAGCCATCTGCCAATAATGTACATCAAAAAAGTCTTATCTAAAGATGTCGGGACTCCCTCATCTCCTGAATAGGATATTTTACAATTCTCACAATCATGGTAAATTGAGTAAAAGATTGCATTACTTTTCTATGGTTATCTAGTCAACTCACCTAACAACTGCTTATGTTAACAAATTAATCATAGTTTGTTTTCGAAGTACATGTTATTCTGCAGCCTATAGAAGCCCAGATCCAAATATATGATGTCTGCCTCACTGTCTGGATCTATCAACAGTTATTACAGGTTTGTTGTGAAGTTTTTGTGGAAGTCTTTCAGTGTTTCTCTTTTGCTATGTGGTATACCTACATTTTATTTTAGTACTACTACTACTAAAATATATATCACATCATAGAACATGAAACAAAACACAGTTCCCTATATATTGCATCATAACATGCTAAGTTACAGGTTTAACTTTTCAGAATAAATGTAGGATTTCAAGGATAATATGACGTTAATACTTAAAAGGAACCTTTTTCTCTGCATATAAGTCTATGTACCTTAAATTTAATATTGATCATTTTCACAACCTTAGTAAGAGATATAATTCTAATATGTTATTAAAAGTTTTAGCAGTGAGTTTAATACATTAAATACCCACATTAGCCATGGGACATAGCTTGTGTTTGTGAAAATGAGGTCACATTCCCCATAATGTGTTTAAACAGCTACATCTGATGTTTCATTTCATTATAAACCCAAAGGATTTTACAATAAAATAGTCAAAAATGGAATGTAAATACAATGCAACAGAAGCCATACATTAAAAGTCAACTGCTATTAAAGACAGCTAGAAAATCTCTTAGAAAAGAAACAAGTTTTTGATTGTCAGTGGAAGCCTACCACATCTAAATGGAGAGCAGGGCTGTGCAAAGCATTTGAACAAGGTGCATGAAAGCACCTACAAAGAACCTCTCTTCAAACTTTAAAGAAGGCACACCTTTGGCAAGGCCCATGCAGCTACAACCATCTGCATACACAGGCACTTCCCTTTCCTCTGCCTTGTTCAAATGCTTTGCACAGCATGAATGCCCTAATAGTTCTCCTTGAGGATAACATGTAGAATGGAAGCTACAAGGTGCCTGTTGGTTAAAATTCACTGAGTTTTGTTATAGTTCTTTTCAAGGATGTATGAAAAAGTGGAGCATGGAAGGGAAACATTTCCTGACTCTGGAGCATTAAAACTATATACAGCCCAATGTTGTTGCAACCTGATTTCATTTGTACTTCTTCCAGGCACTCATATTTCACACAAATGTGTTTGAGGTTGTTATCTTAAGAGACATCCCCTTGAAGTAAGATTGTCTTGCTCTCAGTTTAGAATGATCAGTAATTAAAGGAAAGCACAAGAGAGTCCAAACTTTTTTTAAATGTTCTTCAAGATGCATTATAAGAATACTTAGAATTCATAAGGTGGAGTGAGTTAAATGAATTAAATCAATAAAAGATATTGCATAACCTAAGCAGTTGTAGGAGAAAACCTGACACCTATTTGGACAAGTAAAACAAAGCAAAATATCACACTCTTCAATTATGGAATTGTGTGTTGGTGTCTAGTTTAAAGTGAATTCTTGTGAAAATTAGGGAGATAAATTTCTCCTACACGGTCCTCTGCTTTTGAAAGTGGATTAAAAAAAGATGATCCATCAGCATTTTTTCTTATTACAAAATAATACCAATTTTCATAACTTCTATCACTTATTTATTTAATTATACAGGTAATTTAGTGGGAAATGAGCAAGCATTCACCTGACCTCCTTTCTGTACCTGGCAGTTACAACTAGTGTGTTTATGTATATGCTGCTTGAAGATTTTATCCATTTTGTTATCAGTGATAGGCAGCCTACATGATAATATCATTTAAAGTCATATCATGCAAGTCTGCCTATTTCTTTTGAGTCTTGCAAAATTTTGAATCTTACTGTTAGTTTTTTCACACTCCATATTCTTCTCTGCCAGTCCTGCAAGCTTCTGTCTGGAATTGGAACTGGTGCCATTTGGAATAGGAAATTCATCTTGGGTTGTATATTCATTTTTACTGTTGCAATGAGTTCTAGCCAGGAAAGTTTTAGATTTTTCCACCTATCTGCCTACATATATTTAAGAGTTGGCTTGTACATACACACTCTGTATGTTCAAATAAGAAGATTTAACAGATGAGATGTTTCCCATGCCGTCTCATCTAAAAGAAATTAAATCCTATAATACTCTTCTGGATCTTCTCCCCTGTTAGGTAGTTGAGAAAGCTGATCAACATAAATTCACCAAGTAGTAAGCTGGGAGATGAAGTTTGAATTGATGTACAGCTACTTGCAGAGGCCATAATGATAGTAGGAAAAGTACTATCAAACTTGTTTATATGCCAATCTGAACTTTATATTCAGCAGAAATGTTCAATTCATTTCCGATAAATTATCCAGTCAGCATGCATCAGAGGAAACCAAAGTTGTATAGCAAACTTTTAAAATGTTTATTGGGGAATGAAAACAGACCTAAACATGAACTTTTTAAAAAAATTACATTAAATGTGAAGCCAAGATTTCCCACAACATAGAAAACACAATAATAGAGAGAGATTTCTAATGAGTGCTTTTTTTTTTAGTCATCTTAGCAACAGAGAAAATGTATGTTTCCAAGAATACAGATATCAGCAACCATAGAAGAAAATATTAGCATGGTAGAATATACTTACTTAGAATATCAAATAAAATTTATTATTACAATTGAAGATCAGTAATACTAAAAGAAGTTAAACAAGGAAAATAAAATTATTAAAATGAAAGTAGTAAAATTAATATTAATAAGATAGTAAATTAATAAAAGAGGTCCACTTAAGACAGTGTTTCTCAACCCCAGAAACTTTAAGATGTGTGGACCTCAACTCCCAGAATTCCCCAGCCAGCATGCTGGCTGGGGAATTCTGGGAGTTGAGGTCCACACAACTTAAAGTTGCTGAGGTTGAGAAACACTGACGTAGAATATTAAAATCAAAATAATGCAGTTCATTATGGAATTATCTTATACAGCACAAATGATGACTCATACTCTAAAATACCTTCTCCCAAGCGTGGTTTTTAGCCCAACCAGAAGACTTGCAGGGCTAGCCAGTAAGCACACAGGATGGATAGGTTCAGCTACCTGTACTGCTGGGCCAAACTGGTGAAATATCATAGAAACTGCATAGTGTAGCTTGAGCAGAAAGTAAGACAACGGGGAGAGAATTAAGGCTAGTGTACTATCAGCAGGATGAAGTTACATGAAAGTTAAAGCTGGCCAAATGGTGTAACAGGGTGGAATAAATGTCAGTCAATTTCCATCACATCCATGAGGCCTGTTATATTTTGATAACAGCTAGTTGTCATGATGACTTGGGGTCTAAATCCCTTCCTGAAATTTCTCTGCCCTCAGATTCCTATCTTTAGAAGGCAGAAGGAGAAACACTCCAACATCTCAACCTTGTCCTGGCCAACATGTGAGGCAAAAAGGGTTGCCCCTTTCAGACCCAAGACCTGTTGTTATTGTTATTGTTATTGTTGGTCACACAATCAGACAAATGTTTAGACTGGATTTGGTGTTTTATCCACCTATCGAGTCCTTCCCTGGGATAGGCAGATATTGCATTATCATTATTGTTGGTTGCACAGTCAGCCAGATGTTTAGATTGGATTTGGCATTTTTATCCACCTATCGGGTCCTTCCCACCTGGGAGAGGCAGATGTTGTTTGATGGTGTTAAAGATATCATTGCAGGATATAAGTTGTTCCAAGTAAAGTCTTTTGCAATTGATTGATGGTGATTTTGTCAGTGCTGATGGGGTTCAAGTGGTGCTCCAGATGTTTTGGGATTGCACCTAAGGTGCCTATAACTATCGGTACCATTTTTGCTTTCTTTTGCCATAGTCATTCTACTTCTATTTGCAGGTCTTTATATTTTGTGATTTTCTCCAGTTCCTCCTCCTCCTCCTCCTGTTATTATTATTTAATTATTATTATTCCTCTCTATCTTTATCTTTCAAGGCAGCAAACATACTTAATACTCCTGCCTCCTATTTCCCCACAACAATCCTGTGAGGTGGATTGGGCTGAGAAAAAGTGACTGGCCCAAAGTCACCGAGCCAGCTTTCATTTCTAGGCTGCATTGCCAAACGTGTCAGCTGGTGATAAATCATTTCTAAAATATGTTTGTCCTATTTCATCTAATTCAAGCTCCTGGTCTCCCACTATGGGTTACTCCATGGTGAGGTTAAAGGTCACTTCACACTATAGCAAAAAAGAAAAAAAAAGTTTGACTTTGGCTTAGTGTGATATGTAAACAAAGCCATTGTGGTTTATAAATGTTTTATGGCTTATCGTTATTCATGAACAAGGCTGCTATAATAGCTGAAATAACATGTGGCATTATGCAAAGCCATTGGTTGTCTCTAATAACCTGCTTCTAAGATTTTAACAGCTCACCCTGAATCCCTATCTGACATGTCTGCCCACTAAAGGATAACTAGAAAATTAGGACTATACGATCCTTGGCAAGGACCTTCACACTATTTCTAAAATGTTGAATGGTTAAAAATAGCAACAGCTGTGCATCACTTCCCATTTGGTTCTGAAATGAGGTTCTGGTGTACACAGGATACAAAGGAGAACTGCTGGTAGCTCATTAATGCAGCTGCTTCTGTTTTGGGGATTCAGCTGCTGTAGCAGCCAGATGAGATGATCCCTTTAATGAATCCCAGAGTGGAACTGCATTCCGATCTGTACAAGAATTGCATAGCCATATAAAAGGGACCTAAGCTCACCTGGTTAGGAGGGATACCTGAATGTACTATTTACATGGATGAAGACATAGATACATTCAAGAAATATAGTTCCATTTCTCTGGGCATTTATATGCACAACAGTTGGTAAAATTATTTTTATTCCCCTGATTTTTTTTTTGGGGGGGGGGGGTATCAGTTTCATATTATCACCAGCATTTTTTACTACTCTTCAGTGTTCAGTTTTGCCAAGGAAATGGCTGTGAAACTAAATACATTGCTGAATACCATGAGTGGTTAGAAAAGTGTTCAACTTCTTAGTACAGTGTAATATTGGAGTGTTTGCTGCTGTTACACAAATTGTTACCTTGTTTCTACTTTGTTACAGGTAATGAGAACAAGATGTCCATAGGAACTTTTCCATAAAAATGTAACCACTTACAGAGTAGCCGAATAATCAAAGTTAATCTTCAAATTATGGGGCAATAGGATAGTTTGTACCTGCTGAAGGCATAGTG
This sequence comes from Liasis olivaceus, assembly GCA_030867105.1. Taxonomy (NCBI): domain Eukaryota; kingdom Metazoa; phylum Chordata; class Lepidosauria; order Squamata; family Pythonidae; genus Liasis; species Liasis olivaceus. The sequence goes on from CM061348.1 coordinate 202,531,857, forward strand.
GAAATCTATTAGTCCCAAACCATGAGCTTTTACATGCAATTTAGACCTTGCTGATATGGTTGCCTTATGTTTTATAGGTCTACAATTCCCACAAACACCAAGTGTTTTATAAAAAGCAAAGCCCCAAGTGAAATAACTGTACAAGAAAGTCCTTTTCTTTAATGTTTGAGTCGTATTAAATAGGAATGTAAGATCAGGATCTTTAGTTCTATGTGAGTAAATATGACTGTGGTTGAGATATAAAATTCAGATTTTGTAGAGGTATAGAATTCAACGTTCTGGATAGAACTGCCAAGCAGAAATAAAAATGTCTGTAAAGGCTATAAATTAGAAAATGGTGGGGGGGGGGGGCAAGGAACCCTATACATTCAGCCTTTCTTTCAGCAATGTGAATCAAGAGAGGTTAGGGGGAAAAAAAAAACACTTTCTGAACTTTTACAGAGTGTATTAGTGAATAGTTTCTCCCAATGAAACAGGAGAGTAATATCACTGAACATTGGAATTAAGCTGGTTGCCATGCACAATATCCGTGAATCTATGCAAAGTATAGAGGCAGGAATTACATTCAACCTGTGCAATAGAAAAATAATCCATAAATATCTGCCAGCAATTCGTGATCTTTTGACAAATGTTTCAGTGCCTCAGCAGCAGCTGTTGCAGGAGGAGAGAAAATGTTCAAAGCCAATAGCGTCAGAATTTATTACAGTTGTCTTTTTCTTACCATTGAATTAGAAAATGCTGAACTAAACATTTTGCAATTACAAGAGGAAATATTCCTCAAGAGCCTTCATCCATGGTAAATTATAAGTGCATTGTAGTTCTCAGGGTTTATAGAAGTTGGAGTCAGAGCAAGCAAGAAATGGATGGATGTTCTAGTTAAAATGAAAACAAGACTGGAGGGAGAAAGAAAGTATATAAAAACAATACGCACACACTCTCTCTTTGATCAAAAGAATATGCTATTTAAAATATCTTGAGGCTACTCAATTCATTCAGTAAAAGGAATAGTAGCTATTGTTATCATTATCATTATCATTATTACTATTATTATTTGAAAAGAAAAAGAAACAGGGTAAATCTGTTCCAAACCCAAACTCATCTCATCTTTGAGTCTTCAGCAAGATAATATGCATTTTCCTTTTATGTTCGATTTTCAATTGGAAAGTTGTTTTTAACTATTAAATTATTGCTTTTTGTAAACCATATAGAACTCCTACATATAAGGCAGAGTACAAATGTTTAAAACACACAAAGGTTAAAAATAAGGTTAATGCAATGATCAGAAGCATATTCACAGGAGATATATGCAATTCTATATTACTGTTCTGCATTTACTTATCTTGGATAAAGCAATACAGGGCTGAGGAAATTAATGTATCAACACCATGCCCAGGCTTCCATCAAACCTGGCATGCCATGACTATTCCTTCTTAGATGGAATAATAATTTTGAAGACAGGTTTTCAGTGCCTCACAAACCATAACAACTTTCATAATGTTGGTGAGATTCTAGAATAAACTTTAGAGGAACTCAAGATGTTCTTTTTTCTTCTTTCCTTTTCTTTGCAAATATGTGCCATGTTTTAATGCTACAGTTTTATTCAAAACTCTTCTCACAATCTAGATAAATAATTCCATAATTGTCAACACAGTGTGATCTTCTGACTTCCATTTCTTATATGAAAGGGCTGTTTCTAATTCATTCTTGGGCTCTCCCACCTACTCCTCATGTCTAGCTGAGGAAGCCCAAAATGAGTGTTTTTTGATGAAGTTTGATTCATTGACCTGTTTTGGATTTGATTCACCTTGATCATGTTCACCAGCAACACTGCTTCCTTCCTCCTTTATTTATGCTTATCATCAATCTCTCCTGCATATGTCTTAGTACATTTTAGTCTATATTCAATTATGTTGTCCTTTTCTATAGACATTTCTCCATTCTTCATTTTACTTTTTGCCAATAGCTTTAGGAAATAGAACACTAAATCAATCAACTTTCCTCCATTACTCTTCTTCCCTATATGTGATGTTCAGATCAGTTCATCCCATTCTAACTGTCCTAAAACAGATTGGCCAGTAAATATATTTAGATTTATTATAGTTTTTAGGGGATTTCAGTAAATCTGGAATAATTTTGACTCAAGTGTTTAATACTCAAAATGACACTTCCTGCTCCCTGCTACTTCATTATACTGCTGAAATGAAGAAATCTTGGATTAATCTAGTTTCTGTGTGGAAGGACGATGAGACCTCCTCAGTTTCAGTATTCAAAATACATTTCCAGAATTAGAATTATGTATAAGTTTTCTGCTTCAGGCATTACATAATGAATCTTCAGATTCTAGTACAACAGGTAAATCTTGAGAGTCTGAAATCTACCCATTCCTGCCTCTAAAGGTTTCCTGTTGTCCTTGCCACAGGTGTTTAGGAAAAGTTCCTTTAAAATAATTAAGAGATATGTAGATCTAGACAGGATTAGAACTCAAGACTCTACATGAGCCTGGGGGAGGGATTATGATAGGTGCTTGATGACATCACGACACAAATGCCTAACCTAATTGTTTCAGATGTTGTCACATAAGCACATAATTGTAGCATTGAAGGATGATACCATGGCCATTGTGTCATTATTTCAGTGTCAAACTGAAACCACTGAGATTACCCATTTCATTTGAAAGCCCAGTTATGACAACCTTGCCTTGAATTATCCTTACCATTTTTTAGCACATTTGTTTCGGTAACATCATCTCTTTCCCAGACCAGTATCCCTACTGGTCTTGATTCCAGCCAACACACACACACACAGAGATGCACAAAATAAGATATAATCATTTTACTGGCATAGGCAACACAGGCAGCCCAAGTGGAATGTGTAGTCACTCACACATCACAAATATGAAAAACAACTGCCTTGAGCAGCTTGTCTGAGGGGAGGTCCTAGAGAACAAGCCCAGAGCAGCAGGCAGAGTCATTGTCAGAAGACATTCCAAAGGTTCAAGAAACAAACATAGGTTGTAGTCCAGTCTGAAGTCAAAGAGCAGGATGCCAAGAGGCACAGGTTTTCATGAGGTGAACAGACAGAGTTCAGGGTAGCAGAGGGATTGCTCCCAGTGAGGGATTACTTGCTAGTGGAAGCTCTAAAATACAGTACCCATTGGTGAAAGCAATCACCAGTGGGAGCACCCTTGCCTCTTGAGGAGCCACACAGGCCTCCTCTGGTCTGTGTCTTAGGACTGAAAAGAGATCCCAGATCAGGCCACTTGTCCTCTACTGCTTCCAGCTGCTGCAAATGCTCTGCAGCCAAATCAGCCCCAGGTGTCTCCTTACTACTCTCTGCAGCAGGCTGATGTTCCACAGGGTCATCTAAAGTGGCCTCCTGCTCCAACTCTTGGGAGTCAGAGCTGGCCCTGATACTACTATGTCCCTAAATCCTTAATTCCTTCTTCATTGAGCACCTTTTAAACTCCCTTCCTTCGGGTCTGAATTTCTCCAGGTAGGTTCCCATATAGCAAATTCTTCCAGAGAGAAATAGGACACCAACTGTAAGCAGTTTCTGACATGTGCTCAGGTTAATTGTCTTAGTGCTATCAGGAAAAAAAAAAACATAATACCAATTCTGGGAAGTGAGGAGAGCTGAGGCTAGGTAATGCTGCAACTCTCCGGCTGTACCGTTGCTTTGGAAAAGCCCCCCATTAGAGATCTGACCCTCCCCCACCCTCACCACTGGCCTTTAGGAAGCTATTAACTACCAAATGATCCCAGAGAGCATTTCCATGATTTTGCTGACTTAATTTATTGTCCCATTTTAATTATTTCATTTATTTATTGTTATTTATGTTGATATTCTATATAAATGCTTAATTTTCCATTTCACTGTAATCATTGTAAGCTGCTGAGAGTCAATTGATTATACTGGGGTATAAATCAACTAACTACATACATGTCCACATACATGCATGCATACATGTATACTGCTCCACTGAGGAAGCAAGTTGAATTTGCTTTCTTGGAGGATCAATAGATGTGACATAAGCACAGGAAGTGAATGGCAGCCTCCATGATATTGCAGGGCTACCAGATCTGGGTTACAAAAATCTGGACTGTTACTGTAATGGGTTGTAAGAATAACCTTGGAAGACAGGAGGAAGAGCCACAGTCTAGACATTGGTCTGATAAGAGAAATCTGAGTCCAAAGGAGGGATGGGGGTGGAGAAAGCATCTCAGAAGGGACCCTCCCTAGTTCTCTAGAAAGTAAAGGCAGGGAAGAGGGGAAGTGCTTTCAGATTTGCAAGATTCTGTTACTGTAACCTTACAATAAAGGTAGTATTAGTACTCCCGGTTTTGGTTTCCTGTCTAGACTACCTTGAAGGGCTGACATCAGTCCTGCAAGTCAGAAAGTGTCTGGAGGTTGAGTCATGGCAACTGGACTTATTTTCTTTTAGGTTAGAGACGTCTCACTACTTGTCCAAGCAGCTTCTTCAGTCTAAAGAAGTTGGTTAGGGGGACCCCATAAAAGTCTTCCAGGGTGGCTGTGTTTCTTATCAGCATGATAGGCTTATTGAAGGGACAATAGGAGATGTGATTAGTAGAGTCTTTGAGATGTAGATGTCTTACTCCTAATCCCTCACTCATCCTCAGGGGAATGAGTACAATTTGGGTAAGTGAGGGTGTGCATGAGAGGAACAACATACTTAAATTCAATGAAACATTATTGTGGCTATAAATTTGGTGTATCTCCATGTATTCTATTATACCCTTGAGAGCTTCAGCAGTTGGTTGAAAGTGATTTCTAAATATTTCCAGTTTCTTTCCTTGCTGCCACCAGGTCTGTTACATATGCTCTAGTTGCACCTGTTTGGATCACCCAGGTACAGAATCCATCTCCCTCAACAAGTTCCATGAGTTGAATGGTGACCATAAGCCAAGCCTAGGCATTTTGCTTGTCATGAGTTCTATGGTTCTCTGAGAAGAATTTGTCTTCTTGTTTCCAAGATGGTTAACTTGAAGAAACTATGAGTGTCAGAGAAGCTGGTGAAGGAAAGCTTCAGAGACTTAATAGCGGCATCCAACTCCTAGAAAAATAAATACATTTTCTGCTGTCACTCAGAAAGAAAATGTTAAGGAAGGAGAATATTGTTCTAAGTCAGAGGATGTGATCTCTTAAATGGACTCTTTCCTGCGGGTAAGAAGAGATATTCTCCAATACCAAGAATACGCTTCTTGGACTCAGAGATGGATAACTCTGTATGTGACTGAAAACTTTTGCCGGTACAAAGATTCATGTTATCATTAGTTATCAAGATTGATTGGGTTCCTTTCTCTTCCCCACATATCCTGGATATCATCAAGAACAGAGCCTGAGAAATAGAAGGCTTGCTCCTGAGCAGAAGCCCTACTCCATAACATCATCTTTTTCCTCTGTTCAGGAACAGACAGGAAGTGATATACTCCTGTCTCATCCAGGACAGGAGAAAAGCACAAAATACAATAGGATTCCATGTTTCCCTGCCTCATCCTTTATGGATTTTTTTTTTTTTTTTGGGGTGGCCTTTTTTTATCCTGTCCTCATCTGCAATCAAAAACATTTTGACTGTTATTTCTAGGAGCTTTTGTTTTAAACTTACATAGCTTTATGTTCTAGATATTTTATTTACATCAGTTCCATCAGCATTTTTATCAACAAGCTAAGCAGCACATGTAGTTGTCATATGGAAAGATGTGTCTAGTGAAGTACACCATGGGAGACACAATATGATGTTAGACACACAGGTATACATTCTCAATAAAAGTTAACAGATGGCTTTGCTTATCCGTTTATCTTTCACAAAGTAGAGGAGTATGAAGACAACTGTGATAAAGGAATGCAAGAACAATTAAAAGGATATAAACAACAACTCAGTCCCAGGAAAGGAGAAGGTATGAGAAAGAAACTCAAAATAACCCACCTTGATTCTGTTTAGTACAAGAGGGGGCAGAGGGATATTCTAGCAGGCCTTCACGATTCTGCTATTATACCCTACAACAGTAAAGTAGCATTCCTGAGATTCTTGCTCTGTTTCCTGACCTGATCTTCTATTTGGCTTCTAGACCTTTCATGCTTGTTTAGTACTGCCTTCTTCTATAGAAACCCCATAGTGATTGAGAACTGAGAAGCCACCATTCCACAGATAATCAGTTAGAAAGATCCATTCACAGAAGGAATCATAACTTTTCAGTGAAGCTAGAGCCTTGGGGATGACCTCTTTAAAGAGACCAGCTTTGTTTTGTTGACTGTACAGTCCCTCAGGGTTTTATCTCGTCCGCTCTGCTGTTTAACACTTCCATGAAACTGCAAGGAGAGTTCATAGGGAACTTTGAAGTGGGAAGCTCTAAAAACACTCTGATATTTTTATCTTGTTTTTATTCCCCGTTAGCCACCCAGAGTCATATGTTTGAGATGGGTGGCAAATAAATTGTTTTAACAAATACATGATAAATAAAAAAATATGTATATACTGATAACACCCAGCTCTACTGCTGTCTACTTCCCTATCAATCAAATCTATATTACTGTCATTAACCAGTCCAAAATAAGAACATGATAAAGTAAACATTAGCATACACACACGCACACACACGCACACACATGCATACAAACAAAAACAGATCTTGGCAAGATCCAGATGAAGCTCAAGGCCTAAATAACTCATGACTAACTCAATTCCTGAAGAGTCACTTGTCAGATGTGACAAGCTATAGTATAAAATTCAGCCACACAAAGGGTAACAGCTTTCTTGATATCTTCCAGTAAAAAGGAAGCATAAAGTGTATCACAGCTACCCTGTCTGTTCCTCAAAAATAGAATTATATGAATGGTACACATTTCACAATAAAATGAGCAATGCAATAGAACATGAGTTACAATCTCAATCTCCCCTAAACCACAAAGGCAAGTCTGAAATATTGCAAAATTTTCTCTCTAAGACAACTGATGATAGAACATTAAGGCAAACCAGCATAAAAGCAAGCCCTATGTGGTACTTACCTAGGCAGTTAGATTAATATGATATCTGGCTGGTCAGAAAACGTTCAAAAATTATCCATTGTTATTGCTCCTTGCCCTCTCACTCCAAAAAAGCAATCAGTGCCCTTGAACATTACCTAATATTCAGCTGGATAAGGGAGAGCAAGCTAAAATTAAATTCAGACCACATGAAAGAGTTTTTGATAAGGAAAAAAACTAACTTGGGTTTTTGTTTTTTTTTTAATCTGCACTTAGTCGTTACTGACCCTGCAGTGACTGCTTTGGACAAGTCCTTGCAGTTTTCAAGGCAAGGTGTTTTGGAAGTGGTTTGCCATTGCCTCCTTCCTAGAGCAGAGACCAGCTGGCGAGCGCAGGAGGCGGGGTTTCCATTGCTTCGCACCCTTTTCGGGCGAGCACAGTTTCACGCTTACCAGCAACTGCTCCCGACTCCTTTTGCAAGGCACCGCCAGCATTTTTCCTCCAACCAGAGTGAGAGTACCCATTTATCTACTCACGTGAGTTTTCGAACTGTTGGGTTGACAGGAACTGGGAAGGAAACAGGAGCTCACCCTGTTAATGCAAAGGCTGGACTCGAACCGCTGAAGCGTCGACCATTTCTGGCTGGCAACTTTCAGCATCATTAAGCCGCTGCGCCACCGCGTCCCCTTAACTTGGGGTTGAGGTGAAGCCTATTTTGGATGGAGTTGCTGTCCCTTTGAAAACAGCTCTGCAGCCTGAGAATGCTTTTTGATCCTTAGCTGTCATTGGGTTCATAACTATTATCCTTCTCCTTGGACAAAGACTATGGTACTCAGTTAACATGTAGTAATTTTAATACACAAATATAGATCAAAGAAATTCTTCAACATCGCAGACCTTTCTGCTCTGATTATATAAAAGCAATGGATAAGAAGTGCCTAGATTGACCCTTTCTTTCTTTCTTAGGTGCATTCACTTCAAAGGTCATCTGATTCTTTGTATTCCAAATAATAATTTGCCTACTGCTTTCTTTTGAACAGGGAGAGATATTAGACAGGAGACTGCAATTTTGATGACAAGCTTTACTTTTATTATAGTTCATCATATTTGCAATAATTTAAAGTCAGTTCTATGCCAGGTGTCAGTAAAATCAATGAGATACTGTTAATTCTGATCATCAACCTGACACTTACCATGATTTGTGATTGTGAAGGGCTTTCTCTAAATGACTGAAAAGAAACACTTGAGCAAAGGACATAGTTACTTGTGCTTTGCGTTGTTCCAATTTTGCTTTTTACTGTACTTCTGTCAAACTATAATGCCACTGTGAAGAGTATCTTTCACTCATGTCAGAAGTGAACATTAAGCCTACTTCAAAAGTCATTTCCAGCTATTTGAAAAGATATTAAAATGGAATGCTTGCTGTTTTAATCCACAGAACAGTATATTATGGTTTAGAATATAACCTTTTAAAAGGATAATGGATCGTTCTCAGAAATCATTTAAGAACCCATGCATTAGATTTTAGACATTATATACTATACGCAGCTTACTTGGATTGTCATTTTCTCAGCAGGCTGATATGAATTATACTAGTTTCTTTCTGATCACATTTATACTTTCCATTATTTTAAATAAATAAATAAAAGGATGCCCAACATTAACCATCCTAATTTATTATTTAACTTAATGTTATTCATAAGATAAAGTTAGCCTGTTCACGTTACACCAAGCTTATGGGAGTATCGAGTATTTACGGATTTATTGAACATGAAACTCTGAAGCCATAAAGAGCAAAACAAAGAAAAAGCTTATAGTGGTACGGTTGTGTGAGATGTGTCCTTTGCATGTTAGAGAGTGAGTCTGCGTGTTTCTTCATATATATAGTCTACAATCCACTAGCATACAAAAAACAGGTATTTTGGAATGCAGCATTGAAATCTCCTTCCCTGCCCAATTCCCAGAGTCTACTTGAGATCAGTATTTCCCAAATCCCTTTTTGGCATTTCCGGCAAACATGGCTGCCTTCTTCTTGATATCCTGGTTAGTTTCTAGAATATGCAACCAATACAGTGGCCGGATCTCATCCATAATTCTCTCACATGAACATTCCACTTCACAAGTATCCTCTGTACACTGATGCAGTGTGCAAAGTAATACTTCTGAAGAGAATTTGGATACATCAAGGTCCTGGGCATGATCTTTCAGAATACTGCTCATCCTAGTCTAGCATAGCTTCTAATTAACTACAACAAATCTCACAAGATCTGACAACAACTGCACATATTGTCTGTGGATACAGGAACAGTTTGTTTAAACTTTTCAACTACAAACATGCAGGCTGCAGTTTTTAGCCTCAATTTATTTCCTTTTGCACACCTGATCTTTTATACTAGAATCTATTGTAATAACATATTGGCAGTGTTACTTTGTTCTGTGTATTGCATCACCACCCACAAAAGGCTGTAAAACTTTAACATTAGTTTTGTCATTATGTCATAGGTTTAGATGCATGATTGTCTTCAGTCAAATGGCATGTTCTGTGTGTTTAAGGAAGTCAGCTACCTTCAGAGATGGTGGAAGACTTACTCCTAGTACAGTGTAGAAATAAAACTCAACTGCTTTTGTATAAGGAATGGAGGAAGAACACCGTCTTTGCCTCAGGCAATGAGGTGTGTTGTACCTGCCAGTTCTGATAAAGTAGCTTTTCTTCAACCAGGAAGTCACTGAAGTCAATTATGTATAAGTAAAACATGGGATGTGCCATTCAAGAGGATGTGAATCTCCATTATTTCTAAACTGAACATGATAGAAAATGGTATATAAATTTTGTACTGAATTTGTAATCTGCAACACTATAATAATTAAGACTATACACCATTGGTCATTAGTCCCTTTGAAATTTTGGGGATTTCACTTACACTTACATTTCAGTAGGATTGCAATGAGTGCAACCTAAATATTCAATCTTATTTTAAAACTTGCCACCAGGATTTTGAAATACAAGTTCAAATGATACATATAACAGTACAGGTTAAGGTATTGGATCAGGATCTGAGAAACACATATTCAAGTCCACTCTCAGCCATCAAAGTCCATTGGATGATTTTGAACCAATCCTCTCTCAGCCCATCCCACCCCACCCCACCCCACCCCACCCCATCCCATCCCATCCCATCCCATCCCATCCCATCCCATCCCATCCCATCCCATCCCATCCCATCCCAGGACTGTTATTGTGAGAAAAATTACACATGGAGTACTGTATTATGAATATCATCTTGTACTCCTGGAGGAATGGCAGGATTCAAATCTAATTAGTAAATTATATGTAAAGCAGGGTGGTAAGCTAAATGATAGGCAACTGTAAGACACTGAAAAAAAAAATAATTGAAACTGTAATTTTAAGTCTTAGAATTACTGTCTAGTAATTTGTGCTGACGTACACAGTAATGCCAGACTTCTCAGTAGGGATTCAAGTTTCCATCTCCAACTGTTCATCCATTAAGTTGTATTACAGAGGACACTATAAACTGATCAATTAGCATATCTCTTACTTATTAAGGAGTCACCCAGGGACAATGACACTAATGACAAAAACTTCAGGTTGATGAATGTACTCTGTTCACAGCTACTCAATGTCAAGGGATCACAGTGGAGCAGGTATATGTACAAAAGCAAGCAGACAAGCACAAAGAAAACCAAATTACTGAGTGTGCAACTGCATACAGATCATTGTCTTTTTAGGATTCTTTTTAAAAAGAAAATGTGTGTCTTGTGGAATGAATGAGTGAATGCATGCATGCATGCATGCATGAATGAATATATACACACACACACACACACACACACACACACACATACATACATACACAACCCAAAGGAGTCATTTTACAACTTTTGTACCATAGCAACAGAACAGACCCACACAATCAAGGGGTCTACCTGGTGTCTGTGGGTTGGTATGCTCTGATTACAGTCCCCACTGCCATGTTTTGGACCATCAGCGAGAAGCCCAGGAATGCTATTTTGCTAGCATGAAACATTTTTTGGCTTGCTGCTATTGGAAACACAAGCTGATCTTGTTGCATGCAGGGGAAAAAGAGCACTTCTGGCTTTTCTCTGACATGTAACTACTCTCCAGAGTTCAATAACACACCCCATCGGCAAAGCTGATCTGTTGCAATAGAGAAAAGAAAGCATTTCAGGCTTCTCTGTGGCTTTGCTAATTGTTGCAACAATCAAACTTCCTCCATGGGGAAGATGGCAAATGCATACAAAAGAAAATGAAAAAAAGATGTGCTGGATGAGTGGTGGCACTGGAAACTACTTGCTATTCTTGCTGTGAAGGGAAAGGGAGGGGCTGTTCTGTTATTTGGGGATCACTCAAAGCTGGGTGTTAAGGCAATAAATACAGTAAAATCTGTGACTGATAAGTTTGAGACAGGGGGAAAGAGCATTGGCTGATTTGCAATCTCTGCACTCTGTTATTGGCTGACTCAGGCTGGGCAGGGATTAGATGGAGAGTCCAGTCTCAAATTCCAGAGTTGTATGGATATGGATCCAATGCATTATAGTGTGCCAGAGGTCATCATATGTGAATTCCTTATTAATTTTTATTTTGGCAAATTAATAAAAAAAGGAAAAGTAGAAATATATATAACAGCACTGAAGGGTCAATAGAATGTCAACACTGATAAGCGTAGCAACCAAAATAACATGCAAAATTAAAAACGGGGGAAAGGAAATTATGGCACAAACAAGGATTCTCAGAAACTTTGGCCACTTGTTCAAAAGTCTATTCTGGTATGTGAATCCTGCTGATATCAGTGGGACACAGGGATGGTTCATCTTTAGGTAGCAAGAGGAGATCCTTCACTGTAAAATTAGTAAGGAAGCATGATCCAGAAAATTATCAGTGGATCCATTCTGGCTTCCTTGGATTCTATAGTAGTTTCTCTGAAATTTCATTCTTTGAACAGAGGTATATACCCATCATTCAGGTCATTAATCCAAAGCCTGATGCAAGTTTCTTCTATAAGATATTTGACAGACTACATAATCCTATGCTGTGGTTTACATTGCTGATGTAGGACCAAGGCTTATTATTATTAGAGCTGTCCTTTTAAAGTTCATATGGATTGGCGTTTTAGGGTTGATCATCTGATTGGCCAATATTTAATTATATTCAGTAAATTTTGAAACAAGCTTCATTCTGCCAACAAAGCAAACCTATTATAAAAAGGAAGGGGGGCAACATTTAGTACTTTCATATGTACAAACACACATACTAATTTCTGAGTTTTAGTTTTTAAAAAAGGCACAGAAGGAAAAAATCAAGTCCTGCATGTATATAATATGTTTTGCATAACTGTTCAGCAATCCTCTTACTTTTCCATTTCAACATTATTTCTCATCCATGTTTTCATACAGACAATGCAATATTTAAACCTGTTTAGTATTGGTTTAACGAATCTTAGTCATTTTGTGTAACCAAGGTATAAACTGACTCTAAATAAGATGCCAATAAAACTTTATCCATTGCAGAAAGTAGACTAGAACTTCTATCACTGAAAATAGGGAAATGAAGCATTTTTTTTATTAGGGTTTGTTCAATACAAGTTTGTTCAAAGTCATTTCAGTATCTTCCAAAAGATGTAATTGGATAATGTTTCAACAAGGACCAATTATGCATCCATTTAGAAAAAGCGACATAAATCACCAAAAAGCCCAACAAAGAAAAAATAACCACAGATAGGTTTTAACCATGCTTATATATTTATGGATGCAAATTTAGAAACAATTGCTATAATTTAAATAGATGTGCAAAATTTTTCCTTTGTATGCCTTCTCAGTCTTCTTCTCAGTCAGATACCAATATTTTATGCACAACTTCAAAGCTTTCCATTCTTATGGGTTTTATTATTTTAAACTGGAATGGGACTGAAGAGCTCTTCAAATGGGGAAATGTTCTCTGTCAGGTAGGTCAAATGGCTGTCCAACAGGTAATAGAAATGAGATGGAAGGGTATTATTCATAAACTGAGACAGTTGGACCATGTGATTTTCAGTCTCCCAATCTCCTCTTGTCATTTTGGACAAACAGGTGGCATGATGAATACACGGTCCTTGTGTTCTGCAAAGCAGATCAACAGTAAGTTGGAGCAGATGAAGTATCAGATTGAAACTGGAGAGAAGAGGTTCAAGTCCAGTTTCAGCTATGGAAGCTCCTTGGTTGACTTTATGCCAGTCACAATCTCACTGCCCAATCATCTCATAAGGTCATTATGGTATGGTGAAGAACTGGAAGAAGAAGTGCTGTATATGTTGCCTTGTATGCTTGGAAGGAGTTGGGGTAATAAAGAATAACAGTGACAACCTAAGAAATGAAACTCTATCCAATGCTGAAATATTTTCCTGAAAGCACTTGAAAAGAAAGAGAGATTAGATAGACAGATAGACAGATGGACGGACAGACAAAATAAATGTAGAGGTGGGGTTCAGGCTTCATAATTCAGAGGGCTGGGTGGTTGTGACTCACTCCATTTTGTAGGAGGCATCTAGCAGAATATATTGGGGGAGCCATGAGATTATAGCATAGGAAAGCTTTCTTGCTTTCCCTGTTTCATGCCATTTAAAGTTTACCAAGATCTCCAAGTATTACCAAGATTTTCTGATTAAACATTCCATTTTTCATTTAAAAAAAAAGTTATCCTTAGGCATTGCTACCTATAATTAAACACACGGTATGGTTGTGCAAAAGGGTACTTTACTTCAATGAAGATTTGTCCGAAGCATCCTTTCAAAACCTCTTTTGAAAATGAAGGAAAAAAATCTGCTGCTTCACATCACCCAGAGTCTTATCTGACAGTTCCAGTAGCTGGAAAGAGGCTTTACAGGCAGAATGTGCGCCCTCCATGCATTAATAAGACATATACACACACACTTACAGGGACAGATATAAAAACCAACCATATGATTGCTTGCTGAAATAAAAGACTTTTTAAATGGAAGTTATTTAGAAAGCGAGACTGCTTCGGTTTAAAATAGGTGCTCTCCGGTCGTACCTCTGCTGGCTGTTTAGATTAAAAGAAAGAAGGCCGAGCAAGGGCAAATCAGCTCTATATACAGCTCATTAAGCACTCAGCTCTAAGCATATATATCAGCTTAACAATATTATACTGTATAAGAAGTATGTGGAAAAGCCCACAAATCAAAGCCTCTTAAATATCTATGTCAGCAGCCCTTCAGATGTGACCAACAGATTCTCTATTTTAATTTTCCTCAGCCATTGTCTGATGGAGTTCTTAGCTGTCATGTTATTAGGAATAAGGATACTTGTCTTTTCCAATTCTGAACCCACTCTAACAGCAGCACTTAACATGCAAGCCTTATACTTTGATGCTCCAGGCAGTAAAGATGGACTTCAGGCACCTCATTTGTTTGCCAGACAGCTAGTGTCAAAGCCAAACTACAGCTTAGGGTAAGAGGCAGATGCCCCTCTATTTTTTAATTACCCACAAGTAATTTTCCAAGTCTCGCAACTGAGTGAGCAGAAGCCCAATCCTTTACATCTCTGCCTCCAGTCCCTTCCTTCCTAATATATCCCACTGCCAGATTAAAAAATAAAAAGCAAAAAACTTAATTGGCATCAAGGAAAGCCTCTTTTTATCCCCAGGTGAGAGAGGGAGTAGCAAATATTGAGCAGTCACTGGAAAGGAAGGTTAAAGTTTGGTTTCCTGCTGAGGATCAGCCCTAACTTGAAACCTTGGATAAAGGGTAGGAAGGTGGTCAAAAGCATGCATGCACTTGTTCACCAAACCTTCTGGTTTTGGATGTTGTGTGAACACCACCAAAGTGATGATCTTTAAAGGCTAACCAATTATTTAACCTTTATAAACCTTTCATGGCCTGAAGACTAGCTGCCAGGATCCTGTTATGTGCTCCTCATCAACATGTATTAGATTGGTGGGAAACAAGGAGAGTCATTTTGTTTGTTTGTTGTTGTTTTGTTTTTTGTGATAATGGCATAGTTATGGAATTGCTCCCCAAGAAATGTAAGAGGGTTCCCCCCTCCCCCCATTGTCTTCTTTTTATTGATTATATTATGAATTGCATGCCTAACAAATTTCTCTAGGAAAGATTTGTAGAATTCTCTCTGGAGATGGAGTTTCACAGGCTACTCTATCAGACCAGTGGAAGACTGTCTTCTTCTGCATCCCTCCCAACTACAGCATACATTCCCTTTAGATGAGCAGTAAAGCTTGCTTCACCCAACCATTAAGATGTTAATTCTTTTACTATTTATATATTTTAATATATATGGCTTTAATTGTCCATTTTTAAAAAATATATATATACTGTTGTTATTTTTTGTATTTTTACATATTATTAGCAGCCTTGAGAGTTCTACAGAGGAAAAGCCAGATAGGAACTGTAGCAACAACAATGTTTTAATTTGTATTTCTATTTTTTAATTGGATTGCTTCTATCTATGCTTCAAAAGTAGTTTGCTGCTGTGGTTTATATTAACTACACTTTGGAGATCTTTGCCCTGAAAGCTGCATTAAAAAAAATTGAAGTGCTTTTCCCTATTATACAAAACGAGCAAGATGCCCAAGTGAGATGTGGAAATGTGGCCATAAATGAAAAGCTATAGCTAAGTATGTTTGGGACTGCCAGTCTAATTTTCCCTCCCAACAAGGGTACTCAAATTTTATACATACAAAAAGTGAAAAAGGAATCTCAGCTAGAGCTACCATATCTAGACTGCAAAAATCTAGATGACTACTAGATAAGAATAAAGAGAAACATAAAATACTACCTCTGTGCTGCCATCAAGGGAGTCATCTGGACAAAATTTGATAGTCCTAATTGGTCTTTCTATAGAGATGTAGCAGTATAGGCCCATGGCTGTAGCTGAAAGGTCATAATGATTTTATCTTCAATTCATCTCATGGATCTCCTCTTGCTCAGTAAAATAAGGAAACCAAATGGCCCAGATAGCAATTTCCTAAGGGAACCTTCTTAGATTGGTTGCTGAAAAGTGCAAACTATTTGATTTTGCTACCCTTGGACAATAGAAGGATATTTGTGGTTCAAAAGTAGTCAGTGATTGTGGTAAACCCCTATTCTCAAAAAGCATTTCAAAACAAACTTACTTTATCTCCTCCTTTTATGCCTGAAAAGAAGAGGAAGAGGAAGAGGAAGAGGAAGAATACGCAACAGCAGCAGCAGCGGTGGCAGCAGCGGCAGCAGTAGCTGTAGGTAGCTCAAATCTAAAAAAAAAAAGTCAGTCTAATGCTAACTGCCTGATTTGCCTGTCCTTGGATTGAAAACAGCATGGAAGAATAACATTTAAACATCTTGAGCTTGTTTGGAGGTTCTAGTAGGGAGCTCAGCTACCATATCCTTGACCCAAGATCAGTTCACTCCTTCTATCTGGGATGGTTGTCCTCTTCCATTGAGTGTGCAACTTTGGGAGGGACACACATGGAGCAGTGAGGGAGGAAAAGGACACCCACCTAGCAGCCAGATCAGTCAAATCGACCCTGGTGATCAATGGGATGACAGATGTCTTAGCCAGATCACACTCACATCTCTTTCCAACTTGTATGTCAATTCACTGGTGGATCTTCTTTATAATCTCGATTTTTGTATACTTAAACTAGCAGGGCACAAAATCCCTATAGTCCTCTATGCTGATGATGCCACCATAATTTCACAAACTCCTATAGGGCTGAAAAGAGCAATAGCAGCAATATTTTGGTACTGCAGACAAAATCACCTGGTTCTTAATTTTGATAAATCTAAAATCCTGCTCTTGCTCAGCCAGCCACCCAACAATCCTGGAGAGTAGAAGGGCACAAATTAGAGCAGGTTACTGCATTTAAATACCTTGGGGTGGTTTTCCACCCTAAGGCACATGGAATGTGCACCAGAAACACATAATACAGCTAGCTGTTAGGTCTACAAGTGCTATTAAGTGCTTCTTTTATACAAGCGGAGGACAATTAATCCCTGTGGCATTAAAACTTTTTGAGGCTAAATCACTGGCCCAATCCTTTATGGGGCACATAGGAATTTATGCAAAGAAGGATGCACTGGAAACAGTGCAAACAAAATTTTTGAGATCAATCTTTGCTGCACCCAATGGAACTGCAAATTCCCGGTTAAGTCTTGAGACAGGAATGCCTGCAATCCAGGTAAGGGCTTGGAGGATGATGATTAACTACTGGCTGAAAATCCAATTCTTCCCAGTGGGACTGACCCCTTGTTTTAACAGACAAATGTCCTTCTCCCTGGAAACAGGCTATAGAGCAGAAGTTGGTATTATATGGGCTGTCTGTACCATTCCTAATTTCTTTAGGATATGACCAAGCCAAACAACTCACTCAAAGAATAAGGGATATGGAATTTCAGACTAAAGTTAATAGGCTGCCCCAATATGGCAGAAATTGGATAAATAATAATAAACAAGGGCACTTAGGAACCAGCAAGATATCTACAAAATCTAACTTTTCCCACGCTGAGAATAGCATTTTTCAAAACCAGGCATAAGATCTTACCATCAACACTGCTGCAAAGCAGGTATTCCAAAATCTCATTAACCGAGTGTACCTGCCGACATGGTGACAAGGAGTTAGAAACCATTTCTCATGTATTACTACATTGTAAACTCTACAGGGATATCAGGTCTGCTTATATTCTGCCCATAGTATGTAAATTTCCAGGAAGACCAGATAATTTCTATGTGACTCATCTTCTAGAAGATTTGAAACCCTTTATCATCTGTGCAGTAGCCAAATTCTGTGTTGTCGCAATGAAAATAAGGCATATCTGATTTCAGAAATAATTTTTATTTATCACTTTAGGTTTAATCCATACTAGCTATCTTGTTTTTAGATGGTATATATTTACTTCATAGTCTATAATATTTCAGATTTACACTTGCCTAGTAATTAATGCACCATTATAGCAATGTATGTCAAATTTTTATGTTCCATTTATTTTTGTTATGCTAGCATTTTATCTCATCCATTTGATTTTACTTTGGTGTTGTATTTTTTTTAATTTTTGCTGATCATTAACTGAACAAACTGTCATACATACATGTACATACATACGTACATATATGTTTAAACATGCCAGATTAGCCCACATATCTAATTATAACAGCCATCTATTTCTACGTCTCCTAGACCTAGCTTGCTGGTTGGAAACAAAACAGTCATGGAAATACATTTTTGTTTTCTTCGATGTTTCTATCTTTTTTTCTTTCTATCAAGTCCTTTATTCACCACCTGAGTACTATACTGGCAACTCTGGGATTTGGAACTGGCTGAATATTGAGAAATATACCATGTTGTCATCACTGCATCTTTATTAGTAAAAATCAAGTCTCCATTGCTGATTTACAAAGGCTTCTTATGAATCTAAAAGTAGGTTTACAGGTATATTCGTCACTCAAAAATCTGCATGTGCTGTATTTTATCAGGTTCATGATTCAGATGTCCTGAATTATGGCAAATGTAAGCAGAATGTTGCCATAAACAGCCACAATATACTGTATGTAGATGATCTGGTACCTTTTAGTTATTTCAGATAGCGACTCTCCACAGTGCCAGCCAGCATGGCACATGTTCGGTTAAATTAGGTCTGCTCCAAAATAAACTATGTGCCATGTTGCTTACTTCTTTTACTGTCCTGGCCCATGTTTTCTATGAGAAGTGAACTTTTCATTTTATGTTTAAGTCCAATCAAACTAATTTGTATGCACGTTTCTCATTTGCCACACTCATGTAGCTTCACAACAGATGCACCATCATAACAATTAAGTTCATTATAAAAATAAGTCATCAAAACTGCATAATCACTGCAATATTCAGCATTCATTACAGCAGAACATCCAATAACACTGTAATGGCAGCATTAATAAAAACACAATTCATTTACCCACTCTAGCAAAAATTACCATCAGAATAAACTGCCTCATACATTAAATAAGCAGCATGAAGCTCTGTTTCCCCCTTCCCCCTCCCTCCCTCCCTCCCTCCCTCCCTTCCTTCCTTCCTTCCTTCCTTCCTTCCTTCTTATAATAACTTTATTACATTTTTATAAAAGGACAGTAAAAACTAACCAAAAGTAATATTAAGAAAGAAAAAAAAGAAGGAATTGGAAAAAGAGAAAATAGTAAAAAGCAAAAGTGCAGAAAAGAAAAGAAAAAGGGGAAAAAATGAATTGACTTTTGACCCACTCCACAACAGATATAAGTAACAATATACATTAAATTCTTGCTCTAAATTTACAACATAACTTTCATTATTTCTATTAACCCATGTTATTTCTAATCATTAGACCCATACAACATAATTTCATTTTTCTATATCTTGCAAAAAGTCCCCCCTCAAAAAAAATTCCAGTTAACACTAAAATTACACAATGTCTTGTCTCAAGTCAAAACCATCAATTTTGCCATCTCAACCAACTCCATCAACTTCACAAACCACATAAAAATAGAATTATAGATAATGTCATATCCTTCCACCTTTATGCCTATAAAAACCTTACTACTATTGTCATATATAAGAACAGAAATTCCATAAATTTAATAACAAATGTATTTTAACCTTAGTTAACTTTATACCAATATCCTTAAAACACTGTCATTCAGTCCTGGTCACAAAACCAAATCCCATTAATAACTACTGAAAGCCTCAGCATATATGTTAACCGTAGTCCAATAAGTTCACTTGGTAAACCTTCTGTTTACTTTTAAAAAGTTTAAACTTTAAACCTTTCATATAATGCCCACAAGTTGATTCCCCATCATCTCCTTGTCTTCTCCCAGAAACATCTCCAATAGCTTCTCTTTGTCTCTTCCCAGGAACAACTTCAGTGATGCAATACATTCTTTTTTTGAATCCAAAATAAAAAAAAAACTTTCCAAATCACTCTTCTCCATTATTTGTATGTCCCCTTTGAACATTGTAACATCAGTTGATTCCATTTGTAGTTCCATTCTGGCATCTTTTTCCATATCATCCTTCAGCCATCTTAAGTCCATCTTAAATCCACAATTTTTTTCTTCATACCACCTTCATAGTCCAACATTTTTTTGAACTCCAATTCCATGTTTGATTCAGTCTCCATCTCTTCTTCAAAATTAATCATCTTATCCACTCTTTCCTCTATCTTTTTTTCAAGGGACTTAAATTTAGCTCCTAGTTCATCAAACATTGACTGGAGTAAACTTAAAGGAGTTATTTTATCTTCTAACAGCTGCTCCAAAGTACCTCTTTTAGCTGCTGCTGCTGCTGCTTCTTCTTCTTCTTCTTCTTCTTCTTCTTCTTCTTCTTCTTCTTCTTCTTCTTCTTCTTCTTCTTCTTCTTCCTCTTCCTCTTCCTCTTCCTCTTTTTAGACAAGTAAAATGTATAGCTGGATATAATTAATTACAAGTGAAAGTGAACTGCAGTTCACTCCCTCTAGTGTCTTTCAAGCTGGAATTGCAGGCACCCATGCTCACTTCAAAGGGAGCATCCAGGAATCAAATTACAGTTCACTTCTGTTTTAAAAGGCCCACCAATCAGCAGGCAGAATTGAACAAAACAAGAAACTTTCCCATAGAAAAGTCAAACCTCATTATTACAAATGGAGTTTCGTAAAAAAATAAACTTTTAACAAATAAGTCTTCCTTTTTCACTGTAAGTAAATTTTAAGTCTCTTTTAATTCCTCAGCTTTTTGCAAATTAATCAAACTGATTTAAAGCACTATTTCTTCTTTTAAAAATATAGTTCCAAAAATAAGGTTAAGCCTCAAGAGATTTACTTATCTGCTGTGAAGGAATGCCTCTCTTAAGATGAAAAATAGTTATAATCCAAGGTGTTTAAGAAATGAGAATCAGCCAGCTCTAGTGTCCATTAAAGGCTGCATTGCAGCATCAAATGAAGATGAATTCCCCACCTCCCAGAAGCTCAACTCAAAAGTCGTTCACAGAAGCTTCCATCTCTGCAATTAGCTTTTGAGGAATTACTATCCGGAGACCAAATGGGTTGATTTCCTCGCTTCCTCCTTAACCTGGAGCAAGTTGGGCAGCCAGCACTTGCTGCCAGCCACCAATCCAGCTGCGGTGTGGTTTCCCTGTCACGTGGGGAGATGTTTAAGTTGCCATAGTCCCACTGGAACACCTTCCTTCCTTCCTTCCTTCCTTCCTTCCTTCCTTCCTTCCTTCCTTCCTTCCTTCCTTCCTTCCTTCCTTCCTTCTTGTTGGTGCACAGCTGCTCAATATGGATTGAGATTACCACTCACAGTGAGAAGTGAAATTAATTTTTTTCCACAGTGTGAACTTCCTACCTTGAGCACTCAATATAAAATAATGAAATCAATCCAAATCAGACTACTATGCACTTATTCTAAAATAAAAGGGCACAATAGTATATTTCTGCAATATATTTCAAATGTAATATAGTTTGCTTTTTGTTCTTGTACTGGGTGAAAAAATATGTTAGATCTTCATATATTATAAATATTTGTGTACCTAGGAACAGTTTTAATATTTAAATTATGAGAAGAACTTTGGCATCATTAAGTACTTGAGCTATAACAGTAAAAATGTACTTTGTTTTGCTTTTTGTGTTCCTTTTCAATAATTCTAATTTCACACTGGTTTCAATCATTTGCAGCCTCTACGAATGGTGAACATGCACTAGATGTGTGGGTGATAATTTTTAAAATATAAATATATAGATAATTGAGACACGGCTGTCCTTAATATACCAATAAACCAATCCCTTAATTTCCTACATTTGTAGGAAAACCCAACATTTGTGTTTTTCTGCAGTTTGTAATAACAGAACCATGCACAAGATGTGCATATGAAAGGAAAATACAAACGACATTGTGAATATTTGGGGGAAAATGCCCAGAATTGCACCGAACCTGGGAAAACGTTTTAATTTTTGTAATTTGATATAGTTTTATTGCTATGATTTTATTGTGCCACTAGAGGAATATTTCTAATGAAAAGCCAGTTAAAAGGTTTTATAAATAAATGTTACTAATCAAATAATAAAGGCTACCTTAAAGATAAATATGCATATGATTGTACTCTAAAACAGCAGGTATAAAAACACTTACCAAGAATAAAGGATCCTGAAATGTCTTTATTCTGAGCAGCTGAATGTGCTCTTCCCAAAGGAAACCTATTATAAATCCATGGGGTCCATCCCAAGCTCTTTCCACCACACACAATTATAATGTCTAGAGGTAATTTTTAAAGGTAAACATCAAATTATTTACCCTGGTATGGTGGATACAACATTTTAAGGAGTAATAAACATGCAAACCTTCCTTGAAACCTTTAAAAAAAAAAGCCACAACCACAATCATTTGAGCGTATTATTTATATTTTCTCAGATTTTTTTTTTTTTAACTGTCTAAACCATTTGGACTCAGGAGTGCCCAGGTGAGTATTTTGAAGCTTCTGTCTTTTATGGCACTGAGAGATACATTCAGAAAAAGGAAGAGATTCTTCTGTTTGTCTGACATGCTGAGGTCAATGAACCAGTGATTTGGGCATGTGCCAATTCAGAGTTAGATTCACAGTACCTTTCCAAACAAGTCATGATCAGCATGAGGATGAGTATTTGAATAAGATGCTGCTCAAATTGTATGCAAACCTATGCAATGGGGCAATGTGTCCAGGAGAAACTGATAAGCAGCCTTGATCATAGGAAATGAACCTTTGTTTCTCTGATAATATTCTCTTTGGCACCACCAGGGTTTGTTTGTTTGCTTTTTGCTTCTGTATAGATCCCTCTGGTGTCCGATCATCTTGCGATATTCATGTTTTACTTTGCCTGAATGTGGCAGCTGTATGCTGGCTTTACTCAGGCTCTTGCTACTGTGATTTCTCTGCCAAGCACACACATTCATCTATCATTCTTAATGAAGTGTTTTAATGGGCCATGATGCTTTCTTTTAAGAATACATTATTTTCTGATTTTATTCCCTAATGGCAGGAAAGAGAGCCTCTCTAAAATTGGGGTGGGAAGGAGATGAGAGAGAAAATATCACAGAAGTTAGAATGGGAAAAGAGCAAGCAAATATGGCCAAGGACATCACCAGGTTCCTTCCTCAAACCAAACCCCATTATCAAAGAGATACTTCCCTGCCAAAGATGTTTTCTTTGGATGTCTGTACTGAGCAGGAGGTTTGAATCAATGGCCTCTTTACAATTCAAGGATACAATGATCAGGACTCCAGGAATCCATTGATAGAAATGTGTCATTCCTATAGTATTCCACAGTGCAGCATCATAATATGTACTTCCTAAGGGTCACCCTTCATGAGAAACAGCAAGTCAAATAAAAGTTTATTATATCTGATGTACTGGTAGTTTTCTTATTTGTGAAATGTAAATAACTGATGAAGGTCAGAACTGTGTCATATTTCTATAATGGACTGTAGGAGGAGCCTTGAGGAACAGGAGGAGGAGCTGCAACCAAGACCATGATCAGATAAAAGAAATTTGAGTCCAGGGCAGAAATGTAACTTGAGAAAGCATCTCAGACTTCACCCTCCCTAGTTCTCTTGCAGACAAAGGGAGGGAGAGGGGAGATAGATTCAGAGTTGCAAGATTCTGTTACTGTAACCAGATAATAATGTTGGTTTCCTGGTCTGGTCTATGTCAAAGGGCTGACAATTTCTCTCAGTTGCTCTAAGTGTAGGATTCAAGCAGGGAATCTGCTATTTGTGATGTTTCCTTCCTCTAGAGTTAATTGTGAAGTGGGCCAGGCGAGACTATGTCTGTGTTAGGGTGAGAAGGGATTAAGACCTTTCACTCACTTCTGTGACTGTACCTTTAAACGTTTCAATATAAGGTCCAATAGTACATATGCATCATGCCCTTTAGTGTAACAAATATTTTTAATGTTTCTATTTTTCATCTCTTGCAATATATCTCCAACCTATTACTTCTTAGTTCATCTTGAGTGACTTTGTCCTCACTGAATAGTATCCAGCACATTGAAAGCTTCTATGCTTTCTCAGCCACATCATTCCTAGCAGGGCAGATTTCTCATCTAGGGACTACCTTGCAAGCCAACATACCATTGCCCACATCCCATCAACCAGGATAGATAGATAGTGCACTGACACACACTCAGATTATTCTGAATATGTTAAGACACTAAAATAAAGCATGTAAATCATAAATAGAATAGAAGATTATGGTGCAAAATATATTGTTGAGCAGTACTGTTTAGTATAATATTTATCTATTTTGTTTATTTATATAAGCAATATTGCTTATTACAATACTAGATTACATTCTTCATAATCATACTAAATTATAGCTACATAGTGACCTGGTTGATGCTATAGAAATATATGATGGGAACATAATTAATTGCTTTATACTGAATCAGATTGTATTGAGTACCAGCAACTCTTTGGGATTTCAGATAGGGATTTTACATTCATATCTTTACATATTACAGGCTTAGTCACAAAAATAATGGGTCTTGAACATGGTCCTTCTGTAAACTACCGTGTTCTTCTGAAAAAATCCATGAATGCTCGGTTCATTTTTCAAAGGGCAAACAGCTTGCCAAATGTTATTAAAAATGGGGTTTTCTTTTATTTACTACTAACCTGCTTGCTTCCAATGATGCTATAATAAATACATTAGTCATTTGCTGAAACAGCAAAAAGGAATTCTTCTCCTTCTTCTAGACTTAGAAATACCATCTTTGAAAAGCCCATCAGCAGCCAAATTTGCTAACTCTGGCAAAATTCTCATGAAATCAACAGGACTGAGCTAAGGCTTGAAAACTTGGTTCATGCTTTGTAATTCAACCTTTATAGAATGTAGCTTAACCTTTATCCTAAGCATTTGCACAAGACTGGTGACCTTAAACAACAAGATAACTTTCTACCAATACAAAAAGATTTCTATTTCTCTGCCTTCTGTTCCCAAGAGTTGGGTTGCAGCAAGTACAACATGTTTTGAAGACTGATTATCTTTTCAGTTCTACCAAATATCTTTCTTTTTCCATTTGTTTCCATCATTATATTATTAGAAGCATTTATAGAAACTTTAATTTTCAGCTGTATATTCCCTAAAAGAATATAGGATAAGGGTACAGATCATTTATATTATTTAGCTTAATGTTGCTCAGGACAGATAAGATAAAATAAATCTAGCAAATTAAAGCATGATTAAAACCACAGTAATAAGAAAGAAATTACCCACATAAATGAACAATTGCTCATGTACTAAAGACCTCTCTACAGAAACTTCTATCCACCTTTCATTCTGATATGAAGGTTTTCTGTGCAAGACACAGAAACTTCTGTTAAAAAATACTGAGCAGCTTCCCCCCCCCCCCCCCCCACAATTTAGCTAAAAGTAATTTCAGTTTAAAAACAATTTGTATTTCAGAATTGGTATTCCAGCATGGGTAAACCTCGAATATAGATTTTCTTTATTCTAGTTTAGTGATATTGCTTCTTCCAAGGACTCTGAAAATTTAACATTTGTGAAAGTGCATTGCATAGCAGATTAGAGACTTTGCTGCTCTTTCAAAGAATAATGATTCCCAGAAGTCTTTGTGGGAAAGCAGCGATAGTTTAACTGGCTTAATTTTGTGGTATGGGAAACCTCTTCATGCTGAATTGCATGATCATTGCAACCAATTGTAGTCTTAGGAAAAAACTAAGCTATCCTGATTTTTCATCCCTTTTATCTCTATCAACTGATCTATCACTACTGATAAATTTAGCCTGGACAAAATTTTGGTACCAGACAAGCCAACTTAAATATGGTTTCTACAGCATACAAAAATCTATGAGGGGGAAGGCCATGGCAGGTCCATCATAGTCTGAACTGGACAAGGTGCTGTGTGCCAGCCTTTTTCTAGTGCTACAGTTTGCTTTAACAAACCAATACTTCTCACTGAATTCTTGCAGTTCCTTATATACTGTATGTACTCAAAAATAAGCCCAGCTCCCAGATTTCAGTGCATAGGATCACCAGCTGTACTTCATTTCTTATTCTTGTGTAGCTCCTGTGTTAATACAGCAGCTGGTTCTGAGTTTGAGAAACTGATTCCCCAGGGGATCTCCCGGAGCAGGAGCCCTTCAGCTTCTATCCAATTTACTTTAAACAGTCCTCCTAAGGAACCTCTTCCAGCTTTGGCGAGTGTTTCTGGAGAATACAGAGAAGAATTGGGAAGGAATGAGAAGTGCTTGATAGAAGCAAATGGCATGGCCTGTTTGTTTTAACAATCACTCTGCTTCCATGGCACAAATCTCTTCATTAAGGTGAATCTACACTGTCTCTCACAGGACAAATTAATTATTTTGCTACCGGCTCAAGCATTTATAAGAGAAAGTGGGGAACATGTTGCATCTGAGAGAGAGAGAGAATCAATTAGCCCTTTGCTTGTTTTGAAATAATCAGAAAGTTTTCTGAGTTATTTTGAAGGCCCACATATTTTAGCTGAAGGCGAGTAAAATAAGCAGCATAAGAAATAGAAAGAAATAACACATTTATTTAATACACGACATAGGGATGGAGTACATGTTTTAGATGCCGAATGGCCTCATCCAACCTGGCTTTCTCTGATGTGCTTGGACTGTAACTTTTAGAATTCCCAGCCAGGTGAGGAAACAGTCATATTCACTGGAAATTATGGTTTCAACACATCTAGAAGGCACCCGTTTGAGGAAGGCTAATGTAGCAAATCCCTAGCTTAGCTATTAACCTCTCTAGTTTTAAGAAGGATCAGTCTTTCCAGATAGAATCAGTATGCCCCAATACAACTATTTATTCAGGGGGTGTTCCCTTTATTTCTTCTCCGATGGGCTTTGTCAGGCTTTTTGTAGGTTACTCTACTGAAAGCAAGTTCCTTACAGAGTATTTTTAAACAAAATTTATTGAAAAGGTAAGGGATAAAGTTGAGAGCCAGTATGATGTTGTGCTTAAGGCATCAGGCTAGAAATCAGGAGACAGTGAGTTTTAGCCCTGCCTTAGGCACAAAGCTGGCTAAGTGACCTTGGGCCAGTCACTCTCTCTCAGCCCTAGGAAGGAGGCAATGGCAAACCACTTCCAAAAACCTTGGCAAGAAAACTGCAGGTCTTGTCCAGACAGTTGCCAGGAGTCAACACTGACTCAAAAGCGTGTGCACACACATACCCAAAGGGATAAAGCTACATAAATTTCAGCCACTGAATGACTATCACTTTAGAACCCATAATGTCTTTAAGTTTATTAGAGTGGAGAATGTTTCCATCTTTTCCCAGTGGCTTTATTGTAAACTGGTTGCTATTTTTCCCAGATAATTGAGAAATGTGCAGGTACTTGTTTTCCAAAGTCTCTCCTGAATTATTATCAGATTCTGAACAGACTATTAGTCTGAAATATTCCTTTTGAGTTGGTATCACTCAAAGTAGACAATTGTGCTCTTGGTGGATAAAGGAGCTTCCAAAAGTACGTGGTTTTTTTTTCCCCCAGAAATGGATTGACGATGATCAAAATCCACATGCCGTCAAATCAGTTTATCAAATAGTACTTCATATGCTAAAAGGTATCAAATTAGTTTATATGAATAGCCTAAGTAGTTTTTAATTATTAGTGTACTATGTTTCCATCAGAGAACTACTAATGGATCATTTTCTCTCATTACAGTATTCACCTTTATAAAATACATTGGACAATAAGTCCTGTAGATTCCCATGGCATCTAAAAATTGAATACATAGAACTGAACAGTCTGGCATCTTTTACTCTGTTTAAAGAATAAGCAGTTTTTTTCTTTATAACATATTTGCCTCTTTGATAAATCCTTTAAAGTCACACTCCATGGCCTTTTCAAAGTTTTTAATTCCTTCCCTGTTCATTTTCTATTCTCACTTTGTTTACTGTTTCAAGAATGAATTGGAAAAAAAATAATAAAGTAGATGACTAGTCAAAACATAGAATATTAAAAAGGTCAGATTTATAAGACATAGCCTTTCTGATTTTTTTAAAAAATTCTAATAAATGTATGCAGAGACATCACAACACCCGTAATGGTATTTACGTTCCATCATGTGGCTAATCTATCCTTCTTATTTCAGTACTCCTGTCATACATATGACATTCAGTATCCAGATTTTATCATTAGTCTTAAAAATGTAATGAGAACCAATGCTGCATGTAGCCACTAAACTTTATATGGGGTCTATTTCAAAGCAGCTCATTTTTATGCAGAGTGTCTCATTAAATGGCTTTGAAACATTTGCTCAAGTATGGCATTGCCCTTTCTTCTCCTTGCAGCTCTTGTACTAGATGAGCACTCAGTTTTTTCAGGCATGCATCAGTACTCTCCATGGAAAAAAAAGTGATGAACTGAAATGAATAGAAGTTCACATAAGAAAGTTGGATGGTACATTTGCTTTGATGGAGATTCCCCCCCCCCCCCCCAAAAAGAGCATTTGTTACATTGCTATTATTTCTTCACGGGGGTAGGTTTTGAAATTGGTAGTCTTGGTAGAAGCAGGCTTAGCATGATGAACTACTATAGAAAATCTGCCTCTAGAATGGAAACATTATAAAAAGAGGAAAAGGAGCAGGACTTTAATCATTCACTTTTCTATAAGTTGATGGCCAACATGTGTTTTTGACTGCAGCCCCCCTCATCCATAAAAATCTGGGCCACCTGAAGGGTACCAAGTAGAAGAAGGCTAGAATAATGTTATTAAATTCCTGATCCACCAGAGCATTGTTTCAAAATCATTTTGGGCACTGCTAAAAAGAAATTTTGAGTGCGAGACATTTGGCCCTGGAACCCTCCTGGACATAGAGAAAAGTAGAGAAGACTGGAGGTCTGAAAACATGGTTAGGAAAAAGAAAAAGGAAATGGAAAGGTTATGGTTACCCTAGAGTAAGACACAGCTTAAGGAGATAATAAGAATCAGAGTTTTCAAGCAAAAGAGAGAAAGGTTACCCAAGATTAAGAAGCAGATAAACGAGGAAATGTTAACCTTAATGGGGAGACAGAAAGAAGAAACTGAGAACAGAACTGTTCTGTGAGACTTTTGCAAGGCAGCTGTGAATATCTTTACCAAAGACTGGGCAGCAGGAGAGGTGAATTGTTTGAATATGTACTAAGGCATTGAAATGTAGAGGTTCTTTAAGGAGTCTTTCTGGAGGTTGAGTTAGAGAGTGGGAATCTGTTTTCTCTAAGCAAACCGTCAATGTAATCAAATGGATTTCAGCTAGCAGAAATCACAATCCTTACTACACCTTGTACACATTTACCTTCCACTTGTGTTCATTTTTTCAACTGTTGCTCAGTAAACTTTGCAGAAACAGACAGAACCAATAGGAAAGGAAGAATGAGAGACATATTAACAAGCATCGTGTGTGAAGGCTGGATTATTCCCAAACAGTAAAATTGGAATTGTTGCCTAAGGCAGACATTATGGAGAAATCCCAAGTGCATGAGCGACAAAAATCAACATCATGATTTTTGCTATGTGGCAAACTCTCAGAATTACCTGTATCTCTCCCAGAAAAAAATCCAGATTGTCCTAGTTTTTCTATGTTTCATTTAGAATCATGCTTACAAAACAGGAAGACTGGAAACAGCAAATTTGGACAACAAATCTTTTTTATTTATTTTTTTGTCCAAATTTGCTGTTTCCATCTGCATTTCATCTTAACTGCATTCATGAAAATAAATATTTTATATGCTTTCTCTAATGCTGTTTCAGCTTTCAGTTATTGGCAAAGGGGATTAAATTGATACCAGTTGTACTGAATCACGATTTTTTGAAATCTATCTCTATCTTTATCTATTTCTGTGATGTTTGAAAGGGATCCTACCAAGGAAGGTATATTCCTTTGGAATCTCTGCACCCCCTTTTATCTCTGTGC
The DNA here is from genome assembly GCA_030867105.1 of Liasis olivaceus. Taxonomy (NCBI): domain Eukaryota; kingdom Metazoa; phylum Chordata; class Lepidosauria; order Squamata; family Pythonidae; genus Liasis; species Liasis olivaceus. Next base: position 202,561,758 of record CM061348.1, read on the forward strand.
TGCTCTTTGTTTCAAAGACAATTGCTTTGATGTGGGCACACATTAGTAAACATTTTATAATAATATTTTTATAATGTAACTCTATGCCAAACATCAATATAGAGGGATAACAGCAGCAACGGAACTGTTCTGCATTTTGTGGTGCCTTTCATTTCCCTCTTCCAATCTTCTGCTTCTCTTTTCCTTCTCCTCCATTCTCTGATTTTGGAAGTTATTCCTGACATTTAATGTTGAGCATTTTCTTCTGTTCTATAAAAAATTATTCTCTAGCCCCACCCGAAATCCACAGGCAAAGTCACAGCTTGGTTGGCACACCATGGGAAGCTATAATTTGTTTTAACGAATGATTTGTTGAAGAAGCTACAGTGGCTGGTTGCACACTATGCAAAACCATGAAATATGATTTCCAAGCCACAATGGATGGATTCTCACAGCATGCTAAACCAAAATCAAACAAATCACCTTGTAACTTACAGTAATATGTAAACTCAGCTAGTGACTTTCTGCCATGTCTGTCAAGCAGACCTTCACATGCCTTTGGGATAAGCACTGCTGAAATCCACTCTACCATTTAATCTGCTGTGTATTGCTTTTTGGCATGAAGAAAACCAGAAAGAAGGTGGTAGTATTTGTGAAGGCTCGGACAGATATTTTCTCTCAGTGAAGAAATGGAGCATAAGATGGATACAACATTTGATTGCTTTCAACAAATCACATACTCAGGCATTACAGTAGTGGGCTTCGCTGCGCAACTATGGAGATGCAGCTTTTTACTGAAATGTGCACAGAAAGTAAACGACTAACCATCCAGCATGAACAGTGATAATCCTCTAATGAAAGGCAGATCCTACTGTGTGTCCCTCAGCCACTCCCCTTCCATACAAGGTGTAATACAAAGCTTCGTTGCCAAACACTTTTTGCGCATTTAAGCTCTTCCCTCTAATAGTTGTCATAACTGTACATTCCTCATGTCAAAATCACTGGCACAGTAAAACCACAACGAACAAACTACAGAAAGGTGAAGTCAGAATTTGTGAAAAGATTACAAGTTGCTGAGTATGTGAGTGAGCCACATGTTGCAATCATGACTGCAAAACCACAGTGAAGGTTGTCTCTAAATGAATTTAAAGAAAATGGCTGGCTGGCTGGCTGGCTGGCTGGATACTTTTGCAGAGTTTTTAAGACACTGGAACAAATTAAGAACAAAAATTTAAAACTGATATTTTACAGATTGCACAAGAAAAATACAAGATCATAAAATAAGCTCAAAAGAAGCTAAGAAGTTCAAAAATTAGTGTTAGTTGGATGTTCATTAGTATAGGAGGGAGGGAAAAAAACTGCCTACAATAAATAACTAAACATTTAAGCACCACTGAGAGATTAATTGTTTCCCAGTTTCAGCTATTCTTTTTACTGTCCACTTAACTAATTGTTATTTTAAAAATACCTTCAACTAATTGGGTGTTAAACATATAACGTGATTGCAGAAATCTATTTACATTTAATTTCTATTTAGTTACATCCATTTTTCTGGACAGCCTTTACATTATGATTAATCTTTGAGAAAAACGACAACAACAACAATACAGTTTCCCCAAAATAGATAGTTGCTTTTTTTTCTTCTTTTCTCCAGCCGACAGAACCTTCTAGGCTAAACTATTACATACATGAGGACACACATTTCTTCTGTTGCTTTCTACACACTGAATCCATCATTTTATTGCCTTATGGCAAGTTTATACTACATACTTTCTTTTAGGCTTCTAAAGGGCCCAACTGTCTAAATAAAATGCATTTATACATCATCTTTTCAACCAACAAGAGGCCACGTCTGGGGATGGGGGAGAGAGAGAAAGCAATGGGTATCATATAATACCATTATATTTGCATTAGGTTTTGCAGACAAAATGGAGATGAGACTTCTAGCAGGAAAAACAGCTATTTTCCTTGACAACTGAAAACCTCTTTGCTTAGCATTCACACACCTTTCTTTCAACAGGGCAGGATGACTGTGACAGAAAAGGGGCCATGAATCATATTTGGAAGGCTGTGATATCATCCACCATAATATAAGGACACAATGTTTGTGAAGAATGATTTATAAATTGTTATGTGGCTGAAATGCAAAATTGTTGAAAGTCAGTAATGTGAAACAAAAGACTAGTTGAATTCTGGTAAGAAAGATCCTAGGGAAGGACCTGGCCAATTCAGTACATAGGAAATATATTTAGAGAAGACAATATATATATATATATATATATATATATATATATATATATATATGTTTAAAAGAACAACTTTTAAATGATTTATGCATTCTGGTATTTTGATAATTCATCGGGAAATTACAGAGTGGCTCTATGGTACAAGAACTTCTCTAAAAAATAATTATCTTCCCTTTTAGCTGTTCACTGGTTGAGGTGATAAATAATATCTCTTGTTTATGAAGCCTATGGTTCCTCGCTATGAACCATACCAAGGAAGACTGGCAGCACCTAGATTTGAAGGTTCTGCTGCTTAAAACCCATGTCTCTGTTTCCTTTTCACTTTTACAGGCAAAATCAACAAATTGTTTAAGAAAGAAGAATCCACAAGAGGTTGAGAAAAAAGGGAAACTGAGTGGTATCAGTGTTTGGAAACATTTTCTCTAGTTATGCATCTCACACTAAACTTTTCAACATTATGTATTACCATACAATGCAGATTTGCACAATGCCATCTATTACTTTGACACAATTTAGAAATGATTAAAATCAGAATAGAAATACAACACTCTTTACTATAACAAGGAATACTATGACAGCAACTAGGTCACATCCTTGCTCATTCTGCTGTTGAGGCAATGTGTTGATGGGTAACTTCAAAGATGCTGGGTCTTTTTTTAGAGCTTATTATCTTTTATTTGAACTTGGATTATACAGCCTTCAAGAAGAAAATGTCTTCACATAAAGGTGTATACTCAGAGAGATCTGCAAATTAAAAACTCAGTTGTAAAGGGGAATTGAGAGTTATCCTGTCTATGTGATTTGGATCTAGACTTGGCCACCTGTAAAGTCAATCATTATTTAATTGTCCCAGTGATCTGAGTCAATATACTTTAAGTATTGTATGAAATAATATCTAACTTCAATCCTTCATGAAAGAAAGCACCAAACACAGGTTCTAGATGCCAGCCTGTCACTTTCCAAATATGTGGCTTTAACAATGGGTGAAAAGAAATCCAAATACGTGGCTTTAACAATGTGTTCCAGCATTTTTTGATATACATTTTCTAGTCAAAGTCCTTTATATCAGATTTTATCATTCTTGCATTAAACCAAAGTATGCATAGATTCAGATTTAAATGACCTGAGGCACTTGGATGGCAGTAGTTTTAAGTGGCAGAAAAATATACTGTCGAAGCACAGTGTTTTGTGGATCAATTACAGAAGTATAGCATGGATGGGATGAGGAAGGAATAATAAAACTCCACCACTTTTTTACGTGCATCGTCATGTCTTCTCATGTCCATAAGGAGTAGAAACTCAAGAGGGAGTTTTGGGGTACAGAGAGAGAAGGAATGGTTGACCTCCTGAGTTAGTGAAAAACATCTGCATTTGACCTACAGATTACTGGACTTTGCTCCTTGATTCCTGTAGTGTCTTATCCCTAACTGATATAGCTGTGTACTCCCATGCTTAGCCTAAATCTCAAGTTGCTTGGGTTTCATTGATTGATAAAAGTTGGACAACTTTAAACATGTCAGTTGGTATGCGTTAGCACACGTTTCTCAAACTTGGCAACTTTGAGATGTGTGGACTTCAACTCCCAGAATTCCCCAGCCAGCCATGCATGCTGGCTGGGGAATTCTGGGAGTTGAAGTCCACACATCTCAAAGTTGCCAAGTTTGAGAAACACTGCATTAGCAGGTCTAAGAGTGGCATAAGGATTTATCACAGATGCTCACTGGTGAGCAAAACTGAAGCGGGCATTAGCTAGTTCTTTTTGATATACAAATGCTGAGCTGAATGCACATTAGTTTGCTGAGGATGACTCTGAAGAGCTCCTACTGGGACATGATCCTTCTCCCCCTGCCCGCCCGCCCCCCGCCAAAAAAGCAATCTTTGTAGGCAGCTTTGTTCCCATTAAAGGCAGTTGCTTCTGAATCATCACAAATATACTTACAATTATGCAAGTACTTGAGAAGAACGCTGGAGACTTTCTCCCCATTTCTTAAAGTTTTCCAAAACCTATGTCTAATGGTAAATATCTGCAATCCCAGCTACATGGAATGAACTTTTGGAATCCAGTCTTTAAACTTTTACCAGGATGAAGGACAGGAACAGAAGCATTGGGGGATAGGGAGGCAGAAAAGTCAATATGGTAGTTGCAACCACACAATTGAGGCCCTATCCTTTTTTTTTAATGTGTGCCATAGCCATTGCATTTTTTAAAAAAAACATTCTTCCCTCATAGATACCACTGGGAAGGAAATAAGTAAAGTGTTACTGCAGGGTTTCTCAACCAGGGTTCTGTGGAACCCTAGGGTTCCACGAGAGGTCAGTAAAGGTTCCCGGGGAGGTCATGATTTAGTTAAAAAATTATTTCAAATTCAGGCAATGCGCTCTTGCACTGATGAACAGAGACCAAATAAAAATCTAGTTACAACTTTTCTGAGCTCTCTGGTAGTGCACTGTAGGACTGTGTTTATTTGGTTGAATCCATTCTTAATATTTGACATGAGATAGGGGAGACATTGATAACAGGTGAATGCTATATTGCAGGAAGGGAGGAATACACTGAAGGAAGGATAGGGAGAAGTGCATTTTTCAAGAAAGTAATGGACTCTTCCAACTTAGTCTGTGACGTCAGTCTCTCCCTCCTGCATCTTTTCCTTGCAGGTTTCCTGTACTTACTTTATCCCATTATTTTAAATAAATTTCACACATGTTTATTCAGTCATGTCTGAGGGTTCAATCTGGTGATTTTTGAAGAGGAGGTGTGAGAGAGAAGAGGAGGATTCTAGAATGGACAAGTAATTTATATTTTTATTTATATATCAAATTTGTCACCGCCCATCTCATTAAAAAACGACTCTGGGCAGTTTACAGAGAAGCTAAATCAGTTAAAAATACAATATAAAATAGTCCTGAATAAATATGAAATAAATATAGTCCAAGAGTTGATGTTAATTGGCAAGTAGCTCAGGGAGTGTCTTCAGGATGCCAGCCACCCCCAGGATTGATTAAAATTCTTGTTGCCCCATGCAAGCTGGCAGAGCCAGGTCTTTAGTTCTTTCAGGAGAGCTGAGAAGGTAGGGACCCGCCGCACGTCTGGGGGGAGAATATTCCAAAGGGTGGGGGCAACGGCAGAGAAGGGTCTCCTCCTGGGCTCTACCAGCTGACATTCTCTCACTGATGGGGTCCGCAACATGCCCTCTCTGCCTGACCGGGTGGGACAGGTTGATGTGATGGGGGTGAGATGGTCTCTCAGGTAACCTGGACCCATGCCATGTAGTAAACAATACTGATAAGTTTAATGATGATAATGACAACGAAGACTTTAAGTCTTCTTAGGCATTTCCCTGCACTGATACATCAATAGACTCAAAACAAGTCCGTCTTTACAATGAAAGCTATTTATCAATGGGTTTTACATGGACTGGCAATCCACGTTGTCCGATTCTGTTGTGCCTCATCTGTGACAAGCAACGTACAAATGCAGCGATGGCTCCAGCAAAATTAAAAAGACATTTAACTACAAATCACAGCCATAGGACAAGTAAAAGTTCTTATTATTTTAAACAGTAATTGGAATCACAGAACAAACAAAGTAAAGCTTTTGTTAATAAAATGACAGTCAGTAAAAAAGCCCAAGAAGCAAGTTATTTAGTAGCAGAACTTATTATGCAGCAAAGGAAAAGTCATGCTTTGGGTGAGAAAGTAATCATGCCATCACGTAAAATAATAGTGGGAAAAATGCTAGCACCAATTGCAGTACAAGAAATTGAAAAGGTTCCACTGTCAAACAGTACAATAAGTCTGTGTATTGATGATATGTCACATGATGCTGAACAGGTTTTCTGTGATAAACTGAAGAACATCAGCTTTTCTATCCAAGTTGGTGAGTCAACAGATTTCATCAATAAATGTCATGTTATGGCATTTGTAAGATTTGTAAATGATGGTGAAGTTCAAGAAAACTTTTTCTGCTGCAAAGAACTACATGAAATATGCAAAGGCCAAGATGTATTTAATGTTTTGTCTTCATATCTGGAAACAAAAAGTCTGTCTTGGAGGAACTGTGTTGGCATCTGTACTGATGGTGCTCCATCAATGGTTGGCTGCATGAGAGGTTTCTTTTGTCTTGTAAGAAAAGAAAATCCTGATGTTGTCACAACGCACTGCTTTGTTCACAGGGAGATGCTGGTGTTAAAAACTCTTTGAGATGAAATGAAAAAAAATCTGGATGATGCTACAAAAATGGTTAACTTTATTAAACAAAGACCAGATCACTCAAGAATGTTTAAAAATCTGTGTGAAAACTGGACAAGGAGCACATCAGTTACACAGAAATATGTTTCTCCTGTAACACACAGAAATATGGTGACTCAGCAGAGGAAGAGTTCTCAACAGGGTGTTTGAGCTGATGGTAGAATTGCAAGAGTATTTTCAAAAAAATAGTATTCCACATTTTGCTGAGTGCTTTGAAGGTGGAGAATGGTTGCAGAAATTAACATACTTAGAGGACATCTTTCATCACGCGAACCAGCTGAACAAGTCTCTGCAAGGCACTGGGGAAGACGTTTTGACTTCAAGTGGCAAGATTCTTAGATTCAAAAGAAAACTATGTTTGGAAAAATCATGTTGCAAAAGGAAACATTGAAATGTTTTCACTGCTGCTTGGGCATGAGAATGAGAAAGGATACCAAAAAGTCTCAAATCTAATTGAAAACCACCTGGAAGTACTGCAGAACAAAATTGATCAGTACTTTCCCTCCCTTTCAACACAAATGTATGACTGGGTGCGGAATACTTTCTCTGCATCTTCTGATCAGCCTAGAACTTCACTTTGAAGGAAGAGGAAGAACTTTGTGAGCTGCTATCTAATCGTACACTCAAGATGAGATTCACTGATCTGCCCATGGACAAGTTCTGGATTTCTGTGAAAGAAGAGTATCCTGCCATTCATAGGAAGGCATTGAACATTTTGCTACAGTTTTCAACTCCTTACATGTGTGAGCAATCTTTCTTATTTAATAAGCATCAAAAGCAAAGACAGAAAACATCTTATTTCAGCTGAAGACGAAATCTGTGTGTGCTTATCTCAGGTTTGGCCCAGAACTGAGTATTTGTGCAGCAAAAAACAAGCACAGGTTTCACATTAAAAGGTAAGTTTCATTCTTTATTTTTAGCTTAAGGACACTGTTAATGTATATATACAGGCCTACACATGAAATGAATATAATGAATTTGTAATCTCTGGACTATATTTGAGCCTGAATGTTCAGGGGTTCCCTGAGACCTGAAAAATATTTCAAGGGTTCCACCAGAGTCAAAAGATTGAGAAAGGTTGTGTTACTGTATACTTAAATATTAGTAAGTTTATAATAAAATACCAAAATGGGTAGTATAGTGTTAAAAAGTCCACTTCAGGTTTTGAAGCATTTGTAACTGGGCAGTTTTTGGAAGCCATCATATCCAGGTGTTGAAAGTAGGGGGCAGGAAATGCAGAAGGGGAGCAGACTAGGCCTCAGCCACAAAGGTTGGATTGAACAATAACAAGAATAATAACATGTTTCTGTTCTGTGTTTATCTCTTACTTAAACTTCAACCAACAAATCTCAGCAATAGTTGCTCTGAAGAATTTTATCCTTGTTTCAAATGTGATTTTCTAATATCCCTATTATTCTTTGGTTAACATTCCAAATGGCTTTCAGCAGTACATTTATTAGCATATTCAGATTTGTGGTAAACTAAATGCTACATTAATTGTCAGAGATCAGGAAGCAGAAAAATGTCAGTCTAGCTAATGCACAAACTACATACGCACAGAAGTCAGCGTGCATTGGATACATGGAGCAATTCCCTTTCAATTAATATACTTTTTACTATTTCGTGTCCTGACAAATGGGTAATTAGAACAGTTTGACTCAGTCTAAAAAACAGAATGTTCTCTGCTGAAGACAGGATAAAAAAAAAAGTTCATCAAACTGAATTTATCTGGGAGTTGGGGTGAAACCTGTCAATACCAAGCAATTTCTTTGTTTAGAGGAGCTGACTCTATGCAATCGCCCAACATGGTCCTTTTGGCTCCTTTGTAATTCTCTTTAAAGAAGTCTTCTGCCAAGTCTCTAACCAGCATGGAGACTTCCAAGAGTGATTTCTCCTCTCCTTCCTTTTCTTCCCTATAAGAGAAATATCCAACCTCTAGTGACAGGCAGGAACGACTTTACCATTTGCATTAGAAAAACCACCCCAGTATCACACAGGTATAAGAATAATGTTAACTTTAAACAACATTAAGCTACTGAATAAAATAAGATTCATTTTCTTATATCCTGCAGAGATGCTTGCTCAGAGCTAGCAGTTTCAGACTCAACAGACTGAATAGTTCCCTTAAAGAAGCAGTAAATTTCAAAAGCACAGCAAATATTTAAATCAGTGTTTCTCAACCTTAGCAACCTTAGGATGGAAGGAACTCAACTCCCAGCTGGTTGGGGAATTCTGGGAGTTGAAGTCTACCCATCTTAAAGTTGCTGAGGTTGAGAAACACTGATTTAAATAAATAAATTTTCATACAACCTTGCAAAATGCACCAGCTGTCTCTACAAAACTCTCATGTAGCAATTTTTCTCATTCTCTTTCCATCCACTTGATCCCTTATCCTAAACCATACCTTCTCCAACCTGCCCCAAAACCAGTCCACTTCTCCTTTTGAAGTTTCCATTCTCCATGATCCATCAGGAGATTTTCTTACTGATGAAATGACCAGTATCCCCCACCCTTGGTGAAACTACCAACTGAGAAACCTGAATCTTTTACACACCCCAAGCTCCCTTCTTAGCTGCCTGGGGTAGGGGAATCCTAGCTAGTCAAAGTGGTGCAGAGAAAACATCCATGTACTTTCTTCCTTTTACCTTTTGCTTACTCATGACTAATCTTTTGTTCATCCTTAACTTAGCCTCTTTGGGTTAGTCTCTTACACTCTTTATCTCCTTAGGCTGTCCCTTTTTCTCTTCCTTCTTCTCATTGCTCTTGGGTAGAATTCTTCTCCTCCCCTCCTTTCTTCCCAATGCATACATGTCTCTGTATTTGCATTGCATATACAGCACCACAATTTTTTATACCTTTCTTTCTGAGTTTTGTTTCTCCTTTTTTACTGTTTGGGACAAACACACAGCCTCCTAGAGGTCTCCAGTTCTGATTTCCTTACTGCCTCCACATTGTCTATAGTTGCTTCTTACTGCTCCTTTTAATCTCTACTTCAACATCTCTAAGAATCCTATTTCTTCTGCTTCTGAGTTCTTCCAATTAAAGATCTGTGCAACCAGAATCCCAGCACCCACATTAGCTTTCTTACATTTTCTGGCAAACCCCTGTCAGTTTGCACCAATTTTAGTCCTCTACTTATTTCTCAGCTCTGCTCCAACCAGCTGGATGACATATATGATGCATATTCATTTAGGAAAGCTGCTCATTATAAGCAAGTGAAAACTTCTGGATTTAAAAAAAGTATTCACCTTTCTGACACTAGCAATTCAAAGACACTTAAATATTCATAAATATATTTGCTTGATACCAAGCTTATAGAACTTGCTGTTGTTTATAAATAAATTACTTATGGTTCCATTTATTTCTTTGAATTTCTGTCTAGAAATATGACAAGAAAAGTAAGCTAAATCTTTGAATTATTTAAATCAGAAATAAAATTTCATTTCAAATAGACTTAGTTTTCTGGAATCTGAGTGAAAGATGCTTTTAAGCTTTGTTTCCTTTCCTATCCATAACTTTTAATTCTTCCAGTGATTACTGCCACTTCCTTCACAGTTTTCTTAAGATAATTTTATTCCTTAAATCATGAGTAGAACAGATTCCCCATTGAACTTTCAGCTCCACTTTTCCCTCACATGATAGGTTAAAGCAGTGTATCTCACTTTCAGCAACTTTAAGATGTGTGGACCTCAACTCCCAGACATCTCCAACCAGCAGAATTCTAGGAGTTGAAGTCCCCACTTCTTAAAGTTGCTGAGGTAGGAAAACACTGAGTTAAGGGACTAGTGTTCTGTTTTCTCGGCCTTGCCTTCTATTTCTTCCAAAGCCCAAATACATACAGCAAAATATGTAACTATATTATTTAGTAGATAACTAATGAAACAATCATATTGATAAAATGTATGTTTCCTGAATAATCCTTTCTTCTTGTGACCCTGTAAGGGAAGTGTAAATTGGGATCACTCATGTGGAACAAGAAATATTGCTTGAACTTTGTCCTAACTTCTGTGTGCTTCAACTATAACCTCAGCATTGCAGGTATATAATTTTGATAAGGGGGGAAAGGGGAAAGCACAAAAAATCATTTTCTTTCCCAGTTGCTTTAGAGTGTTGTAAAAAATAAAATAAAAAACTTTGACTAGCCTGAGAAGAAATATTGAGCAAAAAGAAGTGATAAAACAGTGAAAGAAGCAAAACATTTTCACATAGCAAGCTATTGGTCTTGTACATACAGTATAATCTATGTAGCCAAGCAAAATCAACTTTGATTTCTCAATTTATAACGGATAGCAGAATGATGAGAAATTTGATCCAAGACCTTGAGCTAGAAAAGAAATTTCATTTATTCTTTCTTGGATGCTGTTTCTATACGTTCTCATGTTCTGCCTCTGGAAATTTAGGAACAAGACAAATTTGTCAAACTGTGTGTCAGTTCTGGGGCAAGATTGATAACTAAAAGACTAAGGAAATACAACTAGGAAATACAATTTTTGTTGTCTTCTATTCATATCCACCCTTCCATTTTTTAAAAAATTGTGTTACAATATGCACATATGCACTTTAATAGAAAATATATGGGGTGGTAGATTTGATCCAAATGTTAGACCTTTAACAAAACCTGAGGTTCATCTACATGAGATCACTAATTCTTCAAGAAGCCACTTTCATAATGAACCAAATTACATGTTACATTAATGAAACTTTGCATGTATGTGTGTGTGTTTTAAAATTGCAGCTAAGGGGAATGTGGATCAGCTCCTAGTACAAAGATATATTGAATGTAGATTGACTCATTGTTCAAATGTAGTATTAATGGGGATTACTTCATACACAAATGTAGAGAATGTGGCATAAGTCAATGGTTGCTGCATAACATACCACATGGAACCTAAGTCAGATACCGGGAAGATGATGATCTTATGGATCAAAATGGTAGACACAGTTGCAGCCCAGCTGGTGGTCAAATAACAGATTAAGCAGTAAGAACTGTGGGGCAGGGTCAACAATTCTGTCTAAGGTGATATGTCATAATCAGGGGGATGGTATGCAGTGAAAAGATCCATCTGTATTAGTAGCACAAGAACAGCTCTGTTTAACCAGGCCAAAGTCCATGTTAGTCCAACATAATCTTTCTCACAGTCCCCAGCCAGATAACTCTGAGGTGCTCACAAACAGGATGTTGAGATATACCTTTTCCTTCTGTAGTTCATCTGCAAGTGGTATTTGGAGCCTTGCTGCCCCAAATCTGGAAGTAATATTGAGATTCATAAACTAACAGTCCTTGACCAACCTGTTGTGCATGAATTTATCTAATCTCCTTTTAAAACCGTCCAGGTTAGTGGCCCTTACTGTGTCTAGTGAGGGCCACTAACTTGGATGGTTTTAGAAGGTGATTAGATAAATTCATGTGTAACAGGTTGGTCAAGACTGTTAGTCTAGGAATCTCAATATTGCCTCCAGATTTGGGGCAGCAGAGCTCCAGATATTACTTGCAGATGAACTGCAGCAGGATTGATTGAATTATTTAAATTTCCTTCAGCAAGCTTCATTGGATAACCCATGGTCCTAGTGTTCTAAGAGAGATAAGACTTTTTCCAGGTTCAGTGTACCCCTGGAATGCATGGTTGTATATACAGTACTTTAATCATGTCCCCTCTTAGTCACTTTCTTTCTAAGCAAAGGAGTCCCAAACATTCAAGTGCACTAAGAGAACTGAGGGTGGTAACCTGTGAAATATAAAGCAGGCATCAGGCCCAAACATGGTTGGGCAGGACATTCTGGGGGTGGAAGGACACTGAGAGTGCCTGTTCCATGTAGCCTACTGCCATATATCAGCATGGGAAGACACATTTTAGGAAGTTGGATTCTACCGCTCTGCTCTTTCTTCCTTAATGACAGCTGACTTTGGACTTGGGGTTTTCTTTTAAGAACACAAAGCTTAGATTTTCTACCCAAGTCAGGGTAATGGTAGAGATTGTTACAATATAGATTCTCATAAATCTCAGGTGGTTTGCCCAGAGGTTTGGGCCAGGAGGTAGGCAAGCTTGTCTGTTGATGACATGTTCTTTTTGTGTGATTGGGGTTTACTGCTTTAAGCTTCAGGACAGTGGGTTTTATGTAGTGTGTTTTGTTTTAATTTCTATACATTGCCCAGAGTCAATCTATGAAATGGGCAGCTATATACATTATGTAAAGAAATAAAGAAGCAAGCATTGGAAAGAGACTAGCAGGTTTGTGGAACAAAATGTAAATGATACATTATTTGCTCCTTTCCTTCCTTCTTTCCTTTCTTGCTCATTGAAATCATACGGTCAAAATCAAATGATGTTTAATAATGAAACTTTTGGTTGGTATGGTGACAAACTGAATTTGCCAACTGTTGCTTGTCAGACTAAGGGACTATCTCCTCATCTTTTAGCTGCTTTATTGCTTAATTGGTAAGTGGAAAAATCCTTTTCTCTCTTTTTCATTTAAATTATCTCTTTCCAGTAATAAATTATGGATTTTAATTGAAGAGACAGAGAAAACAAAAGAGCTGTTTCCTGAGAAAGGTGAAGAGAGCAGAAAGCTCTAACTTCAGCTGAATTTATTCATGACCCACAAGAGAAAGCAACAGAAAAGATAGCTGAAAAAGAAAGTTATGTGGAACTGCTTTTCACTTTAAAAGCTTTTTCTTATAGAATTTTAGAATGGCTGAATTTATGCAGATAAAAACTGTAGTGAATGATGTGAAACACAACTTTTTGGAAGTGAAGCAGAGATCTGACACGATAGATCAGAAAATGACATTGCTGAAAGTAAATAAAGATGTTCAAGATGCAGTGACCAGTTTGCAGGGTTTATTTCATAGAAATAGTTCATAATTTTTAAATTTTGCTTATAATGTTGGGCAAGATTAAGCCTCAGTAGGACACAATTATATCTTTTTCCCCGCTGCATCTAGAATACAAGCTTGTATTCAAAACCGCATCTTGTGTGGGTTCCCCCCCCCCCCGCCCATTCAGTACAAAAAAACATTTCTATTGTGAGCTTTTTAATATTGACAGTATGGGATCATATCCTGCATTTATCTTGGCAAGCAGGGTCCTTGGAATGCAATGCAAAGAAGATAATGATTTTTCCAGATTGCTTCCCCAAATGTTTCAGAAATGGAATTTATTCAGAGAAGGCTGTTTGGCAGGAAGATAGTTTTCTTTTTCTTTTCTTTTTTTCAAGAATGTGAAGAATCCAGGGATATATATTGTTTAACCTGGAGATTGCAGGAAATGATATTATTCTGGGATCATCTGAATAAAAAGATAGCAGTTTTTTTAAATGACTCTTTTTACATATTTTAGGCAGAATTGGACCACCTTGGCTTCCAGCAATACAGGCAAAATTCCTGTATTGCATCTTCAGTGTATCTCATGTAGAAGTCTTAACTTTTTTTACTTAAATTTTTTTTCAGGGTTTTTTATTATTAATTTTTTTGTACAGTACTCGACTTTACAATACTCATTTTTTAAAAATAAGATAGCTCTTCTGAAGATTACATATGACCAAACTGTTTATTAGCTGCCCCTTTATCACTTCAGAAAACAATTGATTTGTTGATTAATTATGTACCATGAACTTGGTGTTGACTTTTGGCAACCACATAGATTTTCTCCAGGATAATCTGTCCCCATCTTGGTTCTTCAGGTCCTTCAATGGTGCACCCAATGCCTCTGTAATTAAGTCCGTCTACCTTGCTGCTGGTTATCCTTTTCTTCTCTTTCCTTTCACCTTTCCCAGCATTAGGAAAGAGTGCTAGGCTTTGTATAATGTGTCCAAAGTAGGATAATTTGAGCCTCCTCATTTGTGCTTTGAGTAGAACTATGGGAATCTAAACTAATACCTACTCTCAGTTTCTTGCTATCAATAAAGTTAGCACAAACAAGCCCCAAAAGGTTTGGGTGGTTACAGCATGGCAATCTGGATATTCAGGCAAATAAATTAGCAGGAAGACATATCAAGTGCAGGCATGACACAATATTACTTTATTTTCCCCCCAGATTTATTGGACAGGGAAATATTTTAAAAAGGTTGGCTGCCAACTTCATTATGCTGGGAGCGTAAAATCATGGAAAGATATCTATGCATATGATAGGCTTGCCCTATTATTATCCAAGTTTGGCTTAATATCCATAAATACTTTAATATGACTTTTAGCACAATAATAGGCTACAAATGAATTCTATACCCAAAATATAGAATTTATTATTATAAAATGAGGAACTAGGAAATGTACCATGCATGGGGGGAAAAATCTTTTTCAGTGAAAAGACAGTGTCACTTTGGATTTACAGTCTTGGATTCATGATACGTGATCTCCCTCTCTGCTTCTGAACTAGCTCTTTACCAACAAAATGGAAAATTGTCCAATATTATTACATGTGGTCAACGTATAATGTTGTGTTTAAAACCTGAACAGCCTTTTATAAGTGTTATAATATGTTTCTGTTTTGTTTTCTGTTCTTGTTTTCTTTTCTTGTATCTTTTTCCTTTCTTTTTGTATACTAAAGCTTAACAATAAAAAAGATGTAATATATGACTTTAATTCAAGCACAGAGATGTCAGCAATTAAACAGTCAAAAATCCTTTCCATATGGCACATAATCCATAAGATCCTCTTGTTGATTCCCTATCTAGAAGTGATAGCTGATTAGAAATCACAATGGTGGTGAAAAGAGCAGATAATTAGACATGAAACTAATACTATGCACAACCACATTTTCTGGAGAAGAGTAAGATCAAATTGTGGGGTGAATTTTACACATCAGTTAAGTCCTTTTTTTCCCCCCTTTTTTCCAGATAAAAATCTCATCTTGGAAAGGCCAAGAAGCTGCAGAGTGATGGAGAACTCTCTGTCCTCTTCCGACAATAAGGTAAGCCAAAGGAGATCACCAGAAAAATGCAAAATGAATTCTTAAGCATGAGGAAAACAAAATAGGAAAAGAGAAACAGAAGGAAATGAGAAACAGAACAGAACAGAATTAACTGGCTAAATACTATTAAAATATATGTTCTCCCTTTTCTTGCACAGGGAGGAATAGCTCTTCTAAAACAGTGCTGCCAAAATATCCTGTACAATATGCAGAATCAAAACCCAAGTGCTTCTGTTAATGAACATTAATTTAAATGTATTCAGTGGACTAATCAATTAATCACCTAATGATAGAAAATATTTCTTTGTGTTTGCTTTTTTCTTTGCTTGCAATGCAAAACAAATTCCAGGCTATTGAACGAGGACACAACCAGTAAGAAACAGTAATTATTGAAAGACCCAAAGCCAGATTTGATTAGTTTTATACAGATTTACAAAATATAACCCGTAATCTGATCTTTGAACTATCTCTTTAGCTGCAGGAGACCATGAATTATAATATCTACTTCTCAATAACTCTAATACACTTTACTATATATAATGTAGGGAGAAAAGCAAGCAGCCTTGCCTTTGTTTTGACTGCAGAAATATACAGAAAATTGCTTCCAAAACAAAGAATTCAATCAACGACAGCATTGGCAATTAAAGATAAGATATGGCTGAACATGCTGAATATGACTGTCATATAACATCTCTGCACATGTCCAAGCCTTCAAATGGATAGAAATGTACAACTTGTGTCACCCTGGTGAGCAGCTGTCAGCGAATACAACAGATTGGAAAAGGGAAAATCTATTACAAAGAAAATGATGCAGCCACCAGATCCAGGGAGTCATCCTCCAGTGAACCAGGACTTTGTAGAAGGTGTAATATGATATTCCGAGAACTTGTAAAGGCCACCAGGCCCGTCTTCCTGACACTTTCCAAATAGGTTATTTCTTTTAACTATCTCCTTCTGCAGAAATGTTGGAGCTCCTCACTTACCACTAGTTCTTCCCATTATGGCTCTAATTATGTATGAGCCTGCAGGGCTAACAAAATGGAAGCACAGCGTGAGTTTTTTATAAGCCCAGGTAGCTCAATGAACATCACTGTTTCACCCAGGACTGGAACAGACAGCCTTTCACAAGGAGTAAATATCTATGAACTCTGAGTAGAAGCTGGGGCAGAGTTTAATTTACTAAGGTGTTGCTGCAATTTACATGCAAATGGAATTAAACTAAGCTACATTTAATGGTGTCTATTTCTGAACCAAGTTCCTTTCAAATAATTTAAACATGTTACCTCATTTTTGCATTATGAGAAAGGGAAAGAGGCTGCAGATTTGCCTCTGCTGTTGAATACCTGTAGTGAAGAAAAAGCCTTTTATAAAATATATTTACAGGTCTGGTAAATATGACTGTTGCTTGGGATTAGCAATGTGACAGCAAGGTTGATCCTGCCATGCAGCATGATGAAGTGTCCTGCTTCAGGCACAGAAGAACAGAAACAAGCCAAGCTAAGAATTGAGATCTGAATGGTTCGATAAGACTTCATAAAATGCTGGCCTAAGAACAAATTGAGTCACTATTCAGACTTTTGGTCAGACAAGTAAATGTATTGGGTTAGCACTATGCACCAGTTAAACAAGGTGGTCCTTGACACAAGTCCCCCATTTCTGTGCTAAATATAATCTTACTGTGCATCATCTTTGGTGATATTTCCTGTGCTTTTGACATATGCATAATTTGAAGACCTTGATAGATCTGCTGAATCTGACATCTCTGGCAAGCTGATTAGATGCTACAGAATATCCTGCTCAGTAGAACTATTGCATTTCATAAAATTAAGGCACCTATTCTGGCCTCTCAATACTTCTTGATAATTCCAACAAGAAATTATGGCAGAACTGCCATGGTATGTTCACAACAAGTTTCATAGACGGGTGAGATAATGTCATCATATATTAATATTACCATATTTTCTCAACTTATTTCCTTAATCAATTTTTAAACTCTCTTTGTGTTTATATCTCTGCATATGCATATTCATATTAAAATACTACTTATAAGAAAGAGGTTTATAGATATAGGGAAATACATAACTTTTAAATATAATTAAATCAAAAAATGATACTTCCCTTTCCAATTGCCACTATTTTAGCAGGTGATTAGTGATCAGGAGGGATCATTTTAGTGTAATTTTAGGGATGGAAAGCATTACAGCATTATATAGTTATAAAACAATATCCAGAAAATATTTAACAAATGAAAGCATTTTTTGAATTAATTACCTTACTAAAACAGTGTTGATTCTTTCATGTCAGTATTTAAATGTTATTTTATATATGTATATGCAAGTGTATATATAGATATACATATGTGTATATATGTGTGAGTGTGTGTATGTGCTTATATGCATGCACATACACTCATGCACACATACAGTGATGTAGCATTAGTATGATATGCATAAAAAGGATATTCAACTGAAATACCCATGCTAAATCATAACTTTTGAAAAAGATAGAAGAATGGCAGTATGAGCATTGGTGTGGACAAATCATAGTGGGATATACATAGTAAACACATACTTCACCAGTATAGGTGTGGAAAATCAACCGCAATGCCACTTCTGGTTTATAGCGGAAGAAAGAAGACAGGTATTAGAAGCCTGAAGGACCTCAAAGTAAATTTAAAAATTTCTAAGGTGATTAAAACCAGTAAAGATTGTGTACTATAATTCACAGAGAAGCTGACAATTGATAGTTCTAAGTAAGGTAAAAATGAATAGCAGATTTACCTTACTAATAGCAAATGATCAGTTTAGATACCAAACGATCAGTTCTAGCTACCAGTCTCCATCGGCTATTTTGCAACAAATTGCTCCTGAAGGGGACAATAAAATTTTGGTGAAATGTTTTAGGCAACTGACTATACTCTGGCTGGATTATGTTGCATTTTGATACTAGATTGATATAACTTATATAACTGTGATGGAATGGTTTGGTGAAGGCCACACTTGGGGAGATAAGCACTTCCTTAGCCCCCAGCACGAGCATGGGAAGGTTAAGAGGATGAGACTGGCACCACCCTAAGGAATTCACGGTGTTTGCTTGCTGGCTTGGGAAGTTTAGATTCAGTCTGGCAAGATTCTGTCTTGTGGGTGAAAGCTAATAAAAGCTATCGAACTAGACCTGTACTGTCTCATGGAGTTCTTTGGGCTGAACTTGACAATAACAGAATTTATTACAAAAATATACTTGCTTTGTACAATTTATGGAAATAAGAATAAAATAATGAAAAGATCAGTCCTCTTGATACAAACTTTCAAGTTGTGAACTTCCACTGATACAAACAAGATGGACCCAGAAGTTGGAATTGGAAGTCAGGCTGAAAGTCGGGAGAAGACGTACCACAAACTAACCCCCTCCCACCATCTCCCAACTTCCAGTTTCGACTTCCAGTCCTGACTTCTCTCTCATGGTCAGTTGTGTTTGGTGTGTGGTGACTGCAAATTGCAAATGTCTGCAATTAAGCACAAAAGTGCTGATGGGGAAGGGGGTAGTGCGAAGATGTGGCAATCCGTTACGATGGTCATGAAGATGGAGATATTGAAGAAAATGGAAGGGGGGAGAAGAGGCAGACATGGCACCTTGCTATGGCATGAATTGTTCCACAATCAGAATGATCATCAAGATCATGGAATATGTCAAAGGTTCAGTGCCTATGCAATCCATGATAATAAGCAAAAGGAGAGGAAAAGTGATGGAAGAGATGGAGGCACTGCTCAGCATGTGGATTGAAGACCAGCATCAGTGGTGTGTGCTGCTTAGCCTAATGGTGATCCAGGAGAAGAGTAAGAGCTTATTCCATGATTTACAACAGAAGGCTGGTAAAGGTGCTGCTGAAGAGGTGTTCGCTGCAAGCCATGGGTGGTTCCACTGTTTTAAGGCTCATATGAACCTTCATAACACAAAAGTCAGTGGTGAGGCAGCAAGTGCAGATGAGGCTGCAGCCAAAGAACTCCCAGAAACCCTCAAGGAGATCATCAAGGAAGATAGTTATTTGCCCCAGCAAATATTCAATGTGGATGAAATGGGGCTTTACTGGAAGAAAATGCCAGACAGAACATATATCAGCAAGGAGGAGAAGATCATGCCAAGCTTCAAAGCTGTGAAGGATAGGCTAACTATACTGCTAGGTGGCAATGCTTCTGGTGACCTGAGCCTAAAACCACTGCTAGTCTACCACTGAGAACCTGCAAGCTCTCAAGAACATCTCAAAAATCTCACTTCCTGTTGTGTGGAAGGCTAACCAGAAAGCTTGGGTCACCCTTCTCATCTTTGAAGACTGGTTTTTCCACCATTTCATCCTGGAAGTGGAGAAGTACTGCCATGCAAAAAACACCAACTTCAAGATTCTGCTCATATTGGATAATGCCCTGGGTCATCCACCTTACCTGAACATGAAGGTTGTGTATCTGCCTCCCAACACCACTTCCCTCCTGCAGCCGATGGACCAGGGACTGATAGCAACCTTCAAAAAATATTATCTGGTACACATTTAGGCAGGCAGTTCAAGCAACCAAAGTGGACTCCCAGATGACCTTGTGCCAGTTTTGGAAGTCCTACGACATCTACAAAGCCATCAAGAACATTGATACAGCCTGGTGTGAGGTTACCCCTGCGAACATGAACGGGGTGTGGAATTGTCTGTGCCCTCAGTTTGTTCATGACTCTTGTGGGCTTGAGGCAGAGAGGGAGTCACAGGCTGTTATCAGCAACTTGGTTGCCCTCAGCAAGGAGCTTCAGCTCAACCTGGAGGAGGGGGGACTTTCATGAGCTGCTAGCTGCACAGATAGACCTCATGGAGTTGGAGGAGCAGCAAAAACAAGAGGAAGAGGAAGAGGAAGAGATCAAACCACCAAAATGGTTCCAGACCAAGCTGATGGCAGAGGGGTTCAGCTTAATTGAGAAAGTGCTAGCATTGTTTGAGATGCAAGACCCTAATGTGGAGTGTTTCACCAAGGTGTCTGCAGCTGTCCATGATGCAATCCAGAGCTATAGTGTCATTTATGAGGAGAAGAGGAAGACCACCACCCAAAGTTCACTGGACCACTTCTTCAGGAAGGTGGAAAAAAGTGCTGTTTCAACTACAGTGGACAAGCCTATGCCATGTCCACAAACACCTGCACCATCGCTGCAAGCGCCTACTTCAACACTGCCGCTTATGTAAGGTACGAACTGTGCATGTTTTTTATGCTTGTTGGACTTGCAAACAAAACAGACTTACAACAGCCTCTCGAAACATAACCCGCTCGTAAGTAGGGGACTATCTTCCAGTGATCACCGTACGTGGGCTGCAGCAATACAAATGACCAGTAGATGACAACAACAACAGAGAGTTTTCTGCCTCTATATGCTGCCATCTAGTGGTCTGGATTTGTACAGTACAGATATGGTAGCCCAGCTCTAATAGAATGCATCCAGTACATTAGCAAATAGAAGCATGCCTGCTTATTTGTATCTCTGTAAATTGTGCTAATTTGGAATACATTTGGATGATTGGCTCTACACATTTCTATTGTAATCATTTCTAGAGGAACTGTGTTAGACTTCTGTAGCAAAAACAATGTATAATCCTGTGGCACTTTAAGGACTAACAAATTTATTTTGACATAAGCTTTAGTGGCTGCAGAATCACTTAATAAAGTGGAATGTGAACCAGAAAAGCTTATCTGATGATAAATTTGTAGTCTTTAAAGCGCCACAGGAACACTGTTTTTCTTTCTAGTTGACTCATCTGTTTCTTCCAGGCTGATTCATTAGATTAGGTTTTCCCAAACCTCATATTGTCCTGCTGTTTGAATCTTCTAGCATCCACTTTTGTCTATCTTGCAGCTCTTAAAGATAGGAATGCTGGCAGAGGCTGTGCTTGTGTTCTGCAAATGTTCCTTTGTGTTGTAAATGTTTACAAATGAGGAATGTAAAGATATCAGTATAGGCTGACCAGATGCAACAGGGAATGTGGTAAATGCCCCTTTCAGAGCTGTGGAGTAAAGGCAATTTCTGCAGGTATGAAGATCGTATGTATGTTTTAAAGGTGCACAAGCCAGAATGAAAATCAGTGTTGATTTTTATGTAGTTTAAAGAGCAGATCAAGAATGGCCATTTGCAAAAGAGGACATATATGCTGAGTAGGAATGATGGGAACTGAAATCCAACTTGTTTAGAGATTGAGGAAAGCTCTATAACACCTTGATGTTTGGGCATCACAAGAAGGCAAAAACCAGGAGCCACCTCCATCTGGGAAAAGCTTTCTGTTTTAAAAAAGATGTGTTTAGTGAAATATATCCAAGCCTTTTTTTTAAAAGAAACCCATCTATATTGAGCTTCTTTTCCAATTAACCTCTCTTGCTATGGAATCCTATTTCATAATTTGAATGAAATGGGGTTCTGGAAAAGAAGGGAAAGGAAAGAAATGGACAGGTCTTAAGATACACACAGACACATAGTTACACATATGACCTATATATAACATCAAACACTTTTTATGCTCAGACAGAAAAATACGGGATATTTCAATCCCAGAATGGACCATTCCACATGTTCCAGAATTTTTTGGGGGAGGGGGGAGGCATTGACTCATTTCAAAGTTGGAATGTTCCATAATAGTTCACACCCATATTGGAAATACAGGGTTAGCTAGTATGGCCTTTTCTGCAGCGACATTTTGATCATGAAATCCCCTTGCTAGAAGGACAATTTGGTACAAATGGAACACAGAATAATCCATTTTGAAATCAGACCACTTCTGAACACTTCAGAATGGACTATTCCAATGGATGGATGGGTGCGTGTGTGGATGGAGATGGATGGATGGATGGATGGATGGATGGATGGAGGGATGGAAGGAAAGAAAGAAAGAAAGAAAGAAAGAAAGAAAGAAAGAAAGAAAGAAAGAAAGAAAGAAAGAAAGAGGAGGGAGGAGGGAGGGAGGGAGGGAGATTTTATTAGGCTGCCCAACTCATGACAATTCTTATAAAAACTATTAGAATTTGGAATATTCCGTGATGGAACAGAATGCACACTCATATTTTTACCTATCTTAAGCTCTGAAAATATGAATATGGTAAAACAGTAAGTGAATGCTACTTCTCAAGCAAGTCTAGAACCATCAAGAATGGAATTTTTAAAGCTAGTTCTATGCACCATAAAGTTTTTGATACAGAACCTGTTAGGGCCCTAAGGCTCTCAAAACTGGCCACAAAAAAATCTTGGTATAAATCCTAGGTTACTTATAGCTTTTAGGATAAAACTATGAAATGATATGTGAGTAACAAAGTAAAATACCTCACTCTTTTCTTGCATAATCAGCAAAGGAACACATTCTTTTCAGTGCAATTCTATGCATCTCAGAGCACCTTGTCTGCCAATTTCTCATAAAGCAGGCAATATTACAATTAAAGATAATAATTGTGTGACAGAGTTTTTTTATTGAATCATTGATTACTATTCAGTTGCAACATCAAATACGGTATCTTTAAGAAGCAGTAGTTGAGCCTAAGTATACAGTATATGCCTGCTGGTTTTTTAGAGCCAAGATTAATTCTGTCAATGTAGCTTTACAATAAAGTAGAATTAACTAATCTGGTTGTGATTCCTATCTGGTTTACCCCACAAGGCCAACATTAATCTTGTAAGTGCATCTCTCCCCCATCTCCTTTACAGCCCAAGAAACTAGAGAGGTCCCTTCTGAGCCTCTTTTCCCGCCCACTATCCAGTTGCAGACTATGTGTCTCTTAACTGACCATTTCCTTGGCAGCGTGTCTTGGCCCAGTCTCCCAAGGTCTTTCCCACATACCATCACAATATCAGGATGAATAAAGATTTAAAATGGGGAAATCCATGCATATGGAAATGCTTTTGTGAGGAAAATGAGGAAAATATATCTTTGGGTGAATCTTTGGGTAAAAGAAGCAAGTTTTTAGAGGCCTCAGATAAATGGGATCACCTTAATAAAATTGAAACATAAAGGAATGTGCAGCACCCTTGAAGCTGGTATGAACTAGGCTGATTGTAAACCCCTTATCACAAACATCCCCATAGCAACATAAGAGAGGATGTCTTCTTCCTGGCAGTTGGCACCTTGAACAATTTGCTCCTTCCCCTCTGACACTATTGCTTTCCTTTTACTGTAGATAGCAGTTTCCACACTTTCCTAGGACAGTTCATGCATAACCATAATATCCATCTATCTGCTGACAGATACACAGAGAATTTGCTCATAATTTTGTTTATCTATCTTTTCTAAATTTTAATCTCCACTTATGAATATATCTAAAAAATAATAATAGATGAGCAATTTAAAAAAAAAAAACTGACACATTATCCAAATGTTTATTCTAAGAACTGGAAAACTCATCAATTCAGCTAGTTTGTCAAATCTTTCAATTTAAATCATGTTTGAAGAAAAAATGAATATAATATCAATTTTAAACTCTGCTATTAAAAACTAAACAGCAATACTTTAAATCATATACACCAGAATAAATCCTTTACTAAAAGAATGCAGCAATAAGATGACTGCTCAATTTGAAAGCCTTGTTAATGGAAGATGCAGTATTAATGTCAAAATCTTCTAAATGCACACAGAAATTTAAACACTGATAAATGCTTTCCAAATTTTTGCTCCTGACAGATGAATATGTGATGCCATTTAAATGTATGCATATATACACACATTACACATCTCAAGAAATTACTTCCAATGAACAGGGTGATTTATATATTCAAGTAAAAAAATGTAAGTGTCCAGTTTTGATCTGCCATCCAATCTGTTCACTTGAGAAACAGCTGTTGAAATACATTTCTGCTAAAGACAAAATTCAATACCATCTACTGTTCTCATCATGGAGACATAATGGACAGTCACAGACTGGGGCTGAATACCCAAATTTACCTACAGTCAGCATTAGAAGTTCAAGCTTTCCAGGCAAAATACTAGTGTCACATTCAAAGGACTGAACATCAAAGAAGTGGTTTAGACAAAAACAACAGTTGGTTATTCCATGAAGTTGGTTATATGAGTCAAAACTCAGAGTCTGCACTGCTGCTGCTATTATTCAGCACCTGACAGGTTTTATATGAAAGCACTTATGCTGGGAGCTTTGTAGCCCCTGTCCTGAACTAGCCAGTGCTACTTATTTTGAATTAGAATGGAGAACCTTCTAAATGCTGAGATCATTACTCCCATATGTCCCTCCTTGAACCCTGATGTTCCTATGTCTGTCTACCTGGTGGGCTTGGAGAACAAGTTGTTTCACCAGGGATATCACAGCCCACAGTCCACAGTCCACATTCAGAGGATGTGGATTTTGTTCTTCCATAACTTTTGTGCTAGGCCCTGTTTCTTCAAATTAATTCAACAATTTAGGTGCTTTAGGTGAAAATTTGTCCTTTAGGTGAAGATTTGTCCTGGAATTCATAGCATAGTACTGTTTAATTTTTTTTACACATTCATAAATATAAAGTAGATCTTTAACAAAGTGGAGGTAAATCTCGGGTTTTATGAACAGAAATAATATAACTTTCTGCCATCAGCTTGGGGACCCAGGTGTGTGGTAAAACCTGTTGATTGTTGTTGGCAGTTCTTGGTATACCTCAGCTACTGATGGTGTTATTGTATGTGTGTGTGTGTGTGTGTGTGTGTGTGCTTTTTGCATTTTTTCTATATAGTTTTAATTGCTGTGAGCCATCTAGAGTCATGTATTTGAGATAGGCAGCTTTATACATTGAGATAAATAAATGGCAGTCACTTCATGTAGTGAAAATAATTTCACTTTGAACATTCCTTTACCCATTGCAGGTTTACAGTCATTATGATTTGTTTTTCAAGATTTCACAATGTTTAAAGATGACATATTTTATGTGAATACATTATACATTTACTTTGGACTCTGCTGTGAAAGATCTCCTGTTATACCTCTGTAATAAGTTCTTTGTTTATAAAGGTCTAAAGGCCATAAAACTTCATTTTGTTTGGACTAGCAAGACAATATTTCTGAAAAACTTACATAATGTACATATGAAGAAATATTCCTGTTTCACTGTGGTATGTGCATGTATGTGTTGGTATGTATTCGTGTGTGCATGTATGTGTTGGTATGTATCATATGTATTATTGTTAGATGACATTGTAATATTCAAAACTAAATTTTACACAAAAGGAAGAACTGAATAAGATGAGCCACTTGGAAAATATATAGAGAAACTAAGGTTACCATACTTAAGCTGCCGAAATCCAGATGGCCATTGGATTACAGACAAGAAATGCAAAATACTATAACTCATTGTTGATATCTCATGGTCATCCAGATTTTTGTAGCCCAGTTATGATAGCCATAGCACAAGCTAAAATCCCAGGATTATATGCAGCTCCTGAAAAATTTAGGTACAGTCTCAGAGATCTGGATATTTGGTCACATCTGCTGGAAAGTTCTGCTGCACATTCCTTAGTAGAATGAATGGAAGTACCACAAATATATTTCCTGTAGATATTTGATTATATTTAGGTGAAGCTTCCAAAAGAACAGTTCCCAGTAGATTTACTCTTTAATAATTAGATTTCTATAGGGCTTCTGGGTGAAGAGTATAGCAAACTAAAACATCTCTGAAGGAGTGGAGATGGTGTTGTGGTGCAGACCAGTGGCCAGGCAACAAATCCAGGTCAGCGGAACCTCTCCAGATAAGAAGAGACCAAGAGATTGCCTACCTGCACTCCAGATGGCTGTTCCTTGTGAGGAGACCACAGGATCTGAAGATCTGTGTGGTCGACTTGTGAGTTGAGTGGCTGGGAGACTCAGAAGAGACATCTAGCTCACAGCTGCAGCAGAGCATTTAAGGACACTGGGTTTGACCAAAATCTCACTTCCCTAAACACATTTGGATATAATAATTTTAAAATTAGAGATCTTCAGAGCAGCAGGAAAGGGGGGAAAAAAAACCTTGGTGAGTCACCCTTCATTCTGGATTAAAGAAATGAAAAGTGCAAAATAATAGCTTTAAGAATTTAGGAATAACAGCGAAAAGCTTAACAAGATTTTGATTTATTTTTTTACTGACAAGCTCAAACAGAAAAAGATACAATTTCATTAGGATAAATTGGAAGGTGTGATTTTTACTTTTAAACAGCAGAGGTTTCGACTTAACTCAGTTCCAAAAGCAAGAGCTTTCCTAGAAAAAAATTAAAGAAGAAATGGGAAAAAATGCCAATTGAAGTGACAGAAGGAACTATGCAACAGACACAACAAGAAACTGAGGAAGATGCTATCATGTTAGGCTCTACAGGCATTGATTTTTCTAAATTTTTGGCATCAGTATGGATTTTGAATGCTTAATGTGGAATATAAAGGAGCAAATACTCCTCAGAAAAGAAGAAAATTATTTCACTATTTGAAAAAATTGAAACAAGTTGTAATTTGCTTATGAGAAACATGTATTAGAAAAAAGGACAAAAAATATTTGATTTATAAAAATGTAGGTGAAGAGTTTATTTCAATGGGAACCAAAAAGAGAAATGGAGCGGTTTTGTATATAAATCCAGAACTATAAACAGAGCTGATATTGGATGATGACTATGGCAGATGTGTTAGGGTTGAAATTAATTTAAATAGGGCTAAGATTGAGATATTGGGAATTTATGTCCCAAATGAAAATAAAGTAACATTTCATATGGTACTGAACTTACCATATGAAAATTGGTAAGACTGGAATGAAGTGGTGTGTCCACAAAAAGACAGAACTTCTGAGAAAGATATTAAGAGAACACAGGACAAACTACCAAAAATATTTTTTGACATAATGGACAATTTAGAGCTTGTACATGTATGGAGACCTAAAAATGGTGATTCAAAAAAATATATTTATTTTTCTGAAAGACACATATTTTTTTCAAGAATTGATATGTTCTGGATTTCTAAGAATTTAGCTACTAGTATTAACAAAGGGGAGATACTGCCAAAAAACTTTTTCAGATCATAATCCAATGACTTTAACATTTAAAAGGAAAATTAGTTCCTTTAGATGGAGGTTGAATGAGACACTGTTACAAAAAGAAACAATAGTGGAGGACTGCAAAAAGAAATTGAAATAATTTTTGAGAATAATCTTAATAAACGTACAGAAATAAGGACACTGGAATGTGAGTAAAGCTTTTATGAGGATATTCTATACAACATAATAGTAAACTTAAAAAGCAGAGACAAGAGAAAACACAAGCAATATTAGATGAGATAAAAATGAAAGAAGAAGACTTAAAGAAATTTCTAGGAAAGGAAACTATTTTGCATAAATCAAACTTCTACAGAGACAAGATTATTATATGCACAAAGATTGAAAGACTCCGAAATACCAATGGTGGAGGAATGGTTGGTGAAGATGACAGAATTTGAAGAGATGGCAAAATTGACTTGTTTGATTAAGGAAAAGACAATAACTACATAACTACCTTTATGGACTTTTTGCTGAAAATGTTAACAAATGAACTTGTGATTTATGGTTTTGATGATTAGGAAGGGTAGAATATGATGTAACCTTAGAGAGAGAGGATAAAATATAAATGCATTTATAACTGCTGTAAAGAAGATCAGAAGCCACTCCTTTATATATATTTTTTCTCTTTCTTTTAAAGGCACTACACTTAATGCTGCCAAAGTAAACTCTTACTATTATTTGCATGCAACTTCTTTCCTTGAACATATTTGCACAAACATATCATGATGGCAGGGGATGGGGCTTCCTTATGCAGGGTTCCATTCCTTCCTCACATGGACCTCTGTTTGTTCAAATGCATTTCTACAGATTACAGTTGGGGACACTACAAGATTTGTGACACAATTTGCGTCATAGTTTGGCACACAGCAAGGCTAACAACCAAATAATTCAGTTACACTTGGTGCCAAGGCTTGATAGCTTTTGACATTAGCCCAGACCTACTATTCAGCCAGGCTTCAAATCAAATCTATTCTGCTGTGTTGTTGTTAGACTGCAACCATATACTAAAATCATTTATGGGAATGGTTTTATTCTTTTGTGATACTGCATTCTGCTTTAGGATTACTTTTGATAAAAACATCCTAAAACCCAATATATATATAGTGTAGGCATTATACTGTGATATGGACTGCTTAAAAAACTCTCAGGAATGGTACAGTATGATACATACTTTGCTCATCTAAATGCATAATATGAGTTTTTGTATTCTTGGTTCACTATTAACCTAATTTAATATATGGACTGTCTGGCTCTGTGGTTCACTTTATTATTTTTTAACTACACACATATTACTGAAGAATAAATAAATGCTAGCTATATGGGCACATTTATATATGTAGTTCCTTCCATTTTCATATTCTGAGTTCTTCCTAACTATGAAATTGCACGTCTTCCAGAAATGGGAAGAGTGTTTTTAAAAAAAAAAAAAAACTGTGGCAAACTGCCAATGATGAAAATAAAGTAAATTATTTCTCCACAAAGCAAATAGCCTATAAAGTCAATTGACCCATTAATACCTATGATGGAAAGCTTTAAAAATCTCTAAATTCATTTCTAAATATTGTAAACATTAATGAACTTTTGCTGAATTTAGGAGTTTGGTGTCTATAAAAGAAGATACAGCTAGGCTGTGATTTTAAGAAAGCTATAATTCAAACTGAATCATTAAAATACATTGTAAAGTTTAAAGTACCGCTGCTAAAATTCCCAAGTAAATTTAATATCAAGAGCTTTTTACCTTTGTTGGATAATTAGTGGAGCTGAGTATTTTCTGAACCTTGGTGGTGAGCAGATACAGAAGACTGGTTTTGAGGAACATGTACAAAGGGGATATTTTCTCAGGAGAAGAAATAACCAGTCAGGTGATGACATAGCTTCTGTTTTCATCCTCTGGAAAAAGATGCTTTGGCTGAATCAAAGTGATTATTTCCTTTTCCCTCCTAAAGTTGCCAGTCACATTTGCAGATGGAAAAATGTGGTAGTCTTTCCATTCCTGAATGGAAATGGTGGGAATTATGATTTTCTTCAGTGGTCTTTGCTTTAATTCCTCCAATGTGTTAAATAAAGTGCCATACACTAGTACAACAAAATCAATCTTTGTCTTTTGAGGTGATTTCTGGTAGTAACAACATGCCATTGTATCACTTGGGCAAGTTTTCCTCTTTGAAAGATAACAGTTGCATAGTGGATGGAAAGAGCTCATGACCAGGAAGTAGGAAGTAGCTTTATATTAACAGTTTAAAAGAAATATGATTATTTAAAGTTACAAATAAAAATCCTCTCTCTCTCTTCCTCCATCCATCTATCTGATGCTACTTTTCTCTCTATTTGTCATTGACTGCATCTTATATCAGGTTTTTATTTACACATATAGAATAAGTTCAAAATAGAGTAAACAATTAACTGAGAACAAAAGAAGACCTTCACCAACAGTGTACACAAGAGGCCTAAGAGCAGGGGATCTTGAGCAAATTTGGGGGATTGAAAATTTGGGTGCATGTGCTCACAAATCTGGATCACTGTCAGAATTTTCTCCTCCTCTGCCTGGACAAGCCACAAGTAAAGACTCATGGTGTGTGGACCCCAAGCTGCACTGCTGTCAGTCTTTGCTTCGTCTCTACCTGGAAAAGCTGAATTTTCTGTGGTTGGTGCTATAGACAGCAAATATCACACCAAACTAAATGTGAAATAAGAAATGAGAGTTCCTATCTTAGAAATAAAATCTAGATTTCTGAAATGATGCAAAACTAAGCAAGTTTATCCTTTGTACAGTTTTAAATATGATTGTTTTATTGATTATTTCTGATTAAAATGTTTTATTTTATAACATTTCAAGAACCCATTATTGTTTTATTTGGTATACAGATCAAAATTCAATTATTAAAATTAAGCCCAATGAAATAAATATTTTAGGGGGTTGTGACATCACAATATTTAAAAATCTCCGTATGAGGCAATGAAAAATAAGCATAGAATATGATAAAATGGCTCTCAGTTTTGACTCGATGAAAACAGCAGGGGTATATCCATGCCTCAAGCAAATATTTAGAAGTATGCTGATATGACAAATCAAAAGTGATGGCCTTAGCCCCCTCCACCCAGAAAGATAATCTGCAATTAACTTCAAAGCTAACATTTTCTAGAGATCTAAGAATAATAGAAATACAAATCTTGTTCAGTTTAATTAAACCAATAGTGCTAAGCCTGCAAGAAGGGGTGGAGAATGTTGTAAAAGGCAAAGGAAGCTACTTTGACAATTGTACTTTGAAGGAGATTTGTTCAGAGATGAGAACAGTGTAGGAAACTGGATCCAAGATGACACCAGAAGCAACATTTTAGCTTCATCTCATGAACACTGCACATAAAAAAGAGGAAGAATTTAGATAAAAGATTAAGTGAAAGACAAGCAAGGTACTTTACAGAATTTAGTAATATTGATTATACTGTTATTGAATCCCAGTGAAATATGTTATGATGCATAATTAATAGAGGAAGTGTGTACAGAGGCATCCATGGGGGTGTGAAAAAGTCAAGATGGTGACCCCATGAATGAAGCCCCATTCTCTTTGTTATGTGTGGTCTCCTTCTTGACTTTTTTTAAACCCATGCTTGTCCCATGGTCCCTGCCCCACAGATGCCCCTAAGTGTATGCATTCCAATGATCCACATTGGTGAAGTGCTTTATAACACAGAGACAAATCGCACAAAGCCCTCACAGAAGCACAACACCTGCCTTTCCACGAGAGTTGAAGCATGGTCAGTCTATCTCAATCCTCAGCCTGCCTCCCCAAATGCCTTCTGCTCTTGCTGAGAGAAGTGAAACAGCTGCTCTGCTAATTGTAAGCAAGGCCTCACTTCACTTTACAGGATGGCTTAGCAGAGCTCCTTTGCTCACATCACCCTGAGAGAGAAGCTCCATTCTGAAGCCCTAACTCATTGGTTTTGAATAAAGTACTCTTACTTCACACTGTTCCAAAATATATTTACAATAAATATACCAAATTAATGATTAATTGTTATTTAGAACATTTGCATCTTACCTATTCTTCATGGATGGTAAGGTATTATAGAATTGTATAAAGTTCCCCATCCAGATATCATCCAGGATTTTCAACAGCATTGCTGCTGATATGCACTACCTCTACTCCTTGAGTGAAATACCTTTAATAGAGAGATATGATGGACAGAAATGATCTCAAATTGTTAAGGGGAGAGAAGCTCAATCCAGCAAATTCAGTGAGACCATTTCTGCATAACAAACTCTTCTCTAATATGTAAAAAAATATGATTAACATAGTTTAATTAAGCAAAGTATACATATTAATTTACATATATTTAGCAACATCTAATTTCAAAAAATAGATGCATTAATGAACCATGCCTTGAGTACATGAAGAACAAAGGTTTTCATTACAATACAGAAAATCAGGAAAAATAGAGAAATCTTTTCTGTACAAGAGCTTGCCATATGTATGGTTTGCAAAGAAAACCACAAGGAAAATTATAGCTATTGGGCAGCCTTAAAGCATTATAAAAATCCAGTACTAACAACAATGAAATGGAGCTGTATATTCACTTTAAACATGAATGAGAAAATGAAATGAATGAGCCACAAATGCTTGATTCGTCTTTTTAATGAAAACAAATGGAAAAACAAAAGGGGACGAGAAATGAAATTTTGTTTGTTTTATGTTTCCATTCAATTCCACTTGTTCTTAATTGTTTGGCACTAGAGATATTGTTTTGCATTGGATACAGAGGCTGAAACACTCATTATGGCTCTCAGGAGGGGTGGAAGGTGGAAGAGAAGAGAGATCACATGTGAAATTGAAAGATATCTGAGGGGCTCTATACAAGTGCAGCTTTTCACCCCAGGGTCAGCATCCTTTTCAGGCATCATTGTGCAATTTTATACAAAGACTTATACAATATATGTATATGTGGAGAGACAGACAGACAGACAGACAGACTTCCCAGGTAGACCAAGCAGGAAACACAACCAGATGAGCTAATTCTACTTTATTGTAAGGCTACATTAACAGAATCTTGCAAGTCTGAAAGTAGAAATCTCCTGTCATGTCTTTTTACAGCTTGATAAGTTAAGGAGGATCCTTTCTGAGTTTCTTTCTGTGCCCATTATACAGCTGCACCCCCCCCCCACATTTATCTGATTGTTCCCTAAGTAGCATCTCTTCCTCCTGTTTCCCAAGGTCATTCCCACATACCATGACATATATAGATATAGATATACATCCAACATCTCCCAAGTTTTCAGTGAAGTCACGCCATGTTCTTGTGAGATTTTCACATTCTCACCAAAAAAGAAGGAAAAAAAAGTCAAAAAATCTGGCAATCTTTTGATATTTTAGCCATTTAAAATGTATATATTAAACTAATTTGTATTTAGTTTTGGGTTTCTATAGGAATCTTTATTCTTTCTAAATTTGCCAGCTCCAGTCCTTTAGAATGGAATTCCTAAAAATGTCATATCAGTAGAATTAGAATAAAAAATGTATATTTACTGTAATTAGGAAAGTTAATATAAATAACATAACATACAGTATATTGAATATTTTTATATTTTCAAAAAAGCAAGGGTCTAAAGCTAAGGCTTAGGCCAAAAGAAACAACCCATTGGTTTATGTGGAACCTAGTCTAATCCTTTCAAGGGCAATTGAACTCATTTCCCATGTTGCACTGCAATGCACATAACATTGCAGCCATCTGTGTACTTCCAGAAGCCCTTCACCCATCATCATAATTTTTAAAGTTTCACCTTGAAAGAAGATGAAAGTGTGACCAGGACCTGAGAGTTATGTGTTCTCCACTAATTATTGCACATTGCAGAGAAGATTGATTGCTGGCCCTTTCAGGAAAATTGTCCATCACTGTTGAAAAACATCTGAGGAGGCCAGGGGTGATAGAACAATATGAAAACCACTGTACAAGGATAGAACTATAAAATATTGAATTGAGGCCACAGGCTATTTGGAAATATAGAATAAAGCAGCTAATGAAAAAAGAGAGATTTTGGTAGAGAATTGGGCTTTTGAGAAGATCAGAATACTGCTAGATTACTCTAACAAAAAAGATTAATCTGCCTATATCTATAGGAAATTAAAGGTGAGTAAAAAGAAACAGGACTATATTGAATACAGAGAGAGAAATTGCCAGTGTAACATTTATCCATACTAATGTAATTAAAGATCTATGGTTTAGTTATGATTAATTACTTAACAGTAAAGATAGAGGTAGTGGCTCTTGCTCACTTTTAGCATCATGCTTTGCAGTTCCAAGGTCTCAGGCTGATTTTGCAGTATCCCCAGATAGAACTGGAAGAAATCCCACCTGAAACCTTGGAGACCCATTGCCAATCAGTAGACAATACTGAACTGAATGTTGGATCAGTGGTCTCACTCAGTATAAGATGCTTCTGCTGTTTCTATGTTTGCAGTACACACTGTACTGATCATTAACTCCCTGAGTAATACAATCAGTGATTTGCAAATATTTGTTAATATTTCAAATTTAATCCAGCCCCCACTCCCCCATTAAATGCTATAATGGTAGAAATTGTTGTGGCTCTTCCTAATTATTATTACTAAATGCTAACAGTACTCATGGCATGCTATGCAATGGTAGTGACTTCTGGTTTCTGCTGTAGTAAAGTCCCATAGGAAATGGTAAAGTAAATGGTTTGTTGTACTTCTGTTCAAAAGAGTCCATCTTTTCATTTGAAATGTTAAGCTACCAAAAATGTAGAACAATTTCAGCCCTTAAGTGATTAAACTACTATTTTTTTCTTTTTTCTTTCTTCTTTCAATTATTTGGGGATGATTGAGAAAGATTTCTTGCTTATGGTATGTTACATTCAAAATGGATGGCTTGCAATGGGAAAAAAAGTCTGCAGAGAATAAATGTTTTCAAGCCACAGTACATCTGCCATCATTGCTATGTGGAAATTGATGCCCTGGTTCAAGATGAAATGTTGTTTTTATGGTCAGTGGAGAGCAGGGGAGACTATAACTTCAATAAACTTTTGCTGTTTGAGAGCAAAGGGGACTAAGATTAGTGCAATGACAGGAGAATGAACAGGTTTTTTTTTTAATTGTCTTGGTAAAATGTATCTTGACTATCCTCTTGCTTTTGTGATATGAAACAATTAAGGATGTAACCAGGTCCAAACCAGTTCTGGAATGCTCAGACACTCATCAGAAAATGGACATACCCATTCATACCTACCAACAGAGTAGCTTCAACAATTTTCATTTGATTTATTGCCCGGCATATCCAATTATCAATGCTTGTAGTTTTGTAATCTCTTATGTAATATCAATATCCAGCCAGATGATAATAGGTTGAAAGAATGCCTTTCATTGTCCTTTCTTATTGAAAGAAATAAGACAACTGGACTAAATATTACCTATAAATTATTTGACGGATACATAACTCCAATGTGCTGTCCAATGTTATGTCAACTCCCCAACCCCATTGCATCCTTTTGGCCTTCCAGAGAGAACATCTGACATTAATAACAGCCAGTCTGTTTGAACACTGGGGGATGTGGTAAGGGAGTGGGGGAGTCCAATGCTGGATTTCCTTCTTGCTCTGATATCAAAGGGGGAGGGAAAGGTAGTATCTTTTATGGTCCCAATATGCTATTCCAGTGACTGTATCATTGCAGATTTACTTATCAGAGATGTGCAGATCACTTTTCAGTCCAACTGATTGTTAAATCAGTTTGAATTGATTATGTGATCTAACTCAGCAATTCAAATCAATTTAGAAAATTGAGTCAATTCAATTTTGTAGCTTTATTTGGAGCATCAAATTAGACCAAATCAATATTCAGAGTAGATTTTAAAATACATAATAATAAAGCTTATCTCCTTCCAAACTGGTAAACATTCATATGCATCTGATCTGATTTTACAGATAGATCAATCCAATTTGGAAAGCCAGTTTCATTTGTTGTTTTTACTAAATTGTCTTCTAAATGAAACTCCAAACTGAATAATTCCATAGCTCTAGTACTTATTTTAAAAATAGTACCTTGCCTTTAAATTGGCTTTTAAGGTAGCTTACAAAATAGTTTGGTAACAATTTTGGCTACAAAATGGTTTTGGTTTAATGCTACCAATAACAAAAAGAAAAATTAAAATACACAGTTGGAATACCTCAACCTGAAATCCTGGAAAGTTAAAGTCCATTAACAATCATTGTCCAGTTAAATAGACAATGCTGGACTAGATGAAGAAAAAGTCAACCTGATGCAAGACTGTTCTCATCAAGAAAGATGGCACTGTTAGTTTTGACTGCACCAATTACATTTAGAGTGGGAGTGCAATCAGCCCCACTATCTCTGAACAAATGCTCATTTTTATCAGCATGGACAGTTCAAAGCCTTTTTGATCAGAGATGCACTTGTAGGTCCCACTCTGGGGAAGAAAGTACATGCACAGTCCCAGGCGGTTCATCCAGTGAGAAAGTACTCATTTGTCATTTGTTTGCTCATGTGTTTCCTCATTCTTCTTTGACAAATGCAGTGCCCAAGAGGACAGATTTGCCTCCTGAGCCACTGGACAAAGATACTTCAACACAAAATCAGCAAAGCTGATAGGCATTCTCAGACTATCCAAATGTCACTCGCTGTACACCCATAAAGATGAAGGAATTCTTCATTCAGTCGATTCAAATGAAATGCACCCCTTCTGGGAAAAGAGGACACAATGAGGTAGCTATTTATGTTCAGAACCTCTACTCAGTTTAGGATTTAATGTTTTAATTATTTGGCAAAGCGATGTTGGAACACAAGAGCTTCCCACGGAAATGTTCAGCACCAGATTATCAAATGACTTTGCTTTGTGTATAGGGGAGCAATTATGTCTCTTCAATTCAAAAGTCATTAGGGAAGGAAATGCATTACTTGAAGTACCTTTGTTATTTAGATATTCTTGCCAAATAGATGAAGACATTTGGTAGTGCCTGAATGGCACCTCAAGACTAAATGCACTGAGCACTTATGTATTTACGCAAGCATTCACATATTAATTTTCTTTAGTTTTCTTCAAGATGTCATCTCGCTCAGATGGAAATATTCTCTTCATGCTCTTCTTATGCAAATTAAATGTGCTGATTTGTTAGCAAGAGTTATTTTTACACCAAGTGAACTGGGTTTCTGAAGCCGACAGGCTTTATGTAGCACAGATGTGAAGGGCTAGATTGCAGTCTTCTGCCTGGTTAAAAAAAAGCAACTCAGAAAAACTGTTCTGCAACTTTCAACATTATTCTGCCTTCTTCTGATTTGTAAGTGTACTGTTTTAGGTGCCACTTTTGTGTATTAACAAGGAGAAGGAAGGAAGGAAGGAAGGAAGGAAGGAAGGAAGGAAGGAAGGAAGGAAGGAAGGAAGGAAGGAAGGAAGGAAGGAAGGGAGGGAGGAAGATCCCAAATCATCCCAGTGGGAATTGAGAATGCCTACAGGCCATGGAAAATGGGGTGAGAAGGGCAAGGGAATAAAACACTACAGAAGGGAGCATAGCTGACCAACTGAGCAATGGCCAAAAGCATTCCACAGGAGGGATTAAAATGAAGTTTAACTGGAATCCAGAAGGGAGCAGAATCAAGTATTCAATTTCCACAGAATTTGAGGTAGAACACACTCTATCCAGAAAAACATCCAGGTACTATTCATTCTTCTCCACCAAAAAAAAAAAAAAAAACCCCACAAAATTTGAATAGAAGCAAGAGGTGTTTAACTTATATTAGAAGATAACATGGCCGAAAGGGTTCCCTCACCTTTTTGTTTTGGCAAAAACCTGACATGTGAAAACAGTGCTCTTCTCTTTAAAGATCCTGAAATTCTGAAATATCAAAGCAAACTATGGCATTTAAAGAATGTGAGACTGCTCTTTGCATGCCAGGCTATTCCAATAAAGTGGAGAGGAAGGGAAGAAAAGGGGAAGGGAAGAAGACTATCCCTGAATGAAAGTTAAATTCTCTCCAGATCCTGGCTCTTATCCAGCAAATTTCTTTTGGCCTTTTAAGGGATAAAAATAGGCCAGAATCAGGCCAAATTGGAAAACTATTCCTAGAAGCCAGTACAAAAATGAAATGGACTTATCTTGGTTTTACTAATGCCACTTCATACAGCAGATTCAACTATATTTTTGTCCATAATTGTCAGTGGTAAAGCTTTTGTTGTATACAGTATCAATATGAATGTACATTTTACAATTTATTTATTTATCTATTTATTTATTTATTCAATTTATATAGCCGCCCAACTCAGACCAGTGATTCTGGGCGGCTAACAATAATAAAAACAGACAAACCCTTAAAACAATACACAAAATTAAATATAAATATAAATACAGCCAAGAGATCTTTAAAAATCATTGGTATCAGCACAACCATGAAACGAGGCCCTTCACACACTTGGGACCCCAGGCCAGGGCATAAAGCCAGGTCTTCAAGGCTTCTAAAAAGCCAAAAGGGTCGGGGCCATCCTATTCACAGGAGGGAGGATGTTCCCTCCTGATATTAGGACATGTCTCCTGGTCCCCGCCAGCTGACATTCCTTGGCTGATGGGACCCGGAGCATGCCCATCCTGCCAGACTGGATTGGACAGGTAGAAACAACTGGGAAAAGACAGTCCCTGAGGTAACCCAGTCCCAAACCATGAAGGGCTTCAAAGGTGACAACCAGCACCTTGAATTGCACCCGAAAACACCCAGGCACCAGTGCAGCTCCCGAAGCAGTGGTGTTACATGTGCCAAGTAGCCAACACTATTTACAACCCAGGCAGCTGCATTCTGTACCAGCTGAAGCTTCCAAATGCTCTTCAAGGGCAGCCCCATGTAGAGTGCATTGCAACAGTCCAAACGGGAGGTCACGAGGGACAGTGAGTAGAGCCTTCTGGTCCAGGAATGGGCGCAAGGCCACCAAGTGGTCAAGAAAAGCAAGGATGGAAGCACTGCCCCCATCCCGCTCCCGCCAGAGGTCATCCAAGGGTGTGATCAATGCCATTTCAGTCCCATATCCTGGCCTGAATCCTGACTGAAAGGGGTACAGATAATCTGCTTCATCCAGAGCCCTTTGAAGGTGCCGTGCAACCACTTTCTCAACAACCTTCCCTAAAAAGAAGGGAAGTATCCAGATTAGTTAGGTTGAGTGATGGCGCCTTGAGGAGGGGGTGCACCACCGCCTCCTTAAGAGCTAGCAAAACCACACCCTCCCTTAAAGAGGAATTAACTACTGCCCAGACCCAATTACATGTCCTCTCCCGGGCAGCCTTGACCAGTCAGAAGGGGCACGGATCTAACACAGAAGTGGCTAAACTAACAGCTACAAGAACCCTGTCCACTTCCTTAGATTCAACAGGCTGAAACTCCTCCCAGATAAACATGCAAGACTCAGCCCCTGTAGCCCCCACTGGCCTTGCATCAAGGCTGGAATTCAATGCAGAACGGATGTGAGTGACTTTACCTGCCAGATGCTCAGCATATTCCTCACAACATCCCTGAAGGTAGACTCCCAAATTACTCCGTCCGAGGAGGGTCTGGGTCATCTGAAACAAGGCCACTGGGCAGCTATCTGGATATGCAATAAGGGCTGAGAAATAATTATGTTTCTCTGCCCTTACTGTCATAAGGTAGGCTCTAATCGCGGCTTTAGCTCGTGTTCGATCATCTGTGCTTCCCGGCTCTGCCAGCGGTGCTCTAGGGGTCTCTTAGCCCTCTTAAACTTCCTCAGCTCTTCCGTATACCCCAGAGAGCTACAGGATCCATGGTCACAGAGAGGCCACTCAGGCTCAATCCAATCCAAAGCTGCTTTCTCATTCCATGTGGCCACCAAGGCTTCAGTCAGATCGTGCCGCAGATTTCCTGGAACAAGCCCAAGCTCCCTCTGATACCAGTTGGGTCCATCAATCACCTGGGCAGGCCAATCCAATAGGCCTTGCCTCCCTGCAGAGGAGGGTGGCGCCAGAGAACTGGAGGGTCACCAGGAAGTGATCTGACCATGACAGGGGAGAAACCAATACATTCCCCAATTTCAGAACACTCTGCCACTGCTCTGACAGAAAAACCAAGTCAGGCGAATGACCACTATTATGCGTTGGGCCCTGGATGACTTGGGATAGGCCCATGGCTGTCATGATGACCATAAACTCCCTGGCTACCTCTGACCCCACCTCCAAGGAAGGCATATTGAAATCCCCCAAGACCATAAGCCTGGGGAACTCCACCACCAACCTGGCTACGGAGTCAAGGAGCTCAGGCAGGGAGGTTGCTATGCAGCAGGGGGGCTGGTACAGTAGCAACAGTCCCAACTGATCCCTCTTAGAGCCCAACTGAACAAATAGGGTCTCACACCTGGCAATCTGAGGAGCAGCGCCCCTGAATGCTTCCCAAGTATCTCGGGTGACCACTGCCACCCCACTGCCCCTATCCTGGGGTCTTGGGTGGTCCAACCCCTGGAAACCAGCTGGGCACATCTCAGAAGGGGAACACCCCCTTGCTCTCCCAGCCAGGTCTCTGTAATACATGCCAGGTCAGCTTTCTCCTCCATGACCAAATCATGGATGAGGGTGGCCTTCTTACAAACCAACCTGGCATTCAGTAGCAGCAGCCAACAGCCTCGGGCCTTGAAAGTCTGGCAACTGGGGCCTTGGAGTAAGTTCAAGGAGCTGGAATGTGCCATAGGAACAATATACTTCTGGCCCATTCCCCATGTGCAGCCTGCTCTTCGTCTCCTGCCAAATTTTCCCATACCCGTCACTACCAGGATGTTACAGCCTGTCCCTACTCCTCCAAGACCTCCCCCTTCCCCCTGGCTAAATTGATC
The DNA here is from genome assembly GCA_030867105.1 of Liasis olivaceus. Classification (NCBI taxonomy): domain Eukaryota; kingdom Metazoa; phylum Chordata; class Lepidosauria; order Squamata; family Pythonidae; genus Liasis; species Liasis olivaceus. Next base: position 202,602,015 of record CM061348.1, read on the forward strand.
CATACCCAAGCCTGTAGCCCCCCCCCCCCCATCATACATACACCTCCAGTTACAGCCTCCTTCCGGGCAGTCAACCCAGGGTGCCTCTCCTTCCATTTAGCATTCAGCACCTCCAGAGAAACGGCCCACTGCACCCTATACTCTTATCCTTCCCCCACCAATCCACTCTCACTCAGTTGGCAGGAGCTCACACAAGCCGCATCAGCTAATTCTGAGGGTTATCAGTCAGTCCCCCTCCCCCCAGCTCTCACCCATAGGCAGGGAAACAGACCCTATTCAGGGGAAGAAACACCCTCTCCTACCCCAACCCCAGTCCATCTGTCCACAGAGTCTGTGGATTTGCCTGTCCCTCCACTTCATTCTCCAACCCGCGGAGAAGGCAAGGTGGCTGCATGGGTAGATGAGGGGAGGGGAGCCACAGCTTCAAGGATAGAGCTGAAAACACCTCAGCCTGACCTCGCATCCACTGCAGCCCATTCCCTACCCCCCAAAATTCCTTTTGGATTTTGGAAATCTATATTGGAACAAAGAACATTTTTCATGCTTGCACTAAATATGTTAAGTGCATTATCTGGAATATTAGCACAATGGGTGAATTACAAAAAGACACTTGCCTGGCATATTAGATTTTTTTTTTATATTCCCCAGTGGGGAGGGAAAAACATTTGAGTGATAAATCCCATTTTCTAAAAGAAACGAAAAGGGTTTGACAGGGTCCACCCTGATCTCCTTTATATCCATCAGAATCTAGAAGACATCTTAAGAAAATGACAATGGATTATAATACGTCCTGGTGACCCTGAGGTTCTCCTATGCCAGCCCCCTCTGCAGGGAGGCTGGACCCATGTGATTGGTCCGCCCCCGGCGCCTGATGGACCCGTCAGGGTTTCAGAGGGAGCTGGGGGATATTCCCGTGGACCTGCTGCACAGTCCAGCAGAGGCCCTGGCTGCTGCCTGGAATAGAGAAGCGGCCGGGGCCTTGGATAGGATCGTGCCTTTGCGGCCTCTCTTACCACGTCGGCCCCAACACTCCCCGGGGTTTACGGAGGAGCTGAGGGTGCTGAAGAGGGTTAAGAGACGCCTAGTGCGCCGCTGGAGGAAGACACGGACTGAATCCGACCGAACACGTGTTAGAGCCGCTATTAAGGCCTACATTGTGGCGATAAGGGCAGTGAAGCGGCAATACTTCTCCGCCCTTATTGCATCTGCAGAGTGCCGCCCGGCAGCCCTGTTTGGGATCATCAGGTCCCTCCTTGGTAAGGGGGATCTGGTGGTTCATTTGCAGGGCCGCACGGAGGAATTTGCAGAGCACCTGCAGGATAAAATTGCTCGGATTCATTCCAAGTTGGACTCCGAGCATGGTGCAGGGTCTGGGGAGATACCAGGGGATCGTTCTTGCCTAGTTATCTGGGAACGGTTTGATCCTGTGGTTCCTGAGGAAGTGGACAGGATCCTCTGGACTGTGAGGGCCACCACTTGTCATCTGGACCCATGCCCCTCCTGGCTCGTGAAAGCAGCTCGGGAGGTGACATGTGGTTGGATCCAGGTGATGGTTAACACATCCTTGCAGGAGGGAGTGTTTCCGGTGCCCTTTAAAGAGGCGTTGGTGCACCCCCTCCTCAAGAAGCCCTCCCTGGATCCTACTGTACTGGACAACTTTCGTCCAGTCTCCCACCTCCCCTTTTTGGAGAAGGTGGTTGAGAAAGTGGTGGCTTCGCAGCTCCAAAGGGTCCTGGAGGAAACGGATTATCTGGACCCCTATCAGTCAGGTTTCAGGCCCGGCTATGGAATGGAAATGGCATTGGTCGCACTTATGGATGATCTTTGGCGGGAGCGGGATGGTGGAAGTGTGACCATCCTTGCTCTCCTTGATCTCTCGGCGGCGTTCGATACCGTCGACCACGGTATCCTATTGGGACGGCTCAGGGATATGGGGGTGGGCGGCACGGTTTTGTGCTGGTTCACCTCCTTTCTCTGGGGCCGGTCCCAATTGGTGGTGATAGGGAGTGAGAGGACCCATCCTCGGCCCCTCCATTATGGGGTGCCACAGGGTTCGGTTCTCTCTCCACTCCTTTTCAACATCTATATGAAACCTCTGGGCGAGATCATCCACCATCATGAGATGAGGTATCATCAGTATGCTGATGATACTCAACTATACATCTCCATCCCTGGTGAGGTAAGTGATGCCGTGACCGCCCTTCCGCGGTGCCTGGAGGCTGTGAGGGTCTGGATGGGGAACAACAGGCTCCGGCTGAACCCTGGCAAGACGGAGTGGCTGTGGGTTAATGGCTCCTCTGTATCCGGGACGTTGTCATCGTTGGTTCTGGATGGGGTGGCACTGCCCCAGACAGACCCAGTGCGTAATTTGGGGGTCTTCCTGAACTCACGGCTCCTGCTTGAAGAGCAGGTGGCAGCCGTGGCCAGGAGGGCTTTTGCACAGCTTCGGGTTGTGCACCAGTTACGCCCTTTCCTGGATCGGGATGCCCTGCGTACAGTCACTCATGCCCTTGTTATCTCCCAGATAGACTACTGCAATGCGCTCTACATGGGGCTACCCTTGAAGAGTATCCGGAAGCTTCAGCTGGTCCAGAATGCAGCCGTGTGAGCAATTTTGGGGGCCGAAGAAGGACCCATATAACACCTTTGCTCCATGAGCTGCATTGGGTACCGGTTTGCTTCCGGGTCCAATTCAAGGTGTTGGTTATCACCTTTAAAGCCCTACATGGCATGGGGCCAGGTTACCTGAAGGACCGCCTTGCCCCCACGATTTCAACCCGTCCCACCCGATCTCACAGAGAGGGCATGCTCCGGATCCCCACGGTAAAAGAACTTCGACTAGCGGGGTCCAGAAGGCGGGGCTTCTCTGCTGTAGCCCCCGCCCTTTGGAACATCTTGCCCCCGGGGGTGAGACAGGCCCCCTCACTCCAGGCCTTTCGGAAGGATTTGAAGACCTGGCTCTGCCATCTGGCCTGGGGCGGGGAGGGAGGATACCAGAAATGGGGTTGGCTGGCCCCTTAGCGGCCTGGTGTGGCCCTATTGGCCTCTTGGAGTTTTTAGCTTTTTATCTTTATCTTATTTTTGTAAATTTTTAGTTTTTATAACTTTTATAATTTTTAAACCTTTTATGATTTAATTATGTATTTTGATTTTAGTGGTTGTAAGCCGCCCAGAGTCCCCCGTTGTAGGGGAGATGGGCGGGGACAAATCAAATAAATAAATAAATAAATAAAATACTTATTTGAATGACTAATGGTATCCAGCAGTAACAAATTTCAGACAAAAAAATTGGCCCAATTTGCATAGAACACTAAAAGATCAAAAGGCTTGTCTTCTGAACTAGATTAACCACTTAGTCTAGCATCATATACTGCACTGGGTACCATCTTCCCCTGACCCAAGAACCCTTTTATTCTTCATAAATGGATTCACCAGGCCCCTCAGAAATTCTGCTACCCCTCTTATTTTCTTGGGCAGGTTTGTCTCCTTATTCTTTACGTCATCCAACAGAGTAAAGAAGGGTTGGCATTTTGGGGAAAGATAGAAATCAGGGCACACATTCTCCAGGACTTTCTTATAGATGAAAAATCAGGATTTACAGATTGAACAGACAAATCAGGATGTACAGATTGACAGAGCCAATACTGAACAAAAGAACCTTGGAATTACTTAGAGTTCCATCATGTGGGTGCTGTTTGTATGCATGTCTTATGTGAGAGATGGGAACAGGCTTGGAAGCTACCACTTTATTGCTTCAGAAAGTTTAACAGTTCCAAACTGCCAGTTCTTAACTGCTGATTACAAGCATCAATGGAAGTCAGCTTCCCTCCCTAAAGGCATTGTGGAGGCATAGTTTTCCTCTTTAGCAGATTGCTTCTCAAACCTACCATTGTTCATTTTATTACATATGCAAATCCTAAATTGTGGGTATTCTTAAATAGAGTTACAAAGGAGAACCACAAGCTGTTGCTTAAAACCAACCTCTTCCCATTAAGTATACTTAGGATTTAGCAGAATTTATCTAAGTTCAAATCATACGGCACATTGCAGTTAATATACAACAGGAAGGAATCTTGCAGCTAACGCTGAGAATCATCTACAGTCATTTTTGCAGTGGTAAATAATGGTTGTGTATTACATCTGAACTAACTCACAGAAAGTTCCTATTGGTACAGCAAAACATTTTTTTTGTTGTTGTTAAGGCATCATTTCATTATTTCATCTGGATTTTGCTAAGTGTTTAGACGAAGAAGGTTACCGGCAGATGTTTCTTTGGGGAGGCTTTTAGAAGACTGTTATGTATCCCAAACCAGAAGCAGTAATTGTTTCTAAAATTGCTTTAATTTGATCCTTTTCATAGGAAAACATGTTTAGCATTCTCCATTTCATTAGTAATGTAGAGCACTGTGCGCTGCACTTTCAGGGCTGTAATTGCAGATCCCTCCTTGTACACACTCAGACAAAAACAACGCACAAGCAAACCCAAAGGAAGGATTCCTTTCTCACCCCCCTCTCCATTAGCATTTGAAAGGGAGTAATGGAAATGTGCTGCTCATTCAGTTTTACTAAACCACATACTGTATCAAAAGAAGCAAGTTTGGAGGGAGGGAACTGTCATGGTTTTGTTAAAATACAGATCAGGCTGGCCTTGGCCTCTCCCTATAAAAGAAACATGGCCAAGCAGTTAGGCATTCCAATCACTGTGGCAAAAATGAAGATGCAGCATGACTGAGAAATCCAGAAAGTGGATAAATACTGAATCCAAAGCTCTCATGAAACAGGATCCAATTTAGAAATGGATTTGCTTTCCTATTATGTGCGATGCAGTCACACCAATGTATTGACAAAGCTCGGACACAGTTGAGAAAGCCCAGGCTAAGAATAACTCAATGCATACATTTCAAAGAGCTGCTAATGCCTCATTTTGCACGCTAAACTTCTAAAAGCCATGACAGTAAGAGTATGGCAGGAAAGTTAGGACAGTGCAAGAATATATTTAATGAGAGCAGGAGTTTAAGTAATAAAAGACCAGTGTGTTTAACAGAACATGGTAATAATATCTGCATGTTAATAACATGCACATTTGAAAGACTGTATGTATCTGACAAAGAGGAACCATTTCTTCCATTTAGAATTTATTTCCCAAATTTATAAACATCATGCTCTACCTTGAAATATAAAATACATTCAAAGCATGTCCCTCTGTTAAATAATTCCCTTGCTGCTGTGCCTTCCTGAGGGTGAGTCTTTTGTGTCTGTGTCTTAAAAAAAAAAAATCTTCCCTGAGTTACCTGTTTTTTCCTGAGCTTTTTTTTTTTTAATAAGTCCAGTGATGCACAATTCCATTGTTTATCTAGTCATCTGAGGTTCACAGGTTGGTAGAAAAAAATGAAATGGTGTGTTGCTAGACTTATTTTAAAAAAAGTCCAAGAAAAAGTAGATAGCTCAGGGAAAGAAAAATACTCTGTCTGTGTGCATTTATATCCCAATGGTTTTCAGTGGGGGAGAAGGTGGATCCTTAAGCCAAACTTCAGGGTGATATTAAAAGGGAAAAAAATAAAAGACAGACTTAGCACAATTAAAATACACTCCTTTGGAAAGCTACTTCTGATGCTGGGTGTTACAAACACTATTCAGTATGTACATTGAATACACATAAAGGGTTCTAAGAACTAAAAAAACCCAGGTAATACCATTTGTTGCTGTTTGCCTTTGCAGAAGAAATGTTCTTCTTAAAGTAGCATCTTAATCCCAGAGAACAAATAATTCATAGCTGCTTATGAATTATTGTGGCCTTGAATTTGGTTTAAAATGTGTAGTTGCTTCCTCCTTCCTGACCAAAATGGAAAAATCTCAATAAAGAAAATGAAATCATTGTGGAGAGTACTCTTACCCCATCCCTAAAATAAAACCATTGCTTTTCAGATATGGAAATAAACACATAGAGATAAGAAACAGCATGGACATTCAAATGAGGCCCAAACAAAGCACTTTTTTCTTAAATGCATTTTCAGCAAATACAAACTCTGAATGAATGCTATAAAAGGCTTACATGACTCTTTGCCTGTAATATGTGGCAAATATCTGCAGAAATCCGCTCTGAATATTTTGTCATCTGAACAGTAGATTATAGGTTTCCTGCCTGCTTTTAAAGTTTACATACTCCTTACAGAAAGAAGTGACATTTCAATTTCACTTACAGTAAATCAGCAGGGATAATTTGGGGTCTTCTGTTTTCCATGTCATTTGATCAATGCTAGAAAGAAGTTGTTCTCTTTCATCTGTATAATTTGACCAGGATTCATCTTGGAATAAACCAAACACTTGTAAAAATATTAATCTGTGGTTTTCTTTCCCGCCATATAATTGCAATTATGTTTTAGCCAATACAGAATGCAATGTTATTCATTGGCAGCAATGTGCCCTTTGAAATTTGTTGTTTACAAAATATAGGCACAAATGTTATTGCTTTATATTGCCAAATACAGTTTGAGATTTGTAGTGTTTTATCTTTGGCATCATGTTATACTTCTCATAACCTTGCAACAGCTGGCTAGGTATTGTTCATAAATTGCTGAGAGTATTATATATGATGTGGTATGTTCTGTCTGTCAGCCTATCTATCTTTCAGATCATTAATAGAAATTTAATTTTACCAATATGAAAAAAAAAAGGATTCTAGAACCTGGCAACATATATATTACCTATGTAATAAAGCCTTTTAAAGGAGAGCCCAATATGGTGTAGTAGTTAAGGCACTGGGCTAGAAACCAGGAGACTGAGAGTTCTAGTCCCGCCTTAGGCACAAAGCCAGCTGGGTGACCTTGGGCCAGTCACTCTCTCTGAGCCCTGGGAAGGAGGCAATGGCAAACCACTTCTGAAATCTTGCCTGTCTCCTTCAGTCTGACTCCAGACTGTCAAAGAAAATTGATCTAGACTGATTATCCTCCTTGATCTGGATAGCACTGGTGGTCTGTAAAGTGACTGTAGGTAGTCACTGGTGCAGACACTAAATTAAAATCTTTTATTGGTCAACAATTTATTACATCATCAAATCTTCATGTTCTTGCTCAAAATCTCATGATCTTTTGGTGTTCTTTATTTGGGCCCACCAAATTATTTAAAAGAAAAATAAAACGAATTTTTATTTAATTTGAATGTATTGCAGACAATCTCAGGGAGGTTATACGTGCAACATTGCCTGTGGGCAACACGTTGCTGACTTGGGTTATCCTCCACAGTTTTCAGTGATGTCATAGTAATCCACATAAAAGAAAATTTAGCGACACATGGGCCTAGACTATGAATAGTAGCTCAGTAGTGCATTTTTATATATAAAGCTAGTAACACTGACCTGCGTGGGAAGAAATAGCAGTAATATTTAAAATATCAGTTGTGTGAAAATGCCTACAATGGGTATATGTAGATGAAAGAAAATTACCAGAATCAGATATATACAGGTAAATTTAACTTCTCATACAAATAGGCATAACTACACCAGCAAATCAGGCACCCAACCCTGCCAATGTAAAAACTACTAAAATACTGAACAAATATTGTGATACCAATCATATTCCTCACTTTTTCACTACCTTCCAACCACTGGGCTTTAATTCCCCATCTGTAGGTTCTGATGATTTTCTCTTGCTCCACAAGATGTGCACACCCAAAATTTGTTACTGAGTTTGTCATTTCCTAAGATGCAGAATAAGTGCTATTGGAGTTTAAATCTTCAGTATATACATTTCCCTTTTAGAATGCTAATTTAAATTGTTGTTGTGTATGCATTTTATAGCACAACTTTACATGTTTTCTTTGGATGAACTTTCAGTGTTCTTCTGGGTTATATTCTTATTATCTTTGTTAGTATGGCATCTGTCACTCCAGAGATTACTGGTAATAGCCATTCCACAACTTTTCAGTGAAATAAACTACTAAAAGATTTATAGAAGTTCAGTAGTTCTATAACTACTGAATTTCATTTACCTCAGAAAGAGATTATAAAAAGATTAGTTCTCTAATTAATATATTTCTTCCCTCAAGTTAATTTTTCAGTTTATAGAGGGAAAGCTGTCTCATTTAGCTTCTTGCATGCTTTTCTAAGAAAAAAAAAATAGATCCCTCACAGAGAAGACTGAAGAACAACAGCATGGAGATAGGTTTTTTAAATCCTGTTTCTTGGCTACCTATAGTTCTCAGATGAAATATTCACTCTTTCAGAAAGGGCTAATTATTGGATCTGATTAAATGCTTTGACAAAATAATGTCACAGGAAATAATAGATTAGCCTTTAACATATTCCCATCTCTTGAAGACCTAACCAGATATTCACTACCAATTAAAGACCTCTGAAGCCTGAAAAGTGTTAAATTCTCAACATCAAACATTAGTTGCTTGGCTAGCAAATGCTCCATCTTGTCTTCTTGGTGATTTCTCAGGAACGTATATAAAATGTTGGTGTGCACTTATAATTCAAGGGATGTAGAATCATGTTGTAGAATAATTAATTATGCAGATGTGTTCCCTGCCAGGGTGTGCACTAGGAAAGTGAAACTCTATAGTCCGTAAAACTTGCAATCAGCAGCTCCTCTTGACATAGGCTTGGTTATTGGAACTACCTTGGGAAGATGAATGAGATATTTGTCCTTCTGCTAGCAGAAAGCTCCTCCCTTCAGCACTAGAAAAGTGCTGAAAATAGAATTAATCTGGAGGTATTCTCTTAACTTAACATTGTGCTGCCTTTTATTTTTTATTTCTTGCTCTTCTCTGTTATTTTTCTGTCTTCATTGTAGTTTTATGATGTCATTATTTGTTTTAATTGTACCATGGGCCTTCTAACTGTTGTTACATTGCATAGTCTGTAAGCTGCTCAGAGTTGTCAGATTGCAGCAGGATACAATTTTAATAAATAAATAAACAAACAAACAAACACTTTTAATTCAGTGGGGATGGATTGCAACTATCCCTAGGATCTTAAATCATTATTTTATGGATTTGGTTGATTCTATTTTGTTTTATAGTAACTCAAGTTATGGAAGGGAAATTGCATGCTGCTCAAAGTCTGTCATGATTGGAGCAAACTATAAGTCCTGCAAAATAAATAGAGATGTCAAAGACATTGGTGGTCAGTACTTTTAAGCAAAAGTTCCTCAACATTATATTTAGGGATTAAAAGTGCTGCTTGGCTCTTCTATCTCCAGAAGCTACCAGAAAATGACACTAGCAGACTCTGGTCAACTACTTAGGAATTATCCTGTCAGGTCCTAAAACACCATATCTTGTCTCTTGTGCTATCTAACATCTATATGAAGCCACTAGGAAGGATCATTTGCAGGTTTGGAGCAAGTTGTCATCAATATGCTAATACTCACTTACCCAGCATGCTCCAGGTCTCTTCAATTAAGCAATCCCATCTTGTGGTTTACAGATAAACAGAAGAATGTCATCTGCACAAAAACAAAACAAAAAAAACCTAATTTAAGTTCAAATGAATTGTGTACTATGTAAATCTCCCTATGTTGTCTAATAGCACAAGCCAAGGGTTCTTCACACTATTATTCCAGTGTTGATGCAAATGATAGATGCCTTTTGTAAAATAAAATATTGTATTCCAGTCCAAATTGGAATTGATGCCAATAGATGAAAATTTGGTTACCCCATCCATTTAAGGAATATCAATTCCATATTTCTACCAAATCCATTAAATATTTAGGTATGTGCCTACCAAACGATATAACTCAGTAACATGTAATATATTTAAAATATATAAAGAAGTTTCTTCAGATATTGATGGAAGGGAATCATTAAATTTCACCTTTTGGGGAAAGGTGAATGCTCTCAAAATGAATATTATTCCCAGATTAATTTATATTCTGAGACAAATTCCTGTTCATGTATCTGGAAAATATTTTCAGAAAATAAATTCTTTGTATAGAACATTTTATGGGGTTCTTTGATTCTGAGAATATCTTTACGGAAAATGCAATTACTAATTAATGAGGGAGGATTTGGTCCTCCAAATCTGGAGCTATATCATCAAGCTTACCTATTGTCAACTATTAAATACTGGAAGCCAACAATTGGTGTTAATTCTCCAATTTGGGCAACGTTGGAATATACATACATGGCACCTTGGTTGGATGGACAGTATAAGGATCTAAATATACTAGAACTCTAGTATCTCTGGAAACCATTAAGTCAATTAGAAAGCTATGGAATGGAATGTCTAATAAAAAAAGATTTGACTCTTTTTCCCATGCTAAATTGACTTTATGGGGAAACCCAACACTAAAAATTGGGGGAAAGATGGAGATATGGAAATTTGGATGGAAGCAGGGATATTGACTTTAGACCAATTGATAGATGATGAAGATGAATTTTTAACATATGCTGTGTTAAGAGATAAATATCATCTATCAGATGTAACCCGATGACAATATTTACAACTACAACATTTGTTAACAGCTTTGTTTTGGACCAGAAGCATTTTCAGCTTCTGAGATACCTGAGATACTAGAATAACTTGTAAAATCCTTTAAAACTGAAAAACAAAAACAAAAACCCTACAATTAGTTTTTATAGATATTTGTTATCAATAAATCAATGTGATAAGCAGATGCTAAGGAATGAGTGGAATAAAGAATTAGAGGTTCCACTATTGCCTAGGCAATGGAAGAGTGTCTTAACTTCTATAGCAAGAGTGTCAATGGACCTTAAGCTACAACTTATAGAACAAAAAATATTATTTAGAATGTATTGCACTCCACTACATTTGTATAAGAAAGGGCTGTCTAAGACAGCATTTTGTTGGAGATGTAATAAGGATAACGCTTCTTTAAAACATATGTTTTTACAATGTCCTATACTTATGAAGTTTTGGGAGAAAGTAGCAGACCATATGTAAGTCTGACTGTGTGACAAAAGCTAAAATTTTCAGAGAATAATATTCTTTTGAATTACATACCTAGTCCATGGAATGTGACAAGTGGACAGGGTAAATGGATTCTCTGTGCCATTACTATGGCTAAAAGACTGATATTGCAGCTTTGGAAAGATAAATGAATGGCCCCATTCACTCAATGCATTATCAACAGGATTCCACTTGCCACCTATGAGTGGATTGCCTGTAGAGATAGAGTTTGTATGGACAAGTATAATGAAATATGGGGCTCATTTATACAAAATACAGTAAGTTAAAAAAAAAAGATAGTGATATAAGTGTATTAGAAATATATACATACTTGCATAATGTTTACATTAGATAAGCATATATAGAATTGTAACTGTTTACTGTTTTAACAATATATTATACTTTTTTTTCTGTAGTATTTTTTAACCTTTTTTAAAACACGTTTTTTTCCCCCTTTCTTTGACAATCTATGCATTTTTGTGTTTTGTTCCTTTTTTCTCTCTTTTTCTGTTATCATTTTAAAAGCAATAAAAACATTAATTAAAAAAAAAAGCAATCCCATCTTGTGGGACCCAGGACTCCTGTCTTCTCTGTCGCAGTGACTGCAGCTCCCCAGAAATCTGGATGGCCAATGCTGTTGCCATTTTGTAAAGTGGACTGCTAGGAGGTCAAACCAGTCAATCTTAAAGGAAATCAACTCTGATTGCTCATTGGAAGGATTGATACTGAAGCTCAAGCTCAGATACTTTGGTCACCTAATGCGAAGAGACGACTCTTTGGAAAAGACCCTGATGCTGGGAAAGATGGAAGGCAAAAGGAGAAGAGGACGGCAGAGGATGAGATGGCTAGATAGCATCACTGAAGCAATGAGCATGAAATTGAGCAAACTCAGGGAGGCAGTGAAAAATAGGAAGGCCTGGCGCAATATGGTTCATGGGGTCACGAAGAGTCAGACACGACTTAACGACTGAACAACAACAACAAAAAGAATAGATGGTTCCTTCAGGCATTTGGGCCAGGTATCATGTCAGCCCTGTTGGCTAGTTGGCATGTGGATGTTGTTTTCTATTGATTGTATTATGGAATGATCTCTTTGGACCTGTGGTAGATGATATACGCATTGACTGTGGCTGCCATAAGTTTTTAATTAACTGAGTTGTTGTGGGAGACCTAGGTGAAATTTAATATGGGAAAAATAGAATTGTCATTTATTCTAGAGGACAGGTTTCAGGTTTCTGGAAAAATCCCTTTCCTGGATGAGGTAGCCCTCCCCCTGAAGGAGCTGGTTTGCAGTTTGGGATTCTGTCTGTTTCCAGCATTAATGTTGGAGGTCATGTAATATCAGTGATAAAGAGGGACTTTTATCAGCTTTGGTTAATAGCACAACTGTGTCCCTATTATTTTCCCCTTTAACAGGCATCCCTCATAGGAGAAAACCTACCTTTTTAGAATAGTTTCTGTGAGATTTGGTGATCCTTCTGAGCTACTTAGAATGCGGCACTAGGAGCTGTTGAGTTCTAGACTATAGGCACCAGCTTCTCATCATCTGAGAATCAATATATCACATTATATTGGAAATGTGCTCTGCCCTGACTTCTTTACCTATTATTATGCTTTTCTTTCTGAAGACAGGAACAGTTGCTTGCTCTTCTTCACCCTCCATTTTTTTCCCCTATGAATAGTAATACTGACCAACTTTACATTATATGATCAATGAGGTAGCCATTCTGATTGTTACAAATGACTTTGGAATATACAATGAGCCATTAGCACCAAGGACCCCATGGGAAGGATTCTTAAAAAGTGAGGGAGAAAAATTATCTAGTGCTTAATGTTTATTACTTTTTGATACTTTCTGTTTCACTCAAGTTCTCCTTTTTGAAAGCTCTTACTTCTAACAGCATTTGTCAGCAACTTAGGGAAAATATCTGGCCATTCAGCATAGAGTTTGGAAAGAATCAAGACACTAGTTAGAATGAAAAATGGACCACTGCCATTTGAAAAAGGATAGCCAATTTTTATGATGAATTTTGATTTGATTATCCACAAAAATAATGAATTGGCATCATGAAAATAATCAGCAGTAATAAATTCCCATTCATCATTATCAACGGGGAGATGAATTTCTATCAGGATATCAAAAGGACTTTACTCAGCATTATTTCTTGTAAAAGGAAAGGTCATCTTTGCAGGTGCTGAGTGTGGATTGGGAAATTGCAAAACAATAAAAAAGGATGTATTCTCATAATTAGTAAGAAAAGCAAACAACAAAACAAGTCAAATCAATGGAGATGTGCATCCTAGAAAACAATATAATGTTCCATTATAAAATTCTTTTTATAGCTATGCTACTAATCTTCCACTGAATGATACTACTTCAATGCCCAGAATGATTTTTGAAAATTTACATCGTGACAAAGGGTTGTGTTAAAGATTAATATACAAAACAAAATCAAGAAAGACAAATATCATCATAATAGAGCATACCATGAGCTACTTGCTACATATTTATTTTCGAGATATGGGACATGGGATAAGGGAGAGGAAAATATGATAAAAATTAATCTAAGTAAGTGGTAGGGGGTTATGTGGTGAAGAGTCATAATGTTTTTCATTTTTAAAAAATACATTAATATACAAAGGAAGGAAAGAAAAGGGAAAAAAGAAAAAGAAAAAAAGTTTTAAAATACTAATACAAAAGCAAACAAAGCAATTAAAAAGAATGGATATATCATATTACATATAGGAAATCATTCAGTCCAATTTTGAAACACATCATTAAACCTTTACCACTTGGAGTAACATTGATCAGACTCTTCTTTACCTCTACACAGAGCAAGTTCATAAACCAAAAGTGAACACATTTTGGCAATCAAAGTAAATCTGGGTTCATGCTTTTTTTTCCAATATGGAAAATAATCCATGTTGAATTCCAAATAATCAGTTTTTGCTTCCCACCATTTTCAATAAATCCAAAAGTTTTGATATCACAATGTTGCAAGTCTTGGGGATATAATTTAAGAGTACAGAAACATATTTAAACAGTATTGATCCTTGCAACATCATTTTAACAAATGTATGGATGTTCAATCAAACTGGAGCAACAGTGGAGCTGGCCCATGTTACATTAGTAAGACTTCCCATACATATTTCATATTTCCAATGAGGGAGGTAGACAGTTAACTCTTAATATACATTCTGTAGGATAGCCAGTAAATGTTTTTTAATTAAATAATTCATTATTAATCTCATGTTGAAAAACATACTTAATATTCTTTAAGACCCTTAGATATTACTTTCTTAGGAGAAATTTCTACTCTTTATTCCAGAGATCTTGCAAATAACTTATCTCTACCTTAACAATATTCTTTAACTGTTTATTTAAAGTTTATAGACTTAGAATCATTCCAAACACATTCCAATTTTGATAGCAATTTTGGAGATCAAGATGTTGCTAATGCACCTGGACCAAACTGTGAAATTAGCAAAATGTTTTCACTGAACATATGCACAGTAAAGTGAGATATCTATGTGTCTCCTTGATTAGAGATTGCCACCTGCAAGGACATAGAAGCATACTTTTTCAGTTACTGCCCCTCCATCTGGAATAGCATCTCTCCAGGTATTCAGATGACCTCCTCTGTCCTGGTCTTTAGAAAATCTGTGAAAGCTTGGCTGTTTCATCAAGCTTCAGGGGCAGAGCTGCTATGACAATCCCTCTGGATGACAAATTGGTTTTGTGTTTTGAATGTTAATTCTTGAGTTTTGTATGATTGTTTTATAATGTATTTTCTTAGTTTAAATCTTGATTATTTATCTGTTTTTTAACCCTCATTACAGATTGCATGCCACTCAAAGTCAGTTGATTAGAGCAACTTTAAGGGAAAAAAAGAACACTTACTAATTCAAATTACTACATTTCTGGCAGATTTTTATTTTCCACTAAGGTATAATTGACCACCCCATCTTATGGATAAGACATCCATTTCTTGTGGAAGAATATGCAGTTCCTATAAAAAACAAATGCAATTTCAGGTTTTAAGTTTCCCAGTTTGGTAAGTATCTGTCTTACCTTGAAGAGATATCTAACACCTTTCATATTCCACAAAAGTGATAAAACTGTCATATGTATACACAAATAATTCTATAGATCAAGGAACAGAAAAAAGAAAAAATGGCTCACAAAGTAAAAAAAAACAAAAATAAATAAAAACAGAAATAAGGCAGACAACCCCCCCCCACCCACCCACCCCCCACCCAAAAAAAGCAAAACCTGAAAAAGAAAGTAAGAAACAATCCACGAGGACTTCCAGATGAGGCATATTGAAATCACAGTTCAGGAACTTTCCCTGCCCTGAACTAAGTCAACCTGCCTCCTCTAAAAAATAAAACTATTAAAATATATTTAAAAGACTGTATATTACTTTAATTTTAACTAGTAGCTAGGTCATAAAACTTTTTCATAGTAGAATCCAGGGATAAGCAAAAATTGCTGTGGAAAAAAATCTTTTTTAATGAGCTGGCCTAGGAAGCAGAAGCGAAGCAGGAAAATCATTTATTAATTTCTGCCAGTTCAATGATTTCTTCACAACTAACACAATGTTCCAACAACCAAAATGATGCCTATATACATGGACATCACAGATGGAGTACACTGAAATCAAATTGATAATATTATTGGAATAGGAGGTACAAGAACTCACCAAAGATATGGCCAGGGGCTGACTGTGGAACAGATCATGAATTCTTATGTGCAAGTTCAAAGTCAAACTAAAGTGGAAGAAGAAAGCCAACCAGTTTCCACAATATAATCTTGAGTATAAACCCACTATTTCTAAAGAGAACATCAGGGAATTGCTTTGAAGTCCTGAACCTTTTTGATAGAGAACCAGAGAAACTATAGAATGAAGATCAAAGAAGTTGTTAAGGATGAACATGAAGAGAGATTTCCAAAGACCAAGAAACAGAAGAAAGCAAACTGGCTATCAGAACAAACTGTGGAAATTGCCAAGAAAAGAAGCAAAGCTGAGAAAAGATCACAGGAAGGAACTAAATAAACAATTTCAGAGAACTGATAGAAGAGGTAAGCAGCAGTATTACAACAACATCTGTAGAGACATTGGAAACAGATATGGAAAATCTTCCAAAAGATCTCCTAACTCAGAAGGAGGTTCCAACCTCAAACTGGTATGCTAAAGAATGTCAATGGGCAGCTAGCAACTGATTCAAAGAAGTTCAAACAAAAATAGAAAGAGTAGAGTGAACTTTTGTACATTAGAGATGTCAACATGAAAGATTCCTTAGAAGATACTCCCTGCTTACAAGAACCTGTAGTACTAGCAGATGAAGTTAGACTAGCATTCCAGTTATTACCAAGTTGGAAAGCTATAAGAATTGATGGAATATTCACAGAAATATGGCAAGCAACAAAAACAAAAGAATCAGTGAAGGTTCTAGCCATGCTATGCCAGCAAATCTGGTGAATGACACATTGGCCAACAGATTGGAAGAGGTCAATCTACATACCGATACTAAAGAAAGGTCTTAACAGAGGGTGCAAATTATTGTACAATATCCTTAATTTAACATAGCAGCAAAATAACACTTAGGATCATCCAACACAAATTAGAGCTCCCCATGGAGAAGGAGATGCCAGATGTTCAAGCTGGCTTTAGAAAAATCACAAATGACCAAGGTCAAATTATCATACTTTGGACACATTATGCAAAGCCTTAGCTCTCTTGAGAAGTCTACAATGCTAGGAAGGGGGAAAGAAAGACAAAAACAGGATGACCAACAGCAAGGTAGATGGACTTAATTGCAGTGGCTGTGGGTGCATCATCACTAGATGACAAAGTTGGGGACAGATTGTCCTAGAGAAAAATCTATCTATGTGATCGCTAAGAGTTAACACCAACTTGATGGTACTCAATCAATCAATCAATCAATCACATCTCTTATTCAAATCCTCACATTTTTTATTCAAATTATCTACTGAAGTTTTTCTCTACATAAATGCAGTCATTCTAAAACTTTGTGTATCATGGAAGGAGCATTTAGAGGAATAATATCCTATATCACTGGATTGTACTGTTATTCAGTGCTCTTTGTTTCCCTCTCCCAGGATAAGAACATTCACAAAGACTTGGTGGAGTTGGTGACATCTGGCAGAGAATAGCACTGTGGGTTTTGCTTTGTTGTAGTCATTCTACTTCCTGCCTGTAGCATATTTAGGTGATGCATTTGAGTGTAGTACTTACCAGGCAAACAATGATGAGAGGGTAATAATCTGACAACACAGAAGGATTTTACAATGGGAAGGACTACTCACCACTGCTTAAGTGGTTAATGCTATACACCAACATATTGTCTGAATGGGACTCCTATCAGCTGTACTTCCGCTTTCAATTACTTGGTAATAACTAACCAGAGAAACGTCCTGGTCCTTGTACCTATCCTTGGTGTAGATTTCTTGCCTACAATATATAAAGTGTATACCATTTCTATAAGGTGAAGATAAATGAATCATTGCTTCCCACAAATGTGCCATGTAGCCATCTGCCACTTACCCACTCACTCATACAAAGTATAATTATCTGAACTGGGCTGTATAAAGGTAGCTAAGTATTATTTATGCTGTATATTGCATTTGTAAAATTATTCCCCAGCTTGGGAGGATAAACCCAACTCTTTTTGGAGATCTCAAAACTATAAAGCTGCTGTTTTACTAACTTCCCTGAAGGTATATGGTTTGAAGCTGGTGAGGAGGGGATCTCTGATTCTCACATCTGAGAAAACTGTTTCTTAAACCAAGGACATATGGCAGAAATCGTCAAGCCTAGGAAACAAATAGCCACACAGCTGTTGATTTAAAAAGGTGGGAGAAAGAGAGCCAGGATTCAAGCCTTGGGACTAAAATATTAGTTAGATGGAGAACTGCTTTTATTCATATAGTTCCCTAATTTGCTGCAAGGTCTGGTTATCTAGCCATCTTGAATCTGCTTGGGAATGCAGAGTGGAGAGCAAGTCTGATCAGCATGCCCAGTTTTTGACAGTGTGCAAATGAAATCTGTCAGGCTCAATCCACCAGGAAGGGGCAACATTGCTGCCAATTTCCTCCAATTATCTCAAGAAATAAAGACATTATCACCACTATCAATTTTATTTATCTACTTATGTATTCTTCATTCATGTTCCTGGCCTGGCTAGTTTATACACAAACATGCTTGAGCTTCTGAATGTCTCCATTTGAAAGGCAGGTGTCTTTCATGTATATCAGATAAAATTCCAAGAGTCCCTCTGCTGCACAATTATGCATTTGAAAGCATTTCTATAAAAGGTAATGAAACTACAGCTAATATGGCAAGAGTGGTGCATTCAACTGGTCAGAGCTAATGGTGCATGTTCATGTGAATCAGCCTTCTGATAAAACTCATTACAAATGCACATTAAAGAAATTGGCAATTACATAATGTTTTAGCCAGGAGTCTCCTCTCTAACATCAATGTTAGCATTGTTAGAATTCTGTTTAGTGAGTTCATTGCATTTTTGTATTGAAATGTAATTCGGCAGACTGGCTTGAAAATTAGCACTAAGTTAAATGCTCTCCTGGTTTAATTTCTACCTTAAAAGTATTGATTTCAAGGTGAACTGAACATTCTCTCCACCTAATAATGATCCCATCTTTTCTGCAAATATTCACTAATGAGTAACAGTGTTCTGAATTGTTTGCAGCCAGTTTCTTTTATCTATGCTGCTGCAGTCAAACACTATTATTCTCTGTTTCAATTCTCCTGAAGTCATCTTAGACACACAAGGCCTCTGTACAGGACTGACCCTTCCTCACATGCTGTTTCATGTATTGTGAGTTTAACTATCCTCTTGGATTTTGAGACTAAATCACATGTTACATTTGCACCAATCCTGGATTTGAACCATATTTCTTTTTTCCTCTGTCTGGAGAAGGCTATAATACTGGAAAAGGTGGAAGGAAAGAGAAGAAGAGGACAACCAGCAGCAAAGTAGATGGACTCAGTTACAATGGCAATGGGTATAGAGTTAGAAGACCTGAAAGACCAGGTTAGGGACAGATCATCCTGGAGAAAATCTACCTATGTGGTTGCTAAGAGTCAACACCAACTTGATGGCACATAATCAATCTTTGTTTCTACAATATCTTCTTCCTTGGATAGGTAAATGAATAGATGGATGGATGGACAGATGGCGAGTGAGAGCCAGAGAGAAACACACACATACATACACAGGGAGAGAGAAAATTCATCATTTTGATATATGTTCAACTTTAAACCAATTGAAAGAGAGTTTCAAAACCTTCTTTTTCTTTTAAAAAAGTACATTTCCAAATAACTGTTCGGTTAACAACACAGAGTGATGTGCTTTACATCAAAATGACAATAGATATAGCTGCAGAAATTATTTTTCACATGCAGTGCCTTATACAGTATATTTTCTAGTGGTTCTCAGCACTGCTAACACTGCTGTATGATCAATTCGTCAGTGTCATTATTCCCATAGGGCACTCTTTGCTCTGAATCGTAAATATCAGGAGCATAAATATATCCCCAAATCTCTAATGACCAACATGTATTTCACATGTGTTTTGCATGGTACAATATATCAGGAGCACAAAGGAAAGAAAGTAAGCCACAATTTAAGATTACAGGGAAGGGAAAGAAAGCTTGACTACTGACATTCACAAGCCTTATCTATTTATGGTGCTGACCAGTGGAGTATTGTAAGCAAGCTTCTGTGATATTTACATCAGCAGTAAGGACTTATTTTCTTGTTAGTGACATGAAATATCCATATCTCAAGGTAGGGATGTCCATTTTTTTTTAAAGTAATAATAAAACTATACTGTACATTCTTGTACCAGGAATACCTGCATATGAGAAAACTCTCTAGATCTGTATATAATTAACTATTTGGAACAATTTCTTCTACTCTGGAACTAACAGAGTGCAGGAAAACAGAGAGAACTTCTTTGACAGCTAACATATTGTCCAGTAACCCTCGTAGTCTCTATTTTTTCTTTTTTGTTTGTTTTGTTTTGTTTTACATTTCTCCATTGTTTTGAAGTCTTTTTATTTGCATGATGGCCTGGAAGCTTGCTTGAATGAGGAAAATATTTTCAAAATGATACTACACTTGATTGTAGCTAAAACACCATAAGCAATGTTATAACTGTTTGTAAAACAAACAAAAGTTTGTACACTAAGGTCTGTTGAAGCATGGAGAGCACCAGAATCTACAATGTTTATCAATATTCATTATAAGAAATTAAATTATCTTTTTCAAAAACAGATGGAAATAAATGTAGTGGAGTAAGTGTTCCCGAGAGCTCTGGTTTAAAAATAGGTCTTCTACAATCAGTGCATTGGATAATGTCTGAATTCTGAATTAGACCTCTAGGCTAATTGAAGTCCTGATCATACTGTGATAAAATTGGTGGGTCTCAAAATTTTCTTAGAACCCTGCTTGATTTAGGGTTCTGGGAGAGTTGGAAGGATCTTTCAAGATCATCAAGCCCGAGCCCCTGCTCACTACAGCATCCAGCCATTGGCGAAGAAAAACTTACCATTTCACATGGCAGCCTCTTCCTTTTGTTAGCAGCTCAGGCATTCAGGAAGTTTCTGTCTGCTTCCTTGTAGTTTTAATGAACTGGTTCTGGTCCTGACCTCCAGGGCAATAGAGAATAAGTCCATTGAAACCCTTCAGATATTTGCAGACTACTATTATACCTTCCCTCCCCTAAATATACCTAGAACTTTTAACCATTCCTCATGTGGTTTGGTTTCCAGACCCTTCACCAACTTGGTTACTTGCTTCAGTTTGTCAGTGTCCTTTTGGAACTAGACTCCAAGTAACATCTAAACAGCACAGAATAGAGTAGAACAATTACTTCCTGTGATGTGAATTGTATGCTCCTATTAATGCACCTCAAGATAACATCTGCCTTTTCAGCAGCTGCATCCCACCGCTGGCTCATATTTAACTTGTAGCCAACAGGGACACCCAGATCCCTAACCTTTATTACTTTGTGAAGGAGAAAGAGAGAATAGGGAAGTTTATCAGGAACCATTACTGATGACCTGAAACTTTTATTGATCTGGATTTCTCTTTTGCGTTGCAAACAAATATCTTTTATAGCTTTAAACCTAAAACCTTGCATGTGCCAAAAAAATGGGCTGTGTGCTGTGAGTATTCCATGACTCTTCCAGATATTCAGCAGGAGCAGAATGTTTCATCCAGCAAAGTTATTTCTATGGACTTATCCAAATTCTCTGGAGAATCTGGTTCTGTAACATAGCTGTTAGTCATAGACCACAGGTTAAGAAAGCACGCCACATTCCAGTCATGTGACATTGCACTTAATGACCTGTGATGATTTGCTTAATGGTGCAGCGGGACTAACGTCATAAGCCAGCATGGTCATGTGGCATTTCACTTTACAACCATGCCATTTAGTGACAGAGTTGCCGGTCCCAACTGTGATCAGTAAGTGAGGACTCCGTGTACAATCTTGGCATGTTCACTAATCGCTCAGTCTGTAAGAAAATAATCATTCAACCCTCATTCTTACTATGAAAAAGCACATGCTAAATAAAGCATGTAAAGTTCCTTTAACTAACTTCCATGAAGCAGTGTTTCTCAACCTTGGTGGCTTTAAGATGTGTGGACTTGCTGGCTGGGGAATTCTGGGGCTAGAAGTCCACACATCTTAAAGTGTTGTGCAGAGTGCAGCAAAAAAAGAAATCCCATAAATCCTGCTCTCAGGAAAAATACACATCAGCATGAGAGCTTGCAAGTAGCAATGTCCATATTTAGCTTTCCAAAGAAAATCCAGTCAGAAAATATAAACTAACTGGTCTTTATTGATAAAAATGCAAAACTTTATAAAATACAAGTTGCATACAAAATATAGGATATAACAAAGACTTCTTCTCACCTTAGCTTCCAAGACTTAACCACAACAAAGTCTCTAGCTAAAAAAAACACTCTCAGAGAAGAGGTACACTACTTGGTTACTAGTTAAGACTACATAACCTATAAAAACCTACATGGTTAACCTTACAAGATAAAACTGAACAGACTGGGCATTTAGCCCTCCCATTATATTGCCAGCATGTCACCCCCCCACTGAATAACTAGCATACACAATACAGTAGGTGGCAGTAAAAATCATAACAGAATCACAAGATACTTTGTTTACATTAGCTGGACACCTGTTTTTGTATAGGGAACGGGATGACCTTCTTCCCATGAGAAAATCCTGATATAAAGCTGCCAAGGTTGAGAAACACTGATGAAGTATTAGGGCTTACACCTTAAACCTCAGGTCCATTCACACTTTGATTTCAGATGTAGCTCTAAAAATGATGAAAAGGAAAACAATTCAGAAGATCATCAACAACATGGCCCTGGGAGAACATGCTATATTTTATATATCAGAATAGATTGAGAAAAATGAGTGCAATTCAATGAAGTATTCTTTCATAGGATATAATCTCTGCCAATGAATGAACTACTACAAACTATTATTTCTTCAAGCTCCCAATATAAAGACGTGATATAAATTATGCAGAAATGTTATGTGAAGTTGAACCTAATCAGTTTGAATAAAATTTGCCTCCCACTAATATATTGCAGCTTTGCTGGTCATTCCTAGCATCCAGAATGAGCCAATGGGATAATAACACCGATAATTGCCGAGCTGTTGGATAGCTGTACAATATATAATTGGTTTCTCCCCTTCAAGGTCTGGAATAAAATGAATTAAAATGACTAGAATATGCAACTGTGCTTCCAGCATGGAAAATAGACTGCTTAATTAACTGTGCTCTGTGTCCTGAATGTGTTTAAATAAGGACAGGGGAGTTAAAAAAAAATAAAAGTAAATACCTTCAAAATTCCTATATTTTATGCTGCTGTCATCATTATATAATAACTAATAATGATATTCCATAAAAAGAAGATATAAGAAATGTCCCTCATAGGCCTATCTCATTGATCATTCAATTCCCAAAATATCCAATCAGATGCCAATGGGAAATCAACAAAGAGAAATAGCATCTTTTTTTGCTCATGTTCCCAAATAATTATTAGACAGCTTCTGATCCTAATGGTAGCATAAACTTATGCAAATTAGGTCCAGTACAATCTGAATTATTTATTCACTTCTGATCAATAAGACAATCCAAATCATGAGTAAAATCAATCTAATTTGATTTGGATGTTCATATCAGTTCAAATGCTTAAAGTACATGAACTAAATAATCAAATGCATGAATGACTAAATCAGTCTGCCTTGGATTGATTTAGAAATGTCCAGTTTGAATTGAATAGCTGCTTTCAGAAATCCCAATTTCATTTGATTCAATTGCCTTCAAATTTGATTTCCAAATTGAATATTTGCATAACCCTAGCAAAGGGTTATCATAACAATTGTTAAGTGTATTCTATATTAATTGTCTAATCCCACTATAAAGCCATCCTGATAATCTTAAATATATTTGGTGGTAGTGAATTTCACTGTTCATATGCTGGGTAAAAATATATATTTTGATCTAAACTGAATCTTCTGCCATTCAAGGGATTAGCAGGAGAGATTCCTCCAGGTCCCACCACCAAAAGACATAAGGTGGGCATCCACAAGAGACAGAGCTTTTTCTCTAGTGGCATCCCATTTATAGAATGCCCTTCCCAAAGAGCTCAACTAGTACCCACATTAGCATCATTTTGGTGCTAGGTAAAGGCCTTCCTATGTTTCCAGGCTCTGAATTATATGTTAATTGTATTTTAATTCATATTGTTTTAGATTTTGAATGACCACCTTGCTGCTCCCAAGTTTATATGGTATTTCTGTTTTGCATTTTGTTTGATTTTATTGTATACACTTTTTTAATTCAAATTGCATTATTACTGTCTTTTATTGTGAATCTGGACTTTGAAGAAGCCAGATAGAAAGAGTATTGATGCTTTTGAATGATGATGGTATTGAATGCCTTTGGTATTGGAGAAGACTCCTAAGAATATCATGAATAGCCAAGAAAACAAGCAAGTGGATCATTGAACCAATCAATCCAGAGTTTTCACTCAAGGCACAAATGACCAAGCTCAAATTATCCTACTTTGCATACATTATGCAAAGATCTAACTCACTGGAGAAGGCTCTAATGCTAGGAAAGGTAGAAGAAAAGAAGACAACCAACAGCAAGGTGGATGGAATCATTTACAGTGGTGATGGGTGCAATGTTGGAAGATCCGAAGGACCAGGTGAGGGACAGATCATCATGGAGAAAATCTATCTATGTGGTTGCTAAAATTCAACATCAACTTGATGGCACATCATCAATCAATCAGTCAATCAATCAGAATTATTGTGAACCCCCCAGAGATTTTCAGCTACAGGGCAATTTAAATTTTTTCATAAATAAATACCAAATAAAATAAAATAGCTTTACTGAGAAGTAATCTGAAAGCAGAGCAACTTTTAAAACTAGGTAGCTGAAGTATTAGGATTTGTCTTAAGTTTTACTGAATTATGATAAGCAGGAAAGATAATTAAAGTTAAAGATATCAGCAAGGAGAAACGTTTTCTACATGAACTTATTTTGTTTTGTGCAAAATCATGACTATAGAAGAGAATAACAAAGCAGGCTGTCACAGTATTGGGAAATCTGTTTAATATAGTGGTACTTAAAAGTTTGTGAACCCTTTTGAATTTTCAATATTGCTACATAAATATAATCTAAAATGTGATCTGTCCTAAAACTAGATAGAGAACCTAATTAAACAAGTGAGTTAAAAACATTATACTTGTTCATTTATTTATGAGGAAAATCATCCAAAGCTACATATTTGTGTGTGGAAAAGTATTTGTGTGTGGAATAGCAACTGGTGCCCCCCCTTGGGCAGCAATAACTACAACTAAACATTTCTGATAACTGTTGATCAGTCCTGTACATTGGCTTGGAAAATTTTTAACCCATTCCTCCTTACAGAATAGCTTCAACTCAGAGATGTTGGTGGGCTTCCTTGCATGAAGTGCCCACTTCGGGTCCTTCCACAACATTTCTATAGGATTAAGTTCAAGACTTTGACCTGGCCATTCCAAAACATTAACTTTCTTCTGTTTTAACCATTTTTGGTTATACGACTTGTGTTTTTTGGGTGGTTGCCTTGCTGCATGACCCACTTTCTCTTGAGCTTCAGTTCATGGACAGATACCCTGACATTTTCCTGTGGAATTTGCTGGTGCAATTCAGAATTTCTACTTTGGTCAATGATGGCAAGCCATCCTGGTCCAGAGACAGCAAAGCAGGCCCCAACCATGATACTGCTACAACCATGTTTCACAGATGGGATAAGGTTCTTATGTTGGAATGCAGTGTTTGCCTTTTGCTAAACATGATGCTTTTCTTTCAAGCCCAAAAGTTCTATTTTGGTCTCATCTGTCCACAACATGCTTCCAGTAGCCTTCTGGCTTATCCACATGGTCTTTTCCAAACTGTAGACAGGCAGCAGTGTTCTTTCTGGAGAGTAATGTTTTCTCCTTGCAACTTGCTATGTGCACCATTGTTGTTCAGTGTTCTCCTGATGGTGGTGTCATGAATGCTGAGATTCGCCAATGCAAGAGAGGACTTTAGTTCCTTAGACATCAGTCTGTGGTTCTTTGAGATTTCCCAGAGAACTGCATGCCTTGCTCTTGGCGTGATCTTGGTTGGTCGACCACTCCTGGGGAGGGTAACAATGGTGTTGAATTGTTTCCATTTGTACACGGTCTGCCTGACAGCAGACTGGTGGGATCCAAACTCTTTGGAAATAGTTTCATAACATTTTCCAGCCTGGTGAGCATCAACAACTATTTTTCAGAGGTGTCTTCTGTTCAAGCTATAACACACTTCCACAAACCTGGGTTGTGAAGATCAGATTTTGATAGTGAATACCCAGAATTCTGTTCTTTAAATAAGACAGGATCTTCCACATTCACACCTATTATCATCCCATTGATTGAAACACCTGACTCCAATTTCCCTTTCAAATGAACTGATAATCCTAGAGGTTCACATAGTTTTGCCACACACAAATATGTAGTTTTGGATCATTTTCCACAATGAATAAATAAACATACATAATGTTTTTGACTCATTTGTTTAATTGGGTTCTCTTTATCTAGTTTTAGGTCATATTTATACACAAATATTGAACATTCAAAAGGGATCATAAACTTTTAAGCACCACTGTAGTTCTGTTGATTTCTATAGGGTTATTTTTACTTTTATTTTGATATGATGAATGTTATTGTATATGTAGTAGGTTATTATTAAAACACTTGCTTGAATACTTTTTATAGATAAAAACAGTAAAGGGATTTGTTGGTACGTTTATTTTGAAGAAATTTATTTGAATGTAATTGCCACTCATGAAGTCTTTGGGGGAGTTTTTAATGCTGAGCCCTCTGTGCTGAAGCCAGATTTCATACTTAACATAGTCTCATTGAAACAAATTGACACTTGAATTAATCATGACTAGTTTCACTCCCATTAATTTTAATGGGTATACTCTAAGGCAGGGATGGGTACATCTGTCAGGATCAGTTTTTCCCATTTCTGTTTTTCCATTTATAAATGTTATTCATTCCATTTCATGCTATTATGATTTTAAAAAAATAGCTTTTTGCTAAAAGAATGTACATATTTTCCCAGCATATTGGGTTTGTTTCTCCTAGCAAATCCCATTTTTGCAAACAATTTTCTATAATGAATTGGTTTTATTTTATAAATACATGAGCTATAATGCAATTTATACCTTGCATTATATGCATCTTAATGCAAGTTGAATGCAGAAGTGGTGGGAAATATGGCTACTGTACACATGGTGAATAAGGAAGGGCTGCTTATGGTTATGGAACCCTGTACACTGTAGATTCTTTCCATACATGGTGGGTGACCTTCTTAATCCCCCACTTCTAGTTATCTAGCTGCAAGGCAAACCTACTCTTAGACTGGAAATTAAAGCTAAATATAAGTATATCAGTTATAACTATCAGCATCTACAATATAGCATACTGTTAGTACAGCAAACAGCGGCTCAATCCAATACAGAGTAAGTGCACTGGAGACCACTGGTTTGAACAGGCTTCTCAGTTATGTTGAAATGTGGGATAAGTCCCTAGAACTTCCAAGCAGGGCTGTGAAAAACTCTTGCCTGAAGCACAGAGAACCACTTCCATTCAATGCAGATACTGTTAAGCAAGCTGAATGAATAATTTGATTCAGAAGAAACAGTTCCTATATCTTTATAAATAACATTTAAAGAATTAGAAATGTTTCACTGTAACCTTTTACTCATTAATCTAGATTTGGACAAGGAAAAACAAATGTGACTGTGGGTCTTCAAACATACCTTTATTGATTGTCCATTCAACAACATTCCAGCCCCCTGTCATCAACCAGGTAGGCAATTTGTCATCCACCTAGTTAATGATAGATGGATAGATGGAACTTTGTATGTTTTCCCCAGCACACTAGTATTTTTGCATTTATTCTTGTATTTTTTTAGGATGTCTTTTTACCTCTGTACACCTTCTTGAGCCTTTCTGATTTGGTGACCTTAAAAATCTAATGAAATTATTATTTGGAATGAAGTGCACATTCATCTGTCCAGCTCTCAACTAAATAGTGAATTATGGCTTTATCCGTATCTTGATCAATGTATGCATCCCATTGAGATTGCTATAACAAAATATAATCCAAGCAATACAACATTATTTGCATAAGGCGGTAACCTCCCTTCCCCCCCCCCCCCCACAAAGAATCTTACTACTAAGGCTAAGCATATTGAAGGTAACATGACCATGTTTAATTATAATAGCAAGAAAGTAGCTTCAGTTGTACATAGATATGTAAAACAATAAGAGGTTTCAAAATAAGTTCCCAACTGAAAGGCTGTGAAGGTACCCCATGTGAGTTGCTTAGTGCAGATGTCAAAGCAGTGACAGATGATGCCAAGAAAACAGAACAACTCTGTGTCAGCTTGCTTTCATCTTTACAAATAAGGTCTGCTATAATATTGCAAACAAGAACATTGACAAGTTACAGGTGAACAGACTCAAATGAGTGTTAAAAGGAGCATGTGATGAAACATCTGGGCAATGTTTAATGAATTCTGGAAAAGCTGAAGACATTTGTTATGTCCTAGGAGACTAAGAAATGAAAGTCCTAATACTTGAGAGGCCAAACCAGATGGCAGAATTTAATATCTTAAGTTGCATGGATAAAGTATTCACTAATTAACAGACTTACAAATATATCTTATGCTTAGATGGACTATTGACTCCTCTAGCACACAGAAGCTGTTCTACTGCAGTAAATCCTCTGAGTATGAAGCAACACTCTTTCCCAACTTTTCTACTTAAAGCTTTTCAGCTGGAGATGCCAGAGACTAAATAAAAAAAAATTCTGCATCAAACATCTGTTCTCCATGACTTTTTACAATTATCTTGAATAATTACTTGACTCATGAAATACATCACACACATTACAAAATTCACAAGATATCAACTCAAGAGATGTAACAATTCATCATAAGATATACCATGCTATTTGAAGCTTCACTTTCTAGCTAGTGAGAAGATTAGAGAACATAGGAAAGGAATGAAATTAAAGAACAAGTATTTAGGCACTAATATTTGGAAAAGCAACAGCTGAGTACCACAAATTAACCAGGGCTGCAGGACAGACTGGGAAGTTATTAATTATCTATGTGGTATTTTTTAATTGTTCATGGGTTTTTGGTTTTAATTGTGAGCTGCCCAGAGTCACCCGTTAGGGGAGATGGGCGGCATACAAATTCAATAATTAAGTAAGTAAATAAGTAAGTAAGTTGAAAAGGCAGGATCCATACTATTGCCAAAAAATCATACCTATAACATTGCAAATAAAACTATATAGACATATCCATGAAATTACCAGGAGTTCAGTTGAAAGAAAGGTATTGCCAAAGAACAATGCAAGCTACCTACAGAAAATTGGATTTAGAATACAGCAGAAGACTTTAATGGATTCCCTTGTCCACAAATCCAGGAACTGAGCTGGACTCATGAACTAAAGACAGTGTCACCATTCATGAAAATATTGGAAGAAACTTATGGCCTCTTATCACCTTGAATAAGGCTTCTAAATTTAAGCTAACTTGACAGTTGCACTTATTAGCCTGTTGCCTGAGGAACCAAAATAATGCTTGGACTGGTTGATCATAAAATTTAAACTAGTTTTTGGGAAACGAAGGTTGTTTGGTGTTGGTTTAAACTGTTTTGGTGAATTTAGATAAGATGTGTTTAACTTTGTGGTTACTGAATTTTTACATACAATAGTTCTAAATAAACTCTGCAAATTTTGGTCCAGTTTAGACCTTTATAATCCACATTAGGCAACTGCCAGCAACCAACTGCTGCTTGATGTGTAGGTCAGTGTAGAATATTGAAATTTCTTTCTGCTGAGTGACCTAATGATCCATTTAACTGGTTATTCTCTATACTGCCCAGCAGTGGCTCTCCAGTTCTGTTTAATCTTTGCCTAGAGACTTTACAGTTTGAAACCATGTGCAAAACATGTATTGGGACTGTGAAAATCATCCCAAAGTATACAGGAAGTATTTTTCCTTGAAGCATTGAAGTAAATTTGGAAAGTCCTTTGAAAGTTCCACGCAGCTGCTTTGAAGTCTTTCCCTGCTTGTTTAAAATTTGGTCAGTTTGTTTTTATCAATAAAATGTTAACTTCTCTAGACACATGATGACAAAGGCTTCAAACCAGTTAAACAGAATTATAAGTACTGGTACAACCCTATGTATAACTTCCCAAAAGCAAGTCTAATCAATTTGAAAAGGACTCAGAAAATGTTCATAGGAATGAACTGTATATATCATAATAAATGTATATATTGGCCTATCTAGTGGCCTGCAGAAAGTCTATGAAAAACAGCCCTTCTGGGTCAGGCCTAGGCCCATCTAGCCAACATTCGACCTCACAAAAGGATCTAGGAAGCCCACAAATAGGAGATTGAGGGAATCTTCTCATTGTTGCTCCCATACACTTAGTATACAGTATGCAGAGTGTCCCATTCCAGCATTCAGTCATCAAGGCTAGTAGGCATTAGTAGACCTGTCATCCAGGAATTGGTCTAGTCTCCTGTTGAAAACATCTAAATTAATACCCAACACCACATCTTGTAGATACATGTTCCACAGGTTGATTACATGGTACATGCATAAATGGTTCCTCTTATCAGTTTTAAAATCTTCAACTACTGAGTTTCATTTGTTTTAGTGTGAGAGTAGGTACAGATGGAGAAAAATTCTTTCTTTACCATGCATAATTTTATAAACCTCAGCCATATCTCCTCATATGCATATTTTCTCTAAATGTCAAGGCCTATAAAACTGGACAAGATCAAGAAGGCTAGAATTACACAGACTTCAGTAAGTCAATGATTTTAATGGTCATATTAGCAGAAAATACAGAATCTTGGAAACTGCAGGAGGAATTTCTCACCTTCATTTAATAGTCAGTGCATTAAGGTGTAATCTTTTGGAACACTTTAAATAATTTCTTCCCTTGTTTCTTATCAGCTGGACTAAATTGCCATTTATGTGATAAGCTACAGCTGGACTCCCATACTATCTCTTGTATGTTTATGTCTAACATTCCTCTCATCACTCTCCTAGTCACCCCACAATCATTCACACTAAGGTTAACAGCCCTAACTGTTGCATCCTGTACTCATATGCAAGTGTGAAAGCCCCTTGATAGGTTTAGTTATCCTTTTCTGCATCTTCTCTGGTTTCATAATATTCCTCTCGAGATACAGTGCCCAGAACTGTATATACTGTAGTATTCTAGATGTAGTTACATCATAGATTTATATGACTGTGTTATAATATTGTCTATCTTTTCTCTAATGACCCCTAATTATGTTCTAATGAAAATAGGCACTTGGGAATAAATCTTATTGAACTAAATAAGATATATTTCTTAGTAAGCATGCATAAGATTGTGCTGTGAGGCTGTCACCTTATGCCCTCTGCCTCAGGAGACACTTCAACAGAATATAGAGAGACTTACTTGTGATATAGTAATGTAAATGAGAGTAAATGACAACTTAACTTTAAAAAGGCCATGTCATTGCATTCAACAAACAGCAAAATACTTAACTGCATTTTCCTTTACAACACCAGTGCCAACAACAGGAAAGAGCCTAGATCTTAAAATTGTCAGGTTTAGCCCAAGAAACTCCAGGAGACAATACAGATTCAATCCAGCAAGGTTTATTTGGCTTCATCCCATTTACAGAATCTTCTCAGACTGAGAGCAGTTTCCAGGGTCAAACTACAAACATCACTAGCATTCCTCAGGGAGGGGCCAGTCTCATCCTCTTATCTCTTCTTCGCTCATCTGGGGATGAGAGTCCATGTTTCATACCCCTGCTCCACACTCCCACAAACATCTAGGCAAGTTCTTGCAGGCAACAATCTATGATGTAGACCAGTGGTTCTTAACTGGGGGCCATATGGGGGGGGGGGGGCAGGATATTTCAAAGAAGCCACAAGTGAAAAACATGTAACAAAGTGGGCCACAGAAAAGCAAAGTATATTATACTGCTGGTACTCTCTTATTGATGCCAGAAAATGCACCATATCTATATCTAGTAATGGGACCTGGACGAGGGGCCACAGCAGAAAAACAAGGTTGGAAGGGGGCCACAGGCAAGAAAAGGTTGAAAAACATAATGTAGAATATTTCAAAATATAAACCATATGAACATATTTATAAAATAAAAACAGGCACATTTCGTATGCTTAAAGTGACTTCCAGAGGGTTTTGGAATATAGTTCTCAAAATCAATTATCATCAACCACATTGACTGGAGCTTATGGGAGTTGGACTCCCACACTACTGGAGGACACCAGATTGCCTTCCTCCTGAACTGTGCTGGAAGTATTATTATTGCAATGAGAGGTCATTGGCTACCTAATGCAAACAGTAGTTGGGAATAAGAATTGTTTTCAGGTGCAAAGCAAGGAGAAAGCATTTAGATTCTCATCAGAGTCTTGGACATACTGGAGACTCCAGGGACTACATTTTTATTTTTTAAAAAAACATCCTGCAATTCAAGATCCAATGTAATTTGACCTGCCAAATGTGATATCACTTCATAGCTCTCCTGGATTATGTGAAGCTCCCATAACATTTCCTCACTGCCTCTGTCTTAGCAGATTGCCGGGGTAAAAATCCACTTGGAAAGCTTTTTCTAAAATTATTTTTATGCCATCAGAAAGCAAAGCCTCAGACAAAACTACAGGAAAGATTTTTGCTGGTGGAACTTGCTTTCAAACTCAGTGAAAAATATGCCTCCCTATTAGTATCATACTTATTTCTTAAGATACCTATACTATTCCCATAAGGGGATATAAAATAGGGAACACTTCAGTGAAATAGTATGATATGAATCAGAATCTTCTTCCATTTTTTTTTATTTAAAAAAAATAATTACTTGAAAAATCTATGTGAAATTATACTGTATTTATTCTTAATATTCTGAAGAAGGGGCTTTAGGGTGACTTAGCTTATCCTTATATAATGTAATGGTTGGTTTTAGAGACTGGCTCAGAAAAACATTCAGAGGAAAAATAATTTTAGATTCTGAGCATTTGGTGTTTATGATCTTGCATCCTATGGATAGCAAGATAGCAAAATTCTTAGCAGCACACTTAAAAGTCTATCTGGATTTTTTAAAAGGCAGACATTTGCAAGGATGTGTTTGAAAAGCTGTCACTACTGCATAGAAGCAAACCACAATGCTACATCTAGAATTGGAAGCATCCATGGGTGGGGGAAAGGTGTCAAAAAAGTCAAGATGGTGGCAACAACCATGCACTTGAAGCCTTTCTCTGCCTGTTAAAAAGGGGTGGTGTTTCAACCATATGGTCATGGCAGCCATCTTGACTTTTTTTACCTTCCTAAAGACCCTGCTGTTTAGAACAGGATTTATTATATCAATTTGATTTATTCATGATTTTATAAGAAGTCCTTCAGAATAGGGCAGCATTTACAGTGGATCTACAGATCTGATTAAAAAAAAAAAAACAATGTCAGAGATGCAACTTTTAGGGGGAATTATTAATTGTTAAAAGTAAAATAACACTACAACCAGAAATGGGCAGATAGTTTTGATTTTTCAAACCAAGTATATTCCTCTAATTTGTATTCAATGTCTGCATAATACAATCTGGTCATTCTGATCCTCCTGGTGTACAGATCATTAGTATTTTTATTTTTCCCAAAATTGATAATTATATAGACAGTGCAGTGCTGCAATGTGATAATCAAACAAGCAAGACTAAATTTAAAAGCATTTAGAAATCATGTCTAAAACCAGAAGGAAGAGTACTGCATACAAATAATCTACCTTGTGCCATAATGGGTATAGTCATAAATGGCAAAATTTAAGTTCCTATGTCCAAGGAATTTTTATTTTAGCTTTATTTTTTTTTTTTTCAGAACTGCATTTGAGGCTGTAGTAATCTAAAAAACTCTGGTTCCTGCTTGTATTCCTGGATCACTTTTTCCAGTAATGCTGCACAACCTATTCATTGGTATACCTTTGTTCTAAAGTAGCTACTGAATTTAGTACATTCCCACTGGACTATATCACTTCTTCTTCCTCTTCTTCTTCTTCCTCTTCTTCTTCTTCTTCCTACTATTACTACTACTACTACTACTACTGCTGCTGCTGCTGCTGCTGCTGCTGTCAGATTCATCCAGCATGGCACAGAGAATGCCACTGCTCAGTTTCACCTAGTCAATTTCACCGCCCCAGCTGCTAGCAGCAGAAAAGGGGAAGTTAGCCAAACTGCCAACTAATTGCGGACAGGTGGCGTCCCTTAACTCCAGCCGAGAGCGGATACATTGTATCACCACCAGCTTCCCTCCAGCGCTGGAGACAAAGGGAAACGCAGTGGCTTGGAAGCACAGCAATCAGCATGCGATTAAGAACTCCTGGCTTTACACGCAACAGGAAGACCCAACAAATGCAACAACCACACAAACAATAGATGGCAATCAAGAAGACAAAAGAACTGGACTGAATCTGCCATTTGGGCGAAGGGGGATTACTGTGGGTAATCGGTAACTAGGCAATGGGGTAAAGTGCAGGAACAGGGAAATTATAAAAACACCATGTAAGTTATGCCAAGCCAACCCTGGCTTTGTCTGTACCTACCTACGTTACACTCTAGTAAACATCTTTGCTGAACCTGCATGTCATGAGAGTTTCATTGGAGCTGAACGGGGTAAACCTTACAACTACTACTAGTAGTAGTCACAAAGTCAGCCAGTTGTTTAGACTGGATTTGGCACTTTTTTCCAGCTTATTCCATAATATCTGTATTTCCTGATAGTTTACAATCTTTTCCAGTTCCTTATGAGCTACTCTGCCATCATTTGTTATTGCCCCATATAATAAATCTGGCTTTTCTTCAGCTACTGTGATGTCTCTTGTGTTTTGTTCTAGATGTTGGTTCATCTGAATTCAGAAGTCCCATAAATGTTTACATAATCAGTTTGTACTTTTTATACAAATTCCAAGGTATTACTTTTGCCATGTGATCATGTCTGTCACCGTTGGAAGACCTGAAGAACCAGGTTAGGGACAGATTGTCATAGAGAAAATCTACGTGGTCGCTAAGAGTGGGTGATGACTTGATGGCACATAATCAATCAATCATATCTGTCTGTTAAATATCTGAGCAATTTTGCTACAGGCACTTACTAGGTGGTTAACAGCTTTCTCTTTGCATAAACTACATTTGCTGTTGTTTCCAGTTTTTTAAATTTTTGTTTTTATGCAATGTGTTACTCACGCTTGTTCTTCTGCTGCAAATATTAAGCCTCTGATTCCTTCTTGATGGATCCACTCTGAAGCCATTGCCAAATTTTGTGACTATTCACCTGACCTTCAATTTCTTTCAGGTACTGACTATGCAGAGTTTTATTTTTCCAATGTTTCATTTGCTGTTTCTGCTGCTCATTTTTGTATGTCGCCTTTGATTATGTCATGTTGCAAATGTCTTGCAGATATTTATTAAGTTCTTCTCACTTGCTTTTATGTCATAATTTAAACTTCTGATTTCATCCTCCACTGTTGGCTTCATTGGCAACAAACCACAACCACCAATTTTCCTTGGTAAATGCAAATTATCTGTATCACTTCTTGCGTGTAGCATGTGATGTATTGTCACATTTATAAGTCTTGTGCTCTAAATCATCTAGTTCTGCTTGAGTCCAGTCAACAATACTTGCTATTTAGCATCTTACAGGGACAGCCCAAGTATGAATGACTTTGATTGTATTACCATCATTTAGCCTCAATTTTTAAATGTTTCTAACTTGTTTTTCATATTCAGAACTGATTTCTTTTTCACTTCAGTATACAGAATATTGGCTGAGCAAGAGATGTTTGTGTAGTTACCTCGCTATTTTGCCACAGATTTTAATTTGCTGATAAAATAGTGAATCTCTGCCAACTGCATTTACTCATGTCTTCCTTTCAGGGATAGGGACAATCACATTTATCAATAATTTTCTAAGCAGCTAGCTAGTATCACATACATTTCCATATATGTGTATGTATGTGTGTGCGCACAGAGAGAGAGAGAGTGAGAATCAGAGTTTCTCCAATGGGTAAAGTCAAATACATAAGAAGTATTATGTATTACATGTAACTATAATTGAAGGGCACAGAGCCCTACGAAAACCATATTTATGAGCACTCCACATAGCAAATGCATAAAAATAAACATCAGGTTATCAGCACTGTGAGAAGAAAAAGTGTTAAAGGACAAACGAACTCAGCTTTGATCCACAAATGTCCCAGAAGAAAATTCTGAAACACATGTTACTTTAGGGAAACCAGATGTTCCATTATAAGTGAATTTGGGAAAAAAATTAGCATCTTGATCTAGGGATTACAATAAAGGACAGAGGGAGGGGTGTATTCTACCACATTTTATATTTTTATGGTGCTGTTTAATATTATTTACTAAATATAAGACTCCTGGTAGCTCAAGGTCCAATTCACACAACCATGTCTTCACTTCCCTTTCTTAAAATATTGCTTTTTTTACTGTTTGAAATAACACTCTGACATCGCCATAGTAATTATGTTTACTGAGTGTTTAAGTACAAAACCTCCTGGAAAGACATACAGTTGCTCTTGACCAACCTGTGTTTCTGGGATCATGTTGAATATATTAGCAAAACAATTAACTGCAGACTTGATTTAAAAGGAGAGATGCAAAATAGAGAAAAAGTTCTTATTTTAAAAAGTGTGTGTCCATATGTATATGTGTCCATATGTGTATATCACATTTTTCTCTTTTTTAAAAAATAAAATTTTATTTTGTTCATCCCTAGAGAGAATAGTCTGTTTTCAGGGAAAGATGAACCTAGCCACATGCCTATATTCTATATAGCTAGGAAATGGCATTATAACAAAATACTATATTTCACATTTTGTATTTTGACCTTTTAATTAGTAGAACAGCAGCACATGATGTGACAGAACAGCCCTATCTGTGACATATACACTGGGATTGGGGAGAGTGCCAGCTGAGATATCTCCTAGAAGATGGGTGGTGGAAACAGAACAACCAAGACTCTGTCCCAAAGTAGGAGCTAGGGCCAAGGTATGAAGATCTTGAGGGTTTCTGGAAAAGCTGGTTTGGGACTTCCAACTTCTATCCTACAGGATCAACTGTTCTAGTAAATGTTCCATATACTCAGGGTTTGTGGTTGTTTTTCCAGTGCCTAAAGATATAAATGCTTAAAAATATAAATGCTGATGCTTAAAGACATATTCTATCAGCATTTCTCTATTTAGGTCAGTTTAGCTCTTCCATAGCTAAGAGGCAGATCATGTGCTTCTGCAGCAGGAAGTCTTGGATTCAATTCCTGGCATCTCCGGTTAAAAAGATCAAGCAGCAGATAATCTATGTCTGAAATCCTAAAGAGCCAAGATCCCGAAGAACTAATGGTAACTCAAATTCAAATCCCCATACTGGTATTATAGATGGTTTGCTCCACAGAGGTAAGTGATGGCCAGATATTTTGCTCCACAGTGGTGAGTCACTCCCCTTAAGACAGCATCTTGTTTTGCAGAATTACCTGATCAGCTTTCATCTGATTAGCTGCTTTGACTTAATTACAAGTATTCCTACATGTGTGTGCTTCACTTCCAGAGGTGTTTTGGCTGAAGCTGGGATAAAACAAAGGGCTCCTTCAAAGCCCCAGGATCCCTTGAGGTTTTTTTTCCCCAGTGGCACTTTGCAAAGCAGCTATAAAGGCAGTGATAAAAGAGCTCAACCTCACTGGCCAATCAAGATAAGCTAGAAGAATATTTGAAGCTTGACAATGTCTTTCTCCACATGGAAAAGCTTTTCTCTCAATCTAAGAATGATCAGCCTCCTGCTTGATACTTATGGGCACATGTTCATTTTAGTTCCAGAATAATAGCCATGAAATAAAGAAATTAAATGGTTGCTGAGAGGTTCAGCCAATAAATTACAAATACTCTCAACTTGCATAAGTTGGCATTTTTATGAAAAGTACAGGTGTGACTTTCCCTTAAACAATGGCTGGTCTAATGTTATTGATTAGCAGTACATTTTTCTTTGAGAGTTCCGAACCCCATTAACACCATTCTAAAGAGCAAAGACCCACTGAACAATCTTCTCCATCTGAAGAAACACTTTAGTCATTAAACGTAACAGGGGTAATTTTGGAGACATTGGTGTTGTTGTTGCTGTTATTATTATTATTACTACAAAAAGTTCTTGCAGAGGCTTTGGGGGTTATGTTTAGCCACCCCCCCCCCCCCCCGCCCTTGAAATGAAATGTGTGTACAAGATCTGAGGAGAGCTGCATTCATTTTGGAGACTTCTTTAAAAGAATAAAATAATAAATCTTTAATAGGGTCAACTCAGTAACCTCATATTGTAGTGCAAAATCCTCAAATGCCCATCTAAAAGAGTCCATTGCTTATCAAAAGATGCCTTAGAGATATGCTTCAATTTATCTGCTGTGCTTCAAATAATGAAAATAGGAAGAATATTAAGAAAGGTAGGTGTGAGTTTAAAAAATCCTAAATAGAAGCATTGAAGGACATCAGGCAAAATCTTAGTTAGCTCTTCTCCACACCCCAGCTGTCCATTCCAAATAGAAGTTGACCTGAACTATAGCAAGTCTGTTTTAATCTCCCATTTTCAGTCTGCCTACATTAAACACAAAGTCTGAAGATGCTTTGAATAGTCTCCATATTCACTGTTTCCTGATTCACTGCTGGCACATAATTAGAAACATATTGTGAAATGAAGTGAGGAAAAATAGCGTTCAAATTAAAAACTCATTAGTACTTTAATTTCATTAAATGCTAGAGAGCAGCTTCCTCATTTAACTATTTAAAAGTTCCTCACGGATCCATGGGAATGTAGACCTTCATAGGCTGTGTGATCCAGAAGATATTTATTCAAACATTACCATACTGCCTATAAAACTCCATACTCCAGCCATTGTACAATATTAAAATATTTACAACTTAAAACAAAACATATCTAACTTTAAAACCAATAAAATAAATAAAATAAAAACAAAAAAATAAAGTATACTTGGTTTTTACCCTTTGTTTTTATGTTTTATATACTTTAGATATACTAAAGCGTATAAAAACATAAAAAGTGGTCATGGGTAGAGGCATAAGTGTTATCAAGAAACATCATTTATCAAGGTAAATCAAAATGTTCAATGGACACAAATGCAGAATAATCAAGGCTTCACTGCAGTGTTTATTGAGCAGTACATACTGGAGGGGGACCCCACCAGAAATTAGTGGGAGGCACTCCCCTACAGGCAAAATGGATGCTCTGATATTTATACAATTCTACAAGAAGGGGAAGGGGAAAAGAACGTATACACATACATATTCATATGATGATGCAGACATACCTAAATAAGCAATAGTTCTCAAGTTACTCTCTGCCCCTCTGTTATCTATTATCTGCTAGTAAAACAATAGTGTCGCAGAGAAGAAGAAACAAATTAGTTCAAGGTGCCAAATGCCAGGAAGAAGGCATCCTCCCTCAGGGCAGATGCCTAGGTTGCTATGTAGATGTTTGTGATAAGGAGTTTACAACCGGCCTGGTTCACATCAGCTTCAAGGATGCTTCCACATTCCTTTATGTTTCAATCTTATTAAGGTGATCCCATTCATCTGAGGTCTCTGAAAACTTGTCTATTTCACCCAAAGATTCACCCAAAGATATATTTTTCTCACAACGGGTAGAGGCATAAGTGTTATCAAGAGACATCATTTATCAAGGTAAATCAAAATATTCAATGGATTGAAGATCCGATTGCACTTGCTACGTATGAGCAGATTGCCTATAGACATAGACTTTGTATGGACAAGTACAATGAAATATGGGACTCATTTATACAAAATACAGTAGGTTAAAAATGACAGTCATATAAATGTATTATAAATATATACATACTTGAATAATATTTGCATTAGATAAGTATATATAGAATTGGAATTGTTTACTGTTATAATGACATTAACAAATTTCTTTGTTATATTTCTTTCACTTTTTTTGTTAAAGCACTTTCTATGCGTGTCTTTTTTCCTTTCTTCTTTTCAATAATAAAAAATAAATATTAAAAAATTAAAAAATTAATCAAAATATGTTCAGCACATTTTCAGATATATGATCAATCTGGCTTTTACTTGCTATGGCTGCTAAAGGTTGGTCAACTTGACTTTTTTATATTATTTTCAATTTGGTTAAAATAAAGGACTATTCTGGCTGATAGCATAGTGGCTTGTATCTCTTGGTAAGGTCCTGTGGTATCTGACTCAGACAGTTCTTAGAGTAATAATCAAAAAAGACTGTTCTGCTATTAATTATTGGCCTGCAAAATAGAAGAAAAAATCCACAATAAACCACTTTTCTAGTCCTTCTAATCTTGTTTTACCATTTTTTTTAAAATGGTCAATGAAAAGTAACAACAAGTAACCCAACTCTGTCCTCCTTTATCAAGGACCTTAGGAGAAAATGGAAACTCTTTTATCTGTATAGATTCCCACATTATAGACCCTGGGAAAATCTAGGTTCTGCATTACATAAGAAGCCTCCATGCATACATAAGGCAAGGGTCTCACTATAAAAATCCATTCTGACATGGAGAAGGAGATGAAGATTCAGAGAGAGGA
This sequence comes from Liasis olivaceus, assembly GCA_030867105.1. Taxonomy (NCBI): domain Eukaryota; kingdom Metazoa; phylum Chordata; class Lepidosauria; order Squamata; family Pythonidae; genus Liasis; species Liasis olivaceus. The sequence continues at coordinate 202,642,270 of CM061348.1, forward strand.
GGAAAATCTAACCAACTCATTCCAACTCCTCCACCATAAGATCATTAAACATTTCGAATGGATGTTTAAATATGGCTGACCACTTTAGAAAATATTGATCTAAGTCAGATGTCCTATAGTCTTAAGAGTGATGCTGATAGCAAACATGGCAATTACAAGCTTAAGAGTTCTTATTGGCATATTCTAAATCTTGAGGCAGACATCAGGGCTGGCTATTTAGTCAGTGAGCAACTGTTATGGGTTCCTCTGAGTCAGAGGAGTCAGAGGCCGAAGTGCCTGATCCAACTATCTGTCAGCCTCTTGAACTAGCAAGCAGTCAGCTAAGGCAGATCAGGGAGCCAATGAGTAGAAGTAGGTGAGGGCAGACTCAGGTAATGAAAAGCCTGGCAAGTTACCTCACTTCAGGACATACCCACAACTTTGAAGGACAGAGCAAGGATATTATGCTTGGCTACTCAGGAAGCAAGGACAACAGACCCCCCCCCCCCCCAGCTGAACCACACCCATAGCTGGGGTTACTTAGAAGTAGCCTCCAAGGTCTTGCTCTTCATTGGAAAAAACTCTCTGATGCTAGACCTGCATTCCTGCTCCTTACTCTGCTCTCAAACTCTAAGCATCATCTTGACCTAGCTTGTGGAACTGACACAGACCACTCTTGTTTTTCTGCTGTTGCCTCACCCTCTTTTCCTAGGTTTCTGCACCATTGGCTGCTACCTTCTAGCTTTGCATATTGTCTCTGATGCCTATGACTTTGGAATGGACTTTGTAGACCTCTGGTTCTGATCCCTGAGGTATTAGTTTCAACTTGTGTCCCACTGCTGCCACTGCACCCCGGCTCCCGTCAACCTTTCACTTTCCCTGTATTTCTCCTGAAGGTTGTGCACAGCTAAGCATTCTACCTATCCCCTCAGTTGTTTGAATTACAATCCCATCATTAAACCAGTTGCAAGTTGCTACTGTGTGGTTGCTTAATATAAAACAGGATATCGGCATGGTTTAAAGAGTTCAAGATAACGTGCTTCTTTTAATTATGCCTGGTTCTGCCAGCTGCCAGCCAGGTGAGTTCAGAGACAGGAATGCTAGTGCAAGGCAGCCAAATACCAGAGAGTTCTACAGAAGTGAGGTCATGAGTCTGATCACAGGACAAGGAGCAGGAGGCAGTTGGAGCAGGACATCATAGAACACTGGTCTGGAAGCAGAAGAATTATTTCCAATGAATGGGGCATGCTATTAAATGGCCATGCTTAGAGAAGTTAACACCCTGCCAACCTCTGCTACTCTGCCCTCTTTAGCCAGCACATGATTTAGGCTTGGCATTCTCTGAAACTCAGGCTCTGACTCCTCACTATCAGACACAATGGCAGATGTATTGAGCAAAACCCATTACTCCAATAATGGATGACATGGCTGACAGCAAGTTGTCTCTTGACCTGCATGCTCAAAATCTGCTAACCAGTGGAGTCAGAGGAGTCCATGACATGAGAAAAAGAGTGCTCACTTGTTACTTATCATTAATATAATCTTTTACCAAACATGATAGTTATTTGTATTGAAATGTTCCACAAGAGGTACTTTTGTATGAAAACTATGTTTGTATAGGTCAGGGGGTGTTATTAGTTTCTCATGTTTGATATTTTTGGTCTTGATAGTCTAATTTTAAGAATATCCTTAGAGCTTTAGAAACTGTTGGGTAAAATTATATAGATACAAATCTCCAGCCCACCACCTAGGGTTCAGTTCTGTCTGTTTTCTGAACTATGTAAACTTATTTATTATCATCAGCAGTATGTCTACAATTTTTGTTGGTACCAGCCAGATGTTGTCCCGCCTCCCCTTAAAAAAAGTACGATAAATTTAAAACTTAAAATAGGAAAATAGCATATAGTAAAACTATGGGTAGCTACAGCCTGGTGCTTTGTTTAGTAGTGTGTCCAACTTCCAGGAAAAAAATGACAGCATCTCCATCCCATGTAGATTAGTAGATGCTGTCAACAGCATCTACACCCAGTTTACCTTCTGGTTTAATACATGTTTGTTTAATGGCTCATACTTATCACAGCAGTATATATACATTTGAACTTTCAGGGACTACTTACTTGATAAACATTTGTTGCTTTGATTTTGATTTTTTAGAGTAAAAACATATTCCCTTAGACAATCAAAGAGTTCTCACATTTGCCTGAAGAACAAATAGACAAGAGTAATTAAGTGTCCATTTGCAATAGTGAAGAACGATTGCTACTTTTTGTGAGTGGGATAGAGTAGAGTAGAGTAGAGTAGAGTAGAGTAGAGTAGAGTAGAATAGAATAGAATAGAATAGAATAGAATAGAATAGAATAGAATAGAATAGAATAGAATAGAATAGAATAGAATAGCTTTATTGGCCAAGTATGTAAACATACAAGGAATTTGACTTTGGTGCAAAGAGCTCTCAGTGTGTTTGCATAGCATCAAGAATAAGAAGAATACTAAAAAAATAAAAATAAATAAACAATAATAATAACAACAACAACATTATACTAAAAAACTATGCAGTCAGAAGACAAGATTTAGAGGAAAGATAGTACTGCGGCTATTAACTAACATATATTCATTTTTAAAAAGGAAAAGCTATTATCTAACATATATTCACATTTACAGAGCATTATCAGTCACGTCATGCATTTTAACAGGATACAAGACAGGAAATAAATATGTTGTTGTTGCTGTAGTAATAGTAGTAGTAGTATACAATATAAAGACTTCTCCTCACCACAGCCCTTCCTTCCTTTGGCAAACCATACTTTCAGGGATAGGGGATCCTCTCCCTGGAATGATGATTGATGAGATTGAGGAAGCAGCTAATACAGGAGATTAAAATCTTGCCTAGCCACCTATGGTGTTTCTCCATCCTCCAGGGTTGATTCTAGTCAGTAGTGATTAGGGGGGAGAGATCCCACCCTCGGCCCCTACTGTGTGGGATGCTGTGGGATTCGGTGCTCTCTCTCTGCTCCTCTTTAACATCTACATGAGGCTGCTGGGTGAGCTCATCTGTCACCATGGGGTGAAGTATCATCAATATGCTGATGTTACCCAATTATACATCTCTGCCGTTGGCAAATTAAGCAAAGCTGTTGATATCTTATCCCAGTACCTTGAGGCTGTGGGGATCTGGATGGGGAACAACAGGCTTCTACTGAACCCTGACAAGACTGAGTGGCTCTGGGTTTTAGGGCCTGCTGGTTCTGGGACTATGCCATCTTTGGTATCAGATGGGGTTGCACTGCTCCAAACAGAGCCAGTGTATGACTTGGGAGACTCAGAACTCCTGCCCAAAGAAGAGGTGGCAGTTGTGGCTAGGAGGGCCTTTGCACAGCTTCATGTTGTGTGCCAGTTGTACCTGTTCCTGGATCGGGAGGCTCTGTTCACAGTCATTCATACCCTGGTCACCTCCCAGATGGAATATTGTAATGTGCTCTACATGGGGCTGCCCTTGAATAGTATCTGGAAGCTTCAGCTGGTACAGAATGTGGTGAAGTGGGCAGTTATGTGTGCTCCTAGAATTTAGTTTACCTCTGCTCTGCAAAGTGCATTGGTTGCCAGTTTGCTTCTGGGTCCAATTCAAGGTGCTGGTTTTGACCTTTAAAGCCCTTCATGGCAGAGGGATGGGTTATTTGAGGGACTGCCTCTCCCCGATTACATCTGCCCATCTCATCACGTCCGGCAGAAGTCATATGTTATGGATCCCATCTGCTAAGGAGCTACACCTGGCGGACCCCAGAAGATAGGCCTTTTCTGCCATAGCACCCACCCTGTGGAACATCATCTCCCTCTGCCCTGAGGTGACATTGGCCCCATCCCTGTCAACTTTCCATAAGTCCCTCAAAACCCGGTTGTGTCAACAGACCTGGGGGTCTCAAGGGAATGGTGAGCTGATGAGCTGGCTCCAGGGTCTGATGCTCTATCCTTGCCTTTCAATTATAATATTAATGTTTTAATTGTTGATTGCTTTTTTATAGTTTTTTATTGTACACTGCCCAGAGCCACATTTTGTGAGATAGGCAGCCATATAAATATGATAAATAAATAAAATAAATAAATAAATAAATGGTGTTTCCTGAAAAAGGAGGCTCTGGCAAGAGTAACCACAACTTATCATCTGCTTAGATCAGTGTTTCTCAACATTGGCAACTTTAAGATGTGTGGACTTCAACTACCAGAATTCCCCAGCCAGCCCCAGTTGAAATCTACGCATCTTAAAGTTGCCAAAGTTGAGAAACACTGGCTTTAATTATTGTGCTCTACGCAGGATTGCCTTTGAAAACTATTCAGGAGCTACAAATGGTCCAAAACGCAGCATCTCATTTACTGGTGGATGAGAGCAACTATTCACACATAACACTGGTGCTATGCTGAGGGCTGTGCACTTGTTACATTATCTTCCAAGTACAATTCAAAGTGGGTGCCCACAGGGCTGTTAAGGTAGATTTGCAGGTTTCTCATGCTTAATCATGAGAATAATTCATCAGATCATCAGATCTATGGGGAAAGTGAGAAATTCCAGTTTTTCATTAATGCCACTCACCCAATGAAACAGTTTCCCACAAGAAATCCAGATGCCTCCATCACTACTGACCTTTAGAAAAGCCTTAAAACCAGAGCTGTTCAGAATAGCATTTATTTTGAATCTGAATACACCTATTATTTTTGTTACATTAATTTATGATATGGTTTGATGGTTTTAAAGATTATTTTTATTATTATTGCTATTTTAATGTCATCTTTATTTTATGGTTTACTTCTATGAGTCCATTTAGAAATTGGTATTAAAAAAGCAGGTATATAAAAAGGAACATAAATAAATAAATAGAAATCTAAGCCTGCCTTTCTATCTGTTTATCTATCTAGAACCAGAAATGTCATGTTATTGAAATCCTTTGAAATAAAACATAAAATTAGCATGCAACAAATGCATAGGAACAGGCATTATGAACATTCTGGTGATCAAAACATTAAACTATACTAGACCAAGTATAGCAGGGTACATAAGTAATGAAAATATTTAAAATACCACACTTAGGATTTTTATTATCATAAATTGGGTTCTCACTATAATTTTCCAGTTTACCTTTTTGCTAATTTACAAGTAGACCTATATTTGCATGTGTTATGAATGTTAAAGAGGGAAGAATCAGCCCCTCTCAACTCATAGCATGCTTGTCCAGCACAGGAATGGGTCACATGATGTGTTAGTAGAAGGCATCCTTTGTGTGGGTATTTGTGCTGAAGTCATGGGAATGGTAGAATGTGACAGATGCAGTTTTGGACAGAGCTACTCCATACAACAGTTACAGCAGATGGTAGTACTCAGGTAACCCTGGATGATCTTGAAAAAAACTAAGCAATGTACAACCTAGCTAGTACTAGTATGGGAGATCATCAAAAAATCCCAGTGTAGTAGTCTAGATTGGGAAGTTAAAAGAACATCCTATAATTTTTGCTAAGAAAACAGCAGGTAACTCTCAAGGAAAATTTTACTTTGCTTCATGCAATCCCACTCACGTATTGGGATGATTTATTTTAATAGCTCATAAACCAAGCGTATGTTCTTATTGTCCTTCTATTTCAGCCTAAAATTGGAGTGATGCCAGATGTAACAGATACAGCAACAGTCTTCTTTTCATCTAGTAAGCATAATTAGAGGATAGTTAGCACTGTCAATAATTTTGAAAATCTATTTTAAAACAAGAATTTAAAAAAGATTTAGTATAATTTAGTTACCCAGATAAACTCTTACACAAAATCAATATTTTCATTCGCTAGTTACTGAAATAAATCATACATGATCAATATCTGGTTCCATCTTCAGTAAATATGAATACTTCTTCTGACTAATACATGCTACAATCTACAAAGACTGACAAAATCCTAGTGTATTTATAGTGATTACAAGTCTGTGGATCATAAACCTCATCTCAGATGTCACCATATCAAGCATGTTCAGAAATAGTCACCATGTGCTAAGCAACAATCACCTAATCTTGATTTATAGCAAGTCAAAATATGAGAAACTAGCCTTAGAGTTTCCTTTTACATGTTTAATTTTTTATTTCAACAGTGCACTTTAAATCTCACCATAATTTCTTAAAATCCTGGGGTAGATTCTACTGAAACCATGGCAACCTTTTCTTTGATAAGACCAGACACCTTTACATTTGGTATGTTAAAGAAATATGTCATTTCTTACTACTCAGCCCATCATTTTTAATATAAAATGCCTTTATCCTCACAAATCTCATGGGGCAAAGTATTTAGAAGAACTTCATTTTACAGAGTAATGGAAATACCAAAGCAGAAGCATTTCAGCACTAGTACTTCAGCCTGAACTGTTTCTTAAGCTCTGTCATCCATTGTACAAACTATACTTGCATGTAATTGGAAGGATCCAGTCATGCACAGATGCTGAGCAGCCAGGCTGTATTCACTCAGTATTTTACTTTCGTAGTCAATCATCTCTCATCATTTTCTTTTCATGAATTAGACATTTCAGTTCCACAGTGACTTACATCTGTTCGTAGATGCTGAATAATATGCAGCTCAAAAAAAAAACAAAAAAAACACACCCTGCTTTACAAATTTATCCTTGGATTTTAAGTCAAAATCTTACATAAAATTTCTATAAAGAAGCGGGAGACGCGGGGAAGAAAACACAGTGTTACACATGCCTTTGGCCTTTCTGAAAAACATTAGTAACCAAACTTATAATAAAAAATGAGTAAAGAAGCTCAAGATGATAAGCTTTGGCCTAATAAGGGAATAGGGATAAAGCAAGAATCAAAATAAATCGACAACTGAGGTTTATATTGAGTCCACATAATCCAAGGACCAAGGCCAAATCTTCAGAAGATCTTCACCTAAATTCAGAAAATATGAATTGCTTGAAGAATGGTCAGAGATGGCTGTTGGCACTGTTTTGTCTAACAAATATAGCATGAGGGGAAAAAAAATACTTTGATCTGAATTTTCATAAGTATTTCCTTAATTAGTACCTCCCGAAATAAATTGGAAGGTATTTGTATGCCAAAATCTGCTACAAAGACTTTGAATGTGACTCATTAATCCCCATGAAAAAGTGCATACATATATTAATGAAAAATGTTAAAAATATGTGAACTAGGGAAAGTAAAATGCATTATATTAGGAAAATCGTGGCAATAAATACTAGCTGCATATATGAGGAAAAAAAGTGTGCAAAGTGTTTGTAAAGTTTCTGTCTTATTCCTTGCTTTTTTTCTTGTCAACTAAAATAAGCCAAAATGAACTTTCAGCCAGAAAAATGAAAGAAATCAAAATTGACAGATTCACCCATCCCAGGTTACGGACCTATACGATGAGTGACCTGCTAGAATTAAAGGTCAAAGGTGATAGAGATGAGTGTGGATGAGCTGCCAAGTATTTCAACCCAACAGACAGCCCTAATATTGGAGCAAGATATCCAATCTAGGTGACAAATGTTGAAGAGTGAGAAGCAGTAGAAAGGATGGAGAGCTGAAAGTTACCTGCATTCTGCAGAATAGCACAGAAGTTAAAATGGTCCCTCACATGTAGTGCAGCGTATTCCTCCATTTATTTATTTATTTATTTCAATGGGCAGCATACAACATAAACACACAATAAATCAAAAAGAAGAAAAAGAAAACTATCTAGCAACAAATTATATATGTCTATGTACATATAATATAAAATCATTTCCAGTAAATTGGATTGCAGAACTAGTTGCCCGTACATAGGTACTAAATTGTATTTTGCCTTTGTCAACAAAGTCTTTAGGTACTCTCAGTAACCATCACAGTATGCATTCTGTGGCCTACAAAACATGGAGGCATCAAGCCATTAGAGATATATCTGCCAGCATAATTTCAATCTACAAGCAGGTTTGACAATGTCGACATTGCCCTATTTCCAGTCTCATGTTTATTTCACCCTCTGTATTTCCCACTGAAGAAATGCCATTATTCCTTATAATATGCAAATGAATTACTTTTGAATTACTACATTTTTCTACCTAGGGGAAAGTTCTGCACATGGATGTTGTCTGTTTTTCATGGGGGGGATTCCTCACGATATTATCATCTTCCTGGTTCTTAAGCTCAACTTCAGCATTTTCTTTTCATCTGAAATCAGGCACATCACTAGTATATTTCCCCATACACATACACCCATCCCCCCAAAAAAGGATTAAGGACTTGTTTATTCTCACAGTTTATGTTTCTTCATCCTGGTTAATCAATGTACCAATCAGAAAGGATTCTGAATGTTGATTAACTACCACATTGACATAGACCCATTCAAAAATATTTTTCAGTGTGATTGTACTGTTATGTCACCATGCACATCCAGCAAGACTTGCTTACATATTTTTACAATTGATCTTACTGCAACTGATCTTACTTCACAACTGCCACTAAGGCACTAAAATGTCTGTTTTGTTTGTTTGGTTGGTTGGTTTTGGTTTACAAACCATTAGACAAACAAAAAGTTAAAAGATGATGCATGAGGCATTTTAAGGAATATGATGGAAGCAAGGATGGTTTGTAAGGACAGAAAAACGTATATAGAGATATATAGAGAGTGGTGTTACTGGAAACTATATTTAGCAATATTTCCTTTTCTTTTTCCTATTTCAAAGTTCTTACTGTTTCTTACTCCTCCTGGATAGTTGTATATGACTGCTTATGCCAAAGATAATAGCATGATGGATATTGGATTGATTATGTGCCATCAAGGGGTGTTGACTCCTAGTGACCACATAGATTTTCTCCAGGATGATCTGTCCCTAACCTGGTCTTTCAGGTCTTCTAATGGTGCACCCATTGCCACTATAACTGAGTCCTCTTCTTTTGTTGCTGGTCATCTTTTTCTTCTTTTTCCTTCCACCTTTCCCAGCATTAGAGGCTTTTCTAGAGAGCTAGGTCTTTGCATAATGTGTCTGAAGTAGGATAATTTGAGCCTGGTCATTTGTGCCTTGAGTGAAAACTCTGGGTGGGTTTGTTCAATGATCCATTTGTCTGTTTTCTTGGCTGTCCACAGCATTCTCAGGAATCCTAAAAAAGCAGAAGCTATTTACCACTTCAGTATCTTCACTGCTATTTCTAAGGCTGGTTGTTCTACCTGTTGTCATTAGTTTGGTCTTCTTTATGTTTAATTTTAGTCCCATTTCTTCACTACGCTCCTTGACTTTTATTGGTAGACCCTGCAGATCTTTTGCATTTTCAGCTATTAGAGTAGTGTCATCAGCACAGTACAGGTTATTCAAGTTTCTTCTTCCAATTTTAAAACCATACTCATGTTCCTATCCAGCTCCCATTAATATTCATAGATTGAATAAATAAGAGGAGAGTATACAGCCATGTCTCACTCCTTTGCCAACTTGGAAATAGTCTGTTTTGCTGTATTCTGTCCATACTGTGGCTTCCTGACCTGTACATAGGTTACTCATGAAGACAATGAGATGTTCTGGGATTCCCATTTTCCTAAACATATTCCTCAGCTTGACATGATTGACACAATCAGAGGCCTTTCTATAATCAATGAAGCACGTATTGAATTATTTTTGGTATTTCTCAGTTATCCAGCATGCATCAGAAATAACGTCTCATGTTATTCAGCCTTTTCTAAAGCAAGCTTGAACATCTGGCATCTCTTTTTCTATTAAGGGCTGTAAATTTTGACTATGGCAATTATTATGACTCTTCTTTCATTAGTAATCCCAAGCAGTTTTTTTTTTTAAGGCATAGGATATGAACTAGGAATTTCAAAGGCAGGAAAAAAAATAGCTTGAGAAAAGAGAGGATTATCTCTTATCATGTGCATTTAACACATGATACATTAGTGGCACCTTATCTATATCAGAATGTATAGAACTTTTTAAACACATAAATATATGCAGACATCAAGTAGTTCTGACAGTTCCATTTGCTCAAGGAACGCCTTTTGCTTTCAGATATTATTGCTCAAGTGACAGACAAGTTTTTTCACTGCCCAAAGAAACAGCTCAAGACCCCCTTGTCTATCTTTATATAATATTTAAGATAAATTTAGATATCTTTTATCACACTTTGTTCAGCTTGTAAAGGGGAAGATTTTACTCATTTTTGAACACCAGGAATAATACATGGAAGGAATATAGACAGCCCTCAGGAACACCATTGTGCTCAGGGCTTGGAAGCAGGCTCCCACTTACTCCACACTTAACATCTAGCTTCTATAACTTCGGCCAGTAATTATGAATTTGCTATATCAGTTAATATACACACACACACACATACACACACACACACACACACACACACATATACATACACATACACATACACACATATACATAGATTTTTTTGGTCCAGGGGGAGATCTTTGTAGTTGATATTTTACCCATCCATTAATATTTTCTCTGTTAAATACCATTTTCTTTTTCTATGTAGTCTTACTCTTAATATTTAATATCGTTTTATTTGTTCTTATTTATTTATTTCTTCAACTGCCCAGCTCACACAGCAACTCTGGGTGGCTTACAATGACTAAACACAATACAAACCATGGTATAAACACAACACAAACAGCAGCCAAGAGACCAAAGCAATCTAAATAATTCAGAACATCCTTGGGCTTTCACTAATGCTCCAACCCATAACCATGTCTCAAGGGCCTTCAGAAAGGCTGGCAGGGCTGGAACAGTGTTCCTTAGGGCAGGGGCAGCAATTGAAAAGGCCTACTTCCTGGGTCCCACAAAATGATATTCTTTGACTGACAGGACCTGCAGCATGCTTATTCTACTAGATCCTGTGCAATGTTTTTCAGTCTTGGCATCTTTAAGAGGGGTGGACTTCAACTCCTCCATGCTGGCTGGGGAATTCTGGGAGTTGAAGTCCACCCCTCTTAAAGTTATCAAATTGAGAAACACTGATCTAGTGGAATGGGTAGACACAGCTAGGGAGAGGCCATCCCACAAATTTGTGATAGCAATACTTTAGGTTGTTAGTTTTTACACTACACAGTCTTGATTGATATAATTCTTGCTTGTGCATTTTATAGATTTATATTATCTGCTGCTGATCTTAAAAGTTTATTAGATTTCTTTCTTTCTGAACTAAAACTAATTTTGGTTTCTTTTGGAAATGGGTTGTCCTTCTGCCTGCTTTATAAACAAGAAAGTTCCCTTGTAGTGATTAAATAGCCAGAATGTTCTAAGTTATGAAATAGTCACCTGTTAAAATGGGTGAAGCTGTTGTCCAATTTGTGGCACAACAAAAGCCTAAGTCTAATTTATTATTAGATTTTGCAAGATTCATCAGTGTACACAAAGCAATGCCAGTTTCTTCAGACACACACTAATCTGTTGTTCTTTAAATTTGTGACTTTACTGCTCTTGAGTGCAAACAGCAAATGCAAAGTTATACCTCTTCATAATATAGAAGGTCTGTGCCTCAGGAGATTTTTTGTTTCTTTGATTCGGTGAGGAAAGATAACACAGAAATTATTGAATACTGTATGAAGAATTAAGAATAATGAAACGCCTTAGAATCATTTCCATTTTGCTATAAAGTGGAAGGAAGGAAGGAAGGAAGGAAGGAAGGAAGGAAGGAAGGAAGGAAGGAAGGAAGGTTGGTTGGTTGGTTGGTTTCTGATGTTCCCTGCCAGCTTCCCACAAGGAAAGTGAATGGGGAAGCCAGCAGGAAGTCACTGCTTTTTTGTCCACCTGTGGTCAGTCTGTAACTCGTTTAGGTAAGGAAAGCTTATGTTATAGTGTTTTAAGTGAAACCAAATCAAAACTCTTCTTAGGTTTATTATGTATATGAAGTAAAAACCAAAATGTCTACTCTTTTCCTAACTAGAAAAACTATATGGAAGAACATTTATCACCTAGGCCTTTGGTGAGGAAGAGTGAGACCTCTCATTTCATCATGCTTGCCATATTTTATCTTTCATGTTTTATTGATTTTATGTAATTTCTTTGTTTGATTGTTGTGAACTGCCCAAAATCATTGAGAGTTGGGTGGCATATAAGTTTAATGTAGTAGTAGTAGTAGTAGTAGTAGTAGTATTATACAATGCGCACTCGAAATATATGAAATGTGAGTCAAATTATCTAGAATATGTATTGATATGTGTGGTTGATACTCATAGAATAGTGAACACCTTCACCAACAAATGTATCTGAACTAAGTTCACTTCTGGGTCTGTTATATTACTATAGATGATTCCTGTCAAATTTCTCCACACTGCTGCTATCACAACACGGGCTGTCGCAAAGAAATAACAAATGGATTTGTTTAGCAGAATGTGAAAATGCTTTTCTGACAGCAAAGCAAAGAATGTTAAGCAGCAAATGGCTTACACACTATGACCCCAACAAACTACTCAGGTTAACATGTGATACCTCACCATACAGAGTCAAGTCAGCTATTTTTCATACCATGCCTGATATAGAAGAACATTTTTGCCTCACAATTTCTATCTTCAACAGAACACAGTTATGCCTAAATAGAACATTGCTCACCATCATGTTTGAAGTAAAGAAAACTCACAAATATCTTTATGGTGAAAATTCTCCTTGGTGTCTGATCAGAAGCCTCTTTTGGCATATTAGGTGGAAAACTGTCAAATGCAATGAAGGAGTTTAATTCTGTTAACATATGACAATATGTCCTCAGGATCATAGGAATATAGATGTTTTCACATGTCTACCATGCTTTCTTAATATACATAGTTTTGATAAAGTGGTATTTTTTCAAATTTCTTAAGTGAAAAAAATATCCATTCATTGTAAAGATAATTTGGTCTGCCACCAGTCACAATGCCTCTGCAAGTGTGATGCTATATTTCCAAGGACTTGCCTAACTATATTCAGGAAGAAATGTTTAAACCTTATTTTGAGATCAGCTTTCCCTGAACTAGAGCCACATATTCTGGAGAATTTGGAAGGCTATTCCAAATACATGACTCATACGAGTTTCATGAGGACCATCTAAGTGCAAATAAATGAAAGTCCAGCCCCGTGATTATTTATGTTGCCCTGGGTTAGATCAAAATGCAGAATAGTTTGTATGACAATACTTTTTGTCATCCTGTGCAGAATCAGACCCCACACCACCATCTCTTTTACTATGGGCCTAGGCAACATCAGCATGGGAAAGAATTCATATGGATTATACTGAAATGAGCAGATGGACCTTCCTTATGGTCACTGACAGCTACTGCAAGTAGATGGAAATGTTACTTACTAACATTAGTACCAGTATGAGAACTATTGCATTGCTATGTAATTTGTTTGCTTCGTTTGGTCTACTAAAAGAATTGCTATAATACAATGGATTTCAATTCACACCCCACAGAATTCAGTATTTTTTGCTACGAAATAAGATTAATCATGTTTTATCTTCACCATATCAAATGGTGAGGCAGAACAAGCAATTCAAACATTCAAGATGACCTGGATGAAACAAGCTGCTGAGGTAAATGGAACTGCAGCTAAGCAAATGTTGAGCAAGTTCCTGATGAACCATGGGAATAGTCCATATATAATAGCTCCAACAGAACTGTTCCTATAGTCATCCAGAAAAGCATCAAAAGCATCTGATCATCTGACAATATCTACATGATCATCCTATACTACAAGAGTACTCAACCAAGTTGGCAAGGTACTAGTTCAGGAATTCTGGCAGTCTCTGCACCACTGATCTCCAGGGAGCATTTTTGACGGAAGAGGTTCTTTAACTCATGATATATATGTTGATGATTGCCTTGCCCATGTTCATGCTGGTCAGTCTCAGCTAACAAGACAAAATACTGCAAGAATATATTTCCCAGGATACAAAGATTCTGGCAAGTAGATTTATTGTAGCAAACTATAAGGTAACTTTGAAAGAATTCCAGTAATTTGGTGTATCTTTGTGTATTAAAATGTTCAATTTATTGTACTTCTTTCTCCTACTTGCTTTCTGCAGAGGGCTAGAAATTACTTTTGGGGGGGTGGGAGATGCAGATTCATTTGTTCTCCATTAGATTTACTATCCAGGTCAGAACTATCTCCTCAGAATGTGGAGGGAGGAGGGCTGGGAGGTGAGAAAGCAAGGAACACAAGTATACCGTATATAGGACATACAGGACTTATAACGTATACTGTATAAGCATAATGTATAGAGAAGGGAATAGTAGAATTTATTTTTATCATGGTTGGAAATGAGAGGGGAAATGCAAGTGGCTCAGTCTGAGCTGATACAGAGAAGGGCCAATAAATATGGCATCCAGTTTCTTGGAAGGGTGTGTGGAGTACAGAAATTGGGTAGAGAGAGATACATGATTTTCAACATAAATGGAAGGGCCTTGGCTATGACAGAAAGCAGCAAGTTTCTAAGACATGGCAAGATACAATTGTTCCTTGAGGAGCCAGTGCACTGCCTGAAGTTCCTATTGAAAGTGTATAGCTTCAGGTATGGGAAAGGGTGGGGCAGAGTCTAGCAACAGGCATGGATGGTAACCATAAGATGCCTGAAAAGGTGCATTCAAGTAAAAGAATGAATCCAAATTGTTATGTATGAAATCAGCCATGGGCAGTAGTTCAGACCAAATGTCCTGCTGGTCATTTGCATCATAATTAATGTATTTTTCTAATAGAGTTTATCCTCTCTGTTTCCCTGCTGCATTGTGTATGATGTGCCTAGGAAAAACGGAATTGACATCTAAAAGTTAAACTGGGCTATAAAATGATTGGGCATGCTATGCAGGTCCTGATTCTCCCATTGTGTGATAGAATGTGAGGTTAACCTTGGAAGATGGGGGGAAGAGATGCTGCCTAGGGAATGATCAGATAAAAGAGAAAGGAGTCTGCCACAGAGTAACAGCCAGAGAAAGAAATACGGGAAGGACCCGCCCTAACTACTCAGGTGGTAAATAGGGGGGTGGAAGATTTTTACTTTCAGACTTGCAAGATTTTGTTAATGTAGCCTTACAATAAAGTAGAATTAGCTCATCTAGTCATGTTTCCTGTCTGGTTTACTGGGAGGGCTGACACATTGCCTGACAGTGTAGGAATTCATTTAAGACTGGCCTCCATCTGAGGTAAAGCAATGGCAACAAATTATTTCCATAAAAATAGCTCCTAGTTTGGTTCATCTGTAACTTTAAGGTGTAAGAGTCCAAAAATTTACAGAAAACTCACCCTTCTTCTGACCTTTTAATGTTGAGAAAGTTTTTAAGGAACTGCAGAAAAACTTCTTCACCCCCCCCCCTTTTTTAACATAATAACAAAAAAAAACATTTTATGTTCATATTTCACAAGTCATCTATTTGGCACATAATAAGAGTAATTTTCATGGCTTTGTACTAAATGTACAAGAAATTGCTTGCACAATTATAGTATGCTTCCTTCATGATTTATTCACCTGAATAAAACCATTTATAGCCTACCCTGTCATAAACATCACCCACTGCATAATACATTAGTTTGGGATTAAGGTTGAAAATATTTCATAAGACAATAGCAGCTTTTTTGTACACAACCATTCATACCCAACTGCATAGTTGTTAAATATAGTTCATCTTTCAGTATGCAAATTCTAAAATGTAAATAAGTAAATGTTTCCATGCTAAAGAAGGCTATGCCAGAGGCATTTTAAAATGTTTCAATGAATTACATGATCAAACACATAATTTAACTTCAAATTCAGCTCACAAAGGATGAAACCCAAACTAATGATGTAAGGCAAGCCTACTTCATAGTATTTATGCAGTTTAGGCAAAGTCATTTTAGGATTGTAAACAAAGCAATTTGTAAGGTCCAGAAACCACTGAGGTTAGTGAAATAGTCTAAATCTAAATATATACAGCATACCTTCTTCCAAGCAGCGAAACTGCCCCCAGTACAAAGAATAGCATTTGATCCCGTTCCATTAGTTTGAAATGCCACCACCCATTAATGAAGTAAGAATAATGATTCCAATTCTCAACTCTTGGCTGGTGGTCAGCAGTTTGAGTTCCTTGGCCTGGCACACCATGGTCTGAGGGGAAGGGATGTCAAAAAAGTTAAGACGACATACAAAACTGTGAGACTGCAGTCCTGTCCAGTTTTTAGATGGGTGCAATGCACATTAAAAGGGGGCAGGCCTTCAAGCACATGTTTGTGTCCCCTATCTTGAGTTTTCTTTTATTTTGTTTTTACCTCACCCACCCTGGCTGACACCCTGCAAAGGTACTGAGAACATAATTCCCATAATTGGTTTCGGCTATGTTGAGCACTGTTGTCCCAACCCATCCAGAATGGGTCAGGTTGGGAAAAACTGCACTATGCTTTATCCCCATTGGAACACTTAGTATTCTATTAATCAGTTGGGACTTAAATGAAAGTTTTGAATATGTCTTTCTAAGGGAGAGGGGAATAAAGGAACAGCATCTGCTGAACTTTATCTCAGCCTCTTCATTTCAAAGGCATTTCTGATTTAAATTCAGGAGGGAAGGTGTCTGTGGGTTAGCTGTGCTGCAAAACCAGGAATTTTATAGTAAAATAAAAATCCTATTTTGCATATGCATTCTTCTGCCCCCAGCTGCAAAGATCTGACTTACAAGTGGTAATAACTGGCACTATGAAGAGATTTCTTCATCACTCATTTCCAAGCCTCAGAACTTTTTTAACGAGGAAACATTAAGCTCCATGTGTTTCATTTTTTTCTAAAATGCCCTTTAAAGGGAATTTTGCTGTATTAAGACTTTTTTTGTCTTTTTTTTTTTGGTTTGGTTATATTATGATTTGCTTCTGCTTCATGCTGGATTATTAATAATTTAACTGAAGATTTTTTAACATTATCTTTTTTGTATAGTGCCCTTGGGTCCTTAATGAAGAAGAGTTGTATAACAACCAGACAAATATATGTATAAACAATTTCTTCCATTTGTGTTGAGAGTACAAGTCAGAAACTCAAAATACATAGGTTGCTCATTTTTCACTTTCATGTGCAGATAAACAAATGTTGTCTTTTCTCTCCATTGAGAAGGGAGAAGCACTTACTAAATCTCTGAAACCTTTTCTGAAAATAGACAAGGAGAGAATGATAAAAGATTACTATCTGGGATTTTATTTGGAGAAGAGATTGAAAATTGAGCCTTTTAAGAAGAAGAGAAAGGAATTTAAAGTGGATTTATCAGATCAGGGTTAAATTGTATATGTTTTAATCCTGGGTTGTTAATACTAAATTTTATTTTTCTGACCAGGATTGTAAGATGACGATGTACACCTGTAAAAGTGATTTATTTGGTTTAGTTTAAAATACACATTATTATTGGTCTTTCTTATGCTTATGGGGAGAGCTCTTTTCTGTTTTATTTCTAAGAAAAAATGTAGAAGTTAAAATGTAAAATAGATGTATTTGTTTAAGCTTAATATATATAGTCACTGGTACTCTTAATGCTTTTTGCTGATTAGACTGATTGATTTGGTTACTGTTTAGGAATGAGAAATGGGATGAAGAGAGCTTTTTTCTGTAATATTAGAGGAGGTATTAAGGTACTGTTAATGCATATACTTGTTTGCAGGGAAGGGGAAGTCACTTTCTCTTTCTTTCTTTCTTTCTTTCTTTCTTTCTTTCTTTCTTTCTTTCTTTCTTTCTTGTAGATTCTTTTAGCTCTGTATTAGCTTTTATATAGGTAAAAGTTTATAAAAAAAGAAGGGAGAAGCACATGGTGAAGTCTGGTGGTGTTGAATTTAATTCTAAATCATGACCATCTTCTCCTTTTGCTCCAGAAGGAGGTCATATGGAACCACGTGACCTCCTTATTTCCAAAAGTGGGGTCAAACCTCACATGGTTTGTAAATGAGTTTTCAGAATGGAGCAGGTGACCAATATAGGGTAAAACTTAGTAGCATCTTGGAAGTCCAGTTCTAGTTACAGCAGAAGACTCTAGAAAGAGAACTTTAGAACATCCTATTTGTATGAATATAATTTGCCTTAAGAGGCTTTGCTTTCCTGGAAATGGCTTGCTACTGCCTTCTTCATTTTTCTTTTTCTTTTGACTACCCAGTCTGGTCTACATCTGAGATTTCCTGGTGTTTTCTCAGCCAACTCTGGAAAACCTTCCAGAGATCCCGGTAGAAACCAGGAATCAGCTTGATTTGAAGGAGTTATTCCTTTACCTGTTGTATAAAACCAGCTCTGATTATCTTAGTGCTTAGCTACTGAAGAAATATTGAAAATGGGTAATGCACATTAGAAACCATTGTTCTGTTCCACCAGACAGTGGCTAATACTAAATTAGAAAATATGGCCTGCCTCTTTGCTTGAAACAGGTAATTAGTAGAATGGAATGCTTAAGTTTATATGGATTGCCCTATTTTGCTATTCAACCCAGACTCCAAACAAAGCAAAGCTTTTATTTTCTTTTGTGACTAGCAAATGAATGTTTGAGCCAGGATTTCTTTTTACATTTTGAAAAGTTATCTTGTATGCCTTTGCAGCATAGAATTATGAGGCCAAATTTAATTAGAAAACAGCAGCAATAGTAATTTTTTTTCCTCATTTGTAGAGAAATTTCTTCATTAACCTATAGGTCAGACATTCTTTTTAAAAAGTACTACTTTAAGACTTAGTGTTAACAACAGAATAACATTGATATTGAGAGCAAAGAATGCAAAGACTCTGAGTGTCTTTGCTAAGGGAATGGCCTTCAGCATGGCTTCCAGGTGTATCATCTGAAAGCAGAGCTACATCTGCAGAATGGTGTGCTTCTTTGACTCCCTAGCTGTCTATTCTTCATCTTAGCAACTGAGATAACCTTAATGGGTTTAAAAATACTTTAAAATCAAATAAAATAAATCTGGAACATCAGATCCAATTGCACTGTGGGGATTTAATTCAGGTGTGAGAAACAAGAAAGATTTCAGACTACAGGAGAAATTGTTGTCCAATGAAAAATGCAACACTCACATACAACTTTCTGCCACTATGATAACTTCAAAAACCCCACATATTTTCCATGAGATAGATAGATGATAGATGGATGGATGGATGGATGGATGGATGGATGGATGGATAGATAGATAGATAGATAGATAGATAGATAGATAGATAGATAGATGATAATTTTATTATAGTCCAGGACTAAGAATAATACTATCTATGAGAATTTAATCAAGTATTTTTTCTCCTTTGGAAAAGAAAAAGAATCATAGCCATTTTTTAAACAAATTGAATGAAAACGAAGACGATTGCCTCCAAAAAGGATGAGTACACAGAAAAAAACAATTAATAATTAATAAACACATAAAAATTGAATGAAATACCCAGCTTCCCCATCTTGGATTGCCTGATACCATTGAAATCAGTACTAAATGCTTCCTTTCGAATATATGTGTGCATGACACATATGTGTCTATTTGTATACATACATGTTTCCATGTATATGTGCGTGCATGCGTGTGTGTGTGTGTGTGTGTGTATATACAATATATATAGTGGCCACAACCATGATTCAAAAATGGTCAGGGTCAGGACAAACAATAAATGTTTCTTCAATAACTACTATTTTAAATGAATTGGCTAGTAAAACACCACCTTATTTACTAAACTGATTCTCCATCTGCATATATGCATCTAAACCATGTTCTGTCTTGCATACTGAAATAGATCCCCCCTTTCCTTCCTTAGAAATTGCAAAGGAGGATGAAGAAGAAGAGTAGAATGAGAAGAAGAGTAATAGTAGTAGTATGGAGATGGGATAAAGAGAAGGGGTAGCTGCACTGAGGACAGAAAGGAAGGGAAAGGATTAAGAGATAACTGGGCAGGGAAAGCTAGACAAGGAAGAGATAAATGGTTTGCCCTTTATGTATTGAAAATAAATGTCAACAATGAAACAAGACAGGGGTAGAAGCTGCTGCCATTGCTTCTTTCTACTTGAGAGTAAGGGCTTTAGAAACATAAATATGGAGTTCAGGGATAATGGAAACTTTCCAACCATGGGCCCCAAACCAGAGTCAGATTAAGGCCAACTGATGCCCTAAGCACAGCCCAACAATGGTGCTCCTTGGCCCTTCCATTGCATAACTGACAAGACATTAAGATTAAATAAGTACTGAGAACTATAGTTGAGTGAGGCAGTGAAAGAGTTAAGGGCATGATACCGGGGGGGGGGGAAATCTGTGGTGCCCCTCTTCCCTTGGTGCTCTAAGCAGGTGCTTCTTTTGCTTAATGAGTAACCCATTTTTCTAGAATCCCAACAGGAACAACTCCTGTTCAGAAATCTCTGCCTATATTCTACAAATGTAAAATGACCGCACCAAAGGTAATTTGGGGGAGGGGGGAGAATCTCATCTTCCTTTTGGGTAAATATGGTCAGTGAAGATGGCCTTATCAAAGCCTGATAAGTCATCTGATAGGGCCCCTAATTTGTGACTCTACCACCACCCTCTTCTATCTGCTCTCCTTCAACAGATACATTGTGTTTAGCATCTTTGGAAGAAGACAAGCTCTCTCATTTTTAAAGGAACTATTAAGCCGTTGAATGCAATTCCACTGCCCCCTATATTCTATTTTAACTATTGAGCCATTCTAGTCAATCAGTAAAAAAAGTAGTCTCTATTTTAATAGAAAGAAGAGAGAAAGATTATAGGGTTGGCAACCAGTTTCAGTTGCAAGTTCTGAGCTAACACTAGGAAACCTGTCTGAAAATGTTTTGAGTACCGGTATTAAAGGAACTATACAGAACCCCTTTTTGCAAGGAAAACAGCATGTCATTGTGAATTTCTAGGGCAGTGGCTGGTCTTGACAGATACCACCGAGAGGCTATTTCGTTTTAGATTATCAATGCATCGCATCCACCAGAATTGGCATTATGTGTTTTCTTGAAACAATAAGAAAGTGATCTGTCAAGAGATTGCCTTGCCTCAGTGCTATGTTAATATTCTTTGCATTCCATTTCAGTGTCCTGTCACATCATATCAAGTTTAATAGGACATGCCATAACGTAGCCTGACAATGTGTACCTAACACACCGCAACAAGAGAGTGGGGGGAGGGGGACCCTGTCAGACTGCAACGTTTTGTTGTGTTTATTTTCCCATTCATATTTCTCTGGGAACACAGAATACCAACTACCAATATTGTTGTTGTCATAGAAAGGCAATATATTTCATTCTTGGAAATGACATTTGCCAGGATCAATTTTGCAAATTACCCTTTTGTGTAATCCTCATAGGTGAAATTTAAAGAGAAGCCCATGTTGGCTTGTGCTCCTCTATCTTGCCTACAGATGTTATGTTTGTTTCTTTGTTTTTTTAAGCCTTGAACTTCAAGGAAAAGAAAAACTGGGATCTTTGCTTTGCCATTCTCTGTTTGAGTCTGAGCTGTCATCTGAACAGATATGGAATGCAAAATAAAATGAGCATGATCTTAGCTTTTTCAGGCTACATCCTTTGATTGTAGGTTGGATGTTATTTTTGGAAGACTCAGTCAGGGGAAGAAATGACTAACCTTTGATAGCAATCTTCACATATCTGCAAAACAAAGTTCTCTGTTGTTTCATAGAGAAGGACTAATGAGTAGAATTTGCAGGGAACCAGATTTTTATTAAGCCTCAGAAGAAATGTGCTAATAGTGAGAGCAGTTTGGCAGTGAAACATGCTGTCTGGGAATGTGGTGTCTCTCTTTTGCAGGATATCTTTAAGAAGAAACTGACTAACTATCCTGTACAGGTAGTCCCCAGGTTAAGAACACCCAGGTTACAGATGACCCATAGTTAAGAACAGAGCCTATTGTAACAAAATTCAAGTTAAATACACAATGACTCAAGTTAAATACACAATGGTTTGAGTTAATTATACAATACTATTTATACAGTATAAATCAATAATACTGTTCCAGCTTCCATACAAATTCGACTTAAGGACAGACCCTGGGAACGGAACGCGTTCTTAAACTAGGGACTACCTTAGAGCAGATTCTGCACTGAGAAATGGTTTTTTGGGATGGCCTTGAGGTCCCTTCCAACACTGTGATTTATTTCAGTTTAGGTCAGGCTATCCCTCCTCTTCTTTTGCTCTTCTGCAGATCTGCTGCTAGTCCCCATTGGTTAAGTAGACAAGTTGTTCATTTCTTTCAAACTCTTTGGGTTCCTTTCTACAATATAAGAATAAAAAGGAATCAGTTGGCCTATTGGTTTACTTTCTGCTTCAGAAGGATGCAATTAATTTAATATAATTTATTGGACTTTGAGGCTGCCTAACTCCAAAAAGACTCTGGGTGATTTACAATGTTTAAAATACATAATTTAAAAACAAAAGCACATGAATAACATTCAAAAAAAGATTCAACAGGGACTACACAAATGTCTAACACCAGGCTTGGGTACACAGCCAGATCTTAAGAGACTTCTGGAACACTTGGAAAGTGGGGGCCACACGTATCTCTTTATATTTTATACACTGAGACTTTGTTCGCACAACAATATTAAGTGAGTCATGTGCAGAATTGAATATGTCATCCAAACACCTAAATCTAATAAATACTGCAGTTGCAGAAGGTTAGTTTTAGCCCAACAGCCAAGGAGTGGTTTGGAGCTTAATTCACCTTTTCCATTCAGCCTGCTTTATTGCCTGGGAAAAGAGGGTTTACAGAGAGTTAACCCATCTTCTTGCTGCTTGTAATGGGCTGTAAGAATAACTTTGGGAGACAGAAGAAAGAGCCACAGCCTAGACAACAGTCTGATAAGAGAAATCTGAGTCCAAAGAAGGGATGGGGGGTGGAAAGTAAAGGCAGGGGAGGGGACAAGTGCTTTTAGACTTGCAAAATTCTGTTACTATACCCTTACAATAAAGGTAGAACTAATATTCATGGTTTCGGTTTCCTCAAAGGGCTGACACCAGGACTACCTGGTGAAGTTGTAAAATGTTGCCACAACCACAGGCAGAAGAAAAGAAAGAGAAAAGATAGGCTATATAATATCCCACCCCAACTCCACAGTAGACCAATCATAATTGGGCCTCCATAGATTTTTTTTATTGTAAAAATAAAAGGGGAGTAAAAAGAAACAGCTTTCTAACCAGTTTTGTGATGGTTAAGAGGCTGCCAAAGTAGCTTTTCCCATTTCACTGGGGCATCTGTGACAATGTACTGCCAACACAAGTATTTTCTCCAGAATAACAGCTAACTGGGTCAGTTTTGTCATATAAACTCAGCCAGTACTAATCTTTCTAAACAATTTCTGTGGCACTTCAAGAAAGATTCATATCTAACCAAACCAACATGAAGTCTACTGTCTTTCTTAGGATTCACAGCACAAATGAGTTTCTGTCTGCAGGAAATCTATGAACTGCCTATATAGTCATGCCAAGGGACCTTGCATGGCTTGTATCTCTAATGGCAACAGTTTTGTACCATACAACTGCACCTAGACTTCAGTGGCGTGTCTACCACATGGGACAATCATCTTCAAAACTCAATGGAAAAGAGGATGGCTTAAATGTAGAAGCAGCTGGTGCCTAATTAAAAGGGTAGCTGGCAAGAATCCTAAACGTCTGGATTTATGCTATTATTTCCATACACCCAAAAGAGCTTTAGATGTGTAACTTTCAAACAAAAAATTGATAATTTTTTAATTTAAAAAAAATTAAGCTAATTTGAAAAAAAATAAGTTTCAAAACAGTTTGTAATATGGCACAACATACCTGCCATCCAAATGGGTTAACATTTTCAAGGGATAAGATAAATCAGGACATAGGAAACCTGAAACTCTAAGGCAGTACGTGGCTTTTGATCTAATTTCAAAAACCCTTTGTAGATGATCCATTCAGACCTCTGGCAAGAGGTTTCTGTTCTTCACTGGTAA
Organism: Liasis olivaceus; assembly: GCA_030867105.1. Lineage (NCBI taxonomy): Eukaryota > Metazoa > Chordata > Lepidosauria > Squamata > Pythonidae > Liasis > Liasis olivaceus. The sequence goes on from CM061348.1 coordinate 202,666,113, forward strand.
CCTGCTGTAAGAAATGAGAGAGAAGAGTACAGGCAGTCCCTGGGTTAAGAATGCCCTCTTTACGGACGACACATAGCTAAGGACGGAGCCTATTGTAGCAAAATTTGAGTTAGATACACAATGATTTGAGTTAAATGCACAATGGTTTGAATTCATTACACAATACTACTTATACAGTATTATACAATAATAGTGTTCCGGCTTACATTCAAATTCAACTTAAGGACAGACCCTGGGAATAGAACTCATTCATAAACTGGGGACTGCCTGTATATGAGAAGGAAAAAAAAAAAAAGGAAGAGAACAGGAGGTGCTGGAAAGAGTGAAGAGTCTACCCTACCATCTTTTGCTCAGTTCCTCTTCATTGCTTGCTTCAGCCTGTCTACCACTGGCATGCAGTGCAGATCAAGCATGTTATTTTTGCAGAAATGCAGCCCTGAATGAAAGATTGCTCTAAAACATGTGTTTGGCTTGAGGCCTAAACACTTCCCCTCAGCACAATACAAAGGAGAAGAGTTCTAGGTTGTGCTGTTTTCTGCTTTCAGAATATGAATATGCATCACAAGAGAAAGAATTGCTGCCAGTGTTTCTTGTACAGTGAAACATCATTTTACCAGGTCTCATTACAAGATTTCACATGCAACAAATCAGATTTCCACTATGCTTTAAGTCATTTGTGTAATGACATCATGATGCAAATTGCACCCTTTATATGATGACATCATTGTGTAAATGGCATAAATTGACATGATGACCGATTAAGCAGACATTCAAGAATAATGGACAACCGAATCCCCATTAGTCTACTAAAGCAAGGTTTCATTGTAGTTATTTTTAGATATTCTATAGCACAGAAGAGAGACTGTGATGAGAAACAGATGCTTATAGCTATGATATATTCTGTAAAATTGCACATACATTTTTCTTAATGATGCTGTTGTTAGGCCTGTACAAATTACTGAACCTATTTCTCATAGCCAGAGTCTCTTAAAAGATCAATTTTGCTGTTTTGAGGTCCTCCTTAAGTCTTCTAGAATAGCTAGCCCAGGAGAAGTGTCTTTTGGATGTGCACACATGCATGGATACCCAGAAGATTTCAGGAGGGCTTCATAGCAGTCACACCTAGCTTTCAAGAGTTGTATTGGTTCGTGTCTATGAAGAGAAGCTTTATGCATGTCAAATGATTTGCATAAGCCCAAGTGTTAGCAAAAGCCAAATCACACTGTGAGAAAATAACAACTCAGGACCTCCAAGTGAGATATACATAAGTGTATTAAAAAAAAAAAAAAAATTAGGTGTCAGTGTTAAGAGCATTAATATGGCTGGGACATGGCTTTCACAGCCTCCAGAACAATCCAAAATTCAAACAGAACATTTTTCTATCCCCCAAAAGTATTATTGTCCACATTCTCTACAGAATATTTTACTTGTGTTTCTCTTGTCATTTTAATTATTGAAATTAAATTAATTAGATGGTGACAAAACTGAGAGGCCTATAATGCAAATTGGTTAATAATGTTTCCCAAGGAGCTAGCTGTGTTAGACTCTTGCATTAATTGTCGTCATTGTAGTTGTTTATTATGTGAAATTGATCATTGAGGAAAAAAGGAATTGTTAGAAAACAAAAGGGAAACCTCCCAACTAAAATTATTCCTTGTTAACTAATTTATGCAAAGTGGACCCAACTGCCATATAAATGTAACTGTTCTGAAAAGAAAGGACATCTCCAATCAAGGATCCCTGGTGGCTTTGATTTTATTTATCCAACTTAAAGAGTGATATATCTTTTGTGAAACCACCAGCAGCCTGGGATCAATGCTTTGTAATCTTTCATTTGGGTAACTATAGTAATCTAATGCAATTTAATATATGAGTGCTTCTGAAAACAGTATGGAAACTTCAGCCAGTAGTAGGACAGGGCATTAAAAAAAAATGCATCAATATTTTCTCATTGTCATTCTCTCTCACTGTTTTTGACCTTCTCAAAACTGTCAAATACCTCAACCTGGACCTTCAGATTCTTACCTGGGGTCAAGTGAGGAGAAGCTAGCGATTGTAAGGAAAGGGACTTTTCAAGTGTTATTCATCACTATTTATTTTGCATGGCGCTGAACATCTGAATAGTTGTGTGTAGAAATACACTGTTAATTTCTTTCTCCTGACAGGTCAGTTTTGTTTTTCTTCACATCTTTGAAATCATGCTTTAACTTTTAATGTTGCTTTAGTTTTGTTGGTTTGTATTCTTTTCTGATCTGTTTCAACTTGCTTGGTGTTTTAATTGTGTGTTTTATTGTATAGTAACTCTGTTTTTGCATTTATGATCTGTTATTTTTGGAGACCATGCTATAGGATAGTTTATCAAGAAAGATATAAAATATGACATTCATAATCCAATCAAGTATAAGTTAGGTGCACTAGATGTTCCTAAAGCTTCTCTTCCCACGCAATTATTTCCATTGTTAAGAGGAACTTCACTATGCTCATTTGGTTCTCTACTTCTTAATTCTGGGCATATTATTTTAACAAAGAGATAATACAATAAATACTATGGTCAGTCGAGAAGTATGTCTCATTATGCCATTTTTTCCCCAAACTTTGCTCTGTTTTTTTCCTAATTTAGCTTTACATTCAGAAGATAAAAAATAAGGCTGGGTAGAACTTCAGACAGGTAATTTAATGGAAATGGCATTTAACTGAATCACCCCTTTGAGATTAGTCTTTGAATCAGTTTGAGGCATCCAATCTAATCAGGTGCTTTTGAATGGCTTCTAAGAGATTAGAAGGAAATTCAGAGATTCAGTGGATTTTTTACATTTCCTGGATGTGTAGAATCTCAAACCTCATTGCAGCTTTCCCTCCATATATGGATCAAGCCACTGGGGGTGAGTGATGTGATTGATTCTTTGATATTGACATATAGCCAGCCAAAGAATGTTATCATCTCTGCTAATCAGTGCCTATCTCAATATTTAAGATGGTGCTGCCATGCTGTTTATCATTCAGTGTCTGCCAGAATTTGTTAGGGGCAGATTCATATCAAATCTTTATTTATACATTCAAAGATCAGACACTCATCCAAAACAATAAAACAGAAAAAAATAAGACAAATGTGTCACAATCCAACCAGGAAAGTGTACAACAATAAAATGTAAACTAAAAGGTAAGATTAACATAAGTCCAGTGAAGTCAACTGTCACCTCATTTTCACTGCACCCAGTCAGTATATGATTATGTTTTCTCTTGACCGGTATTTGATAAAAGAAGTTTGGTATAAAATTCATCTGTTCTCCCTTGGAATTGCTGGAACATAGGTGCTAAATAAAATTCATGAGTATCTCTATAAACCTTGCAGTAGTGAAGTACATGCTAGGCAGTTTGACATCTCCAAAGTCAGAGGAGAGTTTTATTCTGCTGCTTTTTAAAATAGGATTGACTTGTTCTTTCTTATATGATCCTTTTGCTTCTTTTCCTCACCCCACAATCCTCTGTTTCCTGCTTGATACTTGTCTATCTTTGTCACCTCTCGTACTGAGTGAATTTTATTCATTGCATAAACAGGCCTGAGACAGTGTGCTTACTATTAGACTACAGTTTGACCACCCATGGCCTGCAGATCACATACAGCTCCCCAGCCCCCATTTCTGGTGATCTAGCACTCTGAGATCCCACTGCTGAAAATCAGCAGTAAATGACTGATTTCTGGCAGCACTTTACAGTTTCACAAAAATAATGATATAAGTGAAAGTGGAAGGCAAGCCTTTTCCATTCTTAACCCTTCCCCCAGCTTCACAGAATGACCAAACATTGCACCTCTGAAAACAATCGTTATGCCATTAATTTTCAAAGGCTTTCCACCTTTCATTCATTCCTGTTGGGGTTCTGAAATGTTAATACAAAACCCACGAGGAGGAGGGAGGATTCATTCCTACCTCGTGGAGAGCCATGAGGAGAAGAGAAGGAAAATGAAGGAAACAGGAAAAAAGGTGGGCTCCAAGCCCCTCCCACACAAAGCAGCAAAGCTAGGCCGCAGCGAAGCCACCCCTCCCTTTGTGTTTGTGTGAGACAGGCTTGGTTGAAATCCCATACTTTCCAACACCCCTTCTTTTCAACCTTGCGTGCTTCTGTGTCCCACAATATTTAGTTTTTCTCTTAGTTTCTGATAACTTGTTCTTGACAAAGCCTTCTGAAGATGTCCGCTGTCATATTTCCTGTGGGACAGAAGTCTAGTTGGATTAACCCTTGTTGTTGCAACTCTCTCACCAAATGATACTTTACATCAGTGTGCTTAGTTCTCCCACCTACTTTCTCTGACTGTGAAAGTCTGATGCAACTCTGATTGTCTTCAAAGATTTGTATATTGGTTGGTTTGTCTATACCCATGTCTGCAAGCAATAATCTAAGCCACACAGTCTCATTACATGCATCTGTTGCTGCCACATACTCTGCTTCTGCAGAGGACTGTGCTATTGTTCTTTGCTTGTGACTTCCCCAGCTCACTGTTCCACCCCCACAGAAAAATACATAGCCATTAGTGGACTTATAGTCAGCAATGTTTTCTGCACAGTCTGCATCTGTGAATCCCACTAGCCTAGGATTCTCAGTGGCTGGCAGTTTTAGTTTTAGGTGCACGGTTCCCTTTAGGTACCTTCCCACCCTCTTGACACCAGTCCAGTCTCTCTGTGTGGGCGTGCTTGTCCTTCTGCATAGAATGCCCACTGCAGCTGCAATGTCTGGTCTAGTGGTGGTGGCTAGATACAACAATTTTCCTATGGCACTTCTATATTCATTGTTCTCTGGTAGGAGATCGCTGGGTTGCTTGTGGAAAGCTGTCTCCATCAGTGTAGGCACAAGATTGGCATTTTGCAATCCTAAACTTTCCAACAGTTCTAGAATCTTTTGGTTCTGACTTAGAAGAAAGCTCCCATCTTCTTCTCTCTCGATCAGTATTCCTAAGTAGTAGCTGGCATTGCCCAGATGCTTCACTTCTACTTCTCTATTTAGTTGAGAAACAATATCATTAAAGTCCCTCTTGTTATTGTGGCAAATCATTTCATCATCCACATGACAAAGTATATACACATCCCTCCCATTTCTGTGTCTTGTGTATAGGCAGGGATCAGCTTTTCCTTGAACGAAACCCTGGTCAAGAAGTATTTGGTTTAACTTCTTGTTCCACGCTCTGGCCGCCTGCTTCAGGCCATAAATCCCCTTCTGAAGCTTGCAAACGAGATGCTTGGTTTTGGGATTAGTGAAGCCTGGAGGCTGTGTCATGTAAAGTTCTTCTTCTATCTCCCCATCTATAAATGCAGTTTTAACATCTAAGTGTTCGACATCCATGTTCCTGGATGCTGCTAGACTTAGAAGCATTCTAATTGTGGTGTGTTTCACAACAGGAGCAAAACATTCATCATAGTCCTGTCCATATTTCTGTGAGTAGCCTTTTGCTACCAATCTGACCTTGTACCTTTGTACTTTGCCTTCTTGTCTTGTTTTGCCTTGAACACCCACTTACAACCTATGGCCTTCTTGCCTTTTGGTAGTTTAGTTAAAGTCCATGTTTTGTTTTTGTACAGAGCATCTAGCTCCTCCTGTGCTGCCTTTTTCCACTTACTTGCCTCATCTGCTGGCATTTGCAGCACCTCATTCCATGATGCGGGTTTGCTTGGTAGTGATGACCTTGCGAGGTAGGTAAGTCTGTCAGCTGGAACTCTTTTGTTGGGTCGTGATGAGCATCTCAGAGCAGGTTCAGGAGTGACGACTGGTGGTTCACCCTCTTCTGCATCCTCGGACTCATCATCTGTCTCTGGTGGAGTCTCTTCCTGGACTTCCATCTCCCTCTGGGTTGGTGTGGTTGTGTCTTCTGGTGTCAGGCTGAACATCTCAGGCTGGTAACTGCTGCTGCTGCTGGTTTCTCTGCAGTCATTATCCAGCTGAGTGCAGCAGCCTCTCTCCTTCTCATCGAAGTATACCACTCTGCATACGCTTACTCTTCCCATCTTTGGGTTCAGGATTCTGTATCCCTTGCTTCCTGGAGCGTAGCCAATCATGACCCCTTCTTCAGCTCTAGGGTCTAGTTTGGATCTCCTTTCTTTTGGTATGTGGGCATAGGCCTTAGATCCAAACACTCTTAAATGTTTGACACTTGGTTTTCACCCATGCCAAAGTTCAAAAGGCATTACCTTATTGGCTCTGGTTGGCAATCTATTTTGCAAGTATGTAGCTGTGATAACAGCATCTGCCCAGTATTTGTCAGCTGGATCTGCCTCTAACAGCATTAACTTTACCATGTCCATCAATGATCTGTTCTTTCGTTCTGCGACTCCATTACTCTCTGGAATGTAAGGAGTGGTTAATCTGTGCTCTATGCCTCGTTGTGTTAGGTATGTCTGCATGGTGTTAGAAATGAACTCTCAGCCTCTGTTGCTGTAAAGGGATTGAGGAGTCTGGTTGAATTTATTCCTTACCATAGCAACGTATGTCTTCAGCATATCCGCAGTTGGGACTTTTCCTTCATCAGGTAGGTTACACAATACCTGGAAAAATCATTTATAAAACATATTATGTATTTGTTTCCACCTGCTGACATTTGAAGAGGTCCACATAAATAGCGTGGATAAGTTCAAGTGGTTTAGTTGCATACCTTTCCCTTTGTTTCGATATGGCAGGCCTTGTTGCCTTTCCTCTGATGCGCATTACACACTTTGACTTGTATTTTTTCGCGATTGCTTAGTTAAAGATCTCTTACCATATTTTCCTTCTTCATTCTAAAAATTGCATCAAAGTCCCTGTGTGCAAACCGCTTGTGCCATATGGTGGCGCTGATGTCCTTGTTTCTCTGCTGCTGTTGGCAGGTGAGGCTGACATCTGGTGGTGGCTGTTCACAGTTCACCTGGTACACTCCATTTTTCTCAAAGCCTGTAACGTAAATCTGCCTACCACTGGTTGCTTTACATGTTCTATTGGCTTTAAACATTACATTGAAACCTTTTCTGTTTTATGATCACACACTAAGCAAATTGGTTGTCAATTGTGGTACATAATATGCATCTGTCACTATGAGGTCTTTGTATTTTTCTCCATTAAAACATCTCAAGGGTATTTTGCCTTTTCCTCTTATTGAGATGGAATTCCCATCAGCAAGAGCAATGTTCCCTTGTGGCTCTTCATTCAGTTCACTAAAGTTATCTCTGTTCCCACAAAGATGTTGGCGTGCACCTGAATCTAAGATCCATTGACTTTTGGCTTCATTAGAATTAGTTCCAAGAGCATTTTCTGCTCTGAAAACTGTATGCAGAGCTAATGTTTCCTTGGAATGCCTTCCTTTTGAAAAATCCTTTTTGTCTCTACTTTTACAAAATCTAGCTATGTGCCCTGGCTTGTTGCAGGAATGACAAACAATGGGTTTATTGTTGTGCTGGTGAGCAATCAATGGCTTCTGCTCATGTTTCCCTTTTTTTGCCAGGTAACCCATGTCTTCTGTTGACTTTTTATGGAAATACAAATAATTTTTCTGTCTCCTCGCTTCACTTCTAATTGCTCCAAACAATTGAGACAAATTCATCCCTTCTAAATTCTGCGCTGCTACGAAAGGGTAATATTTGTCAGGTAATGAGCTTAGTAGACAGGCCATTTTTAGTCTTTCATTCATGAGATTTTGAATTGTGCTCAGCCTTTCAAAGATAGACTGCATTCTCAATAAATGCTTGTTAATATCCTCATCTTCTAAAAAACTAGATGCAATCAGTTCCCTCAGTAACGAAATAATCTTCTGATCATCATTTTCTAAATATAATGTCCTCAGGTTCTCAATCTCTTTGGCAGTGGGAAGTTCTTTTATTTCTGCCAGTCTGTGATCAGGTAGTGAACTAGAAATTAAAATCATGACCCTTCTGTTTTTCTGTTCCCATAATCTCTTGGCTTCCTCAGAATCCCCTGGTTGTGGTTGAGGGGAATCTAAACAGTCTAGGCTGTCCCAAAAGTCCAGTCGTAGCTTTAGTTTGTATAGCCAAGCTGAAAAATTATCTTCATTCAACTTCAGGATGGGGGGAAGCCCCTCCTCCCTCTCCATTGTTAAAATAAGAGAGGGGGAAAAAAAATCTGAACAGAGCCTTTAAAAATGTGCAAGCAGTTTCTTGGCTGTAAGACCAAAGAAACCTCCTGGGCTGATACACTGGGCCCGTAACCCTTTGTTGGGGGTTGTGAAATGTTATTACAAAAGCCATGAGGAGGAGAGAGGATTCATTCCTATCTCGTGGAGAGCCATGAGGAGAAGAGAAGGAAAATGAAGGAAACAGGAAAAAAGGCGGGCTCCAAGCCCCTCCCACACACAGCAGCAAAGCTAGGCCACAGCGAAGCCACCCCTCCCTTTGTGTTTGTGTGAGACAGGCTTGGTTGAAATCCCATACTTTCCAACACCCCTTCTTTTCAACCTTGCGTGCTTCTGTGTCCCACAATATTTAGTTTTTCTCTTAGTTTCTGATAACTTGTTCTTGACAAAGCCTTCTGAAGATGTCCGCTGTCATATTTCCTGTGGGACAGAAGTCTAGTTGGATTAACCCTTGTTGTTGCAACTCTCTCACCAAATGATACTTTACATCAGTGTGCTTAGTTCTCCCACCTACTTTCTCTGACTGTGAAAGTCTGATGCAACTCTGATTGTCTTCAAAGATTTGTATATTGGTTGGTTTGTCTATACCCATGTCTGCAAGCAATAATCTAAGCCACACAGTCTCATTACATGCATCTGTTGCTGCCACATACTCTGCTTCTGCAGAGGACTGTGCTATTGTTCTTTGCTTGTGACTTCCCCAGCTCACTGTTCCACCCCCACAGAAAAATACATAGCCATTAGTGGACTTATAGTCAGCAATGTTTTCTGCACAGTCTGCATCTGTGAATCCCACTAGCCTAGGATTCTCAGTGGCTGGCAGTTTTAGTTTTAGGTGCACGGTTCCCTTTAGGTACCTTCCCACCCTCTTGACACCAGTCCAGTCTCTCTGTGTGGGCGTGCTTGTCCTTCTGCATAGAATGCCCACTGCAGCTGCAATGTCTGGTCTAGTGGTGGTGGCTAGATACAACAATTTTCCTATGGCACTTCTATATTCATTGTTCTCTGGTAGGAGATCGCTGGGTTGCTTGTGGAAAGCTGTCTCCATCAGTGTAGGCACAAGATTGGCATTTTGCAATCCTAAACTTTCCAACAGTTCTAGAATCTTTTGGTTCTGACTTAGAAGAAAGCTCCCATCTTCTTCTCTCTCGATCAGTATTCCTAAGTAGTAGCTGGCATTGCCCAGATGCTTCACTTCTACTTCTCTATTTAGTTGAGAAACAATATCATTAAAGTCCCTCTTGTTATTGTGGCAAATCATTTCATCATCCACATGACAAAGTATATACACATCCCTCCCATTTCTGTGTCTTGTGTATAGGCAGGGATCAGCTTTTCCTTGAACGAAACCCTGGTCAAGAAGTATTTGGTTTAACTTCTTGTTCCACGCTCTGGCCGCCTGCTTCAGGCCATAAATCCCCTTCTGAAGCTTGCAAACGAGATGCTTGGTTTTGGGATTAGTGAAGCCTGGAGGCTGTGTCATGTAAAGTTCTTCTTCTATCTCCCCATCTATAAATGCAGTTTTAACATCTAAGTGTTCGACATCCATGTTCCTGGATGCTGCTAGACTTAGAAGCATTCTAATTGTGGTGTGTTTCACAACAGGAGCAAAACATTCATCATAGTCCTGTCCATATTTCTGTGAGTAGCCTTTTGCTACCAATCTGACCTTGTACCTTTGTACTTTGCCTTCTTGTCTTGTTTTGCCTTGAACACCCACTTACAACCTATGGCCTTCTTGCCTTTTGGTAGTTTAGTTAAAGTCCATGTTTTGTTTTTGTACAGAGCATCTAGCTCCTCCTGTGCTGCCTTTTTCCACTTACTTGCCTCATCTGCTGGCATTTGCAGCACCTCATTCCATGATGCGGGTTTGCTTGGTAGTGATGACCTTGCGAGGTAGGTAAGTCTGTCAGCTGGAACTCTTTTGTTGGGTCGTGATGAGCATCTCAGAGCAGGTTCAGGAGTGACGACTGGTGGTTCACCCTCTTCTGCATCCTCGGACTCATCATCTGTCTCTGGTGGAGTCTCTTCCTGGACTTCCATCTCCCTCTGGGTTGGTGTGGTTGTGTCTTCTGGTGTCAGGCTGAACATCTCAGGCTGGTAACTGCTGCTGCTGCTGGTTTCTCTGCAGTCATTATCCAGCTGAGTGCAGCAGCCTCTCTCCTTCTCATCGAAGTATACCACTCTGCATACGCTTACTCTTCCCATCTTTGGGTTCAGGATTCTGTATCCCTTGCTTCCTGGAGCGTAGCCAATCATGACCCCTTCTTCAGCTCTAGGGTCTAGTTTGGATCTCCTTTCTTTTGGTATGTGGGCATAGGCCTTAGATCCAAACACTCTTAAATGTTTGACACTTGGTTTTCACCCATGCCAAAGTTCAAAAGGCATTACCTTATTGGCTCTGGTTGGCAATCTATTTTGCAAGTATGTAGCTGTGATAACAGCATCTGCCCAGTATTTGTCAGCTGGATCTGCCTCTAACAGCATTAACTTTACCATGTCCATCAATGATCTGTTCTTTCGTTCTGCGACTCCATTACTCTCTGGAATGTAAGGAGTGGTTAATCTGTGCTCTATGCCTCGTTGTGTTAGGTATGTCTGCATGGTGTTAGAAATGAACTCTCAGCCTCTGTTGCTGTAAAGGGATTGAGGAGTCTGGTTGAATTTATTCCTTACCATAGCAACGTATGTCTTCAGCATATCCGCAGTTGGGACTTTTCCTTCATCAGGTAGGTTACACAATACCTGGAAAAATCATTTATAAAACATATTATGTATTTGTTTCCACCTGCTGACATTTGAAGAGGTCCACATAAATAGCGTGGATAAGTTCAAGTGGTTTAGTTGCATACCTTTCCCTTTGTTTCGATATGGCAGGCCTTGTTGCCTTTCCTCTGATGCGCATTACACACTTTGACTTGTATTTTTTCGCGATTGCTTAGTTAAAGATCTCTTACCATATTTTCCTTCTTCATTCTAAAAATTGCATCAAAGTCCCTGTGTGCAAACCGCTTGTGCCATATGGTGGCGCTGATGTCCTTGTTTCTCTGCTGCTGTTGGCAGGTGAGGCTGACATCTGGTGGTGGCTGTTCACAGTTCACCTGGTACACTCCATTTTTCTCAAAGCCTGTAACGTAAATCTGCCTACCACTGGTTGCTTTACATGTTCTATTGGCTTTAAACATTACATTGAAACCTTTTCTGTTTTATGATCACACACTAAGCAAATTGGTTGTCAATTGTGGTACATAATATGCATCTGTCACTATGAGGTCTTTGTATTTTTCTCCATTAAAACATCTCAAGGGTATTTTGCCTTTTCCTCTTATTGAGATGGAATTCCCATCAGCAAGAGCAATGTTCCCTTGTGGCTCTTCATTCAGTTCACTAAAGTTATCTCTGTTCCCACAAAGATGTTGGCGTGCACCTGAATCTAAGATCCATTGACTTTTGGCTTCATTAGAATTAGTTCCAAGAGCATTTTCTGCTCTGAAAACTGTATGCAGAGCTAATGTTTCCTTGGAATGCCTTCCTTTTGAAAAATCCTTTTTGTCTCTACTTTTACAAAATCTAGCTATGTGCCCTGGCTTGTTGCAGGAATGACAAACAATGGGTTTATTGTTGTGCTGGTGAGCAATCAATGGCTTCTGCTCATGTTTCCCTTTTTTTGCCAGGTAACCCATGTCTTCTGTTGACTTTTTATGGAAATACAAATAATTTTTCTGTCTCCTCGCTTCACTTCTAATTGCTCCAAACAATTGAGACAAATTCATCCCTTCTAAATTCTGCGCTGCTACGAAAGGGTAATATTTGTCAGGTAATGAGCTTAGTAGACAGGCCATTTTTAGTCTTTCATTCATGAGATTTTGAATTGTGCTCAGCCTTTCAAAGATAGACTGCATTCTCAATAAATGCTTGTTAATATCCTCATCTTCTAAAAAACTAGATGCAATCAGTTCCCTCAGTAACGAAATAATCTTCTGATCATCATTTTCTAAATATAATGTCCTCAGGTTCTCAATCTCTTTGGCAGTGGGAAGTTCTTTTATTTCTGCCAGTCTGTGATCAGGTAGTGAACTAGAAATTAAAATCATGACCCTTCTGTTTTTCTGTTCCCATAATCTCTTGGCTTCCTCAGAATCCCCTGGTTGTGGTTGAGGGGAATCTAAACAGTCTAGGCTGTCCCAAAAGTCCAGTCGTAGCTTTAGTTTGTATAGCCAAGCTGAAAAATTATCTTCATTCAACTTCAGGATGGGGGGAAGCCCCTCCTCCCTCTCCATTGTTAAAATAAGAGAGGGGGAAAAAAAATCTGAACAGAGCCTTTAAAAATGTGCAAGCAGTTTCTTGGCTGTAAGACCAAAGAAACCTCCTGGGCTGATACACTGGGCCCGTAACCCTTTGTTGGGGGTTGTGAAATGTTATTACAAAAGCCATGAGGAGGAGAGAGGATTCATTCCTATCTCGTGGAGAGCCATGAGGAGAAGAGAAGGAAAATGAAGGAAACAGGAAAAAAGGCGGGCTCCAAGCCCCTCCCACACACAGCAGCAAAGCTAGGCCACAGCGAAGCCACCCCTCCCTTTGTCCTTGCATGAGACATGCTTGGTTGAAACTCCATATTTTCCAACAATTCCAACCATTAAAAACTGAGAAAAACTGAAACGTAAGTTGGAGAAAAATCTCCCCTGCCCCTTACTATAACATCCATTTCCAGTGATGTCATATGTTCTGATTTAAATTATCAGAAAAGTGAATTACAGGCTAAAACCTTGGGAAAGTGCCTATTTGGGGTTTAGACTATTGAGTTGGAAACAATTGTTTATTTCTTATGTTACACTGTAGTGTATATGCTATTATGATAACATACAGTTCTTAGTCTTTTAAAAAGAAATTAGTATACGATCACTCCCAAACCCCTCCAAACAATTTTATGGCCAGCTATGATTGTGTTCACCCCTTCCTTCCTTTGCATGCTGAGGAAACACAGTGATCATTATAACTCAATCAGTACTCTCTTCATCTGACCAATAAAAAAAAAATCAATCAATGATCAAAGCTAGCATGGTTCTGGGTAACAAATATCTATCTCCCACTTCACACCCAAAAGGGTTTTTATTTGTTGCCATTTTAACAGGCTCATTTGGGGTCTGGACCCTAACTAGAGCACCATGAACTTCTTCTGATTTCAGACAATTCACGTCTAGAAAGTTTCAGACCATGGTTGGATCATTCCTTTCCCTCAAACTATGGTTTCAGGAGTGCCTGGTGGAAATAAAAGCATATTTTAGGCTCTAGGAACAGGACGCAGAGCCTTTTTGTGAGGGAAGAAAGAGTTAGGGCTTGCTTAAGTCAAACTGCCCACCAATATATGGCAAAGCTTCCACCCGTGAGTATATACATTGTCCACAAGCTTAGTTCAGCTGCAGAGTTGAATGAAAAATACTTCGGCTTTCCTCCAAAGTCAGACAAACACTGCAGGGCCAAGGAGGAAAAAAAAAATGCAGCTCTTCAAACTAATGTCATGCAATCAGATAGGGCTGAATCATTGTCCAACTCGTATGGAAATGCCTAACATATTCCCAGAAGGGGCTAACATTACTAATTAGCCATGACAACAAGCCTGCCAACTCAGAACATGAAATGATCAGAGAGTGGTGGATGTCAATATTTACTAAGAGCTTACCAGTTTTTTAAAAAACAGTTTTAAATTGGAATAGGACACTTTCTATTCTGCTTCAGCAGAAGGCTCTTGGCTCGGCAACCTGAAGGCTTCTGTGCTTTTTCTCATCTCTGCTATCTTTGCTTTAAAATATATGTGGAAGGGAATATTTCAAAATATTATCATAGTGAAATCTTTGAAGCTTGTTGGAGAATGGGAAAAGAGACAGGAACTTTCCAGACATGCATGCACAAACACGCTGTTCTTGTCAAACTACAGTGATGTTTATGGTTGCAATGCTTTTCAAGTAAGTAAGTTGTGGTTATTCCTATTACATATAGCAGCTTTAGCTTAACAAACTAGACAGACAGCAAGAAGCTTCTAGGTGTCTATGTGACACCTTTGTTTGCATGTTTTTGGCAAACAGACAAACACTTTGAACATCAGGATCAGTTTACAACTTGGTCTCAGTCAGAGCACATCACCCTCTCACGCACCCCCTTTCTTAAAATAAGTCTCCCTCCCTCTTTTTAGGCTAAAACCAACCCAACTTGAGTGAAAGTACTCAAACTGTCTAACAGAGAGAACATATCAAACTTCTGATAAGGAACATCTGAATGAATCGTGGAGGAAGGGAGGGAGTAAGACAGCTAAGAAACTTTAAAAGCTTCATATGTAAATGGCTGTACTGTATAGAAATTTATAGTTTGCTAAGCTAAGATGTATATGTTAAGAATAACAAGAAATTGTTTATTTAAAAAGCACTGTAACAATAAATATCACTGTAGTTTGGAGCAGAATCGAGTATGTGTTTCTGGAAAATTCCTGACTCTTTTCTCACACTCTGACATATGGCATTTGTGGTGGGATTTGGAACAGATCCAGGCACAAGGTAAGTTGTTAGTGCATCAGAAAGAGAAATAATTTGGTAGAGAAGCAAGATATCTCTGGAAGGATGGAAGAAGCTAAGAATCCTTCTGCTAAACCTAAGATAAGGGAGGAGGAATTAAAGGAGACATTCCCCATACCCTAGGTAAATATGTTTCACTTAATGTTATAAGTGGAAGAAGAAAGTCAATGCTAGAGAGATGCTGAGAAATGCCATAGGTTAGAGCGGTATTTCTCAACCTCAGCAACTTCAGGATGCATGGATTTCAACTCCCAGAATTCCCAAGCCAGCATGTCCACACATTTTGAAGTTGCTGAGGTTGAGAAGCAGTGAGTTAGAGCATGAAAGATTCTAAAATGCAGTACAGTAATGCACTGTAATCTTGGGGGGGGGGGGGGGGGGGACTTTTAAATTTTAAAGTAGCCATGGTATAATATGGTTGGGAGAGAAAAGAAAGGGACTGCTTTAGAATTAAAGGGTAGAATGTGGGATTAAGATGTGATGGAATCCATGGGTTCAGCTGCTTTGCTTTCCATCTGGAAAGTGAGGCGGGAACAATACCTGAAAATAGAAGGCTGGCACTGGGAATGCTAAGTAAACTTGCCCACTTTGCAAGATGGGAAGGGCAAGCAGCAGGAGATGACCATTTAGGGTCTGCTGGGGCCAAAGTACAGACCCAGCATCAAACTGTCCCACTGCAAACCAGACTCCATTATTTTTAAGCTGCCTTCAGCAACATCTGGTGGCAATATGGGAGACAAGTAGCTTCGTCTGCAGGGTCAAATTGCATTGAAACTGCAAGTGTGCTTAACATGATTGTTTTTTTCCCCCCACAGAGTAGGAAGAAGAGATGGAAAAGAAGGAGCAGTGGGATAAGACCTGTATTGATTTTCCACCTCTGTGCCTCTGTATGGGTGGTGCTTAATTTTAGGTTCTCCAGGCTACGTGGTTCTCGGCCTGCATCCGATGACCTTGGTTTAACAAAAACACTACTTATACAGAGACAAACCATTAGGGCAATTCTGCCCTGCAGCCTAAGCTGCTTGTCTCCCATGTGGCTCCCAGCAGTTTCTTAAACCCATTTCAGTCTTGACTGTAGTGAGCTGGCAATGGGGACTGACCTGGTGCTCAGTCCAGACTGTGGCCACTGCAACAGTTGCTTTGTTTTTTCTCTGCTTCTTTCCCCTTCCCATCCCTGCATAGAAGGTAAATCTTGCTGTCTGGTTCTTGTGCAGACCTGTCTATCAGTACCTACCTTTTTCTTTTTAGGAACTGTTTCCCCCTTCACTAGTCCATGTGCTTTTCCTCTGATTTCCTAAATGTTTACAAACATGGATGCTTTTGCTTCCCTTTCCATATTACCTCCTTTGACACTTACACATACTGTTTCTTCTTCTTTTTTCACTAATTGTATCATCATTGCACTGATGCCACAGTAATCAGTGCTTACTGAACTGGAAGCTGTAGGATTGATTCAGCTGATCTGACTGGCTAGCAGGTGTTCCCTTGCTCCATCACCACTCTCTGTGCATCCTTTCCAAAGCTGTGTCCCTGATGGAAGAAGAGAACCATCTCAGAGAGGAGTATCCCATTTTTTGGTCAAGGGCATACTAACCCAGCACAAAATGGCTGCATAGGTCAGTGACCAGCTGCTGAGGGAAGAGGGCATGCCAAGCACTGCAGCCAGTCAGAGCTGGAGCTGCTACTAGAATGGATTGGAGCACTGGAGACTGTTTGCTCTGAAGGGCATAGGGTAGTTGTGATGGAATGGAATTATGAAGGCCAGGCTCAGGGATATAAACATTTTCTTAGCTCGCCAGAGGAGCGTGGGAGATACAAGAGGATGAGACTGGCAGCTCCCTGAGAAATTCACACTGTTGTGGCTGGCTGACTTGGGAGCTGGGGTTTCAGTCTAGGAAGATTCTTGCTAGAGGTTGTAGCTAATAAACAAAGCTGAACTGAATTTGCATTGTCTTTTGGAGTTCCTTGGGCTAGGCCTGACAGTAGTTCAGGTCAGAAAACAGAAGTTTTGAAAACACACATGCAGGGTGCATCTGTAATGGACAAGGAGGGGAAGAGGAGAAGGATATCATCCGTTCCTGCACTCAGGTGGTGATACTAAATGGCCCATGCTGGCAATGGACCAAGCAGAAAGTGCAAATCTGCACTCAATCTGTTTAGTTCAGTAATCTTTCCATTGGCTGTCACTTCAGGCTTGGGGACAGGCTTGGTTTTAGGGTTATATTCCAGGGTAGACCATGGGTTCCTTTTAATGCAAATATAAGTTTGTTCACCATATTATAGACATTCTTGCTATATATTAACAAGGTCCTCTCCACACCACCACCATTTTCACTTCACAAATCCTGCAAAAGCAGTTTGAAGTTCATCTGTGATTGTTTTTCTTCCACCAATTCTGCAACACTAAGAAGAAGGAACAAACAAGTGCTGCTTTTCTCCAGCAGCTGAAGGCCCTGAAAAACAAAGATTCCCACCTCCCCATGCTTTGCAACACCCTCCCTGCCCGGGGCATCCTTCCTTCATGCCTGTCTGTCTAGTGGTATGCAAAGAAAAACAGATCGAAGGAGTTTCTAAGAGGAGCTAGTTGAAAGACCTACAAAAGTAGCTGAAGTCTTGGAACTAGGTGACAGCGTGAAAATGAGGACATGGACTCTACATAAGCTCCATGGAGTCAAAGAATTTCAAAGAAAAGACTGCTTTTAGTGCAATTTCAAATACCTTACAGCTGGGCTCAAAAGAGATAGGCTCAGCTTTTGAACACAACCACCAGCATGGGATCACTGAGGTCCAGAACTGCCTTTGAACTGAAGCAGGCTGTCCCATGATCAGGGAAGAGATGTGTCGATGTTAGCTTGCCTGAAGCTTTCCAGAACACTTGGAAGTGATTTCCATATCTCAGATTCTTCACCAGTCAGTATTTTTCTTCTTAGCCCTCTAGTTCTGGGAATAGTTACTCAGTACCAGCCAGGATTCGGCTACTGAGAAACAAAGGCAGAACTCCAAAGAAGACACTGTGCAAGGGAGTTCAATGGGAAACAGCATTCTGTTGACTTCACACTGCAGTTGAAAATAAATTCCCTGTAGCTATTAGTGTTCACAGCGGAGTCACTTAAAAAAACAACACATTTTGACAAGTTTAAAGAAAGATAAAATTGATATCTGTTGTCAAGAGAAGAGAAAAAGACTTAAAATAAGCAGTAAAAGCCGTAGACCACAATACTGAAGAACACAAATGTCAAGACAAGGAAATGAAAAATTGGATTTGAATGTATAAAGAGTGAAATCTATATTTACTTATATAAGCAAGACACAATTTATTATCTTTATGTATTACCAGCAAGTGCCTCTGCCAAGGGTAGATCAAAATAGATATTACTACTATAAAGCTACAGAAGGACAATTGCTCCAAGACTTGCTCGTATCTGAGACAGCTTTCATTTCCATTCTCAGTACATCAAGAACACAGCAGGCTCAAAACTTCACTATGTTAAACAGTTTGATACTTTTACGTAGCTGAATACCTCTAATCTAAATTAGCTGAGCATCTGTAGAATTTCACAATCAGAAAGTTACATAAAGATACTTTTTTATATAATCATACCTGCAATTTTAACAAGAATTAGATGCTCACAGGTCAGCATCTAGAAAGAAAGAAAACTCTGTTGAACTGTTATTAATGATTTACAGTCCTGCAGACAAGCCAAAGCATATGCTTATTATTTCTGCTATTTGAATTGATTTCTGTGTTTTTCAGGACTCGTGCCAGAGGTCCCCAATCTTTGGGATTGTTAAGAACATAATATGTGTGCTGTGTCAGGTTTAGCCCATGAAACTCCAGGATACCATACAGATTCAATCCAGCAAGGTTTATTTGGCTTCAGCCTATACAGAGATTCTTCCCAGATTGAGAGTAGTTCCCAGGGTCAATCCATAAACATCTCTAGCATTCCTCAGGGAGGTGCCAGTCTCATCCTCTTATCTCTCTCTCGCTGTTCGGGGGATGAGAGAATGTTCTTGACCCCTCTTGCCTGGCCTCTCCCTGCGCTCACCCCCACATCACCCCTCCCTCCATCTTCATCCTCCTCCTCGGAGTTCTCAGCAGAACTTGGCAAGGGCGGGAGGGACGACATGTCAGATGATGAAGGGCTCTCAGCACCTCCTGCCTCCTCCATACCGTCTTCCGCTGGCTGCTGAAAAACAGCTACAACATTAATAGAATCAGCCCCCCTCCCCCCTGCCATCTGTAACCCTGAAGTAGAAGGCTGCGGGCTGCCAGCTCGAATTTCCTCCCCCCTTACATCCCCCACCAAACCTTCCTCCAGTGCGCTGCCCCCTCCTTCTTCTTCTTGCTGATTAACTGCTGGGGCTCCAGACAGCTCCTGAGGTTTCGGTTTGTTAGGGAAACGCCTATGGAAAGCAACTACTAGCTCTGGGGCATGAACATTCTTTGCATTCTCCCAAGAACAGTCTGCTTCAGGGTAACCCTTCCAGTGAATCAAATATTGAATTCCTTTTCCTCTCCTCCGAGAGTCCAAAATTGCCTCCACCTCATATTCCTCTTCTCCTTCGACCACAACAATAATAATAATAATATATTAGACTTGTATGGCACCCAACTCTCAACAACTCTGGGCAGCTCACAACAATCAAACAAACAAATTAGAATAAAATCAATAAAATCATAAAAGATAAAAATAAAAGATGGCAAGCGTAATGAAGTGAGGGATCTCACTCTCCCTTGCCAAAGGCCTGGGTGAAGAGCTAGGTTTTTATGGCTCTTCTAAACAACAGCTGAGTGGGGGCCATCCGGATCTCAGGCAGAACCTCTTTCCAGAGGGCAGGCGCTGCTCCAGAGAAGGTGCACTTCTGGGGTCCCGATAGATGACATTGTTTAATCAAAGGAACCTGGAGCACACCAATCCTGCAGAATTTAATTGGGCAGATGTCATGGGAGACAGGTGTCCATCAAGTAAGCAGGCCTTATGCCTTGTAGTACTTTATAGGTAACAACCAGCACCTTGAATCACACCTGGAAGCAAACCAGCAACCAGTACAGCTCATGAAGCAGAGGTGTTATGTGGGCATACTGTCAGGTTTAGCCCATGAAACTCCAGGATACCATACAGATTCAATCCAGCAAGGTTTATTTGGCTTCAGCCTATACAGAGATTCTTCCCAGACTGAGAGTAGTTCCCAGGGTCAATCCATAAACATCTCTAGCATTCCTCAGGGAGGTGCCAGTCTCATCCTCTTATCTCTCCCTCGCTGTTTGGGGGATGAGAGAACGTTCTTGACCCCTCTTGCCTGGCCTCTCCCTGCGTTCACCCCCACAGCTGTCACATAATAGTTGCTGCAGCTTTCCCATTCAAAAAGCAGTTATCGGGGAGCACAAATAGCCATCAAGCAGTACCTCAGAATGCGTATCTGACATCCCCACTAACCCCAAGACACATGACCTTCTCTTCTTTCTTTCTTTCTTTCTTTCTTTCTTTCTTTCTTTCTTTCTTTCTTTCTTTCTTTCTTTCCTTCCTTCCTTCCTTCCTTCCTTCCTTCCTTCCTTCCTTCCTACTATATTTTTCTGGCCAGGTGCTCTTGATTCCAAAGTATTCAGTTGCAGTAAGTGGTCATCTTTATTTTCTAAGATAGCTTACTGGACCTATGTGAGGCATAGGGATCTTTTTTGGAAATAAAGACTGACACTATTCCAGTTTCTGGGGAAGGGGGTGTTTTTTTAACTAGACAACCCATGACCCATTGGGTTCATGTTTCAGAGATATTTCCTTACCTAAACAGAGAAACAATGACCACAGGGGAGCAAAAAAGCAGTGTCTTTCTGCCAGCTTCCCCATTCACTTTCCTTGTGGGAAGCTGGCAGGGACCATCAGAAACCAACCAACCAACCAACCTACCTTCCTTCCTTCCTCCACTAGCATTCCAAAAAATAAAATGAGAGTAAATTAAAAACAAAACTTTACAATGACAATGATGGTTCTTAAACATTACAGCTTCAAAATTGTATGTGAACCAGATTTCTAAATATGACAATTTAATGCACCATGCTTATGCTACGAAGGACTTTAATTTTTCAACGATTTGTTAGGGATGCTATTTCTTTTAATTATAGCTCATCCCTCCCTTTTTCTCCCTCCCTCCCTCCTCAGATGAAAAGACTTCGAAAGAGGTTCACAGAATCAGAAATAAACATTTACAGTCTTAACAAATAAACAAATAAATCCATTAGAGACAACAGCAAAGGGAAGAGTGACAGCAAGAAAAAGATGGTAATTCAGACAAGAATTCTTAAGGATGTTCACATTTTATACCAGAATTCAGAATTTTCTGGAATTCTGGTTTATCAACGCACAAGCAGTATGCTGGTCCTAACTATTCCATCACACAACTGATTGCTTTGTTAATTAACACAACAAAACATGGGTGATACATGGTAGTGTGCATGTGAAACAAACCACAGCTTCTTACCTTGGCTTTTTCTGTAGAGAACTAAGCAATATCCTTGGTTCAGTTTAGAGCTCACACAAATCTCCAAGGCAATATTTTGCTTTGACAAATGTACAGCAAAGTGTCTCCTTAAAACAGTACAGCACTTCTGTTCCTAAAAGAAAAGTGAAAGAGAGTAGTTGTTTTGTTTTCCTCTTCCAAAAGCACTACATACACACAGACTCTTCTTCTGGCTTTTACAAGTGAAGTTGAGTGGAAGAAAGAGACCACAAATGAGTTGTAAGGTGATGTGAAGTGTTTTATTAAGCCAATTGTGTCATTGTTTCTCAGTTAAGAGAATAGTTGTCTTCTCTTGTGTGAATACAACTATTCATCCAAGTTCAGAAGGTTCAGAAAGTAACACTAAGCAAACTAAGGACAGAGGAATGTAAGTTGTTAGCTGTTACAGAATGAGTGGATTCAATCAGATCAGCACATACCAGCACAGTGTTCCAGTAAATTATACCTTTTTATGACATGAACATGCATTCGTACACATGCTGTCATCTTTTTTTCTTTACATTTATTTGAATGATAGCAAAAAATAAGGGCTTCACTAGATAATAAGACTTTCCTATATGCCATAAATTGGTAGCAGCCAATAAAGGAAACTAATTTACCAAATGGCTAGTTTTCTGTTAAGTATGTGATAGATTAAGCTTAACCTAGATTTTGAAGCAGATCATTCAGAAGATCAGATATGAATTGGCATCATTCCAGTTCCTGGTCTCTATGAAACATTATTTCAGGCTGTTGCAAATATCTTTCCCTGCTTATATAAAATGAGTGTGGAAGATGCGAACAGAGATTGTTGGATTTCAGTGACTAATAGAACCACTCTTAGCTCAGAAAGTTCCTTTCCATCGGGCCAAAATTGGTTGCACCAGTCACAGTTCTTGGAGGGTAGAGAGCAAATACAGGGAGGAAGATGCTTACTTTTGCTTCTTGTTCAATGTGGTTCTACTCCATTATAAACAATGAGGATCACAGAATTGTCATTGTACTAATTCAGCAATATGAATAGAAAAGATCAATGAGTCATCCTTACAGTTCTCACTTCCCTCTCTTTCACAAGGAGGCGTCATTCATTCCTTAGGAACACCCATTCCTCTTGCATCAACCTAACTTTTGAAATATGACAGAGGTGTTTCTCACAGATGAGGATTCTGCCACTACACATTTCATCCTATTGTGTTCTAAGACCACAGTTTTAGTTAGCAGTTAATCAGCTTTTAAATGGGGATAAATCAATCCCCACCCCAGCCAAGGCAATAATTTCAATGAAACTTAGCATTTCATTCCCATAACAAGCTCAATTTTACATATTTTAATCCAATTCTCTAAAACAAAATTTACAGTCATTTATGTTATTCCCATGCTAGAAAACAGGGAAACAGAGTTCATTTTTTCAAATCTTGCCCTGGATTGGGGCATTGGGCCAGATTAGACAACTTGTGAAACAACCCATATTGTATCAAGACATTTCTGAATTCAGGGGCTTGCATATCTCTATTTCCCACCAATATTTTGCTTGTTCATCAGAAATTATGTGTAATTTTTCTTCGTTATCCTTTCTAATATGTATTAAATTACCATTAGCAGTGGCGTGCTGACATATTACAACCAGCTCTGCTGGCTTCATTGCCGCTGCCACACCACAAACTGGCAAGCAGCTGATCAGCATTCTAGTCATTGCAGCCTAGCTCTGCACTCAGCTGGCTCACAAAATTCCTGAAAATTTAACAGTTGACTCCCACGAGCTAGTACAAGCCAGCTCCAACACACCACTGGTTAATGGTAAATTGCTAGGAGCTCAATAGTCAAGGAATTAAATATAGATCTCTCTGTCTTTCTTTGTTCAGGTGCAAAATGAAACTAAAGGTGCAAAATTAAAGGATTTGAAAGTAAGAAAAAGTTATTGATACTAAAAGCTATGAATATAAAAATATTGATACTTAAAATAGAGATTTGGATGCATTATGTACATGCTACAAGAGAAAAAAGAAAGGATAATGTCCCAACAGAAAGTTTAACATTTGCAGTAAGAATATGCAAGACATTGGGCATATTTGCAGTTAATATTGAAGCTGCTTCTGTCCTATGCTAGATGGTGAACCACTTAGGAATCCACTAATTCAAGGGAATATTTCAGGGCTTCTTATCAAGGACAGCATTTATTCTTTA